>OZ010793.1:248653332-251153332 GCA_963932465.1 Maratus speciosus | reverse complement strand
ATTACACAGTAAAGCCTGTGAAAAGGAACCTGTATATACCAGATTCCTGCCAAATGGAAACATTTCATGGTCTCGGCAAAAAGAATACTACACAATTCTACTTGCTAAGATGGAAGCTGTCTAAATAGAATTTTTTCACCTTTAGCAATTTCTGCATTATTGCACTGTGTTATCATAAAATTTCCTATTAAAATTTCTTTATACATCCAGTCCTTTCCATTTACTGATTTTTGTGTAATATTTAAATCAGACATGAATCTCCTTAATTTGTTTATTTTCAATTTTTCTTCCAAAGTTTTCCTATGAAATGAATTATCAATGTAATTCATTTTGAAACCGCCTTATTTTCTGTCCATCCTGTTCTGTTCTGGTTCTCTGTTCATTTTCCATTAACTGTCTGTGTTGTTTTGAGAATAGTGCTTTCACCGGCTGTTTGAGATGAGGAGGGAGCTAGCAGTGGGATGCATAGATTGTATGTCCATATGTTGCTTAAAACTGCTTTATATGTGTTTAATACTTTTTTGAGCAATGTTGCAAGATAATAGAAAGATAACAATCCACATTGCTACAGGATAGGAAAAACCATATCCAAGAATTGCATGAAAAGCCAAACATAGAGTCATAGAGCATCTGTTTAGTTTATAGTATTCATGAACTAATTATAGGAGAAATGCAACAACTTTTTATAGGAGCATTAAAATACTCCTAAAAGGTTCTATCATCGACATATTAACTCGTAAAAACAAGGAATTTGCATAATGTTTTGCAGTAAATTGCAGAAAAGGCATTAATAAAAGACTTAAGAAGAATTTTAAAGTTAAATGTGTTCTTTTAATGATGAAAAGGGGGTTTTAGAATAGATTAAGTGGATGATTCTACAAAAAGTGGCCAATTTGGCATTTGGGAAAGGAAAAAAAAAAATCTACGAGTATACCTGAAACACATGGTTGTTGTGGGTAGGTAAATATCTCTACTTTCAGAAAAAAACCCCTTGTAAGATACTTTAAGAAGCTATAAGAAGTATATTAGGAGATTTGTACAACTTGGTCAGTACATTTTGTAAAGACCGTCACAATCATTATCATGGCGACAAAATTCTTCCAACATATAATATTGTCTTCTAACCTTCAAACACGATCAACTTCTTGACAAAACAAAGATTCGTTGTTTCGCAAATGTTCTTGCTCACAGAAAATCAGTTTTAAGAGGAAGTCTCTATGAAATTCCTTCAGACCCCTGTATAATTTTCCCTGACAATCAAACACACCCATGCTTACTGTCACATTTCTTTTTCTTATTTCAAAGAACGAAAATCCTTCTGTGTAATAAAAAACCTCTTAACACTTTATTACATGGAATATTGATTTTATTGGCCACTGACCAGTTTTTAAAAGGTCCTTCCTGTGATGGCCTTTACATTTTCTGTTGCAATCGTTGCATTCCCTCTGACGGTCTTTATTTTTCAAATGTTTAGACTAAGGATTGGTACCTAACTTCCGCTTTGGGAACAGGTATTTATAAGTTAGTGATTTCAACATGGTTCAATAAAGTTCATTAGTCAAAGATATTAAATAAAAATGTTTTATTAAAAATTGGAATGTGGCGGTCTTGACAAAAGTAACTAAATATGGGTACTTAAAAGCAGACCTGCCAACTGCTACGAAAAAATTGTAGTTGCTACGATTTGGACCTATAAACTACGATGCTACGAAAATCGGTCTTAAACTACGATTTTTTGCAAAAAACATGAACGCATTTTTTGCTTCTAGTTGAGATTTTTATCCCACGTAGCACATTTTTCAAAAGTGATTCTGTTCCGAATTTTCAAAAATTTCAAAGTATTCATTTCCGCAAATTTTAAAAAATTGGTCATTAGCCCAAAAATTTGGACATTAAAAATTGCTCATGGGAAAAAAGAAATCTGGGCTGCAAAACAAATTTCTTAACATAAAACCCTCTTTATGTGTATTAACCACGAGTGAATCGTGTTTCTGTAAATATTTATACAGGAATTTCCTTCCTTAGAAACAGGGATGCCACTTTAAGAATTTCTGGAGGGGGGGGGGGGGGGGGTGTTCTCTGAAAGGCAGGGTTTGAAATAGTGTACAAAATCGCACGATTTGCACGCGGAAAATTAAAGTCCTGCATAAAGGAAAACTGCTGTGCAGTGTATCCCCTGCAAATTCTTCCACAGATCTATGATTCTTCTGCGAATATATTTTGAAATTTATTCGAAGTCTACAAATTTCTTTTTTTTTTTTTTTTATGGAATTTCCCCAAATTAATTCGTGAATCAATTGCGGAAAAAATTGAGAATTCCTTCAAACAATCGTGTAAAAATATCGGGTATTTCGTCAAAGATCTCAGAAACAAATAGTGATTATCTTCAATAGATCGCTTAATAAAATCACTAATTTCTTTAAGAGTTCCAAAAGAGATTGCGAATTCCGCCAAAAATTACGAATTTCGATAAACTATCGAGGGAAATATATTGCAAATTTCGTCAAAAGGTCGTGGAAACAAGTAGTGAATTTTGTTAATTGGTCGCGAAAACATATCGAAAATTTTGCCGATCAGTTGCGATAAACTATCGCAGGGTTCGCACAGACTCCTTAGACTCCTTGGAAACTCCTTAGAAATGAAAACATTCCCAAGTAGTACTTAGAACTACTTAGATGAGCAAACCACTCCTTAGAAACTCCTTATATTCTATTGCGGCTTCGGACGCAAGCGATATTGCTGCCGAGGGGGAAAAAATCGTGATTGAAAAACGCACGGTAAATCCTTTATGCACGTCATTCATCTGAAGCACAATATTGATTGGGTAGGGTAATCTTAATAGGTCCGTTTTTCAATTATTAGGTCCGTAAAGTCCGTTTTTCGACACTGTTAGCCGACCTTTATTTTAAATGTTATCGATGTTTGGCATTTAGCCAAGAATCTCGGAAAAATCACGTTTTTCGCAAATATGTTCCAAAAAAAAAAAATACCGTCAAATTTCGTCAATCGATCGCGGAAAAAATTCGTAAATTTTGTTAAAAGATCGTGAAAAAACGAGAATTTCTCCAACAGATCGCGGGAAAACTCGGATTTCTTAAAAGAGCGAGAATTTCTTAAAACACAGCGATAAAATGCGAATTTACTCAAAGGATCACGAAAAAACGCGAATTTCGTTAAAGATCGAGAAAAAAAAGCAGATTTCCTCGAAAGATCGCATAAAAAGCGAATTTCCTCAAAGGATCGCGAAAAAAACACGGTTTTCATCAAAAGATCGCAAAAAAAAAAAAAAAACGTTAGTTTCGTCAAACGATCGAAATAAAATGCGAATTCCATTAGAAGATCTCGAAAAAAACGCGAATTTCCCCCAGAGGATTGCGAAAAACACGAGAATTTACTCAAAAGATCGCGAAAAACATGCGAATATCCTCAAAGGATCGCAAAAGACACGCAAATTTCGTCAAAGGATTGCGAAAAACACGCAACTTTCGTCAAAGGATCGCGAAAAACACGCGGTTTCAATCAAAAGATTGCGAAGAAAACGTCAGATTCGTTAAACAATTGAAATAAAACGCGAATTCCATTAAAAGATCGCGAAAAAAACGAATTTTCCTATAAGGTCGCGAAAAAAAAACGCGAATTTCTCCCAGAAGATCGCGAAAGAAACGCGAATTTCATCATAAGATCACGAAAAAAATGCGAATTCGTCAAAATTTCACCTTTAAAGAAAGCGATTACCGTTGTTCTAAAAAAATAAATTTAAAACTTGTTATATTTTTTCTTGTATGTTGCATTTAACAATTTTTTTTTTTTTTTTTTTTTTTTTAAAGATGTATCATGTATGTGATATACATAATAAGTGTTTGGGGTTTCACAAATGTCTATTTATATCACCTAGGGGTGATTTTAGTCCGAATTTTCCAAAAATGTAAGGCATTCATTTTCGAAAATTTTTAAAAGTCTGTCACCAATCCGAAAATTCGGACATATGGTCGCCGAAAAAAATTTTGTCAATCGTCTGCAGAAAAATCGCCAATTTCGTTAAAGAATCGCAGGGAAAACGCAAATTTCGTCAAATAATGGCGAAAAAACCGACAAATTTTGTCAAAAGATCGCGAAAAAACGGCAAATTTCGTCAAAAGATCGCGAAAATCGACAAATTTCGTCAAACGATCGCGAAAAATCGACAAATTTCGTCAAAAGCTCGCGAAAAACCCCCACAAATTTCGTCAAAAGCTCGCGAAAATCGACAAATTTCGTCAAAAGATCGCGAAAATCGACAAATTTCGTCAAAAGATCGCGAAAAAGCCCACAAATTTCGTCAAAAGCTCGCGAAAAAACGCGAATTTTGTCAAAGATCCACGGAGAAAACACATAGCTAGTGTCGGGAGGGGATTTCCCCCTCTCTGGTGTAACTTTTCAGAAGATTTGCTGTGAATTTCAGAATTATTTTTTTTACTCAGAATCACCCCTGTGACATGACCATTGATCACTGAATAAAAAAGTAGATTGTCAATTTTGTATTTAAACGTACGAAAGCAATAAGCAATATATTGTGAATACTGTGCAATTTCAGCACTAACAACTAGATTCTAATTGAGTAAAATTTGTTTTTGAAATGTTTTTCTCTCCAAATTGGGCATTAAAAATTGGAGTGTGCATACCACATAACGATGCAGCACATAAAAAAATCGATAACAAAAAAAAAAAAGGGGGGGGGGGGGCAAATCCTTAAAATTTTTTGGACTCCTTGGAATTTTTGGGCTCCTTGGAATTTTTGGGAATCCTTGGAATTTTTGCAAAAATTTGGGAATTTTTGGAAGATGACCATGTAAAAAAAAATCAATTTGGTCAATTGGTCGCAGAAGAAAATAAATTTTATCAAAGGATCATGGTAAAAACGTGAATTTTGTCAAAATATCGCAGAAAGAAAATGTGAATTTTGTGAAAAGATCAGTTAGAAAACTCAAATTTCATCGAAAGATCAGTAAGAAAATGCAAATTTCACCGAAAGATCGCAGAAAGAAAACACTAATTTCGTCAAAGGACCGTGGCAAAAAACGCAAAATTCGTCAAAGGATTGCGGTAAAAAATGCGAAAATGCGGTAAATTCGTCAAAAGTTCATGGTAAAAAGTGCGAATTTCAACAAAGAATCGTGATAGAAAAATGTGAATTATAGTTGTTTTAAAAATAGTGAATATCCTGAAATGATCGCAGGAGAAAAATCGCGAATTACACCAAACTTTACTGCACTGGACTAAAAAATTGGAACCAGGATTTTTTTACAAATGTAAAAAAAAAACACTGCAAAACGAGAAGAAACTCTAAAAATCGTATAAAAATATTCAGAGGAAAAAATGTACTATATTCAGTTGGAAGACTGAAACCTTATTCCTTCTACGAATGTCGAAAGATGGCTGCGAAACACAAAAAACCAACCAACAATCAGATTAATTTTAATTTTGTGTGCTACAATTTCTCATTTTCAAAGGTTGGCAGGTCTGTAAAAGACACCCATTCCTTCAGACCACGTTTAGTGATCCTGACTAAATATTTTATCCATGATGGTCCACACCAAGACTGGTTACATTACTTTGATCAGCTACAACAGTATGTAAACTGCAGAATACATCTAAAACAAATATCTTTTTTTTTTTGTAAATGTGGATATTCTATGTCTTTTTCAACGAAATATTCTGAAATTGCATAGATATCACTTTGAAAAATTAGCACAACAGGCCGAGTACACATGACAGTTGTGACATTTTTATGCTACTTTAGCAAATTTTCATTTAAAAAAATGAAGAAAACCTGAATGTATTTACTATGCACAGAAGTAGCTACTATATGGAATATTTTAGTGAGAAAAATTTAGATGTTTCATCATTTGCAGCGCCTGCTGCAGTACGTCAAACCAGACACTTTTTGTAGAATTGCCCAAGTATTAAATTTGCAATAGATTTAAACTCAATGCATATAAAATTTTCAAGATGGAAATTTAATAAATATAATATTTTTGTATTTATAATTATTATTAATTCATTAAATATAAATGAAATCAAACAAAAAAGCACACTTTATAATAATACTATCAATTAATAAATAAGAACAACTTTGAAAAAGCTCCATAAAATAGAAATAAACTGTTACATATGCATTGCACTTATTACATATGATATTCTTTTACATCTTGTGTAATTTTTGGACAATCAATGTACGTCATAGTTTTACTTCTATTTGATGGTTTTTAAATTTATTTATAATTCAGAAAACTGAATAACAGTTAAAAATTTGATGCTGAATTTTTAATGAATTTAATTAAGATGCATGTTTGCATAATTAATAGCTGTATAAATAAAAAATATGATAATATAGTAAAACTCCAGTCATCTAAGACCACCAAGTATCTGGATCAATATCTGAAAATAAAAAAATTCAGTTAAGAAAAAAAAGTTATTGAAATCTAAATTGTATGTGTATGTCTTCTTAAAAATATAGTTTCCTTGAAATTCCTATTTAATCCAATGTTAAAATTCATATTTAATGGGATTCTTTTTATAAATAAGAATAACTTTGAAAAAGCTTCATGAAATAGAAATATATATGTTTGGATAATTCTAAGTCAGTATTTACGGTGTACAGCAAAGCGATTAACTTTGTAAAACATTTTCATACAGATTGCGTCCTTAACACATTAAGTCCCAATAACTGGAAGTTTCAATTTATTTTACATAAGCAATGTTTTGTGTAATAAAGTGTAACATTTAATAGTATTATAATTTGTTTCTATTGATAGATGGATGTAATTAATTTCTTTTCTGTGAAGGTAAAAATAAAAAATTAGGCCTCTCTGGGAGATATTCTCGAGAAGTAGGTTTGTTGAGTACAAGCAAATTGTACACCCTTCAAGACAGGATGTTTGCATTTACACCTCAGGTAATTTTCTTCACTTATAACAAATTCTTATAGCATTAATAATATTTTAATTTTACTCTAAAATGCTTTTCAAAATATTTTAGTATATCTTTCAATGAATACTACATTTGCATTTTTATTTATCATATAATTTTATTTGTTTTGCTTTTAAAATTTTTCGTGAGATAAATTATATTGTTTGATATTCTAGGATTGTATATCTAGTCAGACTACCATAAATCAGATTTATTTACATACTTTTCTTATGTATGAATTATTGGTAAATGTGAGGTTCATGTTGGAAATCTGGACAAAGTCTTGTCCCCCAAAATTTGTCATCTGGTTTGTTCGGAAGTTATATCGTTCAGAACCAGCTTTTATTTTTCCATTTCGGTCGTAAAGGCACTCTCTTTTAACTGTAACTGTATGCATATTTTTATTCCAGTTTTGATGTACTCAGTAAGTATATTTAGTGTGAAACAACTCCATGGAGTATGATGTGTAGTGATGGAAGTAATGTAATGGAAGGACCATGGAGATGGAGTTTAAGCTTACTCCTTGCTATAGCTATAATATGTCAATATGATTCCCCAGCAAAAGCTGGAGGTGTATGTATATATCTTTACTATTTAAGTTTTTAAAATTCAAGTTGAATTTAATAAATGAACTGTTATTTTGAAATGAACTGTTTCGTCGACTGTGATTTATACTTTAATGCCACACCAAATGACCTTAAAACCTGCGTATTTATAACTCTGCTTTAATTATAACATGGTTATGGGCCATGTCATGCTATTTAAAGGTCAAATAGATAAAATATGGTGTGATTTAGATGAAATATATACTGCATAATGGCACAAGTTCCAGAGTTAACTTATTCCTTCCCGAAACTATCGGATTATAACTATCCTTCCTGGAAGCTTGACGTCAAATGTGTATTGATTGACCGAAATTGCTGGGAGTTTATTACAAAGCCAGATATCGCATGTAAATCGGATGCCTCTGATCGTGAGAAAAGCGATTTTGAATGGCGTAAACGAAGAGCTTATACAACAATTTACCAATCCATCGAACGGAAATTCCAGATACTAATTGCTCAGACAGAAAGCGGCAAAGATGCCTGGGATATTTTAAAGTTAAACTTCGAACCAACTTCACGAGCACGCTTAGCGGGATTAGTCGAGGAATTTTTCGAGATGAAGTTAAACTCGCAAGAAGAAACTATAGGTTTATTTTGTAAAAAAATTGAAGAAAAGAAGGTTCAGATTAAAGATGCTGGATTTGAGATGCCAGAACTTTTAGTATGTTTTCAACTAATCCGTCGATTACCTGAGGAATATGATAATCTAGTTCAAGTGTTATATAGATTAGAAGATAAAGAATTTAAATTAGAAAATGTATCTAAGCAGTTAATAACTGAATATGGCAGAATTTGTTTAAAACGAAAAGATGAAGGTAAAGAGGTTGTCGCTGTAGGTGATGCTTATGCAACTAAGTTTAAAAACCCTACCATTAAACCAACCATTCCAGCGGAGAATTTTGGAAGCAGTAAAAAGCCATGGGTTTCACGTAGTGGAAGCGACCTGGACACCACCAGACAATCGTATACTTCACCAGCTAATCGTATGGGGCCGAGTTTAATATGCAGTTACTGCAAGAAACCTGGTCACACAGATACAAGGTGTTTCAAAAAGAACTCTAGAGGGAAAAAGCAAGTTTTCTACAGTGAACCTACAAAGCAATCTGAATTCGCCCTAATATCTTCAAATGGTAGAAAGTTCGTGGAATTTCTTCTGGACTCAGCGGCTACTTCTCATTTTACGAATGACAGGAGTCTATTTGTAACATATAGGAACCTCCTCCCTCAACAAGTGCTGATAGGAGACAAGGACTGTTCGTTGAAAATACTGGGTATTGGTGATATTGACTTTACCATTCTAGATGTAACAGGTAATGTAGAAATAACTTTAAAAAATGTGTTATATGCTCCTAACATGAGGAGAAATTTAATTGGTGGGTCTAATATAGACATTGCAGGAAACCAAATTAAATGGGGAAATAATAAAATGATTGTGTATGATAAATTTAATAGATATTGTTTTACTGTACCTCGAGTTGATAAATTGTATATTGTTAAAGGTTATGCTTCAAAATGTGAAAATTTTGCTTATTCTACTAGTTTAAATCCAGAGATTGCACATCGTAGATTTTGTCATACAAACTTACCTTTACTTGAAAAAATGAGTAAAAATAATTGTGTTAAAGGTATTGAAAATATTAACTGTAAAAACAAAAATAAGATGTGTGAAACTTGTGTAATTGCAAAATCTAACAGAAAATCATTTAAAAGAAATTATTTGTATAAACGCATTTCTAATCAAATCCTCGATAGAGTGTATATGTATTTGTGGGGTCCTAGCCCTGTTAACTCGTTAGGAGGGGGGAAATACTTTTTGTCAGTAATTGACGATTATTCTAGAAGGACTGAGGTTTATATAATTAAGGATAAAACGGAAGTGTTTGAATGCTTTAAAAAGTTTTTAGTTAAAGCTGAGAGACAAACTGGTAAAAAGTTAAAATGTGTACGAACTGATAATGGGCTGGAATTTACCCATAAATTATTTGAGAAATTGTTAACCGATTTAGGTATAAGAATCGAAAGATCCTCCATTTATACTCCAGAGCAGGTGGGTGTTGCTGAAAATTTTAATAAAGTAGCAATGAATGCAGTTAGAGCAATGCTACACGATAGCGGGTTAAAACCGTCATTCTGGGGGGAAGCTCTTTTGGCGTTCGTTCATACAAAAAATAGGACTGAACACAGTTTAACCCAAGGTCTTACACCACAAGAATTATGGACGGGATTCAAACCTTCGGTAAGACATTTAAGAATTTTTGGTTCTTTAGCATTTGTTCATGTTCCTAAAGTTAAGCGAAATAAACTTCAACCGAAAGCTTTACTAGGTATCTTAGTTGGTTATGCCATGAAAACTAAAGGATATAGAATTTACATTCCAAAAGAAAGGCGAATTGTAGAGACTATTCATGTGCGTATAGATGAATCCAAAAAGGGTGTAGAAACATTATTTGGGGGAGAAAACAAATATAAGTATTTGATATTGAATTTTAATGAATCTCAAATTAAAACAAACGGTTTAAGTAATGCAACTTTAGATCTTAATCATGAACTACCAGGAGATAGCTTAAACGAAGATGAAGAGGAAAAGGGGGGTAAGGTAACTGTAAGTTCTATAAATATTTCAGAGTGGAAAAGGATTGAAAGACCGAGAACGAAATGTAAGAGAATTGACGTATATTATTATACCCCAATAACAAATACGAGACTGAGATCTTTAAATGATGTTAAAAAATATTGTAAGGAAAATAAAATCCCGTTTGAGCCAGATAAGTTTGACTTTAAACCTAAAATCACTCATCCTAATACTGAAACTTTAAGTGAACCCTCGACTAGTGATTCGGACGATCCATATTTAACTGAATTATTTCAACATGAATTTTACAATACTGAAATCCCTAAATCATTTGAGGATGCACAAATAAATCCAGAAAGGGGGAAATGGAATGCCGCGATGAGGGAAGAACTTGAGATGATGAGTAAGAGGAAAGTTTGGCGGTTGGTTGATCCACCGAAAAATTCCACAATAGTAGGAAGTAAATGGGTTTATAATATAAAAAGCACGGAAAAAAATGGTAAAAAGTACAAGGCACGTCTCGTAGCTCAAGGTTTTAAACAGAAACCAGGTATTGATTTTAATGATATATTTTCACCTGTTGTAAATTTTTCAATTATAAAACTAATGTTTATTTTATTAGTTTCTATGTTAAATTGGTATCATATTCAATTGGATGTAAAATCAGCATATTTATATGGTTCTTTAAAAGAAACCGTGTTTATGAAACAACCTCCGGGATTTGAAATGAAGGGTGCTGAGAATAAAGTTTGTTTGTTAAATAAATCAATTTATGGATTAAGGCAAAGTGGCCGCGAATGGAATTCTGAATTAGATAATATATTACATAATCTTGGATTTTGTAAATTAAAATGGTGTAACTGTGTGTATAAACTGAATAGTAATGCAATTTTAGTTGTCTATGTAGATGATTTAGTTTTGTTTGCTAAAGATGAAAATGTATTGCAATCTGTAACTAATATGTTAAAAAATAGCTTGGAAATTACTGAAATAGGATTAATAAAGTATTTGCTAGGTGTTAACTTTGAACAAATTAAAGATTCATTATTCGTTCATCAAAGAACTTATATTGAAAGATTAGAATTAAAATATAAAGATTTACCTAAAAGTTATGTTAAATTACCTTTTAAAATTGGCTCTGTTTTACCAGATAAAGTTAACGAAAATGAAATTATCGAAAATGAATTAATGAAAAAATTTCCATACCGATCTTTAATCGGGTGTCTGTCATTTTTGTCAAATAGATCAAGACCCGATATTAGTTTTTCTGTAAATGTAATGTCACAGTTTTGTAATGGGTATACATATAAACACTGGTTAATAGTAGTAGATATTATGAATTATGTTTTTGCTACTAAAAGTTTTAAAATAAATCTGTCTAATGTAAAATCACTAAGTTTGTGTGCATATTCTGATGCTAATTGGGAATGTCAACTTACTAAAAGACATTCAAGTAGTTATATAATTTACTTCAGTAACGTTCCGTTTGCTTGGAAATCATCGAAGCAAAAATGTATTGCACTCAGTTCTATGGAATCAGAGTTTATATCATTAACTGAAAGCGTAAAGGAACTAACTTGGTATTCAAGAGTTTTAAATGAACTTAATTTATACGATAGGATAAAACCAATTCAGTACTGTGATAATGAATCTGCCATTTATTTTTCTAAAAATAGCCAAGAGAATTTTAAAACGAAACACATTGACATAAGATGTCAATTTATTCGTCAGTTAATTAATGAAAATGTTTTTGAGTTAAAACATGTAAGTTCTAAAGATAATAAGGCAGACTTTCTGACAAAACCTCTTCTGTATGTAAAGTTTCAAAGAGCTATTTGTAATATTTTTGATTTTGTTTATGAAAAGAAAGAGGAGGTATTTACGATTGATGGGGCCGCATGTTGGAAATCTGGACAAAGTCTTGTCCCCCAAAATTTGTCGTCTGGTTTGTTCGGAAGTTATATCGTTCAGAACCAGCTTTTATTTTTCCATTTCGGTCGTAAAGGCACTCTCTTTTAACTGTAACTGTATGCATATTTTTATTCCAGTTTTGATGTACTCAGTAAGTATATTTAGTGTGAAACAACTCCATGGAGTATGATGTGTAGTGATGGAAGTAATGTAATGGAAGGACCATGGAGATGGAGTTTAAGCTTACTCCTTGCTATAGCTATAATATGTCAATATGATTCCCCAGCAAAAGCTGGAGGTGTATGTATATATCTTTACTATTTAAGTTTTTAAAATTCAAGTTGAATTTAATAAATGAACTGTTATTTTGAAATGAACTGTTTCGTCGACTGTGATTTATACTTTAACGCCACACCAAATGACCTTAAAACCTGCGTATTTATAACTCTGCTTTAATTATAACAGTTCATCTATTACTTCTCCAGGCATATAAGAAAATGCTTTTGCATTCGAAAATTTTTTCTAACAGTTTTCTTAAATGTGTCTACTTTGATAGATGGAAGTCTGACTTCATACATTATTTTCAGTACAGTCGAATTTTGTTAATGTGATATACTTTGTGTCAGTTACTTTTAGCATAAATTGTTCTCACGATTCCTGTTAAAATTAATAGAAATATTTCACTATTGATAATAGGAATAATGCTAAGATGTACAAATTCTTTTTTCCCTTGTGATTCATCTTAACGAGGTTCTACTGTATTTTAATTTTACATACATATATATACTTATATATGTTGTTACACAATTATAGTTTGTAGATCAGCAACAGTTTTTCCTTGCATCGGATACAGATCTTCTGATTGATACATTCAAGACAGAAATTGCCTTTTTGAAGACTAGTTGGCATATGCTGGGTCGACCTACAGTTGTTTTAAATTTGCAGAAATCATTGATAGGTGGGTTATATCCCACTAAAGCATATTTCCTTCCTCCCTTGTGAAATTTGCCTGCTAGCATTTATTTAAATATTGCATTATGATTTTGTAGTTTCATTCTTTCCCCTTGCATCTAATTAGTCTTTTATGAGCATGGCTTGTAGTTATTTGTTTTATTTATGAAACATTACAAGCATGTTTGTAAATCTCTTAATATGAATGCATCTTTTAGAAATAGCTATTTTAATTGCTAATAATGATCATTGAAATTCTTGAGTAGTATTAAAATATAATTTTAATTATTTATTTTTGTTTTGTTTATTTTAAATTAAAAATAATAAATAGATGCAATACCTTTTTCAATGTAGAATTTGTAGTTTGGAACTGAATCATGATTAATTTGTAATTCTCTCATGTTTGATTTATAACTCAGTTTTGTGAAAGTTATTTTATTTTCAGAAGACTTTCCAGCTGTTAATGTTGAAAAAAAAAAATGTTTTCTGTAGAAGATACAATACTTAAAAAAAAAAAAAAACCTTTTACATTTTAAGTGTTGCAGTAAAATCTGTGGCTGCCATTTATGTCAGTAAGGATCCGTAAACAAAATAAATTTAATTAGAAAATAATCTGCAAAAATATTTGTGAAGGGAAAATGTTTTTAACAATGTTACTAATTTGATTTTGTGATTCAAAAAATGACAGACATTCTATGATTAAGTAAAGCAAAGATTATTATTCAGGGAAATAGTAAATTTTTTTTTTAACCATTTGGAAAAATGGTTATTGTCCTCATCAGGGTAGGAAATCAAAAGTATATCTGAAGCTTTTTATTCGTTGAATCCGCATTTTATTCGTTTTCTGTTTGGTCTGTACAGCAAACTGTACTTTCCCTTTACTTTCAACAGAGATGGATACTTCTGTTGCCACTATGACAAAAAAGTAAATAAAACTACAAAAAAAAATTAATAACTCAGAAACAAATTGAGATATAGCTTTCAAATAAATTGCATTTAAAAGCACATTTTTTTCTCTATACGACGGTGTAAAAAGTAATATTGTGGGATGTTTAGAAGTTTAAGAATGAAATTTCATTTAAAATTGGTCGTCAGATTTCTTGGAAATCTGACGATGGAAAAGCCTTTTCCCGAACAGCCAATGAAATGCTTGGATAATACGTAAGTTTCAGGAAATCTGACGAGTCGCAGGCGATTTTTGTCACTTGCAATTTTTACGTGTAATAACACTATTAATGTTTAATTCATGGCCTATGTAATGTGTGATCAACTCCATGCGATTTTTTATGTCTTAAATTTTAGTCTTTAAAAAAATCATTTTCTAAATGATCGTTGTAATTTGTTAAATTGCATTTTTTTTCTTTATTTTTAAACATGCTAAATTGCAAACACTAATATTTTATAAGGAAAATCATAGGTATTGTAACATTGCAAAACCATCAAGTATCTTATCATTAAACAAAAACAATTTTCAAAATGGAATGCAAAATGATTTTCTGTATATTTTCAGAATTTTTCGGATAACACTTCACGTTCAAGACTGCCACTGTACTGTACAGTATTCACTTGAAAATCAGTGTGTGTGTGTGTGGGGGGGGGGGGGCACGCTTGATAGTTTTGCGTTGTACCAACAATGTAGTATTTTGTAGTATTGAAATTTGGATATAGTGCTTGATTTTTTGTTCTGGAAAAGGAGTATGATGAACCCTAATCTTAGATCTGATGTAAACTTATGAGATACTTAGCTTAAAAAAGGCAGAAAAATTCCATTGTTTAATTTTTAAAACCTGATTTTAAAACATAAGTAGAAAGTTTCCAAACCTTTTTATTTATGCTCAAATTTTGCATTATCTTCGAAAAGATATTAATTGTTGTAAATCAAATAGTAAAATTAAAATTCTTTTAGAAGTATTATTTAAATTTGACTTTTAATGAATTTGAACATGTTGTTAAGGTACACAGTGCTACTTTATGATTTTAAAATAATTATCACATTATGTGTAATTTCTTACTAGGATGCATTAAAAAAATTAATGCATGATTGTTTACTGCACAAAAATATGAGTGAGACTCGCAACAATGGGGTTTAAATTGAGTGTAGATAACAATAAAGGGTTTCTACAAAAGCATTTTATTGTACCAAACCATTAAAGTATGCTAACTGCTTTCAATAAGGTAAGAAACAATCCTGTGAAGTTATTATTAATTTTTATTATTATTATTATTATTATTATTACTTGTTTAGTTAAATAGTTTCACAACATTGTGACTAAACAATTATGTAATCCACTGTTTTCTGTTCTCACTGACATTTTAATAATGTCTTAATGCAAAACTCTATGGAGAATGATAGACTTATTTTGCATTACTATTTGGACACAGTGTACTGATATATTACAGTGCAAATTCTAAATACTTAAGCTATTCTTCAGCGATCCTCCTTGATCGCGAAATTCCATGTTGACTTATGAAATTTCTAAATAGGTAATTACTCATTACCTAATCCTAATATAATTTTCAAAATGTGGTTTTCACCATCAGAAAGTAAGCCTCCAATGTCAATATAATGTATTTTAAAAAATGTCTTCTTCAATTTTAAGCATTTTTAAGATACTAATACAATTTGAAAATTTTTCTCTGGTAGAAATTGTAAAGTTTATAGGTTTTTTTTACAAATACTTAAAATTTAAGAGATTTTTGTAAAACTGCTCTATGTCAGCATAGGATGTCTGCTTATGATGGTGAATTCTGTATTTTAATAATTGTATTAGGTAGTGAGTAACACCTTTTTAAATTTTCCTTTTTATTAATGTGGGATTTCATGATCATTAAGGGAGAAACTTGTATGAATGGTTACATTTATAAGTTTCTAGTTGTTTCATTTAGTAGTTTATTTTCATTTTGCATGTAGAATCTTGACAGAGAAGATTTTTATCTGGTTAATGATATAGAACTTCTAGCCAGTACTTTTCGTTCAGATATTGCTTTTCTTAGAACAAATTGGCGAATGCTTGGTCGTCCTACTGTATGCATGCATTTTCATCACTATTTTTTAGGTATGTTTTGTTTTATAGTTGCATGTAGCATTGATATGTTTAATTTTGTTAAAGTAATGTGTTTATTTTAGACGGCTTTTATGTTTATAGACATATATTTATTTTAGTAGTATCTAGATCTGAGTTTTAGATTAGGAGTGAATCTGGTTTAGTACTTTTTAAGCTAAACTTTTTTTTATAAATTGCTTAAGAATGATGTACTGTTTTAATATGCTAATTTTAAAGTTTTTTTTAATACCTGTGCCCCTATCTTTTCAAACTGAAATATTTTAGAAATTTTGCATAGTTAAATTTTCTTTGAAAAATTTAATAAGCTGACATATTATTTTGGCTGAATCTGAGTGGACTCTCAGATTTTTGTAATTTATATATACTTAATTGGAAAGTATCTTAATAACAGGTTTAAGTTGAGTAATTGTGGTTCTTCATTTTTCTAAATATATGTATATATTTATTTTTTTTTTTCTCCTCCCAATGACTCGCTTAGATTCCAAATCTTATTTTTCCCTCTAATAAAAAAAATGATCTACAATCAGAGTCTTTTCATTTCTTATTACATTTAGTTGGGAGAAAATATTTGACTTAAAGAAAGTAAATTGTAAAATTATATTCTAAAAGAATAATAAAAAAATATTTTAATATATAATTCATTTAGAAAATATGTAAACTGAACTTTTTTTTGTTACATAGTTATGAATAGTCAGTTAAGTTATAAAACTTTTAATATTAATATCACTTCTGAGATTAATTTTACTAGTAAATTTGTGTCTGGAAACCTGATTTTTTCCAGTTTTAATTAAAATCTAAAGAATATTTTTTTCTTCTTAAAGCTGAAGCTTTGATGAATTTAGTTGAGCATTTAGTTATTATTATTAATCATTTATCATTTAGACTGAGAGTTCAGTTACCTTCCAGTTCTGTATGCTTTTTACTATTTATGCAACTTGTCTTTAAATTATGAGCAGCATCTAGAGAAAATTAAGTGTTTTTCCATAGAAACCTTTGGGAAATTGTATTTCAATTAACAAAGATTTCAGTTAAGTCGTAGGATTCTGGAAACAAATTATCTTCAATAGCCAAGATATCATTGTATATGGCATATCTCGGAGGAAAATATTGTCTAGTTGTAGTTTTTGTGAAAAATGTAAGTGTTTCATATTCATTTAACCTTGGTGTTGTATGAGTCAGAGCCGAAACTACCCATTTTTGCACCTGGGGCAATCATGGATATTAGTGCCCCCTCTTCCGCAAAATACAACCTGTGGCCAGAAAGTTCAGTGAATGAGCCTGTACAGTAGGGTGGAGCGAAATTTTTTTTTTCTTCAAATCAAAATCGGCCGGGGTGGGAAAGTTGATCTATCAGATCCTCATTTTGAATATAAAATATTTTTGAAAAATATTAATATTAAATACTGCCCCAAGGTCATTGAATATTGAGAAAAAACGTAAAAGCGCTCGTCTGTGGAAAAAAAAAAATTCTTTTCCTAATCAAAATGGGGCGGTGTGGGAAAGTTGCTCTATCATATCCTCATTCTGAATAAAAAATATCTTTGAAAAATATTAATATTAAATACTGCCCCAAGGTCATTGAATATTGAGAAAAAACGTAAAAGTTGTGCATTTTCCAATTTTTTTCCTCAAACATACAAATTATTTTATTAATTTAATTTAAAAGGATGATCGTCGAATTATTATTATTATTATTATTATTATATATTTATTATAAAATTATGTAATATTTATATCAAATTCGCTTTTATTATACTAACTCAATGACTATACTTTTTTAAAATATATGAAATTTGGGTAATTGTAATTGTTTTACATATTTTATTTAACCTGTGTAAGAAAATATAATTTGAAATTATTCTTAAAAAACTAATGTAAAATGATAAAAATAATTTACTATTTAATTTACAAGCAGTAAAGTTACCATTTTATAGCAGTCCATACTGTTTTTTGGTTTCAAAAACTGGCATTTTTTTCCCGAGACTCCAGACATTTTAATGAATCCATGGCGTCTCAAAGGACCACAAACAGCAGAAGAAGCCTCCGTAAGAAGTGTCACACAACTTTCAGTGGCTTGATTGTGTCAAGGGAATAGTTTAATCTTAGGTAAGATGTCTTCATCTATTGCCTTTGGATTTAGGATACACTTTGTAAGAATGTTATGATCTAAGAACTTAGTTAATGGTGGTTCTGTCACAGTCACTTCTGCCTAATTTATGAAATCGATATAGTCTTTGGTCTCTCAGGTAACTTGATCGTTTGTTTTCGTGAAACTTTTATTATTCTACATAGTACCAACACTCATATATACTATATAAATGTGGCACTGCGCAGAATAATAAAATCTCGAAAGTCAAAAAACTCTTTACGTACGTGATCTCAGGTAAGTTGAACGTACGTAAAGAATGTCTTCACTTTCAAGATTTTATTATTATGTGTAGTGCCAACACTCTTACATACTATGTAAGACCTTTGGCACTATGCAGAACAATAAAATCTCGAAAGTCAAGAAATTCTTTACATACGGATAAATTTTGAAGCCAAAGTCTATATAGATTCTATAAATTGGGTTGAAGTGACCGTGATACAACCACCATTAACTAAGTTCTTAGATCATAACATTCTTACAAAATGTATCCTAAATCCAAAGACAATAAATGAAGACACCTTACCTAAGATTAAACTATTCCCTTGTCACAATCAAGCCACTGAAAGATATGTGAAACTTGTTATGGAGGCTTCTTCTGCTGTTTGTGGTCCTTTGAGATGCGTTGAATTCATTAAAACTTGTCTGGAGTCTCGGAAAAAAAGGCAGTTTTTGAAACTAAAAAACAGTATGGACTACTATGAAATAGTAACTTCATTGCTTATAAATTGCAATAGTAAATTATTTTTATCTTATTACTGTAGTTGTTTAAGAATAATTTCAAATTATATTTTTTTACACAGGTAAAAAATATAAAACAATTACAATTACCCAAATTTCATATATTAAAAAAAAGTATAGTCGTTGAGTAAGCATAATAAAAGCGAATTTGATATAAATATTACATAATTTTACTATAAATTTATAATAACAATAATAATAATTCGATGATCATCCTTTTAAATCAAATTAATAAAATAGTTTGTATATTTGAGGAAAAAAATGAGAAAATGCACAACTTTTACGTTTTTTCTCAATATTCAATGACTTTGGGGCAGTATTTAATATTAATATTTTTCAAAGATATTTTTTATTCAGAATGAGGATATGATAGAGCAACTTTCCCACACCGCCTCATTTTGATTTGGAAAAAAAAAAATATTTTCCATAGCCGAGCGCTTTTATGTTTTTTCTCAATATTCAATGACCTTGGGGCAGTATTTAATATTAATATTTTTCAAAGATATTTTATATTCAGAATGAGGATCGGATAGAGCAACTTTCCCACCCCGACCAATTTTGATTTGAAGAAATTTTTTTTTCCCATAGGCGAGCGCTCCACCCTACTGTACAGGTCACTGCTGTACTAATAGAATATCAATGCGCCGCGCGTGGTGAAGGTCAATATCTGTTTGAATGTTTGGCAAGGTTCCAAATGCGTTTATTCCCTATTACGTTTAACGCCGAGCACGAAAGGTTTATTGTGGATCGTCGCAGTAAACAAAATGGATCAGAGAATAAACATGTTTTATTTCAAACTTGGGAAATCGTCAAAAGAAACTCACAAAATGCTCAAAGAAGTTTATAAAGATGAAGCTGTAACATCAAAGAGTGTTTATGAATGGTTTAAGCGTTTCTGGGAAGTGCCGACCAGCCTGGAAGACCCCCCCCCCCAAGCCAGCAGGCCAAAAACGGCATGCACCCCGGAAAATGTTGAAAGAGTTAGAGAGCTTGTGGAAAACAATCGTCGTCTGACAAAACGAATGTTTGCGGAGGAACTGGGAATCGGCACAGAAAGTATTCGCGTCCTACTCACTGAGGATTTGGGAAAACAAAAGCTCTGCTGCAGACTCGTACCCTATCGTTTAACGCCTGAACAAATGGAAATGCAGCTTGCTGCTTGCGGAGACATCATTCACATGGCAGATGGAGACAGAAATTTCCTGAACAACATCGTCACAGGCGATGAAAGTTGGTGTTTCAAGTACGATCCTGAAAGCAAACGACAAAGTTTGGAGTGGCAGAGTCTGTCGTCGCCTAAAAAAAACAAGGTACGGTCAGAAAAATCACGCATAAAGACAGTGCTCATTGCATTCTTCAACTCTGAGGGTGTCATTCACAAAGAATTCCTCCCTGAGAGTACCACATTGAATGCTGTTGCCTACGCCGATGTTCTGAAGCGTTTACTGCAACGGATCCATCGTGTTAGTCCTGAGTACGCCACGCAAGGCTCCTGGACTCTTCTCCACGATAATGCCCGGCCACATACCGCCTTAGTTGTACGGCAGTTCCTGGCCGCGAATGGAGTTGTGACACTTGATCAACCCCCCTTATCCACTTGATTTGGCCCCTGCAGACTTCTTCCTCTTCCCCAAATTGAAGTCAGCCCTGAAGGGAAAGAGATTTACGGACATCACCGACATTCAAAGCAATGTGACGGCCGAGCTGAAAGCCATTCCGAAAGAACTGTTTTACAGGAGTTTCCAGGGCTTATATACATATACTCAACAGTGCATTACTATCCATGGAGATTATTTTGAAGGACAGTAAATTGTATTTGAGGCTGTACAATACTGTATTTGAAATAAAAATTCATTCACCGAACTTTCTGGCCACAGGTTGTATATTTACAAAGAGAATTTTACTAATTTTCTAATAGCCGGCTTATTTTAAAATTAAAAATATATAATCATAAAATAGGCAATACTGAACTACGTAATCTGCTTTGTCAAATATTGATTCATTGAAATGTTTAAAACAGAATAAAAAAAAATCGAAACAAATTCTGCTTTATACAGGATCCTTATGCCATATCATCCTTAGATTCTTCTATGCTTTAGCATACTCCAGACAGTATGAATTTAGCAGTACTGTGCTAAACATAGACGTGATAAAAATCAACAAACAAAATCTTCATTTGGCACCCGGGGCACATGCCCCCTCTGCCCCCCCCCCCCCCTTTAGTTTTGGCCCTGGTATGAATCTATTTGCTTACTTGGTATTGAGTTTTGATATTCTATGATATGATTATTTTTGTAGTTTTTATCATTCAAAGTATATATTAGATTGCATAAAGTTTGTTAATTTTTATTTTAATTATAGTAAAATTAAACATAATAATTTCAAATTGATATCTTTTTAAAATAGTTTAGTATTGTGTAAGTGGTTTCAATATAAAATAAGCTTGTTACTGAAAATTCTTAACTTTATTTTTGAGAAAAAGTGGTATTTTGAATCCAAACATAATTTTAAGAAATGTACATATATATTAAGTTTAATTAAAAACATCTCTAATAAATAAATGTAATCAATTTTGAATTGTAAATTTTACCATTCTTATCATAAGTTAAAATGCATAAACTTCTTTTCGATGAAAAACAATATCTAAATTGCAGTTGTTATGGGGGTTAATTTAGTTGGTTATTATTATATTTTAGTGTCGCATTTAAATTTTTGAAATATTATCACAGGAAGAGGTTTCATCATCAAATTATTCAAGTTCACTTGGATTTAAAACTTATTTGAAGTAGATTTAATTTGAAGTACTTAAAAACATTTAATTGGAAATAATGATGGAATGCCTTTTTTTTTTTTTTTTTTTTTTTCCTTCTTGTATGGTGTTTGTAGACATATTTGTGTAATGCATTAAATGTTATTTTTATTACTGCAATTCAGTGTGGCATGGCAAATAATGGAAATTGGGGCTTCATAAATTTTTAATGAATTCAACTGTATTACCAGCATTGTATGAAATAATTGCATTTTGGCATGTTTTTCTTTTTTGTTAGGTATTGATATAAAAAATATGTTATTTGTTCTCATTTTCCAAATAATATTTCTCTTACTTAAGGAATACTTGCATTGCATGCTGCATTTGTAATTTTTTTTCTTTTTCTCTTTCTTGTATTTTTATTTATTTGTTTAAGAAAATAATTAAATAATTATGCTGTTCTTTCACCGACATGCAAGTTTAAATCTTTACTATTGTAAAATGCAGTAATTGTTTCTGTTTTTTTACTAGTAACTCTTTATTTACTTTAGAAAATGATAAAGTTCCGTTGGCTATGATTTCAACTATTAAGAAATTGAAAAGTGGATACATTAATGGAACCAGGTATCCACAAATTTATAATGTTCTATGTATGATTGTATAGCATTTTTCAGTGGTTAATATAGATTTATCTTCATTGTCTTTTTCTTCCTTTTTTTTGGGGGGGGGGGGGGTGTATCTTATTTTAAAATATATAAAGTTCAGTTCAAACCTGAATATTATTACTATTATTGTTATTTTAATTTGAGAAACACTTAAGAAACTTTTCCATTATTAGAATTTGAAGTTTTTAACTTAATTTTTTTTTTTTTTTTTTACAATTTTACAATGTATTTTTTTTTTTTTTTTTTTTCAGATTTTTTTAATTTTTTTTCCCTTGGGAAATATGATACTCTATTAAATATATTTTTTAACTTTTACAGATATATATTTTTACTGTTATAGGGGGAAAAAAAAACTTCTGAAAATAAGCTTTATAAAATTCAGAAAATTTATTGCTTACATTACGCTAAGCATCTTTCACTAAACATTTAATCATATCTACAAAACAACTCATCAAATTAGAATTTTTATCATGTTTGATTAAGAACATATATTGGAATAAAGAAACGTGGTGGTGTTTTTAAAAATTAACAAATTGGATTAGATTTTTTGTAAATATTATTCGAAATAAAAGCTGTGTGGTTATTTGTCTTAAATTTATTTCATCTATCAGCGTGGAAAAGATCCGCATAATTTGTCAACTAGTCACAAGGGAAAAAATTGGTCACGGGAAAAAAACGAAAAATTCATCAATCGGCTCGGCCGTGGGAAAATATTGCAAAATTCATCAGTGGGTCGCGGGATTTAATAGTCCTTTCAAAAAAGCTAAATTCTCCAGACAATGGTGAAATTTTTTGGGAGGTGTTCTTCCACCCACGATATTCTTTTGGATGGGATTTCAAAATTTTGGATGTGAATCCTGCCATCCCCCTGAAATTCAAGCCCTGTCTATATAGAATTGTGGTATTCTCTTGCAAGTTTAAATTCAAAGTTTTTGATTTAAACCTTGGAATCAAGGAAAATTCGGGGATTGTTTTGGTCTTAAAATCTCATTGAAAAGTCTGTAAGTTCTATCAAAACCTGAAAAAAAACTGTTCAGTTACTCTACAAAAAATATCCAAACTGTTCTAAACATATTAGCCCACAATCACTATTGTTCACCATGCTTAGGCCTTCACAAGTACCAGGGAAACTTGGAAATCAAGGTAAACATATGAATTGTTTTGGTCTTAACATCTCAGAAAAAAGCCTGTATTTTCTTTCAAAACCTGGGGAAAATGTTCAGCTACTCAGGAAAAAATATCCAGTCTGTTATTAAAGTTAAAATCAACTAGCAATCATTGCTATTCACCATGTTTTGTCATTCATTGTTGATATAAAAAAATTATTTATTGTAAAAAATTACATTTTTTTTCTAGAAATGAGTATAAACCCTGCATGAGTTTGCTAAAATCATAATGATTAAAATTATTAATTCTGAAAATTGGCATTAAGTTCATGAAAGGCATCCAGACATCAAACTATTAGTAGAAAGAACAATATAAGAAATGGTTTTATAAAATTGCTCACAAGCACTAGACATTTTTTTTTTTTACTCCTTTGGAATGCAGTTTAACATTTCTAACAGATCCTTTGTTTTTAAACATAAAAAAATGTGACTTGCACGACTGTGAGTTCTACAATCTTAAATAATCTTTCAGCTCTGTTGTTTCTTTTACTTTCTGAATAAGAATGTTTCTTTTAAATACCAGGGGTGCAGAAAATGTTTCTACTTTCAACATTTCCCCCAATCCACATGAAAATTTCCCTAAAATTTTACAGTATGTTATAGGTAAATGCTGTATTATCGTAGGTATAGAAAATTTATTTTTCCAATATTTCTCAACTTATGCGCAAGTACATATGGCAGTGGTGATTCTGAGTGAAAAAAAAAAAAATTCTGAAATTCACAGCTAATTTTCTGAAACGTTACAGCAGAGTGGGGAAGGGGGGGGGGGGGGGAAATCCACTCCCAGCACTATGTTTTTTTCACGGACCTTTGATGAAATTCACAGTTGTTGCGTGATCTTTTGACGAAATTCGCGGTTTTTTTGCGATCTTTTGACAAAAATTGCGTTTTTTTCGCGATATTTTGACAAAAATTGCAGTTGTTTTGCGATCTTTTGACAAAAAATGCGGTTGTTTCGCCGTCTTTTGACAAAATTTGCATTTTTTTTTTTCGCGATCTTTTCACAAAATTTGCATCTTTTTCACGGTCTTTTGACAAAATTAGCGTTTTTTTTGCGATCTTTTCATAAAATTTGCGTTCATTTCCTGATCTTTTGACGAAACTTGCGGTTCTTTCGCTAACTTTTGAAAAACTTGCGATTATTTTGAGATCTTTTGATGAAATTCGCAGTTTTTTTTCGCGTTACAAAATTTGCGGTTATTTTCCGATCTTGTGACGAAATTGGCGTTTTTTCCGTAATTCTTGGATAAAATTCGAGGTATTTTTATGTTCGAATTTTCAGATTGATGACCGATTTTTTTAATTTTCGGAACCAAATGCCTTAAATTTTTGGAAAATTTGGAACAGAATCATCCCTGATATACAGTACATATTATTCTGAGATCGATTTTGTGAAGGTCACCATACGGATCTTTTTATTTGTAGGGAATTTTTTTTTTTTATCTCAGGGAATTATGGAATTCGTTGTTAAAATCGAAATCAGTTGTAATGTTTCTGCAAAATTTCCCCAGGTGGTTAAAATTTCCCCCGATCCTAGATCGCCGGATCGGACATATTCTGCACCCCTGTTAAATACAATAGTAACAAGTGGGCCATTTAAACATTTAAGATCAGATTTTGGAACTTTTATGGCGATGGAATGAAAGTTTATTAAAGGATGACAAATTCCGAATTTTGTGTTAGACTGATCTCACATCTATTGTTTAAAATTACTAAATGGGCAATTCACCACCAATCTTCAGCTCGCGGTTCAACTCCCAATTGAGAAAGCTTAGGTTATCCAATCTAAAAGCCAGTTAATATTTCAAATTTATCTTTAACTTCAGAGCCATGATTAGTTGACCTTGAGTTAGCGAACCTAAGGTTGAAATGTATATCTGATTGGCCAAAGGAAATCATATGATGTTGGCAATTGCCTCGATTCTAGTTGATGAGTTTTGTCCTAGCTTGGCACCAATTTTGATGAAATAATGAAAGAAAATGATTGTTGAAAGTGCATAATTGTCATGTTTAATTTTTGGATAAATAAATGTTACAAATAAATTTGGAAGCATTTTGATTTTTTTTTTTTTTTTTTTTTTTTTTTTTTTTTTCACAAAATTAGAACTAGAGATCAGAAATACTGATACAGTTATGAGAGAGTCATTTTTACAAAATTTTGCGTTACAGTAAAATTCTTTAAAAGAATTGCTTGATAAAAATAAGTAATAAACTAGGTTTATTTATTTATTTATTTATTTTGCAATGACATATAAAGACATTTTCATATATTTTTTAATTCAACTAAAGTAATTGATTACAGATTCAATTAAAATATCTTGGATAAAATTGCTCGCTTGGTAGCCTTTATATCCTATACGAGACAAAAAAGGGTTTGTTATTATTATTATTTCATGTGTAGATTATTATAATAGATTTTTTATTATTATTATTCCTTCTATAATAATTTTAGAAGAAATCGAATTTTTTCAAGAAATCCTCTGAAATTTTTTTTTATTTTAAACAAAAACAAGTATATAGTTCAAATTATTTATTATGGTATATTATAGTTTGAAGGATTATTATTTAATATTATAAACAAATGAACATATCGCTCACCCGCAAGAAAAGTGACACATCTCGACAAAAGCAAATTTCACAGGAGAAACAAAAGAAATTTTGCATGATTTTACTGTAACTTGAAATTATAGCGCTTAACTCAGCATACAGGAAAACTTGCATAAAAGCATAAAACCCTTAAAAATGAAGACATATGATGAGGTTTGGAGAGTTGTGTAATTTTACCTCCCCACACAATCCACCCCTCTTCAATGGTCACGAATGGACAAATAGTGTAATAAAATGATTTCTCGCATAACTACACTTATGAAACGTTTTGCGTAGCAAGACAAACCTATTAGTGCAATAAAACGCAAAATGAATTTTTGCGAGATGTGTCACTTTTCTTGCGGATGAGCTATATATTCGCAATACTTAACAAGTTCAGGCTTCTATGATTGCATACTTTAACAACTGTGAAGGGGGTGGATGAAACTGAATTGTAAGAAAAACTGCTTTTCTTTTTCATTATCTCTCTCTCTCTCTCTCTCTCTCTCTCTCTATATATATATATATATATATATATATATATATATATATATATATTAAAAAAATATTTGAATCATATTCTCAAAATTTTTGGTGTAAGAACATTCTTTTTATTTGCATTCTGTAGATGACGCTACCAAATATCAAAATTACTCAGTAGAATTCAAGTCTTAACTCCTTGGGGATGAGCGAGCGGTATTCATGCCGCGTAAGGTGCTCAGAATCGGTGATTATTCTCACCAGTAATTTTTTATTGTAAATTTTGCCTTATTTAATATGAGCATTTTCCCGATTCAATTAGGCAAAAATTTCTGTTTTAAAAAACTGGTGACTAAAGATTAAAAATTCTGTAAAAGACACTCGTCCTGAAGGGTTTAAAAGCTA
Source organism: Maratus speciosus (assembly GCA_963932465.1). Lineage (NCBI taxonomy): Eukaryota > Metazoa > Arthropoda > Arachnida > Araneae > Salticidae > Maratus > Maratus speciosus. Next base: position 251,126,342 of record OZ010793.1, on the reverse strand, counting down.
AAAGTTTCGTCACAAATTAATCTAATTTTGAGTTTATAGAGCGTAATATCCAAGAAAAGGCCAAAAAATTAAAAGTAACACCTTTTTTCATGCTAACATCATTTATAATTAACATTTCATTTAATTACTGAATTACCAGCAGCTTTGTCTAAAAAAATTCTTCAATTATCTATGCACAGTTGACTAACCAACCGTCTGAGCTAAGTTATGTTACCGGAATACAGTTTCATTTTTTCCTCCTATTTCGGCAGGTTGAGTTAACAGTAAATTATATTTCAGGTTCAACAAAGAGTTAAGCCCCAAGCCCTTAACTTGCAGTTGAGTTCAACGGTAATGAATTTCAACAAAATGTTAATTTCTGTTAAATAAAATACTTAAAAAATCTATACTAATAAAAGAACAAATCGCTCATTGTGTGTGTGTGTGTCTACGATGGCTAGCAAAATCTATCGCATGTAGAATTCTGAAAATTTAGGTGATATTAGTCCAAGACAGGTCCTGGTGCACCTGAGGCTCTGATTTTTAATTTTTTTAAGGGCTGGGGACCCTTTATGTTTTTATGCACTTAATTGTTAATAACTTGCCCCCATTTTATCCAATCTTTTTCGTTTTGGGGGACCTTTCTCCATTTAGTTATTCTCGGCTGTCTACTGTCCAGGTATGACCCTGGACCCTTGGGGCCCCTTGAAGTTTTTGTGCAAATGAATTGTTAATAAATTGCTTTCTTTTAATACGATCTTCCATTTTGGGATCCCTTTTCCATTTAGTTATTCTCATGTTTCTACATTCCATATAACACACTGGGGCCCCCTAGGGAACCGTAGGGCCCCTTGAACTTTTTGTGTGCTAAGCATTTTTCACCTCCTAATTTTCACTCCTTCTCAGTTCATAATTTTAAAGTTGAGTCTTGGACTCTTCTTCTTGGACCAAAACCCTCATATTTTTATTGGTTCCCTGTGGCCCTTTTTTAAACATTTACCCAATCTTTTTTTGTATTTTTTATATTATTATTCTAACGAATAATTCATACCCAATGCTTAATTTTAATTAATTGAAGCTCTAAAGCTCTAAGTACTAAGACATTGTAACATGTTTTCATGTTAGGGCCCTGTTTTAAACTGTCAGTTGGCCCCTTTTGAACCCCCTATTATAGCTCCCTTAAACATGGTCCAATTCACTAGCTTTTTTTTCCTAACTTCTTAGGTTCTCCAGCTACTACATGAATGACAGAAAAAAATTTCAGACTTCAGCTACCACCAATTTTAAATATTGATCACCTTCTTGGGCCCTTGGTGCAGCTTCTTTAAAAATGATCCAAATTGTTTGCAATTGTCTTTAACATAGTTCTCGCGTCCTCTGATTACTTTAAAAACTACTAAAATATATCTTTTTACCAAACCACATGCCCTTTAAGTCGCATGACCCCTTGGACCGGTACAGGGCCCCTTGAAGCTTTTGAACCATAAATCGTTAATAAATTGCCCCTCTTAATCCGATCTTCATTTTTGGAATCACTTTCCATTTAGTTATTCTCCCTTTTCTATATTCCAGTTAAAATCTTGGGTCACCCTAGGGTCCCGATCCAAAGCCCCTTGAACTTTTTGTTTGCCATGCATTTTTCACCCCCTAATTTTCTCACCTTCTCATTGCATAATTTTAAAATTGAATCTTGGACTCTTCTCCCTAGACCAACACCCTCATATTTGTATTGGGGCCCTAGGGCCCTTTTTTAAGCATTTACGTCAATTTTTGCATATTTCTTTAAAATAATATTCTAATGATTAATTCATACCCTATGCTTAATGTTGACTAATTGAAGATCTAAAACGCTAAGTACTAAAACATTTAAACATGTTTTCACATTAGGGCCCTGTTCTCAACTATCAGTTGGCCCCTTCTGAGCCCCCTATTAAGCTCCTTTAAAAATAGTCCGATTCACTAGCTTTTTTTTTCTAACAACTTCTTAGGTTCTCCAGCTACTACATGAACGACCAAAAAAAAAAAAAAAAAAAAAAAAAATTTTACAGACTTCAGCTTTCACCAATTAATTTCGAATATTTACCGCCTTCTTGGTGCAGCTTCTTTAAAAATTATCCAAATTGCTTGCAATTTTCTTTAATATAGTTCTAGTGTCCTCTGATTACTTTAAAAACTACTAAAAAGTATCTCTATACCGAACTACATGCCACTTAAGTTCCTTCCCCCTTGGGGCCCGGTCTTTCTTTATACCTCAGCTACCACCTTTTTCAAACATTAATATCCTTTTTCGGCTAAAACTTAAGTTTAGTCACTACAGCCGTAAATTAGAAATTGCATTATTTTAAAGGTAACTTTAGATAAGGGATTTTATCCGTTTATTAAATATTGTGTTAATGTTAAAAGTAATTTGTGAAATTTACAGGAAGGAGCACCTTCCACCACTTCGGGGGCGCATTCTTTGAACGGGTTCTAAGGGCCTAATTTCAATGGGATTTGTTTCATTCAGCTTAGATAACAATTTGGCTACTTTCTGTGTTACAACATTTCATCTTAGACTTTAGTTACCAACATTAATGGTGCATTCCTGTTTTGGGTTCTATGGACTTGATTACTACGAGTGTTGGCTCACTCAACTTTGTTTTTGATTGTCTCCGGCACATGCGGAACATATTCAATGCACGCTGCTTTAGGTAGCTCGAACTCAGATCCCATGTTTATTCAGAAAGAGGTTTGTTTGGAACTCACTAGATGCTGCGGAAAGCAATGGGGCCCGAAAGTAGGTTCATTTAAAAGATTTTCAAAAGATATAAAATCATACAAACTTGAGTTTTGTTTAAGGTTATTATTTACAAACGCCGGGCGGGTCTGCTAGTATATATACAGTATGGAACCATTTATCCAGAAACCAGTTAACCAGAAAACCAGTTATCCGGAATGATATTTCTGATAGACTGATTTCAGAATCTTTGCAGAAGAAGGTGTCATACATTGCTAGTTTGACATAGGCTTTGCTTGAAACAATTGTACAATTTGATGACAACATCTAGTATTTTTCGTCATCACATTTAGTTGTATTTTAGATGTTTTAATTTTTATGCAGAGGAAACAGAAGAATTTTTGTTCCTAAGGAATTCCATAAATTGCCTTCTTTTAAACTCTGGCTAATTTTTTATCTTTCTTGCATTGATTTTTAATCCAACTAATCTAATAATTTAAAATGAGAAATAATGCCACAACCACGCATATTCCACGCATAAAATTTATCAAATGGATGCTGCTTTAATGCACAACCAGTTAACCGGAAAAACCAGTTATCTGGAATACATCTGACCCCAAGCATTCCGGATAAATGGTTCTGTACTGTATATATATATATATATATATATATATATATATATATATTATTACAGCTTATGCATGTAGTGAATTTTTTAAATTCTCATTTGTTATTTAAGTTAATTCTTGAATATTTTTAATATAGCTTAAGATCAAATTTTAACTGAAAATCACATTATTGACTTTAAAAAAAAAATCTATTAAAATTTTTATAGAGTTGCTCTTGGAACATTAGAAGACTTCCAAAGTACCTCTTGTATTACAAGTTTGAGTTTTTTGCATAATCAGGAAGAAGGTGATCCAGAAAGTAAGTTCTTGTTTTGTTTTTGAATATAAACATGAAATAAACTAAACTGAGATTTTTAGTTTATTTTTTCATAACCCGATGAGCAAGACAATTTTTAAACATATCAACTTAAACTCAAAACAGAAATATAGCAAATAAGAGACATAAAAAAAAGCTTCTATCAGCTTTCATAAAAATGAAGAATTGAAACAGTTTTATTTTTTTAGAGCAGGGAAGCTTCACTGCCCCACCTAAACGCCCCTCCCCTCCCATTTAAGATATATGCATGAATGTAAAATGAAAAACAGAACTAAAAATTGTCTTGCATGCTCTTGTGACAAAAAATAATTAGTTCTTTTTTCTGTTAATGTTTAATTATTTTAAATGATTAAAAAAATTAAATACAGTAAGTAGACTCCCTCAAATCCACATATCTTGGGACCAGAGGTTGTGCAGATTTTAGAAGTTTGTGGATTTCTGGTCATTGCTTTGTTTACATTTTTTAAACAATAATTTAAATGTAACAGTGCAGCCTACATTATAATGAATGCTTGCAATATATTAAAATAATTAAGTAAAGTAATAAAATAAAATAATAAAAATTAAGATAATTTAAAAAATGATTAAATTATTAAAAGTGAAGTAAATAATTAATAATGTATAATTAAATATGCATAACAAATATGAGATACCTTGAATTATTCAATGAAACTTTCCTCTAAAAGGTACCCTATTAATTTACATCAAAATCATAGAGTAAGGAAGTTTTATTTCAGGTTTAGCCAGTCTTAAAAACCAAAAAAGCTTGATTAATAAATAAATATATTTGATAAAAAGATTGTGATTGCAAGTGATATCAGCAATACCTTGATTTGTTTACATCTGCGATGATGTGCAGATTTTAAGCGTTTGCAGATTTTAGGGTTGCAGATTTGAGAGAGTCTACTGTATAGAAAATTTTGTTCTCTTTTCAATAATAGTCCAGGGGAAATGTACATTTTGCCTTGCAAAAGGTCGGGTAGAAGATTTTTTTTTTTTTTCTAAATTGTTTATAATGATGCCAACATGGGAAAACCAAGTTTTCTAACAAAATTTCGTAAGGCTAAATTTTCTGTGGTCGAAAAACAACAAAATTTTGGGACATTTTTTGATTTTTTGGAAATGTCTCGAGACTCGTTGCCGTAGCATATTATTTGTCAATTACAATATTAAAGAGGATAAAATTCTCTAAAACTTTCATATTTACAACTTTTTTATGCACTCAATAGCAAGCGCAGTACGCTATTTCAAAAATGGGACAATGTTTTCAATTTTCTTAAAAACCGTAAAAAACGTAGTTTTGCCGCGATTATTCAAATGTTCCTCGTGGATTTAATTGTGTATGTCGACTTCTAAAAATTGGTAGCAGTAAATTATCTATTATTTGTACACTCATGTCTTTATTTTCATCTCAACAGACATTTTATGTTCAATAAATTTATATAATTTTAAAAGTAGGGCAGAGTGTAGATGAATGAGACAATTTTCATATTTAGACAGTAACTTTATGTGTATACAATGTTAACTTCAAAGCATTGTTTAAAAGAATTTTGTAATATATAGTAACTTATTGGCACGATAGTTTCAATTAAAAAAGATTTCTTGCTTAATTTTAATAAATTTTATAATTTTTACAATGCATACATATTTTTCCAGGTATCAATTGAATAGGTGGGTCATATTCAAAATGTGTCCATGTTTTGGAATAACAAAATCAAATTTTTAAAAATAATCAGAAAGTTTTAATTGTTTGTAAATAATTACCTTACCTCATAAACATTAATATACAAGCATCAGCGGAGACCCAATTACTAATTTAACATTTTAAAACTAATTTTTAAATTTTTATGCACTTGGTATAATGACACAAGTGAGCACGGTAATGACAAATTAAGCAAAATATTTTTATTTTTCCCCAGGTATAAATGGTAGCCATTATATCTTCTAGCCCATACAATGATTTTCTATTTCTCATATAATAAAAGCACATTAAGAAATAAAAGTTCATTTAATTATCAATTAGAATTGGGTACGGTAATGACTTACAAAAGAATACTCACCAAAACGTAAGTCTTTGCTTTTATTATTGAAACTATAAAACAATTTACTCTATTCACCTAAATCTGATAACAAGTTGACTTTTAAGGAGTACTTTTGCCTTGATAAAAAGGCATGTGCTGTCCTCTAAAAAATCCAGAGGAACTTTTTGTCAGAAGCATGGCAATGACACTCTTTCTTGGGATACGGTTTAATTAATGATATTAAACATTTTTTTAATTAGTAGCATCTTAACAAATAAATTGTATCAAAATAAATAAAAGTAACAAATAATAAATAAATAAATAACAAATAAAATGTATAAAAAAATTATAACCATCTGTTTTAAATAGAACTTTGTCAAATCTTTACCTAATAAATTGCTTTTTGGGACAAAGTACGGTAATGACATTTTGGCTACAAAAGAATATATTTCTTATTTTTTAATTTTTTATAAATAATAATAATATATCTGTAAATTATCATTAAAAAACATGATACTTAAAATGCAACAATTAAAATTATGATATTTAAGTATTTTTCTGTGCAAATGTGAAAGGACAGTAAAACATGACACTTCTTTTGAAAATCACCCAGGTATTAAAATTTGCGAAAAACATATTTTATTCCCCACTACAATGGTATATTATATCAATAATGTTTTACTGTTTTAAAGATAGCAAACATTGAATTGTAGTTCCATATAAAAGGGGGATTCAAAAGATAAATATCTTTTATGTAAGAAATACTTTTGCCTTATAAAATAGCTACAATAAAAACGATACCAGATTATTTCACTAACTAATGTTATAAATTTATATCTGATAATTTTGTTAAATTCTGTTAATAAAATATTTGAGATCACTAGTTTTATAAAAAAAAATATTTAAAAGATTAGTTTTAAAACATGTCAATTTTTTCTACTTATATTAATAAATATAACAAGAGATTATATCATTTTAGCATGCAAAAATATATAAAACTTTAAGATTATCTATTAATTGCTTTAAAGCTCACACAGAATACTTTAAATTTCAGAACAGGTTCCAAACAGTTTTCCAAAAATGAAAGTGTTCGAATATATATATATAATTAATGGTTATATATATATATATATATATATATATATATATATATATAAAGCAACCAAACCCGAAAAAGTACGAAAGCACAATATTAGATATTGATCTCAGGTATCTCATGAAAAGAAATTATTTAAAAGTAACAAAGTGTGAGCGAGATATTTGTCAAGACGCTCCCATAGGTTTAATATTACCTTGCAAGTGTCTTCGTACGACTAATTTAGTCCCATAATTCATATAACTGTGACTTTAAACGCCTCAATGCGACAACTGCTGTAAAATCTTTGAAAATGAAATCTGTATATACGAAATTCGGTCTTTAAGGAAAAAGTATATATATTTTCAAGAGAAAGAATATGAACAATTATACCTGCTAAGATGGAAACCTGTTTAAAGCAGAATATATTTCGGTTCCTTTCGGTACGGTTTTCAAGGTTTTAATGAATCAATATTTGGCAAAGATGATTAAGTAGTCCAGCATTACGTATTTAATGCTTACACACTTAAAATTTTCAAAATCCGGCTATTATAGATTCATTAAAATTCCCGTAGTAAATTTTCTTTTTGAAAGAGGAGGGGGAGGGGTGCCAAAATCCATGTTTGCCACGGATACAAAAAAGGCTAGTTTTAGCCCTGAAACACATAATTTACTGCTACTAATATATAGAAGTTGACATACACATTAAAATCCGTGGAAAAAATTTGAATAATCGGGGCAGAACTGCGATTTTCACAGTTTTTAAGAAAGTTAAAAAAATTGTCCTATTTTTAAAATGGCGTATTGCGCTTGCTATTGAGTGTATAAAAAAGTTGTAACAAATAAGTTGTTGACAAATAACATGCTATGGCAACAGGTCTCGAGATATTTAAAAATAACCAAAAAAGGTCCCAAAATTTTCTTGTTTTTTGGTCACAGAAAATTTAGCCTTAAGAAATTTTGTTAGAAAACTTGGTTTTTCTATATTGGCATCATTATAAACAATTCAGAAAAAAAAAATCTTCTACCCGACCTTTTGCAAGGTAACCCCCCTTTTTTGGTACATTTCCCCTGGACTATAAAGTTTATTTAGAAATCATACAGTACTTTTTTTAATATTTTGCAGTTAAAAAAAAAAAAATGCCAAAACTGAGTGAAAAATCAAAGACTGTTTATGTTAAACCAGCAGGCCTTGCTCGTTACGCTGGTCAGTTTCTCCAAAAGAACTTTGAATCAAATGAAATGAATATTGGTGAATTTGACCATGTGTGTTAAAGCGATATGGACCTTGAATGTGTACTTCTGCATTGTTGAAAATGATACGGCTGCCATTGCACTATTATATATGTGCTGATGTGTTAGACAAATTTTGGACTGCTAAGGACCCACTCTTTTAGTTGATTATTTGCGGTAGGATTTGTAACAGGGTTGTTTGATTTAAATCAGCTTGATTTAAATCGCGATTTAAATCATGATTTAAATCAATTTTTTTTTAATCTTTGATTTAAATCAGTTTTTTTTTAACATTCATATTTATAGGCTAAATAAAAATCAAATTCATCATTTATGTTAAAAGAAAAGTCATCAATCATTTCAGATTAAAAATTACCTTTTAATAACATTAAATAACACTTTTATAAGTTCAAAATACTATTATTTTTTGAAAGTAAAGGCAATTGTATTAAAAATATTATCAATCCATAGTGCATTCCCAAAAAATACTGATAAATGCTCTCTTATTTTTAAATTGTTTTCTTTTTTAAATGGTCATTTCATTTTTGCAAAAAAGTGTACTTAATATAATAGTACTTTCAGTGGAGAGTTATATTCTCTGAAGCAGATTACCCACAATTCACGAGGTTGTTTTATGCTTAGTTGCTTAGACCTTCAAATTATTGTATCCCATATGTTGTTAATTCATATATTGATCAAATAATATGATCAATACTTGGACTATAACATAATAAATATTTCAAGTTTTTGTTAGCACAGAATTATAGAATTCCAATTTCATCTTTCTTCTATAACTGAAAATACTTTAATAGCTGTGACCCTTTCTCCTTTCGCTTCCTAGAATTCATTGCTTACTGCAATCAAAAATGTAAGGAATATTACTGTACCTTATTCATGGGTCTGTCCAGGATTTAGGTGTCTTGTTTTTGTAAAGTTTTTTTTATTGAAAAAACTAATCACAATTTTGTGAATTTCAATATATAATTACATATAGGTTCTTGTTTAAGTTTTTAACAAGATCGTTTATTTATTTTTAAACAAGTATGTAATAGATATTCTGTTGACTTCAACTGTTTTGCGACAGGTTGCATTTTATTTTAAAATAATTAAAGTTTGTAACATAAAAGTTTAGGGAAAGGTCTATTTTGAAGACAAAGAATTTTGCGAAGGACCCTGTTTTAAATGGAAAATTTACATGAAGGGTCTTGTCTAAATATTTAAAATTTTTTGAAAGGCCCTTTAAAGGACCCAAATTTTTCTTAAACAAATCCCTGTTATTTCTAAGCTAAGCAGTCATTCCTACTGTCCAATAAGCATGATTGATTGTTAAAATTGTCAACGGCTGAGGTCAAGATAGTTCTGACAATTGATAATTTTAGGTTTTCGATTATGGGATTATTTTTCATCTGGTAACTGTTTTGTCATTCATTATATTAATGTAGTATAGTGTGAATCGCAAGTTAAAGCAATAATGTTATTTACTAATATTAGGTACAGTTACAAAGAGCTTTTGGATTTGTTGATACATAAGAAAAATGGTTCGCAGAAAGAAAGATCCAATGTGTCTTTATTTTACAGAAATAAAATACTATTTTTGGGAAAGGTGTAATAGCAACATGCAAATAGTGTAGTGATAAAATGATGGGAATTATGGCAAGAATGTAAAAACACAAAGAAACTTGCAGTATATGTGATAAAGATAACATTCTAGTCAATCTGAATCAGCAATGGAATACTAATACAAAATTGTTGCATTTATTATTTCTTTATATATATTATTGGAGTAATACATTAATGAAAAATAAATAATGGTACTTCTTAGTTATCCCGTCAATCAAATTACTGTCGCCAAATTGTAAGATTAAATGCCAATAATGGTTGCCATTAATTAATTAATTCAATTGTAAGATTAAATGCCAATAATGGCCAATAAAACCATTAATTCGATGTTTTATTTGTATTTTTATTAATGTTTTACTAATTTATTTGTTCTTTCAGTATTTAAAATAAGAATTATGCCAATGTGTATAATTTGGCGAGTGGTTTGGCAATTTATATAATTTGGTGAAATTGGTTGACGGGATAACTAAGAAGTACCTAAATAACTTTAAATTAACTAGAAATTTATATACAGAACATGCATAGATATAAGTATAACAATTTAAATTTAATAGTAGAATAATAAAAGTTTAAGTTTTAAGTGAATCTTTTAAATTTGTTTGCAACAATTATTAATTTTTATTTAAAATATCTTGAATTCTTATCTAGGAAATGTAATGAAATTAATAGAAATGTGTAAATTTATACAGAAAAAATAAATAAATACATACACATACATTTTGTCGTATCTATATTTGGAAGAGGTAAGATGTAAGCAAATAAACCTGCAGTGGTCTGTCCAGACTTTTCTCTCAGGCTGCTGTTTTTATGGAATTGTGAATGGTTTCTTATATTTGTAAAAAATGTAGTCGTAATTTTGTGTATTTTAAATTAACATTATAGTGTTCACATTCTTCTTTGTCTATTTTTAACTAAATCTTTTATGTATAAAAAAGCTAGGTAATAATAATAAATTCATAAAAAGGGAGAAGGATTGTACTTTGTGCCAATATATTAAAAAAGAGAAACAACGTAGAAATACACAAATATAAATGTATAAAATGCATACAGCTGTTTTGAAACCCCTAAGGTTTCATCATCAGTGCTTAAAATTAAAGATAAAATTAAAACTCAGGATTAAAAATTTCAATTATAATTAATAATTAAATTAATAAGTTTAATTATACTTCCATATTTTCCGAAAATAAGCCATCAAATTTCTAAAATCTTGTTAAAATTTGACTTTAAGGTAGTTTATACTGCTTTTAACAAAATTCAATCCATAAATCTGAAATATCCAATTGACAATTTTTCACATTATGGTATTTACAGGATATCTTGCGAATGCAATAAAATGTACATTGGTCAAACGAAGCAAGCCTTTAAGATCAATTTGGAGGAGCATAAAACTTGCGTTAAAAATTGTGACATCAAACGTTCTGCTATTGCTAAACACTGCTGGTCCAACAATCATAATTTTAAAATTTCCGATCAATTTATGATCTTGACTTCTGGGAAGCTTATCACATATGGAAAAATTCAAACAGTTTAGTTAATGATTTGTCAAGTGCGCCCAATTTTCCAAAGATATGGTTTAATTTTCTATAATTCGTTCTCTTCACTTCCCCCCTTTTTCTCTTCTCTGTTTGAATTTTCTTGGAGCAGCTGGGCAATTTTGATTGGTCTCCCTGTGTGCACGTGAGATCAACTCCGCGGGTATTTGTCAACCGTGAGTCGCATTTCACTGTTGACAGTCAAGCTGTAAAGTACACCTTTCTGCTTCTGTGTCTCCTTCCCCCTCCTTTCAATCCTGAGTTATAATTTTATCTTTAATTTTAAGCACTGATGATGAAACCTTAATGGTTTCAAAACAACTGTATGCATTTTATACATTTATATTTGTTTTTTTTTCTATGTTGTTTCTCTTTCGCAAAATAATAATAAGTTCTTTGACAACTTCATCTGTTTTGTAGCTGATCATATTCATGTTAAAATTATTAAATTTTGGAAAGGTACAGTTTGGAGATAAAAAAAGTTTTGTGAAAGATCTACTTTTAAGACAAGGAATTTTGTGAAAGGCCCTATTTTAGGATGAAAATTATTGTGACGTGCCTTTTAAAGAAACCAAATGTTTCCTAAATAGATCCCTAAATTGATAAATTTCTCCTTCCCCCTCCATTCAATCCTGAGTTATAATTTTATCTTTCATTTTAAGCACTGATGATGAAACCTTAATGGTTTCAAAACAACTGTATGCATTTTATACATTTATATTTGTTTCTTTCTACGTTGTTTCTCTTTCGCAAAATAATAATAAGTTCTTTGACAACTTCAGCTGTTTTGTGGCTGATCATATTTATGTTACAATTATTAAATTTTGGAAAGGTGCAGTTTGGAGATAAAAAAAAAGTTTCGTGAAAGATCTACTTTTAAGACAAGGAATTTTGTGAAAGGTCCTGTTTTAAGATGCGAATTTTATGAAAGGTCCTGTTTTAACATGAAAATTTTTGTGACGTGTCCTTTAAAGAAACCAAATGTTTCCTAAACAGATCCCTGAATTGATAAATTTCAAATCTTTATTTAATTTCGTAAATTTTATTTCATTTCATTTTTTTTTTTTTTTTTTTTTTTTTTTTTAAATCACATAAAAAATGACTGACTGTTTTTGAATTACTTTTGAATTTGTATGTTGTGCCATCAATTGGCACAGAAATGGCAAATCAATAAAAATTTATTTAATTAATTAAAAAATCTAAAAAAAGGCTTTGAGTTGCATAACAACTACAAATATAGAGGTACCTTCCTTCCAAATCTCGTAGCTGTGCATACAGCAGTCTTTTCAAAACACAGTATGCACACAGACAGACAAACTTTTATCCTTATTATTATAGAAGCATATGTGTGTTTTCTAAAATCATTTTAACTGCATAAGATTTTTCTATGAAAAAGAAATGTAACTGTCTATTATTAATTTTTATTCTATATAAGTTTGATGTCATGTTACTTATTGATGTTCACTGAACAAATAAATTTCTGATTTTTTTTTTTAAAAAAAGGTTAATTTTTTATTGATTATGTTTATATTCTTTATTGTTAAGCTATCATATTTATTGACTTTTGAATTTTAGGTCTCAATGCCAGTGTGAGAGATTATTTAGAAAAAGAACTGAACAAATTCTTCTTAAGGCCTAACGTGCAATATGGACAAATGTCTGTAAAAAGAAAGAAAAGTTCAATGCGTGCACGTAGATCAGGAGTGAGTGGCATCATCAAACGAACTAGATCAATTCAAGTTGATAAATATGATCCTGGTTAGTGATTGTCATGTTTAGTATTTAATTTACAAAATATATGTAGGTTATGGCTTGTACTTTTTAAGAAAAAAAATGTTTAATTAGTAATATTAGTTTTTTAATGAATGTATGTTTGTATGCATTTGTGTTGTGATATCTCTCAACTTATCCTAATTTCATATTATATTGCTTATCTTTGTTTCATTTACATACGCTTATTTGCCCAAATTTCATTTTAGCCATTTCATTTTATCTTGTAAATTATAGAAAATGAAATAATAAAATTTAATTAATTAATTATTCAAAGATAAATTGCTTCATAAATTGCCAGTAATTTTATTCCAGGATTTGTTTCCCGTATAAAATAAAATTTCATCTTTATTGAAAATAAATAGTTTTTTAATCTTCCATTTTTAAATAGAAATAGAACTTAAGAAGCATTTTGTGCCTTCTTTCACACCTCAATTTTTACTGTATATGTTAAGGATCAACCTTGTATGCTCGAAATCCGCATCAAATTCCGTGTGCCACTCGTAAGTCAGTTAAATATATTGACAAGAAATGTAAACATGTATAGGTCAGGTCTAGGAATGTATTGTATATAGGTACTGGGAGAATTAAGATTTATTATTATTATTTATGTTTGTACTAATAATCAAATTTGTCACTAGAAATTTTATAGAATTTTCTCATTCAGTAACTATAGTAGTATTATAGGGTGGCTAAACAACCTGGAAGTTGGGGAAAATCTAGAAAAGTAAAGAAATTTGGAAGCATTTTAAAATGTCAGAGAATTTTGATTAAAAGCTTAGAATGTCTGAGAACTTTTTATAAATTCATGGAATGTCAGGGAATTTTGATTTTGAAACATGGAAATTTAAATGCAGAATTGGAATTGACCACTTATGTCACAATTTTGAAAGAGTATGACTTAGAAAAGTCAGGAAAAATGATTTGGAAATATGAAAAGTTAAAGTGCTGGCAATTATGCATTTCACAAAAAAATAATTCATTGAAAAGCGCTCAAGAAAGTAAAAAATGCTTGCGCCACTGTGTTTACTATAATACCCTGTTGACAAGATTACCTCTAGAGACTATTTTTTTATTCTATTTCTACCACTCTTTCAAAACAAAAAATATATATATATATTTGCCTTACACACTTACTTCTACAACAATTACAGGAAAAATCTACCAGAAAGAATATATTGTAGAAATAGTGGTGCAAATAGAATATAAAAATATCTTGTCTGTGGCAAACTGTATTCATATATAAGATGCATACTTTTCATCAAGAACTATTGGCATAAAGCAGTACAGTCCATCTACAAAAGTTACAACTTTTGCTACACAAATAGAGATAATAGTGTTCATGTTGATATGGGGAAAAAAATAATGCATTGGCATCAAACAGCTTTTCCTCTGCTTTCTTTACCATTTTTTATACAAAGAAAGGATTTACCCCTTCAAAAGTCTTTCTTGATGATGTGCAATTTGTTTTTCTTAATATATGAAATAACATAGTGGGCCACAGATTGAAGACATATACTCTATGTCTGTGAATAAATAATGCCAATCAAAAATTTATATGTGTTTATTATTTTTGGGGGTCATGAATTTTCTTTAATGATATTCTGTTAATCCAAACTTTTCATTATAAATAAAAAATCTTTTGATTTTTATTGGATGCTTTATTTTGAGTGATTTTGCCCTTTTTTAATCAGTTTTCAAATTTGTATTATTTAAATTAAAAAATATTTTAGTATGATTTCAAATAACCTGTACTTTTTATTAGTGTCTCCTTTTTCTTTTTTTGTTTTACCCCAATTTTTTTTTCCTTTTGTTTATCATATGACTTTTAAACTATAATTTTGTTTTTGAAATGCAAACTTACTTTTGACACTTTTAAAATTCTGTAATATTTATTTTTTTTTCTGTATTTGAAGTATATATTTTTACATTTTTCATGCTTAACTAACTTTTGGATTCTTGAATGAATACAGCCTGTAAGTGTAAATCACATAACATTGTTTTAAGTATTGTGTAAATGCTAAAACTTTATCCAGTAACTGTTATTGTTTATGTTTGCATGATTTAGAAGAGTTATCAACAGTTTTATAATATGTAGAGATTTTCTTTTTTCTAACGAAAAATGAAATCAGTAAATTATCTTTCTATCTTAAATTCATTAAAAAATTAAGAAAAAGAAATCTTGATCAGGAAAATCTAGGGAAAAATAAAATTGCGTTACATATACATATAAAGTCTGCATCTCTTTCATTCATACTGTTTTCTGTACAAATAATTTTTAGATAGTATTACTTCATGAAACGATACAATCATGTCATTATTTTCTCCTAATTACTTGGTTTTCATATTAACGCATTTGCATAACAGTCATTTTATGTATTTTATGAACAAAATGTGCTCAGATGATGTCAGTGTAGCAACAGTCAGACTACAAGTTTGATTCATTACTGCTCCTTGTGACAAATGAATAAATATATAAAAATAAAATAAAATACACCGTGAGCCTGACTTATCATTTTGCACAAATGAGCTTGAGAAAAGAATAATTAATTTTTTTTTTCTTTTAAATGGCAAAATAAGTTATTTGATTGAACTCAACTGGGATTTTTTTTTGTTCAGAAATGGAATCATATTCATGCACTACTAAAATTTGAATATTTTTTCTTTAGGTACTTACGTATTAATGCCACCGCAGCTTATATATATATATATGTATGTATATACAGTGGAACCCGGTTAAGACGCGTTTCAAGGGAGTGGACAAAAGTCGCGTATTAAGCGGGATCGCGTATTAAACGTGATTTGTTTAATGTTGCAGAAACTGTGCTTATTTACACATCTAATCGTCTAAATGAACTGTAGGGCTTTCGGTTAGGTGTTTACGGTTGAAAATTTTATCTTTTAGGTATATTTAGATTGAAATTTGATTGTATTCAACTTTAACTCATTATTATTTTTTTTTCAGGAGCGACTAAGAATAACTGCTGAAAAAAAAATGAATTTAAACGGCTTTAATGTAGATTAATACGTTACAACCAAAAAAAAAAAATAATAATTTCAAGCTAGACTAATTTACAACCAAAAATAAAAAAATTAATTTCAAGCTAGCCTATTTTTTTTTTTTTTAGCAGAGGTAAAAAATTTAAAATATTAAACTTTTGAAAGCACAACCCAGTTGTTAAAATCATATTTAGTACTTGTGATAATGACCATTTGCTAGGCAACATATAACTATGATATGTTCCCGCACCATGTTGGTTAAATCAAAGTAAAATTGCGTAATTTGTTATTTCTGTTTGTATAAATATTTTTTATAAAATATAATTATGAGTGTAAAATTATAATGTTTATATATTTAAGTAAAATAGGAGTGTAAGTTCATACAAAAATTATTAAGTTGATTTTAAATATTAAATATATATTTTTAAAAAATTGTTGTATTGTAAAATGAATGTATAATGTTGAATAGAGTTCGGATCTCAAACAACAACAATAGCCAGACGCCATGGTGTCGTTTTATGACAAGCCAATGGAAAGTGGTGTATAATTAGAAATCGTAAAATAATAAAAACGTTGGAATAAATTTATGGCCTCAATAAAAGTGTTGGGATAAATTTATGGCTGTTCAGACCACCCAAACTTTAAGGCAGATAATAATATTTAAGTATATGTAAGGGGCCATTTGCAGACTGTTAGCTAATAGGCCTATCGAAGTATAATAAAAAATCTTCTCACATCCAATAACAGTGGACTAGACAAAAATAGTTCCACCCACTGCAGGAGTTGGGGTGCAAGAAGAATAAGGTTTGAAAAAGAGAGTCTGAAAAAAGATGTAGAGGACGCAGGAGCTCTCCTGAAAGCCCGTGCAATGAAACCTGAAAGCCTTAGTAATGCCCCGGCGAGATGGACATATCGGAGCGAGCCTAATCAAGCCTAATTGAGGATGTCTTCCTGATGTACATATCGGAGTGAGCCTAATCAAGCCTAATTGAGGATGTCTTCCTGATGTACATATCGGAGTGAGCCTAAGCAAGCCAAATTGAGAATGTCTTCCTGATGTTAAAATAAAGAAGATTGTTCTACAGAGGTCCGTAGCTAAGCATCCTGCCATCCCGATGTTGCCGCTCTGATACGAAGCGAATTCCGGATGACTTATGAATATAATCCTAAGCAACGCGACAACTCTGAATTTGATGAATAAAGGCCACCATCCCGTATATTAAAAAAAGGTACTATTTTAAACATTTTCTTTTACCACTTAAGATCATATGAAAAATCATAAAAATACTTTTCTGATATTTTATGGTAGAGAGTAATCTGAGATCCGACAAAACCGATAATTAAATAAAATTAAGGTAATTTAAAAATGAAAGAGAATTATTCTTTTAGCAAAAAGAAAAAAATATAATAATTAGAGTACATGAAAATATTGTCTTTTTTTAAAAAGATTAAATATACATAAAATAATGAGAAGCAAACAAAAGTGTTGCTTTCTATTTTTTGAATTAATATTATGTTTTTCTGTATATAGTTGTGTTCAATGTAAATAAAATATTTAATCAAGTTTTAAAAAGTTTCTGTAATTATTTAATTGATAATGTTTAAGGTGTGTCAATTTATTTTTACAGCTTAAATTTTAGTTTAATTCATAAGTGGAAGAGTTCGTCTAAATAATTCACAACGCAAACTCTTAATTTTATTCGTAATTATTTAAATTTAATAATTACATTTTGACGCGAATTATAATTTAATTTTATTAATGCTTCGCGTTGCTCTTCTACTAGAATTATGTAATTACGATCACTTATATTATTTGAATTTATCTAAGGTATATAAAATTCTATACCAATTTGCTATGAGGTTGCTTGGATGATTTGGACCAATTAACAATTTTGGATATAAATTAAATAGAAAATAAACAGGTGTAATTATCTGTCCAGCACCATTATAATCTATCCTTTTCATTATAAAAGAAAATTATCCTTATTAATCTTTTTGTAAAAAATATTGTTAGCATAGCAAAAAGAAAAGAAAACATAAAAGAATTAAACAACCTCAGTCGTATTTATTTAATCTTTACGAGTTTCTTTTTTCTTACCCGACTGCCAAGAAAGGTTATGCGTTTCACGCGTATATCTGGGTAAGTGGATTTCTTTATACCCTCAAAACATCCGAACGGCTGGATGGATTTTAATGAATGAGGTCTCTATCGATTCGTCTTAACCGTCCGATGGTTATAGGCTAGATTTTGTTTTTATAAAATAAAAAATGGCGGTAGAGACAAAAAAAATTTACGCTCCATATTGGGTGACATAACATTGGATAGGTCTTTCAAAATGAAGACGATGTTTCATTGACTATTTTACAGTCAGAAGCTCCGTTTAAATATTACACAACCTCGAAGTTGTGTAGGTAGGATCTCTAGCTTTACTGCAACTCTAACCTTCATAGACATCTATAGGCCTCATCAAAACAGTGTTTATAGATAGGAACTAACAATTAAACACAACTTAAAAGTAATCAATACAAGTAAATAAAAAAATAGGTAAGTGATCTAAAAAATAGCTTCACATTGATGAGAAATAATTAATTAGTTCGCTTTTTACGCAGTCGGGTTTTTTGAATTTAATTATTTTTATTTATCTTTAATATGCATTATAAAACACATTAGGTATGTAACTTACATTTAAAACCTCACTAACAATAGGTATAATCATCTTTAATCCTAATTTTATGACATATCTGAGTATCCTGAATTCGTTTTTCTATACAGTGAAAACATACACGAAGCGAAAAACACAGAAAGTTAGGACGCGGGATCAAAGAATTCCAGTGTTTCTAATTTAGCGGGTTTTTTAAAATTCAAATATCTACCGCTATTTCCGATTAGTAATGTTCGCCTTAGTTAATCTGTTATTAAATAAAGTAAATATTACTATTTGAAGTCGCTGTTTTTCAATTTAATATAAAAAATCTGATAAATTGTCAATACTGGAAAGCAGACAAGGAATTTGCATCTTGATCAATGAATTCGCGTCTTAAGCGTGATTTTTTGCCTTAAAGGACCAGAAATCTCTCGCGTATTAAGCGGGATCGCGTATTAACCGTTCGCGTTTTAAACGTGATATTTTTGCATTAGCCTTATAGGCGATGTTCAAGGGATCGGAAAAAATCCGCGTATTAAGCGGGATCGCGTATTAACCGTGAGCGTCTTAACCGGGTTCCACTGTACTTATATGTATATATATATTTATTATTATTATTGCTGCGGTGGCGTTAATACGTAAGTACCTTTCTTTATTAACTATTTTGATGAATATTTGCGTATAAATCATTTATGGAACATCCTTCCAAAAATTTGGTAAATTTCTTCCTTCCAAAATATTATACAATTTCTTTCCATTATAACCTCTGAATTGATATTTCTAATATTCTTTTTTTTTTTTTTTTTTTTTTTTTGTAAGTTTATGTAAATTAAGATGTTTGTCTATTACCAAATCAATTTATGTCTTCTTCTCCTGATTGTTGTTATTAGCATGTGAGTTTCAGTAAGTTGAGTTTGTTATAATGTAAATGAAGATGTTGTATCAGATGAATTTGAGTTATGAATTTGGAAACAGAGACTTAAACCTTATTTATTAAAATGGTTTTTTTATTTGTTTATATTTTTTATTATCGTTTGGTCTTCCTTAAAAAAAAAAAAAAATTAATTTATTTTAAAGTGTAGATTTCTTCAAAAATTAGTTAGAGAATTCTGCCTATTAATAAGAATTTTTCTTTTTGATAAAGCTTATAAAATAAAATCTAATAATTATTTTATTATCAATGCAATTCATATTTATTTTAAAAGCATTAGAAATATGAAATATTTTTCTCATAAGCAAATAAATAAGCAGAGTACTAAAATTCATCTTTGAAAACTTTAAAAATTAAAATTACATGTAATGTTCTTTATTACTTAAAAGATGACAAAAGACATAAAAAGATGTTAAGCTACATTATCCATTAAATAGTATCGCCTTTTAAGTAATAAAAATTTTTCTGATAAGTATAATCTTCCTTTTTTATCTCTCTCTCTGTGTATATGCATGTGTCATATAAATTTATTTTTAGTATGTTTTCTTTAATGAATCTGCATTGTTTTAATGTACTATTAAATTGTAATTATACTATTTCAAATCATTGAAGTTTTTATTTTTCAAATATCAGATCTTGTTAATCTCCGAGAGCGTTATGAAAAAATTCAGAGTCCTCCACCCGTGTCTCCTGGTCCTGATAGCCTACTTTTATGTCCTGAATCTCCATATTCATCACCCTCTGAATCGGGGGGTAGGACCCCATCACCATCTGTGGAACCTCACTCCGAAGAAGATAATTGGGGTTCCACCTCTCGTGTTCGCACCATATCTGACAAAATGTTTGATAATGTAAATGATGAAGATCTTATAGCTATGTTTAAGGAAACTGAATCTCTTGAAGAACAAGGAGACATTTTACATTATTTAGTTGGAAACAGGTAACAGCTGCAAATGCTACTTTTTGTCCTATAATTCTTTTTTTCTCTTTTAAATATATTCCAGAAAGGATTATCGCACACATATATAGGAAATCTGCCCCAATATTTCGGACATATGTAGAGACTATGTCTAAACTGAACACATTTGGCTCATAATGAAGGGAACAAATATTTTTTCCTAACTGGATTAAATCATATTCAAGGCTGGAGTAGCACAGTTGAAGTTTATTCCAACTGAGCGAAAAATGTCCAGACCAGGAATCGAACCTGGATACTTGGCATGCCGTGCCAATGCCTTACCTATTAGGCTATCCGGACAATACCTGGTTGACATAATTCACTCTTATTTGTTGGACTTGGCTGCGAACTGCAGCACTAGTTTCATTCATACAAGCTATAACTATAGCATTTACATGATGAAAGTATGTTTTAACACAGAAATTCCTGTATACCATGTTGAAAAAAATATTCGTTCCCTTCATTATGACCTAATTACATGGTATACAGGAGTTTCCGTGTTAAAACACACTTTCATCATGTAAATGCTATAGTTATAGATTGGATGAATGAAACTAGCGTTGCAGTTCGCAGCCAAGTCCAACAAATAAGAGTGAATTATGTCAACCAGGTATCGTCCGGATAGCCTAATAGGTAAGGCATTGGCACGGCACGCCAAGTATCCAGGTTCGATTCCTGGTCTGGACATTTTTCGCTCAGTTGGAATAAACTTCAACTGTGCTACTCCAGCCTTGAATACACATTTGGCTCTTACTGCAATTTATTGCCTTCAATACTTTATGAAATAAACCTGCAGAAATATTACTCCAATAAGCATATAAGAGCTAAAGTAAACACTAGCTGGCAGCACAATTACTGCACTTAATACAGTATGTGTGTGATAGGGTGCTTGTCTACACAGTCAGCTGTTAGTCAGAAGAGTAATTAGATGTTTAAGCGTAGCTAGGTTATACGTTATTATTTTTAAGTCAATCATATTGATGTATGATGAAATCATACAAGTTAAAAGCTTCCAAACAAAGTGTTCATCTAGAAATCAAACCAGAATGCCTAAATTGCTGCTCTGCCAACTGAGCTACCCAGATAACTCTGATACACACAATTCACCCAGACAGCTTTTTGACACTTGCAATGTATCTTAGATTTTTCTTGACATATGTTAATTTACGTTTATAGCAGAACATATTTCTGAAAATCTGGCATATGGTTGGGAAGAATGTTAAACTTCTGATTAAAAAAGAGAGATCAGTTTTTGCTCCAAGTGGTTTTGTAGTGTATACCTTAGACCCATTAATGTGTATTAGCTTTTGCCTCTTCCAGTCCTAGTATTTATTATTAAGGCATTTTTCATAAATATCTTTGCATTTTGAAAGAAGCTTGCAAGACTTGGTCAGTGATATCTCAAATTGCCCTTGCTAATGTTAACATATGGACATGTGATGTATTCATATTTTTAAAATATCTCTACTGAAATTTAATATTTTTAACTTCTTTTTTTTGTGTAGCCTTCTTAAAGAGTCTTTGTGTGTGTGTCAAAATATTTCTAAAGTATGGTTAATTTTATTTGAAGTGTTAGAAATTTTACTCAGTTTCTTTAAGATTTTAACTCATAAAATTATAAATTAAGATCTGAAATAGTTTGGTAACTAAAAAAAAAAAAAAAAAAAAAAAAAAAAAAGAGAGATTTTAAAAACAGTGTACAGAAAAAAAAAGTTAAAAATATTAGTTTCCTAAGGAGATACTTTAAAAGTACTAATGCATCATATGCCCATAGGTTTAACATTAGCAAGGGGAATTGGATATCTCACTGACCAAGAAAGAATCTTAACCCCTTAAATGCCTGAGTTTTCAAAAATCATTTTAAAAATGTTTTTCAGCTTTCTTTTTTTAAATAAATCATGGGAAAAATACTTAAAAAGAATCATATTTTGTTTTAAGTATGGTTTACAGCTAAAAAACTGTTCGTTACTAATCGGCAATACTGGTGTTTAATTGAAAAAATAATTTTCCTTGATAAAATTCTATAATATTAAACACACAAGAATTTTGAGAGCTATGATAAGAAATAAATTTTACTTGCTCACTGCAGAACAAAATAGGGTATTTCGCAAGCTTCCAAACTAAACAAAAAGAACATGTATCAACAATTGAAAAAATAAATCTATCTTTATTCTTAAACAGCACAAGTGTTGCCATCTAAATGTTGAAAATCTATTTAATAATATTTTCAGAATGCATTTTATGGGCAACATTAGGCATTATAGCTTCAATATTATTCTAATAGTATTTAAAATCCTAAATTAGGTATGTTGCCAAAAGGCAACCCCAGCATTTAAGGGTTAGGGTATACATGGTCATAAATGAGATACTGCTTTGTGGTAATTGTAATATTTGCTACACTGCTGTATTGTTATTTTTCTAATTTAATTCTTTAACTTAAATTGCAATAATCTTTAAAACTTGCTTCATACTTAAGAAGAAGCATATTTTATTGTGTAAACTCAAAATTAAATGAAAACTGCTGTGTGAAATGAAACTAACACATGTATATGTATGCTAACCAAAAAAAAATTATGAAAATGGGTTACACCCATTCCATTTATACACACACGGAGAGTAAATATATAAAAATAAATAAAAATATTTGAAATCATCAAAATATTAAATAGCAGCATTGTTACAACTCAGTAGGGATTATTAGCATTCAGTGCTTCAAATTTACAAAGAAAGGAAAGTTTTGCTGCCTTTTCAATCCCTAACTGATTTCTTTATCTGGTGTATTTGAGTTCAAAATGGGAAGAAAAAAAAACTTTTATTCAACCTCTACCGAAGAAGTTCTTTCTGTGTTTAACATTTTTATACCAATTAATTCTTTTTTACTGATACAATCGTTTATAATAATTGAGCAGATGTCATTCTTCTTTAGCTCCAATTTGCTATAAATTTATCATTGCAAAGTTAAAATGAGAAAATAACATACTGGTTGCTTATTCTTTTACCAGCAGAAATTTAATATATTTGCTATGTTTATTTTATATAAAAGAATGAATAATTTGATTAGTTAAAGGAAATTATGACCAGGGATGTAGTGGAGGGTATACGCCGTATACCCTCTGGATTTTTTTAAGGAGTATCGTATACCCTCTGTTTCTCATGAAAACTACAGTATACACAATCTAGGGTATACTCTATGCCTTGAGCGTATATCCTCTGCTTAGAGCGAATACCCTCTGTCTTTTTTACGACTACATCCCTGATTATGACATTGCAAATTATATTAGATTTAAATATAATTTTTAAAGGAAATCCTTTTTATGTCAGATACATACTTTCTTTTTACAAAAACTTACTGTACTTAATTTTTACAAGTCTAAGAAATAGTCTAAGCTTAGAAACAATTATTTAAAGCTTTATTTTTGTTTATTCATAAGGCAAAATACTTATAGAAACTTTCCAAATTATATTCATTTTAGATTTTAATGCTTTTTTATGTAATTTTAAACATTTAAAAAAATTATGATTTTAATCAATGATTTAAAAAAAATCACTTGATTAAAACCATGATTTAAATCATCTGATTAAAATCGTTGACATGCTATCAAGGGCGTAGCGACAGATATTTATTTGGGGGGGGGGGGGTATTCAAAAATTTCCCAACTTGAAACAAACTATTCTAATTTCCAACTCAAATGATATGTGCAATGTATGAATGATAATGATAGTTATGCATAAAAAATTCTTTTGCAAAGAAAAATATTTAAACTAACAACATAAAAATTCTAATTATTGCTTCGTTTGTTAAAAGTTTAAATACAACTTTATCACTTAGATAATTCTAATTAAAACTAGATTAATTTCTATTTTCCTATTTTGGAATAATTTAGCATGAAAATAAAGATCCAAAGATAAGTTAAACATTTGCAAAATGAATAGTTATGGAAGCTCGGGCTCATTCTTTCTGAAACTCAAAACTTTGTTTATTCATGAATTGAAAGAAAAAAAAAATAACTTTTTGTTTCTTTTTTTAAAAAAATTAGTTATTGCATTTCAACTTACTTTAGAGCTATTTGAGATCAAAATGAAGGGGAAAGAGACATTGTGATTTTCTTTTCTAGTATTAGAATAGAATGTTATTTTTAAAGAAAATTTGTCTTTTTTGCAGATTTATGTCTGGCATTTAGGGCAACGACTAAGAACCTAGAATAACCGCACTGACAATGACCTATTGCTATAGCGGCAATCGAAAGACACATGAATAATTTGTTTTCCGATTTTCGTTTGTGATAGCAGGATATTTTTTTTTTTTTTTTTTTTTTTTTTTTTTTTTTTTTTTTTTTTTTTTTGTCTTTTAGAGATCTAACGTGAAATGACCATTTTATTTTTATTTTTGTCAGCTGGCATTAGTTTAAGGTTTGTAAATTCTTTGTCTTCTATTGTGTATGAAGCATTATCACTTTTCATATGAAAATAATGCCTAAGAATCAATGACATCATTTTGAAATTGTTGAGTAAGGAACAAAGTTTTGGAGGAAATAAAGGATATGGATATGGATCAGAGTCAACTATTCATAGACAGGAGTAGAGAAAATAAGGTCTGGTGGATGTATGATATTTTCATAGAACAGAGAAACAATGACAGACTGAGTCTAGCTGCTTTCTTTTTGTATTTTTTTTTTTTTTTTTTTTTAATTATTTAACTTGTCTATGGTTACAGCTCTCAGAAAACAAGTCATAAAAACAATACAAAATTCATATTTATTTTGCTATTGTTTTTTTAAAAAGAAAAGTCTTTCAAAAATCTAGAATTTCCCAACTCTAAGATCAAATTTCCCAAGTTCACAAATATTGGAGGGGGAGACCCCCCCCCCCCCTCTAAACCCCCCATGGCAATGCCTCTGCACGCTATATCTCAATAGTGTTCATGTAATATCAAATGGTACCACACTCCTGATTACGAACTATACGCCTATAAAAAAAATTTAATAAATATGTTTTATTTAGTGTAATTTTTTTATGTTTGTATTTTAGTTGTCTATCTTGCACATCCAGTCCTGTGCCTTTATATAAAATCATTAGATTTTTGCTTTTCTTTATTATTTTACTGATTTTCATCAATTATTATTATTTCTATGAAGTTTTTTTTCCAACTCTCTTTTGTTATGTAAAAGTTCCCTTGTATTTTTTTGCCTTGAATACAAATTGAGTATTAATTATATGTATTGAATATGCTTTAAAAAAAAAAAAAAAAAAAAAAAAAAAAGGTATTAAATTAAGTAAATGATGTCTGCAAAAGTTTTATGTATTTTTGGTTGTTTAAATTTTGATAAAACTTTACAATTTAGATATTTAATTTTACGAAATTGTGCACCATTTATTTCCCTTTTAATAATTGATTGGACAGTCGAATTTTTTGTTATAAACAAGGATGACCCTTTTTTATAGGAAATAATTTTTTTACTTCAGATTATTATGCATATTATGGACTTATACAAAAAATACAAAATTATTAACCCTACTGTAATAATTACCACATTTTAGAAATCTTATTAATTGTTATTAAAATTATTTTAATATATTTAAAGCATGTAAATAGTGAATTTAAAGCAAAAAAAAAAAAAAACTAAGATTTTAAAGAAATTGTTATTTTGTACATGGGCAAATTGTAGAAAGAAATAATTTCCAAAAGTGCCATATCAAATGCTTTTTACTTATTTTAATTTATTGCATTTGTCTTTAATTTTTACTTATTTATTTTTTATTTTTATTTATTTTTTTTTTTTTGGGGGGGGGGGGGGGGGAGTGGATTTTAAATAAGTAAATAGTAAAGAAAACATTATTTCAGCATTACGGTTTTTTATCAGTCATAGTTATAAATAACATCATCATGTGATAATATTTTGATTCATATGATGATGTTATTCCATCTACAGTGAGTCTGCTACTTACCCTGTGCGACCACCTAAATGAACGATAATTTTTTCATGGAATGAAATTTATTCCCATAGGCTCAATACTAATTTTACCTCCATTTAGAGACCATCCCGGTTGAATTTCCTCCATGAGCGAACAATTTCTTTGAAGAAAATTAATCAAATGCCGTTTTTTCCTGGTCGCTTGAAGAAGGCTTTATTAGAAAAATGATTCCGGAGAATGTGTTATTCATCAAACTTCTAAAAAACTAAGTTTAGAAATTTTTTTTTATATTCCAGTAACTTTTAAGTGTTTAAACCCCTTTCTGCCTTTTTAGGCAATGATTTTAACTCTGATGACAACTTAAGAATGATGGTCAATAAACTCCTCTGCCCTATTCTGTCAGCAAATTCTCAAAGAAACAGATAAATTAATGAAATCGTCATTATTTGTTCCCATCCAAAAAAAAAAATTGCATTTATTTACTGAACTTTGAAAGTACTTGGAAATAAAAATTATAAAGGATAAAACTGTAAAATCAAAGCAAACGTCAATGTACTCTTTTTTTAAACACTGCAGTAATTAACTTATGTAATTAACTTTTGTTTTGATACTTAAATTTTTATATTTTTTCCCTTTTTTCTAAAGTGAAAAATAAATTTTAGTAACATTAATTGTTACCTTTTTTTAACAATTAAAACCTAGATTTAAACATAACCTCTGTTAAGAGACCACCTCTCGGAGCAACCAATTTTTATTAGAATGGAACATGGTTGCTTTAGGTAGGTTTTACTGTATCTATGTTGCTTGTGGTATTCTGTCCATTGTTAAAATATTTAGGATATAACATGACATAAGTTACCATTTATTAATATGTATTTATTCTTGGTAGCAGAAAGTTCAAGACGGGAGACGAGCATTGTAGATTCTTTTTCCAATGAATCTTTATTTCTCTTAATAATATGTTTAGCTCTTTATTAATTAATACAAAAACTTAATATTATTAATAATAATAATAAATAAATTGCATAAAGATGTTACAGGTTAGTGATTGTTTTATTAATTAATGCTTCAATTGTAATATAATTTACCCGCATGTTTTTTTCTGCCCCTAAAGTATCTGTCACAGGCACTTGGAGAATTTTCTGCTACTGGGTATTTATTTAATGACACAAAACATTCCCCCCCCCCCCCCCCATTAAATTTAAATACAAAATAACTTTGCAAGGCTTTGCAATAACTTTGTAAGGCTTTTCATTAAAATAACTGAAGTAATGGTTTGAATATTCATTTGATTCTGATATTTTAGAGGTGTTAACTGGGACACTGGTTTAGGAGGTATTCAAGAAACAATAACCATCAAAGATTTATTAAAAGATCTGTATGAAAAGGTATATTTAGTTTCAATTTTATACTAATTAATGAAATTTTTATAGTACTTAGCGAAGGTTTTTTACCTCCTTTTCAACTTTATTTTAGGCTTGTCATGAAAAGAAGTGGTCTTTAGTAAGACATATTGCTGGTATGTTAGGCAAAAAAGTGGAAGATTTAGCAAAAGTAATCATTCTCAAGTATTTTATTAATTTTTCAGTTATTTCACTTATTTCTTATAAACTTATATTTTGCATATCTGATAGGCTGTCACAGACTTGTTAGTTCGTCAAAAACAAGTAACTATTGGTATGCCATCTATACATGAAGAAACAATTACAAGGTAAGTAACTAAAATATATATTTCTGAAGGATAAATTAGTTTAGTGATTTCTTATTTTCAGTGCTGTAGATTGTTTTTATAGTTAGTATGTTTATTTTTATTTATTTATTTATTTTTGATGGAAGGGAAAAACTTTTTATGATCTTGTATTTTGAGAATGGGGTTGGGGACTTCCAAATTTAATCAACAGGAAGTTATTTGTTATTAGACTTAATAATATTAAATTTTATTAGGTAAAACTAAATGGAAGATTAAAAAAAGGATAGGTGTGTTTATTACTTCAAACTAATACTATTAATGTTTCTTTAAAAATATTTATTTATTCATTTATTTCCACTCATTCAATAAATTAATTTTAGGAACTGTAAAAAAAAATGTTCCTGGAAAAATCTGTTCCTGAATGATTTCACAAATTGATTTTAAAAAATCTTATTATTTGTTTGTTTTAAATGCAACATGTTCACCTTTCTTTTTCCTAAATAGAATTTGTAAAATAAGTTGCATTGATAACAGAATGTAACTAATATAGTTTAATAAAGTACAGAAAAAATTATTTAATTAATTTTGAAGAATGGGGAATTTGACTTATATTTAATTGATAAATTGATTATTGATGATATTTAAATACACATTCTCTGCCTTCAAAGTCTTAATTTCTAACAAAAAAAGTGTTGGAGCCCTGCTATTCTGTGGTACTGGTACTAACAACTGTACCATTTCCCGTTACAACCCCCGTCACTCCAATCTGCATGTTTATATTCCGTACATTATTTGCAAAATTTAAATTTTTTTTTTTTTTTTTTTTTTTTTGGCAAAATAAAATTTTTATGTCTATCAGCATATATTTAGCCATCAACTATTCCACTTTTTAGTTATCACTCCTTCCAAATAGTAATCTTTACCTAATTTTAGTGTTAATAATTGTAGAATTCTGAGATTAAATATGGTAAGGATTATGATTCGTAAATAGTGTTAACACAAAAAAGGGATAGTTAGCAACTATCCATTTTTATGAAAAAAATCCTTCACATTTACAGAAATTAATATTTATATGCTGTAGAGTAGAACAGTGTTTTTCAATTTTCTATAAAAGGTGCATATCTTTAATTGATTCCATCCGCATAACAATCTTTTGTAGTGAGTCCTGAAAATCAGATTAAATTAAAAATTTGACACCGTTATCGGAAAAATTCAATGCTTTTATAGAAAAAGGGGAACACTGCTTGATTGCTTTCTATCAGAATAACAGTACATTGCAATTATATCTATTTACAAATGAAGGTGACTTTGTAAATGAGCATTGTATGTTCATGATACAAAAAAAAAAAAAAAGAAAAGAAAAAAAGAAAAAAAAAAGAAAAAGAAAAATCACTAACGTGATTTTTATACTCGCATGCAATAGAAGGCAAAAACGTCATCAACAAACAAAACATCAAGCTGATGCTCATTGGCTAAAAACAGAAAATATTCTTTTCAGGATAGATATCTAAATAATAATAAGAAAAGAAACAGCCAATTAAAAATTATCTTACTCTTACATAAGGAAATTGAACTGAAAGCAAATTCCTTGTTTAGTCTATTAAGTGGTGCCATATCAACACGTCGCCCAATCAACGCCAGGCATAAATTTGCAAATATCACTAGAATAGAAAAACACGATTTTTGTTTTCCCTTCATTTTGATCAAAATAGCATTAAAATGATTTGAAATAGAATATAATAAGTAATTTTGAAGGAGGAAAGTTTTTTTTTTTTCTATGCATGAATAAATAAAATTTTGAATGTAAGACAGATTGAGCTTCAGCCTGCCTAAGCCCAAAGACTAATATAAAAATTGAACCCGTTTCATCTCCATATCCTACTTGTACGACACGTTACGTCACATATAAGTATTTTGATAGAAAAGGTAAAAACTTGGAGATGGAAAGGAAAGGGTAATTTAGGTTTCAGTTTTTCGGAAGTGCTATTGCACTGGGCTCCAGAGCCCTACATTTATGAGCTCCGGTGAATTCTGACCAATATTTAAATATTTACTGAAAACAGAGAAGTACTGGAGCTGGGCTTTGGTGCAAATTAAGCCTTGCTGCCTTCATAAACCATTAACAGTTCATATTTATAACCACTATCATGTCAAAAGAATATCCATTGAGACAAATGCAATTGTAGCTATTTTTATATATTATATATACCACTTACAGCACCTCAAAGAGTAAAATTTACTTCTAGGTACTTAAATTACAACATAGAAAGAATTTATCTTTCAAATGTCATGTGTTTAGAATCATTGGTTATGGAATGTGTATTAATATGTCAATAAGCGAATCAGGTTTCATTGTTACTTACTTTAAATCTACTATATATCTTAGCTACTTTACATTATATATCTGTAAGAAAAAAGAAATATTAATGTCATTGATTTATTTAAAGTTATTGATTTGTCTTAATGGGGGGATAAAATTTTGAAATATTAAAAAAAAGTAAATAAATAATTGTATTTTGAGAAAAGATATTTTAGATTTAAATAATTAAACAGATAATTTATGGCACATGATCTAAAAATGTTATAGTGGAAAGCATACATTTGCATTATGAATGATTAATAAAAGAAAAATTAAATATATTTTCATAATGGAATTAATAATCATAAATATTATTACTCACCTGAACTTTGAATGATATAACCTGAAAAAAGATATATTCTATTGTAATTGAAGAAGTGTCCATGATGTTTTAAAATATAATATCGTTAAAATTCATTATATAATTTCTATCTTCATTTTTACTCCAATAGAATTTCATTATTTTGAGATATTTGAATTCATTTATATCTCAATTTATTATCATTAAATTCAAAGGGCATTTAAAAATATAAATATTTGTAATAAAATATTTCATGTAAAGTGATACAATAGACTCCCTCAAAACCGCAACTCTAAAATCTGCAAATGCCTAAAATTCACACATCACTGCAGATGTAAATAATGAAACTTTCAGTTCAGATGTAGGGAAAAAATTATATACTTTTTTATTTTTATATCATTCTGTAGGTATTTTAATATGTAATTTTGTTAATATGACTGAACTCATGTTTTTTTCATGAAAGACATATACACTAATTTATGAAAAAATTAAAGATATTGCTGATATTACTGATAATCACAATCTTTTTTACCAAATATATTTATGTATTAATCAAGCTTTTTTGGTTTTTAAGTCTGGCTAAATCTGAAATAAAATTTCATCCTTTTATGATTTTGATGTGAATTAGAAGGGTACCTTTACGACGCAAGTTTCATTGAATAGTTCAGGATAAATGCATCTCATCTTTATTATCCATATTTAATTAAACATTATTAATTATTTATTTGACCTTTACTTTTAATAATTTTTTTAATTATTGTAATTTTTATAGCTTTAGTTTATTACTTTACGTAATTATATTAATATTTTACAATATTGTAAACATTCATTATAATTTTGATTGCAGTATTACATTGAAACTACTGTTTAAAAATGTAAACAAAAGCAATGGCCAGAAATTCACAAAATTCTAAAATCCACATAACCTCTGGTCCCAAGCTGTGCGGATTTGATGGAGTCTAGTGTATTAGTTTCAATGTAAACCACATAGCAAAATTTTATTTAAAAAAAAAATAGTATAAAAGTTTTATAAATTTTTTAATTTTCTGAATTTTGCAGATTTTGACAAATACTAAAGACACAGGAATAATAAACCAATTATTTTTATTGCCATTATAAATACTTCCTTTCTTTTAGAGAAATTGTTGTGCACAAACCCTCACAAATACATAAAAATTGATCTTATTTTATATTTGAGGATCTATTTCCAACAATTCATATCTAACGATTAATACATAAATTGAAAATACAGTCGAGTCTCTATATGACGAAATCCACTGTTCCAGTAAAAAATTCGTTATATATAGAGAATGAGTAAAGATTCCTATTTAATGTATAAATTTTGAACAAAGATTATTATCGAGGTTTTTAATTAAGAATTTGAAATGTTTAACTATAAATGTTAACCTAATATTGTATTTCTTAGTTATTTAAACAATTTCAAAAAAGGGAACTGACATTTATTTGAAAGCATAATAAAAATCACATAAGTAAAACTTACATTAATATTAGACGAAGAAATCTATAATTTTTCGCTGTTTTGATTTCAAAATTGTTACACTCTCGAAAAAATATTCACACTTTAGCAAGGAATGAAAAATTGCATCAGGAACATTATCCTCCATTTAAAGTCCTCTCCTTATAAGATCAAAAGAACTTATCAGATTACTGTGTGATGGTTTTTTCTCTTGTTGTACGTTTTCGTTTTCATCCTCATTGTCACTCTCACCATCATTGTTCATAATGCTGTAATATCGCATAATATCACTATCAGTAGGATACTGCGCAGTAGTGAGATTGTCATCCACTTCCAGAAAATCAGAGAGAGTAACATTTTCTTCGACATTTCCGTGTTCCTTAATTAATTTCCATTTCTCTTTTAAGTCTGCTAAAGCCACATCTTCTTTGTCTTCAGAATCCGCATTATTCTCCAGTTAGAGAAGCCGGCCTTTTTGAAGCAATTTTAAATTGTTTTTCAGTTACATCAAATCTCCCAGCTTTATAAAGTTCCGCAATACACTTTCTAAGACTAATGATGCTTGGGTGGAATCATTTTTAACACTTTCCAACAAAGTTGAAAAGTGTTTATGACTTCGGTTTGTCTGTCCGTCTGTACGTGCTCTAACTCTTGTAAATATACTCGGATTGCCCTGAAATTTTTGGATGTTATTGATATTTACCATAGCACGATCCTTATTTCAAATGAAGTTTGTAGCATGTTTAGTTCATCTACAGGGACAGTCAAAAATATTAAGTTACATTATGGCCAATGGGAAAAAATCGTTTCAAATGATTTTTAATGATGTTACACACATCCAAACATAACAAAATTTATATGCATTTATGAAGTGCACTAAAATATGCATTCTGTAGAATCTTTGGGGGGCAAGATTTGAAATAATGTGCAAAATCGCACCTTCTGAATGATCTTTGATCTCATTCACCTTCAATTACCTCTCTGATCCCTCTCTTATATGTGTAACAATCCAGTTGACAGTGTTTTAAGAAGGTTGTTGGAAGGTGTGTGTTCGGGGGGAGATGAATTCGTTGGACATAAAAGAACAAGGAGATTCAAGGTTGAAATGTAAGACAAAAAACTCAGCACTAAACGATAAATCAGGGATCAGTGATGGAAAATTGATTCCATGTGATTTGGAAGCTTTTTTAAAACAATAAATAAAGAGCATTTTATGAAAAAATTCGTTATATAGAGATCGATATTTCGCTATATGGAGACTGTTTTTAATGAGATCATGGGAAAAGGGACTGTTCCTACTAAAAATTTGTTATATAGAGAAATTCAATGTACGGAAATTCATTATAGAGAGACTCGACTGTATACTTATAGTTAGAAAATTAATGTAACAAAATATATAAAGTTTCATTTAATTAATATCTGTTATTAAAGAATGTTGGATGGAGAATTTATAAACACTACAAGCAGCTACAGTGAGTGTCTCTATAAAAAAAAATGGAGAATGTGTTCCAGTGAGTATCTCTATCAAAAAATGAATATTCATTGCTCATAGAATGGGGATTTCACAATTTCAGATATGAAATCAAAATTTTGTTTAAAGTTCAAACTCTAAAATCCACATCGTAATAGATAGAATATTATCTACTTTGATTTCAAATAATGAGTGTAGGATGAGAATGGAGACTTCCAACTACAAAACCTGGAATACTACATAGGAAGTGCTACTTAAAATATTGAAAACATTACTTTACCCATCAACTAGATGAATACAGTTTATCGGGGATATAATTCCTTCAGAAGTAAACTTTTCATGAACTTAGCATTTCTGGGTGTGTAGCAAAGCATTTCTGGGTATGTAGCAATTTCAAAAATCATATCCAACTTTTCTGCATGCGCAACGAGAACACTAAATACACAATTGGTTGCTTAGATAGGGGCAACTGCTGAAGTATTATTTTATTTCAAATATATTTTGTTAAATTTACTTAATCTAAAGGCAGGGTTGACCACACCAATTTAAACAACTTATGTTATCTCAACGATCGACCCGCCAAGAAAATTTGTCCTAGAGGAGAGAGCACGGCAAGCGATTCAAAAGCAGAGAGAGAGATGCTTAGCTTCTCCAAGCTGCTTGAAATGGAAGGGAAGCAATCTTAATGGCTGTTACAAATGGATGCCACAAGACGGAGCTAGAAAAAGTATAACTTAAGATATGCAACAGTAAAATACTTGCTTGTGAGCAGGGTTGTAAAAAACCCGGGGTTTTTATAAAAAACCCAGCCCGGGCAGGTAGCTGGGTGGGTACCTGGGCAGCTACCCACTACAACCCTTATAATTGTAAAAAACCCGGGTTTTTTATAAAAAACCCAGCTTGGGTGGGTAGTTGGGCGGGTACCCGGGCAGCTACCCACTACAACCCTGCTTGTGAGTCACAAAGAAATTAGATGAATGCATTTTGCGAATGATGTTTTATTGGGTATAGCAATGTTGGAAGTATAGAAGAATTTTAATGTTTTTGTTTACCTGTATCATGATGTGGGTGGTAATTCCTTCATACTGAATTTATTCAACATGGCATCCGAAACAATGTTAAAGTTATTGTTTTTGCTGAAATAGCAAGATGGCTTAAGGTTATAACTGTAAAAAATATGACGGGTTTTCTTAACTGAACGAGTTAATTTTTTGCATGGAAATTATCAAAATTTACTATAGAAGTAAGGGAAATTTATTATAATTGTTAAAAAGGAAATAATTAAGGAAATCTATATTTTTATTGGATAAATTAAAAGATTAATTTTTTTGTTATTTTGTGGGAAGGATGTAATCTGAAAAGAGGATCGTTTTGATAGTTTATTAAATAATTAGGTTAAAATTAAATAATAAAATATGAATAATTAATATTAATTAACTAGGGTAATTAATATTAATTAACTAGGGTGATTAATATAATTAAATAGTGGTTAAATAGATAAAGTATTATAAATGTGCCATCGCCTAAGAATATCAGTATAGTATACGAAAAAACCTTCCTCGGAAAATAGCCTATCATGAAGGTGAAAACAAAATCAAAATATATTCAATAGTTTTTTAGATTACCCTTCATACATAGATAAATTCACCCAGAGACTTTTGTTTTATACTTTGTAATTTTTTAGATTTAATTTAAAATTAGAAAATACTTATTTTTAAACATTACACAAACATATACACTTACTACATGTATTTTTCTTTTAAATGGAAATGATGCATATAAATGCATACTATTAAAAAATTTGTCCTACATATATATATATATATTTTAAATATCAAAACAAAACTTTAAACTAAGTTTTAGATTAAATAATTTATTAATTTTTTTAATAATATACAGCTAGTTTATTCTAATTTACCCAAAAGATTTTGTCAAAAGGAAGTTATTTATTATTTTTATTTTTTTTTTCTTTAACATGGAATATTGATGCATCTATTCACTTTGACAAATATAGCTTGTTTATTTTTCTGCGCTTTTATATACAATTCTTGATAACTTTTCAGCATACGTTTTCTCTCTTTTAATTGACTTTCTGTTAGTTTGGACAAAATCTTTCATTTTTATTGCTGTCTGATAGCAATATAGCTGCAGATTTTTTTTTTTTTTTTTAGACCTTGCAGATTAATCTAAAAGCTTAGAAATATTCTTCTTAAAAAATTGCTAAATTTTACTTTGTGTCTAGATTATTATATCTTATTATATCTTTGTTAATAGAAATTTAGCTTATAAGTTAATAATATTGCAACACAACTTTATATATATATATATTTGTAGAAGTTGTTGTTTGTGAAATGCTAACTTATTAACGACTTGACTAACTAGATGTTGGAATAATAACACATAAACTTTAATACAATTCTATAAAGATAAATTTACTTCACTTCGTTGATAGCTTATTCAAATACATTATATTTCTGACATAAAACCTGTGAAATACTTTCTTTCGGACAATCCACTTGGTCCTAATAGTGCCTCCTTTGGCATTGCAAAATCCGATGCTTCATGAACAATATAATTTTATAGACTGACTCTTTTCTAACTTTTGAATATGTCCAAACCTTGATCTCGTAATCGTGAATTTTCATAACTCGTGCTTTCAAACCATGGATAATAAAAATATCAGAGCGTCAGTTAATTTACTGATCATGAACGTCATAAAAAAAATAAACATTGTTTAAATTTAAATCCTACAAATCAGTCATCCTGACATGGCATCTCGACATCAGCATCTTGGCTTATTATTTTTTTATGCTTAAACAGCTAAACTTTTGAAACTTTTATATATTTTTCTGTCTCATAAAATTTTGATTACTTGTTCAATACACATATACTTAATCTATTTGATTTATCCAGGAGTTTAACCCATAGACCATGGTTTCATGTATTCGGCTCCGGTTGATGTCTTTCCTAGACCTTCATGATTTCCTACTTTCTCTATTTCATACTGATCATGATTCTTGACTGCCGTTATTTCATATGGCTCTAAGTATTTTTCTTTAAGTTTGATAGCATTGCCAAATTGCGTTCTCTTTATGGCGGCGATATCTCCTATTTTGTATTTTCATGGCTCTTTTGTTTTCTTATCAAACTGCACCTTGTTTTCTTCTTGCATTTTGAGTATATTTTTCTTTGCTTCTTCACTCATGGCTTCGCGTTCTTCCATAATACATTTGGTAAATTCTTCTTCCAAAATCTTCTTAATGTTTTGCATGTCACTATCTTTCATCTTAACTCCTGTCATTAATTCGAATGGGCTATACTTGGTGCTTCATGTTACTGTGCTATTGATAATTCTTTGTAATTTTGGTACATACTTATACCACTTGGATTCGTCATTATATTCTTCAGGTTGAACTATAGTTTCGCCTGTAGATCTTTTTGCATTATTATTTTTCCTTTCTTTAACATTTTTAGGGTTCCGTACTTAAAAAGTAAAAATGGAACCATTATAAGATCACTCCTGTGTCTGTCTGTCTGTCTGCCACAGCTATTTTACTCGTAAACTATGGAACGTGGAAAGTTCAAATTCAGGGAAGTAATAAAGACCATTGACCCACATATTTTCAGATTAATAAACATTCATAAATATATTTAGTAAAAAAGTAGAGGGGCTAATTATGCTACTTGAAAAAAAAAAAATCTTTCCTTTGCATATCATGTGGGGTATTCTGTGAAAGCTTTTGTAACGCTGAACTCAAAAATACATTTCTTTTAATTTTAGATATTATATTTTCAAAGATATTGTTGAAAATGTAGTGTAAAAATATGTTTCCAACCCATCTAATTCCGAATCTACTGAAACTAAAATTATGAAAAAATTAGAGGTAGTAGACGTTAATATAAACCTTGCTGGAAAATTATAGTGATTACCTTAGGTCACATAGTTTTTGAGTAATTAGCATTTTTCTGTTATACACAAATTTCGATTTACGGGCATTCAGAAAAATTGTTGAGCATCGCTGAATATACCTATCGTTGCAGAAGAATAAAAGCATTGTTGATAATGATTTTCAAAAAAAATCATCGGTAATTAGCCAAGATATTAACCCTTAAAGGTACCGTCAGATTGGACATATACAAGGACAGGGGCGGCATACTCTATGCCTAGTTAACAACTTTTAATGATATATATGTGTAATGTAATGTCCAGTAACAGTATAAAAGCAATAAACGTCAAATTGTTAAAAACATACTAATTTAAGGGGTCTCGGGACTCTATAAAGCAGACCTGCCAACTGCTACGAAAAAATCGTAGTTTCTACGATTTGGACCTATAAACTACGATGCTACGAAAATCGGTCTTAAATTACAATTTTTTGCAAAAGACACAAATGCGATTTTTATCCCACACAACATATTTTTCAGAACTGATTCTGTTGCGAAATTTCCAAAATTTCAAAGTATTCATTTCGGAAAGTTTTAAAAAATTGGCCATTAGTCCGAAAATTCGGACATTAAAAAATGCTGATAGGGGAAAAAAAAAAAAAAAAAAAAAAAAAAAAAAAAATCTGGGCTGCAAAACAAACTTTTTAACATAAAACACTCTCTTTATGTATATTAATCACAAGTGAATCGTGTTTCTGTAAATATTTATACAGGAATTCGCTTCTTTAGAAACAAGGTGCCATTTTAAGAATTTCTGGAAAAGAGCGGGGAAGGGGATTTCTGGAAAGGGGTTCTTTGAGGGGCAAGATTTAAAATAGTGTGCAAAATCGCACGA
This sequence comes from Maratus speciosus, assembly GCA_963932465.1. Classification (NCBI taxonomy): domain Eukaryota; kingdom Metazoa; phylum Arthropoda; class Arachnida; order Araneae; family Salticidae; genus Maratus; species Maratus speciosus. The sequence continues at coordinate 251,087,926 of OZ010793.1, read as the reverse complement.
TTTGCGATAAACTACCGCGAATTTCGACAAATGCCCGTATAAAAAAAATCAATTTCGTCAAAGGATCGTGGTAAAAACACAGTGTTGATTTCAGGGGGTGGCCCGGTGGGGGAATGCTGACCCCCCATCCCCCGAAAGATTTGAGATTTTGTGTTTTCAATGGTGTGAATTTTGTCAAAATATCGCAGAAAGAAAACACGAATTTCGTCAAAAGATCAGTAAGAAAATGCGAATTTCATCGAAAGATCGGTACGAAAACGCAAATTTTCACCAAAAGATCTCAGAAAGAAAACACTAACTTCGTCAAAAGGATCGCAGAAAAAAAACGCAAAATTCGACAAAGGATCGTGGCAAAAAAATGCGAAATTCATCAAAAGTTCATGTTAAAAAGTGTGTATTTCAACAAAGAATAGTGATAGAAAAATGTGAATTACGATTGCGGAAAAATTGTGAATATCCTGAAATGATCGCAGGAGAAAAAATCCCGAATTTTGTTAATTTACTGCGCTGGGTTAAAAAATTGAAACCAGGCTCCTCTTACAAATGTAAAAAAGAGAGAGAAAAGAAAACGCTGTGAAACGAACAGAAACTCTAAAAACCTTATAAAAATTTTCAAAGGAAAAAATTTACTATATTGAGTTGAAAGACTGAAACCTTATTCCTTTTACGAATGTCAAAAAATGGCTGTGTAACACAAAAAACCAACCAACCAACCTCCTGATTAATTTAAATTTTGTGTGCTACGATTTCTCATTTTCAAAGGTTGGCAGGTCTGAAAAAGTAGAAAAAATGAAAAAAAGACCATTTTCAACATTTAATGTCTTAAAATGTATATGATTTTAAAACACAATTTTAATTGGGATAAAAAATTGCAAGATACAGAATTAGTATTTATAGGAGGCTCGAAACTGTTAGACATTTGTCCAACAAAAAATTGGCATAACAGTTTACGCGGGGGATTACAAAATAAATATTGCAACTAGAATGAAAATTTTGGTGCTTGCTTATACTTCAGATTGTAATAATTTCCCTGAACTTAAATAAATTTGTATTTAAAGCATTTTTATATTTTTAATACAATGTTGCATTTAGCTAATACAAAATTTTGAAAATTTCAACAGTAAAATCACCTAAAAAAATATTTTTTTGAACAATAAAAAGGAAATTTTAGGTTCAGTTTATACGGACTAACATGAAATATATGCTTTGAAAATTTCATGAAAAAAATATTCAGAAGTTTTTGAGGTATCCTGCGCATTATGCCCAAAAACACCATTTGGAAAATAATGACTTTAAAGTTTCGGAAACGCCGCTTCAGCTATTGCGCGGGTATAATTCTAAAAGCCAAAACTTCTGTTCTAATGGGAATTTCAAGGAAACAATTATATCAAAATATTCAGAAAAAATAGGAGTTTAACATCTAAAAAAATTTAAATTTCTTAAATTTTGAAGCTTTTAAGAGTCCTGCGATCATTTAATCCTTTCCGTCACGGAGTAATTCTATTTATAAACTTATGAAATAATGAACTGACACCAGAGTTTATAAACGAATTTATTAGAAAATGCGAAGTTGCTTATTTTCACGTACATGATAAAAGGAAAATTTTAATTAAATATTCTTGGTGCCTTTTGTCTGTTTTGGAATTAAAATTAGGTGTCCGTTTTTTAAGGGCATCGCCCTCGAAATATTTAATTAGAATGAATCGCATAAATACTGTGGGATTCGCAATAGTTTGCATTGTTGTATCTCTCAATACCCCTCGAGTGACTTTAAAAGTTAATTAAACACCTATCTGGAAAAACGCTGCACTGACCAAGGCGGCGTTGCAACTTTGAGACCTCAATTCGAAGCGCTTAGCACAATGCTAAATTTAAACTTTGAACAAAGGTTTTGTTTTAGCTACACTGTAGAAATAAAGGTTATTACTACGCTGAATTTAGTTTCATGAAATGCCAAATGAAGTTTAACTATGCACTGCTTTTATTGTCAGTACCGAATTAAGTTCATCATAAACAGATTAGGATAATATTAAAAAAAGAGTTATACGAATAGCTATATTTGATATTATTTAGGTTCCATATCTCTTTGAACTTTCATGGTATACCCATTTACACTTTTCTAATATATACAGTTATACCCAACCCTATGTTGTATAGCTTTTTACAAAGTCTTAGTATTCTTTTAGCAACTTTTTTTTTTTATAATACAATTACAAATTCACATATTTATTCTACGGAACCCTCTGTGCGCGAGTAATGCTCACACTTGACCGTTTATTTGTATTATTTCCAATAGGATTACCTTTTATTTTCTGATCAGAATTGTTTTTGGACTTTTTCTTTCTAATCGTTTTTCTTTTAGGTCTTTTTCTATTCTTTTTGTGTTTAAAATTATTAGTATCGCCACAAATAGTCGTTGAACTGGTTTTAATTTCTGTTTTCTTCTTAGTGGCTTTACTTTCGGATCTCTCCTGTCCAGTGATGACTATTTTCTTATCAGTTTCTTTTTCCTTACTCGAGATCACAGGTGCCGCAAAATCTGAGTAACTTCGTCTAATGATCCCATCTTCCAATTCTATTCTCCATCTTCTCTCCTCCATTTCCATTTTCAGTTTCTTTTCTTCAATCTCTGCTTGTGCCTGTAGTTTCTTTTCTTCAATCTCAGCTTTTTCTTTTCTAACCTTCTCTTCAATCTCAACTTTTTCTTTTCTAACCTTCTCTTCAATCTCAACTTTTTCTTTTCTAGCTGTCATAATTATTTTTAAGCAGTCCTTTATAAAATCTTCGTTGTAATCCTCCCAGTTTTTAATTAGTTTTATTAGTATAGGGATCATCGGTTTTTCTGGTGTTTCAATTCCGCATTCCTCGCAAAGATTTATTATATCAATTCCTTTAGCCTTGTTTAGGGTTCCCATATCTATTTTTCAATATTGTACTTGACAAGTACGATTACAGTTTTTACGCTTGTATTGCTTAATTCACAGTCCAACCTTTGGCATTAGTGATTTCTATCTATTTTGTTCTGATTCATATTTGACTACTTATTTTGTTGCTTTGCATCAAATCCCGATCATTTATTTCACAGTTGCTTAAGATTCCGGCACCGAGCCCCCAAATTTGTAGAAGTTTTTGTTTGTAAAATACTAATTTATTAACGACTTGACTAATTAGATGTTGGAATAATAACACATAAACTTTAATACAATTCTAAAGATAAATTTACTTCACTTCGTCGATAGCTTATTCAAATACATTATATTTCTGACATAAAACCTGTGAAATACTTTCTTTCGGACAATCCACTTGGTCCTAATAGTGCCTCCTTTGGCATCGCAAAAGCCGATGCTTCATGAACAATATAATTTTATAGACTGATTCTTTTCTAATTTTTGAATATGTTCAAACCTTGATCTTGTGATCGTGAATTTTCATAACTCGTGCTTTCAAACCATGGATAATAAAAATATCAGAGCGTCAGTTAATTTACTGATCATGCACGTCATAAAGAAAATAAACGATGTTTAAATTTAAATCCTACATATATATATGTATGCTTACATTTTTTTTCACTATGCCTGAATCTGAATATACATAGTTTAGCAAGAATTAAACATACTTTATAAATAAAATTGATTATATAGTTTGACATGAAGTGTTTTTAATGTTTGCACTTTGCATATATCCACCAGAAAGTAATTGCATTTTAATTTTCAATGCATAAAAATAGAAAAACTGGTCATTTGAAGAGTTATTTGTAATTTCACTTGAAGCTTTTACTCCAATAAAAAATTCATTTACAAAAATGATGTAATGTGCTGAAAATACAAAAGCAAGTTGGGTCAAGATTATCTATGTTAAAAAAAACAAAAGAAGCTTTTGCTTCCTTTTAATTTTATTTTATACAAATACAAAAGCAAGTTGGGTCAAGATTATCTATGTTAAAAGACAAAAGAAGCTTTTGTTTCCTTTTAATTTTATTTTATACATCTTATTCCAATTATTTCTATATCATTTATCTCATTTATTTAGTTATAAAAAACAGAAGAGGTAAGTAGAAATACCACAAAAAACATCTTTAATGTATTTTTTAATGCATCATTATTGATTATACATCGCTCTTCTTAATTTCAAAGCCTTTCTGTGTGTAAGAAAGTTAAAATGCTTCTGTATTATGTCAGATTTAAAATTTTCTTTCTTTTATATGTTGCACTGAAAATACCTGCAGCAGCTGAGAAATTTTCATGCTCTATTCACGGCTAAAAATCGGGACTATTTTTTTTAAGTAACAAACTTGATAAAATTAAAGCTAAAAAAATTCATTTTTGTAGGCATTTAAATCTTATTTCAGCTATATATGATATAGTTTCAAACAACAACAACAACAAAAAAAAAAAATACTGTACACTCGAATAATAAAGTTAAAGTGAAATTTTTCTAAAATTAATCTTTTAATCTCAAATAATACTGCTGCACATTTAGAAGTTGTAACAGTTGATCTTACTATATGGGGCTATTTATTTGTGGTGAATATGTGAATTTTGATGCAAATTTACCTACATCAAAAGTGGATCCTCTATATCAGTGCCCAGTCAGGTAGAGCGATGGACAGAAATCATGAGGTGAACAAAGCTCAGTTTGCTATGCACACTGTGTCTTGAGACCTGCCTGAATTTGCATAATGTATCTTACTTTAAATTTTGTAAACTTCTTCTTCTGTACAGTATCATTACTTTTTAAGTACCATTAGCTTGTAAGATATAGGTTACAATAGGCCTCAGCTCCTCTCCTAAGAGAGAGATTCTTTGAGAACAACTGCTCTTGCTTTGTATGGCTTGTGTCTATAGTAGTAAATTACAGAAGCATAGCAAAAACAGCAATAATTAGATTTCTCAAATCTAAATTTTAATGAAACTTGTTAAATATGGATGCTCGCTACAAACTACTTTATTTTGTATCATGTTACTCACTACAATATACTGTTCAAAAATATAGTTCAATTTAAAATAAACTACTGTAAAAAGTGGCGACTATTGTAGTTTTGCTACTCATAGTGTGTTACTTCCAACCACTCTCCCGCACCCTCTCTTGATTATTGAATAAATAAGAATCTGTTTGCATCTGAAAGTATCATTTTAATAAAGAAAAATTGGCACATTTTATTTAATGCATTCAAAATGAGTTTATTATACATTAGTATCTTGATTTTACATTTCCCCGCTTCATATGTCTTCCTGCATTTAATGTAATATAACTCTGGTCTCACGAAGTCCATAGCACTATAATATTAAATTTTCCTGCTTCCAACGTCCCCCAAATAAGGTGTACACATACCTTATGTTTTATTTTGGGGCTCTAATTTTTTTTCTCTTTTTGTCTGTACATGTTTCTTTCAAGCATCAGTTTCTCTGACATCTCTTGCTTCATTGTTGATTTTTTAACATACAGAAACCGTTTCGTTCCCACCTTTTTATAGCATACAGAATAAGAGATAGCAAGGCAAAAGGCATTCTTTTCAAACAAAGGAGTTGGGTTGCAATCATCGTGCAGGCAGTCCAAGAGTTTATAATGTGACAAAAAGGTTACTGTTAATAAAAACCCAATAGGGACCATGTATCTGTGGGAAATCTGACTGTCTATCATGAAGAATAGTGCAAAATATAAACGCTAAGTCTTTGTCCATATGTTTTCAGTGTATGCTGCACTCACATAATGTTTACGGATCCTTCGTCTTGCTACCAAACTTTTCAGTCTCTACTGTGTTGTTACACTTACATTATCCTGTAAGTTAGTGATAATGGCTCAATAATTATGTGGCTGCTAAACAGCACAAATGTTTTTCTATTGCCGAAAAGGCATCCATAATTGAAAAATCAAAAAAGTTTCATGGGGCGAAAGTCCAACTTGCAAAAAGTCTTGGAATAGCTCTGTTAGGTTTACAAATGATATTAAAACAGCAACAAGTGATGGAACTGAAATCTGAAAAAAATAGGAGAATCTACAAAACAGTGTAAGACTTTGCCATATGATGAACTAGAAAAGGTTCTGTTTGAGTGTTTCATGCAAGCTTCTCATGTAATGTCCATGTTAATGGAACGATTGTGAAAGAAAAAGCTTTGGAAATTTCTTCATGACTTGACCTTGAGGATTTCACAGCTTCTAATAGATGGATAGATAGATAGATAGGTTCAAGAAAGATACACTTTAACATATAAATCACTTTGTGGGAAATCTGCAAGTATTGAAGTGAAATACACACTAGAAATAAAACAAAATCAAAAGCTTGCTTTTTCGGATGTCCAACTAATCAGAAATATGGCTAAACAGAATCTTGATCGCACAGTTTTTAGAAAAATTAACAAATCTAATTTGTTATCCCGTTTAGTTGCAGTTCACCTATAAGTTACAAGTTAGCACCTTTCAATTTTTATATAAAAAGAGCCAAGCCATTTCCTTTATGAAGAATTAGATGTAATTAAAAAAAAAAAAATAGCATTTTTGAATTCAGTTCCATCCCCATTTCATTGAAAAAATCATAAACAGATTTAAAGTGAAAGATGAAGAAAAACGAAGTACAGCTCCAATTAAAAGTTTGAAATTTTGTAAAGTTAACTACATCCCAAGGTTTTTTGAGAACATGAGGCATTCCCTCTTTAAGTTTGGTATTAAATTAATTGCAGTCCTTTCCCCAAAGTTAAAAGTTTTGTTAAATATGAAAATTTACCCAATCCAAGCCATCAATAGATCAGGGGTGTATATTATACCCTTCAAGAAAAATAATAAAGATTTTATGTACATAAGTATGACTGAGAAAATTTCGAGACAGAATAAAAGAACATAAAGCAGATCTGAAATTAAATAGACCCCACACTGTGTTAGCAAGATTAGCACAAACTCAACCTATAAAAGTAGATTTTAATAGATCCAAAATTATCTTTTTTACATGTAATCACCAAGAAGCTATCGTAAGAGAATCTCTAGAAATAATGTCTAATAAAGAAATAGTCTGTAACAATATATTATCATATGCTATCCATGCAGTCTGGAAAGAATTAGATATTACATGAATATTACATGATTGATAAATCTGTACTTGCTTTCTGAAATTTTTAATGACATTTTCCATTCCACCTTATATTCCATACCACCCTTGAAGTAGAATGGTCTATTCCGGGCAAAGCTAGACAACGCAAAGAGACAACAACTATTAGTTTTTCACTGATGAAGGCCGAATAAGTTTCGGTTGAAAACGCTTTGGTTTTTAAAAGGACTTTAATGCGTTTTTAAATGGTTTTATTATGTTTAATGCACCTTTAAGCAATGTATTTACATTTATTTGTATCTTTATGAATTTTAATTATTAATCAAGGTGAATTTTGCACTGAAATTTTAACTTTTTACTGAGCAAAAGGGTATTAAAGATGTAAAAATTCAGAAGTAATATGTATCATACTTGTGTAAAATGCCTTATCATTTGTTTACTCCATTCACATCCCACATCTTAAAAAGTGCTTATAAGAAAGATACTTCATAAGTGTAATTATTTAATAATTTTACTAGAAGTAAAAAAATATCAACATAGTGTTGTTAATTTTTTTTTTTTTTTTTTAACCAATAAAATAGTAAAAAGTTTTAGTATTGCTTGAATGTGAATAATATATTCTATTTTTACTATATTATTATTATAGGCCTATTCCTTCAAAAGATTTAATTGCAATTATACACCATTGTCACGGTAGTGATCAAAGTACAGCAATGCTTACCCAGGTAAATCTTATTAAGATAACATTTGTCTGCCAAATATAAAATATTTTTCATTGATATTAATGTATGGTTATAAAATATTTCTGTTTTGTTATAATTATTCTATTGTTAACTTAGCAACTAATTACATAATTAATTATTCATTTATTATGTTGACTTTTTTTTTTAACTTCCTTTCTTCAAAGTAAACTTTACTTGCTTTTCAAAATTTGTATGTATTTTCTTCTATTCCTTGAGTAAATTGTCTTAACTATTATTTCATTAAATCATTAATATATATTTTTTTAAAATACACAGTTGTGTAAATTCTTGATGTTTTTAATATAGTCTTAAACAACTAAAAATCAATTAACGAAATTTCATTTCTCTTATTTATGAATATTTTTTATTACAAGAATTGTGTTTTCAAAAAATTTTCTAAAAAAAAATCTTGAAGATGATTGAATCAATATGGAAGTGAAAATTATTTTACAAAGTTTTATAACTTGATCTTCCATAGAAATTTAGATCTATAAATTGTAAAAATACATTTTGTAATTAATATATTTAAATACCTCTTAGACACCACAGAGAGTTCAACATAAAAAGTGTTACATCTTTTGATCTGATTATTATAGTTGCATGCAGTTTGCATCATTTTATTCTAAAACCTAAAAATTTATTTAAGTCAAAAATGAAACAATATGATAATTTTTAGATTTTTTTGTCCCAGTTCATTTTAAAATCAATGTGTTATCTATGATTTTATTTCTAGGAATTACTTGTGTATCTTGCTATGTTCATAAGAACTGAACCACAGTTATTTCAAGAAATGCTTAGACTAAGAGTAGGTTTAATTATTCAAGTAATGGCTTCAGAATTGGCGCGTTCTCTGAAATGTTCAGGTATGTTGTTTAAGTCAAAATATTTTAAAATGTTTAGTGCTACAAAAATGTAATATTAATGTATGTAATTAGAGGTTTACACATGCCAGAATTTCGAAGGTTGGGCACAGACCGGCCCGAAAGAAACTATCTTGGCTACGGTCTGCTTATAATTTCACAGTTCACAGCCAGACCCTTGCAAAAAATGATGAAATCAGGTCTGGCCCGACTCAATTTCTACAAAAATTTCCAATTTTTCTTGACATGCAATTAAGATTCTTGACTACATCATACATATTTATGCAAAATGTTATAGTATATTTTACTCTATATATCCGCAAGTCGTGGAACACAAAATAGCAACTTTACTGATCACTTAGAGACTTAAACTAAATTCAAATAAAGACCCATTAGAAAAATTATTGTAGTTTAGAATTGAAAATTGTTTATATCTTGTATGGCTTACTCTGGCCCTTTTAAATTTGTTATACTGAGTCTGTCAGCCCACTTAAAAAGGAGGGGCCAGGCTGACCCCCCCCCCTTTTTTTTTATTGGTCTAGCTTGGCCTTTTTTTTTTTTTTTTTTTTTTTTTTTTTTTTATGGGCCTTTTCATTAAAAATATTATATTTATTCTGCCAATCCAGTCCATTTGAAAGTTTGTATTCATTCTGCCAGACCCGTGCATTGCTCTAATGGTTATGCATGTCTCATTCACTAAATCGTAAGGGATGAATTGGCAGAACTTGTTGAAGAAATGTTAGTAGTTTTTTTTTTTTTACTCAAGTTTATGTAAAGCCCTTTCTTTTTTTATGTAGAAAAAATGTTGAAAGTAATCAAGGAATAAAGTTAAATTTTGTTTTCTTTTGTCAATTATAATTTTAAAAAATCAAGAAAATACTTTAATTAATTTTCTAAGTAAAAAAACACTTGCAATAATTTACATTTGTAAAATAATTTAAAATACACTAGAAAAGCTATCACACTGATTAATTATGGTGCTTCAAAATTAGGTTTAAAAATTAATACATTTGGTGAACAAGGGATCTTTATTGATAGTATCTAAATTTTATTATTATAAACACACAAATAGAATGCATTATTTGAATAACTGGAGATTCTTAAATTGCTATTAGATGTTCTTACACTTTTTTTACTGTTTCTTAAGTACACTCTGACTAGTGCAGCATTTACAATATTGTTTATTTGGCCAGATTGAATATTATGGTTGTAGATAAATTATGTTAATTAAAAGTTAATTCCTCAAAACATGCGTGATTGGGTTAGTCACCTCAATTTAAATTGAGTTATTTCCTGATTGAACACAACTATAATTTTCATTAACAAAAACATCTTATATTTGGGGGACTTTGAAGATTAACTGTCTTTAACTATATTTACTTATTTTTTTATTGAATAGTTGTTATTGCTTTTTTTCTATGACTAGGAGGAAAAAACAAGAGGAAAACTTTTCCAGCCCACTTTCTTTTCCTTTTCCTTTTTTTTTTTTTTTTTTTTTTTTTGCATGCTATGTATATTATAAGCACTATATATATATATATACAGTGGAGCACCGTTTATACTTTTCTTGCTTATTTGGTCTTTTGAATGGTCCCTGCAAAAATAGATATCAATGTTAAATAATTTCATTTATACATTTTCCTGAAATCGCAAATGTCATTTATAAGTTTCTTTCTCCAAGTCAAGATGAAAGAAAATGCACATTTCCACCGCAGACTCTCACCTCCCAACTCTCCAGTCCGTAATAAAAACTGCCCAATTGAACAAAAGCCGATAAAATGATAAAAACATTCTTGTAAAAGCAGGGTTTTTCCTTGAAACATGCTCAGTTAGCTTAATCATCTGAAGTCCCCTTGGACCACCTAAAAGAAGCTGCAGTTGAGTGGCTAAAGTAAACAGAATATCATGTAAATCATGTTAACTTTCCTCTTTAAAGAAAACAAAACCTAGTTCTCGGCGTAGCCATTTATGTGGTGATATATTTTTTTAGATCTTAGGATAAAACTAGTAGGGAATCAACTGGGACACCAGATTAATTCCAATTTAAGATGCAAAGTGAACACCAGACTAATTCCAATTTAAGATGCAAAGTATCTAGCTAATAAAATACCACTAAAACCAACTTCAAAAAATGATGGGCATCAGTCAGGAGGAGGCAGAGGAAAGACATTGCCCCTAATTGAAGTTCAAAATTGTGTTAACTAAATTTTCATTAACTTTGATAATTTTGAAAAAAAAAAAAAAAAAAGTAAAATTTACTCTTACCAAGTGATTTAAAATAATTAAACACTAAGAGGAAAAGGAAATAGTAATTTTTTGTCAGGGGTCTTCTCCCTGTTTAAGATTATATTTAAATTGATGAAAGTAGAGGTATAAAATAAAAAATGGTGTGCATGGCAAGGCCCTAAAAATGCCTCTATGATGGGAAAGCAAAAAAAAAAAAAAAAAAAAAAAAAAAAAAGGAAAAGGAAAGATTTGTTTTAATGCTCCATTTTGAGAAAAAAAACAGCCTATAGGAGCTTATTTTTGAATCTATATTATAAAGGACAAGCGTGTCCATATGTACTGCTGATGTCATTTTGTGAATGGCAACACTTGAGGATAAAATTTAGGTTTTTGCAATTTTCAATTTTCTAAACATCTCACATTTTAAATTTTTACACATATCGTTACAAGTTTCTTGGTTTGATAATGTTTCCTTTCGCATTCCTGAAATCTGACTTTCTATTTTGAAAGATCTATGAAATTTCCAACCTTTCATTCTTCTTTTTTACTTTGAATAACAGATGGCGCCTCTGAGTTGTTTTTATGGATTTTGAAAGTTTCCGTTGAACTTTTCCCAGTTTGAATTAAATTTTTAAGATGTAGCATATAGATTGTTTCCTGCTGATTTGTATTTTAGAAAAGTTTACTCCTGATGATGGTTTTAAAGATTAAACTGAAATGTTGAGATTGATTTTATTCATGTGTTTATTTTATATCATCTTTTAATTTGTGAATAAAGTGTATGTTGGATAGCAACACCTATTTTATTTAGTATTATATAGCACAACGTAAAGTCTTTAATTATTAAGAAAAAATAATATTAAAATGGAAAAGCAAATTTAGAGTAGATTTGAAATTAAAATTTGAATAAATTTGAGAGAGGGAAATATAGTAATTTATATTTTAATTTTAATGCATCTATTAATTTAATAATAATAAATAAGATATGGTAATTGAAAAGAAGAGTTTTATTTTCAATTATTTCACAATGAAAACAGACTTTGTTTTCTCCTGTATGTTTTATATTAACTAATATTTAAATGTATGCATGTATTTTTCCCATGTTTGTTTGAAATTACAGATTTACAGATGGTTTTAAAGATTAAACTGAAATGTTGAGATTGATTTTATTCATGTGTTTATTTTATATCATGTTTTAATTTGTGAATAAAGTGTATGTTGGATAGCAACACCTATTTTATTTAGTATTATATAGCACAACGTAAAGTCCTTAATTATTAAGAAAAAATAATATTAAAATGGAAAAGCAAATTTAGAGTAGATTTGAAATTAAAATTTGGAATAAATTTGAGAGAGGGAAATATAGTAATTTATATTTTAATTTTAATGCATCTATTAATTTAATAATAATAAATAAGATATGGTAATTGAAAAAAAGAGTTTTATTTTCAATTATTTCACAATGAAAACAGGCTTTGTTTTCTTCTGTATGTTTTATATTAACTAATATTTAAATGTATGCATGTATTTTCCCCATGTTTGTTTGAAATTACAGATTTTTTCTTTTTTAATCTGGCGTGTACATTTTTTTTTCTAATAATTACCTCCCTCCCCCTCCATACCCCCCCCCCCCCCCTCTCTCCCTATCTTTATTAACAAAATTCTTAGTACTATAGTGAAATAAATGAAGTAATGTTTTTCTTTTAGGTGATGAAGCATCAGAACATTTACTTAATTTAAGTCCATTTGAAGTAAAAATGCTTTTACATCATATCTTGAGCGGAAAGGAATTTGTTGTAAAAAGTGGTAAGTTTATGCGACATTTTAAAAATGATTCAATAATTTATTAAAATTAAGTACATGAATTGTAACAATCTATATTTATAATTTGATGCTGACAGAACTGAGGAATAAATATATTCATGGTAATTTTTAGGATATTTTAATATATATTGAGACATAAATTTATAAATCGTTTCATTTATTACCTAATATATTGTTTTCTTTGATATTGTAGCAAGAAGTGGTGTTGTATCTGTTGCAAATCCTAGTAAAGTACAAAGTAAAGTAAGTTTGCACACATTATTTCTCATTTTTAAACTGAAAAAAAAAAATTACCTTTTCTGATTAAAATATTTAAATATGTGGAGTAGATTTAGTTAATTTGTTATAGGAAAGGGTTAATTTTTTTATTAGTTTCTAATCAAAAATTAAGAAAAGTTCTTTATGGAACAGTCTTACACAACTCTTTTAGTAGATTATTATTATATTCTGATTAGATTTTCTTTCAATTGCCTTAACAAAATTAATAATAGAGAATTGTGTTTATTGTATTTGACATAAATATAAAGTTACTAAAACTGTGTAAATAAGTTAGAATTTAGTTTTCGGGAAATATGAAAAAAAAAAAAAAAATGTTATCTGAATTAGAATTTAATTTTCAGGGGTTATGATTATGAAACCCCCCTGAAGCATTATATCCGAATGAGTGATGGGGGGCTTAACATGGTAATACAACTTATTTTGCTTACATAGATTTAAAGACATAACTAACAATTGAGTGGCATTTTTTGTTTTTCTTTAAAATAATTTAGTAACAGCAAAGGATATTTTCTATTTATTTATTAATTTTTGGGGGGCTGTGGGTATGAGGGAGGCAGTTGTATATAATGTTTGCATACTGAAAATTTTCTCGTGACATAATTAAAAAAAGTTAACTTCATTAGAAAATTATGTGGATTGTTGTCCTGTTTACTACTGTTATTCATCTATGAACTATTTTTTGAAATAATTAGTGAGTATTCTACATGACTAGTAAGTCTGCAGTGCAAGGGCCTTAACATTGGAGTCATGTCAAATTTTTAGATATTACTTTACACAATATGTAATATCCTACAATCCACGATTTAATTTTTTAAAGTTGTTATGGAAACTCGATAGATTTTCTTTTCAAGCTCAAGAAATAGCAATTCAATGAAAAACAAAGGAAATGAATTTCTTCCATTTATTGCCAAATAATTTTTTATATTCAATAATAGCACTCTGTCTAGTTTATATTTTGTGGACTGAACAAAATTGGTTTTGACACCACTATACTTCACATTCTATTTGTCATAGAAGCAAATTTTTTGTTTCTATAAAATGGGGCACCATGTCTAATGACTAAGTAAACAAAAACAAGTCAAAGTCTAGCAAATAGGTTTTTAGTAAATGCGATTTTAAAAGCACACTTTTTTACCATTTTTAAATTCTTGTTCAGCTTAAATCTTTTGACTGGGCTACAAATATATGTTTACATGGTTTGCTGCATTTCATTTCTTTTTATATCAGCTCAAAGTATTTTATCCCTATATTTACTACAGAGCAAAAAAAAAAAAAAAAAAATACTGAATGTTCTAACTCTTGTCAAAATAGTCATATACACACAATATTAACCCTCTGAGCGATTTGCCTGTATTTATCCGTTTCCCAAAAACAACTTAAATCTGTTGTAGAAAAAAATATTTTAAAAAGAATTGTATTTTAAAATGCACGTCAAATAAAGAGACATGAAGTGTATTTTAGAAACAAACAGTGGAAAAAAAATTAAATTAAGATTATTTTTATAAGCATTTTTATGAAGACGCCCGGAGGGTTAAAATATTCTACAACATTTGACCCCGGTAAGCTTCCTATTGTAAAAGGACATGGTAGCATTTATGTTTCATTTACAAGGTATTGAATATATTGCAGCCTATGGACATTTATTAAGTGAAATATATTTTAATGACTTTGTTATTTCAGTCTCTGTAAAGTTTTATTATGTTGTTTAAAAGGTGACATAAATTCAGTTTGTCACTTATACTTTAATTGCTCATCCATCCAGATATCAATTTTAGAAAAGGTGCGCTTATTGATAAGAGCATGCGAGCATGCCCCTTTTTGATAATCCAAGTCGGATTTTGGACACAAAATTTACGTAACAATTAAATTAAATCGCACTTTGCACAATAATTATTGATATGGCTGTGGTAGAACAGCTGCGCCAAATCGATAATGCTGCGCATTTCTGCGCCAAAATGATCATTTTCCAACAAAATTCCGCCCAACTGCGCCAATTCGATAATAATTCTTGAGCCAAATCGATCATTTTCCACCCGAATTTCGCTAAAAGATTGCGAAAAACAGGCGAATTGGTCAAAAGATCGCGATAAACACGCGATGTTTGTCAAATGATCACACACAAAAAAAAAAAAAAGAAAAGAAAAAACGTGAATTTTAACAAAGAATAGCTAATTTCGTCAAAAACTGAACAAAACGCCGTCAAAAGATCGAGAAAAAAACGTGATTTCGTTAAAAAAATCGCGAATAAAACGCAAATTTAGTCAAAAGATCGCGAAAAACACGCAAATTTCGTCAAAAGATCGCGAAAAACACGCGAATTTCGTCAAAGGATCGCGAGAAAAACGTGAATTTTGTCAAATGATCGCTAATTTCGTCAAAAAACGAACAAAATACGATCAAAAGATCGTGAAAAAACGCTAATTTATTTAAAAGATGGAGAAAAACCGCAAATTTCATCAGAAGGTCTCAAATTTCGTCAAGAGATCACGAAAAATACGAGATTTTCGTCAAAATATCGCGAAAAACGCAAGATTTTCGTCAAAGTATCGCGAATAACACGCGAATTTCGTTAAAGGAGCTCTAACTTCGTCAAAAAGCGAACAAAACGCGGTCAAAAGACCGTGAAAAAAAAACGCGATTTCGTTAAAAGATTGCGAATAAAATGCGAATTTGTGAAAAGATCGCGAAAAACGCGGGAATTTCGTCAAAGGATCGCGAGAAAAATGTGAATTTTGTTAAAGGATCGTTAATTTCGTCAAAAAACGAACAAAACACGATCAAAAGATCGTGAAAAAACGCTATTTTATTTAAAAGTTAGAGAAAAAAACCGCAAATTTTATCAGGTCTCAAATTTCGTCAAAAGATCACGAAAAACACGAGATTTTCGTCAAAATATCGCGAAAAACACGCGAATTTCATCTAAAGGTCGCAAAAAACACGCAAATTTCGACAAAAAATGAACAAAACGGAGTGAAAGGATTGTGAAAAAACGCGAATTTCGTTTAAAGATCGCGGGAAAAACCGCAAATTTCATCTAATGGTCGCAAAAAACTGCAAATTTTGTTAAAAAATCGCGAAAAACGGCAAATTTCGTCATAAATTTTCGAAAAACACGCTAATTTCGAAAAAAAACGTGAATTTTAACAAGAGATCGCTAATTTCGCCAAAAACCGAACAAAACGCCGTCAAAAGATCGCGAAAAAACGTGATTTCGTTAAAAGATCGCGAATAAAACGTAAATTTCGTCAGAAGATCGCGAAAAACACACGAATTTCGTCAAAAGATCGTGAAAAACACGCGAATTTCGTCAAAGGATCACCAGAAAAACGTGAATTTTGTATCAGGATCACTAATTTCGTCAAAAAGCGAACAAAACACGGTCAAAAGTTCGTGAAAAAACGCAAATTTATTTATAAGATAGAGAAAAAACTCGCGAATTTCATCAGAAGGTCTCAAATTTCGTCAAAAGATCACGAAAAACACGAGATTTTCGTCAAAATATCGCGAAAATCACGAGAATTTCGTCAAAAGATCGCGAATAACACACGAATTTCGTTAAAGGAGCTCAACTTCGTCAAAAAGCGAACAAAACGCGGTCAAAAGACCGTGAAAAAAAAACGCGATTTCGTTAAAAGATTGCGAATAAAATGCGAATTTGTGAAAAGATCGCGAAAAACGCGGGAATTTCGTCAAAGGATCGCGAGAAAAATGTGAATTTTGTTAAAGGATCGTCAATTTCGTCAAAAAACGAACAAAACACGATCAAAAGATCTTGAAAAAAACGCTATTTTATTTAAAAGTTAGAGAAAAAAACCGCAAATTTTATCAGGTCTCAAATTTCGTCAAAAGATCACGAAAAACACGAGATTTTCGTCAAAATATCGCGAAAAACACGCGAATTTCATCTAAAGGTCGCAAAAAACACGCAAATTTCGACAAAAAATGAACAAAACGGAGTGAAAGGATTGTGAAAAAACGCGAATTTCGTTTAAAGATCGCGGGAAAAACCGCAAATTTCATCTAATGGTCGCAAAAAACTGCAAATTTTGTTAAAAAATCGCGAAAAACGGCAAATTTCGTCATAAATTTTCGAAAAACACGCTAATTTCGAAAAAAACGTGAATTTTAACAAGAGATCGCTAATTTCGCCAAAAACCGAACAAAACACCGTCAAAAGATCGCGAAAAAACGTGATTTCGTTAAAAGATCGCGAATAAAACGTAAATTTCGTCAGAAGATCGCGAAAAACACACGAATTTCGTCAAAAGATCGTGAAAAACACGCGAATTTCGTCAAAGGATCACCAGAAAAACGTGAATTTTGTATAAGGATCACTAATTTCGTCAAAAAGCGAACAAAACACGGTCAAAAGTTCGTGAAAAAACGCAAATTTATTTATAAGATAGAGAAAAAACTCGCAAATTTCATCAGAAGGTCTCAAATTTCGTCAAAAGATCACGAAAAACACGAGATTTTCGTCAAAATATCGCGAAAATCACGAGAATTTCGTCAAAAGATCGCGAATTTTGGCAAAGGATAGCTAACTTCGTCAAAAAACGAACAAAACACGGTCAAACGTCAAAAAACGCTACTTTCGTTAAAATATCGCGAAATAAACCGCAAATTTCATCAAAAAGTCGCAAAAACACACAAATTTCGTCAAAAGATTGCGAAAAGCACGCGAATTTCGTCAAGAGCTGAAAACATGAACTTTGTCAAGAAATCGCAAATTTCGTCAAAAAACGAACAAAACGGGGTCAAAAGATTGTGAAAAAACGTGAATTTCGTTAAAAGATCGCGGAAAAAACCGCAAATTTCACCTAAAGATCGCAAAAAACCGCAAATTTTGTCAAAAGATAGCGAAAAACACGCCGATTTCAACAAAGGGTCCGAATAACTCGCGAAAAATACGCGAATTTTGTCAAAAGATTGCGAACAATACGCAAATTTTGTCAAAAGATCGCGAAAAACACTCAAATTTTGTCAAAGGATTGCGAAAAACGTGAATTTTGTGAAATACTCGCGGAAATAATGCGAATTTCGTCAAGGAATTGCAGAAAAAACGCAAATTTCGTCAAAGAATTGCAGAAAAAACACTAATTTCGTCAAAGAATACCAAAATGACATTTTGTTGCTCGAAAATGAGTATTTTTTTGGTGCTCCAAAGTGGCTTTTTGCTGCTCCAAAATAGTTATTTTCTGTTCCAAAATGAGCATTTTTGCTGCTCCAAAATAGTTATTTTCTGTTCCAAAATGAGCATTTTTGCTGCTCCAAAATGGCTTTTTGCTGCTCCAAAATGGCTTTTTGCTGCTTCAAAATGAGGTTCATGCTATTCTATCACTGATATGGGTACTACGGACAATAATCATCTCTAAATGCTTTGCTTGTATTAGAGGGGAAATCCGACTACAAGGAACTCACATAACATGGCTAGTAAGAAAAATTTTTTAGAGATGATAATTTAGAAATATTGGCATGATCATGTGCTTTAAAATACCAAAATTTCTCTATTAACTCATCCAGGTCTGACATTATATTAATAATAAATCTCTTTACATTAACTATTATTTTGTTTTAACAACTATTTTTGTTATTATCTGAATGTATTAATGATAGTATTATATGTCTACTAGGGAACTCTGCCTCTGCAAGCTACGCTCGCCAACCCCCGTTCAGACACTGTAGAATCTAAAAGCACACTAATCTGATCGGTTTTAAAAAAGATTAGAGAAGATTGAATTATACTGAAAAAACATGTAGCGATCTCCCTGTAAACGGGTTCCCATTCAATTCCCTTTGATTGCAAAAATTTAATGTAGAATCAGTTGCTGTTAAGACATCCAATGGTTGCTTTCGTGTTTGGTTAAAGAAGATCAGTTAAACATTTGAAAAGAAGCTAAAATAAAATGAATTAAGTAAACAGAGTCTTTGTCTCTCGGTATTTTTTAACAGCGTTATAAAACGATTGACATAATACAATTACTAAAATTTGCTGCTTTAACCCCTTCAAGGGCGGTGGTTCCTTTTTGGACCACTTAATTTTAATTCTTAAATGCCACATTAGCACCAGAATATTGGGATGAAAATTTCCCTTTTATTAAGTAAGTGAACAAAAGCATTTTTGTATTTCGAAATTTGTTTGTAAATTCTGGGCCACTCACTGATTTCAAGATTTTACGAATAGAAGTGCCTTGTCCATGAAAGGATTAAACACATATTAATGTATTTATTATTTTAAAGTTTCCTTTCCCTTTTAATATTCACGTGCAAATACAATTTTCAAGACAGAATTTTCAATATTTTCCTGCCTTTAACACATACTCATTTAATGGTAATTTTAAAGTGTTTTTTTCTGTTTTTAATAGTCACGTGAAAATAAATTTTTAATCGTTAGGAAATATTATTCTTTGCGCTGTTTTTAAAATTGAAAACAATCTCTATAATAATAGCCTAAGTCATGTGACTATCATCAACAGCTCCAGGTGGGTCCCTTCACTTTTTATATTCCAGGCGGCCATTTTGGTACTTTAATGTTAGCCAGCCACAGGTGTGATAAGTTGCTGAATATTATTCTATCGCCATTATTTCGTTTATATTATAATAGTCCAAGTCATGTAACTGCCATAAACAACAGGCTGATTCCTTCGCTTTTCATAAGAAAGGTTTCCATTTTGATTAAAGAATCAAAATAATTTTTTCGAATAAAACTACATAAAAGTTGCCATGATCACAAAGAATTCCTGGTACTTTTATGTTAGCCGGGGGAAAATCTCGCCAATAGCTTTTTTTTTTAACTCGCCAGTTAGCATTTTTTTATTTTTCGAGTGGTAAATTAAAACGGTGCTACTTGGTTATCCCATCAACCAAAAATCTGTCGCCAAACTATAAGATTAAATGCCAATAATGGTTGATCGTAAATGTCACATTCACTTGATTTTAAGGAAGTTACACATGTTCACGCCATCAAGTGATTTTCAACGTTTTATTTGTATTTTTATTAATGTTATACTAATTTATTTGTTCTTTTGTTATTTAAAATAAAAAAATATGTCAATTTGTATAATTTGGCTAGTTACATAATTTGGCGAAATTGGTCGACGGGAGAAGTAATAACATTAAAACGTTGCTTTGAAGTGGAAATTAAATCTCATGATTTGTTGCATTGTCGCATACGCGCCGGGTTTGGCGTGATTTTTTTTACGACAATTTGGCGAAAACCTCGTTTTCAAGTACCTGTTACATATGTATTTTTAAATTATTTTCTGTTATTTTTAAAATGAAATAACAATAAATAAATAAAAAATAATAACTATAGAACAAAACAATTTATAACATTTTTTGTAAATAAAAAGAAAATAAATTCAAATAAACATTTATTAATAAATAAGCAACAATAGCCGGGTTATCATGTCAGGCAAAATAACGCCAATTAGGTACCCTGTTGCGTATATGACATCTGTGTCTAATATTTTTCTTTTTGTTTCATTTAAAAAAAAGAATGAAGTAAAAGCCACTTATTTTAAAGGTTTCAATTTTAAATGAAAGTTTTGTATTAAATAAAATGATAATGAAATACAAATTGAATTCTGAATAAAAGTAACATGATACATTTAAGAGAGGCCAAACTCGTCGCCAAATTAATTTAAAATAACCTTTTCTAAAATATGAAAAAAAATATGTGTTATGATTAAAATTTGAGTTGCCATTATTAGAAAAAAGTATTTAAAATTAGAAAAAAATTAATATTTTGAAAACTAATTCTAATTTTAAAATTCTAATACCAGTTTTGAGATCTATGGATCAATACAGATTTTGGGTGTTAATTTCATTGCAAAGTATTTCATATTTTAGGAGAAATCGCCATGAAATGTAATCAGTTGTTTAATCAGTCGTTTCATAGAGTCGTTACATAAATTCGTTACAATTCCATTCATTAGGATTTTATATATACGAGGTGGACCCCGTCGAATTTCGACGAAAGAAAATGTTTACAAAGGAACTGTTGCATCAAATTTATAATACACGACAACAATAATTACAATAAAAAATCCATCTTACACTTATTAGTTTAACTCTCCAAAGACATATTGTAACTTAAAATTAACAAAACACTTTTTTCATAAACTTCAACTGTTAAAATTATTCAAAAAATAAACTTTATTCATATACGTAATCAGTAACATATAATCAAGATAAGTAATTTTGATTAAGTTATCAATTAGTGCTTGGTATTACGGAATAAAAAATCATCAAAAATGATTTCATCTTGACATAATCATAGAATCCCCCCCCTTTTTAAATATAAACCGAATCAAGTCATTGTCCACGTTTCACATCCATATTAACCCTTTAAAAACATTTTAACGCGCAATAGGTTATTAATAAATATATTTTCAAGCTTGAAGTCATGTCAACTATTATTACAACTTTCCATGGGAAAATTCCCACTCGCGATTTGAGGTCTTAGTATAATCTCTGTACCTGCGCGTAAAAATTGCAGAATTTAATAACTTTTAGATGTATTAAAGAGGGAATATCTCATTGTATCAAATAAAATTATCATTTTCTTTTAAATATGACGTCATTTTCAGTGGCTAAAATTTTTTGCCTATTGCCTCAAACTCAATATCAGTGGAATGAAAAAATAGTGAAATATAACAGCATCATCAGGGAAATTGTGTCTTTTTAAAGCGTAACGCCATTTTCTGTTCAAATTTTTAAAAAAGATATTTTTAATTATAATGAGAAAATGACATCAGTAAGAATATAATCAATAAAGATAACTAAACCACTTTTAATAGAAATGAAGTACTTCAGTTGCCACGATTAGAAAATTGGTATTAAAAACTATAAAAAAATTGACATCTCAAAAATAAATTGGATACAGCTTTCAAACAAACTGCCTTTAAAAGTACATTTTTTTCTGTATAAGACGGTGTAAACATTTAAAATGTGGAATATTTAGAAGTTTAAAAATTTGCAGTAGCGAAAATTGCAAAACCGAAATTTCATTTCAAATTTCAAAGTGTTGCTATTTTTTAAATTATAATGAGAAAATGGTATCAGTAAGAATATAATCAATAAAGATAACTAAACCACTTTTAATAGAAATGAAGTACTTCAGTTGCCACGATTAGAAAATTGGTATTAAAAACTATAAAAAAATTTATATCTCAAAAATAAATGGAGATGCAGCTTTCAAACAAATTGTATTTAAAAGTACATTTTTTTCTGTATAAGACGGTGTAAACATTTAAAATGTGGGATGTTTAGAAGTTTAAAAATTTGCAGTAGCGAAAATTTCAAAATTTCATTTCAAATTTCAGAGTGTTGCCATTCGCAGAATGACGTATGCGTTACGCACAGATATGTTTGTCCTTTATGATATAGATATGTTAGATACATTTCTTAATGACTTCATTTATGTTTCAGTGTTTAGTAATAAAACAGCAACAAAAAGGGAGGTTTGGTTAAATCTCTTTTCACTTTTGGTGATTCTTTTATTTCAAACATATGTTTCACGCTTTAAATTTAAAAAAAGGGCTGTTTTTCCAAATGAATAAATTATATTAAATAAAGACACAATCTTGCTTAATGGTACCCAAAACACGAACTTTAATAAGCTAAAAGTTAAATTCTACATTTCGAGCTGTTTCTACAGCCATCTTCAGGAAAAATATGATGGTTAAATGGATAAAAAGCTCAGAGATGAAGGTTTTCTGTGCGAGAGATAAATTGACAAACACTGACTAAAGATATGAAAACAAAAATGTAGTGGTGCTATCCAGTGAAAATAGATACTTATTAATGAAATGAGCCCAAATAAATCAAAAGTTCGAATGAATAAACAATGAGTGTCGCCACATCTACGCATGAGGGCCTGAATCTCATTCAACAAAGTTTTCATTCAAGATTTTGGCAACATGATTCAAGCTTAAATTGAAATATGGCAATTAGATAGAGAATTATGACTTTATGATATTATGCCAGATTTTTTTTTTTTGGAATATTATAGGATAAATTATCGTTACAAGGTTTATTCTCACATGCAATGATTTCAACTGATGCTCTAATTTTACTTTCAAAGGGGTTATTGCACGGAATTATAATTTTTGCCTCATCAAAGTTAATATGGCAGACTTCAGTAGCTAAGTAGAACCTAGAAAAAGCTGTATTCTGTTTACGTTGTTTAATGTCTCTGCAATGCTCTGTAATCTTACTGATAACTTACGTTTTGTCATGCCGATGTAGACTTTTTCAACATTATTAGATAAAGTGATAAGGATTTCATATCTACCAGATTTTTGATCCATTGGGATCCCATCGATCTTATCACTGACAATATCAATGAGGTAAGGAGGCGGAATAGCGACCAACTTTATATTATATTTCTGTATGATCTTTTTTAGCTTTTCGAATATAGTGGGAATGTAGTGAAATTTTCTTTAGACCACAAGTTGATTATTATCCTGTAGGAGGGGGACCGTTGTATTTTTGAATTATCTTATCTATATATTTTGCTAGAAAATCATGATCAAATGCTATTTTCTGTATAAACTCGATTTTTTCATTTAATTGGTTATCTGAGCAAATCATAAATGCTCTTTTAATAAATGACTGAAATGCAGTGATTTTATATTGAAAAGGTACCTTTGCTGAAAAAGGGATAACAGTGTTGTCTTTAATAGGTTTTCTATAAACTGAAAAGTTTAATCCAGAACTGCATCTATTAATCTGAACATCTAAAAATGGAAGTGAAGCATTTTCTTCAATTTCAAGGGTGAATTTTATACAGTTACTTAATTTATTAATATCTTGAAGAAAATCAGTTAAATCAGATAAACTGTAGTTCCATAAGACGAAAACATCATCACATATCTTAACCAACATTCGAGTCTTAAATTAAACGTATCAAAGATCTTATGTTCTAGAGGCCTTAAAGCAAACTCTGCAAATAAACCAGAAACTGGTGATCCCATCGGTGCACCATGTAGCTGTCTGTAAATATTCTTATTAAAAATGGAAATGTTACTGTAAACTATAACGTTAAGTCCAGATTTTAGTGAGGTTTTGATATCTTGAGATATATTTGAATTGTTATCTATGATCATATGTATTGTATGACTTCATGCATATTGATGTAAGGATATAGAGATGCTATGTCTAAACTTGCCATAATGGAATAAGAAGCCATAATAAGAATAAATTATGTTAAAAAATACTAGAAAGTTGTTATGTCTGCTTAATTCTGTTGTAATACAGCATTTTCCAAACATCTACAAAAATTCTTCTTTAGCCAAAATTGCCATATTAATAATACACAGAATAACTATATTTGTTAAATTTCAGTAAATGACATATTTGTTATTCAATAAATGTTGTGATTTAGATAGCTACTTTTATTTTCCCTTTTACAAAAAATGATTTTTTTTCCAAAATGAAGGGAAGAAAAAAAAAAATTGACTGTAAATAATTAAATTTACTTGTACAAGAAAAATCAGTAAATAAAGCATAAAATACTGTAAATTGATACACAAAATCAGATGTAATTGTGGTAAGCACTCATTGTGGAAATTACATTCCTTATTATTTCTAAATATAATCTTCAATGATATATTAGAGATATAGATTGAGTGTCCATTGTATGGTGAACCGACAATAACCCATATATGTAAATTTGAGTTATTTTGTCTTTACAATTACAACCACAAAACTCACACCAAAAGTATTCTTCCGTATACATTGACATCTCCCTTTCATATGAGAATTGTAGTAAAATAAATCGATTATCCTCAAAGCAGAATATGCTTAAAAGTGTGATGTACGTCGCAGAATAATGGACTTCTCTGCAGAACATTTCAAATTCTCATTTTTAAGAAAATTCACCATTCAATGGAAGGAAAAATCTTGAAATTTGATGAAGAAATCGTGAAATTCTTTAGCCTGTTGTGGAAAAACATACAAAATTCAATGAACAGTCACAAAAAAAAAAAAAAAAAAAATCATGATTATCACCAATCAGTCGCAGGTAAAATATTTTTTTTTAAAGCTAAATTTGTCAGTGCATCGCTATAAGAAACTGTTAAAAAAAACCCATGATTTTCTCTAATTGTTCACGAGAAAGAGGCTCAAAATTTGCTTACATTGCAAGGAAGAAATCACGAAATTTGCAAATCTATCGCAGTTAAAAAATCACGAAATTCGTCAGTGGATCATTGGAGGAAACTACAAAGTTTGTCGATCAGTAGCAGAAAAAAACTCAGGATTTTCTCCATTCGGTCTCAAGAAAAAGCTGCAAAAGTTTGCCTATTGGTAAGAAGAATATCGCGAAATTTATCAGTGGATCATCGGGAAAAAATCAGAAATTCGTCGATCAGTCAAAAAAAAAAAAAAAACAAACAGATTTAGCCAATTGGTTGCAAAAAAGCACCAAAGTTTTTTAAGCAACAGAAAGAACATATCACAAAGCTCACCGATCAGTTGTGGGTAAAATGCGTAATTAGTCGATCGGCCACAGAAAAAAAGCAGAATTTTTATAAATCAAAATTTGCTAATCAAAAGAAAGAAAATATGGAATTCGACGATCAATTGCAGAAAAATATGCACTATTTTCTACAATCAGTTGCAAGAAGCTGCTGCAAAATTTGCTTATTGGTACAAGGAAAATTTCGCAAAATTCCCAATTGGTTGTGAGAAAAAAAAGTGAAATTTGTCAGTGTAACGTCGATCAGCCATGGAAAAAATCCACAATTTTTTTCCAATTGGTTGCAAAAAAAATGACAGCTTGCTAATCGGTAAAAAGTAAATATCGTTAAATTGGACCATCATTTGTGACTAAAAAATTGCAAAATCTTTTAGTGGATTGTTGGAAAAAATCAGAAATTCGTCGATCCAATCAGCTGCAAGAAAGAGAAAAACTGCCAATGCTGATAATTGGCCGTCATAAACACAACCAACCAACCAATCTGTCGGAAGAAAAAGCTGGAACATTTGCCAATCAGTCGTCAGTAAAAAACACTAAATTTGTGGATCAGCCACGTACTCATGTGAAAAACTAAGATTTTTTCCAATTGGTTGAAGAAAAATATAACAAAATTTGAATTCTTCTGTGAATTGCAGAAAATATC
The DNA here is from genome assembly GCA_963932465.1 of Maratus speciosus. NCBI lineage: Eukaryota > Metazoa > Arthropoda > Arachnida > Araneae > Salticidae > Maratus > Maratus speciosus. Next base: position 251,061,828 of record OZ010793.1, on the reverse strand, counting down.
TCGAAATTCTTCAATTAGCCGAGGGGGAAAAAAATTCCAAAATTAGACGATTGTGTCCGAGAAAAAAAAAAAAAAAATCGCCAGTTGACAGAGAGAAAAATCTGAAATACAGTATACACTCGATTATCTGTGAGCGGATTATTTGGTTTGCGGATTATTTGGTTTGCGGATTATCCGTGCTCATTCTGGGCTCACACACAACAAAATATTTTAAAGAGAAACATTTTCAGGCTTGTCATGCATGTAAAATCGATGTTGATGTGAATTAGAATCTTGTCTGGTTTAGCTGATAGTACAGGGAATAGCGTCGAGGTCAAATTGAACGCTCTGGAACCTGTTTGATGGGGTAGAGTTGAAGGGGATGGAAGGGATCAGAATGTTGTTTGTACAATATCTTTATAACTGCCCTCTCCCACTTTCGCATGTGTTCCTTTAGTTTTGTGTCTTATTTATCGTCAGTTACAAGCATGAAATTTTTTACTGATAAAAATGATTGGTGTGAAACAAAAACAAAACATTTTAAATGTTAAACAAAAATTAGAAATCCTTCAAAAACTTGATAATGGATCATCAGATTGCGAATTAGCAAATGATAATGAAATTGTAGTACAAACTGTATGTGATATAAAAAAAAAAACAGAAAAAAGCTCATTACCTTCACGAGAGATTGTGATGACGAATCTGCACTTTCGAAATGAAAAAGCCTGATAACGTCAACATACAAAGATCTAGATTGTGCTCTGTTGCAGTTAATAAAAAAAAGATCAGAAGGTATAGCTATTTCGGGTGATATGTGTTTCGAAAAAGTCAGAAGTTTTTCATGAAACACTAGAATTATAAGCAGATTGTAATGCTTTATCTAGTTGGCTCTCTTGATTTAAGCAACTCTATGGAATTCGGCAGTTAAATGTTGAAGAACATCTGAGTGAGGATATGACTCCTGCTAAATTGTTTTGTGTGAAATTTCAGGAATTTTTTGATGAAGAAAATTTTATTCCCAATCAAATTTATAAGGCTAATGAGACAGGATTGTATTGGAAATGTCTCCCAACAAAAACACTTGCTTCACAGAAAGAAAAGTCAGCTCCAAGCCACAAATCATCATTACCATCATGTGTTGTGAAAATGCTTCAGGTGACCATAAAATGAAACTTGTAATGATCGTAAAGGCTATAAAACCCTGCTCATTTAAGGATACAGAAACAAAGAATTTACCTGTTGTTTATTTTAATCAAAAGAGGGCATGGATGACAATTGAGATTTTTCTATGTTGGTTCCATGAACATTTTGTTCCTGAAGTCAGGAAACACTTACAAGCAAAACGCTTACCACTAAAAGCAGTATTGCTTTTAGACAATGCCCCTTCACATCCAATGTTTCCTAGCATCTTACGACAAATTGATTACCGGTAAATTTCTTCCTCCAAATGTTACCACAGCCTATGGATCAAGGCATAATTTCAGCAATGAAACGGCTCTTCTGATTTGAACTTTAGAAAAATTTGATTAATTAAATTATAACACTACTATATTTTTGGAAGCAATATCCGTTATTGGATGCAGTATATGGAATATTAGCAACATAGTCAAAGGTAAAATCATCTACGTTATCACAGTCGTGGAGAAAGTTCATATCGCTTGATGAACAGTCTTCTTCAGATATTCAAGAAGAATATGAAAACAATATTCTTGAACAAGCAAAAGAAATCCAAGATTTTGAAAATCTTGATGAAGAAAATTTAGAAGGTTGGTTTGAAGGGTTGCATGTGCGTTTGGTTTCCAGTATTTGACAGATGAAGACACCGTTACTGTGTTGTTAAATATAATAGTAATGATAGTACTGATGCAGAAGATGTACTAAATGAGGGATGTACAATTCCTCATTCTGCTGCTCTACAATCTGTGGAAACTTTGTTAGATTACATGGGATAAAGAGGATTTGATTACGGTGTCATTACTGAGGTTCATAAAACAAACATCAGAAGTAAAGATGCATTAGAGATTTTTTAAGCAGTAAATGTTAAAAGGAAAATTCCTAGTTTGATGTTATACAGCATGCAAATGTAAGAAATTTTTATATTTTTGTACTGATGTTGATTTTTTTCTTTAATAAAAAGGAGTTTTTGGATTAACCATGTTTTTCTTTTGTCCATGTGACCTCTCCCGGTAATTAACCCAGGTAATCGCAAGTGCACTGTATTGAAAAAATCGTCAGTCGATTGTCGGAAAAAACAGCATAATTCATCATTTGATCAGGCTAAAATCGCAAAATTTGACAGTAGATTCTTTTGTGTGTGTATGCCAGCGTTTTACAAAATGTCTTTTGCATTTCTATAAAAGATGCAATTGCACTTCTTCATATATACAAAAATCCCCCTATGTCTTTCTTTTGTATTCCCGCAGAACATTCTTAATCAGCTGAAGTTCATTGCAGAACATTGCAAAGTATTCTGCTTTGGGGCTGATTATTTGTTCAAGCAGATAATTAACAGGTATACAAAGAAATAACTGATTAAACATGCAGTTATATGGACACACATACATTACACAGCCCTGCAGCTAGCCAAGCAGTTCTCATATACTGCCCGGTAGCAGAAAGTTCGAAACTGGAGACTGGCATCACAGATTTTCTTTTCTCTTTTGCAGTTTCTTTTTCATCAGACCTTTATTTTGCTTCACATTATGTTTAGCTCTTGTACAAAAAGTTAAGATTATTATTAATAAAAATTTATAAAATGCCTAAAAATACTACAGGTAAGTAATTGATTGATTAATTAACGCTTCAGTTGTAAAAATATTTTACCTGCAGATTATTTTTTGCTCCTGAAGTATCTGTCGTAGACACTTGGAGAATTTTCTGCTACTGGGATGTACTGTACTACACTCCAAGGCATTTGCAACAATTATAATTAGTGATAGATTTTCACACGGCACTCACATGAGATATCACCTTTTTATGGCTGACATTTTAAGTTTATGACTTTGCAAGATTTTTTACATTTACAACTATTTGTTTTTCAGGACATATATTGTAGGGGAAAATGTAATTATGATAGATTATAAGATAAGTTAATCATGATAGATAGCTATTAATCAGATCAAGTATAGTGGAAAGTAATTAATAATAATAAGATCATTGCATTATGAATTTGCAATAGATAAAGAATATTTGAATTATTAACCCATTACTTAATATTAAAAGAGATTACACATAAATAATAAAACATAAATATACATTTTACTGGATTATTTATTATGGCAAACATGATTTAATAAATAGATAAATTTAAACACAAAAATAATTCTTGAATATATGTATTAATATGTCAATACATTAAGCACAATAATGAATGAATAATTGAATAACTATCATGATAGTTAAAAAAAAACTGATCTAGGCCTTTCTGCCCATGTGATTATCACTGACCATTATGAGAATTCCATCTCATATCATCACTTAAGATTTGGATTGCAGCCATATTTTTTGTGTTTGATTTCTTTCACAAACAGGGACTTTTGCAAGATCCCTTTGTATTTTTTAGCACATGGTATGCACAACTTGAATCTTCTTGAACACGATCGAAAACTAACATTTTAGCAAAACACTATATCGTCTTCATACACCATCACAACTTGAAAGTATTTTGGCACATTTTTATTTCATATTTCTCAGCACAAAACTTTCATCTTAGCACACCACCTCACAATTTTGATGTTTTTCAACACATTTAAAAATTTACTTGCTATCTTGAAGAAAAAACAGACGCCAATGCCACAGCAAAGAGATATTTCTATCTCCTCGCTGTGTGCGGCTAACCAACCTCTCGTATTCCCGCTCAAGGAATTGTTGCCAAACCACCGTTGAAAGACTAGGGAGAAAAAACCATTCCCCTTCTACTGCTTCCCTGGTCTGACTTTGGAAGAGGGAAAGGGAGATTCATCTGTTATGTCTCCCTCTGCAAAGACTTGCTATTCCTGTGAAAACGCAAATGATTGGTTTCATTCTTGTGTGCATTCAGAATGTTAATTATGGCTGTGTTCTTTAGAATCTATGCTTTCAGTTCACTGTTTATTTTTTAATATGAAGATGCAATCTGTGTAGATAAGCTTTTTCTCTACATCTCCCCCCCCCCCCCCCAACAGGGAAGAAAAAGCACCAAAATTTAAAACGGAGGAAAAATAAACTGTTCAAAAGTGTCAATCAAATATCAAACATAATCTCCAACTGTTGTTGAAGCCAGTGTTAAAATGCCCATGAAAAATTTCTTGTTCTATTTGTTACTATGCACACAGAATGCTATACATATTATATACATTACACAATGCAAAAAACAAATCTTATATTTATACACAAAAAGAAAGTTATATGTACAGATTATGTAGAAAGAAATGTCATTACCATCATCATTATTTTGCAATACATTACTGAAATTTTATACATTTATATTAATTGGAAAGATTTAGTTTTAAAATTAATGGAAATCAACAGAAACAACACAAATTACAAGTGAGATACCCGGGGAAAAAATTACTATGTATCTAATTTAATCTCATAAATTCTATAGAGATCTAAATGTATACCAAGTTATTCATTCAATTAAGAAATCATAAGAATTAAAATGAAGATTTTTTTTTTAGTGTAGAAAAACATTTTTATCTTATAGCTAGCATTTTTTTTTTAATTATTATTAAACTTTATACAATTTCTTTAAAAAAAATTTTAAGAATTAATTTTACCAGATTGTAAAACTAAAAGTTACCCATCTTTAACAGAAAGGAAAACATGTCTAAATTTTGTATATATCATAATAGCAATGTGTAGATTAATACCACTGATCTGACCTAACGGACCAGCCAGCCTAAGTCAGACAAAAGAACAAAAATAATGATGTCTCATCATTTTTATATCTACAGAAGCATAACTACCATAAAGCATAGATATATATAAATTTTGAATAATAAAGATGTTACCTCTTTTGAATAAAAAATAGGCATACTAAATTTACAATATTTAAAATAAGTTAAGAGATTAAGATTTAAATACAATTTTCAATATTAGGTCTTAAAGGTTTCTTTAAGAAGAGTTTGGGAAATCATCCATAATGACATCCATTTCCTATCGACTGTTTTAGCAAATGTGATTTGGCAGTAGAAAGTTGTTTTAGTAACAGCGTTTTGATAGCATCCACATCCAATATAAACCATAATGATACTATCATCATTCATATTTGATGCAAGCCGAAAAAGGTTACTAGAGAACTGATAAAAGAAAAAAATAAATGTGTATGGTTGAAAATATGTAAAGTGACAAAACAAAATGTTTTACATTTTTCAAACAGATGTATAAAATTACATCAAAAGTTATACATTTAATTAAAAAAAAAAAAAAAAAAAAAAAAAAAAAAAAAAAAAAACCTTGACAAAATTTCAAACTTACCAGAATATTTTAAGACCCCCATTGTGAAATTTCAACATCCATAATTTAACATTTAAATGAATTGTCCAAATGTGCCATTTTCATTTCAATGAATGATAAAATTTGAAAATCACCAGCATTCTCATAGGATATTATGATGTTAGAAAATAAAGTTTTATTTTTTCTGAATGAATGAACCAATAGAAAATCTATACAACTAATTCCGGGTGCCTAATTACAAGCTAAATGGTTGGGGTTTTTTTTTAGAAGTTATTGCAGAACAGACACCAAAAACATTTTTGGTCTACACAGGTTTAAGCCTCAACTGACATTTCGGCAATAAAGTTTAGGCAATTTAAATTGTTTGGAAAAGGGAATGATTTTGGATAAACTTTTATCACATATCTTGAGACAAGTGTGCAATGGATTACTCAGATTTAGTACAAAACTCATCCTTATTGACTGTATTTAATTTTGATAATTATTACCAATGTTTGTTTTTTTCTAAATATTGAGATACTTTTTGTGCAGAAATGAAATCATTAAAATTACTTTTATAACTTATTATTTTTTTTTCCTTTCCAAAATGTTTAACTAAATTTAAATGAGTACATTTATATACTGAATTTGGAGAAATATCATACATTAAAAAAAGATCCATTTTATTACAAGTTACTAAAAGGTTTTTGTCAAATATTACAGTTCATATGTATCATGTTAATATGATAATTAATGTGTAACGGTATGAAATTCTATTTTATTTTGTAGAAAAGTGTGGTTGATATAATTCTTGGTAGAGAAGGTCCAGCCGATGATTCTAATTTTGAAAGTGATCGACAAGGTCAATGGTTGAGGCGAAGAAGATTAGATGGAGCACTTAATAGAGTTCCTAGAGGATTTTACCCTAAAATTTGGTCTGTTCTAGAGAGAGTATGTATAATTTGGTTGTTATTGAAGGAAAAAAAATGCTAAGTTTAATTTTGAATTAGTCTTTATGATTTAGAAAATAATTTTTATATTTTAAATGATTTTTGGAGGGTTTTGATTTTTTTTTTTCGTTTTTCAGGACATCACATAAAGAAATTTTATTTATTTATCAATACAAAAAGAAAAAATATAAATTGGAATTGAACTTCTTTTTTGTTGTTATTTAGACATTGTTTTGAAAATTTTATGAGAAAGAAATATACTATGTTATACTATTACTTTTGTTGATTTATTTTATACTTCATTATTAATTGTAACTTTTATCTGACTGAATTTAATATTTATTATTACTTATGATTCTACAAGTACTATATAGCCCTGTGTTTTATTACTTATTATACTTAACATTAAAGCTGTAGTATTTCTCATAGTGGTTGATATATAATATTTTTTGAAAATTAACAAAAAGTATGATTTAATATATAATAAATTTTTATTACATGGAGTTCCTTTGATAAGGAAAAGATCATTTGAATCAGTTTTGAAATGTAATATGTTATAAAATTCTGATTTATCTCAAAGTAAATTTTATATGTGTATTCGTTGTTAACAGATTTTCAACAGAGGAGGTTATACAATTCATATCTTTCTTTTTTTTGGTATGTTCGTAATTATATAAATACATAGCACCTATAATTGTTGTCTGGTCCATATGTCTGTCCGCATATAACAGTGCAAAATCTACCCAACAGAATGGTTTGAAATTTAATATTCATAATGGTTGCAAACTTAAACCATGGTTAAACTTATGGTCAAAACTTAAAAAGATATTAATAAAATTTTTCTTCATTCTATTAAATCCTATCATACGTAATTAATTCAATGATATCCCATGATAGGTAATGATTCTGGGCTGCCATGGTGATTTAAGATGGAGTCATATTATTTCCATAATACTGAATTTAATATATATAATAGTAATAAATTTTGTATTCATGCATTTTTGTATAAGAGTGCAACAGCTATTGCACCAATATCTGAATATTTATAAAACTAGTTGTAGTACAAACGCACCTCATTTGCCACGTTTTACGTACAGTTTCTGACTTCCCCACCCCTCCTCCACTATTTATGTCCATCTCCAGAATGGATGGTTCAGTTTTCATACCTTTTTTTTAGGGAAAAGTCTTTGTCTGAACTCTGTAGATAGGGTCATCTGACATCTGTGTGCAGAACTTAAAATGCCAGCCCCCTCCCCCCCCCCTCAAAAAAAATCACTTTAGAAAAACTTAGTGAGTACAAATGAAGTAAAAAAAAATTTGAATTACAAGTATATAGAACAAAACACAGCAATTGTAAAAAAAAAAGAAAGAAAAAAAAGTAAATGTAACAGAAAACTAAAAATAATTTACAAGAGGATAAAGTAATTTATGTTATATCGAGAAAATATGTTGCAAATTGCATCTTATTTAGTTTTACATAAATTAACAGTTTTACTAACACAAAAACATTAAATATTTTCTTATATATACAATATATATTTTATTTGAGAAGAAAATTCCCTTTTTTTATTTGTACAGTTATAAATAGATAAATAAAAACAAATAAAGTAATGATATTTCAGGATCTACTGCTTTTTTATCTTCATGATAGTAATTAAACCATGTTGTCTTTTTTATGTCACCCCAGTTGTCTACTTAAAAGAAAAAAAATTAAAATTAAAAATTATGCTTTAACTTTCACTTCAATTAATTTTGAAGTTTATGCACTCTCTTTGTTACTTCCATCAGAACTATACTAATTTAATATTGATTTAGATCGAAATCTCAAGCAAGCTGGATATTCATAGAAAAACAATGTAACATTTTGTTGACAAAATTCATTTTATTTAAAATATTGTGCTGAGTTCTGCCACAACAAGATACAAAGCCTGCTTCAAATAATAGGTTAAAAAATGGCAAGGCTTAAAAAAAATGCTAGTGTTTCGTTTTTGTTTCTTTAGGGAGGAGGGGTAAAAATCCCAGTCCATTGAGTTTTTTTAAGCTTTGTTTTTTTTTTAAAACCCAGTTTTAAGAGAATAGTTTAATTGGCAAAAAGAAGAGGGTAAAAACTGTATAGCTCTATTTTGTACTATAGTAAAGAAACCGACAATTTCATGACTGATATTCGCAGCATCATTAACTATAAGGTTTATGGTATGGGTTGAACTTAGAACACATATGCACAAGATTTCAATTTAAAATTTTCTTTGTAAAGCTATATTTTTGTTGTGCATGTTACAACCATTATTACAGTAAACTCTATGTAAGGCGGAATCGATCAGGACCGAGAAAATTTTCCGTTGTAGACAATATTCTGCCTTATGTCTATGGATTCGCAGGGACTTGAAAGCTTTCCAAGTTAGACAGATTTCCATCTTACACAGAGTCTGCCTTACAGAGAGTTTACTGTATATTCAAATTTTCAGTAAATCCATAAAGAATGGAGCCAATTCAGACCTTATAGCATAATATTTAAAACTGAATACAATGTTAAAAGGTGTTAATGTATTTCACCAATTTTATGTTCTGAAATGAATTAATTTTATTGGTTGAAAAAAATTAATGAACGGATTAAAGAATTTCATACTTATTTGTTCAGTATATAATAAATCCAGAATATTATCTAAAACTTAAAAAATATTTTTGTTGTCTTCTTTTTTTTTTTTACATAAGTTAATGATGTTATTTTAAAAATTGATGTCAATAAGGCCAGTATTTCATTCTAAAACTTATCTTCAAAGTCAGAGGACACATTTTTAAATTGAAAATAATTAGTTGCATATGTTCTAATATAATAAGATTAAACTTTTGCAATATTTCAATAGTACAAACTTGTTTAGTCAGTCTTGCAATTGTATTACTTTAATAGTATATAAATAAATACATTTTTTAATCTTTTATTTTTATTGGAAATTACTAATTTCTTATTTTGGGTGGGTGATATCATTTTCGACTTTATATTTCAAGTGCATTGTGCCATTTTCAACATCATATTTTAAGTGCTTTGTTTCATTTCACCAGCCCATAGTTCATAGACTGATACAAAAATTGAATACTTAAATTGGCTCAAAAACACAGAGCTTAACACAGGATAAAAATAAGACAGTTAATTTTTGAAAGGCTAAATCAAATTAGAAAATTTTTAATTTATATGAAAAAATATTTTTTTGATTAATAAGATATTAAATAAGAATAATTTAAAAATTTTTTATATACTTCAAAATTTTTAAAATAATTTAAATTACTGTTTTTATACCATTATTTTCTTATTTATTTTTATTTTATAGCTTTTAGCTTTCATGAAAAATGATAAAATGGTCATCATATCATGTACAGTAGAGTCTCAAAAATCCGCGCAGCTTAGGACCGGAGGCTGTGCGGATTTTAGAGTTTTGCAGATTCTGGATTAAATGATTTACTTTTTTTTTTTTAAACTTACCTGTATCCATTTACAAGAAGAGCTTGCAATAATTCAATTTAAGCAAATCAAAACTTGAATCCCTTTTATTTACCTGTACATTATAATTTTAATATCCAAAATTATTTTTTATTACAATTTTTAAACATTTCTTGTATAGTTCTTTGCTTGAGAACTTTCATTTTCTCTTGATGAAATTTCTTTTGAATTTTGTAAACAGTCGTTATTTGCTGTTGGTCTATACAACTCAAAGCAAATGCAAAATAATAATGAAATGAGTGTTGCCAGCCTTACATGAAATATAAAATAAATTAATTCGCTACTTTCTATAGTGGCTGATAGATGGTGCCATTACTAAGACCTTTGTGGGCTTGTTTACGCTTCACAGCAATTTCTATTGTTTTACATTCTGTTGTGTGTAGGTTTCTGTGAAATAAAAGCGTTTTATTTGCGTGATATCCAGTGTCATTACTATTTTCTCATAAATTTGTTAAAAAAAATTTTATTTTCATTCACTGATATTTGGAATAAAAATTGTAAAGAATACTTCTTAACTGGGAATTTCATTGTTTACGTTTTGAGCGGATTTCAGAAGATTACGGATTTTAGAAGTGCAGATTTTAGAGATTCTACTGTATGGGATTTTTTTTACAGGCACTGCTAAAAAATTTAAATATAGCATCATCTACTGTATGTCAAAATAAGCAGAGATGTAGTGGAGGATATACAGTGTTATATACCTTGTAGATAACTCTGCATACCCTCTATAGCTATAGTGTATGCCTTCTGCCTATAACGTATAACCTCTGGTTTTTTTATAACTACACCACTGAAAATAAGCGATATTGATACCGATATAGATAGCGATATAGATTTACATTCCTGCATGAAGTCAGAAAACACAATTTTACCAGAGTTTGACTCAACCCCCATTTTGAGTCGGATTGAGCTGATAATTTTTTTCATTGTTGATTTGTTAACCAATGATTTAAAAAAAAAAAAAAATGTGCACAATATTGTTTAAGATGAAAAATTATATATTTGAATATAAATGAGTGTATATATATATGCTTATTTTTCCACATAAAAGATAAAAGTGATATTTCAGATATAATTGTAGAGTATTTATACACCATACATATTATTTTGACATAGAGTATTTTTTCATAATTGCACTAAAATATAGATTAATGCATTAAAATATGATGTTGATGTGTGTCGTATTTCGTGTTGATTTCAAATAGAATTTTCATGTTCATGTCCTGTGTCATGATCTAACCCTGTGAAATAAATTCTCACAGTATTTCAATTTTTTTTTTTTTTTTTTTTTTTTTTTTTTTGAAATAAAATATTAGTTTATTCAATTCCAAGGAAGGTTATAAACTGCACTGTTGGTCACCGTTAATCAGGAGTAGACAATCTCTTTAAAAATAAACATCGTGCAGCAGCTCTATAATCCTTCATATTAATTCAATTAAGGCAGCACCGATAAAATAATAAAAAAGACATCACAGAATGGTCCACATCTTTAAAAATCAATCAGCGACTTAACAATAACAGCATTAAAGACTCCCTGTGAGCTAAATTCTCGCAGTATTTCAATTTTATTTTTATTTTTTTTAAATAAAATATTAGTTTATTCAATTCCATTAGTAGCAGGAAGGTTATAAACTGCACTGTTGGTCACCGTTAATCAGGAGTAGGCAATCTCTTTAAAAATAAACATCTTGAAGCAATTCTATAATCCTTTATATCAATTGAATTAAGGCAGCACCGATAAAATAATAAAAAAGACATCACAAAATGGTCCACATCTTTAAAAATCAATCAGCGACTTAACAATAACAGCATTAAAGACTAATTCGTCATTATTTAAAAGCAGACAGCAATTGCCTGCTTTTGCTGGCTAAATCTGCACATTTATGTCATGTTAGTAACTCATCAAAAAGAATTCTGAAGTGAAAATTAATGAAATATGAATACAAACTAAACTTATGGGACAATCAAAGTAATAGAATGTAAAAATTTAAATTGATTAAATAATTAAAATAATGACAAAGTCTCAATAAAATCAAAGGAGAAACTGTAATTATAAGAAGAATTTTTGACTCGCAAAGTAAAACAGTCACACCTCTTTAGACGTAAGAGCCTAGTATTACGTTTTCTCCACTGAGAAAAGAGAAATGCTCCAAATAGTGCATACACACCTTAAATTAAAGCAAGACCTATGAATGATAAAAATGCTCCTTCGCAGTACGATAGAAGGCTTAAGAAAGAAATATACGATCAGCAGTAAAAAAAAAGCCAGTGTAGACTTAGCAATGTCACATGCTGCTGCAATGAAATACGTGACTGAAATTAGATAACACCAATGCTAAAAGCTAAAAAAAATATAAAAAGTTTCTTAGAATAAAAATTTGTTGTGAATTTGAACTAAATGATATTCTAAAACTTTATGGTCTTATATAAAATTCCATAGATTCCAAATACGACTCTTATTTCTACATGTGTTGAAAGAACCAATTTTAAGTGTTTCTAGAATCTATACACAATAAAATACACAAATTGGAAATTGCATGTTAATTGTGGTAAATGAGGTACATTCGTACTATAACTAGTTTATAAATATTTTTTGCACCACATATTGTACTTAATGTATATTTTAATGCACTTCATAAGTGCATATCAATTTCATTCTGTTTGAAAGGCTGTAACATCGTTAAAATGCACTTGAAATTATTTTTTCCCATTGGCCGTAATGTAACGGAAAATTTTGACTGTCCCTGTAATTAAACTATACATCCGATTTTCATAAAATTTAAAATGACTACAAAATTATGCAACAATTATATATTTTAAATTTCAAACGATTCGGTTGGGTAGTTTTTGCGCTGTTATATGCGGATAGATAGATGGACGGACTGAACGACGACTATAGTTGCTACATATTTTTATAATTACGAACACACCTAAAAATGGCTTTACAGCAACAAAATAATTCATAACAAATAATACATTGCATCTACATCTTTTCATGATATTGAACTTTTATAATTGAAAAAATAACACTAAATAACAAATCTATGCCTGTATTTACCTGAGAATAACAAATAAACTTCTAGATTTTGTTATATTTTTGTTATATAATTTTAGTAATTGTCTTCTAAATGAGTAGGGTACGGCAAAGTAAAATGATTAGGAAAAGTGCTATTTTCCAATTCTGCACTCATTTTAGCTTAAAAAAAAAAAAAAAAATACTATGCTTGTGCAATGAAATCATTATCATCATAATTAAACTATTTTCACACAGATTTTTTTTAATGTTAAAACTTTGTTTTTTATACATATTTTATCCCTTTTTTTATGTTAAAACTTCTGACTTTTGCTTGCTTTTTATGCCCATTTTACCCCCATATCTAGGATAAAATGGGTGGGTAAAGTGGGTAGTGGTAAAAATACAATTATAATTACCCCAAATTGTATGGAACTTTATTTATTTTGTTACCAGAAATATCCTTGGTTATATTAGCTATAAGAGTTATGTTTAAAAACTATAACATTTATGACTGTTATATTAAATTTCTTTAAGATTGTAAGAATTATTTATTTCTAAAATGTCATCATTTTCTAAAAATGTAAAATCTCATGCAAACTGGGAACTGAGGTTTATGTAGTTTTGTCTGGTGTTCCCACTAAGTAAATATAGACAAAAAGCTTTCCTTCCTTTTGAAAATAGTAAAATGCTTTCAAGTTATACCTAGAGATTGCTCATAAAAATCTTCACCCTATCACAGTATTTCTAGAATATGTTCCATTACATCAGATTCAGTCATCATTTCTTCAGCCTTATTTCAAACTTGCTTTCTTGTTTGTGTAGCTTTTTTCAAAGCTTTTTTGTTCCTTTTCCCATGCGTTAAATAAAATTTATTTTAAGAATGGCATATTTCAGATCTTTCTGGGAAGAAAAAGTGACAGAAGTAAAAAAAAAAAAAAAAAAAAAAAAAACCCCTTGAAGTTGATATCTGTTTGGGAAGATTTTCTGCTACAGTTACTTTTAAAAGTTGTGTTACATGTCAGTATTGTAAAGACCAGATCCTTTAAAACATTTTGCAATACATGCTCACCCTTTAAAGTTTCAACAACTTTGATTACATGGCTATTTTTACTTTCTTCTATCTTTACAAGAAGAAAGTATTGGATTCATGAAAATTTTCGAATTCCAGTTCTCGACGGATTTACACGTTTCAGGGGTCAGGGATTCTGAAAAACATGTTTTTACAAAATGTCTGTCAGTGAGTCTGTGAGTGTGTGACACAAATTTTGTGGCCGCTCTATCTCAAGAACTAATGAACAGATTTTAATAAAAATTTATATTTAGTTAATCCCTGATATAACTTGGTGATGATTAGTTTTTGGTGTAAATCACCCAATAGATGGCTGCTATGCAGCATTTTTCATAATTTCCACAGTAGCTCAATCTACAGAACTAATGCATGGATTTTCATCAAACTTCAGATTCAGTTAGTCCTTGACAGGAATTGACGTTTTATACATTTTGGTGTAAATCGCACAACAGGTGGCGCTGCCATGCTGTATTTTTTGTGATTTCCACAATAGCTCTATCTCAAGAACTAAAGCTTGGATTTTCAACAAACTTCAGATTCATTTATACCTTGATATGAATTACTGCTGTTTATGTTTTGGTGCAAACCGTTCAACAGGTGGCACTGCTATACTGCATTTTTCAGAATTTCCACTATAGCTCTATCTCAATAACTAATGCACGAATTTTCATCAAACTTCAGATTAAGGTATACCTTGATATCAATAGGTGGCACTGCTATGCTACATTTTTCAGAATTTCCGCTATAGCTCTATCTCAAGAACAACTAATGCGCGAATTTTCATCAAACTTCAAATTCAGATATATTTTGATATGAATTGGTGCTAATTTGATGTAATTTCTTGTATTATTTAAATGATTTAATTGATGTGATTTATATAGAAGAAAGTTTTGTGATGGCCACAACATACTAGTTGTACCATGTCTTCAGAATTTTTCCCTACGAATACCTGAGGGGGATAAATAATACTACATCCAAAGGCTGTAAGACATGACTTGTGCTTGTCAAAAGACAAAGAATGATTATTTCATTGTCTTTCCTCACTTAATCAGTCTGTATAGCATGTGGACAACATGAGCATCAAATATTCGAATAATTGTTTTTTCTAGTTGTTTTGCTCGAATCTTTTAACTTGAAATTTTATGTATTTTAGAAGTGTTTGTAAAATACAAATAAAAACACTGTTATTATAAGATTTACATATTCACTAATTCAAATTATAACATTATTTTCTTTTCAAATAAGTAAAAAAAATATATACCACCAAGTTTAAAATAAACATTTAAATATTAAATTTTTTACACTAAAAATCCATTTAAAATAATTTTTATTCCTTAATTGTAAAATTTCAAATGCATTTTAAAGCGTAACCCATTTTTCCCATTGTTTAAAAATACTCATCAAACAATAAATATTCAAAATATTTCTTACCTGTTTGGACAGTGTCCGCCCCTCCGGATGGTTCGAAACCAATCCCTTGAGTGGGAGAGGAGACCCAAAGCCTGGCCGAGTTCATTGTGTATGAATGCGAGGGGGCCGGATGGGGCCGAGTCACTACCTCCTAGAGAGACTCAGGGCCAACAGGTGTTGAGTCCGGTGGCCATGGGTAACGGACCTTGTGTATAGGGTCGTGGTCTACCTAGGTGGATTGTCGAAAGCGCAATCCTCTGGCACCCAGGTTCTCCGGGAGAGCCGGATAGTGACGGTCCATAGGTCGATCCCGGTGCTGGTCTTAGGGCCGGACGGTGTCGCCGGGCAGAGACTAACTAAAGCGATAGGACCCCATCCACCAATTGACTAAGAGGGAGCCTAAGGTGAGAGAGCAGGCTTCGTAGAGGAAGGCTCTCGGTGACTCACTAGCGACGACGTGGCTCGCGGGATCCTCATGCAGGATCTCCCGGAGCAACTGAAGGGCGAGGGTTTCGGACAGCACCTGATGTGCTATTTGCGTCAGGTGGCTCATCCTGCCGAGAGCTGCAGCTGGAGCAGTTGTGAAGCGACCCTAAGGTGGGTAAGGTTTGGTGGTGCCCTCGTTGACCAGGGAGCGGTCACCTAGGGAGGCCAGTATGGCTCTTGTTGCTCGAAGTCGTGCCGTAAACCCTGGGAGAGGGTCGGCTGGCAGGCCCACCATTTAGTGCTATTCCCGCAGGGAACTGGGCCAGAGGCTCGCCGGCAATGCGGCGGCGCTTTGAACCTTGGGGAAACTCTTGGTCTGACCTAGATCCTGCGTGCCTGTGCACTACTGGAGGTTGCCTCGCCCAGTGGTGAGGATCTAGAGGTGTCTTCACCTAACTTTCGAATGCATAAACAGGTAGCGGTCGGCCATTGCACGGGGTCAGGGGCATTCATGCTTGGGTACCCTCGACGACTGTGAGGTAAGGTAGTGGGAGCCGGGCTTTTGCTGGCCTCCCGCGTCTTCTCCACCTCTGGGTGGAGTTGAGTTGTGGGGGTCCAGTGTGACTCCGGACTCTCCAACCCCCTAGCGAGGCAAATCTATTTCGTCTAGGTGGAGCTTTCCGTGCCTGCCGGTGGTCGCTAATGGCACCTAGTCTGGTCTGTCTGGTTCCCAGCGTGATCTGCGAGGTGTTCCATCGGTCAAGATGAAGAGACTGGGCAAAAAGCCCGGAACAGGGACGCTTTACGTCCGGAGGGATTTTCCCCGTCCTCCTGGGTCTTCCACTAGGGGCCTCTAAATAACTTTAACATTGGTTGACTCGCATAAATGTCTTTGCCGGAAAATGGTATTTGATCTTGTGAGACCTCCGTAAAGCAACTCCGGCTCGGGAAACCTCGTGTAGGTTTGTGGACCCGGCGCCTTTGTAGGTGTCCGGTTCCTGCAAGCTGTCGGGGCATACTGGGTCGGGTAACCAAGAGAAGGGACCATTTGGCTTTTCTAGCTGGGTGGGGAGGATTGTCGTATGTGGCCAATTCTATCAGTTTGTGAAAAATAAACTGATGTAAAACTAAATTTATTTTTGTAGCAGAGTTATTTTAAACACAGTGTAAAAGCACCATATATGAGTATGTTGATTATAAATTCTAATTCTCTTCATAATAGATATAATTCTGCTTCATAGAAAATATGTAAGCTACTTTGTTTTGAAATAGCATGACAGAAGAAGTTTAAAACAAACAACTTTTATTCTTCAGAAAAATAACAATCTTGATTAAAAAATGTAAAGAAGCAATCTTGATATATTACACTTTCATATGAAAAACAGCATTCAAAATATAAAGGCACTTCTAATGAATATCTAATCAATAAATCATCCTGACTCAGCACCATATCAAAATAAAAAGAAACTACCTGCTTGTTGTTTCATTTAAGGTTAGTGTCAAACCTCAAAAGTCATATCTTACTCCCAGATGAAACAAACAAACTTTTCTCATTTCCAAACAGCTGTCTAGCCACAGAATAACATCAAAGAATGAGCAGGGTCAGTTACACTCACTCACTGTATTTAAAGGAGTGAAGTAATGACCTAGAAACAGGAATTCAAGGCCCTCTTCAGTCAACAGCTGAGAAATATGAATATCAATAACTTCCTGCATGCCTACTATGTTTGGATGTATGAGGTCATCAATCCCAGTGAAAGTGAAACAGGTGGTTTTGAATCAAAGCAAGGAGTGTGATGTTTGCATTTTATATCACTGGCAGAAAAGTAAATAAGGTTTAAATTAATTCAAAACAATTTATTTAAGAAGTGTTGAATGAAATGTAAAAGAGTTTTAAAGATAGGTAAATTTAACAATAAATATATTTAAAAAGTGATTGAAGTAATAAATATCTTTTAAAGTAAATTTTATTAAATTGAACTTTAGGAAGTGTTGAGAACTTTAAATAAATAAAGGAGGTTTTAAACCTGACAAATGTCCCCCCTCTCGACACTTCATAAACCTTCCACTAAACTACACCCGTTATGCCTTTAAAAAAAAACTTGAATTAAACTCCCTCCAAAACGAAGCAGCTAAGTAGTTAGATAAAGTGCTGAGCCAGAACCACACATCATGATATGCACAAGGTACAATTCAGAAGTTCAACTATCTTCCATTAACTAAAACAAATTCTAAAAACATTGAATATTCATCAATAAAATTCAATACATTAAAAAAAATTATTTTGTTAGAGTGTTAATTGTTAATAAAAGTGAATATGAATAAATATGTACTACACATAATTAAAAAATTTTGCTACAATAGCTTCCAATCACCAGGTACCTTTACCACCTTTATTTTTTGCATCATAAAACTCATTTGTAGTTAAGAGAAAATTCGATCAGAGTTTCTCAACATACTTGATTGTTCGTTGAAAAGCCAATTCATAAACAAGCGAAAAGAGTCACTAGTAGACAAATGCGCTGAGAGCTAAACTAACAGTACAACATTTCAATTCATCAGTGGCAATATGCAAGATCAGTGTTGATTCACAATAATATATAACTTGAGGATCACTGAAGTAGATAATCTTACAGATGAATATTTTAAATAAATAAGTTGGCCTAGGAGAAATTTAAACACTTTGGAACCTGATATAAATAAAGACGTCAGAAACTGTCCAATTCACTCAAAATCCATTCAGCAGGTTCATTCATTCAAGTTGCCTGGCCAGGTCTTTTACTTACACATAACATATAGTGAACATCAGGTTCCTGCAATTATAAAAAACTTCTTTAAGCAATAAAGAATTCAAGCAGTTTTACACTATTGAATGTATTACAAAAATTCTAATACAGAAAAATTCATTAAAATTCAAATTTACATTTACTATGACCAACTTGGATTTCCAAAATTCAAATAGTTTCAATTTTTAACTTCTAGTCATTACATTAAATTACTTTAAAGTTTCATTATTTTAAAGATTTTCAAGAAGTTTCCAATACAAAAGAGCTTAACTTCTATTTTTCTTGAAATACATATACAATGTCATTGAGAAAAGATTAGTTTAAAAATACATTTGCTGATACATCAGATTATAAACACATTTCTTTACTAAATTTATGCATAGATTCTCATTAATTTTTAAACAAGGCATAAGCTTAATTCAATTTAGGCACTACAAAGAAACTATTCAGCTATTTGTATCAAAAATATTTTCAATAAATCGGAACAGGTCATTTTTGGTTATGGGCTTAGTGAAAATATCGGCTAAATTAGCCTTACTTCTCACATAAACTAAGTTAAATTTTTCATAATAAACTAATTCTCGAATAAAAAATAATTTTATATCAATGTGTTTAGAATGTGAATTTTCAATTGGAGATTTGACAAAATCTATTGCAGCTTGATTGTCAACCCTCAACAAAGTCTTTGACTTTCTATTTTCTATAAAATTCTTTTCTGAACACACGCTAAGTATGCGGTCGAACCAGACGAGATTCTTTGCAGCTTCTGTCATAGCCACGAACTCGGACTCCATGGTGGACACTGTGACACTTTTCTCTTTAAAAGTTCTCCAATCTACTGGAGCAGTGTCTAATAACACTAATTGTCCTCCCATGGAAGTCCGGTCATCTCTATTGGCTGCAAAATTAGCTTCTGTATATGTAATTAGATCGAGGTTCTGACAATCAAGTTTAAGTTTGTAATTTTTAGTATGATTTACATAACCCAATAGTCTAAGAAGTCCACACCTATGTAACATTCCTGGATTTACTTGAAATTGTGAAAAAATATTGAACGAATAACTAATGTCGGGTCTAGTTTTATTAGCAATATAAGAAAGACAACCAAGGATATTGAGACATTTCAGATTTTTCATTTACAATTAACCTTTGAATAAACAGAACCCCTTGAAATTAGCAAAGAAGATATTGGTATTTTATATTTCTCAAACTTCTTACACACCTCCTCAATGTATTGTCTTTGATGAATCTCTACAATTCCTGTGGACTCATCAAATTCTACGCCAAGAAGTTTTGTCGTTCTGCCTAAAACCCTAATTTCAAAATGTCTCTGTATCTTATCCAAAACTTCATTAATTACAATATCTGACACTCCAAAAATAACCATGTCATCCACATACAAAATAAGAAGTACATTTGTTGAAAAAGTATATACACAATTTGCAACCAGTGGCGTAGCCAGGATTTCGTTTCGGGGGGGGGGGGGGGGGTCCAGAATTTTTCCCTCAGGTTATACATATAGTAAAACCTGTCAAGATGAAATCGTAAATATTGCTGAAAAATTCCGTTTTACACAGGTTTTTGTGTTATCAGGTG
This sequence comes from Maratus speciosus, assembly GCA_963932465.1. NCBI lineage: Eukaryota > Metazoa > Arthropoda > Arachnida > Araneae > Salticidae > Maratus > Maratus speciosus. Next base: position 251,041,685 of record OZ010793.1, on the reverse strand, counting down.
TATTTGTATAGTATTCTTTTCCGTAGCACTATGGAACATTTCTGTTTAAGACAGAATCCCGTTATGGGCAGGTTCCATTTTTACAAGTTCTGTGCATTTATATAAATGTACTTATTTATGTCATATGAATAGAATAAAACTTGTCAAAATAGTAATTGTCTATAACAGAATCCTGTCTTTAACGGAACCATTACATGGTCTTAATATGAATTGCAATATGATTAAATTTCCTGAAAACCTGTCTGAAAGGGGATTTTCATCGTTCCTTAGTGAAACATAGTGAAACCTGTGAAAGCGGAATCTTTCTATAACGGAATCCTGTCTCAAACGGGAGAGTTTCAGAATCATTGCGAAACGAACAATACATCTTATTGAGGTAGTGTATCTTAGAAGCATAATTAATTACACTTCTTTACATGGAAGCCTGTCGAAAATGGAGCTTTTTACCAGTCCCTTGCAATCTTGCCTTGACTGTGTATGTATAATAGAAGTATTTCGAGTAACTTTAAGAATTTAGGTATATCCTTATTTAATTTCTTAATTTAAAAAAAAAAAAGCATGGGTAAAAAATGTAAGGCCAATCTCTATAACTGCAACTAATAATATACATTGAAGTTACATTAATATTTACCAATGAAAAAGATTCACTATGATGTAAAAAGCTTAGCGCATACTGAAGAGTTAAATTTAATTAACCCATTCGCTGTCATCCAAGAGTATACTCTGTTATTAGAATATATATATATAATCGACAAATATTTAGGAGGGACCTCTAATTTTATGTCATCATATTTCACAGTAAAAATAAAGGTAAGGAAAATTATTTCTCTTACCTGATGTCCCGGTGTTGAGACAGGAACCGCCATACACTTCAGGATACATCCATGGTACACCTTTGTGACTTTACCGACAGTTGCAGTGCTAAAATCTTTATTGAAAAAGAAATTGAAAAATGTGATTGAAGATGTAATTCAGGTGTGAGGTAAAGCATGGCTAGTTTCATTTAATAATGTGATTAAACTTTCATCTTGATTAATTGTTTTAATAAACTTTATCACATAATAGAACAGAAGACAGACATTTTATACGTCGTTAATTACAGACGCGTAGAGCAGAAGAGAAGAAGTACGTGTCGAAAAAGAGGGAAAAAAAAGGGTGGCGAAGCATATACTTCTACATTAAAAACCACAATTAGGTGGAGAAACTGATGCATAAGCTATTATGCTCGCACATGACATTGAAAAGGAAGAAAAGAGTTTCAATAAGTCCGGGAATAAATGTAGCAGTTCTTTTTTTTTTCTGGAATATAATTTTGTTCAGAGGGGTTCGCACATATTAACACCCCCGCTGAAACCCTGGAACAAAAAGTTTTAAATGTTCAAAACAATATTTCTATGAAGCTCAAATCGAGGCTTGGGAAGGGGTTTGGTTAGAAGGTCTGCAGTCATTGCTGTAGTTTCAAGGTACGTCATAGTTATTGTCCCTTCCTCGACAAGGTTTCTCAGAAGATGATACCGAAGGGATATGTGCTTGGTTCTTTGATGATGCTTATCGCTTTCGGCAAGTTTGATGGAAGACTGGTTGTCCTCAAACAGAGTTACTGGTAGTTCTTGCTCGAGGTCCAGTTCCTTCAGTAGTTGTAAAATCCATATAGTTTCTTGTGCTGCGCAAGCGGCAGCCACGTACTCTGACTCAGCTGAAGACATGGCAATACAAGCCTGCTTTTTTGATGTCCACAGAAGTGGGTTATTTCCAATCATAAGTAGATTTCCTGACACTGACTTTCTGTCAGTAGGATCATTTGCCCAGTCTGAATCAGAATATGCCCTCAAGACAGGTTTTTCTAAATTAGTGTATGTTAATTTTAAGTCAATTGTAGTTTTAAGATATCTGATTGTTCGCTTAACAGCTTCCCAATCCTTAGCCCTTGGATGCTCGTTTCTGCGACTTAAAATATTTACCGCGGCACTAATATCTGGCCTTGATACAGTCGCGATGTATAGTAGAGCTCCTACGGCTTGTCTGTAATTCGTATTATTCGGGAGGAGATTTTCATCATCCACTAACTTAACGTATCCTGGTTCCATTGGTATATTAGTTGGTTTCGAGTTTTCTAAGCCGAATTTAATTATTAAATCATTAATTTTATTAATTTGATCAAGCGTCATGGTATTTTTGTCAGGCCGATTAATATTTATCCCAAGATAATATTTCGCTTCACCTAAGTCAGTTACAGGGTATTCCTCGTTTAATTCGTTTATAAGTTTATTAATATTCTCATCTTTCCCAGCTATGAGGAGATCGTCTACATAAACGATTACGTAAGTCGTTGTTTCATTGGTTGTTTTCTTATATAAACATTTATCGATCCTACTTTTGTGAAAACCTAATTTAGATAATGATTTATGTAATGTCAGGTTCCACGCTCTGGCGGCCTGCTTCAAACCATAAATGGCCTTTTTGAGTCTGCATACCTTATGCTCCTCTCCCGGAACTGCATAGCCTTCAGGCTGATGCATATACACATTTTCTTGCAATTCCCCGTGAAGGAAAGCGGTCTTAATATCTACATGTCTTAAGTTCAGATCCTTATACAATGCCATTGCTAAAAAACTTCTAATTGTCGTATGAGACGCGACTGGCGCAAAGGTCTCATCATAATCTACCCCATACTTTTGGGAAAAACCCTTTGCGACCAGCCTAGCCCTAAACTTTTCCAGCAAACCCTGGCTATTGTATTTGGATTTGAACGCCCACTTGCAACCGATCACTTTCGTTCCTGGTGGGACTTCGACTAATTCCCATGTATTATTTTCGCGAAGAGAATTCATTTCTTCTAAAGTCGCTTCTATCCACTTTTCCTTTTCAATCGGGTTTTGTATATTTTTTATATCGTCCCAACTTTTCGGATCTTCTACTTTAACGTCATTTGTTAAGAAAGCAAATCTATCGGGAGGAACTCCCCTGTTCGGTCTGTTTGATCTACGCAGGACGTTTTGCGTTGTATCCGAATTTGCATTTTGATTTTGCGTTGTATCTTCGGCGCTGTCAATATTATCCTCGATTAATTGTAATTTCGGAACCGGATTTTCAAAATTTGGTATTTCATTGTTTTTATTTGATATGCTATCCTCAGTTATGTTTTTACTTTTAGTCTCCAGAAATTTTACGGTTCTACTTATTACGATTTTCTTACCGTCCGTACAAATTCTGTAGCCCTTACTCCTATTGTCGTAACCTACGAATATCCCCTCTATGGCTGCATTATCCAATTTTCTTCTATGAGTCTTTTCCACATAAGCAAAGGCGCGACAACCGAAGGTTTTAATATTTGAAAGATCTGGTTTGCGACCAGTCCATTTTTCGTAGGGAGTGCAGTCGTTGGATGAAGTTGGGAGGCGATTTTGTATGTAAGTTGCGGTGCAGACGGCTTCGCCCCAGAATGAGTTAGGTAAATTACTGTCTTTAAGTAGGCAGCGAGCCATCTCCATCAAGGTACGGTTCTTATGCTCCGCAACCCCATTTTGAGGCGCGGAATACGGAACAGTAAGTTGATGGTTAATTCCCTCATTTTTTAGATAATTTTCAATTTCCTTCCCTGTGTATTCCCCTCCGTTGTCGGTACGGATAGCACGCACCTTCCTGCCCAATTTATTCGCGGTCATTGCAACATATTCTTTAAATTTAGGGAAAACTTCATCTTTGGTTCTCAGTAAGTACGTTATGGTAAACCGGCTAAAATCATCTACAAAAGTCAAAAAATAGTATTTTCCACCAACCGTCGCTGTTTGCAGAGGTCCACATAAATCGGAGTGCACTAATTCTGTGGGCTTTGTAGCTCGAAAACTAGCGGCTTTGGGGTATGGATCACTAGTGAGTTTAGAAATTATGCATGTTTCGCATTTATCACCGTGTTTACATTTGTCAATTTTAATTCCTAACGCCATATCATTATTTACCAATTCCTTAATATGATTAACGTTTCTGTGGCCTAATCTCCTATGCCACTTGTGTAGACAATTTTTATTTTCGCATTCATTTATAATATTTACATTGTGAGACATATTTTGTTCTATTCTACATTCATATAAATTATTGTTTACATAGCCCTCGAGGTACGTAACACCTTCGTGAGTTATCTTGCAAGATTGTTTCTCAAATATGGCTTTACAACCATTTTCAGTAGCTCTTTTTATAGAAATTAAATTTGTTTCAATTTCGGGTACATACAATACATTCTTTAGTGTTATCGTTCTGTGTGCATTATCCGACATTAATGTATTTAATTTTATAGTCGCGTAACCCTCAGAGCAAAGCTCTTGACCGTTTGCGATTGTTATGCTAGAAGCACTGTTATGAAAATCATTAAACTTGTTTTTGTTATTACAAATATGAGTTGAAGACCCTACATCAATTACCCAGAGATCTTTTACATTATCTCCAACAAAAAATGTAACATTTCTATCATTAGGTGTTTCCTTTTCAAAATTCCTATTTTTGTTAGTATTCGGGTATGCGGTGCCTTGAGAGCATATAGCCGATTTTTGTGACTGGTTGGGAAAACGATTGGGGTCTTGGTACTGCTTAGGATTATTTTTATTTTTATTTTTCAAGCTCCAACAATCGTCGATATTGTGAGAATTCTTTTTACAGTACCGGCAGAATTTATTTTGTTTGTTTTTATGGAATTTCACCACCTTTAACGCGGAGTGACTGTTCTCACTTTCGCGGTTATTTTCAACTCTTTTCGTGTGCTCGTCTATTAATTTAGTGCGAATAAAACTAGCACTAAGATCACGCTCGTCCCTTGCCTCCAAAGTGGTAATGAGACCGTCATAACTGGAAGGGAGAGAGCAGAGCATTAAAGCAGCAAGGTGTTGATCAGTTACAGTCTCGCCGATAGCGGCTAGCTTATCGCGAGTTTCATAAATTTTTGTAAGGTGATCCACCATATTGCCACCTTCTTTTAATTTGGTGGAGTAAAGTTTCCTTAAAAGAAATAGTTTACTACTTAAATTCGAACGTTCGTGAACTTCTTTTAAAGCAAGCCAACATTCTCGCGCACTTTCTAAATTCTTCACATTTGTTATTTGATCGTCATCGATCAATAAATTTATAATGGCTCGCGCTTTCCTATTTTTATTTCTAAAATCATCTGTCATTGGATCAGGCGCGTCCTGACTGATAACACTATAGAGGTCCTCCTTCTGTAAATACATTTCTAACCTGAATTTCCATACATCATAATTGCTTGAGTTCAGTTTTTCTATTATTGAATCCCTTAGGATACTCATTTTAGTTTTAATTATATAGAATAAATATTTTCTTATACAATCAAATAATAATAATAATATAAATCAGTTATAACTTTGATAACTTTTGCTTACACTTAGAGTGTAGCGATATATATATTTGCAATGAAACAGTTCGTATTCTTTTCAAATAATAATAATATCAAATATCTTCTTATACAGTTAAATAATAACAATAGTATGTTTATTGTTTTTAGTTTTCTTCGCTTACATATAAAAATGTTGCAAATATTTATACGATGTCATTATAATAGTTAATACATTTCTTATAAAGAGCGCAATCTAGCTCATAATCTGTTATTAGAATATATATATATAATCGACAAATATTTAGGAGGGACCTCTAATTTTATGTCAAATCATATTTCACAGTAAAAATAAAGGTAAGGAAAATTATTTCTCTTACCTGATGTCCCGGTGTTGAGACAGGAACCGCCATACACTTCAGGATACATCCATGGTACGCCTTTGTGACTTTACCGACAGTTGCAGTGCTAAAATCTTTATTGAAAAAGAAATTGAAAAATGTGATTGAAGATGTAATTCAGGTGTGAGGTAAAGCATGGCTAGTTTCATTTAATAATGTGATTAAACTTTCATCTTGATTAATTGTTTTAATAAACTTTATCACATAATAGAACAGAAGACAGACATTTTATACGTCGTTAATTACAGACGCGTAGAGCAGAAGAGAAGAAGTACGTGTCGAAAAAGAGGGAAAAAAAGGGTGGCGAAGCATATACTTCTACATTAAAAACCACAATTAGGTGGAGAAACTGATGCATAAGCTATTATGCTCGCACATGACATTGAAAAGGAAGAAAAGAGTTTCAATAAGTCCGGGAATAAATGTAGCAGTTCTTTTTTTTTTCTGGAATATAATTTTGTTCAGAGGGGTTCACACATATTAACATACTCATGGCTTTAATTTATTAATTACTTTGTCACCACTATTTTAGAATTCAAAATATTGCCTCATTTATCGGCAGAAATTTCGCTGTATTAGTAAAGCAAAATTTACCTTTCTGAATTTGTGGTAGCAAACGACTTTTAACAAAAAATTTGAAAATTCTTACTTTATAGTTTTGGCAGAGAATGGGTTAAATCAAGTTTCATATTACATAACATTTGCCTACAATAAAGTTAGGATCAAGTGGTTAAGTTTAAAACAGCAATTTCCATGTTTAATTTCTTGCCACTGAATTAAGAACTTTTGCTGTAATAGGTATTGGATAATGATTTCACATAAGTGTCAATTGCATGAGCCGTTCATGTGATCTGCTGTGCTCCCCATGGGAGTTTTTGAGATAACCCCGATAGAATGAACATTAGCAGCAAGTTTGATTTTTTCTGATATTATCTTGCCTTGAGAAATTTGCAGCAAATTTCCCGCAAGGTATACCATCATCCACTTGCATGAGTAGTTTGTTGCGAAACTGATGCAAGACTGTCTTTAATTCACGAAAGTGACGAAAGCAAAAAATCCATTTGTTGAGATAATAGACAATCAGCACATACGCAGAAATTGCAGAAATTTTATTCGGTAAGCACCTTTTTTTCTAAATGCTATATTTATTAAATTAAATACCAAAAAATGCTCGAAATGTAAAGTACAAATATTACCTAAATTTGTTTATGGTGATAAAACCGATGCATGCACCTTCTGACGGCGCTTTCGCATCAATAGACTTGATCAGGTCTATGGACCCCTTCGAAGGGATTAAACTTGTAGTGTGACATGGAAAGGTTACTACTTTGCAGTAAGTTTGCAGTATTTTTGATTACTTGTTTGTCGTTAGTTTGCAATAAATTTGATACAGTATGAATTTAACTTGCACGACAAATTAGCTGCAAATTCAAAGTGTGGTGACTTCGGCGTTTGCGTTATCTTGATGCAGTCTTCTTATGAACTTTCAGTATTGTCATACTGAGCTTACTTCAGGTTTTCAAATCAAGACTGTTGCAAATTTTCTGCAAACTAAAAATGCTATGTGGGAAGGTTTTAACTTTAAGAAAAAGATCTTGCATTTTCAGCTACAGAAACTAGTAATGTAAGAAGCAAACGCATCAAATATAGTTCATGTTGGAAAAAGCAGTTTTGTTACAATTGTCTTATTCAGCCATAATTCTTTTGGGTTTCCATGTTTCATGTCTCGCCACTTTTGATACCATATTCGATCTAATAGTTGCTTCCGATATCTGGTCGTCTTTAAGGAAGTTAAATTTTTGTAATAAGTTCATTTGTGATGGATTAGCACTTTTCTGGAAGTATTAGAATGTGTAAAAAATGGTTCATGGTGGTTTCTGTTTTTGTACTTCCCAGCCAATTTATTTTAGATGGTTTGAAACAGTTTTAGAACATTCTCCAAGTTCAGCAGTAAGCTTCGGACGGGTCGGATTCATGCAGCTCTGGAAGGGACACTTAGGAGTTCCGTGGAATGGGGTAGCACCCTTCTAGACCATTAATAATCATACAATTCTGAATCTTTCGATTGCACCCTTAACCCCTTGAGGGGCGGTGGGATAAAATATATCCCACCTAATTTAAACAAGATTTTCACCAGAAAAGTTTAACTAAATTTTATATTTTTAACTTTGGAGGACAATCATTGAAAAATTGCTTTTTCTTATTTAAAAATAAATTTTTTCGATTATTCTGGTGAGAATTCAATATTTAGAGACATTTTTGCTTACCCCTCAAGGGGTTAAACAACTTGGCAGGAGGATCAAGAACCTCAGCTCTGTATATTTCACATTCACAGTTGCACTGGTAAAAATGTGTCAGTCAATGCGGCCATTAAAAATGATGTCCGTCCATACCATGATTACACGACCTTTGTATCAATGCCTTTCACGGATGTTTCCAGCGTTATTGCGTGTGATTTTCTCCCTCCATATGGTAACACGTCTGTAGTAACTCTCTCAACAAAATCGGTATTCATCGGTAAAGAGAACTCGGCTCCAGTCCGTGGTACTCCAATGCCGATGATCTCTGCACCACTTTAACCAGGCACATTTCGCTACTGGAGTTAGTGGAACACAAATCACAGGTTTCCTTGCATGCAGCCTGTCACTCACAGTAAACCAGGATAGTCGAGTTCTTGTTGCTGCAGCAAACTCCCTGCAATCTGACCAGACGTCAATTGCCTATTTCTGTTAGCAGTCGTTGGCAAATTACAGTCCTGAGACCCTATTGTGGTGCGTTTTCTACCTTGACCTGGTTGTTTGTGGACATTATACCAGTTTCTTTAAACCGTTTCCAGATTCTTGACATGACGCTTTTGGCTATTTTTAAGTCTTTACAGACTCCTAAGAGTGTCTGTCCTGCTTCCATTCTCCCTATCACACGCAATTTCTCAAAATTGGTCAAATGTCTTCTGGACGACATATTCCACCTACTAGAAGCGAAAGTTTTACCTAATTATACGTACAATCCTTAAAATTAGACTTCAAATTACCCAAGTGTGCTCCTTTTCAAACGTGAACCGAAAGAACGGGCTGAGGCTGAAAATTTTGCATATATTTCTGTAGCGAATGTTAATCCCATTGGACTACGTGATAACGTTGAGTTACCTTTCTGGAAGTTCCCTTAATAGAATTAACATAAAGCACTTTTTTATGGTTGTTCCTTTAATTTTTCTCGCCAGTGTATTTTAAAAGCAGTAACAAATAACCAGTCCAAAGATAAAGTTACTTTTATTAATTGCAGGCAGCAGATTTAAAGTAATTGTTAATATTGTCCGCTATAAAGTGAAGAAAGATAAGGGTCACGAAACACAACCAATGTTCCGTTATTGCGTTCATATAAACTCGTTCTTTCCCATAAGTGTCGACAACAGAGCCCCATCAAAGTTCAAGATAAAGAAGTTTTATGTTTAATCTAGTTACAGTAAATTTGTGTAAACGGAATAGCTGGTATACTTGCATAGTAATCCTTCCATCTTGGGACATTAAAATGTTTTTGTTTATGAGAAGGTTCCGTGTTTTCATAAAACCTGCCAAGAAGGATTCACAATTGGAACAAGTTTCATTTCAGATAGGTTTCAAACGTTAGCAAGCACAAATATATAGTGTTGTTTTCGTCGAACCTTGAATTGTTTTCCTTTGAGATAGGTCATCTTCAGAGATTTTCCTGTAATAGATTTATGCTCTTCAGAGGTGGTGTTTTAGCAGCGGTTTCCAACCTGGGGTAGCGTACTGCTGGGGGTATGTGAAAATAATATCGGTAATGGCGGAAGTCACAAAAATATTAGGAATATCAATGTAATTTGCATCGATTTATTATATGGTTGTGATAAGAAGATTACTAATGAAAAAAAGCATGTTTATGTTATCTTCTTGAGTGGAGGGGGGAGGGGGGGGGGTGTGCTTATGAGAAATGGGGGTACTCCGAAATGAAAAACCTAAGAAAGGGGTACGTGAAAGAAAAAAGTTTGGGAAGTGAGTACGTTTTAGCAGTTTTTTGGGATACTGTGAAAACAGAAAGTATTTGTAATGGAAATCTGCCTAAAACGGAAAAATTCATAGTCCCGAAGAAAGACATACCTTTGAATTATACCTTCTAAGACGAACACCTCTCTAAAGCGGAATTTTTTATAGATTCTTTGTGATTCTGTCTTAGCAGTTTTTACTGTTGTATTTGTATCCATGATTCAGTAAACCAGGTCTACTTTCGGGGGGGGGGGGGTGTCCGGACCCCCTAGACCCCCCCTTGGCTACGCCACTGATTGCAACTATCCAATTTTACAAAACCCAAATCTGTCAACACCCTGTGGATCTCAAAATACCACTCATGGCCGCTGTGGCACAACCCATATATAGCTCTATCTAATTTGCAATATAAATTTTCGTTACCCGGAACCTCAAAACCTTTAGGTTGACTCATGAAAATATCCTCTTTAAGAGGAGCTTAGAAGTATGCACTTGTAACATCACACTGCAAGTGGACCCACTTTTTCAACATGACAAGCAGTGAAAAGAAGAAACGTACCACGCTGAAATTTACAATAGGACTGAATGTTTCCTCATATGAAATGCCTTTCTCCTGCTTAAACCCCTGTGCAACCAGGTGGGCCTTGAATTTGGCAATATTTCCCCCCTCATCGTGTTTTAGGGTAAACACCCACCTACAGCCGACTGGTATGGTATTAGCTGGCAATTTAGACAAATGCCAAACTTCCCTTTTTTTCATAACCTCAATTTCTGTTTCCATGGCCTTTAGCCAAAATTCTTTTTCAGGAGATTTAATTGCCTGATTATACGTTTTTGGGATTATCACCGGGTCTAGTCATGCCTGTGTATTATTTGAGCTTGGTGTTGAAGATAGTTTTCCTTGAATTTTACCTGAAAAACTATTTTTACCAGAAAAATCAAAATTATCTTTATTGAAATTAATGTTTTTCAACTTGCAATAGTCCTTAGCCTCATTTAATGATCTAATTCTGTCGGTACAGCCCTCCTCAAAATAATAGATATCAGTTCTATTCCCCAAAGTACGTGGTGTGGCCCTCCTGATCCAGTTTGAAACTCTTAAAACAGAATTACTTAAGTTACTATTACTATCATCATCCGATGAAATCTGCGAGTCTTCCTCCTCGGTATCTGAAGTGCGACTGATAGGACGGGTGGATTGGTCTGGTATTTCCCTTTCTTCAACATCACTGTCACTATCGTCGTTAAAATTTACACTAGGGAAATGATCATTGCAGTTATTGAGTTGGTTGGAGCCCAGCACAGCTCCATTGCCTAAACTCTTAAAATTTCCCTTTTCATCAAATGAGACATTTATAGTTTCAATTACTTTATTCTGACCAGGAAGCCATACATGATAGCCTTTGATTTTAAACGTGTAACCTATAATAATTCCTTGTTTGGCCTTTGGCTCAAGCTTATGACGTTTCTGGGCGGGAACACCTACATATGCAAGAGAACCAAACGCTTTAAGATGTTTTAGGGAGGGTTTGTTGCCACTGTACATTTCTATGGGTGTTTTTGTCTGTCTTTTCAGACATAAACGATTCTAAACATAAGTAAAATGTGTCATGGGATCTGGCCAAAATGTAGTGCATAACCACTATCCTGTAACAGAGTTCGTGCACCATCAGTAACTGTTTGATTGTAACGTTCGATCTTGCCGTTCTGCTGTGGTGTATACACATTTGTAAATTCATGTGCAATGCCTTTATCCAAAAAATAATTATCAAAATCAGAGTTTTTAAATTCTGATCCATTACCCGATCTGAACGACTTTACTCTCAAATTTAAGAAATTTTCTGCATGCTCAATGTGCCTTTTAGTAATGGCAAAAACTTCTGTTTTATCCCTTAATGGATACAAAGCAACTTTATTTGAATAATCATCCATAATTGTAAGGAAGTATCTTCCACCATTCCTACCGCGAATCCTACATGGACCCCACGTGTCAGCCAAAACAAGCTCAAGTGGTTTTTCATTTCTTTTTCCCTTTAAGGGTTTAAATGTGTAAATTTTAGTGTCAATTTTAAATGACACTTTTCGAAACTTATTAAGTTTACAGATTTTACATGTGAAGTCACTACATTTAACATTTGACAGACCTTTAACACAATTATTTTTATAAGTATGTTCAATAATAGATTTACTTATATGGCCTAGACATCTGTGTAACATTTCAAAATTTTCCCGAGCTTTAGTTACATTTAAATTTTCAAAACTTACTCTCTTACTTTTACATGCATTTTTAGGATAGACATAATACATGCCATTACATAAAATTGCCTGAAAACGAAACTTATCATGTTTATACACCTTAACTTTACCCCTACCGCCAATGAACCTTGCTCCCATTTTGTCCAGACGTGGACCAGATATTAAATTCTTTCTCAATTTTGAAGAATGTAAAACATCATGAAGAGTTATGGTATTTCTACCAAAATTTAACTGCACAGTTCCAGTTCCCTCTACAGGAAAAGTAAGGTTTTTTACAGCCACTGACAGGTGTTGATTCTGTAATGGTTTATAATCGGTAAACAGTTCTCTGGACATGCAGAAATGATGAGAAGCACCCGAGTCCCATATCCAAATACCTTCAGAATTTACTTCACCAAGATTAGACTGTATAAAGAAATTACACTTACGTGAATTACTTCTTTGTGGTCTGAAGCCATTCTGAGAACCCTGTCCATTCTTCCAAGAGTTCCTGCCAATGTAGGTTTGTCGATGTTTAGAACGTCCTCTTTTTAGACTGTTTCTGTTTCTTGACAGCGATCTGGAAAAAGGTTGGCTTCTACTAGAAGGAGAAACATATTTTTTATTTTTTAAACAATTAGACTGTGTATGCCCTAAATTACCACAAGTCCAACACTTTATTTTTCTAGAAATTCTTTGCGTTTCATTACTTTGAATATCAATAAATTCTTTTTCAGAATCTGCCTTACGAAGTTTGAGACGAGTTTCCTCAGCATTTAGTTCTTGTACTATTTTAGAAAAAAAACAAAGTTTTCTTTATCCCATCTCAATATATCATGAACAACTTGATCATATTGAGATGGTAAATATCGCAACAGTTGAAAACATGCATATATTTCATCAAAATTTTCATTATACTCCTGAAGCTGTATTGTTAAACACTGTAGGCTTGAAGCAAAAAGACCTAATCTCTCATCCTTTCCCTTACAGGACTCGATCATTTCCGAAAATACTTCCATATGTTGCGATCGCGTATCTGGTATATAACTCTCTTTTAGAGTTTTCCAGGCTTCAACAGGGCATTTAGTATTTTCAATTAATTTTCGGAAGTCTCTCTCAACATTTATTATTTTCATAAATGTTGAGAGAGACTTCCGAAAATTACTTGACAGACTATTAAATGACAGAGCTACATCGAATCTATGTTTAGCCTTTTTAACATCTGCTGCCATAACATCTGTACTAACTTTTGGAAGCTTTTCCTCTCCTGTAACAATTTCCCATAAACCTTGATTTATCAATAAATACTTCATATCTGTAGCCCAACACTGGTAATTGGTTGCATTTAACTTATCTATATAATTATTTGATTGGGCCATTTCAAAAAGAACTTAAAAAAAATTCTTTTTCCATACCAAAAACACCAACATCATAATCTAATTCAAGCAAAAGCCATTCACTGCACAGCAGGACATCATCTTCTGAAAAAAATTTCATATAAAACCATCTTTCCAAAAAAATTTTACTATAAAATCATCTTTCTAAAAATTTTCCAAATTTTTTTTTCTTCATATAAGACCATCTTTTCTAAAAAAAATTTTAAAACTTCTCTAAAAAAATTTTCATTATGTTACTTATCTCTAAAAAATTTCCATAAAAACAGCTCATTCCATCTTTATCTAGAAAAATCTATCATGTTTTTCATCATTGCTACTATTACTGCCCCCCCCCCCCATCTCATTATCTTATATATCCTATTTATTAATGGGGGCAGTATTTTAAACATTAGGCTATTCAGCTGGAAGAAATAAATGTTTCATCCAGAAATAAAGAAAAGGTACTTCATTTATCCATCATGCAGAAAAAAAGGACATCATTTAATAAATGACTTGTTACTAATTAAGTAAACACACTCTTTATGGTTGATGGGATTTCCCCATAACCTTTATCAGTTTGTGAAAAATAAACTGATCTAAAACTAAATTTATTTTTGTAGCAGAGTTATTTTAAACACAGTGTAAAAGCACCATATAGGAGTATGTTTATTATAAATTCTAATTATCTTCATAATAGATATAATTCTGCTTCATAGAAAATATGTAAGCTACTTTGTTTTGAAACAACATGACAGAAGAAGTTTAAAACAAACAACTTTTATTCTTCAGAAGAATAACAATCTTGATTGAAAAATGTAAAGAAGCAATCTTGATATATTACACTTTCATATGAAAAACAGCATTCAAAATATAAAGGCATTTCTAATGAATATCTAATCAATAAATCATCCTGACTCAGCACCATATCAAAATAAAAAGAAACTACCTGCTTGTTGTTTCATTTAAGGTTAGTGTCAAACCTCAAAAATCATATCTTACTCCCAGATAAAACAAACTTTTCTGATTTCCAAACAGCTGTCTAGCCACAGAATAACATCATAGAATGAGCTGGGTCAGTGACACTCACTCACTGTATTTAAAGGAGTGAAGCAAGGTTCTTCTACATAAGGTTGTTCCATTTGAAGGATAGCCAATCAGAGCAGAGCAGGACTGTTATGTCATGTGACGGACAAGATCGGAGTTCGACCAGCTGTGATAACGTAAATGGATGCATAAAAGAACGGAATATGAAGTAAATATATTTTTAAAAAGCAGATTTTCGAAAGTAAATCGAACGGAATCATTTTCCTTAAAATAATTTGTTCAAACACTGATTGGAGTTAATTAAATATAAAATACATAATTGCTAGATAATATCTCGATACGTTTATTTACATTCAAATACTTGAGTAAATTCACGAAAAAAATTAAATTTTTAATGCTTAAAAGTACAAATGAAAATTTTTAAACTATTGCAAAATAAAATTAATTAATTGAATATGTAATTATATATATGAATAAATTAAACAAAAGTTACGCTTCAAAACTTTTAACAATAATGCATTGTCCGATTACTAGATATAAGTTTTTAAAAAAATTTCAAATGTCACTATGCTTATTCAGGATCAAAATAATACAAAAATATTGCATTATAATTAAACTAATTCTATTATGAAAAAAATATGTACTTTACATATTTTGTACATTATGATATACAAATAGCAATATTGTTATTTCATATATACAAAATTTCAACAAAAACTGAAAAATTTAAAACAACTTCAGTTCTAAAATTTCCATGTTATCTTATAAAACCCATCGAATATAACATTTCTCCATACAAATAAGAAACAATAGAAAAAAAATTATGGAGATATACAGATTTAACAATGAATTAACATTTAAAAAAAATAGAAAGGGAATAAAAAAATAAGAACCATTATCATACTTTCAAAAAATCAATATGTGACTAATACTTTTTACACACTATCAGGTAGCAAAATCATTGATCCTCATTAATAATCAAAATTCAATTTTTAAATTCATTAGTTTCAAATGCACATCAATATGATTCAAATATTTGTAGCAATATATATACACAGGGCTTAGTTTCTAGTCCCCCCCCCCAAAAAAAAAGAAAAGAAAAAACTACCAGAACTCTAATATCCTGCAGTAACAACAACTAAGTGTATAATGCCCCCCCCCCCTCACGCACACATGCATATTTATATTTCATACATTATTTACAAATTTTAAAGCTATTTCGTCTTCCTCAAAAAGAAATTATATGCATATATATATAATATATTTTGACATATCTTTAGGCATTAATATAAATAAATTCTTATAAATGACCAGAGCAAAAACATTAAAATCAGGAGTGGGGAATTTTCAGAAAATCCTACTCGTCGCGGACTTGACATTGGTGCGCAGTATTTATAAACTGCGGTCTGTTCTGACTAATATTTAAATATTCACTAAAAATAAAGTAGGGCTGGAGCAGCGCTCCTGTGTCTGAGCAAATTAAATACCGCACGGAGCTAGAAAGTTTATCAGAGAGACTATTTTAAAAACACGAACAAAAAGCAGCGAGTAAAAATGGCAGAAACAGTTGCGACTAATTCTGACATTCCTCATCGCCGTTCTGAAATCATTAAAATAATCGCTATGTTTGACACACAATGCCACATACGTAAGTGCTTTGGTAGGAAAGAATGCAAATGATTGAGATGGGAGGGAAAGAAAAATAAAATTTAGGCATTGATTTTTTAGAAACACTATTTTCGCTGAAATCCGGAATGAGCGCAAATGAATTCAGATCAATATCTATATTTCCACTAAAAATAAAGACATAGCGATGCTGAGCTCCGGTGCAAATTAAGCACTGCTTATAGGTTATTAACTCAACCCTACATTAATTTTCATCTTAAATTCCTTCTTCATTTTATTAATCAGAGTACCTCAAACATAATATTGAATAAAGTAAATATTATCGTTATTCTGTTTGCGAATCGCCGGGCCAGTTAGAAACGAAATGCATGTCACTGCATCAGCAGTAAATGTACAACAGAGTCACAAAAAATCGAGAAAATCATTATCACAGCGCCCCCTTCCAAGGTTACATATCCATTTTCAACTGGGACTTGGAGTCAATAGTCAAAAACATATTGTATGAAGTTTGGTTCAAACCTATGCTGTCCGATGAAAAAATAATGAAAATGGTACAAAAATCGCTATTACAGCGCCCTCTCATGGCAGAATATCCCCACATTCAACCTGGACCTGCTGGCCATAGTAAAAAACATATATATGAAATTTTGTTCAATTCTATGCGTAACTTCATGCACTTTTCGATGATAGAATATTGAAAAGGCACAAAAATCGCTACTACAGCACCATCACAGCAAAACACTTATATGAAATTTGGTTCAATTCTATGCATAACTTCGTATACTTTCCGATGATATAATGAGACACACGTATATACGGACAGACAGATATTTTGTAAAAACATGTTTTTCGGTATCTCCTACCCTTAAAACGTGTAAATCCGTCGAAAACCGGAAGTCGAACAAAATTTCGACTACAATACTTTCTTCTATTATACATAAAAGAAGGTAAAAAAAGATAATGCTAAAACAAGTATTTTAATAGAGGAATTTTTTTTAAGTTAAAAAAAAATTATAATAACAAAAGAAATTTTTTATGCAATTTTTGACTTTTTTTTTTTTTCAATTTTGCGGCGATTTTCCTATATGAATAAAAGGAATCCGGCTTTAATTTTTAGCCCAGTATAATAAATTTTGTCATTTTTCAATAAAGTTTATTCGGAGTTTGCATTTTTCGCAGGTTTTTTATACGAATTTTAGAGTTTTGAGATTTGTAAAAAGAACTCGGTTACCAAAATTCAGCCAAATATAACAAATTTTCTCCTCTACAAGTTTTGAATTTTTTTTTTTTTTTTTTTTCCATTTCATGGTGATTTGTCTGCATTTGTGAAAGTCAGGTTTTAATATTTTAGTCCAATATAGTAAATGCTGTCCTCTTTTTCTTTTCTTTTCTTTCTTTTTTTTTTTTTTCACTTTCATTTAAGTTCGGAATTGCTTCCCGTGATTCTTTTATGCAATTTTTAGAGAATTTCGCGTTCTGCAGAAATTTTTTGACTTTCATAAAAGGAATTCGACTTTAAAATTGCAGCCTAATATAGTAAATTTGGCCTCTGCTATTTTAGTGTTTTTCGTAGCGATTTTCTAGAATAATAATCGTCAGTTAACAAAATGCCCGGCTTTTGAAGAATTCCGGATTTTGACGTCCGGATTTCAGACTTTGTACTGCATTTTTAAATCTGTATACGTTTTCTTCAAGAGTTAGAACAAGAGTATTAGAAAATGTTGATATAGTGCATTCACTAGGATTTTTTCAGAAAGTGTGCTAAAATAATAGAATAATTAAAATCATTCACAGAAAAAAAATTCCATCGCAGAATGGCATACAGAATACTATTGAAACGAGCGAAGCGAGGTGAATCTGTCCTCCACGTGACGTAATGCGCGAGCAGTTAAGAAATCTTTACAGTTTGTGCATCGCACGAATGGTACCCCCCTGGAGTGAAGTAATGACCTAGAAACAGGAAGTCAACGCCCTCTTCAGTCAACAGCTGAGAAATATGAATATCAATTAACTTCCTGCATGCTTGTAGGATGTTTGGATGTATGAGGTCATCAATCCCAGTGAAAGTGAAACAGGTGGTTTTGAATCAAAGCAAGGAGTGTGACATTTGCATTTTATATCACCAGCAGAAAAGTAAACAAGGTTTAAGTTAATTCAAAACAATTTATTTAAGAAGTGTTGAATGAAATATAAAAGAGTTTTAAAGACAGGTAAGTTTAACAATAAGCATATTTAAAAAGTGATTGAAGTAATAAATATCTTTTAAAGTAAATTTTATTAAATTGAACTTTAGGAAGTGTTGAGAACTTTAAATAAATAAAGGAGGTTTTAAGCTTGACATGGGAATAGACGGCATGACGTGCACTGGGCAGTGTGCCGGCTTGTCTGGAGCTCTCGTGAGGTTCCATCTTGTCGGGGCTTGCCTGGCGGTGACCTTCGGGACACGTCGCGGGTGGCTCCAAGTGGGGGGGCAAATGGGCTTGAAAGAGCCTGGGACCGGAGGACGGCCCCCTTTGGAGGGGTGGTCCCCATTTTTGGGGGCACCCGCCGTCTTACCTGTTTGGACAAACTGTAGTTCAGAATCTTTTATAAATGAATAAAGGGCAAATAATAATCACAAAACACAGAAAAATTTAGTTTTTTTGGAAGTTTTTAAGAGAACAGAAGAAACAGAATCATTCTTTAAACAGAAAGAATGCTGTATACGTTGTCAGATTCAAATTGAAAACTTGCTTACAGAGTATAAATGGTTCCAACTAATACAAATGTCTGAAAACATTTTATGATGTTAAAACTTATTTTTAAGACAAAGTATATGTTCAATAGTTAAGTCTTTAAAAATTACCCATTTTACCCCACCTTACCTTATACAATTTGCTTTATGTAAATATGCATTTGTAAGGCATTCTTAATTTTTCTTCCAGTGCCAAGGGCTGTCAGTTGAAGGCAAAATACTTTATCAACAATTGACTAGAGAGGTAATATTTTACTTTTGTTAATTTTGCTAGTTGTGTTTTATATTTGTTATGTGTTAAACTATCATTCCCTCCCTCCTTTTTTATACTCTTTTATTTAACTTAACTTTGTTTTTGTATGTAAAGATGGAATTTTGTTATCCATTTTTTATTCACTTCATGCTACGCTAGAATTATAAAAATGATGTTTACATGTGTATTTCCGATGGCAATCAACATTTTAAAATTTTAGAATTCAGTTGTAAATTAATTAAGGCATTTTCCCTGATAAATTGCTAAATAATCTGTACTGTTACAACTGTTTACTAGTTACAAAAACAATCTAGTTAATGATGCACCAAAATATACCAACTGTCTGTAGAACTTCAACAATGAAATATTTGAAACACTAAAATGTAGTAAATATAAATAAAAAAGTGAGGGATGTAAAATTTAAAAAAAATAGTCTTTTATCATTGAATAGTTTAATACGTATTAATTAAATCATGATTGTGCATTGACAAAACAATTTAGAAATCCAGAATAGATAATTTATAAAATGTTTTTTCTCTGTTACCATATCTTAAAAAAGAAACAAAGCGCAAATTATAATTATTTTAATAAGTTCACTAGTTGCCGCCAAGCAGGGGTGCCATATCAGGGGGGGGGGGCATGCTGGGGGAGGGCACGCCCCTCCCCCCACCCCCCAAGGAATTTGATATTTCAGAAAATTTATCTGTCATTAAGGATGCACTGAATAGTGATTTTGGCCGAATACCGAATATTTGGCCTACAGGTAAACTGAATACCGAATATTCGACCTACCGGCAAACCGAATACCGAATATTCGGCTGGTCGAATTCAAAGTTTAAAGATATTAAAAAATTAAATTTTAAAACAAATTTTCATAATATTTAACTCAGATACTTCCATTTTGATAAACAAGACCTTTTTACAAGTAAACTTTACGCACACACCCAATTTCTGGCACTTCTTCTCATGATATCATATGTCGCGTAAATCAAAGTAATTCTTTTGAAAATATAGTTACGATATCTTCATTATTGTTAAAGTAACAAATGAAAATCTAAGTTTGACCTGAAGTGAGATGAGATACGCTGTATTTTTGATTTTGACTGATTAAGCGTATTGCGATACTGGTTTCTTAGGCAAAAATGGTCTGTCTTGATTCTATTATCACATCTGAAAGTTTTTCCCATTTTCTTTAAAAAAACTCTTTTTGCGAAAAAGCAAAAGACAGATTATTTACAAGACATTGTGTAGAAACTTCCATTTGTGCATCATTTATTTCTATGCAGGTCATCATTAATGGTTAATTTTTTTAAGTGACATTTATCAAACTGCAAATAAATAATGTAACAGCATTCTCTTTGATTTAAATATGATTCTGTCTCCAATTATTCTGAATATCTTTATAAATTGACAGTTAAAAGTAGAAGTTGTGTAAGGATTTAAAAAATATTTTTCAAAAGATGATATTTTTAAATATTCGGTTCGGCCGAATAGTTCGATATTCAGCCCTGACAAAAGTTGTTAACGCGAAACACAACTCGAGGCTGACAAACTGCAAAATAAAACCGAAATATCCATACCCAAACTCAAAGTGAAAGAAAATGAATCTATGTTTAATTTCATTTATGGAAAAGTAGTCTACAATTGTATATCTTATATACAAAAATGAACACATATGCACCCATTATTACTCAGATATATAGCTTTTTCATTTTAAAAATATTCAGATCTTCCTTTTGAAAAATCGGTTCATCCAAAGAGAGACAAAGCATAACCAGAAAAGCTTAAAGTTAACCTTACACCTAGCAAAAAAAAATAGCATAAGCCTGACTTGATCCGCAACTCGAGTTCGGGTAAAATCAGGTTACCCGACCCAATGCAAGACTGTCAACCTGACCCTAAACGAAAAAAAGAAACTTCAACCCGCCTTCGATATGTGCCTCGGGTCGTGTCGGTTTTGAAAAATATCTGGTTGCGCGACCCAATGCAGACTGGAGATGAGACGGGCTCGGACTCATTCTTTCTGAAACCTGAAAATTTTATTTATTCATAAATAGAAAAAAATTAAAAGAACTTTTTTTCCCCGTAAAAATTACTTATTCCTTTTCAAATCATTGTATTGCTTTTTTGATCAGAATGAAGGGGAAACAGAAATTGTGTTTTTCTATTTTAGTTATTAGAATAGAATGCTATTTTAAAGAAAATGATTAGTCATATATACAGATTTATGTTTGGACATCTATGATACGGCGCCACGAAAGAGGCGAGAATAATTAATTTGTTTTTAGTTCGATTTTCGTTTGTGGCAGATGTTATTTTGCAATTGGATTTACTTTTATTATTATTATTATTTATAGATCTAACTCAAAGAGAATAATTTCTTCTGTTTATAGTTTGCAGTTTGCGAATAATTTAGTTTTCTGTTGTACACAACGTACACAAGTCGTAATTGCTCTTCATATGGAAATAACTTTAGTGATTATTACATCTATTATGAGCTCTGATGATGCTGAAGCTGCATAGCAATTTATGAAGTCACTTTCAGTCATAAGTAACTTTAATTACCATATTATTCCGATAGAAAGCAATCGAGCAGTGTTTCTTCTTTTCCTGTAAAAGCACCGGGTCATTAAAATTTTTAATTTAAGATTATTCTCAGGGTCACGTCAATCCCGAAAGATTGTTATGAGGAAATAATTGGTTATAGTTAAAAATGTGAACCTTTTTTTAGAAAATTGATAAATGTTGTTCCATTATTCGCTAAATAAATAGTAATTTCTACGAATTTCATGCATTTATTCAAGAAACACACTTCATTAACATGCCCATAAGATTTTCCTATTAAAAGAGAAAAAATATGAGAATCCTTTTAAGTATGAAGTACATTTTTATTTGATACTGTATATGAATACTGTGTGTAACTTTAAGATTGAAGACAAATAGTTTTCTTTTTCACATTTTTATATCACACAGCACACAAATGTTACAAACAATCACAAACACTGAAAAACATGTAGAATGATGAGGTGACTTTGGGGTAATAACCCGCTGTTAGAACAAGTGACGTTCATAAAACATATTTTGGGGAATACTCCTGCTATAAGCAACAGAATAATTGGGGATAAGACCCGCTATAGCATAATGTGCCACAATGGCAGCTCAAGAACAACATACTATACTTGGGGATAACACCCGCTCGAATACACAATGTGCCGAAATGGCAGCTAAAGAACAACTATATACTTGGGGATAAGACCCGCTCGAATACACAACGTGCCGCAATGGCAGCTAAGCCACAACTGAACTGGGTCACATGACCGCAAAGCTACGGAGCTCGTTCGGCATGCGCACAAGGTCCGAACATGCCGCCCCGCGTTGCAATGTGCGTAGCACATTCAAAATATTAAAATACACTATAAATACAAGAACTAAATAAAATACCAATACCATAAAATAATATTACAATACAAATACAATAATAATAAGTTGCAATAACAAGGACTATACAATACAATAAAATTAAATTCTTTGTTACAAAATTTAAGCTATTTTCTAAAAATAGTTCTATATTGTTCTTAAGAAAAGTTGAATGTAAAATAACATGTAAATCTTAGGTGCACCTTAAAATACATAAACAATGAGAAATAAGTATATACATTAGATTTCATTAAATTTCTGAAGAAATATTTTGTTACTAAGCTAACGAAAATCGCGATATAAACCTTATGAAAAATCCCTTTTCCTTTGATTTTTATTTTTAATCTCTCAAAAAGGCTGGAAAATCAGCTCCTGTATAGTTAAAAGAAAAATTTGGAGTTAATCTTTCCGCTGGGAGGTCACCCATGATCTGTTTAGCAGTAACTGGGTTGTTCCTAAAACAGACAACGTAATCATGCACTACTTTTCGCGCTAAATTTTTTCCACTTACGGGCCAAAACCGCATACGTACGTAATGGATTAAAGTTTGGGGACCAACATCAAAATGCTTCCTGTGAAAATGGTCAAATATGAGTTTTGTGAGCTTATGGCCTTTCGGCAAAATGATTTGATGCTTCTTATCAAAGTTTAAATCTGAATTTTCCAACCTACCACCAACTCTTAAGATATTATCTTGATCCAAAAAGGGAGATAAACATTTAATTTTACTGGAAGGGGGAACCCTTGATTCCCGTTTTAAACCCTTAATCTCTTCCTGAAATTCTGCATTTTGTACTAATCTAATTAGAGAAACTTCTGAATTTTTTATTTCTGGGGTTGTGAGGCTGCCTCTGCGCCGGTCTGCTAACTTACATTTGCAATTGTGAAAAAACCTATAAACATATGCCAGTATGCGAAGAATACTATAGTATTTACCACTTATGTTGAGAAAAAAATTTACTTCTTCAGGATTCCTGAAAAGAGAAAGAGAAATATTAGAATTGAAATCATTACAGTTATTTTTATATTTTGATTTAGTCTCTGGAATGTAATCTGTTTCTGGCACAGAAATAGTTTCTTGCTCAGTCACTAAGTCATCAGCTGCTAGGAATTTTGGTCCCCTAAACCACATTGGATCTACAAGGGAATTAACACTCGCACCTCTGGTCAAGAGATCGGCAGGATTGTCCTTGCTAGAGCAGTGATACCAAGAGTTCGAATCTGAAAGTGCATTAATCTCTATGACACGGTTAGCCACAAACTGCTTCCATCGCTTTGATGATCCTTTGATCCAGAATAAGGTTATTTTGGAATCCGTCCAATAGTACACTTTCGATGTGATTTTTTGATCTAGGATGGGTTTTACTTTATTGGTCAGTCTTGCACTTAGTAAGGCTCCGAGAAGTTCTAGCCGAGGCAGAGTTATCTCCTTTATCGGTGCAACACGACTCTTTGAAGTCACGAGATTGACTTCCACACCACTCTCTCTTTTTATTCTCAGATAAATTGCAGATCCATACGCTATTTTACTAGCATCAGAAAAGGCATGTATGTCTACAGCTATTACTTGATTCAAGCTACCAAGAATTTTCCTCGGAATTTTTAATTCTGCTAAATTTGGAAGTTCTTCGAGCCACTTTAACCATTTTTCGTGCACATTAGTTGGTAACTGTTCATCCCATGCTGTCTTCTTTAGCCATAGTTCTTGGAACAGGCATTTTATTCTAATGGTGAATGGCGTCAGCATGCCTAACGGATCGAAGATTTTACCAACTGCTTGCAATAGTAGACGCTTTGAGCTTTTTTGCGATGACAAGAATTCTATTAAACTTTTGACTTCGAATGTCAGACAATCTTCTTCTGTTTTCCAGGACATTCCTAATACCTTGCTTAGATTGCTTCCTAGGCTTATTGCAGCATGTTCTGCTTGAATATTTAAACCTTCCTTTTGCCAGCACTGCAGTAACGCTTCATCATTGGTTATCCATTTTCGAAGAATCATTCCTGCTTCAGACATTATTTTGTTAGCATTCAGGGAAACATCAAGAGCTTCTTGCAGCGTATCTTCGCCAGATATAAAATCGTCCACATAAATATATTTATCGAGTAGGTGAACAGTTCTTGGGTGTAGGTTCGTAAACCGCTTGATGTGCTCCTTTATGGTAGCAGATAGGAGGAATGGAGAGGCATTGACTCCAAAAATAACACGTTTGAATCTGAAGACCTTGAAAGATTTTAAACCATCATCATACCACAGAAAACGAACAGAATCCCGATCTTTTTCAGCTAGTGAGATTTGAAGGAACGCCTTCTCGATATCAGAAGAAAAGGCAATTTTGTATAATCTGAAGTGGATTAAAATATCAAATAGAAGTGGATTTAAGTTGGTGCCGGGCCATAAACAATCATTAAGGGACAAATCATTGTTATCATGAGAGCTGGCATCGAAGACGATTCGGACCTTTGTAGTAAGTTTATCTTCTTTACAGACCGCATGATGGGGCAAATAATAAACTGCCCTGTCTAAAACAGGTTCATTTTCTTGCACCTGCTCTATAATTCCTTGCTTTAAATATTCCGTGATTATTTCAGAATATTGTCGAAAAAGCTCTGGGTTTCGATAAAATTTTCTTTTTAGACCTTCCAAACGCTGTTTCGCAACATTAAAATTATCATTTAAATCCTTCCAGTCTCTTTTCCAGGGTAACTGAACTTCATAACGATCGCCTACAAATTTGACAGTTTTATCGAATATTTGTTGTGCTTGATCAGTTTCCGATATTTTCGGATCATCATGTTTTATGCCTATACACTCAAGTTCCCAAAATTGTTTTAAATTATCATTTATTTCATCGAAATCTCTAACGAAATTGCACATAGTAATATTGTTTGTTTGCGTGTTCTCCTCTAGCGCCCCAGTTGGGATCCATCCAAAAACAGTGTCTTGCAGAAAAAGTTTATCATTTATCTTAACTGAATTATGCTTTAAAATTCTATAAAATAATTCAGCGCCAACCAATGCGTGAACTTTTCCTGGTTTGAAAAATGTGGGGTCTGCCAATTCCACAATATTCGGTAAATTAATGTCCGATACATTTAATTGCTTTGATGGAATTACATCCGTGATTTTGGGAACAATTAAGAAATCTATATTCTCCCTGAAAGAGCCATCTTCGTTTGTAATTACACTCGAAATTTTATTTTTTACATTATAAGTATAACCGTTTAATCCTGTAACGGGTACATTAATTATCCTTTTTTTAAATTTCAGCATGTCAGCGCAATCCTTAGTTAAAATATTGACATTGCTAGCATTATCCAAAATGACTCTAAACCTTCGTTTATTTCCGAAATTATCTTCTATAAAAACAAAGCATGTACTCAATAAAATTGATTTTCTTTCTTTACTTATATTATTCAAGGTCTTTAAAGATTCGTCATTATTTACCGAAATGTTTTTCATTTCTCTATTTACCGCACCTGCAAGAGGGGAGGAAATTTGGGGGGAAGCCAATTCATTTTTGGATTTATTTTCTTTTTCTCGATGAAGCCATGAGCTGTGTCGCAATCCACAGGTATTACAATTATATTTTGAAATGCAAGAATTTACGCAATGAGAATTATTCAAACAATTAATACACAGCTTATTTTTCGTCACAAAATCGTATCGTTCAGAAACATTCATTTTTCGAAACTGAGAACATTTGTTCAAATTATGAAAAGCCAATTTACACAGAATACAAGTTTTTCCATTCGATTTATCATTCGAATTTAGCATGAAATTTTTTTGTTTGTTCGAAAGAGGAATGTTTTTGTTTAAGGGTTTTGAAGCAGAGTATCTATTTACGCTTTCTAACGTAGAACTGCGGTTTTCCAAAAATGACATTAATTTATTAAATTGCGGGTATTCTGATTTTTTTATCGAATATTCAAATAATTTTCGAGATTCCTTATCTACCTTTTGCAATATAATATTGATAAGGATAGCATCAGACAGATTGTTTTGTTCATATTGTAATACTTTTAAGGCCCTCAAATTTTTATTTACACAATCAATAAAGGATCTCAATTCTTTAGAAGACTCGTAATGTATTTTTTCATAATTAATTATAGCTGATAAATGAGTGTCAATGAGCAAACGTTGATTTTCGAATCTTTCAGTAAGTGCTGTAAACAATGACTCTAAGGAATCGTCTGGGCTCTCTAGTTGTTTTGCTTCATTTTTTAGCGATGCTCGCAAATAAAACAGCTTCTGAGCGTCATTTAACTGAGCATTATTTATAATTAAATTTGTAAATTGTACTTTAAAGATTGACCACTCTTCATATTTACCATTGAATGTTGGTAGTGGGATTTCAGGTAACTTAACTTTAATATTATTCGAACTTATAGATTCAATACTATCAGCATGCACATTTATTTCAGAAACTTTAAGATTTTTAAGAAATATGTTGAGACTTACCTCAAGTTTCTCGAGACGATCTTCGAGTTCATCTAACTCGTTTTCGATTTCTGGTAAGTCCTTAATATCAGGGATATCATAATATTTATCCCGTATTTCCGATACTTTTGCTTGAAGCTCGGGTAATTTTCGAATCTTTATTTCGAGCTCAGTACTCGAGTAATTAATTTCGTCTGTATTATCTTTTACGAAATTTTCTAATTTCGTTATAGCACCTTTTAGAGCACCTTTTGTTCTATTTAATTTTTCCATAGCAGCTATTTCGCTGCGAAATCGACGGACCACAACAATGTATGTGAATACTGTGTGTAACTTTAAGATTGAAGACAAATAGTTTTCTTTTTCACATTTTTATATCACACAGCACACAAATGTTACAAACAATCACAAACACTGAAAAACATGTAGAATGATGAGGTGACTTTGGGGTAATAACCCGCTGTTAGAACAAGTGACGTTCATAAAACATATTTTGGGGAATACTCCCGCTATAAGCAACAGAATAATTGGGGATAAGACCCGCTATAGCATAATGTGCCACAATGGCAGCTCAAGAACAACATACTATACTTGGGGATAACACCCGCTCGAATACACAATGTGCCGAAATGGCAGCTAAAGAACAACTATATACTTGGGGATAAGACCCGCTCGAATACACAACGTGCCGCAATGGCAGCTAAGCCACAACTGAACTGGGTCACATGACCGCAAAGCTACGGAGCTCGTTCGGCATGCGCACAAGGTCCGAACAGATACTAAACTTTTCTTTTGATAATATTAAATTAAAATTTTCCTTTAACAGTCATTTCTATGTAAAAAGTACTTTACAAATGATAATTACATTTGAAACATTTTTTTAAATATTATGCAATTTTTTACTATTGCATATTTTCGGTATCGGGCTCGAGCTCTGATGACACAAAATGTTTTGGGCTCGGGCAGACTTGGATTTAAAATCGTAAGGCTGGGGCGGGCCCGGGCTCTGAAGAAAGAGCCCGAACTCATCTCTAATGCAGACTCTACCTGATACCATATGTTTTGCAAATTTCTGAATTGTGTGGAATTTAGATCATAGTCTGAAAAGGAATGCAGAAAATGATTAAGGACATTTTTTACTCGCAGAAAATCATTGGCAAAAATTTCAAATCCCTATGAATCACAAAATTTGCAAACTTCTTGACATGTTGACTATGTTTGTGTGCTGATTATCTCGTGATCGATTAAATTTCGCGATTTTATCCCCCGATGATTCGATGAAATTCGCGATTTTTTCCATGATCGATTCACGAAATTAGCAATTTTTTTCTGTAACCATTTGTCAAAATTCACGATATTTTTTGCAGTGGTTAACGAAATTCGCCATTTCTATCCAAGATATTTTGACGAAAGTCGAGATTTTTTTCTACGATCATTTGTTGAAATTCTTTTTTTTTTCCTCGCAGCTGACTGACAAAATTTGCGATTGCTTTGCGCGATCGTTTGACAAAATTTTTGAATTTTTTGCGCCATTCTTTGACTAAATTCGTGATTTTTATCCGAAAACTTTGACAAAATTCTCGTTTTCTTCCTTAATAGATATTCGAAATTCACATTTTTTTTTTTTTTGCACAACTGATGAGCAAATTTCATTTTTTTTATTTTTTTCGACCGAATATTGAAATTTGCATTTATTTTCTCGCAACGGATTGGCAATAATCGCTGTTTGTTTCCACGATCTTTGCAATTTTTTTTCAGGTCCTTTTAGGAAGTAATATTTTTTTCTGCGACTAATTTGCCAAATTGACTATTTTTTTCCAAGTAAAATTCGCAAAATTTAAGATTTTTTTCCGTGGTCGATTGGCGAGTTGATTCCGCAAAAAAAATTAAAAAATACTGCGGTTTTCCACGAAAATTAAAAAATGTTAGTGGAAGAATCCCATGATTTTAAAAGACGTTAAGAGGGCAATCCCGTACGCTGTTTCAAGTCCTTCCCCTCAAAGAAAACTTTGTCCCCCCTTCCCCCTGCAAAGAAGAAGTCGAAAGGTCAGGAGGAAAAAACTCCATTTTAGACAGGTCTGCGTATTAGCAAGTGTAATTATATGGTGTTTTTTTTTTTGAGAAACGCATTTTTTTTTCCATTTCCGAAATAATTCTTTTTTTGACTGGTTTCATTTTCACAAGTTTTACAGTAAATGTACCTATGTTCTTCAGAGGTTTACCATAGAAAGGATGTTTTAACAGCCTTAGATATATTTGTAAAATGGAAACTGTCTGTAACGGAATACTGTCTTATACGGAAAACCTTAGTATCTTGAAAGTATACCTGCTAAGAGGAAAACCTGCTTAAAACGGAATTTTAAATAGATTCTTTTTCGGAGGGAAGAGGATAATCTTCCTCCCCCAAACCTCACCCTTGGCTATGCCACTGTCCTCAAAGAAGACTTTGCACCCCCCCCCCAAGAAAGTTCTGAAATGGCACCCCTGCCGTTAAGACCACCTTATCCGAATAACATCATCTAAAGACGTGTTGGTTTGTCAAGTATAAAGGTATTTTTTATAAAGAAACTTTTTTGGAACTACATGAATTACAATTATGAAATCAGGTGTGATTTTTGAGATAAAAAAATTAATGCTTAAAAAAGTGTTTAAAAAACTATTTTTACTTTTATTTTATTTTATGGGCAGATGACACCTGGAGAACTTAAGTTTGCATTAGAAGTTGAAACTGTTCTTAACAGCATTCCTCAGCCAGAATATAGGCAGCTAATGGTCGAAGCATTGATGGTTCTAACAATACTTGTGGAATATGATGCTGTAAAATGTTTGGGTGCAATTATCAATGTGGAACATTTAGTGCATAAAGCTAATCACATTTTCCTGGAAGATCAGGTAAATAGACGTTTCATGTTTGTCTTAATTATTCACCTCAGTTATTAGTTTCATTCTATGCAAATAAAAATTTTATTTTTTTAAGCGGTTACATTAACTAATTAATTCTGCATATTGAATAACACTTGTCAATAAATGTTTTATCTCTTCTGTTTGCTTTCTCCCCCTCTATATCTTAAAATTAGCTTTATGGATATTTCTATATATCTATTTTTTTAGACAATCCTGAAATTGATGGATAAACAAAAACATTCAATTTAATTTACTGGAAATAATGTATTTGATGTAGATACAATTTATACTCATTTTCTCTTTTACATATAATATTAACTTATTTATAAATTTAGTTATATGGTCAGATAATCTATTTTTTATATGCTTATCAGTACAGGGATTTCGGGGCTTAAGGGGACCCTGGGTCTGATTGATGTTTTGGAGCCCTTAGAGATGTAGCCCGTATTTACTTTTTCTAGAAATATCTCCTTTAAAAGCCATAGAAAGAAGATTAGCATGAGTTTTCTAAATGGGTATATGCTCATAGTCTAAGAAGTTTTCGTTATGATGCAATAGAAGAGCATTTAGCATAAATCTGTGAATAGCTCTTCATTGTGATTGTTTCTCTTTCTTTCTCTCTTAGAAAAATAAAAGCTTAATTGATGACTTAAACTCTGCTAATCTAGGATCTAGTCCCATTAGCATACCTATTAAAATAGTACTAATTGAGTATAAGTTTTGTTAAAACAGTGTTTCTATTAAGACGACTTTGCATTTTATATATTTTGCTGCTTTATTTATTTACTTTAAAAACAGCAGCAGTCTTGACAATTCTTGCATATTTCTGAATTGTTAGATATTGTGTAAAAACACGTTCATTCACTTTTCTTGTTTTTCTGACAAGTTTATGACAAATCAAAACATAAAATCTTTTACAGATATACTTTTATCTAATGCTTTCTTGTGTAATATCCATGCATTTACTAAAACTTATTCAAAATATAAAAAAAAGTTTAGTGGGCATCAATTATTTCCTGTTTTCTCACTTACCAGGATTGAAAAAAAAAAAAAAAAAAAAAAAAAAAAAATGTTTTTTAAACTAGCACAGCCCAGCACATACAGATTTTATTTTAAAAAAAATCAGTAAATAAATAAATAGAAATGCTTAATTCATCTTTAAAAGTTAAACTTACACTATGTGCAAAATTACTTAAAAGATGAGACAGTATTTAAAAAATGTTAAATTACTTTACTAAAGAAAATACTGTTTGTAATGACGTTTTATCCTACAACATACCCAGAATTTGGCTCAGTTTACTTAAAGAATCATAAAACGAGTAATTTTCCACTTCTCTATATCCATGTTTTATTTTACCCAATGTTTTCCGGATCTTAAAATTGACTTCCACTTTCACTCCTTTCGTCACCATCTATGTGGATTTTGAAAATTAGACGTTAATAACAGTCGAAGACTATTTTTTTTAATAGTTGAAAGTACTAAGGTATTAAAGTAATTTAACATTTTTTAAATACTGTCTCATCTTTTAAGTAATTTTGCACATAGTGTAAGTTTAAGTTTTTTTTAAAAAAAACATGTTTATTGGACAGAAAACTGGTTTTCTGTTTTAGGAAAATTGGGTAAAAAAATCCTACAAATTAGTATGTTTAGTTTTTTTATTGTGCCTGAATATATACATAGTTTAGCAAGAGCTAAAGCAATATTTGATTAATGAAATTGATTGTGCTGTATGATATGAAATGTTTTCTTAATGTTTGCAATTTGCACACTTCTACCAGAAAGAAATTGTATCTAATTTTCACTGCATGAAAATCGAAAAGCAGTGCAATTTGAAGATGTATTAATGATTTTGGTTGAAAGTTTTGCTCCAATAAAAACTTGTTAATGAAAAATTATGTAATACGCTGAAAAAAAAAAAAGAAAGCTTGATGCATATTATTTATGTTAGAGAACGAAATAAGCTCTTACTTTTTTCAATCTTGCTTCCTTTCAATAAAAATTTTCAAATGCCAGTTTTAATTTTACTTTAGATATCTTATTCCAACTATTTCTATAACATACTCATTCATTTATTTATTAAAAAGGATAAAATCAACAAAAAGAAATTTCTACACTAAAGCATCTTTAATACATTTTTTAAAGTTGTTATTGATTTAGTTTTGTCACTCTTTTCTGGTCTCAAAGCATTTCTATATATAATAATGCTAAACTGTTTCTTTATTATGTCATATTTTCAATTATCTTTTTGAGCAATGTATAGGAGTGTTTTAGAAAATCCATGTTCATTTTACTACTAAAAATTGACTTATTTTTATTTGTTTTAATAACAAACATAATTCAATTAAAACTATAAAAGCTTTTGTTGTGCAGGCTCTTCAATCTAACTCCAGTTGCATGGTATAGTATAAAAAAGAAAAAAAAAAAAAATTGTAAATCCCACCAAATAAGGTAAAATGAAGTTTTTCCAAAACTGATCTTTAAATTTCAAAAAATGTTACAGTCTAATTTGAAACATTTAATGCTACTGTACAGGCGATTTGTTCCCAATTTTACTTATGGGGAATTTCAATACTAATTTTGCCTTCATCAATGGATTTACCATATCAGTGATTCTCAACTTGTATTCCAAGATCTCTAAGAACTTGTCGTGCAATTTCCACTCCAGGAAAAAATCTAAAAATTAGAATCAAATTAAGAAAACTAGAAATACATTAAATGGAAATGTGTCATTTTGAATTTCACACATCTTCTACCAGATGATCCTTGATCATTCTGCTGTTACTTGCTCCAAAATTATTTTTGTTTGAAGACAAAAAATGACTGTAATTGAGGCCCAGTTTGCAACTCACACTGTATCGCTAAGCTTTCCTGTCTTTGTGCAATTTTTACTTTACATTCTTCAAAATACATTCCCTCTTTCACTTTTTTCCCCTTTTAGTTCGTAATTTCCATATCCCCTTTGCCTTTTGATTATTTCAATAAATAATAAATCTGTTTAATCAGTAACAGAAAGTAAAATTTTAATGAAGGAAAACATTAGCAGAAGATAGTATTATTTCTACGAGGCCGTGAGAGAATATGTTATAGAGGAAAGGATATTTTGCAAGCTTGAAACTTTGCTTCGAAGTTTAGTTTACTTTTAAAAGTATTAATTGATGCAGAATTTATTTTCATCAAGGATGTGAGGTGTCTTTGTATAAAAAAGAAATCCCTTGCATTTTTTTCTTTGAAAAAGTACTTAAATAAAATTGCAAAATGCTATTTTAGTTGATAAAAATCCCCCCCCCCCCCTTTTCAAAAAAAAAAAAAAATGAAGTCCATTAGAAAAAATGGCTATATACCTGGACAGCCCTGCTATACATTTGTTATTTTTCAATTACATTTACTACAAAGTTGATACAAATTCCAAAATATAATTTATTATAAAAATATACGTAATAAATTCTAAAATGGTATAGCATTATCCACTTATGAACCAATATTTTCTGATTGAATATCTGTTAATGTATTAATTTCTATCTTATTCATTTTTTTATTACTTATATATTTAACTATCAAAATAACAATTTTATATGTGAATCAAATTTATTTTGATTAAGAGATCTATCAAACTGTTGTATAGTCACAAAAACACCAATTATAGAAAGCTTTCTCACCATAACCTTCAGGACAAAGTAGATTTATAGATGTGAAAACTCTTAAAAGTGATGTTAATATCTTTCTAAAGTTCTACACAAAAATTTTGACATAGCCGTAAGAGCGTGTAATATTTATAATGGTAGTAGTTCTCCAGAATGCTTCTCACAGTATTATTTTTATATCAGTGAGGCAAATAATTTCATGTGATTTATTTACATTTAAATATTTTTGGCGTTTAGATTCACTTACTGTGAAAAGATAGCATTAAATGCAGATATACTAAATAAATAAAAGTTTCCAATGTTTTCAGTACTTTTTCGATTATTGCACCATCTAGTCTTTTCCACCATTTCATCTTATTTTACTTTTTAGTGAAAATTTTGATACATTTTTATAAATCAGGAAATCCTTTCATAAAATATGAAAAACACTAATGCAGTTTAAATGCTCATCTAAATATTCCACATCATTTCTATTTATGTAATGTAGAGTGTAGTGAAGTAGCTAGAAATAATGTTGGCCGTGTGAAAGCAGCCCAAGTCTAATAAAAGCATACTTTTTATTTGTTTCCTTGCAGTCACAATACGAGAGACTAATGTACATTTATTGTGCTATAATTTTAATATTTTGAAATTGTTTTATAATAGAAAAAAGTAAATGGTGATGCTACAATCTGCTGTGCTGCAACTACCAATGAAAATCCTTGTGGTGGAGCTGCTGGAATTTGTCAGCATTTTTATGACAGTGCTCCTAGTGGATGTTATGGAACTATGACATATCTTATTCGCTCAGTTGCAACAACAATGGATTGCCTACCTAAGCATGAATTAGATTGTACAATAAGTTAAACTTTATGTATTATATTTGATGTGCTATGTAAAAAGAATCAATTAAACTTGTAATATATTTAATTTAATTTAACCTGCTTCTTGTGTGCAATATATGATGTGCCATAACTCTACCTTTTATTATAATGTTTGCAAATTATTCAAGAATGTGCAATATGTACTAATTATATTAATTTTTTCTACTGTTAAATAATGCATAAACTAGTTGTAAAAATATTTGAATCCAGTATTATAATTTAATAACTAATACTTGAACTATCTTTCACAGTTTATTGCAAAATAAAATAATCTACATCACATAATGAATGTTTTGTGCAATAAAGCATAACCATCTATTAATCCTTATTTAATATTATCATACTCATTTAAATTAAGTGAATATATTGATTTCTGTTTATTCAAATTACTTACATGCAAGATATTTCATAACAAAGGTATGTTTAAAATGTAAAAATCTCTGTCATAGGTTTGTTCAGTTATGCAGACCTACTAATATAAATTTTTGTGATACAAAACACTACTTTCATATGTTCATTTATTAAATTTCATCAAAATACATTGTATTTTCTGAATTATCAATAAAAATTTATGAACTTTGGAGAAATAGATTGTTTTGGATTGACTTTGTGTTCATTTTATATTTATGGCAGATGTAGTCAAAGCCCATTAAAATTAAAATCTTAAAACAAAAAACCAACAAATTACACGAGGAAGATTTTTTAATACAAAATTTGGTAATATAATATTGATTCCATTATAATTTGTAAAATCTAGAGGCTGTGGCTTACTTGTGAATTTCACGAACAAAAAAGTAACCTTTACATCTTGGAGATAACTAAAATATAAATAAAAGATAAACATTTAATATTAAACCAATGCTAATCATAAATCACTTTAACTCTATTCTACTATATCATTTCTATGAATCATATGAATTTCTTTTTTGTGTGTGTTAACTGCGTTAAAATTGGTCAGAAATCCTTGATAGATTTTGCTTCAGGAATATTAGATGGATTGTCAATTTTTTTTACGATTCTTGATGTAAATAATTCGATGCGACTTTTTTCATATATTGGGAACTTGCTAAATCTGGCCAGAAAATTTCCTTGATAATTTGCTCTAAATAAAGAATTAAAGGTTTTTTAATGCATTCATTACAAAAATTTACTGATTTATTGCTAAATTTGACTTTTATATGTAAGGTTGACATTCCTTTTGGCCCTATTACAATCCGAACAAAAACTGGCTTTCAATTTAATTTTTTTCAATGCATGTTTTATACATGAAGAAGCATCCAATTTATTTAAGGAATAAAAACTATTATTATTATATATTGATGAGTGTGAAAAAATATGATTCATTATCGAGCATCCAGAATCATTTTCAATAAAGATGTCTACATTTTGTGTTTGCTCTTAAATGTTGTGAGGAACGATTTCTTTTTTTTCGGCAAGTGACATTTGATATTTTAAGAACATTTATACTATTTTGCAACTTGCCTCTTAGAAATTCACTCTTTGTGTTCCAAATTGTTTTTATTTTTTTACAGTTGAAGTTTTTGCGAGTCTTCCAGAACCATGTTGGTGAGAAACAGACAAAATTTTTTCAAAATGTCATAAATAGTCTATAGGGATATTCTTTCTTTCATTAAGTACTTCAGAGTGAAAGATTTACCTAATCTAATATTTTCAGTATAGAACTTGTGCACTTGTGATCAGAGATATTCTTCTTTATTTGCCATATTTCAGTAAAAAGAAGAGTAAAATGAGGATATGAATATATAGATAGGAAAGTAAATAGACTGAGATATAAATAATATCAAGCAATTTAGTTGTTCCATTGTTTAATTTTGTTCTGCAAGATCCTCATTTTCTTTTTCAGTTGCTTTAGCTGATCCACAAATGAAAGTAAAAATACCTTATATTTGAAAAAGATAAAAATTATACTTTCTGAAAACTGTTGTTATTAGCCTTCATGAACAATAAAATAATCATAGTTTATTTTTCTTTGCATCTCACTTGATCATATTTAAGAGTTAGTTTTGAATAGAATTAAATATAAAATAAAGCTGTTTCAATTTCATTGTAAAAGTTTCTAGTTAACATTTGTTATTGAATTTGATAAGTACACAGTAGAGACAGAAATAATGATCTAACGTGAAAATGTACTAAGCAGCACAGTGTGTGTTTAAGGGTACACACATTTGAACAATCTCTGGAGTTCTTTTCCAAAATGTTTGAAAAAAACTCAAAATCTTAAGTTTTAATATATAATATCTATGGCTATATTAAACTTCTAAAGATCAAATGCAATGTCTGTCTATGAAATTAGTGATTTTAGTCATCCAGTTATAGACCATCCTTATTTATGTAAATTAAATCAGGAATTCCTTTTTGCTGTAAAATATTTTATGAAAGCTTTGGTTTAGCAAAGAGAATCAAATCACTGGGAGCATATTGTTAGTTTGGAATGATAAGATCTGTACCACTGTACTTATAATGCATGACAGGGTTTATGGGCATGTCCTATGTAAATTCTCGATCCCTATTTATTACCTACAGTGGCACAGTCCATTCAAGATTAAGATACTTCTTGTTTTGTAGGACTTTCACTTGAAGGAATAAAAAATCTTCTGGCCTGTACTTGGAGAAAAAGGTAGACTCCCATTCCTTGTTTTTAAAAATTCAGCTAATTTTACTCAAACACACAAAACTAAAATGCATGGAACTAGATTATAGAAGATTCTCAGTTTTCTCGTCGATAATGAAAAAAATTAGCCAGCTATTGCCAAGTTGACTTCATTTATGGTAATTTATTTTTGTCGAACAAGAATTGCCAAGCTTGCTAATAATTTCACAAGAGCAGAGATATGTTTGTGAGAAACCACATTTAATAAAACTCATAAATTAAACCTCTTTTTTGGGGTGGGGAATCCCTTATTTTTAATCTGTTGTTTTGTTTCAAAATGTCATTCACCTTAGAATTTCAAACTTCTATATCTTGGCCATTTTTAAAGATAGTCAAAACAAAAAATTCTTTGGAATCTTTGTAATCAAGGCCACTTAGAGAAAAAATCGTTTTGGAATTTTTTTTTTTTTTTTTCCGTACATTGTTTTGAGTTTGAAATCTTTAAGTGGATGCTGTTTTGAAACAAGATGGCAGATGAAGCTGAGCAACAAACTTTATTGTGACCTTCATAAGTCCTGTATCCTTAGTCACATCCAAATCTATTCATAAATACAAGTGCTGTAATATCAGGGTTCTCAGCAACGTGGAAAGTCAGGGAATTTCAAAGTAGTCAGGAAAATTAAAAAATATATAGGAAAAGCCAGGGAATTTGCAAATATTTTTTACAAAGTCTGGGGAAAAAAATAAAAAATGACATGAAATTCATCAAATGGTCTCGGGAAAAAAATCGCGAAATTTGTCTAATGAGTGCAAAAAAAATTCTGATAATTTCGAAGAGAGATCACAGAAAAAAAATCGCTAATTTTGCCAAAGGATTGCTGAAATAAATAGCGAATTTTGTTGTATGCCCATGGAATTTTTGAAGATTTGGTTAAGGAAATTTCCAGACATGTTTTGCTGGGAACCCTGTATATGACGAAAATCAGATATACTTGTATATACACTCACAGTTGGACCTCTAACAATGTAAATAAATCCAGCAAAAAAGTTTGTTATATGGAAAAGTTGTTAATAAAGATTCATCTTATATTTTAAGCTACATAAAGAAAAAATTTTAAATTCATAAAGACTAAATTTCATATAAAAAGCAATTACACTCTTTTTATAAATTCTATCCATTTGTTTTAGATATTTAAAAGAAAAAAAAAACTTTTGCAGAAAAAACAAGAATAAAACAAAATTATGTCTAGGAATACACTTGTATTTTAGTTTAAGAAAATATTTTTATGTTTAAAATTAATGAATTATATTTTAGTTTAAGAAAATATTTTTATATTTAAAATTAATAAATTAAATTTTTTATGATATTACCATATTTATTATAGCAGAGTAATTTTATGTTTACAATTACTACATGTATCCTTCAATTTATTTTCTGAAAAATTCTGTTTTTTTTATCCAAGTGTTTTGCTTGAAGATATTTTTTCTTCCATAATATGTCTTGCATCTTTGCAATGTTCTAAAACACGCTTCAGACTTATTTTCTTAAAATGATATTCTACATTTGATTGTTTAGATTATATCTATTCTAAAAAGAAAAGTAACTAACGCTGCTGTCACTGCCGTAAAGGAAATTTTTTGTGACTGGAAGTCTTTCTCTGCTTATATTAAGAAAACTATTGCATATGAAAATTGATATTTTTGTAGAAAAATGCTTAATAAACAATGCTGAAGCAGACAGTTTTTAAACCAAAGAATTATTTTAAGTGCTATTTAATGTTGAAGTTGGTCAAAATAGTTCCATTAAAAAAGTTCTATAGGGTCAAAAATATGCCTAGCAATTTAACCATCTTTCGCAGGCACACACTTGACAAGTTTGCAGTGTACTGAGTGCAATCATTTTTTTTTTTTTTAATGACTAATTTTTTTTTTTTTTTTTTTTTTTTTTTTTAATTCAAAATTTTATTATCTGAATAGAGATTTATTTCATATTTCGAAAAAGTCATTTTTTAAAAAAATCTATTGTTGCAAAATTGTAAAACAGTGCAAATAATATTTCTTTTCAACAACTAGGAAATGTATTTACACATGAATATTAAAAAGATAGAAAACTTTGAAATAATTAAATTATTACCTGTTAAAACAGTAAATGTGGAAAATTACATCATATTTAAAATGCCTGAGTAATAATGACAAAGAGTTTCAATTTGAAAATATATTTACATGAGCGATTTCTTTCATATTTTGAAAAAGTCATTTTTTACCTATTGTTGCCAAAGTTTAAAACAGCACAAATAATACTGCCTTTCAACTAAAAAAATATATTTACACATGAATATTGAGAAAAGAAAGAAAAATTTGGTGAAAATTATGTCATATTTAAAACATCTTACTCAAAACAATTTTCTTAGAGCAGGAATGTCAAATATGTGGCCCACCAAGCCTTTGCCAATTTCCGTGTTTGATGCAGAAACTACACTTTCATTAACTGTGGATGCTGTGTTGCTAAGTTGGAAAATTTGCTTTTTCAAAATAGTGCAAAATTCGCTAGAAAATTAAAAAATTTATAAAACTTTTATAACTATTTTTTTTTTTAAATAAATTTTTGCTATATGGTTTACATTGAAACTAATACACTAGACTCCGCCAAATCTGCACAGCTTGGGACCAGAGGTTGTGCGGATTTTAGAATTTTGCAGATTTTTGTTCATTGCTTTGTTTACATTTTTTAAATAGTAATTTGAATGCAATAATGCAATCAAAATTATAATTAATGCTTGCAATAATAGTAAAATATTAAAATAATTAAGTAAAATAATAAACTAAAATGATAAAAATTAAGATAATTTTTAAAATGATTAAATTATTAAAAGTAAAGGTCAAGTAAATAATTAATAATGTATATTTGAATATGCATAAAAAAAAAAAAATGAGATACATTTCCCTTGAATTATTCAATGAAACTTTCTTTATAAAAAATACCCCATTAATCCACATCAAAATCATCGTAATAATAACCAAAAAAGCTTGATTAATACATAAATATATTTGGTAAAAAGATTGTGATTACCAGTGATAGCAGCAATATCTTGATTTTTTATATATATAAATTTATACTCCTTTCATGGAAAACTATGAGTTCAGTCATATTATTAAGAATTATATATTAAAATACATATGGGATGAAATAAAACAAAAAAATTCTGTAATTTTGCCCCTACATCTGAATTGAAAGTTTCATTGTTTACATCTGTAAAGATGTGTGGATTTTAGGTGTTTGTGGATTTTAGGGTTGCAGAATTGAAGGAGTCTACTGTACTTTATTTTACTGCTATCTTTGATTTACATCACATTACAAATTACAGTGAATGTGCCTCAAAAGATGGCGCCGGTTGTTCTGAATATTTTATAGCAACAACTGATTTCAGTGGTTTCAGAGATGTTATGCATCTGTCAATAATATTCAGTTTATATTGCTTTGAGTTTCATACAAAAGCCTTGTTGTTTTTTACTGTGTTGAATATGGCAAATTTTGTGTTAGCGAAGCAGCATTTGCGTAAGGTTTTAGTTTTCTGCTTTAATTGGAAGAAAAGTGCAGCTGAAGCCCATCGAATGCTTGTGGAAGTTTATGGTGACACTGTTCTAACTAATAAATCATGTAGGGAATGGTTTTGACATTTCAAGAATAGTGATTTCAGCATTGAAGTCAAGCCTCACTCTGGACAGTCAAAAAAATTCGAAGACATTTAAAGGCATTACTAGATGAAAATCAGAGTCAAATGCAAGAGGATCTTGCAGAATCATTCGGAGTGAGTCAACAAGCCATTTCCATACAAATG
This sequence comes from Maratus speciosus, assembly GCA_963932465.1. Taxonomy (NCBI): domain Eukaryota; kingdom Metazoa; phylum Arthropoda; class Arachnida; order Araneae; family Salticidae; genus Maratus; species Maratus speciosus. The sequence continues at coordinate 251,000,957 of OZ010793.1, read as the reverse complement.
AAATCCATGGGAATGATTCAAAAGCAAGGAAATTGGGTGCCTTATGAACTGAAACCGAGAGACGTTGAAAGACTATTTTTTACAAAAGCTGTAAAAAAAATATTTGGAAACACTCAAGTGGGATGTTTTACTGTACCCGCCGTATTCTCCAGACACCGCTCCTTCTGATTACTGGTTGTTCCGATGGATGCAGCACGATTTAGCAGGTCACTGGTTCACTTCTTTTGCAGGCTCCAAACTTGGATCGCCTCAAAAGAAGAGTTATTTTTTTTAGATGGAATTGGAAAATTGCCTGAGAATTGGTAAAAAGTAGTAGCCACCGATGGACAATACTTTGATTAATCTGTTCATTCATTTTGTTTTGAAATAAATGCATATTTGAACACAAAAAACAGACCAAACTAATTTGTACTCCCAATAAAACATGAAAAATTAAAAATATTAAAATTTCCATTCAGTTGACCAGTGCTGAATTCAGACACTTTTCTCCAGGGGGGATTTCTTGTGGCTTCAGCGAGAACATTATAGAGTTCCGTGGGGCGGGAGGGTTGCACTTTTTGACCATTGAAAACACAAAATCTCAAACCTAGCCAATCTCAACACTGCAATTGGCACTTTTTATTTGCAGAGTAAAGTAAAAGTACTCACTTAAAAGTAAGTGAAAAGCTTCTGGAAAATATTCCTACGCTCAATATAACCACCATAGATGATATTTTTGATTCAATTATGAAAATTTCAACTGAATAAGGTTTGTCATTTAAAAATTAAGTTTATATTGAAAATAATAGTGTTCCTGCCATGATTGGTTTCATAAAAAAGAAGGAATTATTACAGAGAAAAATTCGTAGATCAGGGTAATAGACTTAATTTAAAAAAAATTGTAACATCTTTTGATCTAAATATATTTTCATGTTGATCAGTTCATTTTTGTACGACATCCTTACTATTTTCAATTTTACAGGATAATAATAAAAACCGAAAATATTAAAATTATTGCTTTTTACTTAATAAATAAGCCTTAAAATTTTCTGGTGCATGTTTTCATCTTTCCGGTGGGTAGCTTTGAAAGTTTGTATGATTTTCCCCCTTTTTTATTCTTGTTGTAAAGTGGCCTGTGGCTTTGCATACAATGTTTAATTTGGTCCCCAGTTGTAAACAGAATTTGACATGGTAGCAACAACATTGTTTACTTAGCCTTATATAAGCTGATTTTCAAATTGTTTAATTGATCTTATTTAATCCCTCACGAAAACAGTCATTAGCTGTCGCAAGCAGAGATTCATCCTTAAGAACCGAAAAATCCCTCTGTCAAAGGGAAATGAATGACAATATGATTACAGATTGCCACTGGTTATAATTCAGCCTTCTTTTAAAAACAGAGCAAATTAGCAGGTTTTTCGAGCCTGCAGTGTCTGAATGAGGGTTGGCAAGCATTGTTCGTAAGGGCAGAGTCCTGTAGTATGTAAAAAGAATAAATTTGAAATGTCCAGAAATATTTTGAGAAATAGAGGGGACAAAAAGAGATTTAAAAAAAAGTTCATTAATTAGAAAATACAGTCGAGTCTCTCTATATCTCTAGTTGGCTTTCTGCCAAAATGTGGTACACAATATGAATGTGATTTTACTTTTAGTTTAATTGCATTGTATAATGGCATTATAAAATTCAATTATATTTTAGTTTTGAAGAGGGAAGAAATAAATTTGGATTTGATTTATCCTGCTAGTCACTTATTATTTAGCAAAAAGTTTATTTCTCCCTATCTTTTTCCTGTACTATCCATTATTTAATGTAAAGCTGGATATTTTTATATAAAAAACCGATTTATGCTTGAAAATTCATTTTGGCCTGAAACTATTTTTCCTATAAATTCTTTTCAAAATCTGACTCTTCAAAGTGAGTTGTTTGTTCTTTTGCATACATGCAGTTATTGTAGGGTTTAATCTAAGAGCTAGCCAAATAGCCAACTGGAGGTGCTTTTTGCCCCCAAAGCATTTAGTGAATTAGCCAAATAGCGACAGCCAAAGAAAATTGCTATATCATTCCCAATTTGTTGTTTTGCATTTCGTAAATCTGCTGCCGTTGCACAAAAACAAAAAACTCATATTGCACCCACGCTGCGGCAACACTTCAAAATTTGTCTTATGCTCTCTATGCAACCATCTTCAGTGTGACGTCATTTGCATCAGACACGACTCCAGCATATGGTGAAAACGAAAATCTCAGATTATATAAGCATGGGATATGATGTGCACTAGTTTTGAATCATATGTGCCAGATGCATGTCGTATAAACTTTTCAGACTTGAATTTATGCAGGATCTGGCTACAACGTGTAAAGAAATGAAACTAGCTTATTGTATTTTTTTCCCCGTAAAAATGGCATTACTGGCATGTTTCCCAATGTGACTTCTTTGTATGAATTTGTAGCATCACTTTTGTTGTCTACAGCAGACTGTGAAAGTGGAATTCAGTCTCATGAATATAACAAAAGCTGACTTGAGAAACAAACTGACAATCAAAAATCTAATTAACTTAAAGATGATTAATTTGGAATTTTGCAAAGAATTTCCATTAAAAAAAGCATTTGCTGTGTGGTATACAGCCAAATCTCAAAGGGCCAATCTTACAGAGTGGTGTATTTATTTGCATATTGCATAACTAAAAATAATACTAATGTCCTATAGAAATTTTGCATAAATAAAACTTTTTTTTTTTTTCCTTGGCTAAAGCTATTTTTATTTGGCTAGAAGTTATTGGTTGCAATTAGTCAAAAAGCTAAATATCCCTTTTTCCTAGATTAAACCCTAAGCTATTGTTTTAGCATTGTATTTGTTATCTGTTGGGAATTGATGAAATGAAATTCTAGATACTTTGGAATATCTGTCATGATTGCTGCAACAAAAAACGACACTCGTAGACATTACTAATTATTTAATTAAAAATCACTTTTAAAAATTAGAATAAGGTGCTAAATGATCATACAAGCATGAAAAATACATTAAACATTCTGAAATGAAACATGTGAATAAATGATTAATGAGAGAAACATGAGATAAGATGAATTACTATATAACTACTACTTCGACTTTCCTTTGAGTAAAAGGAAATGAAAATTAATCTCTTTTTTGGTAATATTGCAATTGAAACATTTTCATTTTGAAATTTCATAAATTTTGAAATTTATTCTTACTAGAATGAGTTTTATTTAACTTCAAATAATACAATAAAAAAAATTAATAGTGGAGTAAATTTTATGATATATACATATTTATATATTATGAAGTACTAATAATAATTTTAATGTTCAAAATAAGTGTGGAAAACAAAATTGTTTCTGCTATATAAAAATACCATTAATGCTAAAGTAAACTATTACAAAAATCCTACAATATCCCAAAATAACTGAATTTAACTCTCACAAACAGTTCAAAAAATGCTCGTTTCCCTATCAAGGGATTCATACATCATCTAAAGTTTATGGCTGTGAAACAGTTACATCTTACAAATCTTAGATAATTGTCGAATTCTAAAGAAAATTGTTGCATTTCCCCAATGACTTTTGAAGTTATGATTGTTTGAAATGTGTCCAACCTTTCTCGATGACTGTGTTTAAAAACATCAATTTTTATTAATAGTATTTTCATCTATATACTTATTAAATTTGCCACTCCTTCCTACCACAATTCCAGTAAAATATCCAAAGCTGCCAACCTTGCATAAATGTTTCAAGAATTTCCCTATATTTTTTAACCAGAAAGTGTATTTAATAAAATGTGTCTTGCCTTTTTGTAGTACTTATTTAATTTCATTTATTAAGTACAATATTTGATACAATATATGTTTATATGAAAAAAAACTGCAGGAGATTAGCAGCTATGAAATTATATAATCTCTATCCTGATTATTAATTAACTTACTAAATGTTATATAAGAGCCATTCAATTGCTTAATGAATAACCTAAACAAAACAAAATACTACTGAGGAAAAGAAAATTCTTTTTAAAATGTGAATTGTGTAATATGTATTATAGCAACAATAAACTTATTAAAAAATAAAAGGATTAAGACTTATACTACTGTTATATAAGTAAGAGAATAAACTAATTTGTCAATTTAAGATAACACCACTGATTTCAGTCTTCAAAATATATATATTTTTAAAATTTATAAACATTTTCCCAAAGATTTAGAAACATGTTTCGTCAGTTTCTATGAAAGCACAATGCATTATAATTAATTCCTTTAAATATAAAATATTTTTAATACTGAAATCAACGATAAAAAGGTATGTTCAATGATGTTTCTTCAATTATAAAAACTGTATTAATATTACAATAAAAAAAAAAACATTTGTTATATAAATAAGTGCAACAGGTCTGTCCAGATTAGTCTCTTCTTTTTTTGTATGAATTTATTTCCTATTTTTGTGAAAAGCACAATTTCACAACAAATCAGTTCTTTTTTTTCTTTGACAGCTTATTTTAGCCTGTGGTGCAATGACAGGGTGTGAGGGGAAGGGGACAGGCTAAACTCTTAATTCTTACTTACAAATATCAAAAACATATTTTACTTACTAGTTCATACCAGTTTGTTTTAAAATGTTGATTACTGCTTCATATTCACTATTTATTTCTCACGCCCATTTGAAATTCTGATATCTGGTATCAAGAATTTCTTGCTTTAAACATTTTTTTAGCCTAAACAAGATTCATACATGAAAAGAATCAAACAGTATCTGCTGAAGATGGAATAAGTGCAGACAAAGATAACTGTTCCATGATGTTTGGGAAATTATTCCAAAAAAGAAAATAGTGTAACATGAATAAGTTAAGCATGAAACAATGCAAAATAAGAACAGTAGTAGGTTGATTCCATGCCAAATCAACCAAAAAATTTCAATATTCAACCTGCCATTTCAGATTTCAATGAAACTGCCAGGAATCATTGTCCCTGATAATATAAATGAGAATATATTTTTATAATTTTTGTATCTCATTAAATTTTCATACAATTAATTATTTAAATTTTAAAAAATCATCATTTTTTGGCTTGCATAAATGTTTTCAATTTTGAATTTCTCCAGTTCTATCAGGCGTAGAGAGTTCTATAACCTCTCAATCTAATTTTTTTTTTTTTTAATTTGAAATTTAAAAATTTTTTAGATAGTTTTTTTTTTTTTTTTTTTAATGTATGTTTTATGTAATATTATATTCTTAAAATTTTGAAATTTTTAGAGTGGGATCTTCATGGGATCAGGAGTTATGAAATAAAAGCTACAGTTTACCATACAAAAAATAAATAAATAACAAAATAAGTTAGAGTCAGATTATCATTTTTATTGTAATATTTAGCTTTTATTTAATAACTCCTGATCCCATTTAGATCCCACTCTAAAAATTTTAAGCTTATAATATTACATAAAACATACATTTTTTTGAAATTTTTAAAAAGCACTATCTAAAAAAAAATTATAATTTCAAAATTATTATTTTTAATGAAGTAGAGTCAAACTTGCATATCAAATAAAACCTTATGAAATTCTCTTTAAAATGAGGGGTTATAGAACTCTCTACCCTGATAGAACTTGAGAAATTCAAAATTGAAAACATTTATGCAAGCCAAAAAATGATGATTTTTCAAAATTTAAATAATTGTATGAAAATTTAATGAGATAAAAAAATTATAAAAATATATTCTCATTTATATCATCAGGGACAATGATTCCTGGCAGTTTCATTGAAATCTGAAATGGTCAGGTTGAGTCACTGGTTGATTTGGCGTGGAATGACCCTAACAAAATCAAAAATTTGAATCGGGAGCGCATATGGAACAAAAGCAAGTGTTGCCAACAATGCAGTGAAAGAATTCATAGAAATTACAATGATCTGTGATGCAATTCAAAGTTCTTCTTAAAAAAAAAAGGGAAAAACTTTTTCCGAGACACCAAGATGTGACGCAACTAATTTAATGCAAGAGTGATAGTAATTTTAAATTTGATGATTGCAATAGTGAATTCATACTTGATGAGTATATGCAATAACCATGCAATATTTAAATTTATGATATTTTTCAGTAATCAACTGAAGAAAATTGCTATTTGTTTTTGAGATCATTGACAAAACATATTTTTCCTTGGCTGTTTGAAGAAATTCACAATTTTTTTTCCCAGACCAAGTCGTGAATTAATTTTGCAAAATTCTACAAACGAAAAAAAAATTGCAGACTTTCACAATAATTTTTAAATATTAGCAGAATAATTGCATGCGTATTAAAGAATTTAAAGTAAGAAAAATACCATACAACATTTTTTATAATGCAGGATTTTCCTACTTTTGTGCAATTTGCACAATTCCACACGTTATTTCAAATCCTGCCTCTTAAAGAAAACTTTGTGTCCCCCTCCCACCCCAGAGATTCTTGAAATGGCACCACTGCTAAGAAGGATGAACATTTGTGATGTAAATATTCGTAAAAACCTGATTCATTTGTCGTTAATATCTAGTGAGGGTTTTAGTAAATTTGTTTCGGAACTGAATCACCCTTGCAAAATACCCAATTTGGACGGCATGTTGTGATGAGTCACAATTATAAATTGAATAAAGACAGAACTCTGATTTGTTGACAATGTTTTTAATGGAATGCAATGTATACAAAAATGAATAATGATAACACTTTTACATTTGGTGAAATTGTGTAGCAGGCACTGAAAGCACAGTTAGAAAGAGATAATCTCTTTACAAATATCACACTTAACAGTTTCATCTTTAACACAAAATTTAGCATTCCATTTGTTGACTTCATGTGCAAATTCATGAAACTTCTTCTTGACAAAGCTACATGGATTTTTACGAATTATATCACAGCATAGTCCATTTATGGCAGACACAACATCAAATGGATTAGGGCAATCAAATTCCTAGAGAAAAAATAAAGTTAAATAAATAAAGAAATTAAAAATTTTTAATTCAGTTTCAAGAGATGAAAACTCAAAACAGACAAATGAAGAAAGTCAAGGGGGATGATAGTTCAATTCTGAAAATTTTCAGGTGACAGTGCACTGCACCTAGTAGCTTGACAAATATAGTTTAGTAATCTTTGTCTGAGGTAAAAAGGAGGATAACCCTTTGAAAAACCATTGAAGATAAAAAAGGGGGAAAAAAACCCTTCAAATATAAAAACGATTTAGTATGAGGACATAAGTTCTTTCTAAGAGTAGAAAAAATCCAGATTAGTTTTATTCGAAATGAAATAAATTAGATACCAAGAAACAATTCTTTTTATATTCTTCAGTTTCTTTTTATAAATAAAAAATACAATTTGCAGATACTCATGTACTAAAATAAGCTTTACTTTAAAATTTTTGAAAAATGGAAAAACATATGTAAAAAATTATAGTATGTTATATACTGCTCCAGTTTTATTGTTATCTTCATGCAGTAGACATGCAAACAACCAAATCAATTAATAAATTATTGTGATAAAAAGTTTAAAGTGAATAGAGCGAAAATATATTTCAAATTAAAAAAAAAAAAAAAAAAAACAATAAAATTTAACACTGATTCAGTTATAAATTACCCCAATGAAAATTTGGTAATGATCTACACAAGGACTAATTTACCACACATTCTATGAACATTAGGCTGAATGTCAAATTATTAATGTTATGTCTCTCTCAATCACAAAATTAATCAAGAAATTACTAAGGAATGAAATTTTTCCCAAGTCACCTTCACTAAAATACTTCAACTTGCATGTAACCGGATTATAGAAGTTTCACTCAATTGTACTTAAAACAATGTAAATAATTCAGTATTTGTTTGCTTCCATTTAATATTTCATAACTAAATTGCAAAAAGAAATAAAACTCCACAAATAACAAAATAAATGAAAAAATAAATAAATATGTAATCAAACTTCGTGCTTAAACTCTGAAATAATCAGAATCAAAAAGGATGTTATAAATAGTGAAATATTTCAAGATTAACTGCTGGCATGCGGCTAATTCTAAAGTGCCAAAAATGCTTTTTAGTGTAGTTGGTGGCCAATTTAACCCAGGTAGCTCGGGTTGGTTTGCCAAGTAATATTCATGGCTTGGTATTTTGAAATGGCTTTGATGTGAGAACATAAACAGATTTCGGGAGGTACCAGGCATAAAAGTGAGGAAACAGAAAAAAAGATTATTATTATTTTTTTTTCCATCTATGCAATGGGGACAGAATTTTATAATATAGAGACATTTTATAAGACAACAAAATGAAATATAATTATGCATATGATTGTTATTTTCTTTTCAAAACTTAGAAAATATTTAAAAGAAGTTTAAACTAACAATAAACATACAAACTCACTGAATTAAAAAAGGAGAATGGAAGATAATTTGTTAAAAACTTTATTCCAAATATACCTGATGAATTTTTGTCTTAAGTACCTACTGTGATTAATTTTTTAAAACAAATATTCTGGATAGTTTGACTCTTTCAGATTTCCCCCCACCTTTCTAAGGAAAAAAAAATCTCTCCATGCTAATATGCATGTCAAAGTGACCTTTGATCCAAAAATACACCACTGTGTTGAATAAATGGAACAAAATATTCTATTCCAAAAAAGAATCTTATTTCTTTCAATTTTAAAATGTAAAAAAATTTCATTCTTTAACCCCCTTACAGATGAGAGTCACGTATATGTGCCGCATAAGGTGCTCAGAATCTATCATTATTCTTGCCAGTTATTTTTCATTGTAAATTTTGCCTTATTTAATCAGGGCATTTTCCTGATAAAATTAGGCATAAATTTCTGTTGAGAAACACCGGTGTTAATAGATTAAAAATTCTGTAAAAGATGCTTGTCACGAAGGGGTTAAAGACACTTTAAACAACTTCATTTACATGATTGTTTTTGAGATACTCGTAACATAAATTGACCTTTGATTTGAAAGCTCTTCAACACAAAAGTTCAGAAACAAACTTCAAGGGTTTGAGTAGATAAATGACTAAATCACTAAAAATCAATGTTTAAACACACAATAAAATACATTAGATAACGTTAATAAAACCAGATGTATATGTTACATGAGTTCCAGGACTCACATCATCAGTGTATAAATTTTATGTATAAAAACAATACCCCCCGCCCCAACTAGATGCATAGCGAAAACCCAAATGTCAGTAATACACAATACCAAAAGACCACAAAGTTCAACAGCCAATGAAATCAAAGCGGGAGTGAAGTATCATGGCACAACAAATCCACCCAGAAAGTTGAGAAGTAAGGTACACTAGACAAATCATTAACCAAGAAGTTTTTAAATCTATGAATATGAACAGCTTCAAAAAAGTCTAAATCTAGAGGAGTTAAAGCATTTTTTGATAATAGTAGCTGAGTCAAAATTGAAATTATGTCCCTTCCCCCTGCAATGAGAAGCAACAGAGGTTTTAAACAATTCTTTTTTTCTTTACATAGTTTATGTGTTCCATGATTCTGTAACGGAGTTTTTTCGTTTAGTTTGTTCAATATAGGAGAAACCACATTGACATTGAATATTGTAAACACCCCAATAATTTTGAGGAGGAATTTGAACCTTAAGCTGTGAAAAAGTTAATTTATTAAGAGGTTTAATAAACCACACTAAAATCATAATGTCTTAAGATATTAGCTATTTTAAAGCTAATACTAATATAAAATAATAAGCAGAGCTTAATTTCTAACAAAAAAAGTACCGGAGCCATAATATTTTGCAGTACTAAAACCGTAGCCCCCACCACCACCACCCGAATCCGCATGTTTATATTTCATACATTATTTGCAAAATTTAAAGCATCTTTTTTTTTCTTCAGCAAAATAAAAATCTTAACACATTAAGCGCCACTTCAGTCACCGGTGGCTGGCACTGAACTTTCCGTTTAAAACACGTCATTCACCGATGATTGACGGTCTAAAATATGATGTAAAACTAATGATATATATATCGTTTTAAGTAATTACTGAAAATGTATTTAAAATTTACTTACCTTTTATTTATTATAGAATTATACTTTCCTAAAAATTACTTAAAACATTGTAAATTTTTCAGCTTCAGTGTCAGTCACCGTGACACTCAATGTGTTAAATATATCTACCTGCATATACTTAACTGTCACCAATTCCTCTGTTTAGTTTATCACTTCTTCCGAATAGAAATATTTGTCTAATTTTAATGTTAATTAATCATAAAATTCTGCAATTAAATAAGGTAAGGATTATGGTTCTAAATTAGTGTTAACACAAAAAAGGAATTACTCGCAGCTATGCATATATAATGAATGAACAACTAGCAAAAACATTTATAAGAAAAATTTTCAGAAAATCTTACACACCGTTTCATCTCCATCTGCTACTTGTGTGACACACTACGTCACATATAAGTGTTTTGATAGAAAATAATGCAGAAATTTGGAGATGGGAGGGAAAGGGAAAGGGTAATTTAGGCTTCGGTTTTTCAGAATCGCTACTGCACTGGGCTCCAGAGCCCTGTATTTATGAGCTCTGGTGAAATTCGACTAATATTTAAATATTTACTAAAAACAGAGAAGTACCGGAGCTGAGCTCCGGTGCAAGTTAAGCCCTGATGATAAGGATAAGAAACCGCAGTAACAGAAGAATCAGGATTATTAACACATTTATAAACATTAACATTCATAAATGACTAGGATTAATTTCTGCCCACCCCCCTTCCCCCATATACTTCCAATATTTTCTTTGCTTTTTTTGAAGCAATTCATACTTTTTTGGCGCAGCATGTCCCTTAAGGGATTTTGCGCCATAAAACCCCATACAACCAACCAACTTGAAGCAATTCACATAATGTCAGAAATTGCTTTAATAAAGGAGGTAGTCCTCTTTTTCGAGAAACACTTTCATGCCTGAATTAATAAATAAAACAGAAAAATAAATAGCTTTGACTGGTCAGTTTACTAGTTTTTACTTTCTTCTATCTTTACAAGAAAGTACTGAATTCATGAAAAATTTTGAATTGCGGTTTTCAACAGATTTACACGTTTTAGGTGTCAGAGAACGTGAAAAACATATTTTTTACAAAATGTCTCTGTGTGTGTGACACAAATTTTGTGGGCACTCTATCTCAAGAACTAATGAACGTAATTTAATAAAACTTTAAATTCAGTTAGTCCCTGATATAAACTAATGCTGATTATTTTTTGGCATAAATCGCCCAACAGGTGGTGCTGCTATTCTGCATTTTCCACAATAGCTATATCTCAAGAACTAATGCACGGATTTTTATAAAACTTCAGATTCCATTAGCCCTTGATATAATTTGGTGCTGATTACTTTTTAGTGTAAATCGCCCAACAGGTGGCACTGTTATGTGGCATTATTCATGGTTATTCCAATAGCTCTATCTCAAAAACTAATGCACGAATTTGCACCAAACTTCAGATTCAGTTAGTTTCTGATATAAATTAGTACTGCTTAGTTTTTAGTGTAAATAGCCCAACAGGTGGTACAGCAAGGCTGCATTTATCATGATTTCCGCAATAACTGTATCTCAAGGACTAATGCTTTAATTTTCATCAAACTCCAGATTCAGATAGTCCCTGATATAAATTGGTCCTGATTAGTGCTTGGAGTAAATAGACCAACAGGTGGCACTGCTATGTAGATTTTTTACAATTTCTGCAATAGTTCTACCTCAAAAATTAATGCACGAATTTTCATCAAACTCAGATTCAGCTACAACTTGACATAAGTTATTGCTGATTAGATTTTGGTGTAAATCACCTAACCGGTGGCACTGATATGCTTTATTTTTTAGGAAATATTAACATGTATGAGATAGAAGAAAGTTTTGGGATTGCTACATCCGACTAGTTTTGTTTTTGTTCTTACAATTTTTTTTTTTTTCACCAACAAACTTTTAATTTAATTTTATTTGCTTCCAATTGCTTTTTGTAAAGAAAATAGATCTACCCAACCCCAGACAGAAATGCGGTGCAGCATTGAAGCAAACACTGCACATTATATTAGATTAGTCTGAAATTAAATCAGTCCTTGTACATTAATATAACAGCTTAAAAAATAATACATAAAAAGTTTTACTTAAACATAATAATTTAACATTTTTCAGAGTTAAAAAGAAATGATTTTAATTCAAAACTTACCACTGAGTTCAGAAGCTTCATCAGCTGAAAAACTTTTTCATGCTCTGAATGCAAATTTTCTAAGATCAGTTGTTCTTGAGTTAGATCTATTTTTTCCTCTTCACTCTCTCGGCTAGGTGTTTTGATACTTGTTTCATCAATCAGTTCTCGTTTTTCATTGTTATTCACTGTCAATTCACATTTTTCTTGAATTTCACCAACCTCCTTTTTAATATCTTTTTCTGCCAGCAAACAATCATTGTTATAACTGCAGTTTGAATAATTTTCATTGGGAGAATCTGAAGCAACTACACTTTTTGAAGAATGTGAAATAGAATTTTCTTGGTCTTTTTTAGCTTCAATCTCATCACTACAAAAATTTTTTTGATTTAGTGCAGACTCGACTTTTACAACATCAGGCAATTCTTTAGTATTAGTTAACACGGATTTGGCAGATTTCTTTCTAGATATGTTAGCTATAGCACTATCTAAATAATGTAAATACTTTTGAAGATAGAAGAATAATGCATATTCATCTTTACAGTTGACGGAAGTAAAGCTTTTAGTTAGAATATAAAAAAGACTTACATCAGACCAACATTGTAAATGATCATCATCAGACACTGACATAGTTTCAACTATGTAAGTACACTCTGGTAAAGGTAGTTTTTCATTTTCTTCTTTTTTATCATTAATTGTAAGCTCCATTTCGTTTTCTTCAATTTTATTGTCAATACTGTGCAAAAATTCATCTTTTTCAACTCCATCATTTTCCTTTGTTAATGAAATTCCATTTTCAATTATTTTAGTTGGTGAAACAGCATTTTCAATTTTGTTTGTTGATAAAGTTTCATTTTCAATTTTATTAGTACTTTTGGATAAGCCATTTTTTGCTGCTGTATCATCATTATCATGTGGAATAAGAGAATCTCCAAATCTATTAAATATATGTGGAGCGCCTGTGTCCTCTATACTTTTAACATTATCTTTAACAGACATCAAAGAACTAGATACAATTAAATTGTTTTCTTCTACTGGTGGTGAATTACAGTTATTATGAGGGCTGTCTCTGTTTTGTGGTGAAATATGATTTATTACTTCATTTGACGTATCTTTCTCTTGTAACAATGCAGTAGGAAGAGTGTTTTGGTTTGTATTTTCACTGCAATTGAATTCTGGTTCAACTCCATGTTCTTTAATATTTTCATGATCATTAAAATCAGTGTCTTTCTTATCACATAAAACAGGTAAATTTTCATCTTCAGGCAAAACTGCTTTGGTATTTTTAGCACATGAAATTATACTATCATAACACCTGAACTTCCAACCATGTTTTGCTAGCTTTCTGAGTTCAGAAATGTAACAAACTGAAAAATATAAAATCAAGCTGTCTTTGCAAGACTTCAATGATAAAGTATTTAAAACTTGTTTAACAGCTTCATCTAAGTTAGATGAAAAAGCTTGATTGAGTGAAAAATCTTCAACAATAGATGTATTTAATGATGTAAATTTATCACACAATGATTTATAAATATCTTGGAGATGCAGGAAAGATGATGACTGAGATTCTAGATACTTATTTTCACAAATAAAAGCATCTTCATTGGTGCACCAATATATGTCTGAAAGAAAGTATAATGTTAAACATTCGCTTAAGCAGTCAATCAATTACTAAATGTACAAAATTAGAACTAGCATGATTAGAAAAAAGTGAAAGAGTTAAATTAACATGAATAAATTAATCAGACATATTAATGATTGAAAATTGATATATTAAATAGGGATGTGACAAATATTTGGCCACTATTTGGTTGGCTGTATATTGAAGGCTAGTTAGCTGAATATTGAAAGATATCTTGTTGAATAAATTCAGGCTATATATTTTTGCTTTTGCTTTTTGGAATTTTTTTTCCTCTAATCCAAACTGACTACATTCTGACACATTCAAGAAGTCGCTTTCATTCGTAATTGCACAAAATGTTCAGTTATTTGTATTTGTCATGATCATTAATTTATTATTGGTACTAGAACACTTATGAAACAAATGGAATAGTTACAATACATTGTGACAAAATCAGGAGCAACTACTCAAAAGCAGTTACTATTCTTTTTGATCACATTATAAAGACGAGAAAATAATACAGGGGTGATTGTGACTCAGAGTGAAAAACCCTGAAAATTATCGATGCAAAATATACCAATATCAATTTACATATCAACTGATGCTGCAACAGCATGACATATTGCTGCTATTATTTGAAATATATAATTGCAGAAAAACATAATTTGGTAAACTTATGTTAATTTCACTGAAAGCTAAGTGACTTCATCAAATGGAGAGTGCAATTTATCTTGTTATATGCAAAGTTCGAATTCTATATTCAGTAAATGAATTTATTCTAAGTACTCATGAAACAGGTTCAAATTATGTGTTAAGAGTTCTCTTAGGAGATTTAATGCAAGTCATATCTAGTTATTTGAAAACAGTAAAAAAATGTCAAAACCAATCCAATTTTACTTCTAAGTGGCTAAGTATTAGAAAAAATCAAATAAAAATCTATTTTTAAAGCTTTACTCTTACACAAAGTAAATTTCTTTTTCCTGCTTTCTTCTTGGGTATTACACATTACAGATATGCAATTCTGGACATTTTTGTACTGAGATTGAGATGGGTAACACAATACCAGGGGTGATTCTGAGTAAAAAAAAAAATATATCTGAAATTCACAGCAACTTTTCTGAAAGGTTACAGAAGAGAGGGTGGGGAAAGAATCACTCCTGGTTCTAATTATGTGTTTTTTCAGCGATCCTTTCACGAAATTTGCGTTTTTTCCGCGATTTTTCGGCGAAATTTGCGTTTCTTAGCGATTCTTTAAAGAAATTCATGTTTTTTTCCCGTGATCCTTTAACAAAATTAACACTTTTTCTGCTATCCTTTGACGATATTTCAGTTTTTCTAGCGATTCTTTGATGAAAATCGCGTTTTTTCTTGCGATCTTTTGACGAAATTCGCGTTTTTTCCGCGATTCTTTGAAGAAACTGTTTTTTTTTTTTCGTGATCCTTTAATGAAATTTGCGTTTTTCCTGCGATCCTTTGGCAACATTTCCGTTTTTCCCGCGATCTTTTGACGAAAATCTTGTTTTTTTTTTCGGGATCCTTTACAAATTTTGCACTTTTTAGCGATATTTTGACGAAATTTGTGTTTATTCCGCGATCATTAGAAGAAATTTCTTTTATTTCGAGATCATTAGACGAAATTTGTTTTATTTCGAGATTCTTTGAGATATTCGCGTTTTTTCCGCGATCTTTTGGTGAAATTTGCGGGATTTTTTCGCGATTATTAAAAGAAATTAGTTTTTTTCGCGATCCTTTAACGAAGTTCGCGTTTTTCCAGGGATCCTTTGGAGATATTTCCGTCTTTCCCGCAATCATTTGACGAAAATCGCGTTTTTCCCCCGCAAACTTTTGACGAAAATCGCGTTTTTCCCCGCAATCTTTTGACGAAAATCGCATTTCCCCGCGATTCCGGGATGGGGAAAATTCTTCCCGGTTCTAATTATGTGTTCTTTCAACGGTCTTTTGACGAAATTCGCGTTTTTTCCGCGATTCTTTAAAGAAATTAATGTTTTTTCGTGATCTTTTAACGAAATTTGCGTTTTTCCAGCGATCCTTTGACGATATCCATTTTTCTGCGTTCCTTTGACGATATCCATGTTTCTGCGTTTCTTTGACGATATATCCGTTTTTCCCGCGATCTTTTGACGAAAATCGCGTTTTTCCCCGCGATGTTTTGACGAAAATCTTAGTTTTATCGCGATCCTTTGCGAAATTCGCGCTTTTTCGCGATCCTTTGACGAAATTTGCGTTTATTTCGAGATTTTTTGACGAAATTCACTTTTTTTCCCGCAATCCTTTGACGAAATTGTCGATGTTTTTCAGCAAACGATTGAGGAATTGATTTTTTTCGGCGACCATTTGTCGAAATTCATGATATTTTTTCATGTCCGAATTTTCCGCTAAACGTAACGATCTCATAAACCCGGAAGGATCGACCGAAAAACCCGGAAATCCGGGCTACACCCGGAGCACAATCACCCCTGATAATAATAATGAAATTAATCTTCTTACGAGCCATTTTAGTACTAAATATTGATATTTTTTTCTTGAATGTTTCATACAGTCTATGAGAACATTATGTTTTTAACTCCTAAAAATTTGAAAGGTTTGGACACTAAAGATTATTATTTTTTAAACATTTAAAATATCAGACAACCACTCTCTCTCCCTTTTTGCGGCAAACGCATAGACTCCAAAATCAAAATATGCAAAAACGAAAATACGAAATAGCACATACTTTCAATTCTTTTTGCAACACTGCAAACCATTTAAAAAAAATAAGAATATTAACCCCTTGAAAAAAATTCATTCCCTGAAGTCACTTTTCATTTTTTAAGTGCATTTTGCCGTAGGATTAAATCAATGCACATTTTCATTAAAAAAAAATATATATACATTTAATTTACATATCTAAATATTTTAGGATTTGGATAATTATATGTTGTGAAATTTATTATATTTTTATGAAAAATAACATTTTTTAATGAAAAGTGACATCCTGCTACTCAAATGAAAGAGTCTTCTTATGAGTGCTTTTTACCACTAAAAACGAATATTTCTTTAATGAATTTTTCATTTAAAAATATAAATTCAGACAAAATTCAGTTTATAACACAAAATCATACAAATTTAAGGTTCATTTAAGGTTATTATCATATGCCTGGACAACGCCGGATGGGTTAGCTAGTAAGAAATAACTTTAAATTTAATAAGTAAGTAAGTTTAAATACAACTAGGTAGTTAAAAATAATTTTTCTGATCTTAGAGTAAATCTATAGTAGAATAAATTCCTAATTCTTACTTTTTATTTCCATGCAAATCAATTATTAAAAGCTATATATGAAAAGATAACATGGCAGCTTAGTGTCATTATAAACTTACCAAATGGTAAATAAAGCCAAAAAACAACTCTGGGCATGAAAGCAATGTTATATGATGCTGGGAAAACTTTAAGAATATATTTCTGTGTAACATCAAAGTCATTTAGAAGAGATGATACAATCACTTGAGAGGTACAAATAGCTACATTAATATGAGCCTGAAAAAGGTCACAAAAGGTAGAAATAAACATAATGTTTGAAAACCATGTATGACAAAGTAAATAAATAAATTAAAATAATCCAGGCATCAATGAAATTGGATCAACCATACTCAACTTGTGGCCCAAGACACATAATCTTTAATCCATGTATTTAAAATGAATTCCAATGTGCATAAGCATTTAAGACCTTCATCATTAAATTTGCACTATATATATCTAAATTGAAAAAAAAGTTTTTCATTGAGCAAAAACCTGAGAAGAAAATCTCCCAATTTTTTTTTTTTTTTTAGAACCTGGAAATTCTACATTTTTATGCTATCACATAGTATATTAACTAATGCTGCTGTTCAGGGTTGAAAATTTGTTGAAGAAAAAAATTGGCAACAAAAAATATTTACTGTTTACCATTTCCAAACAATAAATTTTGCAGCATATTTCTACAACATTTTCAATAGAAATCTATCAGGAAGTTTACTGTTTGGAAATAGTGAACTCAAAATTTTTTGGTAACATTTATTCTGCAACCAACATTCCAACCCACTAATATTAACTTTGTATATCACTTTGTTACACTAATTTTGTTATCTTACAATTTTAATTATACCTTTTTTCAATACTTTGTTTTGACCTGCCTTATGTTGTAAACATACGTTTACAGCCCACAATAAAAAAAGGTTGAGTATGGATGAACTAGATAGTAGAAATTATAATTTTGTTTCCTTCTATTACAGTTTGACATTTTCAGTGGCGAACAAATGACTATATCTCAATATTTTAAACAATTCTATATTGTAAAACTATATATGAAAATCACTTGAAAACATCAAACTAACTTAATATTTGCTAAAAGTGATAAAAACACATTTACAAGGCAAATAAATATCTTTACTTATTCAGATCGACATGTTTCATCACTCTGACGACGACATTCCCAAGATTTATACCGATACAAATATTTTTGCAAAAAAATTTTTTAATTCAAATATTGATAAACAAAAATCACGTTATCTCATGCATAGTGAAATTAATTGCAGTATAAAAAATGCATGTTTGTGAACGTGAATTATATTATATTATTCTTTCATTATTCTGCAGAGCATCTATCTCTTTCCAAATTTTAGGTAGCTCGATGGAGGTTGGATTACTTCATATATTTAAATATTAAATATATATATATATAGTTCTCCTATATCAAGACTTTTAGCCGAATTTATACTACAACCTCTAGAAACAGATATATACGATAAATTGGATTATACCACCCATACATGGATCAGATACGTAGATGACATTTTCAGCATATGGCAACATACAGATACCTTAATTAATAGCTTCTTGATGCAGATTAATAGCCTCAACTCTAAAATTAAATTTACATTGGAAATGGAACAGAATGGTACACTACCTTATTATTAATCAAAATGTACCAAGGTACTGTCTAAAATTTAATAAGAGATGCTCTGGAGAATAAGGAAACAATAGTATAAAATAATTCACGTTCAGAAATATCCAGTTTTAATACTGCAATTAATTTCATTATGCATGAGATCACATGATTTTTGTTTACTAGTTTTTCAATTAAAAATTTTGTGAAAATATTTGTATCAGTATAAATCTTGAGAATGCCGCTGTCAGAGCGATGAAACATGTCGATCTGAATAAATAAAGGTATTTATTTGCCTCGTAAATGTATTTTTATCATTTTTAGCAAATATTAAGTTAGTTTGAATCAATAGTCAGACCTGTCAATTTTATGCCTTTAAAGTTAAAAATGCGTCAGAAAGTTTCGTGTTGTTGAGCAGAGAATTTGAAAACCACCTTAAGGTATATTTCCAAAGATTCGGTTAACAGAAGTTCATTATCGCTATCAACATTTTTAGAAAACATATTATCTGCCCGACACAACCTGAGAACAATTAAGTCCAGTTCCTTTCTGGTTCGACTACGTAGAAAAAAATGTAAGCCTGATCTCGGCCCAGCATGAGTCTGCTGAAAACATTAAACTGGGGCTCAGACACGATGTAACTATCTAATGCCGATCTCTATGCTGGACATGTTATATTTCTGTATTGATGTTGTCAAACTAGTATGGGCTTGTGACATACATTTACACTTATTCTCGTAAAAGTCATATCCATTGAAAATGGTTCAAATTTTATCGGCTTCATTTGAATTTTTATATTGGGTCAGCAGTCCCGCTTAATTTTTTTGCTGGCCCGGCCCATTCAAAAAATTGTCCTAATTCTGCGGGCCCGGCTCATTTTGCCGACCTGGGCCCGTGCAGACTTTTAATAGGATGTGCCTTCTTAACATTAACCAATAACTAATTCTTAAGCTGATAGTTTTAGAGGTATGGTTCGAATTGCAAAAGTGTTTCAAATGTTGTTTTCAATCATATAAAAATCCAACTATGTCAAAAGAGTTATTTTCTAAAAGATTATGAAATTAAAATTTTTTTATACAAACTTTAATGCTTCATCAATTATTAAATAAATAAATAAATATAAATAAAACACAAATTTAACAAATATGTAATAGAACTTTGTGCTTAAACATTGAAATAAAGGCTACTCTAAATATCAAAATCTTTGGTGATTTCTTTTTCTAGTAACCTCTATCACGTGGCTAATACGAAAGTACCATTTTTAATAAATTTCAAAACTTCATTTGAATACATAATTGTTAATTTTTATATATAAATTCTTTTAGGTATTGAAAGTAAACAATCTAAAAAAATATATTAAATGTAAAAAAATCTATTGGTGTTTTCAATTAAAAATAGTTTTCACCTATGCTCTATACGCCAAGTTATATGTTCTATAATCTGGGTTAGATCCTCTGGTTTTTGTAAATACAACTTGTAAACTATCACATGGAGAGGGAAGGTTGAAATTGCATGTGACAGTAGAAATTTGAGGTCTGGCATTACCTAATAGCACCAAAAATAGTTGCTTTAGTAGAGCATGGTGAATAAACTAGTAGCGAAAATAGTAAATTTTGAAAATAGGTAAAATAGTTGCATGCTTACTTCAAATAAAGGCAAAAAGAATCATTATTTGCTATAAAAATAATAATCAAAACTGTTTAAAGAAAATGACATATCATTCTATAGTTTATGCTACCACCCAAGTTTTCCTCTTTTTATATTTTTATCATAAAATAACATATTAATTATTTTTTAAAAGAAAGAGAGAGAAGAAAAACCCCCCAAAACTTTTAAAATTATCATCTGAGATACAGGATGAGAATGCATTTTGATTTTCCTGAATTAAATTGAATATATACTTTTTTTGCAGATGAGCATTACTGTGAGGTAACAACAAACAATTTGAATTATTCGGAAAATTCAAATATTATTTATTATTTTATTTATTATTTCAGAAAAGTAACTAATATAGACGAAAATATTTAATAAATGTAAAGAGTATTAAAGATTTTAAACTTTGTGATATATGAGGGAGATAAAAAGGAATAAGTGACTGTACATGTATAATGTTATCAACTTTCTGGGTAATTATCGAACACTGACAACTGACTTTTACACCAATATTATATAACATTACACAATTTAATAATGGCAAAAATAATACCTCTTCAGATGTTTCATATTTTTGTCTCTTTGCAATTAGAGAATCTAGAGCATTCTGGATTTCTTGAAGGGATTCTTTATCATCTGGAATGATATTCTCCAACTTTAAAACATCATAAACAAAAGGCAGGAAGGAAATATCATAATTTCCAAATGCTTTACTTTCCCAAATCTGCAATTTATTTCCTGTTACTCCAAACAATTTACTAGCGATTATGCCTGAATTAAATACAAACATAAATATTAATTATAAAAATATTAACTCATATAGCTACAAATAAACTAATTAGAAAAACTGTTTTGAAGAAAGTTAAAAGGAAAGAAATACCATCTTTTTTCAGGATCTTTATTTGTGTAAAAATCAACTCATGAATACGGACTAATAATCTGTAAATCTAGAATATAGAAAAGTGATTAGGAACACAATATATTAACAAATTTTAAATTACTTAAATGTCAGTATAATTTTGACAAATAATTTAAAACACATACAAACACACATATATATAAAGAAAGATACTTTTATGTTTTAATAACTATGTTTCTTTGTGTCATTGCATCCAAACTAAGTGAAATGTATGCAAATGGATAGTATGATGCAAAGAAACCATTTACATAAATTTTACTTACAATTTTGGATAGCTTGGCACAAAAGATAAATCAATTTATTGAAATAAATACATTTCGATGCATAATATAGGTTCAGTGAAAGTTATATGTTTAACAGTGTATTGGAAAATTTAAAGTATTGCTTAGATGTGTAAATATATTTTAACCAACTAAACAGCACCAAAAACTGGCGATTTGAAGCAATTAAAATAACAAAACTTTGTAAAAAATCACCATAAAATAAAACAATACACAGGACGTGTTTCGAGCTAAAAACGTAACAGCTCATCATCAGCTACAGCAAACACATGTCCGCAAGCGAACAAGGTAAAAAATGAACTGAAGGTAAAGAATGTCGCAAAGAATGCACCAGATGGCGCTAGCTGAAAGAGGCACATGCAGAAGAGAAAGGTGTTGCCAAAAGGATAGAAGAGAAATTGATAGGGAAAAAATGGAAATAAAAGAAATAAACAAAAATTAAAATAAAAGAAGTAAATTAAAAAATATAAATAATATTAATAAATAAAGAAATATAAAAGAATAAAACAAGAAAAAACCCAAAAAATCCTCTTTTTTTTTTTTTAAATAAAAAGAAAAGAAACAAGAGAAAAGGGAAAATAATTACAAAAGTAATTTCCACGCTGGAGATAGGAAAGGAGATGATGGGAGATCATTGACAAGATTAGCAGAATTTTTAGAAATAAAATATGCTTCATGAAAATCCAAGTGAGAGGGAGAGGCAGGGGAAGAAATAATTTTGGCCATGGAGAAATTGAAACAATGACTGGAAGACCAACAGTGAGAAGCAATCGAAGATTTAGAGATTTCTTGATTTGCAATATACCTCTGATGCTCGCCTAATCTGAATTTTAAAGCTCTCTTTGTTTGACCAATATAACCTAAATTGCAAGAGCAAGGAATAAAATAAACACCCCACCGGTTCTCAGTAGGTATAGGATCTTTTAGAGAAGAGAATTTAATTTTATTCATAGGTTTGAAGATAACTTTAAAATTAAAACGAGAAAGGATTTTGGCAATTTTAAAACAGAGAAGAGAATAAAAGGGAAGAACTATTATAGAGTTAAAATTAGGAGGATTATTTGAATCAGAAAAAGGACGTTTAGGCTTATTAAATTTATACAAAGCTTTATCAATCAAAGAGGGATTATAACCACGAGCAAGGGCAAGAGATTTGAGATAATTAATTTCATTATTCAGAGTAGAAGAGTCAGAACAAATGCGTAACGCCCTAAAAACAAAAGTATAAAAGGATGCCACTTTTTGTTGAGGAGGATGATTTAAAAAAGCATGAGGAACTTAATTCCATTCCTAACCTTCTTATTAGTAAGGCTGATAAAGGCGGTCAAACAGTTCTTCTCAATAATTTTCCCACGTTGAATCTATGTTAAACTCTGGTCCATATTCCAAATTAAAGAAGGATCCTTCTACTAAGCATTTATCTGATATCAAGCATGTCATTAAAAATTCTGTCTTTCTTAATGATAACACCAAACGTTTGGTCACCCCTTCTATCACTAATTGTGCTCGTTTCTATGCTCTTCCTATCATATTGCATCTTGATTTCGAAGATAAAAGAGCTTTTCTTAAAATATCAAGGCTGATTCTGTTCCACTCCTCGACCATAATCTTCCAGAGCCCATCCAATGTTTTGGAATGCCACTTATAAAGAGCTTGTTTTAAAAGTTCAAAAGCACAGTTATCAATTGGAGACATGTCAGGAGACTTGGGTAGGACGAATTTAAATGGAATATCCTCAATTCCAGTTTTATTTATCGTTTTTTCTAAAAATATAGTAATAGATTTAGAGGTATGGCTGGTAACCTTACCCTGATGGAACTTAAGATAGTGAAGATTGTTTCAATAAAGCGATGAGATGTCTTCTTTGATAACAGGTGTTAAAACACATATCTCTTAATAGTAACCCTAGTTAATTTTGACATTTTTTATACTTTCCTCAAGTTTTCTGCTATAAGAGTATCAGGCGATAATCATAAAACCTTTAGCAAAATTTTCCTTGTTTTATTTGAATCAACATTTTTGTTTTTTTTTTCTCCTTTTTTCAGCAGTAAATCAATCTTTTTCTGTTGCAATCAGATAAATATATCCCAGCCTCATTGTAACTACATATTTGCATTTTTCACTTCCCAAATAATTTTCATATAACAATCTGCACATAGTCTTACACTGAAAAACATGTTTTCACATTAGGCACTGAACTTTTATTAGCTTTAAATCAGATTTTATAGTTTTGTTTACAGTTCTTATAGAGATGATTAAAGATTTTGTGATAATTCTTTGGAGTGTTCGATGTTATTTATAACATGAGATGCGACTTTAGATATAATAAGTGGTGAACATGCCTTTGTTAGGTATGCATTTTTTACCATTTTCACAGTCAAATATAAGCTTTGTTAATTTCCTTTTCTATTAATTATGTCAGTTATTTTACATGCAGAAATATTAAAACCATTCTTTTCACACTAGAACAATTTTAACACAATTATTCTAATTCGTAAATAAATCATATGATCAGATATCAGACCAGATGCTTTAATCAATAAGGTTAGCTGGGTGAATTAGATCCACCAGACTCGGGCGGGATAGCTCAGATGTAGAGTATTGGCGGCTTCAGTCAAGAGATCCTTGGTTCAAATCCTGATCCGGAGATTTTTCGCCCAGTTGGAAAATTATATTTCATTCTTTTCACATTTAAAATAATCGAATAAGAATATTTCTCTTCATAAAGAGCAAATATATAGCCCTCGATCCATTGTTTATTTTCCAGCGTTATTTTAAGCAAAGAACATTTTTAATGATGCAGACAACAATAAACCCTAATTCAAATTGATGCCAAAGGGTTTCTTTTTCCATTTAAATTTAAATCATTACAAAAATAAACATATCTTTAAAGGTATATACATAATACACAAACTATGCTTTAAACAAATTTGCATCAATTCATGAAAAAATAACTATCTTAATTTCTTTTAGTTTTTGTTACTAATGTCAGAGAGCTTTTAACACAGACAAAACAAAAACAGAATGCAATAAAAAATAATTAGAATATAAATAATCAGAATATATTTACACATATTATTAGTCTCTGTTGCATGCCTGATGACAGAGATGGGTAAATGTTTAATCATGGAAACTAATAAGCTCAATATTGCTGAACATATGTATGGTTAAAATCAGAAACAATAATTCAATATATTCTTCAAAATAAATCTATTTTAAAAAATACATATAATGTGCATTACTTTTCCCTCCTTTTAACAGCTATACTTTAGCTACAGTGTAAAACTGGAGGGTAAACAGCAGTATACATTGTTTTACTTTATTACAATAGGAATATTATTATGCAATATAAAGATGTTACAGAATAAGGCACACGATTTTTTTAAATTTCAACTTTTGAATAAGTAGCTACAGGTCAATAATCTTCTTTAAAAGTATTAGTAAACAATGTAGTACAAAAATACAATTATACTTCATCCAGAAGTGCTAACAAAAATTAGTTTAGGAACCACATATTTTCAAAGACATGATAGATCATCTAAATCAACCTAATATTATGGAAAAAGACACAATTACTAATATTATCTTACTCACCTTTAATGAATCAATCAGATCAACAACTTTATAAAAGTTTTGCCAAGCAGCTTCAGCTAAACATTTTTCCATGCACAAATATCCATATGATTCAGCTTCTTCTATTAAATTAAATCGCTTACATATATATGTAGACACATACATAGATGATGAATCACCAATGCGATATAATGTTTTGGCTGCTTCAGAAGGTTCTTTCAAAGAAAGATAACTGAAAGAAAAAGTTATATATATACTTGTTAGCATTGTGAATTAATACCGAAATATGAAATTATAAATTAGCAGAGTCTAATCAGGGGTCTGTCCAGACTTTTCTCACAGGGTCCTGTTTTTGTGAAATTGTGAAGTTTTTTTTTATTTTTGTGAAAATTCTAGTCATAATTTTGTGAATTTTAAATTATCGATGTCTTCATATTCTATACTTCATATATAAAAAGCTAAGTAATATACTCTTTTGTGAGTTAAGCTGCTTACTTACAGGCCAGATTTTTTTTTTTAAATGACTAAATTTGTGAAAAGTTCAATTTGAAGGTGAAAAAACCCTGTGAAAGGTCTATTTAATAGACAAATAATTTTGTGAAGGGTCCTGTTTTGGGATAAAATGTTTTGTGAAGGGTCCTGTTTGGGGATAAAATTTTTGTAAAGGGTCCTTTAAAGGACCTAAAAGTTTCCTAAACATATCCCTGCTAATTCTAATAAACCCTGTGAAAGCACCTTGACTAGGTTAAAGAATCTTGCTTAACATGCTTGGATTAAATAAAAACAATGAATTAAAATAGATTTAACAATTTAATAAAAACCTGGCGAGAAAAACAGGCAAATGAATTTATTCAATTTTGCAGACTAAAATGAAACTATATGAAGCAGTTTTAAAAATGATGACAGAGAATTAAAACATAATAAACTTTTATTGAAACTTTAAACATAAAATATATGTAAAACTTACACCAAAATAAAGTTAACATATTCTATTGCATCATTTTAAACATATATTTAAGTAATGTCTTCAAATAAAACTTTAAGCATTATATATCTAAATGATTTCTTCATATTAAGCTTTGATCTTAAAAAGGGTTCCAGAGCCAGCTAATATCTTAAAAACAAGTGCAAAATTTATTTGGCATGACAAACATTCTATACTTAAGAAAAATATTTACATTTAAAATAAATATGATGACTCTCCAGTTCAACGAACAACCCAAGAACACACATATTACTTTCACTTTTATTACTTGTTTAAGTAATCTGAAGAGACAATGCAACTTATTAACTACTTTAAAAGAAATTACAATTAGTTGCAATCTGCAATGACAGCAACATCCCATCGTTTATTCTTGAATAACTAGAACAGCACCCGGTTGCTTATATAAACTTTACTGGTCAATCTGTATCAATCAAGTTCTTCAATATTTTTCCCAATCTATGCTCTAACGGAGTTCAAAGGGCTCTGTGTGCACTTTCAGGGGGTCCATCGTGCTGTAGAAAAATAAAGAAAATTTGAACTGAATCTATATATTTCAAGTTAGGGATTTTTTTTCAAAAATGTGACTGATTTTATTGTTGGAAAAATCTATAGCTTGATAACTACTTTCAACTGCTCATCTCTTTCAATAAACTAATTTTTATTTTCTGTGAAAAATACAGTAGAGTCTCAAAAATCCACACACCTTGGGACCAGAAGCTGTGTGGATTGTGGAATTTTGCAGATTTTAGAGTTTTGTAAATTCTGGACTAAATTACTTATTTTTATCAACTTATTTTGTTTATTTCCAAAAAGAGCATGTAATCATTCAATTTAAGCAAATCAAAACTTGAATCTTTTTTATTTACCTGTATATTATCATTTTCATGCACAAAATTATTTTTTGTTACAATTTTTAACCATTTCTTATAAAGACTTTTGGTTGAAAACTTCTGTTTTTTCTTGAAGTTTCTTTTGAATTTTATAAATATTCATTATTTCCTGTTGGTCTGTACAACTCTGCTGCTCCAATAACTTCAAAATTTTCACCTAAAACCAAACCTTCAAAATTTTTTTCTCACAGTTACTGTCAGACCCAGTTTTACTATCTTCAGGTGGGTTCATTATTGATGAAATAAGTTCTTCATCTGCAACATGATTTTAAGACTTCATCTGTTCAACAATTCCTTCTTCTTTAAAGACTCTTGTGAACCTCTGGCTGAAAATTTTGGCATAATTTAACAGCATTCAGATGCTTTAGTTTGCGGTAAGGTTAACTGAAAGATCTTTATCTTCATCCTCATTTTCGATAAATAAAGAGCCAGGCCATATTTTATGTCATACATTAATTAAAGGCTTGCATGAAATATAAAATAAATTAATTCACTATAGCGGCCGATAGATGGTGCCAGTACTAAAACATCTCTAGTCGATTTCTATTATTTTACATTTTGTTGTGTGTAAGTTTCTGTGAAATAAAAGCATTATATTTGTGTAATAATCCTGTGTCATTGCTATTTTCCCATAAATTTACATTAAAAATTATTTTATTTTTCTTCACTGTTATTTGGAATAAAGATTATAAAGAATATTTCTTAATTTCGAATTTCACTGTTTACATTTTGAAATGCATGCGGATTTCGGATGATTACGGATTTTAGAAGTGCAGATTTTTGAGACTTTACTGTACTTCTATTTTATTTTCATGTTTTCCACTCATTAAATGTGATAAAGGAAGAAAGAATATGTAGATTTAATGCATATATGCAAGAAATTGCATTCTGAACAAAAATTCAGCAATTTGAATTTCTGAACTCAGTTCAGTGCGATTTGCAGTTAAGTGTTATCCAATAAATCCATATTTCATGCTTGTTTGTATCATCATTTTGAAGGAAACTATCCTGGGTTGAAAGATTAACCACCTAATTTCTCCAATATGAAGGGCAATGAAATATATACTTCAAAAGAATCTATCATTTCATGTGCTAAAACAAATCATGAAATGTCTTCGAAGATTTCCATCTGATAATTTAACGAGTAGCTTGAGTTGGTGAAGCTCATATAATTGCAAAACTCTTAATAAACACTGTAAAACCGTTATTGTTAAGAGCCTGCTTGATGAACAAATTTTCAATTTATCAATTTAGCATCCTTTGACATTCCTTTCACGATATCTTTATTTATTTTTTTTGAATAATCAGTGTTATGTCTGGTGATGTAAAAGAAATACTTAACAGTCACTTCAAATGTATTAACTTTGTACTACAAATGAATAAACTTAAGGTCACTGGATTAGCAATTTTATTATAAGGTGCATTCAATAAATAACGAGCCGGAGCCTGTTTTGCCCAATTCTTTTCTTAAACTTTTGCAATATTGTCCAGGAAAACTGCCAACTATATGTAGAAACTATTCTGCACGCATTATTGACACAAGAGGGCAGAGACCCGGAGCTGGAGCTGGAGCTGTGTTTTTCCTGGAGCTGGAGCTCTAAATTTTCCCCAGCTCCAGGGCTCCTTTAGTTTTTAATATTCTTTTAAATCTTTTTTTTTTTTCAGTCTTTTAAATTTCCAGGCTTAAAATATTTTAATTACACCATTCTTCAGTATTTTAATTATATAATTTTTTAAGGGTTTTTTTTTATTATTATTATTCGAGATGGAAAACTTCTCAAAACATGGTAACACTACTTTACTTCTACTTTCTACTTGAGCTAAGTGACAACACTATTTGAAAACAAATATGGCCGCCTGTTGTTTACATGTGTAGTTGTATAATTTTGGTTGTTTGAAAAGTGTAGAAGAAATTTAAGATTTTAGTATTTAAAATTCCACCAAACTTTCTATTTTAAAAGCAAAAGCTAAAAGGTATCATATGTTCTGAAAAAGCATTTCAAGTTTGATGAGAAGAAAAATGCTTTTTGTCAGATCTTTAATGAAGGTAAAGGAAGAAAGAATTTGTGAGCAAAAAAGTAAATGTGTAAATTAAAATCTGCAACTCAAGTGCAAAGTCGGAGCCGAGTTGGTGCCGGAGCTGGAGCCACAGTATTTTATCTAGGAGCGGAGATGGAGCTGGAGCATCAAAAATTGTTCGGCTCCGGGTCGCTGCAAGAGGGCATGGCTTTTGGCAAGAAGGTGAAATGAAAGAGATACAATGTCATCTAAAATGTATTTTATGTTCAACCTCTGAAATGGAAGCCTCAAAACAGGAACAACAAGGCATAGTGTGATACCTTACAGCAGAAGGATGTGGAGGAACGGAAATTCACAGGCAAATGTCTATTGTTTAGGAGGAATATTGCCTGTCTCTTTCCAGAGTGTAGGTGTAGTGTAAGCAGTTGCGCAAAGGCCAAATATCGCTAGCAGATGATGAACGAAATGGCTCTCCAAATCGTGTTAGTGATGACACTGTCACTAAAGTGTATGGCATAATTCATGCGATTTTCATGTGTTTAATGAACTCAAAAAACATTCAAGTGGAAGAAGATTTCAGTCAGATGATGAAGAGTGAAGGAGCAGGAGGAGGTTCGAAATTGGTTCTTCTTCCAGCAACTGAAGACTTTCTATGAGAGGGGAATATTCTGCCTAGTTTCACAGTGGGATAAATGCTTAAATCTTCAGGGTCAAAATTTTTGAATAAAAACAACTACTGTTGTCACACATGGCTATGGCTTGTTATTTATTGAATGCACCTTATAGCATTTTTTCGTTACATATGAAACAAACAAAGGTATCAAGATGATGATGTTTAAAGACCACTTCAAATCAACACACTATGAGACAAAATAATTTTTAGACGATATACCTTGGAAAAACTACTATGCATATGTATGCACTGATAATGCAAAAGCAATGATGGGTCGCAATGCTGAAGCCATTACATAAATTAAAACAACACAAAGCTTTATAGTAGCATTTAATATGCTCTTTACAGATACACACTATTCTCGGCAAAACATCTTCTGAAATTATGAAAATGTTGAATGGTGCCATTAAAATAATAAAGTATGTACAGGAATGAGATTGACCAAAAAGCAAAAAAGCTGAAAACTACACGAATGATGTTTGAGCAATAAGAGTTATCAATTTCACACACAACAAATATTATAATTGCTATTAAAATATACATATATATTTTAATATATATATATAACCATTAATTAAACATAACCTACCACCATCAAAAACCGTAATATTATGAATTAAAGCTGTAAGTATAAATATATATATATGTATATATATATATATATATATATATATTACATACAATTTACCTTTGCGTAAATTAAAAATAAATTATTAACAAGACTTATGCAGAAATTATTTACTTACTCTGATGAAAATTTTATTTTACCAAGATACAGCACATTAATAAAACTCTTCATTGGCATGAACATTTTAATTGAAATTTTGAAAATACAGTAGACTCCCTCCAGTCCACGACCCTAAAATCCGCGAACGCCTAAAATCCACGTATTTTTTCAGATGTAAACAATGAAATTTACAGTTAAGGTGCAGGCACAAAATTCAAGATGGCGCCGAAATCAGCGACTACCGCCATGTTTTTTTTTACTCAATTTTTTGTTAATTATTTTCTTTTGGCTATTACAGCTGATTTATTACTAAATAAATTTATATTACTTTTGATTTTTATATAAATTAGCATATCTATATCAAAAATTCCAGGGCTCGAAATGGAAAAAGCTACGAAACAGAACGCTATTTTTAAATTATTGTTGCCGATTTTTTTTTTTTTTTTTTTTTTAAGTATAGACAAATTTCTTTCTAAACATACAAAGCAATATAAAAACAAACATTCAAGACTCTAAATAACAATGAAAACAGTAACAGAGAGCGCAATAAGCTATATTAAACAGTAACAATGTTTTAATAAAAGTATGAAACGGAACGATATTTACCATAATTTTACGAATCGGAACTTTATTTATCATAATTTCAAGAACCGGAATATCGCTCCGATTTGTTCCAGTACATTTCGAGCCTTGAAAAATTCCTCTTTATTGTATTTTCTGTAGAATATTAGCAAGTGTAAACTGTAGTGGAATTGTTTACTTTTCTTCCGTTCGTTTCCTCGTGTTTCAATATTTATTATTTTTTCAATATTACGTACGCATTTTAACATGTAATTCTGATTAATACGACTAAATGCAAGCTTTTTTATGAAGAAAAATATGAATTTACTTCCGAAAAAAATCTAACGGCCCTGTTTTGTAAATACAGTAAAGCGCTTATCTGTGCGTATAGGCGACTGTGAAAAATCTTGAGAAAGAGGAAATGCGCGGAGCGAATGCGCAAAGCAACGGAACAGGCAAATAAGTTTTAGTTTCGTTTTGAGATCGCAGCGTGAAAGAGGTATCTACGTCAGTTTTTATCAGTGTTGAATTCAGACACTTTTTTCCGGGAGGGATTTCTGTTGCTCCGGTGAGGGGGTGGGGGGGTGGGGGGGGGGGGGGGGAATTGCACTTTTTGACCATTGAAAACACAATCTCAAATCTTCCGAGGGGGAGCATCTCATTGCTCCGGGGAGGAATGTTCCCCCCACGCCACCTCCTGAATTCAACACTGGTTTTAATCTAATGATTTTTATTTATTTATTTTTAATTTTACGTGCGTATTTTAATATGTAATTCTGATTAATATGACTGAATTCAAGTTTTTTCATAAAGAAAATACGCATTTATTTCCGAAATAAATAAAGATGGCGCAAATATCATCGGTGATCGCGATCGTTTTCCAAAATATTTTTTAATTAATCAAGCTTTTTCGTTTATTAAATCTGGATAAACATGGCATAAAATTTCGTTATTTTAAAATTCTGGTGTAAATTATTTGCTTATCCAAAATAAAAATACAATGCAACAGTAGCTTTTGCATAATAACTGTAACTGTTGAAACCCTCTTGTTTTAGTTTCGGTTTTGAATCTATTGTTTCTTGCGAAATTCTACCAATATGGATTATCCAGATTTTCCTGATGAAAAATTCAGTAAAAGAAAACATGTCACTTTGACTATAATGCACAAAGTTGAAATTATTAAAAAACTGAATTCTGGTTCTTCTGTTCGTTTTTTGGCTAAATCTTATGGAATAAGCCCTAGGACAGTATATGACATTAAGAAACAAAAAGAAAAAATTTTGAATTTTTATATGAATAGTGACAGCAATGGTGGTATTGCAGAAAGAAAAACAATGCATGCAGCCAGATCTGATGATCTAGACAAGGTGCTTTATGAATGGTTCAAACAACGTAGAAGTGAAGGTGTTCCTATAACAGGGCCTCTTCTCTGTGAAAAAGCCAAAGACCTTCATAAAAAGTTGAATATGGAAGTTCCATATGCTTTTTCTTCAGGGTGGTTAACTCGTTTTAAACAGAGGCATGGAATAAAATATCTAAAGACATGTGGAGAAAAATTATCTGCAGATTCATTATCTGCAGAAGAATTTATTGATGATTTTACCAATCTTGTCAAAGAAGAACAATTGAGCCCAGAGCAGATCTACAATATGAACGAAACGGGACTTTTTTGGCGCAGCGTACCACGAAAAACTTTAGCAACTGCTGATGAGAAGAATCCATCAAGCATTAAAGAAGATAAGCAACGAATCACCGTTCTTGTTTGCAGCAACGCTGCTGGCATCCACAAGTGTCAGTTATTGGTAGTAGGGAAAAGTGCAAAACCTCATGCATTAAAAAATATCAAACTTCCCATTATATATAAAGCTAACAAGAAAGCTTGGGTTACTAAAGATATAATAAATGAATGGTTTGAGAACAATTTTGTTCCTGAAGCACTTGAACATAGTAAGAAATTAGGATTGAACAAAGACAGTAAAATTCTGTTATTATTCGATCACTGCTTAGCGCATCCTGTTTCATTAAGCAAAGAAAATGTAACAGCACAGTTTCTTCCGCCAAACACAACTTCTCTCATTCAGCCGATGGATCAAGGGATCATACGTGCAATGAAGTGCAATTATAAAAAAAAGGTTCTGCAAAAGTTGCTAAGCTTAGATCCATCGGCTGATATGCTTGAAAGATTTAAAAAAGTTTTCACTCTAAAAGAATGTCTTTTTCTCTTGGCAGATGCCTGAAATGCTATGTCGCAAGACACCTTGATACATGCATGGCATAATTTATGGCCACCATCATTGTTCATAAAATCCGAGAGTGATGATTAACATTTGATGGATTTCATCCCAGTGCTGCCCAAGCTAAAACTAATGATTTACTGGTTTTTTGCAAAGCAGTCTTTGAGTAACGTCATTGATAATTTAGATGACAGTGAAGTTCTAGACTGGATTTCTTGTGACAATAACATCCCAACAGTAGAAACAAAATCTGACCAAGAAATAATTTCTAGTGCCCTGCATATTGATGCAGATTCTTCATCAGAAACTGAATCTGATGAAGAACCTGAAAAAATTAATCTTGAAGAAGGTCTAGCCATAGGAGAAAAATATTTGAGCTTCCTGAAGCAGCAGAGCTTTATATCTGAGCAACAGATAATGAATCATCAGCAGCTTCAGGATGCAATAACAAAAGAACGAAACAAAAAATTAAAGCAAAACAACCATTTTATCCATGTTTCAAAAATATAAAATAAAAAAATAAGTAGAGTTTGTAAAAAAAAAAAAATATTTTTCCTCATTATTATGTATATTTAGTATTGTATGTTTGTATTTAGTGTTATTTTATGTATATTTATATATTATTTTATATTTATATTATATTGTTTATTTATATGTGCATTTAGTATTGTATCTTAATTATTATTTACATGACTTAATTTTTAATATTTTTCTAAATTTTTTATTTTGCATAATTATTTTATTTAATAATTACTTACTTTTAAACTAATAAATTATTTTAATATTTTACTTAATTATTTTAATGTTTCACTTTATTGTAACCATTCATTATAATTTCCATTGCTCAGCTACCAATCCAATTAATGTTAAAAAATGTAAACAAATAAATGACCAGAAATCCGCAAAATTCTAAAATCTCCACAACCTCTGGTCCCAAGCTGTGCGGATTTGAGGGAGTCTACTGTAGTAAGACACTTTTCTTGAAACAGCAAATCAGGTATATGGTAATAATCGCAACCACCTTAAGTAAATGATAGAACAGAGTTCCAACTCTTTTTTTAAATAAACAATAAGTTTTTAAAGAATTAGATTTTCTAAGGACATTATCAGTGGCACCAACTAGTCAGTGCCACGGTTATTCCAGAACATTGCATTTTCCCCACCATCTTTTGTTTTGACAAAATTCGTGTTTTTTCGCGATCATTTGACGAAAAAAATGTTTTCTTACAATCTTTTGACAAAAGTCTTTTTTTTTTTTTTTTTTTTTTTTTTTGCGATCCTTTAACGAAAATAGCGTCTTTACCTCAATCATTTTAATGAAAATCATGTTTTTTCTCGAACCTTTGACGAAATTTGCGTTTTTGCCACGATCTTTAGCCGAAATTTACATTTTTTTCTATGATTTTTCGACAAAATTCGCATATTTTTCACAATCTTTCGATGAAATCTGCGTATTTTACATGATCTTTTGACAAAACTTGCATTTTTTCCACCACCTTTTGACGAAATTTGCTTTTTTTCTGTGATCAATTGACGAAAATAAAGTTTTTTCCGCAATCCTTTGACAAAAATCACGTCTCTCTGTCTAAAATGACGGAGATCAGTCTATTTCACAATTCTTTGATGGAGACCGCGCCATTTTCGCGATCCTCTGATAGAGGCTGCGTCATTTTCATGATCCTTTGAAGGAAATAGCGTCTTTTTTTTTGCAATCCTTTGACAGAAATGCCGTTTTTCCTGTGATCCATTGACAAAAATGCCATTTCTTCCTGTGATCCTTTGACAGAAATGGCGGGGTTTCTTCCCGCGATGCTTTGACAGAAATCGCGCTTTTTCTGCAATCCTTTGATAAAAATCGTGTTTTTTGCGAATTTACAATGGAAATCATGTTTTTTTAGCGATTCCTTAGAAAGAGCCCCTCAGGCCTATATCAATCGAGTAGATAATTGGCCGTCAAAAATCAACTCAACTCAAAAGACTGAATTCCGTCCTGCAGACGGAAAACTTGCACCCATGGGATTGTCCCATCAATTCACTGCAAGCAGACCAGATTCTTCTTACAACGACGTCATAAAGATCTTCCTCGTTCTGCAAACACAAGTAGCTTTGCACATGCTCAAAGTCGAAATCTCCTGATTTAAGATAATGCTGATGTGGTTTTTCAATGAGTGCTCAGTGTTCGCGATGAAATAGGATAGCCACGGCTTGTGATAAAAGACTTCTCGTAGTTAAAGGGTATAGGCATATTTTGATGTGGATTAAAATTATTTTACGATTCTTTTTTTATTTAACTGAATAAAAACGGAAGTCCTGTACAAAATAAATTCTTGAAAGACAACAAATTAAAAATCAAAAAAATGGCAAAAAATTTAAAAAAAAGCAGAAAATCGGAAAATAATACACAAGTGGGTAAGTGTGATCACAGATCGCACAGAGGGTTTCGTTTAATATTCCTTTCAAAACACATAATCCTTTTGAAAAATCTGTTAGTTCCACATTTTGCAACCAGGGACACACTCTATTCTAAACAAACCTCTATCCGAATTGAACTCCGTTTTACATTCTATCCGTAGATATATTAGTCGTGGAGATTGGGCCTATAGCACCCAAGATAAGTAGGCGCGCCTGGCGGTAAAAATGGAACTAAAATATGTAAGGATATGGTGCATAATATGAAAGAATGGTCAAAGGGGGGTTGGCAAAAGTTGGAAAAGTGCTCCCCAGGTGAAAAGGGAGGAGGTTAGAAAAATTGCTTAAAATACACAAGTTAGAGCCTGGAGGAGTAAATAAAGACTTTTTGAAAATTTTATGATTTATCGCCTGGCCTCAGGTGTTATGCTATAAATATGCAAAATTTCAAATCTCCAATTTAATAAGGGGCTCAGTTAGAAAGAATTGCTTAAAATACGCATGTGGGAGCCAAAAGGGTTAAATGTATGACTTTTTCAAAATTTTATGATTTGTCGCATGATGGTGTTCAGCTATAAGTATGCAAAATTTCACGCATCCAACCTAAATAGGGTCTCACTTAGAAAGAATTGTTTAAAATACACATGTGGGAGTCCAGAGGGTTAAATGTACGACTTTTTCAAAATTTTATGGTTTGTCATTTGATATGAGGTGTTCAGCTATAAGTATGCGAAATTTCATGCCTCCAATCTAATTAGGGGCTCACTGAGAAAGAATTGTTTAAAATACACATGTGGGGGCCCAGAGGGTTAAATGTATGACTTTTTGAAAATTTTATGATTTATCGTTTGATGTGAGGTATTCAGCTTTAAGTATGCAAAATTTTACACTTCTAACCTAATTAGGGGTTCACTTTGAAAGAATCGTTTAAAATACACATGGGGGAGCCCAAAGGGTTAAATGTACGACTTTTTCAAAATTTTATGATTTGTCGTATGATGAATGGTATTCAGCTATAAGTATGCAAAATTTCAAGTCTCCAACATGTATAGTTTCTGAGAACAGGCTCTGTGACAGACAGACAGAGTAGCGAGACGAATAGGGTTTCGTCAGATGAACGAAACCCTAAAAAGCAGAAAACCATAGGTCCGCGGAAGAATCTCATGCCTGTATATAAAATCATAGATTATAAAAAGCAAACTTTTTTAAATTATGTGAAAAGTTTTTGGAAGCCAGCACCTGCTCCTCATCCTGCATAAAGAAGTTAGATGATTATAACGAGGAAGAGTGTTTTTACATGTGTGATGAAACTGCTTCCAGAGACAATATTAGATGAAACATTAGGTCCAACTTGCAAAACTTTTAAAAAATGAAGACTGGGAGTGCAAATTGAGTATATGGCTGATATGTTTAGCAAAATTAATTAAATGAATCTATAACTGCAATGAAAAACTGTCACAATTTTCAATTCATTTACCAAAAGTGTTTTATTTTAAGATGAAATGTCTATTGGCTGGATTGTGAGGGAAAAGGCGATATTGATTACTTTTCCTCTTGCTATAAAGAAATGCAAACAACACCTAGCCTCAAAAGAAAATACAAACTAAATCTTTGAAATATTAATTTAAACAACATTTTTCAACAGCTCAATAAAAAGGTTTGTAACTTAAAATTTGTTTTGAATGTGTTCATCATTAATAGAAAACCATTTAGTTTAAACTTGGTAAAACAGGAGGTTCACCTAGATTGTACATCGAGTTCAAAATCTATTTTAACTAACAAACACTAAAGTCTAACAGATTTTTGATGTCATTGTCAGATGTATTTAAAACTTTGTCCAGTAAAACATATTTAGCTTCTCTGCCTTTCTCAACAACATATGTTGACGATGCACCATTTTCGGCTTACACGGATACCAAAATGAAATAAAGATGTCTTTTAATGTAGAATCAGACACTTGGACCAGAATTCAGACATCTGTGTAAAAGAATTCAATCACAGTGTTTTCGTTAAACTTTTATACATTACAAAAATTATTGTTAGGAAAATGTTATGCTTTTTTTTAATTTTGAGGAGAGATTTCTAAGAATAGAAACTTTTGACAATATCATCTGTATAAGTGCAAGTGAAAATAAACTGAGTATTATGATAAAAGTTTCAAAATTTTAGTTTGGGGATAATGCACAATTGTTTACATTACTATCCATTCACTCTTCCTGTGCTCGGTAGCTATGCATCTAAAAACCATTACCTTGTAACATAGGGTACAATAGGGTTAAGGGACTCCGTAATAAAAATTCATTCCAAAAGGACTCCACAAGCCAAAAAGGTTCAGAAACACTAGTATAGAGGTTCACTTCTTTACACAAGAATAGAATTGGAACTGATTCTCCATTAGCGAAACGCAATAATAAATCCTCTATGGACCTGCGAGAAATCAACAACCGTGCAACTCATGACAACCTTCACTCTTGGCTTCCACAACGTGCTTATAGGTACCAAGAAGTGATGTTGAATACAGGGCAGAAAACATACTCTCTCTAGACTATTAACATCATATTGTGATGAGCCTTATTAACAATACCAAAACACATTTTTATATGAAAAATATCAATTATGTATTCAAATATAATTTTAAAGCTTAAATACAATACCATCACACTAGTCACATGGCAGAGATTAATAGCAGAAGATGTCAATGTTACTCAGGCAGATGCTTTCGCTTTATAATACAGGGTGTCCCAAAACGACCGCATAAACTCTGCACAGCTAGATTCCTCGTTGAGAGTACATAAAAACTGCCCAAAGAAGCGTTCCTGTACGATCCAGTTTACGAGAAAAATATGAACAACAAAGTATGACGTCACTGCCGGTGCAAGAAAAAAAAACACTTTATTGGACATATCAACAACGCGGGATGGATATCAACGGGCATACTTCCTAGCATTTCGTAAGGCATTTCCATTACATCGGCCATACATCAGGTACATGTTGCAGTAGTCACGAATGAAATACATGGCCACCATACGAAGACTACCGGTAGCTGCGAGATGCAGCCTTTTAAAATTACGAGTTCAACGTCGGCTTAACATCATTCCATGGCTCACACATGCATGATGCGATATGCGCGGCGAACGTTTTAAACATTAGCGTCTGGAAAGATATGTAAATACTGTTGTTGATATGTCAAATAAAGTGTTTTTTTCTTGCACTGGCAGTGACGTCATACTTTGTTTTTCGTAGTTTTCTCGTAAACGATGGATCGTACAGGAACGCTTCTTTGGGCAGTTTTTATGTACTCCCAACGAGGAATCTAGCTGTGCAGAGTTTATGCGGTCGTTTTGGGACACCCTGTATAGATGGACTGATTAATTGTAGGCAGTGCACAGACAGTTGGCGGGTCACATGCAGCCTACAAGTTGACTACGGTTGGTTTCGACACATAACAATAAATTATATGAAATAAAACATTAGATATGAAATTAATGGGAAAGAAATACTTTCAGCTTACCATTCTGCTTCATATTCATTCTCATGATATTGCGAAAAAAAGCTTGAAGCCTTGAGTACGGCACCTGTAATAAATGGATCATCTGCTGGCAGTTGAGCTTTTGCTAATGCTAAGGCTTCCCTAAAATTAAAAGAAGGAAAAAAAAATTAACAATGTTATCAGCATTCAATTGAAGACAGGGGTAAAAGAAACACATAATCATCTACAGAATAATAAAAATAAATTATACATACATTTCCTTTTGAGCATGCATCTTTTTTTCATTAGTTCTTTTTAACTTCTTGACTTTTCTGTTTTGTGTGGTTTATTTTTTTTGGCATGCACACAATGTATGTGTAATTAATACAAGTAGTGATTGCAACAATTTCAGCACTCAGTTATTATTAGAGTTAGAAGATAGATTGAAGATAAAAATGTTGCCAACATTTTTTTTCCAAAAAGAGCATAAAAATGTTTATAATCCAATGAAATTTTATGCAATAAATAGGTGTTGCTCCATAACTGAAGAGAACAGTACTAAATAAAAACTATAAAGCACTGTAAACTCAAAAATTATTTGTGTGCATGTGTTTTGAAAGAACAAAGATATTTATGGAAATGAATCATGTCATTTACTGGGAACAGTACACACATATTTTCAGCAAGAATGAAAACTGTCATAATTTCGATCCATTAAATTTTCTTAAAACAGTGTAACAAGTATGCTGAAACAAAAAATGGTAAGGGGAGAGAAGAAGTGAATTTAATACATTAAATGATGTTACACATTTTAGATTACAGACGAAGCTGTTTTTAACTTGTAGATTAACCTTAGAGTGATAACCTTGACTGTATCTATTTAAGACTAAACACAAATAAATTTGATGTATGAGAAAAATTTTAATAAAACGCAAAAGTTTTAGATAATTTATATAAAAAAAAAGATAAATAACAGGTAGAATAAAAATAAAGAAAAGTTTCTTTTTACTGTTTATATAATCTATCCTATTAAAATCTGTGTGCATATCTATGTAACTTAACTCACAGGGCGCAGGACTACGAAATTTGGCATACGGGTTGCTGGTAGGGGGTCTCAACAAATAAAATGTCGTCTCCAAAAAATAACGTTCTGTTGTAAAAGCAAGCCGTAAAACAAAGCAGATGTATCATTGTACACTACTGCAATTTTTTTTAACTTCTAAGAACCGCACATTTTCAATTTTTATACCGTCGTATTGGGAAAAAAAAGTACTTTTAAATGCAATTTGTTTGAAAACTGCATCTCCATTTATTTTGGATACATTAATTTTTTTGTAATTTTTAGCATCTTGTTTAATTTTGGCAACTCAAGCACTTCATTTCTGTAAAAAGTACAGGAAAAATAATTGGAAAATAGCAATTATATCTTTTGGTTGCCATTTCCCCATAAAAACTGAAAGAAATGTACTTAAAATACGTGCTATTTTGAAAAAATATAAATGAATGATTTCTGATAAAACATAAAGCTATTATAAACTAACTTGCCCCTTTTCATCCAATCTTCTTTGTTTTGGGAGACCTTTCTCCATTAAGTTATTCTCGCCTTTCTACTCTCCAGATAAGACCTTGGTTTCTTGGGGCCCGATACAGGGTCCCTTGAAGTTTTTGTGCAAATAAATGGTTAATAAATTGCTTCTTTTTAATCTGCTCTTCATTTTTGAGATCCTTTTTCCATTTAGTTAGTCTCAGATTTCTACATCCCAGTTTAGATCCTGGGACCCCATAGGGTCCGGTCCAGGGCTCCTTGAACTTTTTGTGCGCCAAACATTTTTCACCCCTGATTTTTTCACCTTCTCAGTACATAATTTTAAAGTTGAGTCTTGGACTCTTCTTCCCCAATTATAGCTCCCTTAAATATAGTCTGGTTCATTAGCATTTTTTTCTAATAACTTCTTAGGTTCTCTCGCAACTACATGAACGACAAAAATTCAGACTTCAGCTACTATCAATTTTGAATATTAATCGCCTTCTTGGGGGCCCTTGGAGCAGCTTATTTAAAAATGATCAGAATTGCTTGCAATTTTCTTTAATGTATTTCTAACATCCTCTGACTACTTTAAGAACTACTAAAAAGTATCTATATACGCAACTGCATGCTGGTTCCTGGTCCTCTTAAATTTTTTGCACCATAAATTGTTAATAAATTGCTTACTCTTAATCTGATCTTCACTTTTGGAACCCTTTTTCCATTTAGTTATTCTCCCATTTCTTTATTCCAGTAAAAATCCTGGGGCACCCTAGGGTTCCATAGGGCCCAGTGCGGAGCCTCTTGCACTTTTTGTGCTGCATGCATTTTTCACCATCTAATTTTCTCGCATTTTCTATGTGAAGTTTTAAAGTTGAGTCTTGCACTCTTATCGCTGGACCAACACCCTCTTATTTTTACTAGACCCTAGGGCCCTGTTTTAAGCATTCCCCCCCCCCCTTTTTTGAGCATTTCTTTAAAATTTTACTCTAATCATTAATTCATATCCTATGCTTAATTTTGACTAATTGAAGATCTAAAGTGCTAAGAACTTAGACCTTTTAACAAGTTTTCATGTTATGGCCCTGCTCTTTACTATCAGTTGGCCCTCTTTTGGACCATTGTTATAGATCCCTTAAAAACGGTCCGATTCAATAGCTTTTTTTTTTAAACAACTTCTTAAGTCCTCCTGCTACTACATGAATGACAAAAAAAATTTCTCAGACTTCAGCTACCACCAATTTTGAATATTAATGTCATTCTTGAGGCCTTTGTTGCATCTTTAAAAACTATCTGATTCTATTACAATTTTCTTTAACATAGTTTCAGCATCCTCCAGCTACTTTAAAACTACTAAAAGATTTTCTTATACCCAACTTCATTCCAGTTAAGATCCTCAACCCAGTCTTTCTTTATACCTCAGCTACCAGTTTTTTATCTCCTTTTTCAGCATCAACTTACATTTACAAACTACAGTCGTAAATTAAAAATCGTGCTACTTTAAAGGTAACTTTAGATAAGGGATTTCATCCGTTTATTAAATATTGTGTTAATGTTAAAAGTAACTCGTGAAACTTACAAAAGGAGGGGGCATCTTCCACCACTTGGGGGCACATTCTTTCTTCGAATTATTGATATATATATATATATATATTTTTTTTTTTTATTATATGGGCTTGATTACTACAAGGTTTGGTTCACTCAACTTGGTTTTCTATTGTCTCCAGAATGTGGGGAGCATTTCCGGTACATGCTGCCTTAGGTAACGGGGATCCAGGTTACAGGTTCGTTGGGAATACACTAGATGCTGCGAGAGGCAAAGGGAGGTTCCAGAATTAGGTTCATTTCAAAGAATTTCAAGAAATATAAAATCATACAAACTTGAGTTTTGTATAACGTTATTATTTACAGACTCCGAGCAATGCCAGGTGGGTCTGCTAGTATATTATAAAGCAAGAGGCCCTAAAAGTGTCTGCCTGCATGTCCTGGCTAATTTACCAATGGATTGTTTTGCAGTTTTCACCATTGAATAGAAAAAAGTCCAGCAGTCATTTGCTTGTATAACATACTGATATAACCATTAATTTTTATAATAAGATTTGGTATTTTATTCTTATTTTAGGATGAAAAGCAAACTGTTGGAAAAGCTTTAGCTTTAAATAATGCAGAATTTGAAATTTCAGAAATGAAACATAAAAATTTGAAAGTTAATGAAATTGTGTGTACCAAAAACGTACAACCAAAGAAATTTCAGACTTTTCAAAAACAGAATGCCAATAATCATGCAAATTCTAAGGTAAATAAAAATGTTACAGATGTAGAAATTCATCACATTTAGCAAATGTATGTAGATTTATCAATGCAATTTGTAGCGTATGTAGAAAAAAAAGGCATTTAACCCTTTCAGGCCTGCATTTTTATTTACAAGAGGAAAAATCTGAATTTCTGGAATTAAGGCTATTTTTAGCTAATATAAACATAAATATAATAACAAAAAATTATTTAACATTTTTTAATAGTTTTTTTAAACGATGCCATTTGGCATCATTGGGACCAAATAGGAATTGCACACGAAATGTTCATGATGCCATTTGGCACCATTGGAATCAAAAGAAAAGAAAATATACATTCAATTTTTAATGTGTATTCATTTTTTAATGTCCATTTCATGTATAATTGTATTTACTGAAGCTCCAAGCTTTTGGCAAGAATAGAGATTTGTTTGATGCACTCAGGTGGTGTTGGTGTTGTTCATGATGGCCAATTATCTACACGAGAGATATACACCTGAGGGAGGGGTGTCCTCAATGGGTGTCTTTCTGAGGGAACCTAACCCATATTTACGAAAGGATTTCCATGGTTCGATGAAAACCATGTAAAATTTCAAACAGTTAGACCGACGAGCGTGATTGGTTCCAAACCAGCACTTCCCGTCTACGAGCTTTGCCAGCGGAACCTCTCAGCCACTTGATACACTAAGTTATCTGTAATTTATTCATCTCAAAATAATTTAAACTTCTCATAAGGACTAAAATTTCATCATGAGGTAGTGTAAAAGTTTCTCTAAATGTCGTGTCAAATGGTTCAATATTCTTATCTTCTAATTGATCTACATTTTCAACTTCAACTTCTAATACTTATTATCTACAGAAATAGTAACAGGACCGACTGAATCATTTGTATCTAGATCAAGAATATCGACAATTGAATTGGGCAACCATGGAAAACTCTGAACAGTTAAGCCTACCAGCACTACAACTGAATTGGGCAACCACACAAACAATTGTCGCAATAGTGCACACCAATCATCTGCATTTGATAGGTTGTGTGCACTTTTACTGTCCTCTTCAGCAGATTTTTCAATTTCTGTATCAGAAAGATCATCATTCCTTAGTAAATAAATGGCACTTTTTTTTCGCTTTGGCATGATAAATAGTAAAGGAATTTTTTTTTTCCTTTCACAAAACTACCAAATCAGATAAGAAATAAAAATGGAGAGTTAAGTTGAAAATATCTATCTAGACCCAGTGATGCCATTTGGAATCATGTATATTTACTATGCATCGTTACGGAAATAAAAATACAATTGTTGAATTATAAATACATAAATATTTACTTCCTACATATTACAATTTATATTTAAAAAATTGTAATTAAAAGAAAGGGAAAAGTGGGAATAATATTTTTTTTTTTTTTTTTTTTTTTTTCACAGTCATGT
Source organism: Maratus speciosus (assembly GCA_963932465.1). Lineage (NCBI taxonomy): Eukaryota > Metazoa > Arthropoda > Arachnida > Araneae > Salticidae > Maratus > Maratus speciosus. The sequence goes on along the minus strand of OZ010793.1, from coordinate 250,956,644 downwards.
TTTCACTTCACGTTTTAAAAGAAAATCAAGCTGTTTTAAAAGGAAATCAGCTTCTGGAACCTCTGTTACCATCTATTGAGGAAATAACAAAATACTTCTGAAAAGACAAAAAAAAGTGTCTTTTGAATGTCACCAAACAGAATCTCTGACAATCAGTTTTTAAATATAAAAAACATTCGTGAATGTCATGATGCCATTTGGCATCACTGGTCCTGAAAGGGTTAAGTAAATCATGTAAGAGTAAAAATTATAGGTGCAGACTCCTAAAATCTGGAAGGAGCCATAGGCTCCTAAACCCAAAAAATCCAGCAACCACATTATAAAACAAACACATAAAAACAATAGTGTTTAGATGGGAGAAAAAACTTAAGAAAAACATTTAGAATTCAAAATGAAAAATAATTTATTTAATATATGCACATGTACAATGAAATATAAAACACAGACTAATTACTTCAAACGTGTATATTTAATTTAATAAATTCTTAAAATTTGAATATTAATTTAGAATTACATAAATCTTAAAGTACAGTGGTGGCTAAAATTGCAGTCATTTTTAAAATTTTTCATGTTTTATAACTTTGTGTGCTTATAGAATATATTAATTTTCACTTAAATACAAATGTATATATATCAAATTCAAGGAAATTTAATGAAGAATTTAATTATAAAAAAAACAGAATTAAAATATCTGCATTACAAAAAAAAGTTATGCTTACTTTAGTCTAAAATACAAACACAATTAGTATAAATGCTGAAGTGTATTGTAATAAAAGCTTCCTCGTCAATCACAATGACTGTTCTGAGAACCAATCAAATGTCAGTAACTAAACTGTAGCATATTTTGATTTGTAAAAGCTGTATTTTTCTGGAATGAATTTTGCAGAAGGGTGAATACTATTGTAACTAAATAGAATAATGTTTTTCAAAATATTCCTATTTTTTTCTTAATGCAAATAATTTAAAGCAATGTCATCAACAACAAGAACTGATTGACATCTACACAAAAAAGCAGAATTGTCATATTGAGAGAAAATGGTCTCTCTTATCCTGAAATTGCAAGACAGGTTGGTGGATCAGTCACTATATCTGGTGTACAAAAGTTGTGCTTAGTTATGAAGAAACTAAATCAGTGATAAATAAGGCAAGATAAAACCGAAAAAAAAAATGCACAAGTGCTTCTGACGATAGAAAGATAAAAAGGATATGCCTCAAAGATAGAAGAATTTCATCATATGCTGTTAGATGTGAAATGAATGCAATGGGTATTTCAGTTAGTTCAAGAACAATAAGGAGAAGATTAGCAGGCCTTGGACTGAAAGGTAGAATTCTGAGGAAAAAAACATTTTTAAATCTTCAGCAATGCAAGAAACGAGTTCAGTGGACAAAAGAACACATTAATTGGTCAGAAAATCAGTAGAAGAAAATAATCTGGAGCGATGAGAGTAAAATCTTTGATAGTGATTGGCAAAAACATGTAAGACATAGAGTAGGGGAAGAGCTGCATCTTGATTGCATTGAAGCAACTACAAAGAACCCAACAAATGTCATCATTTGGGCCTTTATGTCTGCAGATGGTGTGGGTCACATCCAAGGGATTGATAACATTCTGAATGCAAAAAAAAAAAATACATCGAAACTGTCCTGGAACCAAAATTGATACCTTCCATCACGGATCTTTTCCCCAATAAATCACCATTTATCTTTCAGCAGGATTCAGCACCATGCCATATGGCAAAAATATGCAAAGAATGATTTAAAAGTTAAAGCATACAATTATTATCCTGGCCAGGAAACAGGCCTGATCTGAATCCTATAAAAAAATGTATGGCGATGTTTGAAAATCCTTGTACAAAAAAAAACATTGATCTAATAAAATGCAACTTATTGACGCTATAATTGATTCTTGGCATCATGTGATTAAAAAGGATGAACTTCAAATACTAGTTCTCTCAATGAAAAGATGCTGTGAAGCTGTAATAAAAAACAAGGGTTATTCCTACTAAATATTGAATGTGCAAGTGTAACTTTAAAATAAGTGTAACTTTTTTTTGTAATGCAGATATTTTAATTATGATTTTTTAATTAGATGCTACATTAAATTTCCTTGAATTTGATATATAAACATTCATACTTAAGTGAAATTTATTATATTATTCAAGCACACAAACTATAAAACACGAAAATTTCAAAAAATGTCCACAATTTTGGCCAAAAAAAAAAAAAAAAAAAAAATATATATATATATATATATATAAGCTAAACAACGATAGTGAGGAAAATTAGGAAAACAATATTTCTTATTTTTCATTTTATCATATAAAAGTACAGTCGTGGAAAAAAAAAAGTAAACACCCCCTACTAACTCCTCAACAAATTATCATAGAAGAAAGTTGCTGGTACCGAACGATTGGAAATAAAGTCTACTTTTAAATGATGTATATAAAATTTGCTTAGGGGACGATCTACATATTAAAACAAACCATAACTTTGTTTTTTTCAATAGCAGTACATAATTCTGACAGCATAAATGAACTCTACACCCTTCAATTAGTCTAAAAACAAATTTCTATGCAATTCGTACAATAAGTTTCCGAGAAATTAATTATTTTAAAACGAGCGTATTTTAAGGGCTGTATCCAAATTGAAGTTCGGTACTAGATTGTTAACCGAGAAAGATCCCTTCTTGATCAAGGCATAAGCAGTCAAATAAGCCTGTTCGAATGCAGGATAGCATAAGAGATTTCAAAATATTTAGTCACTTCTATCATAGACGGCCCCTTAAACCATCATTTTGCCGTTTTTAAAGCATAATTTGAAAACTATTTGGAAGAAAAATGTGAAATTTTGGATTTCCATAAAGCAGGACTTAATAAATCTGAATCCATCAAAAAAATTGTAGGTTGCAATTCATAATTTTTTTTAAATATTAATTTGATAATTCATAATTCATATCAGAAAATTATAAAAATTGCACATTGAACGTATTTATGTTTGGGTATATTAGTATTATTGCTACACAAAAAATTAGAACATTAGGATCGTAACTTCAGAAGTTATAAATAAAAATATGAAAATGTAATTTAACATTAGAAGCACTCAATTTTGAATGTTTATAATTCAAAAACTTATCATTCAAATGACTTGAAATTTGGTGTCTAGGCATAATTTGAACCAAAGATTTGAAATATCTCGATAAAATATATACTGCCATTGAAAAAAATGAAGTTTGGATTCGTTTTAATATGTAGATGCCCCCTAAACAAATTTTATAAATGTTGTTTAAAAGTAGACTTTATTTCCAATCGTTCGGTACCAGTAACGTTCGTCTACGATAATTTGTTGAGGAGTTAGTAGGGGGTGTTTACTTTTTTTTTTCCACGACTGTACATATTAAAAAAATTGTGAATGTGAGATTATTTTGCACTATAAAAAATCAAAATACACTTCAAACATTTGTTTTTCTATAAGCAAAATTATCTTTAAGAGGAAAAAAAAAAAAAAAAAAAAAAAGGCGAGTTAGACACTAAAAGTTAGGGGCCACCGCAAAACGTTTAGCTGCCACCTGGTGATTGGTGACTGTGAATCTGCATCTATAGTAAAAATGCTCCAAAACATGTAAATGTTTTAAATGAAGTAGATATATTAACTGTAAATCAGGATGGAGGTTCAGCTCCTATAAAATTGCCTGTTTTCACAGAAAATAAAGCAAGAGCTGACATGGAGTTAGATGCTGGATCTGAAATTTCAGCTGTTCCATTAAAAAGAATGCACAAAAATTTTCTTAATTATAAATTTTTTTCTGCCAGATGTTCAGCTAAAAATTGCAATTGATAAAATTTTTAAAGTGTTAAGAGTCCCTCCAGTGTTTGAGAGCATTTTTGGAGTAAATTTATATTCAAATATAAGTTATATAAATATCAGTTAATGTTATAAAAATTGAGTCAAATATTTAAATTTTAGTGTAAATGTCACCCCCCCCCCCCCCACCACCACCACACACACACATATATTGTAAAATAATTTACCTTCAGACATTTAAAAAAATTATCAGCATACTTTGTTACAGAAACAGTTTGTTTTCCCCAAACATGTGATTTTTCTAGCTTCAAACTCAAATCAATAATTATTGTCCATTCTTTCTTTATTTAAAAAAAAAAAATGTACTGCCAATTTTACATATAGAAACATTTACTGTTTCAAAAGTTAGGAACTAAAGATTATTCTTGAAGAGATTTATGCAATTATGAGTTATTACTAATATAAAAGGCTACATTTTATAATAAAATTGCTTGTGGAAATAAATTTATGATTTCTTTAGTTTTTTTCTGCACTCTTCTTTTAGGACAGCTTTTAAAAAATATTGTATTAATCTTCTGTAACTGGATCACCTGCAAATTGATGTTTTTACTTTATTGTTGAAGGGTTTACTATTATATTTGAAGGCTGGGCAGTAAATCCAATTACAGAAGATTAGATGGATTTTGTAGTTAGTGATTAATAAATTTACTGTTTTTCATTATGAAGCAAATGAACAAAAGACAAGCTTTACTATTACATATTTTTCATCTCCAGTTATTTCACTATTACCAAAAAATCAATTCTTGGAATGTACGGAATAAACTTTGTGGTCGCACTCATTGGAGATGGAACAAAAGTATGAAACTTTGATTTGATAAAATTTTAATCAATATAAAACAATTTTGGTTGACGCACAGTGATAGCAGCTAAACTTAGTGACAAATTAACAATTATTTTCATTAGGCAATAATTAACTTAGATTTGTAACTAACTCTGGTACATTTGTAATCATATCGTTGCAAGCACTTCTAATATTCGACGTCAAACTTGGCTATGGACATGATTATGGAAGATGAAGGTTTTACCAGATGCAAATTAGTTTAATTTTTCTATCAGAATAGGTCATTGAAGTTTTTTCCAGGTTAACAGATACATGATTGCAACTAATTTGTAAAATGAAAAAAGCAGTGAAAATGATATAATCTTAGATTTGCTCAAACAACTGAAATAAATTATTCAAACATTACTTAAGTTCAATGATCAATCTCTGCAATCATTGTAATGCTCTCTATAGTCCCTGCAGGAAAAATTGGCTGTTGAAGGACAAACGTCCTCTCTTCATTATGCCTTTGTTGGTGACTCCTCGGCCGTTATCTTAGATTAGTAACTATGGTAATGAAGGGAAAATGAAAAAAAGACATTTGTCCTTGAAAAGCTGATTTTTCCTACAGAGAGTATAGCTTAGTAGTATAACAAATAGAGAATATTGTAATTCCTGCTACCATAATGGCTTCATTTCCCTACCAAACTCTACTATAAATGATCAAATTTTGTCCAATGCATAAGATAATATAATAGCGCAATAGCATTTTCATTGTTATCGCAATGAGGAAGGACATTCCAGGTGAAGATCCACATTGCTTTAAAATACAAGGTCAAATTCACCATTTGGAATATGAAAAAATAGGCCAGTGCAGCAGGTGTAGCTTGCAGTCATATAAATTAGGATGATTTATATGATTAGCAGCCAAATACATAAATATAAAAGGATAATAAAATAAAACATTTTAAAAATTCAAAATTTAATTTAAAATTGTCAGATTATTTTTTTAACTTTAAACTTGAATGCTCAAAATTTAATATGCTGCTGATAAGTTTTTCTCAGCCCAGCAATTATAACTTCAAATACTAATTAACTTTAAGATGAAAATTGCTGAAGGGAACACAACTCTCTTTTATCAGTGGTTAAATCTGAAAGAGCTATTCTCAGGAAAATCTGAACGATTTGGCCCAGATATAAATTAAAAGATCCTAATACAACCAGTAAGAAGGTAACACATTCTCTAAACACCTAGCCTGGGCTGTATAATCCACTACTGGAAAAAAGTAAAAGTACACTAATAAAAGAAAAAGGCATGAGTGAAAAAGGTTTTTCCCCATAAAATGCAGTGTTAATAATAATAACAACTCTCAAGACTTCGGGCTTGATTTAACAGAATGCGGAATTGAAGTAGTAATAAAGGTTGAGTCCCCAAACAAACTTGTGTATGATTTATTATTTAGCACAACGGCTACAACCACAAATTAACATAGAAAGATGATGTAAGTGAAAGACGCACATTATATATATACAGCAAAACTTCCCTGAAAGACCACCTCTCATAAAGACCATTTATTAATAGTCTATTTTTTGCTATAGGTTCAATGCTAATTTTCCTTCATTAAAAGACCACTTTCCCCTGTCTACCCCCCTGAAAGACCGCTTTTCAGTCGAAGAGTAGGATTACTTTCCTTTGAATAGAAAAATCTCAAAATTCCATTTCTATCCAGAAAACACGCTTATCTAAGTCTACTTTCTTAGATATGGCGAATAAAGGTCATCATAATATTGAAGGCTCAAAAGCTTCATTGCTTTAAAAATGTTGATGCGACAAAAATAGGAGTGATTTAGAAATCTAACAGAAAAGTGTCAATGACATCTACCATTTATGAAAACTGATTACATGACTTTGACAAAAAGAGGACCAAACAGTATAGAAACATTATCCTTATTTTAGATAATGCTCCATGTCACTTGTATGATGCACAGCTGAAAAGTGTGAAATTTTAATTTCTCCCTCCTAACACGACATCTAAAATTCAGTCATTAGATCAGAGAATTATTCATTGTTTCAAGCTGAAATACAGACATTTTGTTTTATGAAAGCTCATTTCGAAAATAGATGAGACTAAAAATGCATTCAACATTATGAAATCCATGATGACTTGAAGCTATTCGACTGATAAAATGTACATGGGATTGGGATAACGTAAAGACAAATAATTGTCAATTGGTTCAGTACTTGTGGACTAAGCAACATATCCATAGAAAAATCCATTGATGGCATCAGTGCCTTAGAAGATGAAGGGATTCAGCTATCAAACGCAGCTGAAGTTGATTATGAGCCCAAATCGCATGAATATAAGGAAGCTCTTGAGTGTTATGATGATTTATCTGAGAAACGTATTATAGAAAATCTCGACAAAGTTAAGACTTTAAAATTTTATATAAAAAAAATAAATTATAAAAATTAATGATACTATAATCAAGAAATTTTAAAATCTAGTTTAGGAGCTCATTCTGATTCAGATGACGAACTTTCGTCAGTTAAAGTTTCTACTTTATGTCAAGAAACACTTGTTGAAATCAATAGATTGATAGAAAGTTCAACATCTGTTAGAGATGATACTAAAATAAATAATTTGTTAAAGAGATAAAAGAATGTTTAGTAACATAAATTGTTAATGAGAAATTGTTAAAATCAAAGCAAACTACAATTAATTCCTTCTTCAAAGCTCTTTCAAATATCAAATATAATAAACTACATTCAATAATATATATTTTTTTGGTACTTGTTAGTTATCCCGTCGACCAATTTTGCCAAATTATATAAAATGCAAAACCACCAGCCAAATTATACAAATTGGCATAATTTTTATTTTAAATAACGAAAGAACAAATAAATTAGTATAACATTAATAAAAATACAAATAAAATGTCGAAATAAAAATAACTTGATGACGTAAACACATGTTGTCAAGTGAATGTGACATTTACGATCAACCATTATTGGCATTCAATCTTACAATTTGGCGACAGTAATTTGGTCGACGGGATAACGAACAAGTACCTTTTTTTTTTGTAGTATGTATTTCATGAAACTTTGCTTTACCCATTTCCTCCATTCAGAAACCACCTCTCTGAAAGACTGATTTTTTATGTTCTAATGGGTGGTCTCCTCAGAGAAGTTTCACTATATATATGTAACGAATCCAGCCGCTACTCCCGTTATGGATCTTCTGTCGTGGCGTCGTTCAGTGCTCGACCGATGGGGGCAGGGGTGCGAGCCACGGCCGTGCCGATTTCTGAGCGAACCCTCGGAACTTCTAGCATAGTTAGGCAGTCGCAGGCCGTGAGTGGTATCCGGGAAATCAAAGTCAGATTAAGATAGTAGTTGTTCCAATAAAGACACAGTTTTTCCGGGGACCTGATTTATTGTTCCTTTGTTACATCCTTTTGAGAAATCAGGCCCCTTTTGGCTTGAGAGCTGCTACTTTACTTTATGGGCATCGGGCTTGGGAATTATGTGTACCGCAAAGCGATACTTAAGAGAGCCGAGTGACGTGGAGTTAGTGCATTCTTTTGATGGTAAAAAGCCTGTCCGAGGACCCATGCATCGGTATAAATATGCTGTATTCCGCATTATTCCTACTAGGAGCCATTGAAGTCAAAGGAGGCGTCCTTTAAACTATAATTGGTCATTAGCTGAATGATTGACTGCCCGGGATAAAGGCGGTGGCTCGGTTTGGCCGATAGAATGCAGCAAGACTTACAAATTGCACTTATTCAGTAAAAGTATTCTTATGAGATGTGCCAAAACGATCTTTGAAAGTTATAAAATGCGATGTGGGAAAACGGACTTAACAGGGGCAACTTCATTCAATCAATTGAGACACAATTACAAAAGCATTTTAAAAGTTTTAATTTTAATTTCTAAATTTAAATTTTAAAAACGGACAAAAAATGGGATTTTAAAAAGGGGCTTAGCTTATATCGTTTCATATCCCCCACCACTAAAACAAGAGTCAAAGGGCTCGCCTGCAAGACCTGTGGGTCTTATCTCGTAAATTTAACCCAGGGTGTTTTTTTTTTTGTTTGTTTTTTTTTTCCCTTCCGATTTTTATTTGCTCCAGCTCTCAAGTCAGTTGGACCTATTTTTACATTTATATATAAAGTTTACATAAAAATATTGGTTACACTAAAACATCGGAATTCTTTAAATGGTGCTGCAGCAAAATAATAAGGGGACAGTCTCGAGACATGGGACCTTTCATTACACCAAACAGTCTCTAAAGCAAGTCTTTTGGATGTTTTTTTGTAAATGTCTCTGGGTATTGTCCATTGAGAAACATCCTTTTTTGGTGTAAAATTGTAACATTAACATATACAGTATACTAAAATACTCAAAGATAAACATACTGAAAACTATATAACATATTCAAATGTAAAAAATATTTACAAATACAAAATATTCAAAATTATAAAATATTCATTAATACAAAATGTTCAAAAATATAAAATATTCAATAATATAAACTGTTCAAAAATATAAAATATTCAATAATACAAAATATGCACTAATACTATCAACAAGAGTATATTGTATATCAAAATTGTATATCAAAATGCAATTTGAAAAGTTTGCATTTCTAAAAATAATGAATTTTCACACTGAGATAAAATAAAAATAAAATACACTGTAATACTAATAACAACAAACACATTAGATTTCTTCTTATTCTACCTTTCTGTTTTGGTAGGGACTTTACTACTTCTTTGATGCAGCCAAGGGTTATCTTTATCAAAAACAAACTAAGTTGTCTTAAAAGGAAAACTATAGCTTAAAAATTATAAATATACGCTTCCTATAATTTTCACCATGCCCAGGGTCAGTGTGACATGGATATTAATACTCTGAGGTGAATATCATCCTAAAAAATGTGCCTCTTGCACGACCGACAAAGGAAGGTGGGTAAACCAATATTCACCTGCAGAGGGGAAGCGAAGCAGTTTTGCCAGATTCTCCGTTCAACCTGGAAAGAGAAACTGGGAAAACAGTCCGGCTAAAGATGGGTGGCCACGGAGCGGAGGACCCCTTCATATGTTACAAAATCATCATAATAATAGAGTTATAAAGAAAAACAAAAATTCTAACAGTACTTTTAAACTGTCACCATCATTCTACGCTGCCGGGGAGTTGGGTTACACGCCCAGCTGGGTCCTCGTCCAAATGCTACGAGCAAGGGGGATGATAGGAAAGCAAAAATAAAAAATTGAAAGATGAAAGAGATAGATGGGGTTTATTCATGGTTGAGTTTAAGATTTTGAGGAGGGTGGTAGTATCTTAACTTGGATGAATGGACAATTTCTGAGTTTCTCTTAAAATGTGGACTGGGTTTATCAATTTCAAAGGATACATCAGAAAGTTGTTTTAAAATGGTGTATGGGCCAGAGTATGGCGAAGTCAGTTTACGGGTATTAGGATAATGAAATTCTTCATACATTACAATGTCACCAACTTTAAACTTTACAGGAAGGAACCGAGCATCATAACGGATTTTATTCTTTTTACGGTAAGCAATTGTTCTCTCTTTAGCCAATTTTCTAGCTTCCTCCACAGGGGTATAATAACTATTATTTGGTAAAGGAGGATCATATGGTAATTTTCCTAACAATAAATAACTAGGGGTGAATTGGGTTACATAATGAGGAGTATTATTATACTCATATAAGACTTCATCTAAAAGCTTAGTCCAGGGTATTTTCTTGGTTGTGGAATTGACTTTACATTTTAATCTAGTGACAATAGTCTGATTTAGGCGTTCAATTTTCCCGTTCGTTTCTGGGTGATGGCTGCTTGTCAATCTGTGTTTTACATTGTAAGTACGAAGAAATCTCTTAAACCTGGAAGCTGTAAATGCTCCATTTCTGTCGGTTAACAATCTATCTGGTACTTGTATCTGAAATAATTGTTTCAAAATGTTTGTATAAGTTTCGGTAGTTACACTTTTTGAAGGAAAACCCCACACATAGCGAGTTGCATGGTCAACGACTAAATACAAATACTTTATTTTTGTAGAATTGTAATAATTAAATCCGCCAACAGAGTCTACTGCTAAACATTCAAAAGGTATATCTGTTGGGGGCATTAATTGCAATAAGCCAAATCTTTTTTGCCTACATTTTTTGTTTCTGACAAGTGTGACAGTGTTTTACAAAATTTTCAATGTCCTGATTAATGTTAGGCCAATAATACTACGGAGAGATTAAATTTATCATCTTATAAATTCCAGGATGGCCAAATTGTGTGTGGGTTTTTTCTAAGAGGGGTAGGCGTAAAGACATGGGGACCACAATCTTATACAAACCTTTTTAATTACAACAACATCATTTATCTCAGTGTACTTTTTACCATCAACTGTTGCATTTTCTTTTTTCTGATTGTCTCTTACTTCATTCAAGTCAAGGAGATGTATAATATGGGGTAAATTTTCTTAAACAGGCTGTCTAGATAGCATATCAGCTTCAACATTAGTGGAGCCTTTTTGGTATTTAATTTCATAGTCAAACATACTAAGTTTTAGGGACCAGCGGAAAAGACGTCCTCTTAAATTTTTAACACTTTTGAGCCAGGTAAGTGCCGCATGGTCTGTATGTATGACAAATTTTTGACCGTGTAAATAATGATAAAATTTATCTAAAGCATCCACAATCGCCAAACATTCTAATTCAGTAATCGCATAATTTTTTTCATAATCGCGAAGATTTCTTGAATGATATGCTATAGGATGTAATGTTCCTTTTTCAACAACTTGTTTCACAACACATCCCACTCCATGACTTGATGCATCTACAAACAAATGACAAGGTGTTTTGGGATCAAACAACTTTAATATAGGTTTTTCAATTAAAGCATTTTTTAAATTTTCGAAAGAATTTTGACAATTTTGGTCCCATACATAGGAGACATTTTTCTTCAACAAATTGTTGAGAGGGTATCGAATGTTAGCATATTTTGGAATAAATTTGTGATAAACGTTTATAGATCCCAAAAAAGTTGTAATTCTTTTACATTCGTAGGTGGTGTTAATTTCTTAATTGTCTCTATATTAGGATTGTCAGGTGTGATACAACCATTCGAGACTTCATATCCTAGAAAATTAATTTTGGATTTAACAAAATTACACTTTGACAATTTTAGTTTCAGGTTTTCTTGGACACAGATATTAAATAAGGTCTCTAAATGACACAAATGTTCTTCTTCATTTTGGGAGAATACAATAACATCATCAAAGTAACTACAGGCAAAGTCAATTTTGTATTTATTAAGGATTCTTCTGAAGGTACGGTTAAACCAAGCAGGGGCGTTTTTCCATCCGAAGGGTAAACGATTCCACTCATATAACCCAAAGGTAGTGGCAAATGCCAGCTTCTCAGTGTCTCGAGGGTGGATAGGAATGTGCCAATATCCACTGGCCAAATCAAGAGTGGAAAAAACTTTAGCATGTGCCAATTTATCTAACAGGGTGTCTATTCTAGGTAAGGGTTCTGCATCTGTTTTGGTAATGGCATTTAATTTCCGAAAGTCAATACATAACCGGGTTTTCTTCTCTTCACGTTTATACACCAAAGTTACGGGTGACGAATAAGGGGAATAACTTTCTTTAATGATACCGGCTCGCAATAGATTCTGAATTTGTTCTTTAATTTCCTCTTCTTCTTTAGGGGAAGTGCGATATGCTCTTAAAGAAACGGGGAGGTCTGATGTTAATTGTATTCTCTGGGGTTCAATGTTTACACAGACTACATCATATTTATCTTTAGCGAAAATACAGACATATTTGGCTAGAAGAGCAGGTAATTGTTCCTTGACAGTCTGAACATTTGGCACATGTTCAGTGGTCTCGAACAACTCCGGCTCAAAATTTTCTTTGAATATCTCTGCATTTTCAACTGTATTTTCCATTTCTGGCTGGTTATTATAGGCTTCTGATAAATGTAAAGTATGGTGAGATGAATTTGTTGAAATATTGTCCATGAGAGCTACTTTCTTATTCTCTTGAGTGATTTGCATTTTAACACAGTCAATATTTAATTTAAACAGTTTACAGTGGGGTAGCCCAATCAAAGCATAAGGTAACTGATTATTAATTACAAAAAGTTCAACATTTTTAGAGATACGTCCTAATTTCAAACTAACAAGGCATTTTTCTTTCAAAGCTAGAACACCTTGTGTTTGGGTGACCGATATACTCTGCTGAACGTTACATATTTTTAGGTTAAGTTTGTGGGCTAAATGACCAGGAATCACACTGATTGAACTCCCTGTATCGATCAAACAAGGTAGTGAGTCTTCACTTTTTACATGAGTAATTTTTTGACAATTTCTATTTGATTTTTTATAGCTAGCTTTTTCTTTTTGTATATGTCCGGACATAAGAAACCGTCATTGATTACTAGATATATTTTCGGATGACTCATTAGCTCTATGATCTTGGTTGGAGTTCGCAAAAGTCATATTGGGACTAGGGGTTGGAACTGCTAAGACTTGTTGTTGAAAAGGGCAGTATTTCACCCAATGATACGCATTTGGTATTCCTATATTAAGACAAACTTTGCATGGGGAGGGCGGCAAAGTGCTCTGGTGATGTACATTTGGTCTCGGTTGAACATTTGACGTTGGTCTAAATGTATTTTGGGGATTTCGTGTTTGATTAGATGCAAAAGGTCGAATCGGGGGTTTTGATAGGGAACTCTGTAGTTCCACTGCCGGTTATAATTCTGTCCTGTCTCATATGGGGGGCGAAAGGGTTGCCATTGTCGGTATGGATTGGGGTTTAGCGGGCTTGCGTCAACTTTGCTCTCATTTCCTTTTCTGTCCAGTTGCAGTTTGCAAATTCTGAATACTAATTCACGCCATGAATGTGTAGTGGAGGGGTTACTTGCAATAACTAGCTTTTGCATTTCTAACGGCAAGCCCTCCGTTAGTCCTTCCAAGATAAGCTTCTGGTCTAACCCTAAGGTTCTCCCGATTTTAGTCTTTTTCTGATAGTATTCGTTTAGGTCCTCTCCAATTTTGTATCTAATACGGGAAAAATCAGTTAAAGAAAGAGTGTCAGGAATTTCGTAATGTTCATTGAACAAAGTGACAAATTCGGATCAATGCAGCACATTTAAACAGTTATTAATGTACAACGTAAGTGCACTGTCTTTTAAGTATTTCTGTATGTGCCTAATTTTCCAGAAGTCGTCTTTTTCCTGGTCTATACAAACACTCTCAAAATAGGCTAGCCAAGCTGTCCAATCCATATTCGCTGTGGGAAAAACGCAATGATATCAGGTTCTATTGACATTTTCGGGCTAGCGGTTATTGAATTGTGACCAGACCCAGCTAGAGCTGACAGCATCTGTTCACCTAATGTTGTTACATTATGTGTCTGTGTGGCAACCCCGGACTTCTGACTATCTTTTTCTTCAGGTTTAAGACCTGAACTCCCATCGTTACCCAAACGTTGATTTTTCTCATTGCCAGAGCCATCTGACTTATTTTCTAAGCCGTACGTTTCTTTAGGAGGGTCTGGGGTACTCATGTTAGAATGCAAAATATCACAAAATTACACAAAAATATAAGGCACAATTTAAAACAAATAAAAATAAAAATGGAATATTTTTCAAAAAAATTGCAACACAATATTTGTGACAAAAATGGGCTTAAAACTCAAGGAAATTCAAATATATCTTTTTTTTTTTTTTTTTTTTTCAAATTGAGATTTAAAAAAAAAAACGAACTTTTGAAATAAAATTTTTAAATTCCAAAGATTTAAATACTGTCTAAATTTCAGTAAATTAATCTCTTTTATAACAAAAATAAATAAAATAAACCTTTGCTTATTCTATTTTTTACTAATAAAATGACAAACAATTAAAAAAATATATTACTTTTTAAAACTGTACTCTTTTCTTTTTCTTTCTTTTTTTTAATTCAAAAATAGATTAAATGTCTTACCTCCAACAAATCTATTCAAGCACAGCCTTACATATCCACCAACAAAACAACAAAAAAAAAAAACGATCTTCATAAAAATTTCAATGCACTAATAATACTAAAAAGAAATCCTTTTACACATGGAACGTAAAACAGTCTCACTCTTTTCGTTTTTTCTTTCTTATCTTTCTACTCGTCTAGAAACCGAAAATAATTACTTCAACACAGCTGTTCAACTTTGACCTAGATAAGATGATCTCTCCTGTATGACTGAATCACTGGTGACCTACTTTTCTGGCTGATAACATTTCTTCTTTTTCTTTCTTTCTGGAAAAGATTGAAGATTTAATAGGCGTTTGCTGGTTGGAAAAAGGACTTGTTTTCAGGAACAGATTTTTTTCTTCTTGATTGATAAGCAAATGAATGTTTTTCCCGTTTTTTATGACCAGAGTTTTTTCCTTCTTAATTAATTGCTAGGGAATGACTGTTTCGTTTACTGATCGTCAGATAAAATAATTAAAAGAAGGATGCATGATTTTCTGTCTGTCTAAAACATCGGTTTTCTTTTTAGAGACTTTTCCTCACAATTTTCTGGGATGTCATTTCGCCATAACACCTGAAATTTTACACCTTTTTTAGGATTTTGTTACACATTTCAGACTTCTGGTGGGATTTCGGGATTTGTCCCGCTTAGATGCACCGTACTGCCGACTTTTCAATGTAACGAATCCAGCCGCTACTCCCGTTATGGATCTTCTGTCGTGGCGTCGTTCAGTGCCCGACCGATGGGGGCAGGGGTGCGAGCTGCGGCCGTGCCGATTTCTGAGCGAACCCTCGGAACTTCTAGCATAGTTAGGCAGTCGCAGGCCATGAGTGGTATCCGGGAAATCAAAGTCAGGTTAAGATAGTAGTTGTTCCAATAAAGACACAGTTTTTCCAGGGACCTGATTTATTGTTCCTTTGTTACATCCTTTTGAGAAATCAGGCCCCTTTTGGCTTGAGAGCTGCTACTTTACTTTATGGACATCGGGCTTGGGAATTATGTGTACCGCAAAGCGATACTTAAGAGAGCCGAGTGACGTGGAGTTAGTGTGCATTCTTTTGATGGTAAAAAGACTGTCGGGGGACCCGTGCATTGGTATAAATATGCTGTATTTTGCATTATTCTTGCTAGGGGCCGTTGAAGTCAAAGGAGGTGTCTTTAAACTATAATTGGTCATTAGCTGAATGATTGACTGCCCGGGATAAAAGCGGTGGCTCGGTTTGGCCGATAGAATGCAGCAAGACTTACAAATTGCACTTATTCAGCAAAAGTATTCTTATGAGATGTGCCAAAACGATTTTTGAAAGTTATAAAATGCGATGCGGGAAAACTGACTTAACAGGGGCAACTTCATTCAATCAATTGAGACACAATTACAAAAGCATTTTAAAAGTTTTAATTTTAATTTCTAAATTTAAATTTTAAAAAGGGACAAAAAAGGGGATTTTAAAAAGGGGCTTAGCTTATATCGTTTCATATATATATACTAGATAGTACCCATCAAGATTAGACGGTAAATGACTTGAATGTTCATTTGAAAAATTCTTGAATTTTGAATTAGTTGCTTTTAAATTAATTATTGAAATCGTGACAAGTTTTTATATTGCATAAGTGATTCCTATTTCTTGAAGGCGAGCCTAGAGGGCGCTGTCGGTCTAACCTATTGAATGAAGAGAAAGAACTTTAAGTTTATAATTTACAACCAATTATGCTTGCCTTTTATTAGAAATTGACCAAAAAATACTGGGCAGAGCATTTATTTTTACTTACTACAGTCTCTTTGTTTTGTTAAAAAAGTAACAATATCTATTTTTATTTTTTTTAACTACATGACCTTTAAAAGCTGCCATGAATTTTATTGATATCAGTCTTATTCTCTAAAAGCCTAATTTTGAAACTTGATGCAATTAATGATTTATAATATATATTTTTTATTACTTTATTTTACTTTTTTCTTCCTTTTTTAAATATTAAACCATGGATATCAATATAATTTTATTTTATAGTTCTTATATAAATATTTTCCTTTCTTTCCGTTTTATTTATTTATTATTATATATATATATTTTTTTTTTTTTTTTTTTTTTTTTTACTGAAAAGAATGGCAAACTTTTCCTTCTGACTCGCACTCCTATATGTTCTTGATAATGGTAAAAAAATATAAACAAAAGTTGTAGATCAGCTCAATTTATTTAATTGATAATTGCATGCAAAATATTTTAAATATAAAATTATTTTTTTAAATATTTTTGAGCATTAAATTTTATTTAATGATAAACCACTCAAATAATAAAATCAAAATCATATAACTTCTTTTAATAAAATATGTCATTAACGAAATGAATTATCGCCAAAAATGGTACAGAAATCATTTTGCAAGGCGTTGGGCTTGAACCTGTGTTGACTAGAAAAGTTGAGAGCTTTAAACTGTTGCTTTAGACCACTCTGTTAACCAGACCTGCTCTACCTTTCCTCTAAGTGGAAGATCTAGTAAACTTAACTTAACGCATGGGCAAATGCATTAATTTTTGAGCCTGATCTTACAGAATCAGGTTTACGCTTTAATTAATTAATTAATTAATTAATTAATATATATATATACATATATATATATATAGATATAGATAGATAGATAGATAGATATAGAGAGAGAGATTATGGAAGCTTACATTGAAGAACAAATGAGATATGTTTTGATTTTGGAAATAGATAAAAACATTTAAAAAATTGAGCATGCTTTTCAGATATTTAATTTGGTATTCACAACATATTATAGCCAATTGGTAGTTGTCATTCTCTTTTTTGACAGAAATAACTGCATTTTCTTTGTCCATTACTTTCAAATTAACTGACTATATTTTTCTCTGCATTTGTGATTAGAATTAGATTTCTAATTTTCTTTTTCTTTTCTACACAATGGCCAATACCTGGTCTTATGAATGCAATTGCACATTTCCCTTTCATAGTGTTGACTCTAGAAAAAAAAAAAGGGCCGCCGGGCGGGAATTTTTCAAGAAAAGAACACTATTCTAAAAAAGGCACAATTGTACCTTGTTCACAAAAAAAATTTGAACTGGTTTGTTTAGCGTCCCTAGAATTAGTGATATTTTCCCGGGATCAATTGAATTGCCACGGGGCGCATAGGAAGTGTTAAAAAGAGCCGCCGGGTGCAAAAAAGAAATAAAAAAGGCCACCAGATGCTGCGCCCTGCTAAAGCGGCTTAGAGTCAACACTACTTGCGTTATGCAGTTTCAATTAGTGTGGTAATTATTATTTTTTTTTTTTCAAAAGATTCCTTGATGAATGTGTAAAACACAGAATGATTCCATTTGACCAACCAAGCGGCATCGAATTCTTATGAAAATAAAATACAAATCTGACAAGAAGTGTGACCGATATTGCGAAATTAGATAAAGGCCTTTGTTATGCAAAATTCAACTTTTGTTACATTTTTTGATTGTCACTAATTAAATTAGCTTACATGTTAATGGTAGTTCACGTAACTTAGAAAATTTTACTGTAAAAGTTCCAAATCAAGCTGTAATATATACTTTCTATCAATAACACATCCAAAACAATATCATACTGCATTATTTTATTGTTTATTTGTATATTCATTTTAAGAAAGTTAACTGCAGATCTGTAGTAGATTTTCCCATTTAATGTAGTGGATTTTGATTAGCGCGATAATGTTCAGGATTATTAAGTGAAGTAATTGAGGAAAACCTCTATACAAGTAACTTAATAAAAGTTGAGAATTAAATTTTTTTTTAATAAGTGGTTTTATGAAAATATGATTATATGTCAAACAAAAAAGCATGAGTAAAATTAAGAATTTACATAATAAATAATCATAAATAATAATAAAATTTTAGTGAACCCAAAAAAAATTGTTATTTTTCTTTTAAAAATATATAAAACTTACAATATTCTTCCTTTTTCTAAGTATGACTTCACAGCACTATGAAGTTCACCACAAAACATCAAATACATGCCAGCTTTCAAGTAACTTTTTTCTTCAATAAGTTGTACTGCATACTTTTTGCACATATCATTGTAAAAGTCACGAGATACTACATGGAAAATAAAAAAGAATTTTTTTTTCTTCTTGAAATAGCATAAGTGAAATAGAAAATTATTTTATTTTCGAAATATTAATATCATCACAAATAAACAAAAGACTAAAAAGCAAAAAATTCAAGTTATGTTAGATATTTAAAGAATTTTCCAATTTCTTCCCTTTACAAGGAAATGTTTTATAAATACCAGCTTACTATGATACAACTTCATACATACAATTAATAAGAAAAGGCAAACATGCTTACAATAATGATGCATGAAATAGTAATATCACGTTGTGAAATATTTATATTCAATATTCCATCTTTTAAATTCTATTTTTCAGTTTATTAATTCCAATATATTCATCCATCTCATTTAAAAAGCTATCTATATTAATTATCTTTACCTAAAATCATAATTTCCTTTCTTTTATTACTTGTTTACAATTCCATAGATAACGATTCATGTTTATCTGCTTCAATCTAGCATCTGTTTTTGTTTATTTGCCAACACTTCAAGATCGCTCTCTTGTCTGATCTTCGTATGGGGCTTGTGTACATTGAAGCAGCCACTCTTTCTCCTTGGAGCACTTCCCCCATAAGATTGAGGGGGAAATCAACACTGCGTTTTTACCACGATCCTTTGACGAAATTGATTTTTTTTTATAGGGGCATTTGTCGAAATTTGCGGTAGTTTATCGCAAATCATGCGATTTTGCACACTATTTTAAACCTTGCCCCTCAAAGAACTCCTTTCCAGAAATCCCCTTCCCCGCTCTTTTCCAGAAATTCTTAAAATGGCACCTTGTTTCTAAGTAAGCGAATTCCTGTATAAATATTTACAGAAACACGATTCACTTGTGATTAATATACATAAAGAGAGTGTTATGTTAAGAAGTTTGTTTTGCAGCCCAGATTTTTTTTTTCTTTTTCTATGAGCATTTTTTAATGTCCGAATTTTCAGACTAATGGCCAATTTTTTAAAACTTTCGGAAATGAATACTTTGAAATTTTGGAAATTTTGCAACAGAATCACTCCTGAAAAATATGCTGTGCGGGATAAAAATCGCATTTGTGTCTTTTGCAAAAAATCGTAGTTTAAGACCGATTTTCGCAGCATCGTAGTTTATAGGTCCAAATCGTAGCAACTACGATTTTTTCGTAGCAGTTGGTAGGTCTGCAAAAAGTTTATTTTTACATGTTTTAATTACTCTGAATCATATATATATATATATTTGTTGCAGTGGCGTGGCGTGAAAATTTTCGGTGGTCATCGCAATTATTTAAGTTTGTGGTGAAAAATTATTAACTCTAAAATTCAATGGTTGAATGTTCAAAAAAGAAACTTTAAATCTTACCTTCACTTATACATGAACTTCAAATGTTCTGCTAAAACTGGATTGTAGAGTTTTAAAAGCTTATTAAGAGTTTTAAAATATTGCTTGGTCATCGCCACATCCAGCGATGACCGGACGCCACGCCACTGATTTGTTGTTGTTTCAGAGTAGGTAAAATAAAATATTGCATTTGAATTTCAGTCTTTGTTTTCTTAAAGCATAGTAGTTTTCAGTTGGGTTTTGGTACCTGGCTTGAATGAATGAAATAAGTAAATTTGTGATAAAACACGATATCAGATAAAACAAAATATCATTATAACAAATTATCAAATTCCTATTTTCTTTTTGCATTAGGTTTGCCACATTTTTACAAAATTCTTGATTTACTATAAAAGTTTAAACATTCCTATTCAATTATAGTCTTTTTTAATCTTAAGACAATTTTGCATCCTGTCCTAATAAATGGAAATTAGAGGGGAGAGAGAGTACTTTGACTTCCCTAGCTTTATGCAGTTTCAGTTAGTGTGGTATTTTTCTTTTATCAGATGTTCTTTCAATTAAGCATGCAAAGCATGAGATGGGTGATCTTTTTTTTTTTTTTTTTTGTCAGCCAAATGGCATCAAGTTATTCTGAAAAATAAAACAAAAATAAGACTAGAAACACTGTTGGGGTAAGTGACTTTATTGTTTGGCAACATCTTGTAATGAGTTTTTACCTTTAGTGAATTGGCAACACTTTTCTTTCTTGTGTATCTCTCCTGTCTTACATGTGTCAGTTGGCCATATATCAAATATTAAATGTTATATATATCTAATAAATCCCTTTTTTAATTTAACCTGCAAACTCTGTCAAACACAACCTATGGTGTGACAATCAAACAAAGGTCTTTGTTATGCCAAATCTATACAGTATAGGATCTGTTATCCGGAATCCTTGGGACCTGGGGCATTCCGGATAAGAGGTTTTTCCGTAATTCGGAACACTACCACAAATATTTTAAAATGTACATAAATATGAAATACAGGTTAGCATAAATAATATTAAAAATACTGTATTAAACATTTGTTGAATTAGTTCAATAAAACGTAATTAAGGAAAAGTTTAATTAATTTTTATTTACAGAAAAAAAAAATAATAAAAAATAAATTATAAATTATAATAAAATTTACAAATGAACAAGATGAAAAATAAAATTTAGTTTTGGGGTTCAGGTGCAGATGCTTGAGAATTGAAAAATTCTTTTAAGGTGGATTGCTTGTAACGTTTCTCTTTTACAAGCTGCTCTTGAATTTTATATAAGGACATTATTTGATGTTCGTGGAAATAACTTCTTTGTTCCATGCTTTGAATTAATTTTTCAGTGTAAAATATCATTTGTTCATAAGATATTTTTTCTATCTCCTCATTCTTGTCATTATCATCACTACTATCATCAGATGCATCTTTACTCATCATTTGACAAATTTCGCTGTGTCATCTGATGACTAACTGGAGCATTGTTATCTATATTGAAGCAATCTTGAACTGCCTCTTCATCTAATAATTGGGCTTCTGGACATGAGACCTTTTGCATAATCCATTAATTCATTCACAATTTGTTTTCTTTCGAAACTGTGAATCCTTCAAAATTCTGGTTCATCGTCATCATCTAAAAATATAGTGGATGGCAATAAATTGTGCCATTCATAGATAAGGGTGTTTTTGTCAACCTCATGCCATGCTTTCACAGCATTCCAAATAGCATCTATGATAGTAAAGGCTTTTTGAAATTCCTTGATTCCAATGCCTTTGTTGCACTCAGCATTTTCTTCAGAAACTCTCTTTTATATTTATTTTTGAATGCCCTTAGGATACCTTGGTCAAGAGGCTGAATCAATGATGTGCAATTTGGAGGAAGAAAAACTGCAAATACATTATCCTTCTTGAGAAACTCTTCATCTGGGTGGGCTGAACAGTTATCAATTACCAACATCATTTTTGCATCATCTGAAAGCCCAACTGATGTGCAGTGTGATCTAGCTTGAGGAATGAATTTATTTTCAAACCATTCCTTAAAAATATCCTTTGTTATTCACACAGTCTTATTTGATGTGTAATGTGTAGGCAGAACTTTAACACCTTTTAATGGGCGAGGATTTTTACTTTTACACACAATCCGCAATTTGCACTTATGTGTTCCTGCAGCATTAGAACAAGCCAGTACAGTCAATCTTTCTTTGCTGTCTTTAAATCCACTTGGTGCAGATTCTTCTGCTGTCACAACTGTCTTTCTGGGAAGATGTCTCCAATAAAGTGAGGTTTCGTCTGCATTATAAATCTGTTCTGCAGCAGACAGAAGTTCTTTTGAAACAAGATTATTGAAAGTCTCTGAGTAAGCATCTGCAGCTTCATAATCAGAAGACGCTTTCACACCACATATTGTTAAAATTCTCAAGCCATTTCTTTTCTTAAATTTACCATACCACCCTGAAGAATATTCACAAGGTGTTTCAATTTGTAATTGCTCATGAAACATCTTAGCTTGAGCCATAATTAAATTACGTGTGAGTGGGAACTTTTCACTATGCCGTTGTCATATCCATTCCATAAGCACTTTATCTACTGTTATATTTTTTGCTTGGTGTAGTGTCTTTCTGGAAGCCAACAATTTGGGGGAATCACAGTCTCCATAAAACTGCAACAATTTTTCTTTCTGATTTTTGACATCATATATGGTTGAGAGACCAACACCATATTCTTCCACTAAGAATTTAGCTGAGGTGCCATTATCCAGTTTTTTCAGAATTGCTACTTTATCCTGGATACTAACAAGGGAACCACTTTTGGTGTTGCTCGCATCTAGCATCGAGACCTGGTGCGTTTTGTAGCCCTATACATAAAAGTTGGAGAACAGATAAAATTTCTCTGTTAAAATCATATTTTATATACTTTTTTATACTTTTAATTTTTTATTATTACATTTTTAGTTGTTTATTTCATGCCAAAAGTGAGTTAAGTCATCAAATATGGCGCGACAATTTTTTTGCCCGCTTTATCCAAAGAGTAAATATACAGTACATATTACTACTAGTATATCAGATTGCGATTTTTTAAAAAATAATTGATAGCATAAGAAAGAAATATTAGGTTTTTATTTCTTTTTCTATGCAGACGATAAATATATAAGTAATAAATATAATTCTATAAAAGCTTCGAAGATCATTGAAAACTATTTTTTAGTGAAATAGAAAATAAGCAAACTATTTTCTTTTGAAATCGAATGGAATAAAGTTTCGAATGTTTAAAATGAAATCCTGCTGTATTAAATGGTCCCTTGGTAAAAGTAATCATAAAGTAAATTAATATTTTTACACAATTTCTACACAATATTTTTATTTCTAAAGGTTACGCCGATGCGAAGTCATAAAAATGATCCAAAAAAGAACTTATGTCCGATGACTGCGTACATTCAATTTTTATCTTTCAAAGGAACGTCATTGGCTCACAGGGTCGCAGGGAGAGTGCAGTTTTCACGTATTTTAGGTTTCTGATTTTTAATTTATCTCGATTAACAAAAAAAAAAAAAAAGAGAGAGATCTGAATATCAGGGCAGGCTTTGAACTATTGTTATACACATTTTCGGATTTCTACAGGCGGATTTCGATAGCCACTTTTAATCCCTGTAAGTGTCCTCTCCGATTACTTTACGATTTTTTGCCGCATTGGGGGGGAAGAGGAGATTAATGGGATATTACAGTACCTTGAGATGTACGAGAAAATGTTTAAAATATTCAAAATATCTATTTATAAAGCATGTTAACTCTTCAATAAAATCTGGGAAAAAAAAAACTGCAAATTTTTATGAAATGAAAGCTTTTACTAAGTTTCGGTTTCGGATCGTTTAGCGTTCCGGATATCGGACGCCGGATAATAGATCCTATACTGTACTATAAAGCAAAAACATGTGCGTGGGTAACTCTAATGTCATTTTGAAAATGGCAACATCCTGATAAATAAATTTCATCTTTAGTGGACTTTTTAAAACTTCTAAACATTGCACAATTTCAATGTTTACACCATCGAATAGGAAAAAAAATATGTTCTTGTTTGAAAAATGTAAGTCAATTTATAGATTTTTTTTTTATGGTTTTTAAAAAGATTTTCATGAATATTTAAAAAAAAAAATCTATCTCTATTGTGTGAAGCCCAGTTACAAAAGATTAAAACCCGTTTCCATTTAAAACAATATAAATCATTCAACATTTGTTTTTGGCTGATATTCTATAACAAAATTAAAACTTCATCAATAAATAAATTAATAATATAAATAAAACATGGATAATATAAAAGCAACACTTTTAATAAATTTTTAAATTTTATTTGAATACATCATTGATATTTTTGGTACTTTTCGGTTAGCCGGGTAGTGTTTTATATGCATGTATATATATACATGTGTATATGTATATATATATATGTGTGTATATATATATATATATATATATATATATACATATACATATGTGTATATATACAACATATGTATATATATATATGCATATACATATCTGTACAGTTGTGAGAAAAAAAAGTAAACACCCCCTACTAACTCCTCAACAAATTATCGTAGAAGAAAGTTACTGGTACTGAACGAGTGGAAATAAAGTCTAATTTTAAATGATGTATATAAAATTTGCTTAGGGGGTCATCTACATATTAAAACAAACCCAAACTTCCTCTTTTTCAATGGCAATACCCAATTTTAACAAGATATTTCAAATCTTTGGTTCAAGCTATGCCTAGTCACCAAATTTCAAGTCATTTGAATGTTAAGTTTTTGAGTTATAAAAACATTTAAAATTTAGTGCTTCTAATGCTAAATTACATTTTCATATTTTCATAAATATCTCCTGAAATTATACTCCTAATGTGCTAATTTTTTGTGTAGCAATAATACTAAAATACCCAAACATAAATACCTTGAATTTGCAATTTTTATAATTTTATGATATGAATTATGAAATTAATATTCGAAAAAATTATGAATTGCAACCTACATTTTTTTTAATGGATTTAGATTTATTAAGTCCTGCTTTATGGAAATCCAAAATTTCACATTTTTCTTCCAAGTAGTTTTCAAATTATGTTTAAAAAACGGCAAAAGGGTGGATTAAGGGGCCGCCTATAACAGAAGTGACTAGATATTTTGAAATTTCTTATGCTATCCTGTAATCTAGCAGTCTTCAATGGCTGTTTTGATCAAGAAGGGGCTCTCTCGGTCAACAATGGAGTACCAAACTTCAATTTGGATACAGCCCCCAAAATACACTCGTTTTAAAATAATTTCTCAGAAACTTATCGTACGAATTGTATAAAAATTTGTTTTTAGGCTAATTGAAAGGTGTAGAATTCATTTATGCTGTCAGAATTGTGTACTGCTATTGAAAAAACAAAGTTATGGTTTGTTTTAATACGTAGATGGCCCCCTAAGCAAATTTTTTATATATCATTTAAAAGTAGACTTTATTACCAATTGTGTGGTACCAATAACTTTCTTATACGATAATTTTTCGCAGAGTTTGTAAGGGGTGTTTACTTTTTTTTTTTCCCATTACTGTACAGATAACAATGGTGCCCGGCTAACCAAAAAGTACCATATTTTTCTAATAAAAATACTTTTTGATGTTATTAGTGGGCAATCAAAAATATATATAATTAGCTCACAGATCAATGTTAATAGATGTTCATGTAAATTAGATAAATTTCATTTAAAAAGTTGTAAATCAAGCTATAATATTTATTTTCTACTTGTTACAAAGTGTATGTAGCACCTACTTTTATTTTTGAATTTAGCTCAAAAATATCTTAATATTTAATTTGTAATTGTAACAACTAATTAAATTTATTTCATTAATTATTTCTAATAATTTAAATTACATTTCTAATAATTCAGGATTTCTAATATTTTTAATTTTATAAATTAGATTGGTGAAAGTCAACAAAATCATTAATTACTAATTCAGATAATTTCTACTCCTATGATCTTTTAATTGATTTTAATATTTAAAATAAATAATCCATTTCTGCTTTAATTAAATAATTTTAACTCTGAATCAATTGTAATAATTAATTACATTGTTTTAAATAAGCATCCCTTAATTTTAATTCATTTGTGACTTCTTGTAGCTTCAAAATTTCTAAATGAATTATTTTCATTCTAAGTTACAATTAATAATATTTAATCTTACTTCCATTTAAAATTTTAAAAAAGTACTTTATCTTTCGATAATTTTCTGTTCATGTTCGTGTATTTTAATAAATTTTAAGCTTAGCAGATCAGAAAAAAAAAACATTTTGCTTCATTTACGAATTTCGAAATGGTCGCAATAAATAAATGGTGTAATTGTGTTCCTTCCTACATCAAAACAACAACTTTCAACCTCCCATTAAGATGATTTTGTATACATTTTATCTTTTCAGTTTATTGAACTTCACTAGTGTAATCCAAAACATACCATCCACGCACAGATAACATCCCTTTTTTTTAAAACTGTTGCCATTCCAGACTCTGTAACTCAACCTTTGACATTCCAAATTCTATAACTTCGAATAATATTGACAAAAAATTAGGGTTGTGCAACTGTAGCTGTTTAACTACCTTTTTGCGAAAGCATGCATACTTTTTGATGGTATTTTAGCATTTTGAGCCTGGATGCCAAGTGAAGAGGTTATGTACAATAGTTGCTCATATCATGGGGTTAACCATAACGATCAACCTTGTTCTGTTTGAGTTCATCACTCAAAAATTGTTTTTGGTCTACTTCAACTCAACTATGTCTAATGATGCAGCTGGCGTATTCTGATCGGTACTTTTATTCTACCATATTCTTATTTTAATCTTTTACCCGGCAGCGTTCCACAAGTGGAACATAAACTATGGGGTGCTGTATCTTTTTAAGTATTTGTTTAATCTGTTTGAAATTTTTAATATATATTTTTAAGAGATGTGTTTTAATGGATTAAAAACTATTTTTTTATAATTTTTTGTGGTTTCTATTTTGGAGCTTGTTGAAATGTAACAAAAAATGTAAATGTAGTAGACTGTGCTTTTTACTCTATCTATAACTTTAGAATTCAAATGTGAGTGCTGTGATGATTATTATTGTATTGCTTGGAGTAGTTTATTATGTTTTATGCATAAATGAATGTTTTATCTTATTTCGCTTTTGTTTTATGATCATTTGAATGCCAATGTTCCACATGTGGAACGTTTGCGGTTCAGAGTACAAAATTATCTTATTGTTATTTTTCTTAGGATCCTGATCATTTTTACTGGGCTCCCTCGGGCGATTATTTTTTATTATTATTTTCGTACCAGTATTATTAAAGAATAAATTTTATGGTATATATCTCTTGCAACTGTTGCCAGAGTGTCTGAGAAAAAGTTTTGAACCAATAAATGCCAATAAAATCTACGAAAGAATTGCAAAAACAAGAAGGAGGAGATTTTGATTATTATAGTGATGACAAAGTTGTTTGTGTATGATGGAGTGACAACAGAGTCGTTACTGTTATATCAAATTGGGAAGCTAACACAATGCTAACTCAAAGTGGAACATGATATTCGCAAAAATTGAAGCGAGAAGTTTCAATCAAATAACCTCGATTGATTAGATTATATAATCAGAATATAGGTAGTGTAGAATTTTTGGATTATTTGCGTGGATCATATCGTCCAGTATTTTGATGATAAAAATGAAATCTGTTTGCAAATGAACTAAATATGGCTGTTGTTACTTGTCATGCAGTAGGTTCAAAAGAAACCCTAAGCCATCTGGAGTTTCGTCGTGAAATTGCGACTGTTGCCATAAAAATTGGATTTGATGTTTGAGAAAGGGAATAAAAAGTCTTACTGCTCCAGTAAATATAGTAATTATCACCTCATTCAGTAGCTATTGTTTTTCGTCTACTACTCAAGAAGATTCTCAAATCGACAGAAAAACATGAATAAAGGGTGTGAATATTATGGAAAGCGTATGCATGAAAAATGTTTTCAGTCTTTTCATAAACATTTTGCTGTTAGTGACTAGTTAACATGTTCCTAAAATATAAACATTTTTTACTTTACCTTGTTTCCTTTGTTTTGTTATGTGTACAGCGCTGGTATGGTTTCGAAAGAAAAATTCGCCAAAATGTACAAATGTTATTCGTACCGCCAAAGTTCCACAAGTAGAACATACCTGTAACTCCAATTCTATTTTACATAACATCCCAAAATTTGGCATGCAACCTTAGAATTAATCTAAATCGTCTCAAAAAAAATTTCAAATTAATCTGACAAGCAGTTCATGGTGCGGCGGGGTAAAGGGTTAATATTAAAAGTAGCTGACAAAGAATATAATGCCGTTACTGAATCTTCCAAAAAATATCTACTATCACTAAATGAAAAGATTGATTTGATAAATAGATAAATTGTTGCTTTCATTTGCCACTTAACTGATGAGTAATAATAGATCAAAAGAAGATAAGTTCCAAATAGCTTACAGCGATTTGAGATCTGTCACTGTGTCACTAAACATTACTCATAATTAATCATCAAAGTAATTTACATTTTATTTTCAGTGAACTGAAACTGCTATTAACAACTGTCAAACTAAAATAACTATAATCAACCAGAAAAAAAAAAAAAAAAAAAAAAAAAACTGTTAAATATGACTGAAGATAATTCATTATTTAGACAGAAATTATCACAAATAATAATAATATTAAATTAACTCCTACAGTGATATAAAGATCAGCACTGATTCTGTATACAGTTGAACGCGGTTAAGATGTGTTTCAAGGGAGTGGAGAAAAGTCATATATTACATGAGATTGCATATTAAACGTGATTTATATAGTTGTTGTACATCCACTCCCATATTTCTTATCCCCTATAAATGTGTTTATATCATTTTACGTTCATTGTATAAGTTTTACCTCAATATAAAGTCTTTATTTACCTTAATAATATTATACCCTCTAAATATTATCTGCAGTTCAGCTTTTTAAATGTCTCTTTCCATTTAATTCAGTTTCACTTCATTCACGGACACCAGATATAATATTCATATACGTATACATCTAATACCAAATTGCACTGGCTTCGCTTTTCTCACCATCACAAGATGGCGGCATCTGCCTCGGGTGATTATGTCTTACTTCATTGTTTGACGACACAACCCATTATTTACGAATCAGCTGTCTGCATTTGGAGGTGTGTCTGGCATTATGTAATGGAAGTTTCTCGATGGGTCCGATTAGGATAAACACTTCAAGCTTTCACTCACTTGTCAGTAACCTTGTTGGTTGTGGTCGACAAACTGTTTCTTAAAGATGTTTCGGGAAGTCAATTTTATTGACTCTCTTTTACTTTTCACTTGTGTTTTAAGAAGTTCTTGTTAAAGCAATGTACAATATTTTCACTAAAGCTTTTAAGACATTGCTGTCTCTTCCAGAAGTTAGTTCAAGTATCAAGAAGTAAATCGCTTCACATTTTATAATGAGGAGTTTATTCCATGTTTACCTATCAGATTAATGGACATTTTAAAGCCTAAGCCATGTGGATGTGTCTGGGATCCTGTTCCTGTGACGATGTAGTCTGTTAACCCCAGTAAATGGAATAAGGAGGTTAATTACATGTCGGCCGTGGTGAAAGAAAGACGCTAGTGTAAGCTTTCCATTTCTTCATAATTTTAAGGATTGATGCTTTCGTTTTGAACATCGTATAATTCACCATTGATGTCAACTTGACAAATGAAGTGTTCGTTCTACCCACAAAGCTATTTGATATCTTTTCAGAATGAACTGGTCTGACAAAGTGTTTGCAGTATGTAGTAACATCAGCTGACACGTATTTCCTTTAAAGCATTTTAAAGTTTAATGAGCTCCTATGCATCCATTGGTTAAATTTAATCACTTTTAGTCATGAAATAATTTTATCTATCATTTAAGTATATTATTGGGTTTCTTTATATGCCATGTAAGAGTTCCACCTATTAATTAAATACAAATAAGAGATATTTCTTTGTTAAGTTATGCTTTTAAAGTTTATTTTATTTATTGTTTTCGTTTTTTAAGTTGTTAAAAAATGTTAATATTGTTTTTAAAAAACTGGTTTTCTTTTTTGAATCACACATTTATTTTGTAACTTCCTTTATTAAATTATCAATATATTTAATACTTTAATCTTTTCATAGAAATTTAATAGTTAATAAATATTTAAAGTTTACAATATAGGGTAAAATCAGCTCAATGTTTCCATCGGTTTAATGCATTCTGCATCATTTAATTCAACACCATTCTGAATTATTAACAACTTAGTTGTGGGCTTTTTATAACAATAAGTTTTGCCTTTATTAATCTGTCATTAAATTAATTAAATATTGCTTTTGGAAACAGTGTTTTTTTAAAATCTGAATAACAAAATCTGCTAAACTGGGAACACTGGAGAAGAGAAAAGGAATTCTCTTCTTGATCTATGAATTCGCGTCTTTAGCCTGATTTTTTGCTTCAAAGGGCCGAAAATTACCACATATTAAGTGGGATCGTGTAATAACCGTTTGTTCATCAAACAAGATATTTTTGCTTTACCCTTATGGGTGATGTTCAAGGGATCGGAAAAAATTCACATATTATGCGGGCTTGCGTCTTAACAGAGTCCGACTGTATATATCATATAAATATCAGAAAAAAAAAATTGTTTATTTTTATCTGAATTGTTGTGTTTCAGAATCTGTGACTGTGCTGTGAAAATACACATTTACTGATGGATATTATTTCTACTATCTACTTTTCACAAGTAAGAAATTTGATTATTTTTTTTTTAATTCAATCATGGTAATAATTCATGTAACTCTTAAATTTATTAATCTTTAGAACATATTTAAATGATCAAAATTTAGTACTTTTAAGATCATTATTTTGGTTAATATTTATGCTTTTTACCCAGGGCAAATTCTATTTATTAAAATGCAATTACCTTGATTACATTTTTTAAATCACTATATCATTCCTTTTTTGTTACACTAATAACACATCAAAACAATACTGTAGTACATATATATGCAAAGATGGGTGTGGATATCTTGTAGTTTTTGCCATTGAATGTATGCTTCAATTAGTGTGGGTTCTTTGAGGATATACATTAAGGTGGCACTTTTCATTCACAGTTAATAAATATGTCTGTTTTTTCCAATTTAATTAGTTTACATACTATACATAATTTCTTTCAATATACGTAATTTTTGGCATAATTTTTTACAAACCTTATATAAGTTAAAGAAGTAAAATAAATTATGTCAAAGGCTTGTATTTTAATTTAATAAATTTAATGGGTCTAAGCAGATATATACATCTACTGAGAAAGAAAATGAATGATAATTTAATAATGATGTTCTAAATTCCCACTTTATTCAGTTTTCAAAAATAGAAAACAGAAATTTTATAAATGAAGACTGTTATTGTGGCAAAAATTGCAAAAGGTAATTTATGAGAATTTGTCTACTTAACAGAATTAAGTTATTTTATGTTTTATTATTAAACTGACTGTGTTATTATTATTATATTATTTTGGAAAAGCATAATTTAATTAGATGTCAGCCAAGTATTTTTATATATTATCACTTACTTTCTGTTACATGCATTTTAAAGAATAATAAGACAGAATGTACAGTAATGTCATGGATACAACATAGTGTAACACTTAGGCAAAAAAAAAAAAAAAAATTAAGATATACATAAAAACTGTTTGATGGGCCTCTTCAGGGTGCATAGTTTTCACTTTTAGCAAAAAAAGTATTTTGTAGATAATTGCAAATGTTGAATACTTTCACTTTGTATTAACTCATTTAATCAATTGATCTTAGGACCCACTTTTGTTAAAAAGGTCACAGTCTGAAAATGCCTGGGTTCCAGGATTCCAAAAGAGTAGCAACATTTTTGATTTAAAAAAAGAATATTATCTGGATTATACAGAAGATGTTACAATAAAATAAATTATGTTACGACTCAGTTTCAAATTAATTTAAAGAAATATCCATTAAAACATAAACCTGAATTTAAATAGATTCAAATATTATTTACAATGTTTCCTTTTGAAATGTTTTCATTTTGTAATGGGAAAAAAAGAAAAACTAAAGGTCAGCCCAACGCGAGACACTCGGTGTTTAGTTTCCAAGCAAGCTTGGTACTCATTTTATCAACCCCAAAGGGATGAAAGGTTGGGTGAACCTTGCCCAGCCGGTAGCTGAACTCATGACTTGTAGAGTGACAGACAGGTGTGCTGACCACTACACTACTGGGCTTTGTAATGAAATGAACACAAAAATAAAAGTATTTTCTTTGTCTGTTTAGTGTTAAGTATTAATAAACATCAGTTTGATTTTATGTAAGAATTTCTTAATGCCTTTATCTTTGTAGATGGAATTTGTAATTCTATAAAGTTTTTTCAAAATACACTATATTTGCACCGAGTTATTGAGAAAAAAAAAAATTATTATATAAACACAGTTTTTACCACAGTCATGCGAAAAAAACATTATTACACTGCCTAATTGTAACAAGTTTGACAAATACAATATAATTATTTAAATTTACCCCTATAAAAATTCACAAGAATATTATAAATAAAAATAATTTACAGACATTTCCATAGGGAAAACAAAATCAAATAACTTCAACATTTTATTTTACAAATACCATATATACTCGCGTATAAGTCGACTCACGTATAAGTTGACCCCCTAACTTTCGAATGCAAATTCTGGAAAAAATTAAAAACCCGCGTATAAGTCAACCCCAAACTTTTTATTTCAATTTTGTGCAAAATCAAACCAAAGATTTCACTTGCCAATGCGAAAAGGTAGTAGGTAAACAAAAACAAATCACTGAAATATTTTAAAGTGATAAATTATTATTATTTGTATATTTTATATATTATTTTTTAATTCATACACATAAAATGCCATAATTTTGCAATATTAGAAGTTTTTGTTTTTGCTTTTTTAATTGACTCGCGTATAAGTCGACACCCCAAATTTGCTTACCGAAAATTGTCAGAAATTCCTCGACTTATACGCGAGTATATACGGTAGCTATTTTTCAAGCTTTGCATTTCATGAATATGTACGTTCTTTTTATATGCATGAAATACATACTCCAGTTAAAATTAACTAATACAACTTACCTGTAATAGCAGCTGCCATGAGAAAATCTGTCAGTTTTTTATTTTCTGCAGCACTGATCAATAAGGGTTCAACATTATTAGCCATTAACTGAAGATAGACAGGCTTTTCATTATTGTAGGCCTTTTTTTCAATTTCAGCTTTAAAATAATAATTTTTAATAAATAAGTAAAAATGATGCAACAAAACACACTTATAAATGAAAATATAGCAAATAATAGTAAATGATTAGTCTATAATTTTTTTAGTAACTTTTATATATTTTGTATATGCAACCATGTTAAATTATGCCAATAACCTTAGAAGCTTATACTAATTAACATTTACATTTACTACCCCCCACCCCCCATATATGAGGGATGTTTTTTTTTCAACCTCCGATGGGCCTTAAAATAAAGACTAGTGATAATAATAAAATTATTTTATAGCCTGGAGTTAAGTACAATTAACTACTTCAATTGGACATAGTCATAATGAAGATTGAGTCATTTGTTATACTGGTGGGCGAGCGGGGAGATACCCTTTTCACAGAACGTTGCCGCCAACGTACTGAGATAGATCTCCAAGTAGTCTTGAAGATTTTTGTTTGAATGGAAATGAGATGGAGTGCTGTCGTCACAGACCTGCCTTCAGATCTCGAAACAAATGAAAATCGGTCAGTGCCAGCCCAATAGCTTCTTTCACAAATCGGACACACCCCATCGAATTTGTGAGAGAAGCTGCTGGCCCACCAGTTCGGCTGGCACTGAGTGACTGTCACCTTTTTCAAGATCTGAAGACAGAACTGGGACGATAGCACTCCATTTCGCTTCCATTCCAACAAAAATCTTCAAGACACTTTGGAGACCTATCTCAATACGTTGGTGGAAACGGTCTGTGAAAAGGGCATCCCCCCTCTCCCACCCGTATGACAAATTACTCAATCTTCCTTATGAGTATGTCCAATTGAAGTAGTTGATTGTACTTAACTCCAGGCTAGAAAATAATTTTATTATTCTCACTAGTCTTTATTTTACGGCCCATCGGAGGTTGAAAAAAAAAAACAGCCCTCGTATATTCAAGGTAATTTGTAAAAGAAAATACATTTTTATTATATTTACAATTATTATGATAACTGTTACTTAAAATGTTCAAAAAGATGTTATTAGAACACCCCAGCTTTCAAAATATAATGCGGATGCCAATTATCAACTTAAGTGTACAAAATGAAGTCAAATTAACCTGTTAAGCTTTTCAAAACACCAACAAGTTATTTTAATGGTTTCTACCTTTTCTATAAAAAACATTCAAACACTGAAACAATTTCTTACTCACATTATATCAAAGCAAAAAAAGCATCCCAAGAATGACAACAATAAAATAAATAAAATGTGGGCAATAGATTTAACATCTACAATACATAATTATTAATGACAAGATATTTTCTTCTGTAATGGAAAAATGGGTTTTCAAAACTCCCTTTCCTATAGAAAGAAAGGAAATAATAAACAATTTTGTCATTACAATAAAAACACAAATCATATCTTTGACCTATGATGAATAACAATTTGTAAAAATTCATCATAAATATATTAATTGCCTATGCGCTAAATTAAGAATGAATAAAAATTTCCCCTCTCAAAATAAATTTTCTTCATTTTTTATAATACATTAGAAGATTTACACAATAACTACTCAAACTTTAAAAACACTTTAACAGATAAAATTAATTAAATAGGCACAGTAGTGTGCAAATTGATTGGGGGAAAAGGGATTTTTTTTTTTGGAATTGCATATTAACTGTTCGCCGTTAAATCAAATTAAGTATGTCTGTTTTGATCTTGTGTGTATTCTGAGTGTGAATACTGTTGATGCAGGACACCTAAGCAAAGATTTTGAACTTGGCAGTTCCAATTTTTTAGTATAACCTAAATTAATTTTTAATTAATAAAAAACCACCAATTTGACAGCAATTTCCTATCAAATTGAAACATTTTTCATTATAGTAGCTGCCAAGAATTAAAAATCCACAGTAAAATTCTTAGTACAACAAATACTTTTCTATTGCAAATGAAAAATGAAATAAATAGTTTGACGAATTTAAAAAAAAAGTTAATATTACATCATGACATTTTTATTGCAAGATTTCCACATGAAAAATGAATTTGAAGAGTTTAAATAAAAAATTAATATTACGTCATAACTTTTTAATTGCAAGATTTCCACGTGAAAAATGAAATAAATAGTTTGAAGAATTTAAATAAAAAGTGAATATTATGTCATATTGGAAATATAATGGACGTCAGCAGGTAAATATATAACAACATATGAGTTTGAAAAAACATATTGAAATATGATAAAACACCAATTATGGAAATAGTGGCATATTTTAACATTTTGAGGTTCTCTGAATTTTTTTTCCCATTTTTAAATCTATTCGATATATATATATGTGTGTGTATGCATGTATATTAGAATTTGCACAAAGTTTGATGTCCCTAGAGCTCATTCTGAGTGAAGAACAGAAATAAAAATGGCTTTATTGCTTTCTTTTATTGTTTATTTTATACTGTATGTTTAATTTTAAAATTAAATTTTCAAAACAAACATTCGTAAAATTCCGGACAATGCCAGGTGCTTTAGCTAGTTGCTTATAATTTGATAAATTAAAAAAAACAAACAAAAAAAGACTAATAATAAGTTGGTTAATTCAGGACTTCCGACACCTTTTAGTCTCCCTAAAGGTGGAAAGGGGACCATGTCTTAAAATAATGCACTCATTCTTCTGAAATAAGCAGGCAAATTAAAAAAAAAAATACTCTTAAAAGATGTTAATTGGTTATCTATGTCATTGAACAATGTACACAGCTTTATTTAAACACAATTAAATATCTTATTACAAGCAGATAAAAAGTATTCAATATTCAGGACCAGGACTGACCTTGATAATTCTCCTTAAAGGAGCCTGGACTTTTAATTCAAATGGTTTTATTAATATTTAGAACAGCAAAAAATAATTTATAATAAAATATAAACACTAAAAATTAATGCATTTAAGAAAATATTAAATCAATCATTAGCAAAGTTAAGCACTAATGATTATGAAGTATAGCGAATTTATTACAATTTAACATGAAGTAATAATGGTCGGTAAATGAAAAAAGGCACAGTATAACAGTGCCTCCTGTTAAGTATTAAAATTTAAAATTAGATTAAACATATGTGTTGTTAATTATTAACCTCAAACATAAAATTTAGTTTCTTTCTACACAATAAAAACTGAGATAAGCTATAATATTGATTGAAAAAAAGCATAGTATGGCAACGTCCCTTAGGAAGTGACAAAAACAAATATTGAATCAACAGTTGTTCATAATCATCTTACATATTAAATTTGGTGAAATTCCATCCCAAAATAGCCAACATATTTTATACCAAATCGCTTTAGTTCCATCGCTAGGAGTTTTACTTATAATGCCTGATATTTTTCTTTTTGATATTTTCCCAACCTTTTCTTAATTTGATAAATTATTCTGCCCACATTGAAATAACTTAGAAATGCAATTAGTTTTTTTCCAATAAAAACAAGTTGGAAATTTCACGTCAAACATGGCAAATGAGATGAGTTGTACTACAACTAGTTTTATAAATATGTTTTGCACCATACATTGTACTGAATGTATATTTTAATGCACTTCATAAGTGCACATCAATTTCATTCAGTTTGAAAGGCTATAGCAACATTAAAATGCACTTGAAATATTTTTTTTTCCATTGACCGTAATGTAATGGAAAACTTTTGACTGTCCCTGTAATGAAACTATACATCCGATTTTCATAAAATTTGAAATGACTCGACAACACTTTGCAACAATTATACATTAAAATTTCAGACCATTTGGTAGGGTAGTTTTTTGCTCTGTTATATACGGACGGACGGACGGACAGACAGACAGACAGACAAACAGACGGACCGAATGATGACTGTAGGTGCTATGTACTTATATAATTACGAACGCACCTAAAAAAAGAAAAGAAAGAAATGCCCAGCTTGTATAAGTTTGCGTGTTTTGTTTAACTTAATTCTATTTGGTTTTAGCATTTCAATCAACGCTGTGCCGAAAATACTCCACTGCGTGCCAAGTTTGGCACGCGTGCCATAGGTTCACATCCTTGTGCTAAAATCTAAACAACATCAATTTGTGTCAAAAGTTAAGTAAATGTGAAGTTTGATGAAATTTCATACATGATGAGATGTAATTATCAAGTAAATTGTGAAAATTGCAGCATAGCAGCACCACCTGTTGGGCCATATACGCCAAAACCTAACCAGCACCTATATTATAAAAAAAAAACAGCAACGTTTCATCAGCATTATATATCTGATCCATGGTTAAATTTTCCTCATTAATTAATTGTGATATTTCTTCGCAAAACGCTTTGACTACTTCAATACCGCAGAAGCTTTTTCACCGCAGAGTTTAAGCAGTCGTAACTCATGATGCCATTTGAACTTGGTAAACAACTCAGTGGAATACTCGCATTGTACCATGCAACCTATTTCCGAGTGGAATTTTCTGGCTTGAGCCATTATTATTGCCTGATTCAACGTGAAATTTTCCATGCGCCACTGACAAATTGACTTTAACTTTGTCCACATCAGTGTTTTTAGCTTAGTGCACAGTTTTTCTTAAATGCATTAATTCTAGAACATCAGAATTCGCATAAAAGGATAAAATTTTATGGTTTTGTTGTTTGATGTTCTATATAGTTGTGGTGAGTTGCGTAGTAAAAGATGTTGTAAAATGTTCATTACTTGAATAAAGACTCAAATTAACCAACAACAACAATTTAATAAATAAAAATTAACGAAAAGAATGCCGATCCTTTGTTGCACGGCTTACAGTATAGCAGACGCAGATTACAACAGCGCCACACTTCTGAATCATAACATCAACTAGAAGTGGAAGTAGAAGTGTTTTTACCGTGCTTGTAGCGCCATTTGTTGAACACACAAGAGAGGATGGACACATTACCATAGAGTATCCCCCCATTGAACAAGGTGAACGATAAAATGCAAGAGAGTAATACAATATATGAAATATTATAAATGCTTGATACAATGTAATAATAATAATATAGAAATAATACAAAACAGAAATACAAAATCAATATTCAATACAATAATAGGAACTATATAAAATATTATGTACAAATGTGTTATATTACATATTCAGTGACCAAATGTTTAGGAAAGATGATTTTTCGTCCAGAACGAGTAGTAGGTTGTTTATCAATGGGTGTCGGTTCAGTTGGTACCTCTGGAACAGGAACAGAATTATCTGTAACAACAGTGTCTGACAATCAATAGGCGGGTTTAACGCGATCAATCGAAACTGTTGTTTTTCTGCCATTAATGTCAATAATAAGGTTTTGGGGAGTTCTATTAATGACAAGGTGAGGTCCAGTGTATGGTGGTGTTAGAGGACGAAGTATTTTGTCTGATCTTAAAAATACGTGTGTGCAAGTTGACAATGAGGGATTTACAAAAATTTTTGAAGTGCCATGTGAGGAAGTGACAGTGGGATTTAATCGCCGCATTGTTTCGGCTAAGTTAGACACATAGTTGGGATCAATTGGTCGGTCAATTTGTTCTTTTTCTGTTATGAGATCAGAGGGTAATCTTAATGTTGTACCATATACTAATTGCGCAGGCGTTGCATTAATGTCATTTTTGAGAGCTGAGCGTAAACCTAGGAGAACAATTGGAAGAATGTCAGTCCATATAGTGTTATTGTGTGCCTTAAGAGCATCTTTTAAATGTCTGTGATAACGTTCCAAAATTCCATTTGCCTGGGGATGATATGGCGAATTTCGAATCTGATTGCAACCTATGATGCGCAGAAGTTCCTGAAGCAAGGTGGATTCAAAATTACGACCTTGATCTGTGGTGATAGTGACTGGGCATCCAAATCTGGAGATCCAACCCTTTAATAAAGCGCGAGCAGTGGTTTTCGCAGTCATATCAATTGTCAGAATAACTTCAGGCCATCTGGTAAATCGATCAATGATAGTTAAACAATATTGATTACCATCAGATGGGGGAAAAGGACCAATGAAGTCTAGATGAATGTGGGCAAAACGGGCATCAGGTTGGGTGAATGTACCAATAGGAGATTTTGTGTGCTGTGTTATTTTGGCTCTTTGGCAATTATCTCAGCTACGAACCATGGATTTAATATCCTTATGCATGCCTGGCCATACGAATATTTTAGAAATTAAGTTAATAGAAGCTGACATACCGGGATGTGAGAAGAAATGCAAATTGTCAAAAACAAGTTGTCGCATACTTTGGGGAACAAATGGACGGGGATGTTCTTGAGACATGTCACAGTATAAAGAGATATCCTCAAGAGGAAAGTAATGTTTTTCTAATTTTAAGGATGTAGTATTAGATTGCAAAAGTTTTTGAAGTTCCTCATCAGTTGATTGAGCTGAAACAAATTCTTTAAAATCCA
Source organism: Maratus speciosus (assembly GCA_963932465.1). Lineage (NCBI taxonomy): Eukaryota > Metazoa > Arthropoda > Arachnida > Araneae > Salticidae > Maratus > Maratus speciosus. Next base: position 250,916,897 of record OZ010793.1, on the reverse strand, counting down.
GTACAGCCGGAGAAATTTGATTGATTTCGATGCGAGATAGTGCATCGGCAACAATTCTTTGTGTTTTTTCTGAACCTTTTGTATACCGGATATCGGTAGAAAATTGCGATATATAATCTAGGTGACGTAGTTGTCGAGGACTGCATTTTTCAGGATTTTGTTTAAAGGCATAAATTAAGGGTTTCTGATCAGTATAAATTATGAAATTTCTGCCTTCAAGCAGGTGTCGAAATTTTCTTATACTGGAATATATGGCATATAATTCGTGGTCATATGTCGACCAATTTTTCTGAGACTTATTTAGTTTGCCTGAATAAAATGCTACAGGTTCCCATTGATTGTGAGACATTTGCATGACAGAGCCACCAACTGCGACATTTGATGCATCAACCCATAAACTTAATTGAGTACCGGGAATAGGATGTCGTAGAAGCGTTGTCCAAGAAATCGCTTCTTTAGATGTCGTAAATGCAAGATTTGCCTCCTCGTCCCATTGTAATGGATCATTTGAAACCTTGGAACGAGGATGTTTCTTTTTATTTTTGTGGCCTTTTAGAAATTTGACTAGGGGTGCTAAAATGTCAGCAGCTCTGGAAATGAATCGCCTATAAAAGTTGAATATGCCTAAGTATCTACGCAGCTGAGTAAGAGTTGTAGGTCTTGGAAATTTTAAAATGGCTTCAACACGATCAGAAAGAGGTGAAAGACCATCTTGAGATATTTTAAAGCCTAAAAATTCCAATGAGGGAACGCCAAATGTGCATTTAGAAGGCTTAATCGTAAGACCATAACTATCAAATCTAGAAAATAGAGCTTTAAGATGTTCAATGTGTGCTCTTCAAGAGATTTTGATGCAATTAAAATATCATCAACAAAAGCATAAACACCTTAGTCCAGTCATTTGGTAGAAAATAGGGGAAAGTTTTGGTGTAGTTTTGATATTTGGTGACTTTATGTTTTTTGGGTCGCTGAACACGAATCTGAAGTTTGCCAACAAAATTTATCCCGGGAAACGCGTTTTTTTGGCAAAAAAACTGGAAAAAAACGGGATTTTCTTTGTTTTTTCAAAATAACTTCAAAATTATGCATTTTATGCAAAAGTCCTCAATACATAAATTAAAGAGGATAAAATTTCCTACATTTTACGTACTAAAAGTTTTTTTCTCTGATCAATGGTTTAGCCGTGACAGCGCCGCAAAAATGGATGTGAAAATAAAAAAATTCTGAAAAAACGGGAATTACGGCAGCGCACGGTGGGTGATTTACCGATTCTAGTTGGCCAAAATTATTTTTGGCGTCAGTATAGTCGCATCGCCATGAAATTGAAAAATGTTATTGATATTCACTATTGAATGTTAGGTATTGTAAAATGTTGCGTGTAGCAGTCATAATCTCGTTACAGGGACATTCAAAAGTATTTCATTATATTACGGCCTATGGGGAAAAATCGTTTATGGTGGTTTTTAATAATGTTTCATAATTTCATACACTTTGAAATTTATATACGTATCTATGAAGTGCACTACAAGATGATTTCTTATAGAATATGTAATGGGTAGTATTTATCGATCATTTACAGGGACACTAAAAAGAATTATGTTACATTACGGTCTATGGAGAAAAATTGTTTGTGGTGTGTTTTGTTCATGTTACACCTTTTCAAAAGTATTTAAATTGATATATATCTCCAACTTGCTCTATATGATGCTTACTATTGAATAGGATGTGCCATTGATCTTTCATATACAGGGGCACACAAAATAAATCAGTTATATTTTTCTCTGTATGAACAATAATTGATTGAATTGCGTTTTCAGTTGTGGAACACTTTTTAAAATTGCATACTATTTAGCGTGTATAAATTCTATAAATCATATATAGGGCTGCACAAGACATCTATATACCCGCTTATTGCCAGAAATTTGCTAACGAGGAATTTTCAACTGTGCTATGCGTTCACTAACAGTTCTAAATTTTAGCATATTGTGAATTATATGATAAATCTATAGTTCATATATAGGGATGTACAAAATTTTCAGCTATTTTTTCGATTTTGGTTGAAATTGTGTTTTCAAACGTGTTATATGTTTCACAAATTATTACTTAGACACCGTTTTTCACGTTATTAAACTATGAATTTTTATTATAGTAGCCCGAATGCTTTCAAAAATGTTCCATAATCTGATTGATGCATGATTTTACATTCTTCTTGATAATTTTAATGATACTTTCTTAACGGTATGGAAGCTAAAGTGATAAAACTATTTTTGTATTAGTATAACAAATTCTAAAATTTCTTTTTCTAAAATTTAAGGTACAGGACAAACATTCGACAGCATTAATGAAAATTGCTGTGTTGCATATTCTGTTGTATATTCATATTTATTTCTGCACAAACCTAACAGGAACCTTATGTAAAGATAGGGAATCATAAGATATCATGATTAATTTATCATGAGAAAATGCCTACATTATGTTTTGCATTGTATCAAATCTGAATTTGGAGAATTTGTCTGGATCAATTTTGTAACCACTCAGAATTTGCAGCCAAGTAATATATTTTAAATGATTTTGTCCCGATATATCTACATACAACTGGCAATTTTTGTCCAAATTTGGTCATAAATTTAAACATTTCGCTCTTGCTTCATGTGCTCTTCATTGTAATTTTTCTCAATAAACAAAATATTTTCAACCAAATTCACATTTTCGTTACATTTTAAATCTTGTTGCCGTTGCATAATGATGCAAAAGTTTATTTATGTGACTAACTTAAATTCTGCTGTCTTTGATTTAAAAAAAAAAGTGGTACTTGAACTAAAATGTCAGGAAAAAGTCATGCCAGAAGGTATCAAATATTTTTTATTAAAAAAACATTTATTTTATACTGTTGGTAGTAATAAAAACACCCACTAATTCCATACGTCTATTTTCTATGCTGTAGATGTCGGTGAAAAGCAGGGACCCTCAAGTAAAAGAAAGCGGAAATAATATTTTTTTGTTTTTTAAATAAATGTACTTTCTAATGTACAGTCGTGGAAAAAAAAAAGTAAACACCCCCTACTAACTCTTCGACAAAATATCGTACACGGACGTTACTGGTACCGAATGATTGGAAATAAAGTCTACTTTTAAATGATGTATATAAAATTTGCTTAGGGGGCCATCTACATATTAAAACGAACCCAAACCTCATTTTTTTCAATGGCAATACCCAATTTTAATGAGATATTTCAAATCTTCGGTTCAAACTATGCCCAGACACCAAATTTCATTTGAATGATAAATTTTTGAATTATAAACATTTAAAATTTAGTGCTTCTAATGTTAAATTACATTTTCATATATTTATTTATATCTCCTGAAATTATGCTCCTAATGTGCTAATTTTTTGTGTAGCAATAATACTAATGTGCCCAAACATAAATACGCTGAATTTGCAATTTTTATAATTTTATGATATGAATTATGAAATTAATATTCGAAAAAATTATGAATTGCAACCCACAATTTTTTTGATGGATTTAGATTTATTAAGCCCAGCTTTATGAAAATCCGAAATTTCACATTTTTCTTCCAAATAGTTTTCAAATTATGCTTAAAAAACGGCAAAATGATGGTTTAAGGGGCCGTCTATGATAGAAGTGAGTAGATATTTCGAAATTTCTTCTGCTGTCCCGTTGTCTAACAGGCTTCATTGACTGCTTAAGGTGCCTTGATCAAGAAGGAGGCTCTCTCGGTTAACAATCGACTACGGAACTTCAATTTGGATACAGCCCTTAAAATACGCACGTTTTATAATAATTAATTTATCGGAAACTTATGGTACGAATTGCATAAAAATTGGTTTTTAGGCTAATTGAGAGGTGTAGAGTTCATTTATGCTGTCAGAATTGGGTATTGCCATTGAAAAAAAATGAATTTATGGTTTGTTTTAATATGTAGATGGCCCTCTAAGCAAAATTTAGATACACCATTTAAAAGTAGACTTTATTTTCAATCGTTCGGTACCGGTAACTTTCTTCTACGATAATTTGTTGAGGAGTTAGTAGGGGGTGTTTACTTTTTTTTTTTTTCCACGACTGTACATGTTTATTTATAATTAAAGAATGATTCATAATGAGTTGTCTTGTTTATTACCAGCAACTTCCTTGTAAAATGTAGTCATTCATATAATCTTTAGTATAATTTGTAGTCAATGCTTGTGTAAAATGGTCAGTTTTCATGTTAAATCTACGTACAGCGGCGTAATTCCCGTTTTCTCTGAATTTTTTGATTTTCAGTCCCATTTTTGTGGCGTTGTCACGGCTAAACCATTGATCAGAGAAAAAACTTTTAATACCTAAAATGTAGGAAATTTTATCCTCTTTAATTTGCGTATTGAGGATTTTTACGTAAAATGTATAATTTTGGAGTTATTTGGAAAGAAACAAAGAAAATCCCGGTTTTTTCCCGAAAAAACATGTTTCCCGGGATAAATTTTGTTGGCAAACTTCAGATTCGTGTTCAGCGACCCACAAAACATAAAGGCACCAAATATCAAAACTACACCAAAACTTTCCCCTATTTGTCCTTTTTGAGCACCTAATGCCTGGACTACCTGGCAAATTCCGAATTACTTCATCAATAAATCTCTGAAATGTGCTCGAAGCATTGCACAAACCAAATTGCATCCGAGTGCTCTCGAAGAGTCCGAAAGGTGTACAGATAGCCGTTTTATGAATAACCTCGGGAGCAATCGGAATTTGATAAAAGGCTTTAACCAAATCTAAATGGGAAAATATTGTGGTTCCATGCAGTTCACTAGTAAAATCAACGATGCTGGGAATGGGATATTTATCTTTTTTAGTTTGGGCATTTAGTGCTCTAAAGTCACCAACTGGATGCCAGTCATCGCTGTTTTTCTTTGTAACCATGTGCAGTGGCGAAGCGTAATTGCTGTTGGATGGGAGCATGTGTCCTAAATCCAACATGTGCTGGAATTCCATTTTTGCTATTTTTAGGCGATCAGGAGCAAGACGACGTGGTTTAGTATATACCGGAGGCCAAAAGTATCAATATGATGCATAACTGAATGTTTAACAATTTGGTTTGGGCAAGGAGATTTAATGATGTTTGGGTATGCACTTAAAATTTTAGAAAATATATCATCATTTATAATAGATTTAACAGAAAATATATCTGAAGTATGTACAACACAATGCGAATTTAAAGTAGTATTATTATCAAATAAAGAATGTTTTCTAAGATCTGGCTTTAAGTTAAAATAATGTAAAAAATCTGCACATATAAAGGGGGTGGAAACATTACACACATAAAAGGGATAAACAAATTGCTTCCTTAAACCCAGATCTATAGATAATAACTTACGCTTGTACACATTAATTAATGTGCCATTTGCAGCAACAAACGTTTGAATTGGCGGAGTCATTTTGTCTGGTTTTGTTGCTGGAATTAAGGAACAATCACTTCCAGTGTCCACTAAAAATTGTAAATTACTTTTGCGGTCATGCACAAATAGACAACGAGAAGTGGTAGGCGAGGCGTATGTCGCCGCTACGACTGGCCGTTGTCGTTTCCCGACGAAAAGGTACATGGTGGTACACACTTTTTGGCTTTTGAGTCGAATTTCTTATGATACCAGCAAAAGTTTTTAAAAGCGGGGCTCTTCTGCCGATAATGAGGTCGAGGTCGGGATCGTGATTGACTCCTCGAACGTCGCAAAGAACTCACCTCTTCACGTAAAAGTTTCAGTTCCTTTAACAATTCTGAATCTACTTGGGAGGGGCTGGTTGTAACACTGCTTACCTGTAGAGGGCCTGAGATATCCAGAATTTTGTCAGCAATTTCTGCAGCTTTTACTGGTGTAAGTTCTTGGATGGATGCTAAAATAGACTGCGCATTAGAAGGCAATTGTGACAAAAACAATTCCAATAAAAGTGTGTCGGACACTTTGTGGTTTTCAGCTCTACGTTGCATAACGCGAAGAAGCTCAGAAGGTTTGCGATCGCCAAGTTACTCACTAGCTAATAAGCGGCGAATTTCTTGCGATTTCGTTTCACCACAACGCAATATGATTTCATCTTTTAGATTCTTGAAAGGATCTGTACCATCAGGAAAGAGGATGACGTCACGAACTATCATCGCTATGTCTGCTGGCAGATGTGAAACACAATAATTATATTTTGTTTTTGAATCAGTTATTGGTTTCGGCACTGCTAATTCAAATGTGGATTCAACCATAGTAAACCACAAAGCAGGATCAGTTGGAATACTTACTACTTACACTTACACAATGGTGCTACAATCCATGTAGGATTTTGACCTCCCTCAATATACTTCTCCAGACCTTCCGATCTCTGGCCTTTACTTTATAATTTATAATTTGGTTTTCTGCAAGATCTTTCTCTATCTCTTTTATCCAACTCTTCCTGGGTCTACCAATACTTCTTTTCCCAAATAAATTACCACTATAAATCCTCTTTGTGCTTCGCTCATCCCTCATTCTGATTAGATGGCCTAACCATTGCAATTCTTCTTATTTTTATAGTATTTATTATATCTTTTTCATTATATAACTGTTCTAACTCCATATTTGTCCTTATACGCCATGTATTGCCTTCTTTAATAGGTCCAAAAATTTGCCTTAAGATCTTCCTTTCCCAAGTGATAAGTAGCTTTTCATCTTTTTGTGTAGTGGTCCAGGTCTCACTACCATAAATTACTATTGGTTTTATAACAGTTTTATAAATTTTAAGTTTGGATGTACGAGATATTAGAGATGATTTTAGAATGTTTCGAAGAGAAAAATAGCATCTATTTCCTGCTGCAAGTCGGGTTTTAATCTCTGCCCCTACCATATTATCGCAGGTGATCGTAGATCCTAAATATTTAAGTTCTGTTACTTCATTAAATTGTAATTCATTATTTATTGTTAAAGCTGCTGTTGCCTGTGATTTCATTCGGTCCATTTTCATGTATTTTGTTTTTTCTTTATTAACCACGAGGCCTAGTTTTCTTCCTTCCATGTCTAATTTATTGTATGTTTCAATCAAGACTTTCTTATTCCTAGCAATTATATCAACATCGTCTGCAAATGCAAGGATTTGGAGGGAGCGATTCATAATAGTACCACCTCTGTTGTTGTAAATGCTTCTAATTATTTTCTCCAGGAATAAATTAAAAAGAATTGTCGAGAGAACATCACCTTGCTTTAGACCTGAATTCACTGCAAATTCTCTTGAAAGTCTTCCCTGTACCTTAACTTTAGCTTTTGTATTTTCCAGTGTTAATTTTATAAGCTTAACTATTTTATCAGGTATTTTAAATTCCTTTAATATTTCAAACAACTTATTTCTGCTTATACTGTCATAGGCCTGTTTAAAATCAACAAACAATCGGTGCAAATTAATATTTTGTTCATAGAATTTTTCAAGGATGTTCCTGATACTAAAGATTTGATCCACTGTTGATCTTCCTTTCCTAAAACCACACTGATAATCACCTATCACCACTTCAGCATACGGTTCTAATCGCTTTGCAATTATCTTTGCCAACACTTTATATGTAACATTTAATAAGGCTATGCCTCTATAATTCTGGCAATTTAAGATATTTCCCTTTTTATGAATTGGGATAATAATAGCACCATTCCATTCATTTGGTATATATTCATTCTGCCAAATCTCTACTATTAGATCATGTAACATTTGTACAAACTTCTCTCCACCATATTTCAAAAGCTCAGCACTTATCAAATCTTCACCAGGTGCTCTTCCATTTCTTAATTTTGCAATAGCATCCCTTACTTCTTCTACAGTTGGTGGATTCACAGTTTTCTTCATTCATGTCATAATCATTATGATTAGATTGTATTTATCTTTCGTCATTTGACTGTCTGTTTAACAATTCTTCAAAATATTCTGCCCATCTATCTGTCACATTTGCGTGCCCTCCAATAAGTTTATCATTTCTGTCTTTACAAAAAAGGGTGCGTGGTTGATAGCCCTTTTTGATTCCTTTAAGCTTTGAATACATTTGGCTTATATCACCTAATACTGATAGGTCTTAAATTTCTTGAATTTTACTCTGCTCCAAAGCTCGTTTTTTCATACGTAACAACTTTTGAGTATTTCTTCTGATTGTTTTAAAGTGATTTTCACTCTGTCTTGTTCTATGTTTCAGCATTTTTTCTCTTGCTTTATTCTTTTTCTTAATCAGTTGCCAACACTCATCATCAAACCATTCATTAATTTCCCTCCTTTCTTCCTTTCCAACTACTTCCTCAGCAGTTTTTAATATGATATTTTTGCATTTAGCCCATTTACTATTGATTATATCTTCCTCATTAAATTCAGCATATTCACTAGCAATTCTTTCTGTTAATTTACATTGATAAACCTTTCTTCTCTGCATGTTTAGTAAATCTTTTGTTTTAAATTTTACTTGTTTAGTTCCTTTTGCATCTCGAAATCTTGTAACTCTGTCTGTATTTCATAATAACAAGGAAATGATCAGTATCTAAATCCACACCTCTATAACTTCGTACACCCATAACATCACTAGCATGTCTTCTGTCAATCATAATGTGGTCAATTTGGTTTTTTGTCTTTCCATCAGGGGAAATCCAAGTTTCTTTATGTATGTTCTTATGCTCAAAACATGTGCTACTTATGATTAAGTTGTTAGAAGCAGCGAAGTCCACAGCTCTTATTCCATTTTCATTATTCAAATCATGTAAGCTAAATTTTCCAATTGTTGGTACAAAAGTGTATTCTTTTCGAATTTTAGCATTAAAATCACCTATTACCATTTTAACATCATGTCTTGGTATCTTATCAAATTCAATCTGTAGTGTTTCATAAAAAGTATCTTTTTGTTCGTCCTCAGTATCTTCCGTTGGTGCATGGACACATACTATTGAAATGTTAAAAAACTTTGCTCTCAATCTCAAGATACATATTCTTTCATTTACATTGTGAAAATCAATAATATTATCTCTAAGGCATTTTCTGATCATAAATCCAGTACCATGCGTGTTTTTTCTTGTGCTTGCACTATTAAAAATTGTAAAATTACCAATATCTCTTATCCCACTCTCCTTCCATCTTACTTCCTGTATGGCCAATATGTCCAGTCTATAACTATCCATCTGACTCTGTAGTTGCTTCACTGCACCAGCTCTGTATAAACTTAAAACATTCCAAGTTCCAATTCTAAAATTCATAAGCCGTTTTCCAGTTCCAGTCCGTTTTACCATGAGATCAGTCCGTCTAACATCTGTATTTAAGGGCTTCGCAACAAGGTTTTTTTTTCCAGGGAAAGGTTGTCAGCCTTTCGCCCAACCCCTTTTAGTCGCCTCTTACGACATGCACGGGTTACATTGGGACTATTCTTTAATGCCGGTCACCACACGGCATGATCAGTTGGAATAAAAATAGGAATTTTTACCGCATCTACTTCAGCCATGATGAATCGAAACTGGGAACTGGAAACAAAGGAAAAACGAAACTACAAGTTCTTGTCCGGTAGTCACCAATGTGGTGAGTTGCGTAGTAAAAGATGTTGTAAAATGTTCATTACTTGAATAAAGACTCAAATTAACCAACAACAACAATTTAATAAATAAAAATTAACGAAAAGTATGCCGATCCTTTGTTGCACGGCTTACAGTATAGCAGACGCAGATTACAACAGCGCCACACTTCTGAATCATAACATCAACTAGAAGTGGAAGTAGAAGTGTTTTTACTGTGCTTGTAGCGCCATTTGTTGAACACACCAGGGAAGATGGACACATCACCATATAGTTGATAAGCCTATGTTGAATTTCAACCTTTTCTTGAATAGAGAGCATTAAAGGTTTGCGTTTGCTGCTGCTGGTACAACCATCGGTGGATCTTTTTGACATTTTTGTATGTTAAAATGTCATAAAATTTAATTAAACTGGAGCAAAAACAAATGTAGCGTCTGAAAAAAAAAAAAGGTGCGAAAAGAAACAAGAAAAACGTCAACTGAATGTGACTCACATGAAAAGATTCTAAAAGGAAACACTATTGCCAGATTGACGATCAGTTTCAAACATGTAGTCACAATCACCCACTATCTACCGAAATCAGTAAATTCATTGTGATTAGTTTTCATACCAACATTTAATATGACTATAAATTCTTTAAGAGGACTTAAAAGACTATAAAACCTGCCAACTGCTACGAAAAAAAAGTAGTTGCTACGATTTGGACCTCTAAACTACGATGCTATGAAAATCGGTCTTGAACTACGATTTTTTGCAAAAAACACAAATGCATTTTTTGTTTCTAGTTGCGATTTTTATCCCGAGCAGCATATTTTTCAGACGTGATTCTGCTCCAAAATTTCAAAGTATTCATTTCCGAAAGTTTAAAAAAATTGGTCATTAGTCCGAAAATTTGAACATAAAAAATGCTCATGGGGGGGGGGGGGGGTATCTAGGCTGCAAAACAAACTTAACATAAAACCCTTTTTATGTATATTAACAACGAGTGAATCGTTTTTCTGCAAATATTTACAGGGGTACCACCTTAAGAATTTCTGAAGGGAGGGAGGAGGTGGGGTGGGGGGAGACGGTTCTTTGAGGGGCAAGGTTTGAAATAGTGTACAAAATCATAGGATTTGCAAATGGAAGAAGAAAGTCCTGCATAATGAAAAATGCTATGCAGTGTTTCCCCTTCAACTTCTTCCACAGACCTATGATTCTTTTGCGAGTATATTTTGAAATTTCTTAGAAGTCTGCGAAATTTTTTTCTTTTATGGAATTTTCCCAAATTAATTCGTGAATCGATCGCGGAAAAAATGAGAATTTCTTCAAATGATCGTGTAAAAATATCGGGTATTTCGTCAAAGATCTCAGAAACAAATAGTGATTTTCTTCAATTGGTCGCTGAATAAAATTGCTAATTTCGTTAAGAGTTCAGAAAGAAATTGCAAATTTCGTCAAAAGAGTGTGCAAAAAATCACGAATTTCGATAAACTATTGATAGAAATTAATAACAGTATCTGGTCTCATTGCTCAAAAACCCCGCTCATATACCCATACATTTAATGCATTTATTTCTCCATTCATATTCATTCATCCTCATAGTTAAGTTTATTTCATATCTTTAGTTGAAAGATCGTTTTACTTTGTTTACATCTCATACAATAGTAAGTGCAACTTTTTCTTATATTAAAAGCACTTTTGTTATTATAATTAATTGTTAACTTACCCTTTAATAGTTTACTGTCCAGGCTTTGCTTTATAATAAGTTTATTTACTTTAAAAGTTTATTAGCATTTTAGCTCTTTCGCGGCGTGATAGTCAAACGTAATATCGATTATGTCATAATCGAAGTAATCGATTCAGTTGGTTTGCTGTATGGCACCAGATGGCAGCATATCACGAATCAGCTGATTCGTTGATATGGTTTAATTATTCACGAAGTTCACGTCACGTCACAGAACATTCTAGTGAATGGGCATTTCCCCGGCCCATGTCGTCGATCAGATGGTATTTATACCGCGGTCGGAATTCAGTTCGACAGACGCACATCTAAGTTAAGCTTGTTGGATGTCTCAAGTGAACGATAATGACTTGCATTATTGGGGAAATAGTATTTTACGCTATTTAAATATATTGTCGCTTTTTCGTTTTTCCAGTTATTTAGTTTAAGTTTTACCGGTAATGCACACAATATCAGTTACGTTTTGGAAAGCGTTTATTTTTCTAGTCATTTTTACCATGTTGTTTTACTGTCATTTTAACTTTCATCTGTTTTAAAGAAATATGCTATTGGAATCTACATTTGTATCTAAGCTCAATTCAAGGATGTAATTATTATCTTCAAATAATCACATCAGCAGATGCTCGTTGTTCACCAGAACAGTGGATATTTAATTATCTTTTAGACTCTGCTTATTTAAGATATGTTAGGCAGGTTTTACCCGATCAACTATCGAGGGAAAAATATTGCAAATTTCGTCAAAAGGTCGCGAAAAGATATAAAAAATTTTGCTGATCGGTTGCGATAAAGTATCATGAATTTCGATAAATGACTGTGTAAAAAAAATCCATTTCGTCAACTGGTCGCAGAAGAAAATAAATTTTGTCACAAGATCGTGGTAAAAATGTGAATTTTGTCAAAATATCGCAGAAAGGAAACGCGAATTTCATCAAAAGTTCAGTACGAAAATGCAAATTTCATCGAAAGATCAGTAAGAAAATGCAAATTTCACCGAAAGATCGCAGAAAAAAAACCCTAACTTCGTCAAAGGATCGTGGTAAAAAACGCAAAATTCGTCAAAGGATCGTGGTAAAAAATACAAATTTCATCAAAAGTTTGTGGTAAAAAGTGCGGATTTCAACGAAGAATCATGATAGAAAAATGGGAATTATATTATGATTGTGGGAAAAAAATTGTGAATATCCTGAAATAATCACAGGAAAAAAAATTTCGAATTTTGTCAAAATTTACTGCACTGGGCTAGAAAACTGGAACCAGCCTCCTTTTACAAATATAAATTTTAAAAAAATGCTTCGAAATGAGAGGAAACTCTAAAAATTGTATAAAAATTTTCAGAGGAAGAAATTTACTGTATTAAGTTTAAAGACTGAAACCTTATTCCTTTTACAAATGTCAAAAGATGGCTGCGAAACACGAAAACAAACCAACCAACCTCCAGATTAATTTTAATTTTGTGTGCTACGATTTCTCATTTCCAAAGGTTGGCAGGTCTGTATACGAGAATTATTTACACATTTCACTTCTCTTATTGATATTTTTCTTACTTTTACATCACCATGGAGGTAAATAAACAACAAAACTAATGTTTCGTTACATTGCTTTTACAAATTGGCAACAGTTGCATTTTGTTTATATTACCTACCTTTGTTTGTCACTTTATCAGTCAACCGTATGCACAAATTAATTTTTTTTTTCTTTTTTTGCAAAATTTGGGTGATTTTGCTGTCTATGCAGGAAAAAATTTTCCATGATGATTTTTAACCCTTTTTGCAAATTCCGAAGTGAAAAATCTGGAAGCCCTGAGCAGATCGTTCTGGAATGTGTGAGAACGGAGGGAGGGCACAAGCAAATAAATAGAACTCTTGCTGTTACATGTGTATTTAAGTAGCACAATGGCGTATCCATAATATTTTTTCGGAATGAGGGAGGGGTGGCGAAATATCTGACTTTTTTTTAAAACCTGTAATAAAAATTTATTTTGACTAAAATTTGATGAAAAAATGATTTTTCCCCTAATTTTTGTGAGAACGGGTCTATGTGCTCACAGTGTTTACACATTGAAACAATAAACTGAAAAAAAAAAATTAGAAATCTGTAAAAGTTTCGAAAAATCTCAGAAATTGCAAAATTTTATTATAAATTTGCAAAAATTTTTGAACATTTTTTTCCTTCCAGGTCTTTCTGGATTTTGGAATTCCGGATAATTTGTCCTATACTGTATATATGTACATTAAAGAAAGTATATAAAAAATAAGAAGAAATTGTAATAAAAATTTCCTTTAACAGCTGGTATATACTTCATCAAAATCAAAACTGAGTCATTCCATGTCAATTCAACCAGACCTTGTAACCCAACCGACAGGGAGTTGGATGAAACTTTGTATACATACTAGCCTTGCCTGTACATACTTACCTTGATATGAACAAATAAAAAAAAATTCCTTCCTACACCTCATATTTTATGAGATATGGGGGGTCCAATTTTTGGATTTTTCTCTAATCTCACATTTCTGAGTCTGTATTTGTAGACTGTGGTTCCATCTTCAAAAACTTGTTTCTCTGGATCTAAAATCCAAATGTGCTTAAAAATATCACTGTAAGTACATCAAAAGATGCAGATTGTAATAAAAAATATGTAAAAAATCAATTTGTAATTTTTAAGGGCAAAAAATTATACCAAAATTGAAAGCTATGGTTATTTTTCTAAAATTTTGTCATTTTACAAAAAAGGCTCTCCACAAAAAGGCAAATGAAATTTCCAATTTCCTTTTGTTTTAAATAAAAGTTTATACCAGGGGTGCAGAATATGTCCGATCCGGCGATCTAGGATCGGGGGAAATTTTAACCCCCTGGGGAAATTTTTCAGAAACATATACAATTGATTTCGATTTTAACAACGAATTCCATAATTCCCTGATATAGAACAATTTCAGTACAAATAAAAATATCTGTATAGCGACCTTCACAAAATCGATCTCAGAATAATATGTACCGTATATCAGGGGTGATTATGTTCTGAATTTTCCGAAAGTTTAAGACATTCGGTTCAAAAAAAAAAAAAAAATTGGTCATCTGAAAATTCGAACATAAAAATACCGCGAATTTTGGCGAAGAATTACGAAAAAAACACGAATTTCGTCACAAGAGCGCAAAATAACCGCACATTTCGTCAGAAGATCCCGAAAAAACCGCAAATTTCGTCAAAAGATCGTGAAATAACCGCAGGTTTCTTCAAAAGATTGTGAAATAACCGCAGGTTTCGTCAAAAGATCGTGAAATGAATGCAAATTTTGTCAAAAGATCGCAAAATAAATGCACATTTCGCCAAAAGATCGCGAAACAACCTCGAATTTCGTCAAAACATCACAAAACAACAACGATTTTCGTCAAAACAGGGCGAATAACCTTCTATTTCGTCAAAGGAAAGCGAAAAAACCCGCAAATTTCGTCAAAAGATCGCGAAATGAACGTAAATTTACTCATCAGATCGTGAAATAAAAGCAAATTTAGTCAAAAGATTACGAAACAACCGCGCATTTCGTCAAAAGGGGCGAAATAACCGCAAATTTCGTTAAAAGATTGCAAAAGATCTGCAAATTTCGTCAAAAGATCACGAAAGAGCCGCAAATTTCGCCAAACAATCGCAAAACAACCGCGAATTTCATCAAATGATGGCAAAACAACTGCGAATTTCGTCAAAAGGAAGGAGAAATTACCGCAAATTTCATCAAAAGATCGCGAAAAAATGCGAATTGCGTCAAAAGATCCATGAAAAATATATAGTGTTGGGAGTGGATTTCCCCCACTCTGCTGTAACCTTTCAGAAAATTTGCTGTGAATTTTCGGAATTTTTTTTTTTCACTCAGAATCACACCTGCCATATTCGCGCATAAGTTGAGAAATATTTGAAAAATAAATTTTGTATACCTATGGTAATACAGCACTTACCTATAACATACTGTAAAATTTTGGGGAAATTTTCATGTGGATTGGGGGAAATGTTGGGAGTAGAAACATTTTCTGCACCCCTGGTTTATACTTTGAGCTTTCCATTTATGAAATAAAAATGATGTCTTTCTTATGGCTTATGCAAAAATTTTGACTTATTTTGGGATGCTGTACCTATCAAGAGATAAAAATCTCTAACTTTACTTATGGCACCTAAATAATTGCTGCAGATTTTAAATTTATTAATAAGTTTGATTTATTTTCTAAAATGAACCCTTAAATTCAAACTGATTTATTTATTTTTATAACAGTAGAAAATTTGTAATGTATAGTATTGGTAAATATCAGACATTATCTGAAATTGTGTTAGAATTGTTCTCAATCTTATTGCATATGTTTGTCACATAAATGTACATCTATCATTGGATTCAGTGGTATAGTATTTCTATAAATAATTTCACAATGGTAGTATGTAAAGTATATGTACAATATTTAATGGAGGGGGAGGGGGGGGTGGATATTGAAGTCATAGATTTTTATTCTCATTTTACTCAGAAAAAACAAAGCAAAAACTTTACTTTGCAAAAAAAAAAGAAGCACTTATACTAAATAAATTCAACAAGTCATAGAAACCACAGTAATTATTTAGGTACCCCAACTTAAACTAAACATATTAGAGATTTTTTTTATCTTGAATGACGCAATTTCCCAAAACAGGGCAAAATTTTTACATAAGCTAGGAGAAAGACTTTATTTTTATTAAAATTGAAATAATCATTAATTAAATCTAATACATTAAATAAAATTGCTTATAAACATTTTTAAAATTTAGATTCTTGTAATTTTTTTATGAAACAAATAAAGAATTTGTTAAATTATATGCAAATTTTTTAAACTAAAAAATCAGAATAAACATTATATTTAAAATTTTATTACATTTAAAAATTCAAAAATAGACCTGAGCTAAATATAAATATAGAAATAAATGACGTACATTTGCAATATCACTTAGACTTACTTTGCAACATTCTTTCTTTGTGCAATTTTAAATTTATATTTATTATGAATAAGCAACATTGAGAACCTTCTAACATATATTTCAATTTTTCTATCTTACTGCAACTCCAAACATAGTAACATAACAAAACATAAGTATATCAGAAAATCCTCATAATTTAGTATCTAAAACACTATTGTCTTTGTATTTCAAAATCGATGGCCATCCCCCCTCCTCCCCAGACAAAAAAAAAAAAATAATAATAATAATAATGTTAAACATCGTAAGGGGAAATTCTCTTCAATTTGGTAAAGGTTTATGAAAATTTGCAATTTTTATATTGCTAGAGCACCCATTACTAAAGTCAACAACTTTCTTTACATCAAGAAATATCTCTTTTGCAAAGGATATCACTTCCTTCTGTGTTAAACACACAAGAGTGACATCATGTTGCATATCATAAGATAAAATGTGTATATTGCTTGCTGATAATCTAATACTGAGAGATTGAGTGTACATAATAGTTGGATCAAGAGTGCAGCTTCTTTGGTCCAATGTTAACTTTAAACCTCATCTTGAATAAGAAAAGTAAAATTTTTGCTGAATTCCAACAAAACGATAGCTTTTGGAGCGACAAAGTTTGCTTTAGTTTCTTTTAGGAAATTAGATTTAGCTTTCGTTATAAAAGAGTGGAACATTTTTCAAATATTTTACTAAGCTTGTCACAAATTCATATAAAGGAACAGCGCTGCTAATACTGGATTGAATATCTAGAGTCATAATCCTCAAGTCTTTTGGAAATTCCTGTCTATAAAGAGAATACAACTCATGTAGATACACATAATATCAACCGCTTTTGTGCATAGTACATTCTTAGCAATGGTAACTACATTTTTTTCCAGTTATGATTCTTCAATATTCATTACAATTATAAAACTTTTCAATTAGTTCAATTGTTTCTGGACCTGTGGCTGTGGCTTTACCTTTTCTTATTTTTGGCATTGACAAGATTCTCTTTTCTCTCAGAAGTTGTCATGACTATCTTGCAGCATAATTAGTTACTTCAAATTCATCTATTATTTTCTTTTGCAACACAAGGAAAAATAGATCACTCTTCTATTCTGAGAAACAGCAGACTAATAATAATTTGATTAACAGATGCAAAAACACCTGCCTTTACTAAAAAATTTCATCCTGCCTGTGTCAAAAGTTGTTTATACAAGGCAAGAGGCAAGTGTACAAATATGTTTCATCCTGTAGAAATGAACTAGGCTTATTAAATATAAGGTATTTAATCTATAAAAAAATATTTAAAATGATGAAAATTATACAAGATAATAAGTTAGAAAGTTAAAAAAAATGTTAAATATAAATAAAGTATTTTAATTCAGACACACACAGAAAAAAACATATTGAAAATGTGATTGGTAAAAAGTCAGTATTGCATTTTCTTATTGTCAACAAAAGATTTTTTGTTTACAGTTATATTGCAAAAACAAAATTAAAGGATTGTTTAAATTTAAAAAATGCTTATAATAAAAGAAAATATATGAATGAATAAATAAATGAAACATAAGGATTATGCACAAAATTTAATGGAGGGGAATAGACTGCAGTCATAGACTTTTCCCCCCTTTTACTCAGAAAAAAAAAAAAAAAAAAAAAAAAAAAAAGCAAAAACTTTACTTTGCAAAAGAAAGGAAGAAAGAAAATAACATTGATTAATATATTCAACAAGTCACAGGAACCACAGTAGTTATTTAGATACCACAGCTAAAATTAGGCAGAGATTTTTTTTTTAGTGCAGTTTCCCAAAACAGGCCAAAATTTTTGCATAAGTCATGAGAAAGACATCATTTTTAATTCATAACTAGAAAGCCCAAAGTAAAAACTGTTATTTAAAACAAAAATAAATTGGAAATTTTATTTGCCTTTTTGTGTGGAGCATTTTTCGTAAAGTCACAAAAATTTTGAAAAATAACCATAACTTTCAACTTTGGTTTAATTTTTTGGCCCTAAATATTTAAAATTATTTTTTTAATATTTTTTTAAATAAAATCTACATCTTTTGATGTACTTAAGGTGATATTTTTAAGATGATTCACATTTTAGATTCAGAGAAACAATTTTTTGAAAATGGCACTGCAGTCAAAAAATACAGACACAGAAATGTGCGATTTGAGAAAAATCCAAAAATTGGACCCCCCCATATCTCACAAATTATGAGGTCTGGGAAGGAAAATTTTCTGATGGATTCACATCAAGATAGAATTAGTATATACACCAAGTTTCACCCAAATCCCTGTCGGTCGGGTTACAAACCATAAAAAAATTGGTTGAATTGACATGGCCCAACTAATAATGAAAATGGAAGGTTGTCCATGTACTGACGAGATCGCAGCATGTAGAGCTACAAGATTTGGCAGGAAGGTACCTGTATGTCTAAAGTCACTTCAAAGACAGTTTTCACTTTTTTTTTTTTTTAATTAGATATTTTTTTATGTGATTTTTAATGTTTTCACATTTTACAGTGATTTTCTCCATCCATCAATCAAAAGAATGCAGTTTCAATTTTTTAGCTCAATGTAGTAAAGTAAATTTTACCCTCTATTCAATAAAGTTTAATCAGAATTTGTACAGTGATTTTTTTTTTCAATTTTTCACAAGATGAGATTTTAGAGTTTTTTCACATGTGATTTTTTGACATATACATTAAAGGAATCTGGTTTCAATCATTTAGCCCAGTTTAATTCATTTTAGCCACTTTTCAATAAAACCTATTTGTAATTTGTACAGTGATTTTTGAATTTTTTGCAAATTTTTGTGTGCAATTTTTGAGTTTGAGGGCGATTTTTTGACATTTGGTTTCAAAATTCTAGCTTAATGTAGTAAAGCTAAAAAATGATCAGTTTCTTGAATTCCTTAAATTCACCTTACAGTAACAAGTTTAAAAAAATTGTAAATACAAAATACTATTTAAATTACTCAAAGGTACTTTTTATTCCCAATAAGATACATAAAAGTAGAACTTTCGAGCATATCATGCTCATCATCAGAGTTAGAAACGATAAAAGCTAGAGATTGATTCATTCATACCAGATTAGGGTGTTAAAAAATCATGATTTTTTTATTTTTAAATCTGATTTTTTTTTTTTAAATTTAAATCAGATTTTTACGATTTTTTTCCCAGCATTCAAATACTGAATAGCTACCAACAGATTTAGGTTTCCAAAAGACTTAAAACACTAATTGCTAACATAAACTATGTTTTTACACTTTAATTAATAAAATTATAATTATTAGTTAGTAATTACAGAAATTATAAAAACCGCAAATTAGTAGTTTTAATAGTTAGTATCATACAATAATGTTATATACATTAATCTATATATATATTACGCTATCGTGCGTGGCACAGAAAACGCAATTATTTGTTAATTGTGTAATGGCAACGCCCGAATAAAACGCTTCTCATTGGTTATTGTGTGAAAGTCCTTTGGCAGGATTTAGACCGAAGTAAATCCTGTTTGTTTACGTTTCCTTTCCCTCTTTCGCTGAAACTTCCTTAGGAGGAGGAATTGAATGTTATATTAGAAGTCTATGGGAACTTCACAATATTGTTAGAAATGCCTGTGAAAGATCTCCGCGAATGCTTGAAAGTGAAGAAGGGGAAAATTGAAATATGATCGACAATGCCATCAATCACAGAGCATAAGCGATTGCCAAAATAGGCTTAATAACTATCGCATGGGCGAACGCATTGTTTCTGAAATCCAAATTGCTGATTTAAACGTTCCGGAGCATAACTGTGGGGAGCATACACACCAACGCGAAAAAAAAAAAAGAAAAGAAAAGATTCACGCTCCGATACGGAACCTTCATTTACTAAGTTGATCGTAGCATTTGTGACGTAGACGTTTGACGCCTTAGTTTTCTGTACGAACATACTCTGGTTCTAAACTCTACAGGGCTCAGTTGAAATTTGAGTTAGTATATTTTTGCTATTTTAAGGATTTCATTCTTCTTTTAAGGATATCTAAAGTAAAAAAAGTGGCAATAAGTAAATAAATATATACAGTAAATATTGTTAATTTTAAATTAAAATTATTTAATTAAAAGAAATTTTGTAAGTTTTTTTTTTTTTTTTTTTTTTTTTAATTTTAGGGTTTTTAATTATTTTTAATTGTGAATCAGTTGAATTATTTGAGAAAAAATTGCACATAAATTAATCGAATAATAAAAAAACTACATTTTACATTGTCCAATTCATTTAATTAATAAAATAATTTTGTTATATATATATATATTTTGCAATTTTAAGGTGTTTTTTTTATCTATACCAATAAAAACATTTCTTTCACTTATAAAAACCCTCGCTAATGGCGCCCCCCCCCCCCCCCCCCAAAAAAAAAAAAAACTGTCTAAAGATATAAAATGATACAAACTTGACCGTACAAAGGATCTGTCCGTTCCGGTAATAATTCCAATACAGGGCCCCCACTAGAAGTAAGATACAATAAAACCTTCTTAGACGGAATCACAACGACCAGTGATAAAGTCTGTTTTATGCAGGCTCTTTATATTGAACAAAGCATTGTTGCTTTTTTTTTTTTTTTTTTTTTTTTTTGGGGGGGGGGGGGGGGAGGGAAGAATTGAAACCTGTTTTTTTTTTTTTTCAGTTTATTGCACGACTCCGTTATAAACAGGCTTTACTCAATAAGAAAATAAATTGCTGGATAGTATCTTTTCTAAAAATCTACCGTAATTTCGCACGTAAGCGCCGCGGCGCATACGTAAAAAAAAGTTTTAAAAATGCTGGGAGCGGCGTATATGCCGATTTCACATTTTAAAATCTTCTTTTTATCTTACACCAAGTTTTCGACTATTTTTGGAAAAGCATTTATAAACATTCAATAAAAGATTTATAAACGTTAAAAGACAAATTTAATCATATCTTATTTCTTGCTACACAGCGTTGCGCATGTACGCAAAAGTAAACAATCATTGACGGTTGCCTAATTCAACCAACTAAACTTATGAATACAGGAAACATATGCAGTGTGAGAAATATACAGTTAACAGTGAACACTTTTAATGAATTAATAGTAATTATGAAATAAAAGTTAAAGAAAAAGATTTTAAAGTTTAATTGACTTAAAATAAATTTTGGTATGAAGTAAATCGCATTAATCGCAGGTGTGATCGCAATAAATTTATTGCCGAATGTCGCAGATAAATAGTGCTACAACAAACAACTCAACCGAGCAACTAGCAAATCAAAACAAACGCAGAATCGGCGGCATGGTGATCGGCCGTTTGCATGTTGAAAAAAGGAAGCAGGTGAAAAAAACGTAGCATAATCTAGGACAAAAATTACGAGATAAATTAAAATCTGTTGATATTTAAGAATTGCAAATATTACATGAATCACATTTCTTGTAAGATTTTATCAATATTTTTTGTTAATTTTAATCAGGTTTTGCTAATATTTTTTTGCCTTGCCGCTTACTTCATTTTTTTTACCCATTTTTCGACAGTGCGGCGCTTCTGCCAAATTTTTTATAAAATTAATGTATTTTCAGCGGTGCGGTGCTTACGGCATGTACGTGCGAAATTACGGTATATACTGTAAAAGCACTTATTTTCGCGAACCCGTCGTAATCACAAAAATTTAAGCCTCGCAAAATATTTTTTTTTTTTTCGCCTCAAATAATGATAAAATCAGAAATTTTTCACATATCTAAAATTTAATGATTACAGTTACTTAAATAAGAAATAAGTACAAAAATTTTCTTGAATACTTAAAATTATTTCTTGAATACTATACAACTATTTCGTGAATAAAAACAATGGTACAACTAATAGAATGCTGCTCATTCACTTACAATATTTATACCAGCTTGTTTGAAGCCATTCAAAATTATTTCATGTTTGGCTTCAACATCGTTAAATGTGTGCACAAGCCAAGAAGCGTGGATTGGTTTTATTCGTGATATTCGTATGTTTACGGATTCTTTGTCCTCTAGAAATTTAAGCTCATTAGAATATCAATCACTCAACAAACTCATTCTTGAACTCGCCGTTTACGTCCAAAGGCTGAGCTCTCCTGTGCAGGAAGCGAGCACAAAAATTGGAATAATATTCCTCTTCTCTAGTTCAGCCAGAAAAGAGGATCTTGGTGTGCCTTAAAAACGTTGAACAATGCTACACCAGGTTGCTCTGTAAGTAGCTCGAGAAGTTCTCTCTGCTTGTCGTAATAAGGAACAAGAATATTCTTGATGCATCGAATCATTGTGTCAGGACAAAAGGAAGTTTCTTAAAATGCCTTATGCAAAAGGGGTTCTATTTAGGTAGTTTCGGGATTTTTCAACTTTCGGTTCTGTTCATATAAAACTCGCGAAATAACCAATATCTTTATTTTCACGAAAATTACGGCTCGCGAAAATAAGTGCTTTTACAGTAGTAGTATTTGCTTGCAATTTTATAATTTCTTTTTCAGTATTACAGTTTATGATGCATTTGTAATTACTTTTTACTCCACAGATTTTAAATAAAAATTTAAAATATTGAAATCATAATTAAATTTTAATTGCATTCACCAATTAATTTTGAATTAAAGAGTTTAAAGTGTGAGACAAATAAAAATTCAAAACCTTAACCACTGACTTTACGCAACTTTCAAACTGAACAAGAGCCGGGCCCTGGTAATTTGCACCATCTCTCCCCCCACCCCACCCCTCTGTACCAACCTGCGATACAAATTTCAGGCTTATTTAAGATATTATTATAGGCCCAGGCAACGCCGGGCGGGGCAGCTAGTACTGTAATAATTATGTAAAACTTTATTAAATACTAGTGATATTTAACATTTATTAAAATTATTAATAACTGCATTTATATTAAATAGTTAACACTACTTCAAATTAATAATTATTAAACAATTAACGTTCTAATTAGGAACATATACATTTTTAAGCTTTCATTATTAAAATGATAATTAATAATGTAGTATTCATTTTAGAAAGAAAAAAGGGCAGGATGCTAATTCCAAAAAAGGCCACTATTTCATGAGGATATATGATAGTAATGTGTTTAGTAATAGTGTAAGGGGGGGGGGGGGAGGGAAAGAAGAATTTTTAGTATGATAAATAAAGTGTCCTTAATTTTTAATAATTTTATGAATCACAAATTGAAAAATACAATTACAACAACATGTTTTAATAATATCCTGTTTTTTCTAAAGAAACAAAGTTCTATTATTTTTGCAAGATCTTGGGCACATGAATTTAGAATGATTTTACTGTTGAATGGGGAAGTTTTCTACAAGAAATCTCTGGCTACAACTACAGGTGAATTTAACTATTTTGTTTTTAAGGCAGTGTGCATGTTGCCTATTTCAAAAGGGGCAGGATGCAGCACCCTATAAAAAAAAAAAAAAAAAATGGCCTAGTAGAAACGGAAAGTAATTACAGAATTAATAAAACCTGCAAATAAGTAATTTCATAAGTTAGTAGCACAAATAACAAAACTAACAGATATTATTTGCAGCTCGTTTTGCATTCATACTTGAAAAAACTACTGTTAATCACCAAAATCTAAACTTACACACATGTATGTGTATGCTAACCAAAAAAATTATAAAAATGAGTTAAACCCATTCATACACACATACTGAATATATAAGGATAGCCAATTATATCTGAAATCCTCAAAATATTTATATAACAGCATTATTACCTCTCAGTGGGGATTATCAGCTTTCAATGATTCAATTTTTTTTTCTTTTTAAGAAAAGTTTTGCTGCCTTTTCAATCCCTAATTATTTTTTTTATTTACTATATATAAGTTACAAAGTTAAAAGAACATTTATTGAACCTATAGCAAAGAAGCTCTTGCTGTGCTTAACATTTTTATACCAATTAGTTCTTCTCCTCTTATGCATTCATTTACAATTTAGATGTTGAGCAGATGTCCCTCTTTCATTCTTCTTTGATTCGAGATTGCTATTAATTTATTATTACAAAATTATTACAAAAGTAGAACAAGAAACTAAGCCACTGACTATTTATTCTTTTACTTGCGGAAATTTATTACACCTGCTTTCTATGTTTATTTTATATAAATTAATGCATAAATTGATTACCTAAAGGAAATTATGACATTGCACATTATATCAGATTTAAATATTTTAAAATGAAACTATTTTATGTTGGATAAAAACAACGTTTTTTACAAACTCAACTTCAGCCGTTTTTAATTTTTTACAATACTCATGAATTAAGCTTAGAAACAATTATTTAAAGCTTTTTTTTTGTTTATTCATAAGTCAAAATACATGTAGAAAATTTCAAATTATGTTCATCTTAGATTTTAATACTTTTTTTAACATTTTAAACATTAGAAAATTTTTGATTTTAATCAATGATTTTTTTTTTAAATCGGTTGATTAAAATCACGATTTAATCGCGGATTTAAATCAACTGATTAAAATCGTTGACACCCTATACCAGATGGACTGATCCAAACTTCAAAGTGAAAAAGAGAGGGGGTGAAGATTGTTGATATCAATCGAAAGAGGATTAAATATTTACTATTAATGATTTTAAATGAAAAATATTTATTTAATGGGGTAACTGATAATTTACTTTGGATTTTAAAGGAAGTTAAAGGATCTTTGATTATTAAGTTCAGAAATAAATTAACAGAATTAATTAGGGAGATTGTTAACATTAATTAAAAAAATTTAATTTGTGAGAATAATATTAGCAATTTTGACCTGAAAAAGAAAAAAAATAATAAAGAAAAATGTTACTTGTTTCGTTAATATTCAGTTAACATGTTCAACACCGAGGACACATGCATGGTGTCACTTGGTCACTCAATTGACATTTCACTGATGCCACCCATGCATCTTCTGAGCATAAACATGAGAATCTGATGGAACATAGTTCTAGCATGTTAAATGTAACATGATAGTGAAACTGTTAACTAGAATCTACAGTATATTTCATTATGCTGTTTCACCTCTTTTGTTTTTTGTCTCTTTCTACATGTTGAATTATAATTTAAAATGTCCCCGGCTGTGAGGTCATATATGTTTATCATCACAGCTTTTGTGCGATGTAGGACTTCTTGAAAGTTGTCTTTCTTGGTTTACCAGATGCGACAGAAATTTACTTTAAACTGACTTCTAAATTTGTGGGGGAAAAATCCAATCTAAAAACTAAAACTAAACTCTGTGGCTATACAATCCAAGAAGGATCTGGGCCGACAGTGCCCATCTCTGTTTTCTTGACCCTAGGCCCCGAGGTGCTATGTAGCATGCGTCCCGGCCAGGTGGTCAACCTAACGCGACACCCTCGGTGTTTAGTTCCCAAGCAAGCTTGGTACTCATTTTATCGACCCCAAAGGGATGAAAGGCTGAGTGAACCTTGCCCAGTCGGGAGTCGAACTCTCGACCTGCGGTGCGGCAGACAGGCGTGCTGACCACTACACCACTGGGCTTATAAAATCCAATCTATTTCATATTTTTTGTTTGTTAATTGCTGTTTTTTAAATGATTTGTGAAGGCTTCCCTCATAGATGGATATAAAATGTATCTTTGATTGACAAAAATTTGATCTACTACGACCATATAATAAAGAAAAGAGCACTGAAAAAGAAGCTTAAAACAAAAAGAAGAAAAAAAGTGCAAAATTCACTGTATGAACACAGAGTAGAGTTTATTGAAACAGCGATAGAATTGATAGAAAAAAGTCACTGGTCCCAAGGACCAGTAGCATGAGAATTTACTGGCCCGCTACATAAAATTCTATTAAGATAATAAAATGTAAAATTATAATTTACTAAAAATTAAATAAACAGTACATAAAGAAAAACTATAAAATTATTAATTAGATATTTTATTTCAGATTATTTCAACTGACTAAGGTTTAATACAATTTTATTTATTTTTGAATAAAATAAAATTGTGTGATTTGTCTTGGTTGCAGTTTTCTGAGGGGCGGAAAAATTTAAGTTTACCTGCGACGCTGTGAGAGATGGGAAAAAGAGTTACTGGTCCTGCGGACCACTAAATTTTTCAAGTTAGTGGTCCAATTGAATTTTGGGTGGTCTTGGACCAGTGGACCACCAAGGATTTCGAACGCTATGAAACTAGATTTTTTTAATTTTGTCAAAAAATTACTGCAGATCTCAAAGAATCCCATAAAAAATATAATAATAATAAAAAAATCTGAGTATTAGCTACATTTGGACCTGTCTTTGTCTATCAAGAACAAAATCTCTGATTACTGGTCTCTAGGTGTGCTCGATTTCTCTAACACTGACCGACCGATAAAATTCACTCAAAATTCCATTTTAAATTAACTTAAAATTGTTTTAATTCATTAACATGTTCATTTAAAGCTTAAAATAAAATCATTACCTTTAGTTTCAAGCATCTTCAGTGCAGTTAACTGATCACAAAAAAATCCATAGTGCAATGATTCTTCATCAGTAACTATATCCGATATTAGAGTCATATTTTCAGGGTCAGATGAATCTAGGGGTTGACTAAGAAGGTCTGTTAATTTCAAGACATTCTCTAGTTTTTTTTCTTTTGATCCAATCATAAAGCCAGAAAATAAACTTTTCTGCTTAGGGGTATGATCTCTGAATTCTAGTTAAAAGATTAATAGAACAATAAAATATTAAAAACATAGTGCACAAAAATACATAATAAATTTTATAGGCTTTAAAAAAAATACCAGATGTAATAAGAATAGTCTTTTGCACAAAAAGGACACATTTACAAATTTAAGCAATAAAACAGCATCATGCTGCCTTTTGTAAAAAGTTATATGCTATTTCAGTGGTTCCCAACCTATGAGTCGCAACACACATGTTTTGGAAGGTCGCGGAACAATCGAGGTTTGTCGCAAAAATATATCTTTTATTTCATATGTTTAAAAAATAAAAACATTTCAACAAATAATATTTCAAGGGAAAACCCTTAATTTCCTTCTGGATGAATATACAAGCAAAATATTCAGAAATATCTAAATCAGCTTTGAATTCCTTGATGGGGTTCAAAATGACAAACTTGTGTGAATATGCTTTTTCTACTTTGTTGTGTTTGAAAAAACAGGTACAGAAACAAACTGCATGTAGAGAGTGACTTAATGTAAAAATTAATCAGTTTTAATCCTAATATAGATATCCTCATCAGTAAACATGGGGGTGCATCTCACTGATTATAAAGTTATGTTTTGATTTTGATAATGATTAAATGTATTTTTAATTGTCTTTGTAGTTTGTGTGTTGTTTTAATTATTATTCCACTTACACACTTGGGATTACCAATTATTGTTTTTGTTGATAGTGTATTCTTCATACGAAAATTTGCTTTTTTCATAGGATAGTATGGCTAATAGCTTATAGAGATCATACAACAATTTCAATACTGATATACATCCTTACATTAGATGGGTCGCGAAATTTATTTTACTTAAAGGTAGGTCGCGTACCAATAAAGGTTGGGAACCGCTGTGCTATTTCATAAAAATATTTTAATGAATCTGGTAAATATCTTTTAATCTTGGTAGTCTTATCAGAAAAACCTTGGATACAGAAAAGAGCAGGTCTTCCATACATTAGGTTTATATAACAAAAATACAACAGTGATAACAGTTTGGAAATATTAAAAAAAGTAAATTTATTAGAGCTTTAAAAATTTCGAAAAGATAACATTATGAAATAAAAATTCTCGACTTACCAAATTTTGATTTGTAATTTTTGCTATTAGAATCTTCTGCAGATGAAATTTCTAAAAATGAATATCATTGCAAATTACTTAATGGGAAAAAGCAACATTACATAAAAGGTAATTTGAAGAAAATTATTTAACATTTAAAAAATAACCACTGAAAATATTTATTAACTCAAGCAATTAAATTAACACATAGATATTTTTTCTATATAGAAAATTAAACAACACGACTATAGTTTTGATAGCAATTAATTATCTGCTCTCATCATCAGGTGAAATTGGTAAAGATTTGGCAGAATGTGTTTTTGCCTTTATCCAGATAACTACTCTTTGCTAATTTCCCCTGATAATGAAACTAGATAATTAATTACTCTTGAAACTATAGTCATATTCTTTACACGGAGAAAAAAAGAAGATTTATTTTGCTGTATTTTCCATCTCCTGTAAATATTAATAGCATCACTTTAAGCAACCAAGTTTTCCTCTCATTTTCTTAAAAATAGAAAATTCTTTATGAATAATTAATTTTAATTTGTTCTGTTTTCAACAATCAATGAAGTACCAGCGAATAAACTGTACTCAACTTTTCATTTGTTCTTAAAGAATTTATTTAAAACAGGAGCAAACGTATGATACATTCTCAGATTAAGTCAATGAACAACTAAAGAAAGGAAAAAAGGCAAGACCTATTGTCCAAGTATACTATAAGTAATCACAGACAGACAAGGCATCCAGTATACACAGCAGCATTAAAAAAAATTTAAACATAGGTATTACATAACTGTTTTTTGGATAAACAAAAGAATGAATATTTTCAATACTGAGAAATTTAAGTACAATTAACTGATATTTTTGTTTAACAAAATCATATGTCTTATGCTAATAGAAATGCCCCTATTGCAAGAAGTGACACAATACTTACTTCCTTACTGTCACCATTTTTATTTTATTTTATTTTTTAAAATTATGAAATAAATAAATATTTAAATACCTGTGAACATTCAGAATTGAAGCATCAGGTGATAAGTCAGGCCACTGGCACTGCTTGTTTAGGAAAGCTTGAAAAGAAGAGCAATAGCCTTTCTTTTTTCGTAATGATACAAATACCTTTATTTACTTAAGTTTGCTGTGCATAAGCTTTTAGTAAAACAGTCGTAAGATATTTTTTTTCATTATAGCATAAATAAACAATCCTTATTAATATAGCTGGTTGCTCATGAAGCGCTTTTTACTCATAATCAAATACTTCCATGATGATGAAAAGGAGTTTTATTCATTATATTTCTTATATATATTGTTTTTCACAAAATTAAGTGTTATATCTTCCCTGGTCTTAACAATTTTCATTTTATGGTAGAACACATTCATTTTTCCTCCAATGCTATTTTCCATTTATTACTTTTCTAATACTATGCAAATCTTAAATTGCAGATGGATATGGCAAGATCATCCTGCTGTTCTTGTAGGAGATATTTCTAAAGCTTTAATGACTGCAGAAGATGTAAGGCAAGCCGATACCATGCCTGTAAAAATCATGATGTATTTATTCATTCTTGAATCTAAAATTACATTATTCTCACAGCTACTTACAGATTAACTTGAAAATAAAAAATATATAGTTAAGAATAATTTTATATATTATGAATTACATGTTAATGTTAAAAACAAGTTACAGTAGATTCCTGTATGCAATACAGCTATCTAAATGTATTAAAAATTTAATGTTATATTATTATTACTTTTTTTTTTTCCCAATAAAGTTAAACTGCAATTACAGACAGTATAGTACTTAAGGTGAATCATACTCAGGAATAATAAATAGTGTAAAATAATAGAAATCCATAATAGACAGAGATATAGATTAGCCGATACCTCTTATTTAGTATACACTTTAACTTTCAACCTATTTAATTGAAGGTTTTACCACTGAATAGCAGACACCTTTGAATAACAAATTCTGTGATCCCAAGACATATGCTATTCAGAGGTTTTATTGTAATTGTAGAAAGTAATAAAGTTGAATTTTAAGATATCTTAAATGCTATGCTACAGTTGCATCAAAAGTTCAAAAATCTTTATCCAATTTTGATTTTGAAAGAGATAAAAGCAACATGTTTGACTATCTAAAAGTTATTGTCATATTTACAATAAAATTCAGAGAAAACTGCAGTCTGGTAATGCAATATTAAACATTAAGACTTTATTTTATTTGGCCATATGCCTACCTGCATTAATTCAATATGGGTATTACATGCCTATATGTAATAGAGAGTAATGTATTAAATTACATTTATGTATTAAATTCTGATTTAAGCAATAATAAAATTTAACATAAAAAGAAAAGATAGTTATTTTATTTATTTATTTTTTTTTTAAAGATTTATTTATTTATTAATTTTTAACTTTAACTATACACTGTGAATTAAAATAGATATATTACGCATAAGGAATAGCAGGAAGTCAGCATGGAATTTCTACAACAATAATTTTAAGTTTCTTCAATTAACAGGAGGAAAAAGGGCTAAAAAGAGATACAATACAGAAAACAAAATTCTGAGAAGTGCATTAATTCATATCTGTCTTATTTTAAGGACAACCTAAAGAGCATATAAAATAGTACAGAGTATTAAAAGAAACTGAATTAGACAAATGCCCTTCCATTTGGGGGGGGAAGGGGGAAAGATTAATATATATATATAAAACCATTACAAACTTTATATCTTTACTTACTTACTTACACACACACACACACACACACACACACACACACACACACACACACACACACACACACACACACACACACACACACACAGTCGAAACTCAATAACATGAAATAATACTGAGGTCCTGATTAGCCAGAAAATCAATGTCAATTAATTCATTAACACGAAATAGAGTTATGCAAAATCCCGTCTAAGGCAAAGAAATTTTTTTGCTTCAAAGTTGAAGCACAATTTCTTACACAAGTTTTGGATATTTCAAACTTATATGCAACCAACACTTATTAGAAATGAAATTTTCCTCATGATTTGAAAATGACCTAAGTGAAAAAAAGTTTTGGAAAATGGTGAAATACTGAATTCCTGATTAATCCCTGCTTTTCTTTGCCCTCTGATATCAAGAAGTTTTCCCATAATGACCTTAAAAATCGATCACAATGAAAGTTTGGGTACAAGAATTTCTTTTTTGAAAGTGCTTATTCCATTACTCATTTGACTGTATTGACAGTGATATAAACCATAAACTTAGTTTCCAAAATTCCCTATCTTTGAGTGAAACTATACAACATAGGATTGGGTATAGCTGTATATACTAGAAAAGTATGAATGGGTATACCATAAAAGTTCAAAGAGATATGAAGACTAAATAATATCAAATATTGTATTCTGTACAACTCTTTTTTTTAATCTTATCCTAATCTGGTTTTTTTGAAGAGTTTAATACGGTACTGACAGTAAAATTAATGCATATTTAAAACCCATTTGTCATTTCATAAAACTAAATTCAGCGTAGTAATAATCTTTGCTTTTAACAGCGTAGCTAAAACAGAACCCTTGTTCAAAGTTTAAACTTGGCATTGTGCTAAACATGCTTCGAAAGGAGGTCGCAAAGTTACACTGCCGTCTTGGTCCATGCTGAGTTTTTCCAGATAGATTTTTAATTAACTTTTAAAGACACGAGAGGCGTACTGAGAGAGACATCAATGCAAACTAGTAGCAAATCCCATAGTATTTATGGGATTAATTCTAATTAAATTACTCTTTTAAACAATTTGGCATTTAGCGCTCTTATATAGCTGATGGGCATTGCTTTACACAAATACATATCATTAAAAGTTGTTACCTAAGCTTTAAAAGCCGATGACATATAGGGTACGCCCCTGTCATCATGTATGTCCAAACCGTCCATGTCTTTAAGGGTTCATATTTAGGCTAATGACTGCCACTTTAAAAAAAAAAAAAATGATTATCAACAATGCTTTTATACTTCTGCTACGATAGGTACTTCATGTGCTCCTCAACACCTTTGCAGAATTCCTGCAAATCAAAATTTGTGTGTAACGGAAAAATGTGCTTTTCTCAAAAAACTATGTGACGTGGGGTAATCGCTATAGTTTTCCTGCAAGGTTTAAATTAGCATCTTCTACCTCTAATTTTTTCATAATTATAGTTTCAGTAGATTCGGAAATGGGGGGGGGGGGGGGGGCATATTTTTGCATTACATTTTCGACAATATCAGGGCTCCCAACACATTTTAGTCTCCTAAAAGGGGGAAAGGGGACCATTTTTATTTTAAAAGGGGACTTTGGGGGAACATTTTTATTTTAAAAGAGGACTTTGGGGGACCATTTATATTAAAAAAGGGGACTTTGGGGGACCATGTCTAAAAATACTGCACCTAGTTTTCCTAAATATGCAAGCATATTTTTAAAAATTACCCCCAAAAATTTGTTAAATGATTATCTTTATAAAAATGGGTCACTAAAAAGTATACTCAGCTAAATATTCTACTGCAAGAAGATAGCAAGTACTCCAATATTCAGAACTCACATTGATAATTCTCCTTAAAGGAGCTTTTAATTTAAATTGATGCTTTATTAATGGAAGACAAGACTGGGGGTGCAATCCTATGGTAAATATTCAAGCTTTAACACCTGTTTTCTTGGAAACTACCTGACCAATTTTGATGAAATCTGGAATCCATATTCACTGGACTATGCTCAAGACCTATTGGAGACAGTTTTTTTCTGCGAGTAAAACTTTTTATTTTAGAGCGATAGCAATTTTTCAGAAATTTTATTAAATTTTTTAAAAAGTGTCTGCCACATATGTATGCTGTTATCTTATATTTATACTCTACCACACACACACACACAAAAAAAAAAATATATATATATATATATATATATATATATATATCAAAATCGCCCGAGTACTTTATGAGATAATGGGATTTTTACCTGAAAAATATGATTTTTCAGGAGATCCAAAAAGCATAAATATTCACAATTCTCACTCTTTGCGAATGACAAATTGAGTTTTCTAATAACGTATCGACAGAACAGACATTGGGAGTGTCGATAGTCGGTCAAATGTTTATACACCTATTTAAAACATTATTGTTCAATCAAAAGATGCCAACTTTTAGTATTTTGTTTTGTGTTGAACTGCGACTTGTATTTTTTGAACTTGCACTTTCTGTTATAAAATGACAAAGCCAAAAAGTGTTTTTGAGGGAAGACAAGAATGGGTGCAACCACAGGGGGGAAATGAGAGCTTTAAGACCTGTTTCCTCAGAAACTACCAGACTGTTTTTGGAGAAATTTTGAATCTCTAGTCACTGGATAATGCTCAGACAGTTTTTTTAATGCAACTAAAACTTCTTATTTTAGAGCAATCACAATTTTTCAGAAATTTTTTTTATGAAACTAATTAAAATTTTTTAAAACTGTCTACCACATATGATTTTATATTTGTACTCTACCAAGAAAATTTTTTTATCGAAATCACTCAAGTACGTTTGGAGTCAGTGGGGTTTTTAGCTGAAAAGCACAATTTTTCGAAAAGCTACAAAACTTAGACACTTCTAATTTGTGTGAAGTTCTCGCAGTGTTTTATCAAACATATGAATTAAAGTATATACAGGGGTCTGTCCAGACTTTTCTCACAGGGTCCTGTTTTTGTGAAATTGTGAAGTTTTTCTTATTTTTGTGAAAATTCTAGTCATAATTTTGTGAATTTTAAATTATCGATGTCTTCATGTCCTATCCTTCATGTATAAAAAGCTAAGTAATATGCTCTTTGGTGAGTTCAACTGCTTACTTACATGCCAGATTTTATTTTTATATGACTGAATTTGTGAAAAAGTTCAATTTGAAAGTGAAAAAATTCTGTGAAAGGTCTATTTAAGAGACAAATAATTTTGCGAAGGGTCCTGTTTTGGGATAAATAATTTTGTGAAGGGTCCTGTCTTGGGATAAAATGTTTTGTGAAGGGTCCTGTTTGGGGATAAATAATTTTGTGAAGGGTCCTGTTTTAAGATAAACTATTTTGTGAAGGGTCCTTTAAAGCACCTAAAATTTACCTAAACATATCCCTAATATATAAACATTAGGATAAAGTTTAGTTACATATAATAAATGAGTATAAAATGTTAGAATAAAATTAACGCTGAGTGGGTGTGGCGACCCAGTCGTGTCTTCCCTTAGTCTGAGTAGGTGTGGCGTCCCAGTCTTGTCTTCCCTTGAATTTTTACAATTATTTCTAATGGCCAGAGGGAAAAAAAAAAAACTGGGCATACCAATGGATTCTTGAAGGTTCAAAGAATTTTTTAAGTTAATAAAAAAAAAATATTCTTTTCAAAGAATTTCACTGATACCTTAATATTTATAACAGCAAAAAATTATTTGCAATAAAATATAAACACTAAAAATTAATGCATCTAAGAAAATATCAAATCAACTGTTAACAGAATTGAACACTAGCAATTACAAAGTATAGTGCATTTCTTCTAATTTAACATGGAGTAACAGTGATTAGGGAATAAATAAAAAGAAAAGTGCCCAGTTAAACTGATGGCATTGAGCTCACAGATTATTCACACTAATTGTAAAGTATACTCTTATTACAAAGAATCATGTCATTTGAAAAATAAATTAAGGGGGGATTACCCCCCCCCCACACCTTTGTTTCACATCTTAACCAATGAACCTCCAAATCTAATCAGGGAAGCGCCTTATTAGAATATACCGGTATACCAAATTTGAAGGAAATCGGATAGAAAAACCCATTTATCTAAATTAAGGGGGTACAGCCCCTATCCCCCTCCTTTATACTTAACCAATGAACCTCCAAATCTAATCAGGGAAGCACCTTATTAGAATATACAGGTATACCAAATTTGAAGGAAATCGGATAGAATATCCCATTTATCTAAATTAAGGGGTGAATTAACACCCTGTTCCCCCCTTTATACTTAAACAATTAACCTTCAAATCTAATCATGGAAGCACCTTATCAGAATTAACTGGTATACCAAATTTGAAGCAAATCTGATAATTCTGCATGAAAAAGCCATTTATCTAAGGAGGGGGGGGGGGATTAGTCCTCCCATACCCACCCCATTATACTTAACCAATGAACCCCCAAAACTAATCAGGGAAGTGCCTTATCAGAATGAAACTAGAAAAAAATTTAAACAAATCGTACATTTCTATCAAGAGTTATCGCATTACATACATACATATGTACATACAGAACCTGAAGGCACATTAGCTCTCAGGTTTTGATAGCCTGTGAGCTAAAAAGACATCCTGCAAAAAAGAGTACACAGAAAAAAGAAGTTAAAAATATTAATTTTCTAAGGCGATATATTTAAAAAATATGAATGCATTACACGTCCATAGGCTTAACATTAGCGAGGCGATTTTCAGATCTCACTGACTAATAGGCGTAAGTAAAATTTGATTAAAATTAAGTTTGTCTTATAAAAAAAAAAGTGCTTAGTTAAACTGCTCACAGACTATTCACACTAATTGTATATTATACTCTTATTTCAAAGAATAATGCCCCTTGAAAAATTAAGGGGGATTATACCCCTGTTTTCCCCCTTTATAACCAATGGACCTCCAAATCTAATCAGGGAAGAGCCTTATCGAAATAAACAGGTATACCAAATTTGAAGCAAATCGGATAGAAAAATCCAGTTATCTAAATTAAGGGGGGGGGGGGGTATTTTCTAAATTTTTAGCGATTTTTATGCAGTGACTTTTTCACACTAGTAAATGGGATAGAGTTTCAATTTTTTAGCCCAATTCAGTAAATATTGTCCTCTTTTCAATAAAGCTTATTACAGCAATTTTTGAATTTTTTATGCAATTTTTTGACATTCGTAAAAGGATTCCACAGTCTCAATCTTTTCGCACAACTTATTAAATTTTGTCCCCTTTTCAATAAAATTGAATTCCTATAGCAATTTTTTTCTTTTTCTTTTACATTTTATGGCGATTTTTTGAAATTCGGTTTCAAACTTCTAGCTTAATGTAGTAAAATTTTGTCCTCTAACTTGAATGTTTAGTGATTTTTAATGAGATTTTCAATGTGTATTTTAACATTTTTTTCACATTGTGCGGCAATTTTTTGACATTTATAAAAGATATTCGGTTTTAAACTTTTAACCCTAATGTAGTAAAGTTTATCTTTCCATGATTGCATCCTCTGGTTTAAATTGTTAGTGATTAAAAAAAAAAATCACATTCCGTAAGGATTTTTTTTCCCCCATTTGTGAAAAAATTCTGGATACAATGTTTTAATCCTACTATTATACTACATTTCGACTTCTCTGATTTTCTAAATTTTTAGCGATTTTTATGCAGTGACTTTTTCACACTAGTAAATAGGATAGAGTTCCAATTTTTTAGCCCAATTCAGTAAATATTGTCCTCTTTTCAATAAAGCTTATTACAGCAATTTTTTAATTTTTTATGCGATTTTTTGACATTCATAAAAGGATTCCAGTTTCAATCTTTTCGCGGAACTTATTAAATTTTGTCCCCCTTTTCACTAAAATTGAATTCCTATAGCAATTTTTTTCTTTTTTTACATTTTATGGCAATTTTTTGAAATTCGGATTCAAACTTTTAGCTTAATGTAGTAAAATTTTGTCCTCCAATTTGAATGTTTTGTGATTTTTAATGAGATTTTCAATGTGTATTTCAACATCTTTTCACACTGTGCGGCAATTTTTTGACATTCATGAAAGAATTCCAGTTACAATGTTTTAGCTTGCTATAGTAAAACGCAATATTTATGAACTTTTGTGACTTTTAGAGTTTTTGAGTTTTGCGGCGATTTTTCCACATTAGTAATTTTTTTTCTCCAGCCACAGAAAGGGGACTAAGGGGACCAAAATGCAAAAAAAGGGGCTAAAGGGGACCATTTTCCGAAAAGGGGATTTTGGGGAGGAAAAGGGGGACCATTTGGAAGCCCTGTAATATCTCTGAAATTATAATACTTAAAATTTGGAGAAATATATTTTTGAGCTCAGCGTTACGAAAGCTTTCACACAATATACAAAGCAAAGATTTTTTTTTTTTTTTTTCAAGTAACTTAATTAGCCTCTACATTTTTTTTCTAAATGTTTAATAATCTGAAAATATGAGGGTCAATAGTCTTTATTACTTTCCCCAGTTTAAACTTTCCACTTTCCATAGTTTACGAGTAAAATGGCTGTGACAGGCAGACAGACAGACACAGGAGTGATCTTATAATGGTTCCGTTTTTACTTTTTAAGTACAGAACCCTAAAAATTGCAATAAAGTATGGGATACCCAATACCACACCCTCTATAATTTTTTAAAAAGATTGGAGTGGGTTATGCTGCAAGTCAATTTCAACCAGCAAGAAAATGAATGCATACAGAGTAAAGAAGAAACTGAAATTGCCCTCTTGCGGTAGATAAAAGCAGCAAGAAGTCAGAACATTTTTTTAACTAGTGCAGTTTTGGAAGAGAAAGCAAAGGCTCTTGCTGATGCTCTCAGTGAGAGCGATTTCACATATTCTAACAGATGGTTGACAAGATTCAAAGTCTTTTTTAGAAAAGTGGTTAGATGATACAAAAAAAAATGTGATCTCTGTAATATTTTTAACACAGATGAAACAAGGCCATACCTGCCAACATGTCAATTTTGAAATCCTTACAATTTTTATGACGTATTCTTGGATGCTTAAAAATGCATAACATATGCACATGCAATGAAAAAAGTAATACTTCATAACATTTTCTATGCTATATTCATGTATAGTCTTTTTTTTTTTTTTTTTTCAAAATAAAAACGTGAGATATCAAAAGAAAATTTTTTTGCATGGGAAATTCTAAAAAAAAAAATTCTGAAACTCACAGCAAATTTTCTGAAGGGTTACACAGCCAAAGGATTGGGGAGGGAAGGGGGGAGGGATTCCCTTCCGGTGCTAATTATGAGTTTTTTCGAGGCCCTTTGATGAAATTCGGACTTTTTCCATGATCCTGTGAAAAATTCGCGTTTTTTCACGATCCTTTGACGAAATTAGTGTTTTTTCTCACGATCTTTTGACGAAATTTGCGTTTTTTTTTCCGTGATCTTTTGACAAAATTTGCGTTTTTTTTCATGATCTTTTGACGAAATTTGCGGGGGTTTTCGCGATCTTTTGACGAAATTTGCGGTTTTCTTCGCGATCTTTTGACGAAATTTGCATTTTTTCGTGATCTTTTGACGAAATTTGATGAGTTTTTCGCGCTCTTTTGACGAAATTTGCAGTTTTCTTCGCGATCTTTTGACGAAATTTGTGTTATTTTCGTAATCTTTTAACAAAATTTGCGTTTTTCTGCGATCTTTTGATAAAATTAGCGTTTTTTTCGCAATTTTTTGATAAAAGCGTTTTTTCTGCGATCTTTGACGAAATAAACATTTTTCTCGCAATCTTTTGACGAAATTCGCATTTTTCTCGCGATCTTTTGACGAAATTCGCGTTTTTTACGCGATCTTT
This sequence comes from Maratus speciosus, assembly GCA_963932465.1. Taxonomy (NCBI): domain Eukaryota; kingdom Metazoa; phylum Arthropoda; class Arachnida; order Araneae; family Salticidae; genus Maratus; species Maratus speciosus. Next base: position 250,878,419 of record OZ010793.1, on the reverse strand, counting down.
GACAAAATTCGCGTTTTTTACGAGATCTTTGACGAAATTTGCGTTATTTCCCGCGATCTTTGATGAAATTACCTTTATTTCAAAGATTTTTGATCGAAGTTAGTGTTTTTACGCGTTTTCTGACGAAATTCGCGTTCTTTACACAATCCCTTGACGAAATTAGTGTTCTTTCCCCGCGATCTTTGACGAAATTCACGTTCTTTTCACAATTCTTTGCCGAAATTAGTGTTTCTCCTGCGATTTTTGACAAAATTCGCGTTCTTTTCACGATCTTTCGACAAAAATAGCGTTTTTTTTTTTTTTTTTTTTTTTTTTTTGCGCGATTTTTAATGAAATGCGCGTTTTTTTTGCGATTCTTTGACAAAATTTGCTTTTTTTCAAATATCTTTGATAAAATTCTTTTTTTTCCCGCGATCTTTGACGATATTCGCGTTTTTTCCCACGAACTTTGATGAAATTCGCGTTCATTTCATGATACCTTGAACAAACTCTCGTTTTATCCCCACGATTTTTGACGAAATTCGCGTACTTTTCCCAATCCCTTGTCGAAATTAGTGTTTTTTCCCGCGATCTTTGACGAAATTCGCGTTTTCTTTTTTCGAAAATTAAGGCTTTTTTCAAGATTCTTTGAGAAAATTGGCGTCTTTTCCGATCCTTTGACAAAAGTAGCGTTTTTTTTTTTCGTGACCCTTTGACAAAATTAGTGTTTTTTTTTCGCGATCCTTTGAAGAAATTAGCATTTTTGAAGGGATCTTTGACGAAATTAGCGTTTTTTCACGCAATCTTTGACAAAAGCAGCGTTTTTTCATGCGATCTTTGACAAAATTCGCATTTTTCAGCGATCGTTTTTCCCGCGTGCAAAAACCGTACAATCGTACTGTTCATCCGTACAACCGTACAATTAGAACAAAATCCGTACATTGTACGGCCAATCCGTACAAGTTGGCAGCTATGCAAGGCTGTTTTTCAAAAGAACAATCCTCGCAAACACTTACTTTAAAAGTAGGAAAATGCAGCAAAAAAAGAATTGCGATTATGATTGGCTGCATTATGGACGGAAGTGAAAAATTACTACTGCTCATGATTGGCAAGTTGATCAAACCATATTGTTTCAAAAACATTAAAATTTGACCTGTTTGCTACGCTTCTAGCAAGAATGTGTGGATGAACAATGCTAGTTTCATGGAATGATTACCTCATCTGGACAAAAAATTCTACCAGGAAAAAAGAAAAATCTGTTTAATGCTGGACAATTGCTCATAAAGATGTTCAGTATTAAATGCGTTTTTCTTCTTCCAAACATTACTGCAAAAATTTCCCTTTATGACCAAGGAATTATTCAATGCTTAAAAACACAGTAGAGAAAAACTGTTCACAAAAGGATTCGATGCTTTGATAATAAAACGGAATTTTCTGTTAACTTACTAGAAGCAATAACTTAACTAAGAAGTGCCTGGAACAGTATCACTACTAGAACTTTGAAAAATTGTTCCCAGCATGCAGGGTTTACACATGAAATAAATGAAGAAACTTATGAAAGAGAATATAAAATACCAACTAATTTAATAGAAGAGGTCAAAAAACAGGAAATTATTTCACAGGCATTGTTTGCCAAGTACATTTGCATAGACGAAGGTGTGCTGACTTCGGATGTGACGACAGAAAAAGAAATAATTGGCTGCATTAGCTGAAAAAAAAAAAAAAAAGACAACATTGAAGTGTCAGACAAGGATAAAGAAATCGACGCAGAACAGTAAAATTTGATGTCAATAAATGAAGTTGTTGAAAACTGTGCAACGTTTCCTTATGCCATAAGATGATGCTTCTGAAGCTTTGGACAAATTAGATGAGATACATACGTTTCTAAAAAAAAAGTAATCTACAAATATTGAAACAAAAGTCATTAAAGGACTTTAAAAAAAAAAGAAAAAAAAAAGATTAGCTGGTAAATAAATTTATTTCTGCCTAGAATGATTTGTTTTAATTTAATTTTTTATCTCTTAATAATGTACGATTTTAAAAGCAGGGATATAATTGTAGGTTAATTCAAGTGATGCAATAAATATTCGGTTGATATTCGGTATTCGGCTTAAAAATCAGATATTCGGTTCGGCTAAATAATACAGTATTCGGCCAAATAGCTGAACCGAATACCAAAACAAAATCATTTATATTTATAATAAACAATATCAATTGATATATTTTAAATAACACTAGGGGGCTCGGCCCCCTACGAGCTACGCTCGCCAACCCCCGTCCAGACACCGCAGACTCTAAATGCACGCTAATGTGATCGGCTTTAAAAAGATTTCGAAAGATTGAATTATAATTTAAAAAACAGTGGCGATCTCCCTATAAACGGATTTCTATTCATTTCTCTTTGATTGGGGAAATTTTAACACCAAATCCACTGCGGTACTTCTTGATTATCCCATCGACTAATTTCGCCAAATTATATAAATCGCCAAACCACTCGCCAAATTATACAAATTGACATAATTTTTATTTTAAATAATGAAATAACAAATAAATTAGTACAACATTAATAAAAATACAAATAAAACGTCGAAATAAAAATAACTTGATGACGTAGACACGTGTAACAACATTTCAAAATAAGCTAATATAAAAGGAATTAAGTAAACAGAATCTTTGTCTCCCGGTATTTTTTAACAAAGCGAAAAGAAAGTTCTTTTTTTTAATCTGACGTAATTTTGACCAAACTATTCTTTCTCTTTTTAATATTCACGTGAAAATACTTGTGTTAGAAATAAGATATTATTTGCGCTTTCCTAAGAAAAATAGTTGAAAAGTATCCGCTCAAAATATCAAATAAATGTCTAGCGCAATTTCTAAATTTAAACCGTTTTGCAATATTATTTTGTGTTCGTTTTATGTAATAACTGTAATGTGACGTAAATATGACGTAATTTCTCCTATTTAAGACTTCTAACGCATGGTAATAAATTTATTATTTTACAAATTCCTTTCTCTCTTAAAATTCACGTGTAATTATAGTTTTATGACTAATTTTTAATAAGTTCCTGCTTTTTGTACATAATTATTTAATTCTAATTCCAATGTTTTTTTTTCTGTTTATAATAGTCACGTGTAAATAAATTTTTAATTTATTACACGTATAAATATTTTTTTTTTTTTCAAGCAAGCATTATTTTTTCCTCTGTTTATACAGTTGGCAACAGTTTAAATTAATATCACTTTCTAAAATCTGTAAAAAATATCTCTAGAAATGCTGAAAATTTGAATTTAAAATAGAAATAAAACCTCAAAAAATTAGCCAAATTAAAAAAAGAAATACAATCTGCACACCGGGAAATTCTGACGCATAAAATGATCTAAAAATGATTAAATTCCGATGTACAGTTTTTGCTCCTATAAAACTTTTTTAATGGAACGATTTTGTCCAACTTTAGCATTAAATATCTCTTTAAATATTTCTTCGATTTGAAAACTGTCTGCATCAGCGTGTTTATCAAACATTTCTCTATAATTCCACCGATTTTCATATTTTTGTATGCAATATTTTGCTCAATATTAACGAAGAAAGACCTCCGGCCACAAAAAATTCAAAACCGGCGGCGGTGACAGCGGTAGTTACTTTTTTTTAGAATAGAGAGATATCTATAGGTTTATATTTGTGTTACGCATTAAAGACATGTTTATTAAATTTATAATACAATTTTATTTCAAATATTAAATATAAATTTAATAATCTTTTGAATTTTCTTAATGTGTAATATATGAAAAAAAATCTCATTTAAAATTTTCAAGTAAATTTATTAATTTGAATTTTATCGAAGTTGGTGTTTTCCTTCTTGTTGTCAAGAAATTTGGAATAGTATAAAAGATTATAAAATGCGAAATTGTTGGCCAAGAAAAAATGTAAGGGAATGGGATTGTTTCTAAGAGGAATATTTGTTTTGATTTAATTAAAGATAAAACTTTGTGAAGCTAGAAAAGAGATAAGGGAATATTTTTCAGGAAATGTATTTGTTTGATTCATAAAAATTAGATATAAAATGTTATCAAAGAGAAGGAAAATTATAAAAGACAATTTCAAAATAGCTGAATAAAAAAGCATTACTTAATTGGCCAAACATAATAATGTAATATAAATATATAATGCTGTATACATACTCTGATTTTATTATTAGATTTAAAACAGCAATTATAATCTTTAGTAAATCTTGTGAACAAAATGTTTTAATATAAAAAAATAAAGCTATTCAAACTAATTATTAAAGTCTCTTAAAAACTGAAGTATATTGTAATAATCATTCTAAGCTTTTTCTTATAAAACTAGGGGGCTCTGCCTCCTACGAGCTACACTCACCAACCTCAATTCAGACACCACTAACTCTAAAAGCACGCTAATTTGATCGGCTTTAAAAAGATTTCGGAAGATTGAATTATAATTTAAAAAACAGTGGCGATCTCCCTATTCATTTCTCTTTGATTGGGGAATTTTAAGGCCAAAGAAAGTTCTTTTAAATAAGACATTTTAAATATATCGTTTTTAATCAGCTGTAATTTTCACCAAACTTTTCTTTCTCTTTTAAATATTCACGTGAAAATACTTTTGTTAGAAATTAAATATTATTTGCGCTGTCCTAACAAAAATAGTTGAAAAGATAATCTCAAAATATCAAATAAATGTCTCACGCAATTTTTAAATTTAAACTGTTTTGAAATATTATTTTTTGTTCATTTTACGTAATAAGTGTAATGTGATGTAATTTCTCCTATTAAAGACTTCTAACGCATGTTAATGAATTTAATATTTTACAATATCCTATCTCTTTTAAAATTCACGTGTAAATATAGTTTTTATGACATAATTCTCAGTAAGTCCCTGCTTTTTATACGTAATTATTCAATTTTAATTTGAAGAGGTTTTTTTTGTTTATAATAATTAAAAAAATGTGTAAATATTTTTTTAATTTGAAGCAAACATTATTGTTTGCGCTGTTTATACTGTTGGCAACAGTTTAAATTAATAACATTTTCTAAAATATGTAAAAAATATCTCTTGAAATGCTGAAAATTTGAATTTAAATTAGAAATAAAACCTCAAAAAATGAGTAAAATTATGCAGTCTGCACACCGGGAAATTCTAACGTATAAAATGATCTAAAAATGATTAAATTACCATGTACAGTTTTTGCTCCTATAAAACTTTTTTAATGGAACGATTTTGTTCAACCTTAGCATTAAATATCTCTTAAAATAATTCTTCGATTTGAAAACTGTCTGCATCAGCGTGTTTATCAAACATTTCTCTATAATACCTCCGATTTTCATATTTTTGTATGTAGTATTTTTCGTAATATTAACGAAGAAAAACCTCAAGTCACAAAAAATTCAAAACCGGCGGCGGCGACTGTGACAGTGTTAGTTACTTTTTTTTTAGAATAGAGAGATATTTTACCATTTAAAGGTCAGATATTTTTGTTAGTTTTAATAAAATGATTAAAACTAATTTAACTTTTCTTTTTAGAGAATTTATAAGTTACTATTCGGCAGCCGAATAGGTCAAATATCTGGCTATAACTTGGCCGAATATTCAGTATTCGGCTTGCAGTCCTAATTTCATGTTAACAAGGTTCGACTGTAGCTTGAAGCAAAAGTTTATCAATATCTCTTGAAATATATATTTTGAATGTGCAATATTTTTCGCATTTTTTTTTTTTTTATTATTCCAACTTTAATAAATTATGCTTCCTTTTAAAGAAATTATTTTATAATATTTAAAAGTTATTATAGATGTATATAAAGACAATGAATAATTCGAAACTGAACAAAGATTTAAACTTACTATTAATCAAAATAGGCTTTATCAGATTTCATAATTTGTGCTCGTAAATAGGATCTCATTAAATAATACAGAATCAATATGGAATTAGAGGACATTCAGTATTTAATACATGCTAACTTGGAATAACAGAACTTCTTTTAGCAGTTTAAAATGTTTTAGATCACCTGAAAAGCATATCTTTAATTTTGTTAACATATTTATAATAAGGATGGTGCTATCACTCTTTTTATTGCTGCATTTTATTTTTCAATAATTATCATTTTAAACTATTAATTATTTAACTAGAGATTTTATATTTCTCTTTCTTCAAGAGTACTACTATTTTGTTGGATTTAATAAATACTCATATCTATTTTCCGTTGTGGAAATTTTATATGCATACAAATACATACATACAGAAAATAAAATGCATCTTCCAGTTGATTACACATACATATTTGAAGATGAATACTTCAATAAATATTTTTTCAAGAATTTTATCTATTATTAGATGGGTTATACTTTTACTTCCTTGGTGATTTTCACACATTTTTTCTTTATGCATTTCAAAGCAGATTTGAATATAAACTACATATTCAGATACAGATGCAGACAGACAAAAAATATCTTATGAATTCATTGCTGACTATTTTCTTCAGCTTTTACTTTGCCATTACATGTGGGCTGCTTGCTATCATTTACTTGGATGCTTTCATTATTTGACATTCTTGATGTATTAAAAAAAAAAAAAAAAAAAAAATAGATTTCAAATTTAGATGTAGATAGACAATTTATCAAGAGATTGGAAACTTCTGTCTTAATGACGAATTCATCACTAACTGCTCTTTCAGCTTCTATTCCATCACATTGGATTACTACTTATTTACATGGCTGTTTCCAAAATTTGATATTCTTGATTTCAAAACAAATTCTAGCAGACACAAGATTCGGATACAGATAGATGTATAATCAAGCAATACTTTAATGATTACTAACTGCCTTTGCTATTTTTACTATTCCATCACACGTGAACCACAGCTGATTTAATTGGTTATTTTTGTTACTTGATATTCTTGATGTATTTAAAAATAGATTTTGGCAGATCACAGATTCCAATGAAAATAGATAAGTTTTCACACAGTTTTTCTTTATGCATTTCAAAGCAGATTTGAATATAAACTACATATTCAGATACAGATGCAGACAGACAAAAAATATCTTATGAATTCATTGCTGACTATTTTCTTCAGCTTTTACTTTGCCATTACATGTGGGCTGCTTGCTATCATTTACTTGGATGCTTTCATTATTTGACATTCTTGATGTATTTAAAAAAAAAAAAAGATTTCAAATTTAGATGTAGATAGACAATTTATCAAGAGATTGGAAACTTCTGTCTTAATGACGAATTCATCACTAACTGCTCTTTCAGCTTCTATTCCATCACATTGGATTACTACTTATTTACATGGCTGTTTCCAAAATTTGATATTCTTGATTTCAAAACAAATTCTGGCATACACAAGATTCGGATACAGATAGATGTATAATCAAACAATACTTTAATGATTACTAACTGCCTTTGCTATTTTTACTCTTTCCAACACACGTGAACCACAGCTGATTTAATTGGTTATTTTTGTTACTTGATATTCTTGATGTATTTAAAAATAGATTTTGGCAGATCACAGATTCTGATGAAAATAGATAAGTTATCAAATGATTGAAAATGATATCAATGAAAAAATTATTCCTGATTAATTTCATTAGCATGACACAATGACTCCAAATAATTAGGATATTTTACTTTAGAGGAAAAAATATATATATATTGAATTAAAACTGCACAGAGTTATCTGCTCCATCAATATTGCAATTTTACATTCCATATTAGATGCCATTAAAATTGAAAACAGATAACTATTTTTTCATTAGAACACACATCACAGCTGTTCACTGCAAAAGTAACTTTAAAGTCAGAAATTTCACATTTTATTATAAAATGTTATCATTATGGTACGTGTTTTTTTTTTTTTTTTTTAAAGTAAGGAGGAGGTTGAAATATATGTACAGTAGACTCCCTCAAATCCGCACAGCTTGGGATCAGAGGTTGTGTGGATTTTAGAATTTTGTGGATTTTCTGTCATTTCTTTGTTTACATTTTTTAAGCAGTAATCTGAATGTAGTAATGCAATTGAAATTATAATAAATGCTTGCGATATAGTAAAATATTAAAATAATAAAAAATGAGATAATTTTAAAAATGATTAAATTATTAAAAGTAAAAGACAACCAAAATAATAAATAATGCATAATTTTTTTGCATAATAAAGATGAGACATTTTTCTTGAATTATCTAATGAAACAATCCTCTTAAAGGTGCCCTGTTAATATCAAAATCATAAAGTAAGGAAGATTAATTTCAGATTTAGTTAAGACTTAATAACCAAAAAAACCTGATTAATACATACATATATTTGGTAGAAAGATTGTGATTACCAATGATATCAACAATATCTTGATTTTTTTTCAGGAAAAAAAAAAAAAAAAAAAAAAAATATATATATATATATATATATATATACTTTCTTGATGAAAAACCATGAGTGTTATATTTTCGAGAATTACATATCAAAATACATACAAAGTGATATAAAACTAAAAAATTCTGTAATTGTTTCCTTGCATCTGAACTGAAAATTTCATTGTTTACATCTGTAATGATGCGTGGATTTTAGGCGTTTGCAGATTTGAGGGAGTCTACTGTATTACTTAACAGAAACTAATCAATAAAATATAACATTTAGAATGTTGAGACTTTTTAAAATAAATAAACACACATAGAAGCTATAATATGAGAAAGGTAAAAATAATTATTTATTTGGATATTCTTAATATAACCACTCATTAGCTTATTAGTTCTTGAATGTCAGTATACATTTCATTTAACTCACTAGGAAAAATATTTTGTACTTAAGACAAATTATTACCACAAGGCAAATTATTACAGTCGAACCTCTATTTAACGAACCTCTATTTTGCGAATTTCTCTATTTTACTAACTTTTCCTTGGGACCAAGAACATTTCGCGAATTTCTTCGTAAAATAACCTCCAAATAGCGAAGTGCATTCTCTATTTAACGAACTTTTTCTTGGAATCTAAAAATTATTTCTCCCTATTTGTCAAAATATTGCTGGACATTTCAAACTTATTCTTTCTTTTAACACATTTTATGATGATCAATGACCATGAATAGGTCTTACCAGCACCTAACTCACCGAGAGCAGTAAAATCGCTGTGATTATTTGCTTTTCATCCAAGAAGTGTCTGATCATTCAGTCTTGCTGGTACTTTCGGTTCTTTTAGCTCGAAAATGTCAAAGAGAAAGTGCTTGGCATAAAAGAAAAAAAAATCTTGATGTGGTGGATAAAAGCGTGAAGAAAAAGAATATTGCTTTAAAATTTGGTATCCCTTCAAACAGCTTATCGACCATAATAAAAAATCGTGATTGTAATGTAAAATTATTTTTTTAACTGAAAATACAATGTATTTTCAGACAATGTTTTGTTTCATTTTTATTTCCCTTGCAAGTTTCTTTTTGAAGGGTAAAATATATAAAACAAATAGATATAATTTATACAAAAAGTGTGATTAATTACTTTTTAAAAATTATATTTAGTGTTTATGGGTTTAAAATATGTTTTATGTAGTTTAAAGTATTTTAAAAGGCGACTCTCTATTTAACGAATTTTCTATATAACGAACTTTTTTTCGGAATTTAGCGACTTCGTTAAATAGAGGTCCGACTGTATATGTAGACAAATTATTATTAACATGATGTGGTCAATGTGACTCAGAAATTAAATCATAAAAAAAGAAAGAAAAAAAATACATCATTTGTATTTTATAAATTTAAAATGTTTACTTTCAAAAAAATAAATAGTAATGAAATAGATTAACCATTTGCAGTTAAAAGTGTAATAAAATATATACATAAAAATAAGTAAATTACACAATTTGAAACTGAACTAACAGGGTGGCCAGCATTTGAACTTTTTCTAAATTTAACCACATTAAAGTATTATTTACTCTCGGGAGATGGGGTGAGGGTTACAGGCGAAGTTTTTTCGAAAGCATAATCATGTTTTACAATTTTTGGAAAATTTGTAAGAAATGTCTCTCGTGCATGAAATCATGCTGTAAGTGATCAATTTCAATAATCAGGGTTCATACTCATTTTCCAAGAAAAAATCCCCCGATGTATTTTCCGAGATGCATGATTTTTACATGTTAACAAATAATGACATTTTTTAAACCTGTATCATGACTCCTCCCCCTCAAAACAAATATAAAATAAAAACAAAGTAATCGCAAAAATAAACTTTATACATCACCTATTAACACTATGAACAGAATTTTAATTTGTGTACAACAGAGATGAAGTCTGCATATCTTGTGGAGCTGTCCTTAAAAATTTGGTAGATTGCTGCAAGAATTTAATTTAATTTCCAATTTGTGATTTTATTACATTTTTGAAAAGCATCATAAATAATACGAAGGCTACAAGTGCCAATATGAATTTTAAAATGCCCCTTATTTTTCTTAATTTTTTCTTTAACAGTTTTCAAAGCTCACAATGTTAGAATGTGTGTCTAGTGACTGAATGGATGACGCCGGACATTAGGAGCACAGATTAAACATAACATATGATATGTTTAATCTGCAAGAAGGAGTGTCTAGTTTCCAATTTTATATATAACATTGTTAGAAGGTGTGTCTCAGTTTTATTTCATTATGACATCCCAAAGCATGCAAATAGCAGCTATTGCACTCAATTTCCTAGAGTAGCCAAGTGTTTTGCCAGGTTTTCCTAGATTTGGGGAATTTTTTGAAATATCCCCAGAGATTCTCCTGATTTTTAAAGCTAAAATTTATCCCCAGAATCCCATAATCCCTTGATGAGTATGAACCCTGAATAATGCATTGAAATTTCCAGGTTTTAATCGAAATTCTCCGATTTTTCTGGTGTTGTTAAATTCCCTGACTTTACCAGGTTTTCCCCGACTTCCATACTGGCCAGCCACCCTGACTTATATATTTTTTTTAACCTAAAAAAAACTATCAATGTCATTTGTAATTTTAATCTCAGAAGAAAAGAAAACTATACCTTCTGTCTTTGATACTTCCAATTCCTTAGAGCTTTCCTGCAAAAGTAAAACTTTGTTTAATATTTGAAATAAAAAAAATGTATCTCTGAAAATTCTAATGCATTAATCCTTTATAAACATTTATTTAAGAAAAAATAAATAAAAACAATGAATTTAAACTCAACTCCTTCAATGATTTTGCTCCAAAGAAAATTTTAAATTTGTGACTTTCTTTTTACATTTTCGTTGAATTCAAAAGAAATAAAATGTGAAAAGAAAAAAAAAAATTCTAGATCCATACACATTTCTTTAAATAAAAATCAAGGATTTTTAAGGACTTTCCAAGGACAAAAACAAAATAAATTTAAGGACTTTTCAAATTTAATAAACTATTGAATTATAATATGCATTCTTTAAAAATGAATATAATTTAATACTTTTTGTAAATACAACTTTTAAACATTCTTTTTATTTCTTTAATACATCTTGTTGCAGGATTTTTTTTTTGTGTGTGTGTTAAGTTGTTTTAGAAATTTAAATTGAAGGAATTTGACAAAAGTTTCAACAGTTTTAATTTAACTAGCAGTTTTAGTTTTAGTGGCTGGCTATACAAAAGGGGAGATGTGAGCAAGTTTGGATTACTGCTAAGGAGGCAAAGGAGTAAAGAAGGAGTAAAGAAGAATTCTGGATGCGATTCTGTGATATTTTTAAAATGTCTTTAAATAAAGTTTTAGATAAATTCATTTTGGATTCTAGGTAAATATTTGGAACGATTAGCTACCTCTTTAAAGGCAAATTGCTTATGTTAAAAGATGAATAATTGGCCAATGGGATAAACCATACTTTTTTTTTTTTTTGTGGCTGAATTAGAAGATTTCGCCAGGTGGCTAGATCCTGTGGAAGATCAGTAATTTAACTTAAGATTAAAGAGTCCTTGTCAGAAAGTAGTTATGTAAGAGGTTAACTTTCTAGATTGGCTGAGGGACAGTGTCTTTTGAGAAATTTGCAGACTGCTTTTGGCGTATTGGTATGTTTTAACAGGAAAAGTGTAAAATAGATCCCAGGTTGCTTTTCCTGAAATTGAGATGCCAAGAATGAAATGTCTAATGGTGGATAATTATTTAGGCTGTCTTTCCTAATTAAGATGGTTTTAAGTTCCTGGAATTTCTAGTGTAAATTTTGGAAATAGTTTGATGAATAATTCTGACAGGCAAATTTTTTTGAAGTTATGCCCATTTTTGAGTAGAGGGAGATGTAACTTTTTAATGGGCTCTTTTTCTAAGTCAACTTATGATAAATTAGCTCTTGAAGTTAGAGCAGTGTTTCCAGTACTTGGCAGAACGATACCCTCCCTATAAGTAAGATGTATTTGGGTCTAGCTCTGTTTCTCTAAGCGTCTGTGAGATATCGAAGGAAGCAATGTTGGTCTTTGAAAATCTAAAATTAATGCTCAGTAACCCTAACAGTTCAAGATATAGTATTTTAGAGATGGTTATTCATCCGTGTCTATGCTTTTGTCTTGAGAGAATGAGTATGAAGTCTTTGGATCCAGAGCAAATATGAACGTAGACTGAATGGCAGCGGAAGGAATCCTAGCGCTGGGATGCATGAATGTGAAGTTTGATGGAAATAATACCAAACACTGGTTTTCTCATCACCTCCTATATCCTTTATATCATAGCTTCATACCACAATCATTATTTTTATTTACAAGTTCATGTTTTACTTTCATTTATTTATAACTTCATTATAATATCAGTAATAAATATATTTCTTAACTTTAACTTATCTTTTACTTTGTTTCCGGACTTTATCCATCTGATTTACATGTTGCTTTAATCCTTTAACATCAATAGCTACTTGCGCCATTTTCCGTTTACAGTCTCCATTTTCTTTTCAACCTACATCGTCAAAACCATACGCTGCACTGATTATGTTTTTCCGTGATGATATTAAGCCATCTTCCCGCCAGATGGCGACTGAAAATATAGTATCATTAATCGAATCTTTCATCGAATTTAGCTTTTGCATCGATTCGATGCCGTTTTGTGGGCATTGCTCCAAAACTTTGTTTTCAATCCAGGCCTTTTCATATAAATATGCAACACAGACTTCATTGCATTGCACTTTCATCTTCCTTGAAATGGAAGTATTATCTCTCATACTGAATGTTGGTTGGTCTATATTCTGGAAGTATTATTTAACACACTTATTATCTTAATTTAGTTACGAGTTTGTTTCAAATAGTTTTTAAACTAAAGTAATGTCATAGTAATGTGTTTCTACAAATCTCTATCTCGAAAGTAAATCACCATTGTTATCTTGTTGTCCATCGATGTTCAAGAATGTCTTCTGTGATAAAGTTCATGTTAACTGCCTGATGTAACCAGATCCTGTGTCTTCAAGTTAAATAAACATCATTTGTTCAAGTAACTATTTTTGCATTTGTGTTATTACCTTAGTTAAGAGATCGACTTTTACATTTGCTCATTTACATATTTTCACTTCCTAACGTCTCCATTGCCAGCAAATATCTCCACTGGGTTTTCTGCACTTTTTAAATTAATTATGTTACGTATATGATCTGCTTAAGGTTATATTACATATATTACAGTTTCCCCACTATCAGTGTCAAATCTGGATTTCAAGGTAAAGACATACCTAAACTTATTTTTCCCATATACAGGAAGTTGTTAGAGTGAATTATTTTGTTTTAAAGATATTAGGGGAGCATTATATGTATTGGCATGAATTTTTGACCAGGTTTTTGATTGCTAGACAGATATCATGTGTGTTAGCTTAAGAAAGGAGCAAGGTGTATTTGAGATGTTTTCAGTCCTGATGTGTTAATTCATTGGACAAATGTTGCTTAGTCAGAATTACTTCATGATACTCATAGTCATATCTTAATTTTTGAATATTTAACGGATTGAAAAAAAAAAGGTTTTTTTTAGATGAGGGGTACAAAATTTGTTATTAAAATAGCTATCATGAAAATTTTCAAAGATTTAGAATAACCTATGGGTTTAGTTATACTTTATAAAGTGGAGGTATATGCACAAAAATACACTGATGTAAGGACTGGATGATATTGTCTTGTTAACATGACTGCTGTATTGTTTTCATATATGTATTTGTAATTTTTTTTAATGTGTTCAATGTTCTGGAGCTCATGGTTTTTAATTTCTTTTTAGCATTTCCAGTTTATCTTTTTCTCTGGTTGTTATATGCAGGTTTTTGGCTTTGCTTCTGGTAGTAAGGTTTAGTTATTATGGATAATTTGGAGAGGTTTTTTATTTTTTTGGAAGTTGTGGGGGCTTGTGTTACAGGGTTTGTACTCATTTCTTTAAATAAAAATCAAGTACTTTTAAGGACTTTCAAGGACCAAAACAAAAAAATTTAAGGACCTTCAAATTAAATAAACTAATAAATTATAACATGCATTTTTTAATAAAGGGTTTCTTTCATTTTTGTAAAAGTTTTAAATATTCAAATGGACGGGAAGAGGGGGGGGGGGGATATTTCATCAGTAGGGGTGGCAGTAGAAATTTAGAAAATTTTAAAATAACATACAGCAGAAAAAAAAAACTAGTCAGATGTGCCAATCCCAAAACTTTCTTCTATCTCATACATGTTAATACTACAAAATTCATTATCAGAGTGCTAAAATTAAATGGTCTATGCCCCTCATGAGGATTCTAAAGATATGAAATTCCGCGCATTAGTTCTTGAGATACGACTATTGTTAAAGCCGTACAAATCCTGCAAAATATAGCATAGCAGAGCCACCTGTAGGGTGATTTACACCAAAACTTCATCAGCAACAACTTATGTAAACATCTAACTGAATTTAAAGTTTGATGAAAATCCGTGCATTAGTTCTTGCGATATAGCTATTGCAGAAATTGAAAAATGCAGCATAGCAGCGCCATCTGTTGGGAGATTAACACCAAACCATAATCAGCACCTATAATTATCAAAGTATACCTGAATTTGAAGCAGGGGCGCCATTTCAGAACTTTCTTGGGGGAGAGCAAACATTTTTAAGGGATTCTACATAGCTAAGGGTAGGATCCAGGGGGTCTAACCCCCCCTCCCCCACCCGTATGAGAAAAGTTTAATAACTTATGCTTACAATAACAGTAAAAACTTCGAATACGGAAACTCAGAACCAACGAAATATTTCGTTTTAAACAGGTTTCTGTCTTAGAAGGTAAAATTTTAATATGTTGGACATGATTTTTTTTCTTTTTAGACAGGTTTCATTTTTACAAGTATCCTCACTGACTGTTAAACCATCAGCTAAGAGATGTACTAGAGTAAAACTTGTGAAAACGAAACCTGTCTACAACAGATTTCTTTCTAGAAGGGAAAAAAAAATCAAATTTCGTTGAAAAAAATTATACACTTATACTTGCTAAGACGGAAACCTGTTTAAATGGAGCTTTTTTCTATTCCCTTTCGAAATTTTACTTACAGGGGCACCATTTCATGAGCTTCCTGACGAAGAAGAAGGAAAATTTTTCTTTGAGGAACAGGGAACGTGGAAAATTGCACAACTTGCAGAACTGCACAAATCACACAGAAAGAAAATGCCGCACAATCAAAAATGCTCTACATGATTTTGTCTCCATAACCTCTTTCACAAGCATATGATTATTCCACATTTTTTTTTTTTTAATTTTCGTGAAAGTCCGCGATTTTTCTTTCTTTCAAAATCCGCAAAATTAATTCGTCAATGGGTCGCAGAAAAAAATCGCGAATCTTGGAAATTTTGAAAAAAAAAAAAAAGTCTCCAAAATGGTCGCTTAAAAAATCGCTAATTTTTTCAAACGACCATGGAAAATATCGCTAATTTCATCAGAGATCGCGAAAAGAAATACAGATTTCGTCAAAAGATTGCACAAACAGAAATCTTGAATTTCGTAAAAGGATTGCGAAGAAAATCGCGAATTTCGTAAAAGGATTGCGCAAAAAATCGCGAATTTCGCTAAAAGATTGCGCAAAATAATCACGCAAATTTAGTCGAACAATCACGCAATAAAATCGAGAAGAAATTCGTCAAACGATCGAGTAATAAGATCCTAAATTTTGTCTAACTCTCACGCAAAAAATCAGAAACATTATTAGTAGGTGGCAGAAACAAAATCAGGAATTTCAATAAATGATAGTGATAAGGAATCGTGAATTTTGTCAAAAAATCGCGAGAACAAATATCGAATTTCGTCACTTGGTCGCGGAAAAATATTGTGAATTTCGGCAAGTGCTCGCATGAAAAAAATCTATTTCGTATAACGCTTGCAGAAAAAAATCGTGAATTCCGTGAATCGATCGCGGAAAAAATCTCAAATTTAGATGGTTGCGAAAAAAAAAATCATGAAATTCATTCAGTCGTGAGATAATCAGCCAACGAACGTCATGAATAGGTCACGAAATTTGCTAATTTTGTGATCTATGAGTATAAGAAAATTCTCGTTAGTGATTTTCTGCAAGTAAAGGTAAAGAGTTATTTCGGAAAGTGTTTTTACTATTATGGGATGGTTTCATGTTAATCCGATTTTTCACAGAAAAATCAAAGAAAAAGAAGTTTTTCTAAATATTTTTTAGATAAAAAAACTACAATTTGAGCATCAATGAATACTATGTATATATGTTCATTTTTCTACTTAAAAGGAAAAATTTATAATTAATATTGATATGAAAAGCACAAATAAATGCACAAGAATTACTTTCATGTGCATGCATATAATTTAAAATTAATTAAAATACATTAAAAAAACTCAGAACTTTTTCAGTCATCACAAGACCGTCATCAGCGGGATTTAAATGTTATTATTTTCATTGCGCTTATTCGAGAATTGGCTAGAAGAAAATCATTGTGATTGTTGTGTTAATGATTTTGATGAGTTTTTCCATGATCAATTTGCACACAGCTGAGAAGCAACTGATAAAAAAAATCTCCCATGTATTTTTAAAATTAACCAAAGTACTCATTAAAGATATATGTCTCACCTTGAGGTAGTTCGAATAGTAAGGCTTTAGGAAATTTTTTTGATAATTATTAATTTCTATGCATAAACATTTATTTGATGCATATGTTTTCATTGCAATCAAATCTGATAAGTTATTTTAGAGTTTGAGCAACATTCTAATGCTTGCTTGAGTCTGACATTTGATTAGGGATGCACCGAATATTCTGTATCTATTCGGTATTCGGCCTAACTACCAAATATTCGGTTAGGCCGAATATCAAACTATTCGGTTTGCCGAATATCAAACTATTCGCCCAAACCAAATACTTAAAAAACCTCTTAAAAATATTTTTTTAAACGTTACACAACTTCTACTTTTAACTGTCAATCAATAAAGATATTTAGAATAAGTAGAATCTTTAAATAAAAGAGAATGAATTTATATTATTTATTTGTTGTTTTAAAAACGTCACTTAAAAAAATTAACCATCAATGACATGTCATTTGTTCATGGGAATTATTAAATGTAGAAATGCAAGTTACTGAGCATTGTCTGGTAAATAATCCGTTTCTTGCTTTTTCGCAAACAGGGTGTTTCTAAACAAAATAGAAGAAAATTTCAGGGCTAATAATAGGCATCAAAACAGGCAATTTTTTGTCCAGTAAATCAGTATCGCAATTCACTTATTCAGTCAAAAATACAGTGTATCCCCAAGTCAAACTTTAGTTTTCATTTGTCACTTTAACAATAATGAATGTATTGTAACTATATTGTCAACAGGGTTACTTTAATTTCTGTGAAATATTTCTGTTAACATGACGAGAAGTGCTGGAAATAGCAACCATTCATATCTAAACAGCACTGAGCTAGACATTATTTCATTAAGAATGCATCTAACAATACTTATTCTATACCGCTGGCAAAAATCCAGTCTCTTCCAAGGATATCAATCATCACATTCTATACAAGCAAATTAATGCAAATTTCGCTAAAATATCTTCATCTTTATACAGTTATAAAAAAAATTCTGCTACGGCTTGTACACCTTTCATTTTTGATGAAAGAAGTGGAATGATATGTCGCTTTTTGTTCAATATAAGAATTCTTTTCATTTGTTTGAATTAATTGAAGAAGGCATGGAATTTAAATTTTGTTATCTAAAAATTTTTAAACCATCCTTTTCTTAAATAATAACTCAAAACGTACTTTTTTTAGTACAAAATTTATTTATAAAAATAGTCTTGTTTGTCAAAATGGAAGTGTGCTAAATATTATGTAAAATTGCTTAAAATTTAACTTCTTAACATTAAACACTGAGATATAAAAGTATTTGGCCAGCTGAATAGATACTATTCGGCTGACATAATATTCAGTATTCGGCCTAACAGTTACTATTTGGCTGGCCGAATATTCGGTATTCGGTTTACCTGCAAGCCAAATATTCGGCTAAAATCACTATTCGGAGCATCCCTGCATTTGATGGTTGATAAATTTTCTGAAATATCAAATTCCTTGGGAGGGGCAATAGCCCCCCCCCCAGCCCCCCTCAAATGGCGCCCCTGATCTGAAGTTTGATGAAAATTCGTGCTTTAGTTCTTCAGATGTAGCTATGGCGTAAATCATGAAAAATGCAGCATAGCAGCACCACCTGTTGGGCAATTTACATCAAAAACTAATCAACACTAATTTATATCGAGGATTAACTGAATATAAATTTTTATTAAATTTTGTGCATTAGTTCTTCAGATACACCACCCACAAAATTTGTGTCACATATAGACAAACAGAGTCACAGACTCATTTTGTAAAAACATGTTTTTCAGGATATCTGACCCCTAAAAACGTGTAAATCAGTCGAAAATTTTCCCGAATCCAATACTTTCTTATTGTAAAGATAAACAAAGTGGAGAAACATAATTTTTTCTTATTATTGAGGGGGGGGGGGGGGGAGTAGTTTAACAGACTTATAATTAACTTACAGTTTAAAAGACTTTAAATTTTGTATGCTTGGTAAGGAAGGAAGAGGGCAGGGAAATGTCAATTTCGGTGGAGGGGGGGAGTAAAACTGTATGATCGATTATTTATTGTTACAATAAATTAACTAATGGAGCAGAAAAAGTTTTAAAAAAAGCAATGATTTTTAAGATTTTAAACTTTATAAGTTGAAGGGGCAAAGGGACAAGCATATTTTTTAAAAATTTTTAGGAAGGGAGGGAGTTTATTAGATGACTTATTTATTTACCTTACTAAAAATTTACAAGAAAAAAAAAAACTAAGAGGAGTTTTAAAGACTTTAAATTCCACATGTTCTTTAAGTGTGTGGGGGGGCAGAGGGGGGGGGGGGTGCAAAAGGAAAATTCCAATTTCGGGTGGGAAGAGAAATCTTGATTGATTATTTATTGTGGCAATAAAATGACAAAGCAAAAAAAAATTTAATTAAACAGTTTCGAAGAGTTTTTAAACTTTGAGTACTGTGGGGGAGCAAAGAAAAACGGAGGAAGAAAAATTTTGAGGGTGAAATTCAGATGAAATTTTAATGAATTGTGATGTAATGAATTGTTACAGAAATTTAGGACAGATTATTTATTCAGTATAAAGTAAGAAATAGAGTACAGGGATGAAAGTGCACTAAAGCCATTTTGTAGCAGCAAAAATCGAATTTTGGAGAAGTAAAATATATTTTTGTAGCAGCAAAAATCTGATTTTGTAGCAGTAAAATCCATTTTTGTAGCAGCAAAAATTAATTTTGTAGCCACAAAAATTGTTTTTGGAGCAAATTGAAATTCTAATGCTAATAAAAAAGAAATTTGCGTATTTTCGTGATCTCTTGATAAAATTTGCGTATTTCTTGCGATCTTTTGACGAAATTTGCATTTTACTCGCGATCTTTTGGCAAAATTTGCGTATTTTTCGCGATCTTTTGACAAAATTCGTGTATTTTTCGCGATCTTTTGACAAAATTCGCGTATTTTTTGCTATTTTTTGTGAAATCAGTGTGTTGTTCGCTATTTTTTGACGAAATTAGGGTGTTTTTTTTATCTTTTGACAAAATTTGCGTTTTTTTGTGACCTTTTGATGAAATTTGTGGTTTTTTTCGAGATCTTTTAACGAAATTTGCGTTTTTTCACAATCTTTTGACCCCATTTTGTTCGTTTTTAGAAGTAATTGGCAATCCTTTGACAAAATTAACGGGGTGTTTTTTTCGCTTTGACAAAATTCGCATGCTTTTCGCGATCTTTTGACGAAATTTGCGTATTTTTGGCAATCTTTTGACAAAATTCGCGTATTTTTCGCGATTTTTTTAAACGAAATTCGCGTTTTTTCACAACCTTTTGACTCCGTTTTGTTCGTTTTTTGACGAAGTCAGCTATCCTTTGACAAAATGCATGTTTCTTTCGCGATATTTTGACAAAATTCGTGTGTTTTTTGCGACTTTTTGATGAAATTTGCGGGGTTTTTTCGCCATCTTTTAATTAAAATAGCGTTTTTACGATCTTTTGATTGTGTTTTGTTCGTTTTTTGACGAAATTAGCGATCCTTTGGCAAAATTCGCGATCTTTCGACAAAATTTGTGTGTTTTTCGCGATCTTTTGATGAAATCGTGCGTTTTCCGCGATCTTTCGACAAAATTTGCGTGTTTTTCGCGATCTTTTGACGAAATTTATGGTTTTTTGCGACCTTTTGATGAAATTTGCGGGGTTTTTTCGCCATCTTTTTACAAAATTATCGTTTTTTACGATCTTTTGACCGCGTTTTGTTCGTTTTTGACGAAAATAGCGATCCTTTGACAAAATTCACGTTTTTTCGTGATCATTTGACAAACATCGCGTGTTTTTCGAGATCTTTTGACCGCGGTTTTTTGCTTTTTTTTGACACAATTAGCGGCCTAGAAAAAGGTTAAAAATGGATTTTTTTTTTGTTTCTCGGATCGATGAAATCGTGCTAAATTTTATCTTTGCACTAAGTACGTTTTGGCGCAAAATGGAAAAAAATAGCGGTTTTGTAGAAGCTGGGAGCAGTAAAGCGATTTTGGCTTCGTCTGGCGCAATTGGAGCAGGTCTTACATCCCTGAGAGTAGAAAAAGGTTAAAAAAAATGAAGCTTTTAACTTTGATATTACGAAGGGGGAAGGGAAATTTCAGAAGAAGGGGAGGCAAGGCGGGATTAAGATTTTTTTAAATCAGAAATTAAAAGAAATGCAGAAGAGTTTCACTTTTGATTAAGAATTAATATGAGAGTAAAATTAAGCACTTTTTTCAGATTTTGCATGAAAATAAGTACTTTTAAGCACCAAAAATTTCCTTTGAAAAATGTAAGCACTTTTAAGGACTTTCAAGGACCGTACGAAAATTGTGTTAATCTCTAGGATGCCATTGGTGTTAGACTTTGATCCAGTTGGGTTAATTTGGTCGGCGGTGTTCTTTTAGGCAGTTGCCCTAGTATTGCACAGGTAACAAAGGGGGGGGGGGGCTTTGTTGAATATTGCTTAACCTTGGTTCTTGTTCTTGTGCAAACACCTGTTAAAATACTTCTTTCATACTTCCATCTTTAAAACTTTATCTGTCTTGAAATATTTTTGCTTTCATTATAAAGTTTTCCTTTTATTAAAATACTTTTTTTAGCCTTACTTATCTTATGTTTGAAGCATATCTTTCTTTTAAACCTCCTTAAAATTAAATCTTTAGAATCTGTATCACCGTTCAATTACCGTATGCAGTTGCAGGGTTCATACTCTATTTGAATAACAAAATTCCCTGACTTTTCCAGGTTTTCCAAGCCATATTTTCTACAATTCCCTGACCAAAATTCACGACATTTTTAGAAATACGAATTACAATTCAAGATCTTAATGATTAAACTTAAATCTGAAAATTAAAATAATGTATAAAATTGGAACTAAAAATCTATATCATTTGACATTTACAATATATATATTAGGGCGTATCAAAAAAATCGAAATTTCTCAAATCTTTTAGCGGTAGTGCGGAAAATTTGTCAACTCCCTTCATTAAAAATTTTGCGGAATCTTAAAGCCGTGGGTTGATATCTTCTGTCGCCTCAGTGGGCCGAAAGTTCGAACATTTGACTAAAAATGATTAAAATACAAAAATTAATAAATGATCACAGATTTCGTTGATCGGTTTGAGGTAGTGCTTAAAAGGTACTATGTTTGAACAGCAACAAACAAATTTTTTTTTAGAATTATAGGATAATATCTTCTGCTGCCTCATCGGCATCGAATTTTGGAAATTTTGACGCATTGTGGTACTTTTCTGCATAACGGTTTACTGCTTGCTTAATGCACAATCCAGACAGACTGGGTTTGGCACTCTGCCAAAAAAGTGGAAGACCCCTATTTTCATGCTCAGGAACAAATCAGAGCGACCAGTAAATCACTTGACCACTCTCTTTTGTCCGGCTAAGCGCAGTAGGCAGGCGCTACAAGCATCTGCGAGTAGCAACCGATATTAACTCCTTTAAAGCAGTATATTTTTAATTAGTGTACAGTGTTTATAATAGCTTGCACTGCAGTCGTTTTAAAAGGAATTTTTATTTTATTTTTTTTTTTTTATTTGGTCTTCATTTTCTAAGATGAGATATGGGTAAATATTTTATATAAGCAGATAATCAGAAATAAACAGATAATCCATTGGACTGGTCTTTGAAGTTTCAGTTCAAGCCTGCGAATTACACCACTAGACACACCTGTGTTCACTACAGTGCCGTTACACCTGAGAACAATAAGGTTGCTAAAATCATCCAATAAAGTACCCTTTATGTATTTGTAAGTGCTATTATATCAAGACTACATCACTTTCAGGTGTAATATGCCCCATGTACGTAGAACCAGGTTCCGATACAATACAATAATGCGCTTCTACAACTGTTCTTTGGAACTGTTTGGCCTCGAGTGTTTCTGATGCTAAAGTTTTGTCATGCCATCCATCAAAAGAAAGACCAGATAGAGTGGAACAATTTTCATTTTATTTTCAGACCAATTTTTTGTAAATTCTCGATTTTTCCCTTCATATTTTATTTTTGTCTGTGACGAGGCTGGTATATGATTCCGATATTAAACCCAAATCTTGTATAAAACTCGATGCAATAGCAGCCGTGGCTCTGTTGGAAACACCATATCTTTTACCGACAAGAACCGTCAACTGGCAAGTTATTCAGTTTTAAACGCATTTGAACGCTCCCAGTTGACTGCTAAAGAGACGTTGTATAGGACCTGTGTGCCCATTTCCCCCCTATCTTCACCTCCATCATATATCTTCTATTTTATTTTCCCTTTCATTCTCCACTGAATAGCATAAAGCAGAAGCAAGAGACGC
Organism: Maratus speciosus; assembly: GCA_963932465.1. Lineage (NCBI taxonomy): Eukaryota > Metazoa > Arthropoda > Arachnida > Araneae > Salticidae > Maratus > Maratus speciosus. Next base: position 250,855,149 of record OZ010793.1, on the reverse strand, counting down.
CTAATTTGCAGATCGAATAGTATCCTGTTCTTTAAAATTTGACGTTTTTAGAGCCGTATTGTTTCTGGAACATTAACACTTCCAACGAACATTTCTGTTTCTGTTCATGGTCAATGAGGAACTCCTGTTCTTTTGCAGAAACTTTGCTTTCTTTCGAAAAGATACACTCCTTAAAAATCGCTCATTTACAGGCAGATATGTCAAAAGATGTTTTTGCTTTCATTTTAAAGTTTTCAATATTTTCGAGAGTAGTTTTGCTTTTTCCAAGACGTTTTACAGTTTTCATCGACATTTTCCATAGTATGCGCGTATCATATCATTAACACCTTTATATAAAACTGAAACAATGGATGTATCGATGTATAAATTTTCCATCTTCAAACCAACAATTTCTGAAATAACTGAAAAACATGGTAGCGCCTACCTACTGCGATTAGCCGGACGAAAGAGAGTGGTCAAGTGATTTACTGGTCACTCTCATTCGTTTCTCGGCATAAAAATAGGGGTCTTTCACTTTTTTGGCAGCGTGCCAAACCCAGTCTGTCTGGATTGTGCATTGAGCAAGCAGTAAACCGTTATGCAGAAAAGTACCAAAATTCGTCAAAATTTCCAAAATTCGATGCCGATGAAGCGGCAGAAGATATTAACCTATAATTCTAAAAAAATTTTTGGTTGTTGTTGTTCAAAAATAGTACCTTTCAAGCACTACCTCAAACCGATCATCAAAATCTGTGATAATTTATTAATTTTTGTATTTTAATCATTTTTAGTCCAATTTTCTGAACTTTCGGCCCAATGAGGCGACAGAAGATATCAACCCACTGCTTTAAGATTCCGCAAAATTTTTAATGAAGGGAGTTCACAAATTTTCCGCACTACCGCTAAAAGATTTGAGAAATTTCGATTTTTTCAATACGCCCTAATATATATATAGTCGGACCTCGTTATCCCGACACCTGTGTTTCACGTCACTCCGCTTATCACGACAGTTTTTCAAAGTCCCGATTTTCTGTATACAATTTCAATGTAAATAAACTCCGGATTTTACGTCGTTGAATAATTTTCAACTCCGGATATCCCGACGGTTTTGGAAATTTGTCCATTTTTTATAATCCATTTTACAAGCACGGTAATTAAGTGGTAAGAAATGCCTTAGCCAAAGACTTCACAAAAGTGCCTAAAATACCCATTGCATACCTGCCAACCTTTGAAAATGAGAAATCATCGCACACAAAATTTAAATTAATCTGGAGGTTGGTTAGTTGGTTTTTCGTGTTTCACAGCCATCTTTTGACATTGGTAAAAGGAAAATAAGGTTTCCGTCTTTCAATTCAATATAGTAAATTTTTTCCTCTGAAAATTTTTATACGATTTTTAGAGTTTATTTTAGTTTCACAGCGTTTTTTTTTTTTTTCTTCTTCTTTTTTTACATTTGTAAAAGGAGCCGGGTTTAAATTTTTTAGCTCAGTGCAGTAAATTTTGACGGAATTCGCGAATTTTTTTTTCGCCATCATTTTAGGATATTCACATTTTCCCCCCCCACAATTGTAATTTACATTTTCCTATCACGATTCTTTGTTGAAATCTGCACTTTTTACCATGAACGTTTGACGAAATTCACATTTTTTACGCGATCCTTTGACGAATTTTGCGTTTTTTTACCACGATCCTTTGACTAAATTAATGTTTTCTTTCTGCGATCTTTCGATGAAATTTGCATTATCTTATTGATCTTTTGATGAAATTTGAGTTTTCTTTCTGCGATATTTTGACAAAATTCACATTTTTACCACGATCCTTTAACGAAATTTAATTTCTTCTGCGACCAATTGACAAAATTGATTTTTTTTTTTTTTTACACAGTCATTTGTCGAAATTCGCAATAGTTTATCGCAAATCGTGCAATTTTGCGCACTATTTCAAACCTTGCCCCTCAAGGAACCCCCTCCAGAATTCTTAAAATGGTACCCTTGTTTCTAAGAAACGGAATTCCTATATAAATATTTACAAAAACACGATTAGAGTGTTTTATGTTAAGAAGTTTTTTTGCACCCCAGAATAAAGGTCAAAATTAGCACTAGCCACCAGCCACAGGGCCAGTAAATGAAAAAAAGTGGCTAGTGAAAAATTGTCTATCAGCGGCCACTTTTTTACAAGGAGATAAAACAATTTTCTTTCATTTCATCAAGGATTCTACTTTTTTTGGTTCCAGTATATTTATATTAACATATTTATTTGGGATACTCAGTTTTAGATTAATAATTATAGAAATTTTACTGTTTAGCATTTTAAAATAAAAAAGTGGCCACTTTAAAAATTAGTCCTAGCGACCAGTGGCCGCAAATGAAATTTCCCAATTTTGACCTATACCCCAGAATTACTGTGTTTCACACTGAGTTGTGCAATACGAATTCATTTAGATAAGGTGCTAGAAGAAAAAGAGCAGGTGTCGCTGGATTTGTTTTTGTTGCGCAAATGCAAATTCATATTCGAACTGTAAAACATTTCATTTCCACACTTTATTTGTAGTGTTTAAAACAGTTTACAGCAAAGTGACAAGTAAACTCGGTTCATGGACGCTGCATCAAAAATTAAAAAATGATAAAAGACTACGGAAAGTCTGGATTATCGAAGTCTGCTTTTGCTAAAAAAAAGAAATTCCCAGAACGACAATTTTGACTACACTTTCTTCAAAACAAAAGCTCGAAAATTCTTTACGTGTTCAAGATGGAGTAAAACGAAAGAAAATGCGAAAATCAAACTACGAAGATGTTGAAGAAGCTGTTCTTAAATGGTTCACCTATGCAAGATCTCAAAATGTGCCGATCTCGGGTGTGCTTTTAAAAGAAAAAGCAATAGAAATATCGAGAGAAATGGGTGTTTTAGAGTTCTCAGCAAGCAATGGGTGGATCGAAAGATTCAAGGCACGAAATAAACTTTCTTTCAAGAAAATATGCAGCGAAGCAGTGGCAGTAAGCCACTGTCCAGTCAGTGATTGGAAAGATTCTCGTTGAAAGATATATTGGAACGTTACACTTCGGATGATATTTTTAATTTAGATGAAACAAGTCTCTTTTTTCGACTCTTACCGGAAAAAACTTTGTGTTTTCAGTCTGATACTTGCCCAGGAGGTAAAAGAAGTAAGGAAAGAGTAACTGTTTTATTAGGAGCAAACATGTCAGGTTCTGAAAAGCTTAAGCCATTAGTTGTAGGAAAAAGCAAAAAACCTTGTTGCTTTCGAAATGTGAAATCTTTGCCAGTGCACTATGAAAGTAACAGAAAACCGTGGATGGTATCCGAAATTTGGGAAAAGACTTTAAAATCTTTAGACAAAAAATTTCACTCTATGAATCGAAAAGTAGCTTTCATAGTAGACAATTGTGTAAAGCACACGTTGAAGTACCAGGCCTAAACTCGATTGAACAGATTTATTTGCCACCGAATGCTACTGCAATTTTGCAGCCATTAGATCAAGGGATCATTTTGAACTTTAAGCGGAATTACCGTAAACTACTGGTTAAAGACTGGATAAAGGCCATTAATGAAGGCCGTGACTTCAAACCGTCTCTTCTAGATGCTCTAAAGTACGTTCATAAAAGTTGGGCTGATGCATCTTCTAAAACAATTCATAACTGCTTCAAACATGCTGGTTTCATAGAAAATAATACAAGTTCACCAGATTCCGAGTGCATAGAAGGTAATGAGAAGAGGATATCTTATTTCCAATTATGTTTAAAGAGTTGTTAGATCGCGAAATAGATATATCCAGATGTATATCAAATTTGATAAGGATGTCTCCACATCACCAGATGTAACGATTTCTGAAATTGTGAAAGAGATACAAGAGAAAAAGACAGAAATTTCTTCAGACTGGGAGAGAGAAAGTGATATGGAGCTGGAACAAAACAACCCTCCGACTAAAACCGAAGCACTGCATTGCATTGAAACACTCAGAAATTATCTGACATCCATTTCTGAAACAACAGATAATGATTACAACTCATTGTATAACATTGAAAAAAGAATTGTAGGAAGCACATCTAGGAATAGGCAAACCTTAATTCATCAATATTTCATGTAACAATAAAAAAGTAAGTCATTAGAAATCTGATTTTTATTCTTTTCACTTTTGTTTTTGTGTTTATTTTGTTCAATAATAATGTTTTATTGCTAAAAAATGCAAGAGCAGTTATAAATTTAAAATTGTATTAAATAAATTAAAAATACAGCTTTTTATAACCATATTTTTCTCCAACTCCGGTTACCGCGACACTCCGCTTATGACGACACTTTTTTTCTGGTCATGAGAGTGTCGGGATAACGAGGTTTGAGTGTATATACATAAAACAAAAAAAACAACAAACAAAACTAAAATACAGCTCAGATGGATTCAAAGTAACTTTTTATTTACATAACTGAATTTACACATATTAAATATTTAACTTTTTTTAGACTTGTCTTATGTCATTTATTTGTGCTGTTTCAGAAGCAGTTTGTTGTGTAAAAGTTTCAATTTTTTGTCTTTTAACATTTTACCTTCAGTTACAGCTTTCTTTCTTTCTTTTTTCTTTTATTTTTTTTCTTAATTATTCATGATATCTAATCCTAGCCACCTTAACATGGCTCAACATTTCTTTCGCTTAAGTACCGACTATTTGGCGACAAATTTGTATAGCTAAAACTGATGTCATATCGCAGCATTCTTGTCGATATCGAAATGGGGCATAGATATCAACGTTTAAAGTCGTTTTGCTTTGCAGCCCAATTCTGAGACTGCTCGGTATCGATGTTTGTTTTCTAGTTTAGCTACAAAATCTTTTCAGCTTTTAACTTACGAGCGTTTCGTTTTTCTGACGATATGACGTCATACATTTACGAATTCCACGCATCTGGAGATGAATGACTGAATTCCAACTTAGGTATTGAGTCATCGTGCCGATGACGTACGCTGGTTTCTAATTGGATGATTTCTATAACTGCATGTTTCATTGTTAGTTACGAAGTTGATTTCTGTTTGTATGGTATATATTGGAGCGACTTCATGTTTAGATTGCTCGTTTTGTATGTTATGTTTTTCAGTAATGTAACTGATATAAGTAAAGGTTCAATAAATGAGCTGTTTAAGTTCTTGGCCGAAGTTATGGCCATATATTGTTATATTTAATACCTTTAATCATGTTTTTAATTGGTTTTAATAAAGTTATGTTTGAATTATATCCTAACTTATTTCTGCATGTCAGTGGACACTTATTCTTAAACTCTGCTTTAAGTTGTTGTGGCTTCTAGGCCTAATTTGCCCTAGCAGCCCGTTATGGGACCAGCCTGGAAGCCCACGATATGCAGAGGGGTTAGGTATTTTAAATTTGTGCTTGTGTTCCTCAGCTGAATAGTTTAAAAGCATAATGTCGTCTTCATCGGGCGCTGAGTTTCTTCCCATCGATAACGTCATATAATTACGAGACATAACGTCATATTAACGTCATATAATTACAGTACGTGGAGAGAGGATGTTCGTGTTCTTCTGATGGAGAAATCTCTATGGGAATGCGTGTCTACAAAACTACCGGAAACCGACGATCCAACAAAGGCTCCTACTGCAGCTGAGTTCGCAAGGAGAGTATGCGCCTATTCCATTCTGTATTTGAATGTAAGTAAAGATTGGAGGCCTTTATTAACTGGTATCGAGGATCCATATGTGGCATGGCAAGCATTAGAGAAACATTTTCATCCCAGTAGCCGTGCACATATTGCAGAATTGACGGACTCTTTCTTCGAACGCAAACTGCAGCCTGGTGAGGAACTGAATCTCTATGGTGCTAGATTGAGGGATATCATCATGCAACTAAAGGATGCCAGTCATCCAATTTCAAAGTGGTTAAAGCTGTTTCAGCTGATTAGACATTTGCCTGATGAGTACAGAAATATTGTCCAGCTTATTTACCGTTTTTCGAATAAGGACTTTACCTTTGAAAATGTTCTGAACAAACTTTTATCTGAGGAAGCAAGTTGTTTAATTGTTCTTTTAACAAAAATTCTAATTTAAGTATTTTTAATGAAGTTGCTTTACATAATAGTGAAAATAAATATAATGATGTGAAGTTGAGGAAATCTACAAAGCAGAGGTCTAGATCTTCTAATAAGCAGGTAAGTGCAGCAGATCCCAGTGTTAATTTTAAACGTAATGAATCTAGAAATTGTTTTAAATGTGGTTTAAGTGGCCACCTGCTAAAAATTGTAGAAGGTTTAAACATAGGGCTAGTGAAAAACATGGTGAAGTGTGTTTTATAGCTGAAGCATATTATAATTCAAATACTGATAATACTGCCTGGCTGTTTGACACTGCCACTAGTTCCCATTTTTGTTCACATAAAGACTTATTTTGGGATTTTGAGCCAATTTCTGGCATGGAAATGAAAGCAGCAATTAATGGGGTAGCTTGTGAAGTTCTAAATAGAGGAACTATAAAATTTAAATGTAAAATTAAGGGCAGAAATCAGGTTGTTGTATTAAACAATGTCTTATATTCACCTAAATTACGACATAATTTGATGGCAGGCCATCTCTTTGAAGAGAAAGGAGCCACGTTTGTTGGTAAAAATGGGCGAATAGATGTATTTTTAAATGGTGGTAAATTATTTTCAGCTATTCGAAAAAATGGGCTTTACCATGTTTTTCCTCAGTATATTAAACATAATGACAAAAATTTTCGTAGTCCAGAGGTTAACCAGGTTAATACGGAAAACAGCTTAGAAAAATGGCACCGCAGGTTTGCCCATATTAATAAAGATTACATACTAAAAACCGCTGATACAGTTAGAGGAATGCCTTCACTCAAAAATGAAGAGTTAAATTGTGAACCTTGCAAAATTGGTAAAGCCAGACGAGTTTCCTTTAGACCAATTGGAAAAATTAGGTCTGTAAAGCCGTTAGAGCTGTTGCACCTCGATGTAGCAGGCCCGTTTAAAACAAAAAGTAGAGGCGGTCATAGGTATTTTCTAACTATAATCGACGATTTTTCCAGAAAAGTTTACGTTTACTTGATGAAGGAAAAATCCGAGGTTTTTAACTGTTTTGTAAAATTTCAAAAGTGTGCTGAAACGTTTACTGGGAACAAAATCATTAATATTCAAGCTGACAACGGTGGTGAGTTTTGTTCAAGGGAATTTGAAAAATATTTAGATGATAGAGGTATTAAACCTGAGAGGACGAACCCATTTTCTCCTGAAATGAATGGACTTGTTGAGAGATTCAATTTAACGGCCCTAGATGCAGTAAGAACATTACTTAATGAGTCTAAACTGCATGAAAGATTTTGGGAGGAGGCTTTGCTATTTTTTGTCTATACCTTCAATCGTACTTGCCATAAGAATTTCACTAAAACGTCGTTCAAATTATTTGGGGGAAAAGTACCATCTGTCAAACATCTAAGAGTTTTCAGTTCACTGTATATGTTGGGATTCCTAAACATAATCGTGGTAAACTTGATATACGTGCTGAAAAGGGGGTACTTGTAGGTTATGCTCTTCGCACAAAAAGCTATCGTGCATGGATCCCCGAAAAAGACAAAGTTATCGAGACCATCAATGTTAGAATAGAGGAACCAGTTAAAAATAAACAGGTTTCTGACCGAAGTTTATTCCACTTGGATGCATTAGATTTAAACGATTCGGAGGTTTCCGATGCTGAAAAATCGTGTATTGAACCCAATAAACAAATTAAATTAATTGAGAGGGAGTCGGAGCGTTCTAAACCAATACAAACAGTATCTAAATCTCCTACGTTAACTAAACCAAATATCGAGTGGCTTCGAAAGGCTGTTCCTCATTCAGATGAATTGCGTATCAATATTTATTATAGTATATTGGGGACCAACATGCGTTTAAGATCCCAAAACGATGCTAAAACTTATTGTGAATCTAAAAATATACCTTTCGATCTAAAAATATTTGACTTCAGTGGTAAAAATAACTTTACGGGTATCGTAAGTCAGGAACTAGAAGCAAATAGTTTAAATGAATGACAATTAAAGAGGGATCAGGTGAACGTTCCAAATACATTCCATGAAGCAATGTGTTCCCCTCAAGCTGAATTATGGAAGCGTGCGATGTAGGAGAAAATTCAAATTATTAAAGATCGAGAAGTTTGGACTTTGGTAGAAAAACCTTCGAATGCTAGGATCTTGGGAAGCAGATGGGTTTATACTATTAAGTGCAATAAAGAGAACGAAATAATTAGATTTAAGGCTTGTCTCGTTGCACAAGGCTTCCGACAAGAGAAAGGCATTCAGTATGATCAGGTTTTTAGCCCAGTGGTTAATTTCACTATAATACGTCTATTTTTCTCGATTTTAGTTTGTGGATTGAAATAGTATTATATTCAAATGGACGTTCGCTGTGCATATTTATATGCCCCTTTGTCAGAAGTTATATATATGAGACAACCAGTTGGTTTCGTAGAATCAGAAACACCAGATCACGTTTGTTTATTAAAGAAAGCTCTGTATGGACTCCATCAGAGTGTGCATGAATGGTTTTACGAACTTCATTCCGTCTTAAAAAGTTTAAATTTTAAGAAGTTCGAGTGGACCAACTGTGTTTATTCTCTCAATTCCGAAATTGTCTTGCTGTTCTATGTTGATGACATAATTTTGTTAGGAAAGGATAAAGATCAAATGTTTAAAGTTATAGATGTATTAAAGCAAAAGTTTGACATTAAAGTTTTGGGGGAGACCGTTAAACTGCTTGGGGTTAACTTTGAACAAACTAAAAATGGTATTTCTATTCAGCAAACGGATTACATTGAAAATATTTATGACCAATTTAAAGAATATTATCCGCCTATTATTTCTTTACCCATTTCAAAGGGGGTTGTATTTTCCAAAAAGGATTGCCCTCAAACTAATGATGAAATTGCTGAAATGGAAGAAATTCCATATTGTAACTTAATTGGATGTTTGTCCTTTTTGGCCAGTAGGACACATCCCGATATTAGTTATGTGATTAATCTTCTTTCACAATTTCAAAGCAATCCTGGTAAAATACATTGGTTAGCTTTATTAACACTAGAACGGCGGGAAAATCTTACCTACTGGAACGGCGGGAAGGGGTCATTTTGACCCCTCGATGAAACTATTGAAATAACAATGCTAAAATAATTTTAAAAGCCATACATTGGCAAAAATATGTAATTTACGTGTATTTCATAATTTATATTTAATATTATTCGATAATTTATTGAATTTTTAAAGTACTGTATAAGTAACGCCTACAGGGCGATTAATTGGATCATACTACGACTACTCAAAAAACTCATTAATTTGATATAAAAATCGATTTAAAATTAATGTTTTCACAAATTAAAACTAATGTTAACTAAAATAAAACACAATTTATAAAATAATATATATTTATATTTTCATCTACTTACTCGCCGAATGATTAACTCTCTAAATCCATAAATGAGAAATATGTTCTGTTGTTTCCGTTATTTCATTATAAGTGTAGCTGAATGGTTAATATGTTAAGCATTCTGTTTCAATTTTATTTAATGCTTATAATACTCCAAATTATATGCACGTATTAGGAATTAATTCAGTTGTATCAAAAAAAAAAAAAAAAAAAAAAAAGCAATTTTTCCAGTACATTTTCCGCACACAACTTTGAAATATGGTGCGCAAAATTCTTGAGATTTGTTTCCATTGCATGTCTGTACTTGACATTTTTTCTCTTGATATCTATTTTATTTTCGTGTTTTTTTTTTTTTTTTTTTTTTTTGAAGACTCAGGAAAGATCTTTGGGAGATTTGAAACCATAAGATCCATTCTGAACACATCTCCTAAATTTAATAGAAAATCTCTTCTGCTGATAGGCTTGCCTGTTCCACTTTTATAAATTATCCAGGCGTTTAAAGCTGCATGATCCAAAATATTGAAAAAGATATGTACAGGCCATCGTCTAGAAGCCGATTTCACGGAGTATTTTCGGCACATCTGATCATGGATATCCACACCATACTTCGTTGCGTTGTAATATTCTATTGAATCGGGCAACTTCTTGAGACCGTCTTCAGTTTTTACAGTAGAATGTAATGAGCTAAGTAGAAAAACACTTTTTTTCTTTTGGCTTGATAGATGGTAAGTGTTATATTATCACATTCCACTATCTTCGATGAATAAAGAGTATTGCGCATATTTTTCAATGATATAGGAATTTCTCTTCTGTTCTTTTTCATTGTGCAACCAAAGTTGTATTTTTAGCTTGTAACATTTCTGCTAATTTGATATTAGTAAAATAGCTATCTGTCGTAATATTCCTCCCTTCGTTTAGATGGGAATCTGTTAATTTCATGACAACATTTTCCGATAAACGTAATTAAGGATTGGCTGCTTCATCCTTTTCTAGATAAATAAATTCATTCAAGAGGTATTTAGTATCAACGTCAACAGATCAACCAAAATTTTATTCCAAATTTATCCGATTTATTTGGCGTATATTGCGTAAATTTATATCTATCCTGAGATGGGAACAATTGTTCATCAACTGTAATATTTTGTCCTGGTCGGTAGCATGTTTTGCAATTTTCAATAAATTTATTCCACATTTCAGATGCAAGATCAAATTTATTAGTCTGTAGTCTGCTAGATCTCGTTGTCTTTTCATCAAACCTAAAAAATCTTTTTCTATCTTTGAATCTATCTCTTGAGATAGTTTCTTTGCAAAATAGTATTCCTCATGCCTTGGACGACAATGAATATAAATCTAAACCCCTTTTTTTATTGCTCCTCGAACATATAGTATAGCAACAAAAGCAGCTTCGAGTACAAAGAGTATTTTATTAAAGGGGTCAAAATGACCCCCGTCCGCCGTTCTAGGAATACAAGCCCATATTTCAAAAACTAACAAATCTAGAAAGCTGAATTTTTCTTTAGAAATATATGTTATCTATTTAGGAAAAGTCAAAAAATTTCAAACGATTTCGCCCAAGCAAACAAAAGTAATCAACGGACGAAAGCACTCAGGTGTCAAAATGACCCCTACCGCCGTTCTAGTGTTAAAGGTACTTGGTTATGTATATCATACAAGATATGAAAAATTAAGTCTTGCTTGTAATGATAACTTTTCAATAAATTGTTTTAGTGACGCTGAGTATGCATCTAACCGAGACGATCAAGTATCGATTGGGGGGTTTATTTTATTTTTAAATGATGCTGTAATATCTTGGCGAACTTCTAAACAACGTTGTGCAGCTCTTTCCACTATGGAGTCAGAGTATATTTCTTTAACCGTTGCTGCTAAAGAACTCATTTGGATAATTAATATAATAAAAGAGGGTAAAGAACTACATATCTTTCCATCTCATTTTACAGAGTTTAACTTATTTTGTGATAACAGAGCTGCTATAGATTTTTCTAACTCTCCTATAGAAAATAGCAAAACTAAACATATACACATAAGATATCATTTTGTAAGAAACTTGGTTTATGAAAAATTGTTTAACTTAAAGTATGTATCTAGTAATGAAAACTTAGCTGATTATTTTACAAAACCACCTACTAAAATTACACTAGAAAAATTTAGAAAGAAAAATTTTGAAAATAAAAGTTAATTTAGAATGCTTTACTTTGTCTAGTTGTACTTAGTTTATTTCATATTGAACTGGGATCTTGCTGTACTGAAAATGAAGAAGAAAAAAAAAAAAAAAAAACTAGCTCTTTTGGAAAGTATTTAAATACCTTTTTAATGAAACTGCATATAAAGTTTTGAATTGGTTTCATATTTTTATGCACAGGTTTGTAACATCGTCCAGATATGTGGAAGGCGCGCCATTGATGTCATATCGCGGCTTTCTTGTCGATATCGAAATGGGGCATAGATATCGATGTTTAAAGTCGTTTTGCGTTGCGGCCCAATTCTGAGACTGCTCGGTATCGATGTTTGCTTTCTAGTTTAGCTACGAAATTTCAGCTTTTAACTTGCGAGCGTTTTGTTTTTCTGATGATATAACGTCATACATTTACGAATTCCATGCATCTGGAGATGAATGACTGAATGCCAACTTAGGTATTGTGTCATCGTGCCGATGATGTACGCTGGTTTCTAATTGGATGATTTCTACAACTGCATGTTTCACTGTTAGTTATGAAGTTGATTTCTGTTTGTATGGTATATATTGGAGCGACTTCATGTTCAGATTGCTCGTTTTGTATGTTATGTTTTTCAGTAATGTAACTGATATAAGTAAAGGTTCGATAAATGAGCTGTTTAAGTTCTTGGCCGAAGTTATGGCCATATATTGTTATATTTAATACCTTTAATCATGTTTTTAATTGGTTTTAATAAAGTTATGTTTGAATTATATCCTAACTTATTTCTGCATGTCAGTGGACACTTATTCTTAAACTCTGCTTTAAGTTGTTGTGGCTTCTAGGCCTAATTTGCCCTAGCAGCCCGTTAAAAACATCTTTATGTTTAAAATGTGAATATAGCAAAAACTCTCCTTTTAAGGGAAAAATCGGAACTTTTTTGCAGATGCACCATAAAATCGGGAGAATGTTGACACATGATAGTGCATAAAAAAAAAAAAAAAAAAAATCCCAGGCTTTTTCAGGTTTTATAAATTTTTTTTAATTTTCCCTGACTTTTTGAGCACTTGTCATTTTCCCTGACAATTCCCTGTTTTCCAGGTTTTCCAGTCGCATAGGAACCCTGCGTATGTCTGTCACTCATGCTACTCTGTTTACAAAGTTCTCAACATCTGGCTTCATTTCCTTTCACCATCTGATCGTAGTACTCACAGCTGCTACAAAATGGCAGTAGGTGTCCGATCAGTGACGTCTCACCAACGGGAGTTGCATCATTCTGATTCTCCCAATGAGATTCATAAAGTTTGAAGGAACTGAAATGCTCTTTCATTGTTAACTGCTATCTGTGTTAATGATCGGCGCATATATGCATTGTGAATCGCCGAGTTAATCAGTTTCAATTAGTTCAATAACATGTAGGTGACAGTTTCAGTCATCTAGTTATTACGGCAGTGATGTTGTTAGATCGGTACACGGTGGTAGTTGGATAATGAAAAATGTATTTTCGAGTGCTGTTGAACATTTAGCTGAAAGTTTCATGGATTACTGATTCACAAATTATCTGCTTGAAGTTTTAAAATTACTTTTTCTGATGCTAAACTTTAAAGTGAAAAAGGCCATATTGTGTTATTTATAAAGGATGGTCCTATTTCTGATTATGTGTGATGAGTCATCTGTGGAGCTGTAATAGATAGTTTATCTTTGTTCCTGGACAGATGTGTTTTCAAGTACCGATGTTTTTGAAGGTCATTGACCGTGTTTAGTAGTGTAATGAAACAATTCGTCTGCTTTGAAAACGAGGCATCGGCGTTTTTGCTATTTACGTTTGGCACTTAAAATGGAAGCATCAAGTACATAGTCACGGAGGTTTTCACTTTTTCAAGTTATGAAAAACTGGTTTTGCATTTCCATGAGCTTTATTACATTTCTGAAAATGTGTACTTTTTCACAAGCCATGGTTTTATGTACTTCGTTTGTCATGAAGTTAAGCCCAGCATTTGAGATAAGTTATTTAGTATGTTCATAAAAGTTAATTGATAATCCTTTTTAATTTTTTATTTATTTTATGTTGTTTGACTAAAATAAATTTTGTTAGTTTTTAACTTGTTTTTTGTCATTTATATCACCACACATATTTAATATATTTTTCTTTTGCAAATTAACTTATATTAAACTTATAATGATTATAATAGCTTTTTAACTCCTTTTTCTTTTATTGTGGCTTGGGAATCAGCATGGAGTATTTCTGCTGTATAAGCAGCTCTGCAAATCTTTAATAATTCTGATATAATGTTAAATTATATCAAACACCTATATATCTGTTATATATACAAACGTATACTGCTGGTATATGCTTGCCAGCTGAATTGGATATGTTGAGTGGGTAGGAGAACCTAGAGGGGTAAAACTCTTCCCCTCTGAAACCATATTTTTATCTGATTATAAGCCACAGATCACCTCTCCGTGTTACTGATGTGGCCCTTGACAATCCTGACATTTTTGTAAGTGGCCCTTCTCTTAAAAAGGTTATGCACCCCTAAGCTAAAGAAAAATCTTTTAGATCATATGTTTTGGATTCGCATTGCAAAATAAAGTCTCTATTTTTAAACTCTTTATAGAACTAATTCAATCCTTTCAATCAAATGAACATCAGACTCATTTAGCATATGAAAAATCTAACACCATAATATATTATCTATATCAGGGGTTCTCAAACTATGGTACATGTACCAGTACTGGTACGGGAAGCTCTGGTTACTGGTACGCAAAATCTGATACTAGTAGTGAAATGAAATAAAAAATACAGTATATGAAATCAAAAAACAGCTCAATACCCCCTCCTCTTTTTTATTCGTCAGTTAACCGGCCCCGTAGTCTCTTCACTCTGTTATATTACTGCTTTGACAGCGTTTTGCTTTCTCTTATTTTAATATTATTTCGATTAGAATTTTAGATAAATGGAACTAATTAGATGTTTAGTTAATCCTTCACCCCACCTGAAAAAAACAGACATGGTACAGGGTCAGCAAAAAAAAGAGCTGAACTTTCACAGCCTCACGGACTTTTGACGAAATTTGCATTTTTCCGCAATGTTTTGAAGAAATTAGCGTTTTTCCATGGTCCTTTTAATGAAATTCACTTTTATTTTGCGATCCTTTGACAAAATCACGTTATTTCGCGATTCTTTGATGTAATTCGCTTTTTACCACAATCCTTCAATGAAATTCACATATTTTACATGATAATTTGATGAAATTCGCATATTTTACACGACCCTTTGACAAAAATCGAGTTTTTTCGCGATTCTTTGACAAAAATCATGTCCTTTTGTGATTCTTTAACGGAAATTCACATTTACTTCGCGATCCTTTGACGAAATCGAGTTTTTTCATGACCCTTTGATGAAATTTGTGTTTTATCCCACGATCTTTCGACAAAATTTGCATATTTTCCATGATCTTTCGACAAAATTCCATATTTTCCACGACCCTTTAACGAAATTCCATAATTTCCACGGCCTTTCAATAAAATACACAATTTTTTTTTTTTGAGATTCTGTGACATAATTTGAGTTTTTCCCATGATCTTTCGACGAAATTCACATATTTTACATGATCCTTTGATGAAAATTGTGTCTTTTTCGTGATTCTTTAACAAAAATCGTGTTTTTTCACGCGATCCTTTGACGTTTTTTGAGTTTTTTTCTGCGATCCTTTGAAGAAATTTGCATTTTTCCAACGATACTTTGAAGAAATTTGTGATTTTCTTGCAATCCTTTAAGAAATTTGCTCAATTTGATGCAGTTCGTGCTCACGTTTTTGTTGTATTTCATCCGCTACTGCT
Organism: Maratus speciosus; assembly: GCA_963932465.1. NCBI lineage: Eukaryota > Metazoa > Arthropoda > Arachnida > Araneae > Salticidae > Maratus > Maratus speciosus. The sequence goes on along the minus strand of OZ010793.1, from coordinate 250,839,725 downwards.
ACCCCCCCCAAATAAAAATGTAAATTTTTAATGCATATTTGTATTGATCCCAGGCATAATAAAATTCAGCGCCGAAAAAGTGGAATTCTGTGTTTCTGCGGAAAAGTTACATGTCTGAAAAAAGAAAAGGTTTTATTCCATTACTATATTGTATGTGTGGTCAACATACAATATTTATTTCAACAAGCTTCTATCTTGTATTAATAAGTAGTTTATTTTCAGAAGGTATATGGATTTCTTATGCAGGTTATTAATTTATAAAAATTTCTGAAGTGTATTTTACTGTTGATATAAACATCGTGTTCATATAACAAAAAATGGACGAACAAGGCCACTTTAAATATGTATTTTATTTTAAAGTTTAACAAAGCTATGTAGTATTTATGTTCTCTATTTAAACAGATCTATTAATAGATTTAAATAATATTTGCCATCCAAAAATGATACACTTTATAATGATAAATACACCCTTCTCATTAGCAATATACGGGAATTAATACAGTCACCCTACTGAATATGCATCAATTTACGCCAATGAGTCATTAAGTATTGTAGCTTTTTTTAATACTAAAATAATGTATTTTGATAATATACTTATTAGTAAAATGTAATGATGGTGATACTTTTTATTTGAATGTTAAAATAAAGCAGTCAATCTAACTACCAGTTTAATAATGTAATTATGCAATTAAATACAGTGAAATCTGATCAGGCAGAAGCACAAAAGACTGGAAAAATATTTCGTTTATAGAAGTTTTTCTGTATTAGCTTTGAATTTGTCACCTGGTGGTATGCAGAAGTATGAACCTCTATTTAGTGGTACGTCAGTCTAAAAGTTTGGGAACCCCTGATCTATATAACTACTTCCTGTGTCTTTATTTAGGGAGAAAAAACATTCAGGACAAATTTACAAGAAAAAAAATCTAGCATCAGTCCTCTCAAACCTGTAACAGATATTTTAAACCTCATGATTCATGGAGTTACAACTGGAAAAAGCAAAGAAACATTTCAATGTCCAATTTGTCATAGGGGGAAAAAAAAGAAAACAGAAATAGCCATTCAACTGGAAATTATTAACTTTCAATTTATGTTTACAAAAAATATTAAAGGTGATCTTTATACTGAAATTGTACCAGTACTTAATTTTGACATCACATTTGGCTTTTCTGGTAAATTTTACTCTAAAATAAGAAATGGAGAATCATTTGGTCAAATAGCTTAGGAATTATGAAGGTTTAATATTTGGAACTCCTAATGTTAAATTTATTTGTAATTTTGCAAAACAGATTACAATGCAGGTAGTTATTTTTAGGCATAGCTCAAGAACCACTTGAAGGAAGATGTAATTTTTTTTATTATTATAATTGAAGCTTCTAGAAATTGATTTCTATTAAAAAATTCATAAATTACATTTTTCCCCTCGAAAATTATTAAAAAAAATTAATATATTTAAAAAAAATTATGAATTGTGGGCATATGCCTATGAATCTTTTTAACAAGAATTAAGTCTTTAGGTTTCTAAAGGCTATATGTGAATTATAAAATTATAGCTTATTCAGCAAAGTAGCTCTGTAATTATGCTAAAAAAAAATTACCTGCATGGCAATCTAATCAATGATTAAAAATGAATTTAACATTAGGAATTTCAAATTTTTAATCTTCATTATTCTTGAAGTATTTAGCTGAATGACTTCTCATTTGGTGTTCTAAAGTAAAATTGAGCGTCAAAGCCAAATATTATGTCAAAATTAGGCAGTTGTATTGAAAATTTCAAAGTTTGATACAATTTCAGTATGAAGACTAGCCGTAAGTTTTCAAAACAATTGGGTAAGTGTGATCACAGATCGCACAGAGGGTTTCGTTTAATATTTCTTTCAAAACACTTTATCCTTTTGCAAAATCTGTTAGTTCCACATTTCGCAACCAGGGGGTGCACTCTATTCTAAACAATCTATCAGAACGAAACTCCGTTTTACAAACTATTCGTAGATATATTAGTCGAAGGGATTGAGCCTATAACGCCGAGATAGGTAGTGTCCTCTGACGGTAAAAATTGGAACTAAAATATGTATGGCTATGGTGCATAATGTGAAAGAGTGGTCAAAGGAGTGTCGACAAAAGTTAGAAAAGTGCACCCCAGGTGAAAAGGGTCAAAGTTAGGAAAATTGCTAAAATACAGAAGTTGCCCAGAGGGATAATAATATAAGACTTTTTAGAAAAAAAAGCTTAAAATACACAAGTTAGAGCCCAGAGGCATAAATATAAGATTTTTTTCAAAATTTTATGATTTGTCGTTTGATGTGAGGTGTTTAGCTATAAGAATCCAAAATATCAAGTCTCCAACATATATAGTTTCTGAGAACGGGCTCTGTGACGGATGGACAGACAGACAGAGGAGTGAGACGAATAGGGTTTCGTCAGATGAACGAAACCCTAAAAAAAGTTAAAACGGAAGAATACATAATTTTCAGTTGAAGGGCGGTTTCATTTGTTTTCTAGGAAAATTTTGTGATTAAAATGCATGGGGTGTACATTTCTGCTTTTGGCCAACTGTACTTTAAAATGGCCAGTATACATGATATTTCTTTATGAAATTGGTCATCATATGAAATTAGATAGCACTCAACTTATGTTATTATTTACAGAGAAATAGAGTGTAACCAAGAAAGAAAAGTCTTGTAAGAAAGATTACAGAGTATGTCTCTTTTATTGAAGTATCCGAATATAATACATTAGCTGAAATGGTATTGCATATATTAAGTGCACCTGTTACACAAATTTAATTAAAATTATCTTTTTTTTAACATTATTCATTATAATTACAAAAAGACACTTAAATTTGATACTTAAATGTAAAATGTTGAGTTTCTATGAAATATAAGCATTGTATGAAGTCTAAAATTCTATATTTTTCTTTCCTTTTAGTAATACATCATAACTAACAGCAATATAATTTTTTTACACAGCTACATTTAATTGAAAAATAAATACCCAGCTAAATACACAAAATGGGTATTTACCCTTAAAAATAAATACTTGTGTATTTTACATCACTGGTTGTGGGTAAGTTATTTATTCTTTTAACTTTAAATATTTCAGGAAGGATTTTTTTTTTTCTTTTAATTGTTACATGTAGGACAATGTTTGTAAAATATACATCCCAAAAACAGGATATAAAAAATTCATATTTTAGATGTCCCTCACCTTGTAAAACTGATGGCACATACAATAGTTACACTCGATTCAAGTACATTTTATAATTGTATATATGTTTATGTGATGCAGGGTACAAGAGATAATCACCATAACTTTTCAATAATTATTTCACTTAAAAAAATGTTCAAGAATCTTAAATTTCACAAGCGAAATAAACATGAATCAATACTTACATCGTTGGTATTTTTATAATCACATGAATCATTCTCAACAGAGCTATCCTTCTCTTTTCTACAGGCTCCTCCTTTTCGATTATTATCAGTATTTTTCAGCTTTGATTTCCGTTTAATTACTTGACCTGAAAAATGAATAAAATATACACACTATTGAATGAACGAAAAACTTTAGGATTACAATATAGAAGCAGAATAAAAGCATGAGTAAACATAATAAAATAATCTAAAAAGAAATCAGAGGAAAAAAACAGTTAAATTATCACATAAAAGTAACAGTAAAACAAAATAACAGTAAATATATATATAGAAAGAGAGGGAGAGAGAGTGCCCGAGTAGACAGAGCATAGCTCGGTGATTTTTTGTTCATAGCGTATTGAAAAATGTTATCTATTAATTATTTAAGTGTATTTACTTCAACATGACAGTCATTTCTAACTTTTAAAATAATAAGAAATCTAAAAAAAATTGTTTATCCCTTTTTTTAATTTTAATCTATCATTCTACATCCATTTTTACAGTGTTGTCAAGGAAACAGTTACAACTTTTTGTCATACTTCTGCAGTTGTTAATTACTATGTAGATTGTTTGTTGAAGAATTGAAGATACTTCTTTCCATTAAAAGAAAAAATAAAAAATAAAAAGCAAATAAATGTAAAACTTTATATATAGCAGAAAATTTGGGTTGGGTTGGGTTGATTGTTGACGGCCAATTATCTACACGAGGGATATAGGCCCTAGGGGGAGTGCCTTCCGTGGAGGTCTTTCTAAGGGAACCTAATCCGTATTAACGCATGGAAATCCACGGTTCGAAGAAAACCACGAAAACTCCGAACGATTAGGCCGACGGGCGCGATTGGGATCGAACCCAGCACTTCCCGTCTACCAGCTTCGAGAGCAGAACCTCTCAGCCACTGGTGGAGCAGAAAATTTGGATTGTCATCTATAAAAATAAATGCTTTTTATATGAATGCAATGATGTCAGACGTATTCTGAGTACTATTCTCCATGTTTTATCAAAATTATTCTTCTTCCACAATTGGTCGGTCAATAGTTGGTGGCTAACATGACCGATTTCAGCATCAATGTTTGGCAGAAAATTTCTCTGGATACGCCATTTTTCGATGAGCCTTATTATTAAATGGCAGAGTTGTATAATATAGTATAATATAGAATATAATATACGTGCAAGCCGTGTGCGGAAAATTTTCCGCAAAATTCTGAATTTTGCGGAAATTTTCTTAGGAAAAAAAACAATTTTTGTTCTTGTATTTTTCTTTAATGAAAAATTGAAAATGTTTCCCAATTTTATGCACGATTTATTTATTGTTTGCCAGGGGTGATTTTATATCGAATTTTCCGAAAATTTAAGGCATTCGGTTCCGAAAATTAAAAAAAAATCGGCCATCAGTCCGAAAATTCAGACATAAAAGAATATTACTGAAATATATTGCGGAATTCAACAAATGGGCGCCGAAAATAAATCAATTCCGTCAATTGTTCGCAGAAAAAAAAACAAATTTTGTCAAAAAATTGCGGAAAAAACCCCCGAGAATTTTGTCAAAGGACCGCGGAAGAAACGTGAATTTCTGTAAAGATTCGCGTAAAAAAATGATTTTATCAAAGAATCGTAGAAAAACCGCAAATTATGTCAAAGAAGCGCAGGAAAAAAATGAATTTCGTAAAAGAATAGCAGAAAAAGCGCGAATTTTGTCAAAGGATCGCAAATAAAGCCGCAAATTTCATAAAAGAATCGCGGAAAAAACTAATTTCATCAAAGGATCGTGCAAAAAACGTGAATTTCGTCAAAGAATCGCAAAAAAAAAAAAAAAAAGCGAATTTCGTCAAAGAATCATAAAAAAAGCAAATTTCGTCCAAAAAGCGCAGGAGAAAAACGATTTTCGTAATAGCATAGCGGAAAAAGCACGAATTTTGTCAAAAGATCGCGAAAAGAATGCAAATTTCATCAAAGAACCGCGAAAAAAAAAAAAAACCAATTTCATCTAAGGATCGCGAAAAAAACGCGAAATTTGTCAAAACGCCGCAAAAAAGCGTGAATTTCGTCAAAGGATAGGAGAAAAAGAGCACATTTTGTCAAAAGATCGCGAAAAAAAGCGCGAATTTCGTCAAAGAATTGCGAAAAAAAGGCAAATTTCGTCAAAAATGCGGAAAAACGGAAATTTCACCATATGATCTCGGAAAAAACGAGAATTTCGTCAAAGGGCCGTAATAAAAACTCATCGGTCTCTTTAATGATGATACCTGTAAATGGACCTCTCTTTACAAAATGTTATCCAGTTGTTTCAGAAGCAATGTCCATTATTTCTGTGAACAGAGTGACTGGCATTTTGTGAGAAGAGGTAACAATATTAAGGATTGGGCTGTTTCTAAATGCATTGACAAAATAACTGATAAGAATTCACCCTTCTTATCACGGATTTTTAGCTTTATTATTTTTTTAGTCAACATAATTATTTTACAATTAATATTAATTACTTTTTAATTTAAATGGCAATTATTTTAAAACTACTGTTTTTAATTCATACCGGCAAAGTAATATAACATTATGTCATTGTGTTATTTTATTAAACATTAAATTAATTTGCAGAAAGTTTTTGATCCAATATTTATGTGCACGGAAAGTTTTTGGTTTTATACAAGTCTGTTAAATGGCAGCCTTAAAAATAAACAAGTGGGTAAGTGTGATCACAGATCACACAGAGGGTTTCATTTAATATTCCTTGCCATATTGTAGATTAAATTTGAAGTTAGCAATTTTTTTTTTAATAGCAGCCCCCTGGTGACAGGAAGACAAAAATCTGTGAGAAGATGCTAATTGTTGAGAATTGTTCCCCCTTCGGTGAAGCCTTCAAATGAGGTCGAATCTCGCTGTAGTTTAATTAGAGTTACAGCCCAAAGAGATAAAAAAGAAACTCAGACATTTTATTCCATTCCTCTCACATTTTAAACATTTTTAACTGTTATAAAATATCTGACATTTTAAAATCAATTACTTGATTACTTTTCTTAATTTTAATTTCGTTTATCTGCAGAAATTAATATTCAGAAATAGTGGTAAGTACTACCACTCATAAATAAAAGGGCAATATGTTAATTTTATATAGCTTATAATAAAAATTGGACGTAAAATAATGATAATTAATGGAGAAATGCCTAGATTTAAATAACATGTCATACAAAAGCATTTCTTTTTAACCCTTTAAGACCCAACCCGCACGATCGTGCGGAATATGTATATATTTTTCTTTTAAACATATTCCTTAACTTAATCATGATTTCTAATTTTCGTCCGTTATTGCTGGAAAATGGAATTTATACAATAATAAGCCACATTTAATTAAAAATTTTTATTCGCGTAGATATTGTATTTTGTAAATATGAGCAAAATAGATTTTATATGTATTACAGGAAAAGATTGACCTCGGAAATAGAAACAAGTTGGAAATTACTCGTCAAACGTGGGAAATGAGGTGCGTTCGTACTATAACTAATTTTATAAATATTTTTTGCACCGCATATATATTTTAGTGAACTTTATAAGTGCATATCAATTTCATTCTGTTCGAAAGAATGTAACATCATTAAAATGCACGTGAAATAATTTTTTCCCATTTACCTTAATGTGGCGGAAAGCTTTTGACTGTCCCTGTAATTAAACTGTACATCCGATTTTCATAAAATTTGAAACTACTCGACAAAATTTTACAACAATTATATAGGGCAGATGTGCAAGTGATGAACACCCTTAAGGAATTTCTTTTAAAATTATTTTTTTATTAATAGTTATAATTATTATATTCGTTTTTTCAATATTATATTAATCTATCAACAATATTTAACCATTCTTATAGTCTCATTTCCCAATATGAATCGAAATTTACTTTTAAATAATAGAAATATATCAAAACACCCAAAGGTGCAGTAATGGACACCCTCTGTTCCAGTATGGACACCCCATAAAAAGTAATAAATATAATTGTTTTTATAACTGTATTTAGAACCAGATTTAATGAATACATACTAATGAAGCAAAATAGTTATTTTCAAATAAATTTAACAATAAGATACCAGTAATTAATAAAATATTTGTGATAATCATTTACTGTTTGCATCAATTATTGTAATTATCAGAAGATCAGTGTTTTAATTATTTTAGATGGATAGTTTTAAAATACTAAATATCAGGCAATTACAGCTCTCAAATTACTGAAACAGTGGGGTATTTAAAAGGTAATAATAATAAAAAAAAGTTTTGGAATGTTAGTGTTTAGTTTTGTCTCGCTATTTTTAACAATTAATCTTCCAGAGACTACTTGATGTATCATTTATAATAATTAATATTACAAATATGAAAGAAATGATATTGTGAGTTGAATATTTTAAATGCTAAGTAAAATAATTTCAATATAAAACTGTAGAACTGATGTTTGAGGCCACTGATCTGCAGATTTACCAGTTTCATGAATATTGCCTATCAATTAATGAAGATTACTTTTTTTTCTTTTTTTCTTTTCTTTCGTCAGTGGTGAATAAGGAAACATTTAAGAACGAAAATAGATTTTTAATAGCTTCTGTAACTTAATTGTTTCTATTTAGACAGAGAGCCCTATGAGACCCTCTTTGACTGTACTCTTAAACAATATTTTCTGCTTCCTAGCTGGTTTGATTGCCAGATTTTAAAATAGCAAGGTATATATACATAAAAAAAGAATAAAATATTGAAATTTTATTATTCACATAAAATAACTTAAAACAGCTATTTATAAAAGTTTTGGTGGAAAATGACTAATTAACCATTCCAGTAATGGACTTTTAAAAGCTTAAAAATAAAGGAAATTTTGTAAATGACCATTAGTATATAAAAGTGTATGTTTTCTATTGCTACTCAAACCAAAGCATTCAAATTTTTCAAGAAAATAAATAACATATAAATTAATCAAACGAAGCCAGCTCTTAGCCCCTTCATCAAGATTTTCACAGAAAAACAGCAAAACTTTGAAATATTATTTTCTGCTTCCTAATTGGTTTGATTAAAAGTGTCAACAATAACCCAGTTTTATAAAACATGCAAGGGGAAATTATAAAAAAAATTAATTAAAGTTAAATATTTATTAGTTATTTTTTTATGAACCAAACACATCAAGGGGTGTCCATTACTGGCACATCTACCCTATTTAAAATTTCAGACCATTCGGAAGGCTGTAATATCATTAAAATGCACTTACAATAATTTTTTCCCACTGGCCATAATGTAACGGAAAACTTTTGACTGTCCCTGTAATTATACTATACATCCGATTTTCATAAAATTTGAAATGACGCGACAGAATTATGCAACAATTATATATTTTAAGGGGACAAGGTACCTTAAAATCCTTAAAAATATTTTTTTTTTAAATTTTTTGTAAATTTCACCTAATTATTATTCATGGGTACATTATATGCATTATGGAATGCATTTATCACAAAAAAAAAAAAAAATAAATTTAAAAAAAAATTTATTAAGAAAAAAAAATGGAATTTTACACACTGTCTTAGAAATCTTCGAAATGCCCCCTGCGCATTCCATATCAATGAAAATCCCCAATATTTTTTTTTATAAAAGTTTGGTTTATATATATAAATAAAATAGAGCATCGAATTTTATATATTTGAATTTAAAGATTTTTAAAAAAATTAAAAATTTTGAAATTTTTTCGAAAAAAATTCAAAAATTTTTTTTTTTTGTAATTTTTAAATTTAAACATATAAAATTCGATGCTCTATTTTATTTATATATATAAATCAAACTTTTATTAAAAATATTGGGGGATTTTCATTGATATGGAACACGCAGGGGCATTTCGAAGATTTCTAAGACAACGCGTAAAATTCCATTTTTTTTCTTAAAAATAATCTTTTTTTTTTTTTTTTTTTTTTTTTTGTGATAAATGCATGCCATAATGTATATATGTACCTTTGAGTAATATTTAAGATGAAATTTACAAAAAGTAAAAAAAAAAATTGAAAATTTTTGAAAATTTTTCGAAAAAATTAAAAAAATTTAATTTTTTTTTTACCTTTAAATTCAAATATATAAAATCCGATGCTCTATTTTATTTATATATATAAATCAAATTTTTATAGAAAATATTGGGGATTTTCATTGATATGGAATGTGCAGGGGGCATTTCGAAGATTTCTAAGACAATGCGTAAAATTCCCTTTTTTTCCTCAAAAAAAATTTTTTTTTTCTTTTGTGATAAATGCATGCCATAATGCATATAATGTACCCTTGAATTATATTTAAGATAAAATTTAACAAAAAAAAAAAAAAAAAAAATTGGAAAATTTGGAAATTTTTTCGAAAAAAAATTCAAAAAATTTCATTTTTTTTTTTTTTTTTAACCTTTAAATTCAAATATATAAAATTCAATGCTCTATTTTATTTATATATATAAAACACTTTTATAAAAAATATTGGGGTTTTTCATTGATATGGAATGTGCAGGGGGCATTTCGAAGATTTCTAAGATGACGCATAAACTCAAAAATAAAATTTTTTTTACATTTTTTTTTGTGATAAATGCATGCTATAATGCATATAATGTATCCTTGAATAATATTTAAGGTGAAATTTACAAAAAATAAAAAAATTTATTTTAAGATCCCTTGTCCCCTTAAATTTCAAACGATTCGGTTGGATAGTTTTTGCGCTGTTATATGCGGGCAAACGGACAGACAGACAGGCGGAATGAACGACAACTATAGGTGCTACATATTTATATAACTACGAACGCAACTAAAAATCGATTTTTACTTTTTTATATCATTAAATAGTTTAAACTTTTGTCTTTCCAACGACGTGTCACGCATGTTTATATATAAAAGAAATAAGAGTTGAAATTATTCATTCTTTCTAAGAGTACTTCACAGCTTAAGTGGCCATTTAAATCTTTAATTGACTTTTTCTCAAACTTGGATTTTTCCTCTTTATGTACCTTTTTTAGGTGCGTTTGTAGTTATATAAATGCGTAGTACCTATAGTCATCGTTCAGTCCGTCTGTCCCAGTGTTGATTTCAGAGGGTGGCCCGGGGGGGGGGGGGGGGGGGGGGCACAGATATTCCTCCCGGAGAAAAGTGTTTGAATTCTACAGTGCGTCCGCATATAACAGAGCAAAAACTACCCAACCGATTGGACTGAAATTTTAAATATATAATTGTTGCAAACTTTTGTCGAGTCATTTCAAATTTTATGAAAATCGGATGTATAGTTTAATTACAGGGACATTCAAAAGTTTTCCGTTATATGAGGGCCAATGGGAAAAATTATTGCAAGTGCATTTTAATAATGTTGCAGCCTTCCGAATGATCTGAAATTTTAAATATATAATTTTTGCAAAATTTCGTAGACTCATTTCAAATTTCAGGAAAATCGAATGCATAGTTTAATTACAGGGACAGTCAAAAGTTTTCTGTTCCATGACGGTCAATGGGGAAAAAAAAAAAAAATACAGGGTGTCCAAGAAAGATCCGTACAACTTCAAAAATTTATTGAAAAAGAAACAATAGGGTTACAGCGCAACTAATTAATACATTGGATAGAATAACTCAAAAAGTTTTTTTCCCTATAACTTAAGTTATTACCTTAGGAAATTTCTACATGAGACCCTTTCGTAGCACGAACAATATCAAGACGATATTCCAATTCCATCCACGACCGCTTCAGCATGCTAACATCAACAGTAGCTACAGCTGTTTGGATGTTTTGCTTCAATTCTTCGAGACTGTTAACTTGCGTTCGGTATACAGTATCTTTAACATAACCCCAAAAGAAAAAATCCAGTGGTGTTAGGTCAGGAGACCAGGGTGGCCATGCAATGAGACCATACCTGCCAATCCAACGCTGTGGAAAAGAATTATTTAGCAACTCACGAACTGTCAATCCCCAATGAGGAGGCTTGTTGGAAAAGGACATTCGGTTGAAGGTCTTGCAGTTGTGGGAATGCATAAATCTCAAGCATATCTAAGTAGGTACTTGAGGTCACAGTCATTTCTGAGAAAAAAAAAAGGTCCAAGGATGCAATCGTGAAGCAATCCGCACCACACGTTCACCTTTTCACTGCTCCGTTGGAGTTCATGTACGGTATGTGGTTGTTCGGAGCCCCAAAATCGAACGTTATGTTTATTGACCATTCCGGACACATGAAACATCGATTCATCGGAAAACCGTATTCGTTTCAGAAAATATTCATCGGCATCCAAACGATGCAGCATGTCAACTGCAAATCCATAACGCTTTGCATAATCATCCGGTTGTAACGCATGAAGAATCTGAACTTTGTAGGCTGTAAGTCGCAATCGTTTATGAAGCACATCGTGTACAGTGGATCTTGGCATTTATAGCTCCCGGGATGCTTGTCGAACTGATTTTGTAGGGCTCCTACGAAATGTTTCACGTATTCGTTCCACACTTTCTTCGCTAGTTCTAGGGCGACCATATCCTTTTTTATGTTCCACACTACCCGTTGATTCCGTCACAAATTCATAAATTTGTGATACCACTCACGAATGCTTGACCGAGATGGTGGCGATTCCCCATATGTCATTCGATAATTCCGTTGTGTTTGCGTATCGGATTTTGTTTCGATAAACCATGCAACACATTGAGCTTTCTTCACGTGATCCGCCATTGAAATAACTAAAATGCTTTAATATTCCTTTGCATGACATGTAGCGCCATCTATGGTCAGAAACATACTGCAGAAAAAAACTTTTTGAGTTATTCTATCTAATGTCCTAATTAGTTTCGCTGTTACCCTACTGTTTCTTTTTCAATAAATTTTTGAAGTTGTACGGATCTTTCTCGGACACCCTGTATTTCAAGTGCATTTTACAGCCTTTCAGAACAGAATGAAATGGATATGCAATTATGTATTGCACTAAAATATACATTCAGTACAATATACGGTGCAAAAAATATTTCTAAAACTAGTTATAGTACGAACGCACCTCATTTGCCACGATTGACGAGCAATTTCCAACTTGTTTCAATATCTATTAAACATAAGAGCTCAGATTTTTTTTAATACTTATATTATGTTATATTGTATACACAGGAATTTAATGAATTGTTGAGAATTATTTATTTTAGGCAGTGACATCTTACCGAAAAGTGCTAATTTAAAAATTACTTTCAGTAAATAATTAATAATTAATTTTGAATTTCACTTAGAACGAAAATGGTCTTTTAAAGTGCGTAAAACATGTTATTCAAACTACTCTAAAAAAATCTAGATCTCTATCTTTCACCATTTCTGAGAAAAATGTACATGAAGTTGGTGAATTTAACATGGCGGAGATACGGCTTTCCCGGTCCCCTTAAAACAATTACATTTCAGACCGCTACATGAAGAAATCTCACAATCACTTTAGAACGAAAATGGTCTGTTAAAATACGTAAAGCATGTTATTCAAACTACTCTAAAAAATCTAGACCTCTATCTTTCACCATTTCTGAGAAAAAGGTACATAAAGTTGGTGAATTTAACATGGCAGAGATACGGCTTTCACGAACCCCTTAAAACAATTACATTTCAGACCGCTACATGAAGAAATCTCACAATCACTTATGAAAACTCGACGATCAATCTTTTTCTATACAACATACAACTATTTGCTCATAATCTTAACATTCCACATATTTACACGTATAAATGCTTAAAATTAAATAAGACTTACCTTTATTTTATGTATTCCATAAAGAATAATTTTAATGGTATCTTAATTTGTTAATCTTAAAATGGCGGGCGAAAAAGTGATAATTTTTCTTATCTTTTAAGGGTGTTGTCGCTTTGCTGTTCTTATTGGCTAATAAGCAATGCATACATAAGTCACACTTTAAGGAGTGAGACATTTCACTCCTTTCTAGAGAGTGGAAAATCCCACTCTTTAAGGAGTGTATTTTTAAAAAATTCACTCCAAAAAGAGTAAAAATGCCTGTCACTCTTTCAAATAGTGAACTTTTTGCTCCTCCCAATTTTAGAGTGTACATGCAATTGTGCTTATAATTTAAATTTAAGTAAAAGAACCAATAACCCCACTGGCTTTTAAAAGTCATCCTTTCAACATCACTAATTTTTTTTTTTTTTTTTTTTTTTTTTTAAGAAAAGTTTTTACTTTCTTAGAATGATGTGCAAAGTTGACAAAGGGAAAACATAATTTAAAAATCAAAATAAAGTCTATAGAATTTTGAATATTAGAAGAAATACTGTTTCTATTTTGACCATTTATATATGTAATCAATGAATTAATACATTTTAAGTCTCCAAGAATACAAAAATATGAGACTTTTTATGAATTAACGATTCAAAGAACAGAAAAAATACTGCTTTACATAAACACAATGACTCTCCCATCAGACCTAGAACTGTCAAAATATTTAAATCAGATGTGTGGGGATAACAAAAGTAATGAAAAGAAATATTAAAAATCATTTGTCCAAATTCGTAAAATGACAAATATAAAAGATCGAATATACTTGGATTCAAAACTAAAGAACATCTCTGTTACGTAAAGTAATAAATATAATCACATGGCATGATGTAATGAAGTATGCTCCCAAATTTAGGAAAATCACACACATTGGATGTAAGATCTTAAAAGAAAGAAGTGCAACGGAAATGCTAAAGCTGAATTTAATGACGCAATCTGAAAAGGATTTAAGTAAATGAATTTAAATAGCTATAGATTTAAATAGTAACATCTGTAAATAAACTGTAATAAATTAAACATACGACGGATAAAGAAAGACAACAAGGTTACAAGAACAAACATATTTATTAAAAACAAAGAAACAAATAAATAAAATTAACTTTTGAAATAAAACAAAAATATTGCTATGAAATAAATACATTCGTATTTCTATTACAAAGGGAAATTAACAGCTAATACTTTTATAAATTAACTATTATATTTCACTTTAATGACATTCATAAAATATAATCTTACATGCACTGGAGTCCCATTTCTGAAAGACTGATAACTAGGTTATCACAAAGCCTATAGAAACAAATATGTATGTATCTTAACAAGGATATACTTAACACAAACTTGACTTCCATAAATTTTGATATCAATACATCATTTAAATCAGGTCTGTCCACTATGCAAGGGAGCATTTCAGCTCGTGGCAAACAATTAAGTGTGCTATTATTAACAGGCTCAAAACATGCAACAAAATTATCTCACAGTATTTATTAGTATCGATACAAACATGCAAATGAATATCACAGTAGAAGACATAAAGGATCCGGTAAAAAAGAAAAAAAATCAAAATAACTGTAAATCGTAGTAAATTTCGATTTATACATTTTTCTACGAGGGGTTAGCTCAAAAATCTTTGTACTAGAAGGAGCCAGAAACTTTAATCTTGCTTATAATTAAGATAAAATGGTAATAAGAGATATTGTTAGGTTTTTTTTAGGATGTAAAAATACTCCTTGATTTATTTTTGGAGGCAGAAATATGGTGTTATAGAATGTACAAAAACAGGCATATTAGTGACCAATCCATGGGTGGTTCTAAAGAGATGGCCTGAAAGAGCTTTCATCGATGGAAATCATTTCACATGATTTTATAGTTTTTTTTTTTTAACAAAAAGAGAAAAAATACCTAAAATTTTAAATGTCTGGGAGAGAAAATGACACCTGTTTACCCGTATTATAAAAGAGCAATGGGCCAGTGTATCAACATCAACAACAAAAAGCTGAACTTTCATGCACAACGGAAGGGGGCACTTATTTTAATACATTTCACATCATAACATATTAAAAAGTCCTTCCGGCCAGTGCCGGGAGGATGAGGTAGCTTTCAAATTCCTTATTTTAAAAAAGCCAACTTATATTATTCAAACATACGAAGCTCAATTTAGTGGAAACCGAATATAGGAGATTCAGTACTAATTTTTATCAATACTAAATCATTATGAATGAGAATTTGGCGAAATTAGTCAGCTTTATCCAAGCTGCTTTTATTTAAAGTAACTTATATTTGGCTGAGATGTTGATGTATACAATCCACATGCCTTCTTACATGGAAATAGGCGAATACGTCTGTTATCGCGTGACAAATACAAGATAGTTTCAAAATGTTAGCCATACTAGAAATTCAAAGTGCTATAATTCAACCATTTTTTAAGATATAAACAAAAGACAAATTTTCAGAAACAAAATCTGCTCCGGAATCTTTGTATCAAGGCCAAACACATAAAAAGATCTTTTTCATTTTCCAATTTTTTAATACCTCATTTTAAATTTTAAATTTATTTTTTTTTAAATGGCAACTCTTTTGAAACAAGATGGCGAATGAAGCTGGCCAACGAACTCGGTCGAGACATTGGTATGTACTATGTACAGACCAAGTAACATCCAAATCGGTTCATAAATACGCTTGTTATCGCGTGACAAATCAGGTCGTTTTAAAATGTCAGCCACAATAAAAATTCAAAATGCTATAACTCAGCCATTTTTTTAGATATAGACGAAACAAAAACTGTTCTGGAATCTTTGTATTAAGGTCAAACACATACAAAAAAAATCTTTTTCATTTTCCAATTTTTTGGTATCTCATTTTAAATTTTAAATTTTTAAGATTTTTTTAAATGGCCGCCATTTTGAAACAAGATGGCGGATGAAGCTGGCTAACGAATTCGGTCAAGATATTTGTATGTACTATGTACACACCAAGGTACATCCAAATCGGTTCATAAATACGCCTGTTATCACGTGACAAATATCAGGACGTTTCAAAATATCAGCCATGCTAGAAATTCAAAATGCTATAACTCAGCCATTTTTTAAGATATAGACGAAACAAAAAACTGCTCTGGAATCTTTGTATAAACGTCAAATACATAGGTAAAAAATATTTTACCATTTTCAATTCTTTGGTACCGCATTTCAAATTTAAATATTTTTTTAAAAATTTAAATGGCCGCCATTTTGAAACAAAATGGCGGATGATGCTGGCCAACGAACTCGGTCGAGACATTGGTATGTACTATATACATACCGAATTACATCCAAATCGGTTCATAAATTCGAGAGTTACAGTATGACAAAGGTCAGATATATATATATATATATATATATATATATATATATATATATATATATATATATCAACTTTTGAACGGAGAGTGGTTTCGGGGTCTGGGGGTCATGATCGATGAAAATACACCAAAATTTTTTTAAATCTCTTTCCTCCGAACGGCTGCAATAGGTAGCTTTTTGTAATGAAAGCTACCTAAAATGTTATTGCCAACTTTTACCAATTTCAATCATTATAATTTCCGTAACATTTTTTTATATAAAATAACTATAAATTAGTGAAGAAACGCAATAACTCCTGATTAAATTTTTAAAGTACGTTTTAATTTTTTGATGCGTGAAATACTCTTACATAGGCATTAAAGATATCTCTCAAGCAAATAACAAGGATTTTAAATAAAGCATCCTTTTAAATGGAATTTTATTTTTTTTTAAATGCTATTAACAGGAAACCTTCAAAAGGGTGTCAAAAAACCCTTCAATGGATGCATGGTGCCACGCCGGACAGCCCTGAATTAAATATTCCAGTGCTCTGCTCTGCAAACTACTTCAATAAGCTAAACCATGTGGTATTATTGAAAAGGTGTAGTAATATGGGCCGTTAATAAAAGTTAAATTAGTCACAGCGTTCGAAATCCTTGGTGGTCCGCTGGTCCGAGACCACTAAAAATTCAATCGGACCACTAATTTAAAAAATTTAGTGGTCCGCAGGACCAGTAATTTTTTTCCCTCTCTGACAGGTAAACATAAATTTTCCCGTCCCTGAGAAAATCACAACCAAACACAAACCACAGAATTTTATTTTATTTAAAAAACTAAAAAATCACATTAAAACTTACAGACAGTTGAAATAAATAATCGGAAATAAAATACATAATTAATAATTTTATAGTTTTTGTTTATGTACTGTTTATTTAATTTTTAGCAAATTATAATTTTACATTTTATTATGCCGAAAATTTTGGGTAACTGAAAGCAAGTTTGGTTTATGTTCTAGGAGGAGGAGGGGAGGGGTGTCACTCAAAGGGTTAAAGGTAATTCATGGAATTGTATGTAGCGGGCCAGTGACGATGTCTGCGGACCAGTAAACTCTGATGTTTACTGGTCCTTGGGACCAGTGACTTTTTTTTTTATCAATTCTACCGCTGAGTCATAAAGTTCTTTTTAAAGTAAGTTGCGTTGTGTATTGCAATAACCATTTTGATTCTTTACGGTCAATCAATTGTAAAAAAATTAAATAATGGAAACTTCTTACTTGGATCGTGTCGTCTGTAATAAAATGAAGAGGAGACTTGAAAACAATATAAATTAGTTTTATTCCATCTTTTTTTAAGAGAAGAAAAGACTTTTCCCGTTGGTCACCATTCATAATTTAATTCTTGCCAATAAAAATATCTATTCCACTTGAAGATATTTTTTTTTTAATTAAAGTGCAGCATAAATCGAATTTAGTATTGATGAAAAATTTAAATAAAATCTTTTCCACGACATCAGGAAATAACTTAAACAGGATTTAAAAACGAAGAAATTCTTCGGATACCATCCGCTAGACTCCGCATCCGCGGCCGGAGCCTGCGATATTTTTAAAACAAAACTATGTCATGACAGCAACATCAACTGATTTAAAATTAATGAAATTTTTAATTTATAGTAAGTAACGGGGGCTACAAAAGTATCGAAAAAAAAAAAAAGATTTAAATCTATTAGAGAATTTAAAATATTAGGGAATGTCTTAATAAACAAATCAGAAAGAATACATTTGAAAAGTTTTATTTTTATTTGCTCTACGATCGGCAATTAAACCACACCTCCAAACGGTCAACATCCATTCAATGCTAACGTCGCGAGAGACAATGCTCCGATGACATCATCACAATACGTGCAAATCTGAGAGGAGAATAATCTCAGTTCAGACGCGATGACACGGAGAAAATCGGCCGATGTACGAACTGAAACAAAATCGCTCGTGCAAAAATAAATATGGATTTAAGTAACATCGATGTATAAGGCCAAAAGAAATAAAAAGGTAATATGATTTAAACACTGTGAGATTTCATCTCACAAACCATTCAAAAGGAAAAGATATATCTTAAAACAGAACTTCTTATATGCTGATAACTTTATGCTCTTATTTCCAAGAAAGCATGTTCAATATCATAATACTTGAATATGTTAAAACATCAAGTTGTAAACAGTTCACTCCATAAGATGCCACTAATTTCATCCAAGATAAAATAAACTTTATACTTATCCACGAAAAATTTTGCAGCATCTATTAAAAGAACTCTTTAGAAAAATCAAACTCTAGAATGGTGCTTCACGCTGACAATGAGACAGGATTTATTCCATTATAAAGTATTGCTCTTAAAGATAACACATGTTAATACTTAAAAAGATACTTGAAGAACTAAATTAAAATTTGACTAGAAGACTTATAAACTGTTTAAAACATCACAACACAATATCACACATTAGAAAAAAAAAATGAAAAACAACAGCAGCAATGAAGGAAGGCAATCCAAACTAGTGAGCCTAGGTGTTTATTCTTCCCATCCTCGCGAAAATGCATTTCCTGGTATTTACCTGGTACTATGTTCATGTCGATATAGTGTAGTCGAAGCCATAGTACATAAGAAAGTTCAGTCCTTTTACATTGGGGATCTGATTTATTGAATCTCCTTTTTCTTAAAAGCAAGTATAGCTCGGATGAGAGTCAGCTGTTATCACAAATGTCCCAAACACAATCTTCCGATTGATGGTGGTTATTGCTAGCACATCAGGGTGGTTTAAAAGACATGAAATTTTTTCTGTCCCGGTATAAATGGATGTACTTTAGATTTTATTCACAACAGGGGACCTTAGTGTTAAAGTGGGTGTTTTCTTTAATCCTGGTTGGTTAAAACTATTTTTAATGATGGGTTTTCTGAGGTGACACCAGTCTAGCATCAGCCTTATTGCAACACTTATTGTAATTCTCACCTTTGACATTAATGAGAATTTATCTTCTAATATAATGATTTAGTTTGATTTATAAAGTGGTGGTCAAAAGTTTCTGGCCAGCATAAAATTTCTGGCTAA
This sequence comes from Maratus speciosus, assembly GCA_963932465.1. Lineage (NCBI taxonomy): Eukaryota > Metazoa > Arthropoda > Arachnida > Araneae > Salticidae > Maratus > Maratus speciosus. The sequence goes on along the minus strand of OZ010793.1, from coordinate 250,820,149 downwards.
TTTGTAAGTATACCCATATGAAGAGGAATCTCAAAGTGATATTTATACATTTTATAGACATAATAGTTAGAAACTTATTTATGAAATAACAAATAAATATCAATAAATTTAATTGACAAAATTAATTGCAAAGAATAACAGTTATCAAGAACATTTACAATTAGTATTTTGTCATTATACCTTTAGCAATAAGTACTGCGACGCAGCATCGATTCAAGGAACGGTTGAAGATTGTCTATTTTAAGTTTTTTCCACTCTTCTTGCAATTTTTGGGAAAATTCTGCTAAATTGGAATATTTTTAATTCTGAAGACATTTGTCAAGTTCGTTCCAAAGATTTTCTATTGGATTCAGATCAGGTGATTGAGTTGGCCATTTGAAAAGTGAAATTTTTTTGTATGAAAACCACTGCTTGACGAGCTTGCATGTATGCTGTAGGTCGTTATCATGCTGAAACAAATAGTTGCGACTGCAATTTTTCCTCCAATAAGGCAGCAAATGATCTTCCAAGATATCCTTATTGATAGGTATACCCTTTGTTCTTGTTTCTGTACACATCTTTGCCAGCATTTGCTTTGTGTAATTAGTGTACTTACTGGTGAACATGTCAAGCATGTTTACACCCTTTAAATCTAACCTGGCCATAGCTTTATTTTTATTAACTTTATTTATATCTTATTATATTTCATAAACTTCATTCTTTCATTCATCCTCATTCATTTCAATAATTACGTTTTATTAAAAGATCGTTTTGCTTTATTTACATTTCATACAATGGCAAGTATAACTTTCACTTTTATTAAAAGCATTTTCTTTATTAAAGACAATAGTTTACTTACCTCTTAAATAGACCTGTTTCATTATCTTTTATCACTCAAGGTCAGGGTTAATCTTCTTCCATATTTTCATTTCCCGGCATCTGGTTTATATCTCTCTCACGCACTTTTGTCGTACACACTCCAATGTTTGACGTAGTTTAGTTGTTCTGATTGCCGTTAGATGGCGTGATCAGCTTGTGTCAGTGACATCTTCACTTACACGAATCGACATGACTTACTGGCCAATCGTATTGCTGGAATTGGTAGGTGTGTCTCGCAGGGTGTGATAGGAGGCTTTTCAATCCGGTGAATCATTTATATACTGGAGTTTCACTGAGTAGCAATAGCTTCGTCATTTTAGTTCTTTTGTTTGTCTGTTACAAGTTGTAATGATATTGCTGGAGGATGTTTCTCTTATTCAAATCAGTCTTTCATCAAATACATTAGAGCTTCAGTTTATATCTTTAAATATATCACTAATGTGAAGTCGTCTTTTATATCTCTAAATTATTTCATCTGTAACCACCGATTGTCAGTTGCCGGACTTCCATATCGATGTTTAAAAGACCATCTGATTCATGGGATTATGAGTTAGCCGTCGGAGGGTTTTACTACAGTAAGAAACTGTTTGTATGGCTTGACGTGTTTCCAGTGAAAGAAAGAGCAGTTTCGTCGTGGTTCGTGTGGAAGGGGTGACGACCTTTTGGTTTACGGCTGTATTTTGTTTTCATCTGTTCGCTTCACGAAGATGCTGTTGGTTTCCCCCGGAGCTGGAATATTTCACTTTCAAGGAATGCTGTTAGGTGAAATAATGAACATTGCATCTTGGAACATTGTGAGTGTATTGAACTGTGTTAGGATCTATGATACGCCATAATGACTTTTGGGTGAACTGTTGCTCGGGATGGACTTCAGCGTTTTTTTTTTTCTTATTTAATTAAATCCTCAAAGTGCCTTTTTACGGATTACTAATTAGCTCTGGTGCATCTTCATTTGACAATAGTTGTTTATTATATTTTGTGTTTATTTCATATACAATCAAAGCAGCCCAAGTTTATTTTACTTTAATAGAATTATTGTTATGTTTAAGTTATAATTGCATTTTGTTTCTAATGGTTATTATTTTATTTTATCAATATATTTTCTGCTTTTATGTTAATGAACTAATAAATGTTATCATTGATTTTAATCAGTTGTATGATTTTATATTCTTTTGATTAAGCTTCTTTAGGTTTCAATAGAACCAGTTAAATACAGGATAACATATTTAAATATTTAATTCTTTTCAGAATTTACTTTTTACTTTATACATTTTTCTTTTAGGGGTAATAAAATCAGTGAATCGCTTTCATCTGCCTTAAGCAGCTCTGTTATTCTTTAACCCCTTGGACACTACAAGTAGTGTTCAACACTTATACATTGCACCATTCTTCTTGTCGTGGATTTCAACTAACAGACCGACACCTTTTCCAGAAAATGCTCCCCTAAGCATAACGTGTCCTCCGCCATGCTTCATTGTAGAAATAAGCTATCTCAAATCATATCTTTTGTTTTTAGGTCGTCTGACATAGTGTCTGTCATCACTCCCAAAAAGGTTGAACTTTGATTCATCAGAAAATAGTACTTTTTTCCAGTTTTCATTTGACCAGTCTTTGTGTTCCTTGGCAAACGCCAGTCGGGCGCTCTGATATTTTTTACTTGTGAAAGGTTTTTTAACACAGACTCTATTTCAGCAATATTTTCACTCCTTAATCCGGATGTTGCAGTGGCATTTTTATGCAAGTCAACAACTATTTTTCTCCTGATAATTCTATCCACACGAATAGCCGTTTTCCGGGGTCTCCCGGATCATGGCAAGTCCCGAAGGCCATGGCCATCTTTATATATATTTTTTAAATATCGTTCACAGTAATTTTCCGATCGATAACTTTGCCGCAACCTCACAAGAGGATTGGCCCTTTAGCAACAAACAAATCAATCGTTTACGAACAATAATTGTTGAACTTTTCATTTTTGAATTTCAACTACGTTATTCACGTTGATTAAATAACAAACACGGCCAAAAAGACACATTACCGATAGCAAAAACTAACGAATGGCCGGAAACTTTTGCACATGCGAATTTCGAATTCTCTTTGCATCAAGTGTCTCCAATATCCAATCAAAATGATCACGTGATCAGGGATCATTTGCATATTCCTAACTTTTGGAGCGATTGCACTTCTTCTCTGAAACATTCTGGCAAACAAAAAAAACTAACTGGCAGGAAACTTTTGACCGCCACTGTATGTTCTAAATCTAATAATTGTTAAACTTGGAAAAGGTAATTGCTACTTATAGGTTTTAAGAATCATTTAATATTTATTTTAACTGAAGTATATTATGATTTATGATTTTCAGTACTCATTTGTGTTTTTTAAGCATCACTCAATGTCAAAGATGTTTATGATGGTAAATTATTATCTTTACACATTAGATTTAAAAAAAAGTTTTAAATGTCTAGATGCCGGAGACCCCATATTTTGTAATTTGGGGATGGGATTAATCAAATTCCGTAAAAGCAACCTAAACATTAACTTTGTAAAAATGGATAAAATTTTATATTGTAACACGTAAACTTTCACAGATATATCAGGAAAACTAAAAGATTATTATTGTTAATATTAGCATGATGGAAGAATTACTTTTATAATTTTAAAGAAAATTATTTAACGAGATAGAAAAAAACATTTTGAAAGATCATTAGAAAGCTATACACAGTTGTTTACAATTATAAAATGTGAAAGGATGTTTTTATAGAAGATTTAAATGATTATTAAGAAAAAATAATTTTGAATCGGTCCATATTTATTTAATATGAAATCCAATAATGATTTTAAGATTTTAATTGAATATATATTGCCATTGATGTCACTAAAATTACAAACTGTTATTCACTGCCTTGGTGATGTTTGTAAAAGATAAGGACTTAAATATTTATTATTAAGTTAATTAGTTTTAGTATTTTCTGGGAAAATTGCTAGATATTTAGAAAAATTCTGAAATAATAAAAATAAGAAGAAAATGAAAGTTCGTGCAAAAGCTTTGAACAAATATTTGATAAAAGGAATTTTGTTAATTAAATGTTTCACATTTCTAAAGTGTGTTTAAAACAATTTCGGAAACACATTCTAAGAATTTCATTCTGTTTTGAAAGCTTCAAGTATTACTTTTTAAGATGAACATCCTAGAACTATTATATTCTTCATCACTTATTTTGTAAACAGTGGTAATTTTTATCACATTTCATAGGATTTAAGTAAAATGAATTTGTTGTATATTTCATAGCTTTTTTTTCAATTTGTCTGTTGTTCAACACTTTCCAATTTAATTCAACCAGTCTCCCTTAGAACAAAATTTTTCCATTTCATCTTGTAAACCAGCTTTTTACAAAACATTTACGACTGTGAAAGGCACTTGTAAGCGGATTACCAGGCACTTAGTAAGTTATATATGGCCTTGGCCATTATTAAATTAATAAAGTAAGTAGATTGCCCATGCATAGCCATGGCTATTTAAGAAGAGAAATATTTAAATCACTTGAGATTCCTTTGAATAATGTTTAAAAGTTAAATGGATTCATAAAAGCTTATAAGTAAAAAATTAAGAGAATGAAATAAATTTTTCATAAGGGCTTGCTTGGTAAATTAAAAAAACTTTTAGAACGTTAAAAATTGTCTGGAAAAAAACTTGTTAAAGAGAAACTCATGTTTGTTATTTACAGACTTTTTCTGTTTCTTATTTTTGTTTAAAATCCAAGATTCAAGAGAAAATTTTTGTCAAGATACAGGAAAGTTTCTTGAATAGAAGTTCTAATGTAATTTTTAAAACATTAACCCTTTAAGCGTTTGGTAGAATTTTTCATGTATGTTTAACGATTCATGAAATAATAAGTATGAAAAAAATTGTTATGAGAAATTGCATTTGATTACCTTACATTAAAAAAAATTAACCCTTTAAGCGTCTGGCAGAATTTTCCATGTATGTTTAACGATTCATAAAATAATAAGTATGAAAAAAATTGTTATGAGAATTTGTATTTGATTACCTTACATATTTATTTATTTTGTCCATTGGAGAATTAAACAAATTTTAAAGTAGCCTTTGTTTTAAACATTTATGACGGAAAAACACAGTATGCTTAAAGAGTTAAGAGTCATTTAAGAAAAAGACCACAAAAATGGAATTATTACTACTAAATGCTGACTCTAATATGTTTGACATTCACATATTAAAAACTTACATTTTTCAGGGGCTGATTTAATTTGTTCAGATATCTTCCACACTCTTAAACAGCTGTCCATACCCCCACTATAAATAGTATCAGGATCAAAGTAACTCCAGTGTACTGCATAAACTAATTCCTTATGCCATGAATAATTGGCAATTATAGTAGAAGAAATAGCATTCCAAACCTGCAAGAATAATTTTTTTTAAAATATAAATATATATATATATATATATATATATGTCCATAACTATAATTTAAAATACAAAAGTAAAAATTTAATAAACAGTGCAGTAATTTAAGTATTTATGAAACAACACACAAAAAAGTTAGAATGTTAGGGGATTCAGACCTGCCAACCTTTGAAAATGAGAAATCGTAGCACACAAAAATCAAATTAATCTAGAGGTAGGTTGGTTGTTTTTTCATGTTTCACGGATATTTTTTGGCATTCATAAAAGGAATAAGTAACTTTCAACTCAATATAGTAAATTTCTTCCTCCAAAAATTATTATACGATTTGTAGAGCTTCTTCTTGTTTCACAGCTTTTTTTTTTTTGACATTTGTAAAAGGAGCCAATTTTTTAGCCCAGTGCAGTAAATTTTCACAAAATTCACGATTTTTTTCACGATGTTCTTAATTTTTTCCCACAATCGTAATTCACATTTTTCTATCACGATTCTTTGTTAAAATACGCACTTTATACCTCAAACTTTCGATGAAATTTTTATTTTTTAGGATCCTTAGATGACTTTTGTGTTTTTTACATGATCCTTTGGCAAAATTCTTGTTTTCTTTCCGCGATCTTTCGACGAAATTAGATTTTCTTACTGATCTTTCCATGAAATTTGCATTTTGTTTCTGCGATCTTTTGACGAAATTCGTGTTTTCTTTCCGCAATATTTTGTCAAAATTCACGTCTTTACCGCGATCCTTTGATGGAAGAGTTTTTTTTTTTATGCCGTCATTTGTCGAAATTCGCAATTGTTTATCGCGACAGATCGTCAAATTTCGCAAGTGTTGCGCGATCGATCGACAAAATTCTCAACAGTTTTTTGCAACCAATTGGTAAAATTTTCGATATCTTTTCACAACCAATTAACTCTATCCGCTACTCGTTTTCGTGATTTTTTGACGAAATTTGCAATTTCTTTCTGAACTCTTAATGAAATTAGAGGATTTATTCAGCGAACAATTGAAGATAATCAATATTTATTTCTGAGACCTTTAACGAAATTCAGATTTTTTTTCCAGGATCGTTTGAAGAAATTATAAATTTTTTTCTCAACCGATTCACAAAATGATTTATAAAAGAAAAAAATTCGCAGACTACCAAGAAATTAAAAAATGTACTTGCAGAAGAATCATAGGTGCGTGGAATAATTTGCAGGAGGAAATTCTGCAAAGCATTTTTCATTATGCAGGACCTTCCTTTTCTGTGTGCAAATTGCACCATTTTTCACAATATTTCAAACTCTGCCCCCCCAAGAAACTCTTAAACTGGCGCCCCTATTTCTAAGAAAAGGAATTTTACTGACGCACGATCCACTAGTAATTAAGAGCCATTATTTTGAAAATCAGACAAGTGTGATAGTTGTATCTTTAGTTTTCTTGATTTTTTTTTATGTTGAAGTAGATCACATTTAATGAATAATGTGAAATTTTGAAGCCCTGAAAAATTTTTCCCTTCCCTGTAGAAAATATCAAAGTTCAAGGTTGTGACCGTCATTTTTCATGAAAAGTGAAATGCGAGTATGTTTGCAGTGCTAAAGCTTGGGAAAGCAACGACATCCCAAAATTCTTTTGTGATGAAATATTAGTATAACAATACCTGCTTAGTAGACTGTATTCGTTTCCATGGGACATTGTTATTTTACATTGTTATGTTGCCTCAAAATGCAATGAAAGTGACGTTTTTGTCCATTTTCCGCACGTATTTTCTTATTTAAGCAATAGTACCCCAAACTTTTTCTTATAGAATATCAAAGTGTACTACTAGGACAAGCTAAATACAGACTTGTCAACCCCTTAAAGTAAAAAATCAGGAGATTTTTTATGCCCCCCCCCCCCCCCCCCCCCCCCCCCCCCGCATTAAAAAAAATAACAGTGACCTAATAAGTACTACTTGTAAGAAGTAAAACACTACCATACTATTTGCATATTTAACACACTCAGATCAGTTACTATATTATTTTAAACTATGAGAAATTACTAATAGTTGTGGCAGACTTAGCCTTTTTTAGAAAAGAAGATTCAAAAATATTTTTCATAATATCCAAGAAGGAAAAAAAAAACACTACCATACTATTTGCATACACACTCAGATTAGTTACTATATATTTTACTTTAAACTATGAGAAATTACTAATAGTTGTAGCAGATTTAGCCTTTTTCAGAAAAGAAGAATCAAAATTTTGTTCATAACAATATCCTTGAAGGCTTAATTTAGCCATCAATACTTTTTCGAAGGTATCATCACTCATGTTAGATCGAAACTTATTTCTAGTTTTATTAATAATGCTGAAAATCCTTTCACACTCAGCATTGCTGTGTGGAATTGTCAAAATAGAAAGCATAGTCTTTGCAAGTTCTTTATATTTTAGTTTTCCATTGCTGGACAGATAATTACACTTGTTTATTTTTTATTAAATATATATCCAAAATCGTTAATTGGTCCAAATCATCCAAGCAACCTCATAGCAAATTGGTATATAATTTTATATACCTTAGATAAATTTACATAATATAAGTGATCGTATTTACCTAAATTCTAGTAGAAGAGCAACGCGAAGCATTAATAAAATTAAATTATAATTCGCGTCAAAAAGTAATTATTAAATTTGAATAATTACGAATAAAATTAAGAGTTTGCGTTGTGAATTATTTAGACGAACTCTTCCACTTATGAATTAAACTAAAATTTAAGCTGTAAAAAAAAGAATTGACACACTTTAAATATTATTAATTAAATAATTACAGAAACTTTTTAAAACTTGATTAAATATTTTATTTACATTGAACATATCTATATACAGAAAAACATAATATTAATTCAAAAAATAGAAAGCAACACTTTTGTTTGCTTCTCATTATTTTAAGTATGTTTAATCTTTTTTAAAAGAAAGACAATATTTTCACGTACTCTAATTATTATAATTGTTTCTTTTTGCTAAAAGAAATACTCTCTTTCCTTTTTAAAATTACCTTAATCTTATTTAATTATTGGTTTGGTCGGATCTCAGATAACTCTCTACCATAAAATATCAGAAAAGTATTTTTTAAGATTTTTCATATGATCTTAAGTGGTAAAAGAAAATGTTTAAAATAGTACCTTCTTTTAATATACGGGATGGTGGCCTTTATTTATCAAATTCCGAGTTGTTGCGTTGCTTAGGATCATGGCAATGTGTCATCAGGAACGCATCCTCAATTCGGCTTGATTAGGATCACTCCGATCTGTACATCAGGAAGACATCCTCAATTTGGCTTGTTTAGGCTCACTCCGATAGGTACCTCAGGAAGACATCCTCAATTAGGCTTGATTAGGCTCGATTAGGCTCGCTCCGATAGGTCCATCTCGCCTGGGCTTTACTAGGGCTTACGGGACTCATTGCACGGGCTTTCAGGAGAGCTCTTGCATCCTCTACATCTTTTTTCAGACTATCCTTTTTTCAAAACTTATTCTTCTTGCACACCAGCTCCTGCAGTGGGAGGAACTATTTTTGTCTAGTCCATTGTTATTGGATGTGAGAAGATTTTTTATTATACTTCGATAGGCCTATTAGCTAGCAGTCTGCAAATGGCCCCTAACATATACTTTAATATTATTATCTGCCTTAAAGTTTGGGTGGTCTGAAAAGTCATAAATTTATCCCAACACTTTTATTGAGGCCATAAATTGATTCCAACGTTTTTATTATTTTACGACTTCTAATTATACACCACGTTCCATTGGCTTGTCATAAGACGACACCATGGCGTCTGGCTAGTTGTTGTCTGAGATCCGAACTCAATTCAATATTATACATTCATTTTACAATACAACAATTTTTTAAAAATATATATTTACTATTTAAAATCAACTTAATAATTTTTGTATGAACTTACACTCTTATTTTACTTAAATATATAAACATTATAATTTTACACTCATAATTATATTTTATAAAAAATATTTATACAAACAGAAATAACAAATTACGCAATTTTACTTTGATTTAACCAACATGGTGCGGGAACATATCATAGTTATATGTTGCCCAGCATCTCTCCCGGTATCGGAAGAAAAAAAAAACAAAAACTGGTTGCTGGTTTTATTTTTTTTTTTAAAGCTTGAAGGAATGTACGTGTCCATATGACTGTGTATCTACACAGTTTTTGAGCGAAGACTGTAAAGTTCAATTATGAATGGTTCTGGTATATTTTATAAGAAGTTCTTCTATTGTTTCATAACAGAAAGTTCAACACATGATAGCATAGTTGTCTGTTGACATTCACATTTATAGAAGACCTCTGTACTGACAATCAGACGTCTTTCTCGAAGCCTTTTTTCTTTACCACACACATGTTTACTAATTTTGTAACTTTACAGTTTAAGTGCCCAAAATACATTCAAAGCTATAATTTTGTCTGAAATTAATATGCCGAAATAAACCTCATTATAAGAAAAATAATGGCATACGCATTTGACATATTATTTCATCACATACAACCTTATGACACAGTGTTTTATCTAAAACACATTTTATACTGAATAAAAGTAAATACAATGCTTGTAATATGACATGTTATATTTTCACATAATTAATCTGATGTATTCAAATTATAATCAGAAAAAATATTGTATACAAACTTGTTACATTATTTTATTTATTTGTTACTTCAAACATGTATGATCTGTCAAAATGTACAAGCTAATTCATCTCCTTTAATATATCATTACGCAATGCTTTCCAACTTTACCCGATACGAGAAAGAGAGAAAAAAAAAAAAAAAAGAAGAAGGAGGATTGAATAAAACCAGTTCTGAACGTCCCCGATTCTTTCGAACCGAGGGGTTGGTCAGCTACTAATCGCTTTCTGTGAGGTGAATTGTGCTGTGACAAAATTTTACGACTTCCCAAAGGTATGTATTTAGAACCATTTCATGCTTGTAATTACCTTATTAATTAGTATAATTTCTTGATATACTTTCTTCTTAACTCACTGTGCATGCCTGTATGTAATTTTAAACATAATCTATGCATAAACAGTGTATGTATTTGTATCGTATCTAATGTAAACCTTCTGCTTTTTTTTTTTTATTATTTTGCAGGGGGAAAATGGCGATTCTATCATCGGAATTCTCCTGCCTCATACTGGAACTGAAGCGAGGGTGGCTTTTTATTCATTCAGGTTTAAACTAAACCAAATTGCCTTTCAGGATTTTAAAAAAAAAAAAATGCATATAACTTTCTTTAACTGATTACCTTGTATATTTTTAGACCTTTCTAACAAACACAAATTTTGATTCATGATATTGTTTACTATTAAAATGTAAACAACACGGAAAATTGACTTCTACGGCCTCTCAAAAATGCAAAATATGCATTACGCTGACCTTAAAAATGCACCTTCATTTAATACTATTAAATAGTGTTGTCAGAGAATGCCATTGACGAAGAAGAGAACAATTTTTTGTCTTAAATTATTATTTATTTAGCCAACAATTCTATCTTAAAAGATTGTTAAATTTTCATATTTATTTATTTTTTCACTGAATGAAATAAAAATTTATTTATTCAAAATTTTATTTATCATTAACATTCCGTATGTGAATTCTACTATCTAAAATTTAATGATATGTTTAAAAATAAAAGATAATAAATTATTATTATTAATCCAACATTAATAATTATTATTTAATTATAAAAAAAATGTACTTAATACACTTGTATAATTTAAAAAAAAAAAAAAAAAAGTAAATGATAATTACTACGTAAAATCGTATGCAGCCCTCTATGAGTACCCGGCCGGACCAAAGAACTTCTGCCAGCAGAAAAAATCTTTGTATACTCACAAACAACCACATCCAATTTTTTTTATAGATCAAGTTTTTAAAATAATTACTGTACATACTATAAAAAAAATTAAGTAAATAAATTTATTAAGCCATACTACATATTTTAATAAAATTAAGGCCAATATATATAAATATATTTATTTATTTATTTTGCTTTCTTATGTTAAATTGGCCAAATTATATAAAAAAAAAAAATTTATGAACTCACACACTCAAATTTATCAATACTATGTATATTTATATGTGTTAAATTTAGAATTGCATTTAATTCTAAGGGAAAGTAAAGAGAAAAAAAAAATGCTTAAATTCTAAACTAACATAAATTTATAAAATATTTTATTTAAAAAAAAAAAATCTAATTTCTAGCTGATTTCAGCAAGATGTCATTTAATATTTATATTAAATAATTTTGCTAATACATTTTATTAATTGTTAAATTTGCATATTTTTATATATACAATAAAATATAATAGTCTTACATAAAATTTTACACTACAACAATGTTATTAATTAATTTAACTTGAATTTAAGCCTACTTTAATTCTAATTGAATACCGTTAATAAAAGTAAATTAGCTTATCAAGTTAAATATAATATAAACTATGTTTGTCTAATGTTAATTTTGCTGAAAATTCCATAAATTTTAACTGTAAATGCTAATTGCTATACCTTTTGTTATTTATTTTGAAAACAACACGAACTTATATTTTTATTTATTATTTTTTTTTTTTTTTTATTAAATCTAGGAACTATACACTGAGCTAGACACTCCATAAATGTGTAAAACCTAAAAATCAAAAATTTTCCTAAAGAAAACTCAAAATGCTGCTTTTTATAATATAATATTACTAATTTTATTGTTTCTGAGCATAACATCTAGTAATTATACCATACTTAATTTTTTCTTCGATTCCTTTTTCAGCCAAGAATCCTGAAATTTATGCCTAGGTGATGACTATATTGATGTATCTGTGAATTGATAAATTTTCTACAAAAATTTTGTTGGTGTTGGTGCATACCCAGCCGTAGGCCAAAATTGCACCCTATACAGAAAGCCTTTGGTGAGAAAATTTTAATTTTACTTCAATTATTTATTTGTGTATTTTTTTTTTATTATTTTTGTGTGCAATCATGTTGAAATAACTTGCCTTGTCCATTGTTATACATATATATGTTTTTTTTAAAAACCAATGTGCTACACCAAAATCCTTTTTTTAAAATTTTTTATAACACTTTTGTTCATAAAACTTATCCCTGCTGTCTAAATTCTAGACTTTAGCATATAAGTTGTACTTGAACTACCGGAATAAATCTTAGCACTTTTTGTATATTTTATTATATTTAGGCTTATAGCTGACCGCTATCCTAATATAGAGTGCACTAATAATTTATTCCTTGTCAACCATATATTTATATAAGAAAAAAATATATATATGAGTATGCTATAAAGCTGTTCTAACTACCCTGAACCTATAGCTTACACCTACTCATTTTAAAGAGTAATTCTGAAATTTTGTCATCTAAATTATAAGGCTATTAGCAAAGGCTACCCTTATAGAAGACAGAAAAAATTCTCTTTGCTCAATATTGTAACCCTGAGACAAATTGGCGTTCCCATGTTCCTATCCTTTCTTATTATTATTTTGAATTTTAAAAAGGCAAGTTATTAATTTTGTTTCAATTTTATTTTTATCTAAAAGAAAAAAAATTATTTTTAAATTTTGAAAATTTTGAAATTTTGAAATTCGATTAATTATGCATTTTGATTTATTTTTAATACCAATTCATATCCCATGTATAATACTGGGGAGGGGGGAAAGGGTAATGATCTTGTATACCATCCCCGTATAAGTTTGTATATGGTGTATAACCATATAACGACATATTTTCATCATAATAGTCTGTTTGATACTGTAAATATGGGTCTATATTCTCAGAATATTTATTATTTTTTTTATAATGCGTTTTAGTAAGTTTGTCACCCTTTTGACTCGTATTTTTGTTCAATTTGAACCAACAATTTTCAGTTAAGTGCGATTTTCTTTTACAAATGTCACATTTATTTTTGTAATTTTTATCACCCTTAATTTTTTTCTGAGACCCTTGTAAATTCGTAATTTCCGCCTCTGTATGACCTGTTGCGTATTTCGGAGCGTACAGCTGATCCATATGTCGTTTGATCGGCTCTATTGATTTATCTGGAACATATTGTAATAAATAATTAAAGTTTCTAAACTTTTTAGTAACTTCGTAGGGTCCTTGAAATTTTGGCTCTAATGCGCCTGGTTTTCCAATACATTTTAAATATACTGTTTGACCCAAATTTAAATCCTTTACTTTTTCGTATGCCTCTTCATCTATATATTCTTGCATTATTTTCTCCTGGTTTGCAAGGGATTGCATTTTGATTTCCTTCATATGCTGTATTCTGCTTTTAACATAAGAGTGGGTATATATTTCCTCAGAAGGAATATGGGCTGTGAAGGGATTTTTTATTTCCCTTGCGAAAAATAGCAGTGAGGGACTATATCCCGTAGCGCGGTGTTTCGAGGAATTATACGCTAGTTTAAAAAAATCCAGTCTTATGTCCCATTCCGTAGTGCGTTTCGACATAGCTACAATTGATGTTTTTAATATTTTATTGGTAACTTCACAAAGTCCATTTCCTTGCGCACGGTATACACTCACAAATTTCCTTTGTATGTTTAAAGATTCCAAATATTCTTTCATAATTTCGCTTCTTAAATATTTTGCATTATCAAAGATAATTTCTTTACACATCCCATAATTTGCAAAATATTTATTTAGTACATTTAATATCGTCTGTGACTCTACGTTTCGTAGGGGAACAGCTTCCAGGAATCTCGATGTCGAATCAATTATAATTAAAATGTATCTGTTTTTCCTTAACGTGAGGTTTAAAGGTCCAATGACGTCAGCATGCAGGACTGTACCGACTTCGTGATCTTTCACCATTTTTTTAACAGGGACTTTTATTGTTGTGTGTTGTTTAGATGTGAGGCACTGCACACAATTTGCACAATACTGTTTAATGTCTTTGTACATTCCGTGCCAAAAAAGCCTTGTTTTCACATTATCATAAGTTTTTTGAAATCCGAAATGCGCTTTATGAGCTTCTTCTATGGCTGCAATTTTTAATGAATCCGGGGTAATTAAAAGCTCCTTTTTATCTGAACCAGGTTTCAAAATTAATAATTTATTTTGATTTAAAGCAAATCTCTTTGTGCTTCTATTATTTTTGTCTTTTTCGATTTTATTTATTATAATTTTTAATTTTTCGTCTGCATATTGCTCCGATTTAATATTTTCGTCTGTAAGTGCTATGTTACTTGCAAACAAATTATTTTGGAGTTCTCTGTCTGTTGTAAGATTATCTAAATTCCTGCTCAAATAGTCTGCTGGATTGTTAATTCCTTCGACGAATTCGAAGTCGAAATTAAAGTCTTGTAAATCTGCTACCCATCTGTTTATAATTTCCGATTTATCTTGTAAATGTAAATGCTGAGTTAGTGCTTTCGAATCAGTTAACACAGTAAATCTTCTACCTGAAAGCATATATTTAAAATGCATAATTGCTTCATGCACTGCTAATAACTCAAATTTAATACTCGGATAATTTTTTTCCGGTTCTCTAAGTTTTCTCCCGAAAAATTCAACAGGTAGCAAATGACCATCCTTTTCTTGAGCTAGAACACCTGAAATTGCAACTTTGCTCCCATCCGTGAATAAGAAAAATTCCTTGTTAAAATCGGGGGGTCTGAGCGTTGGTTTTTGTACAATTTCTTCCTGAATTATCAGGAAAGCTTTTTCTGCTTCTGGACTCCACTTAAATTTAACTTTATCTTTAGTCAGCTCTATTAAAGGGTTAACTTTGTCGGAATAGTTGGGTATTAGCGTCCGAAAATAATTCGCTAAGCCCAATAAAGATCTGACCCCCTTTTTCGATTTTGGTCTGACTAAATTTTTTACTTTTTCAATATTCTTTTGAGATGGAGAATATCCCATTTGATTCACCCTAAATCCTAGGAATTCTATTTCTGCTTTGCAAATTTGCATTTTTGAAGGTTCGATTGTCATGTTGTGATTTATTAATACCTGTAGAACTTCTTCTAAGGTTTTCGTCATCTCTGCTATTGTATTTGCAGATATCAACACATCATCAATGTAGTATGATACTTTGCTTTTGTCAAAATGTCCCAGAATTTTATCGATTACTTCTGCAAAAATTGCGCTAGAATTTCGTGTGCCAAAAGCTAAACGAAGTGGCATATGTTTTCCAAATTCCGTAATAAACGCTAACTTTTTGCAATCTTCTGGTTTTAAATTTATTTGGAAAAAAGCACTATGTAAGTCTAGCACCGTATAGTATTTTTTACCGCTTATTTTTTGTAATAAGTCTTTTACGTCCGGCATCGGATAAGTATAAGGTTGTAAAATTTGGTTTAATAGTCTTAGGTCCGTTGCCATTCTAAACTTGGGTTCTGCATTCGGGTTATTACTCGGATTTTTCTTTCTAACGAAAATAACTGGAAAAGCATACTCGGAGTCAGTCTTCTCTATAATTTTAGCCTGTAACAGTTGTTCAATTTCCCTTTTCGCATACTGTCTTACTGACTGAGGCAATTTATATGGCTTAGCTTGTACCGGGAATTGATGATTCAATTGAAAACTTGGTGCAACAAACGCTGATTGCCCCAATGTTTGATAACTTTTTGAAAATGCATGAACATTGTCCATTAAAATTTTTCGAAATTTTTGTTGTACTTCCTCTGATAAATGGCTTAAATCGAAATCCGTCTCTTTAATTTCTGCTTCTCGCAATTTTCTTACATCTTCTATATTTAAATTATTTATTTCATAAAATGTCCCTTTCTCTATATTATCAGTTGAGTCATCTTGCTTGCACTCAAAGTTCGTTATAATTTCCCCTATTTTAGTTCCTTTCTGAATAATTAACTTTTCTAACAGTTTATTCTTTATTATAATATTTATGTTATTATTTTTTTGAACTTCGTGGAACGAAGTCTCGCATGAAAATTTACTATTTTCTTGAATGGGGTCAAAAATAATTATATCTGACATATTTATATCCTCTGGGCATTTTAATTTTACAATTTTCGATTCTTCAGGTTGGAGAAAAATTCTATTTTTAGTAATGGCAAACATACTTTTATTTGAATGTTCCCCTGAATTACATGGCGTAATGTTATTCACTTCATAATTATTTACTTCACTTGCAACGTTTAATTTAATTTGTTGATTTTTAAATTTTAATGTTTTATTGCATAAATCCAAAATCATATGATTTTCTTTGAGATAATCGTACCCTAATAACATTTGGTACTGCCTATCAAAATCATCATTAGTGACATAAAATGTGCCTGTTGTGAATATACCTTTTAATCGAAAAGTTAATTTTACACATTGTTTAAAAAAAATCTTTGAATTTGTTAAAGTTTTAATTTGGATCTGATTGCCCAAATATTTGATTTTGACGTTTGTATCTTTAATTTTTTTGAATAAAGAAGGTGATAAAAGGGACACAGCAGCTCCGGTATCCAGTAACGCTTGTATTTCGACGCCCTGTATACTTAGTGATATAATTGGCAGACTATCTTTGTCTGCATTTGTTATATTTGCGATTGTTTTATTTATTTTATCGATTTCCGTCTCTGAAAATCCCGAATCTTGATCCGATTTCGCTGTTTTCTTTGCCCATTTTTTTTTTCTTTTGCGCTTTTCAAATTGATAACCATTTTGATCATAATTCTCAGAAATATATCCAAAATCCCTATTTCCCGAATTCCAGTTAGGTTGTGAATAATCGTACATCCCATAATGCGTCGGGTAATTAAAGGAATTGTAGTAATCATTATAATATCGTTCATAATCATTATAATGAAAATTGTTATTGAAATGGGAACCCTGATAATCATTGTGTTTATTAAAGAGTTTCTTATTCCGCGGAACACTATCATCTCTAATTGCATGGTTTTTTTTCTTTGATTTTTTTAGTTTTTCAATCTCCCCTTTTAATTTCTCGATTAGCTCTTTGTTTTGCTTACTTGATTCTATAATGTTCTCATAAAGATCTTTGTTTTCTTTATTTATTGCGTTAATTTCCTCAAACTTTGATTCATTATACGCACTTTCCATAAGTTTTGCTAACTCGCATGCCTCCTTGAAGGACCTGGGCGCATTTTTACGCACATCTAGTGCAATATCCTGTCTAATTGAATTTAAAAAATTCGACATTTTTAAGATTTCGATAAAATTCTCTTCCTTATTATCCACATTTTCGCCTGCACTTTCGATATAAGATTTTACACCCTTTTTAAACTCCAAAATGAAATCCTCTAT
The DNA here is from genome assembly GCA_963932465.1 of Maratus speciosus. Lineage (NCBI taxonomy): Eukaryota > Metazoa > Arthropoda > Arachnida > Araneae > Salticidae > Maratus > Maratus speciosus. Next base: position 250,802,623 of record OZ010793.1, on the reverse strand, counting down.
CGTTTGACTTGCGGCCTGTTTTAAATTTAGGAAATTGCTCTGAGCATTAAGGAAGCTTAGTTTTGTACCAAATAACTCCACCAAATTATTTTTAAATAAATTATAATTGGTCTCGTTATATGTTTCAATCTGTTTACTTAAAATATGTTTTGCGTCCCCAGTAATTTTAGCCTTTAAAATTAATAATTTAGTTTCTTCCTGTATATCTGTCGAATTCAAAATATTATCAAATTCCTCTAAGAAAAATATAATGTTTTTGTTCTTTTTATTGTCAAATGGTGACACTAACTTAATACGTGTATCTATATCCAGCGTCTGAGTCATTTTTAACAAGTATTAGTAATCAATGTATACTTTTTCAAAATATCAATTCAAAATAGATCCTATACCTCTTAAAAGAATATTTTGCATCTCATACTATTTTCTCTATATTACAATATATGTATGAAAATATTCTAAATTGCATAAATACATAAAAACAACAACACTAAAATTTAAAAAATTTCTTAGGAGATGAAGTTGTTTTGTAGATTATTCTTTTACACACATAAATACCCCTAAAATATTTATAATACACGTATATATAAAAAACAACATAATTTCATTTAACAGAAAAATATCTGTCTTTTTCTACAGAAAAAACAATTTTTTTTTTTTTTTTTTTTTTTGTAAATATTGTACTACTACTTCGTAGTACGACTCATAAATTTTCTTTTGTATCAAGGTGATACAATTTCAAAAATCATGATCTATTGACATTTCAATCATTTTTATACCAGACATGTTATCAAATTTTACTTATTATTCTTCTTATTATTATTATACAGTATATAAAAAAAAATTATTTTTACAAATGTGTCATCTGTGATGTGAATGCCATTATTTTTCAATGGTAACTGAGATCCAACCACAAGAGAAAAGAGAGAGAAAAAAAAACAAAATTGTAATTCCTAAATTTACCTATTATAAATCCCAGAATTATTTTTTTATTTCCTTTTGTTTTTTTACTAACATATATTATTCATTTTATTTATATAAAATTATTATATGTGTGTCATTATTGTTACAATAATAAATTTAATTTTAATAAAATTTTAATCAATTAAACTTACATACCTACAATATCTTTAAAATTGTGACATTGAAATAATACTTAAATTTATTTTCCTTTATTATTATTATTATTATTATTATTATTATTATTATTCCTAATGACCTCAGATGAACGTTCCTGAGTCATAGCACCATTTACCTATCTAATGACCTCAGATGATCGTTCCTGAGTCAGAGCACCATTTTACTATCTAATGACCTCAGATGATCGTTCCTGAGTCAGAGCACCATTTTACTTATTAAGGGGGGATGCTGGACAGATAATTACACTTGTTTATTTTTTATTAAATATATATCCAAAATCGTTAATTGGTCCAAATCATCCAAGCAACCTCATAGCAAATTGGTATATAATTTTATATACCTTAGATAAATTTACATAACTAGGGGGCTCGGCCCCCTACGAGCTACGCTCGCCAACCCCCGTCCAGATTCCGCAGACTCTAAATGCATGCTAATTTGATCGGCTTTAAAAAGATTTCGAAAGATTGAATTATAATTTAAAAAGCAGTGGCGATCTCCCTATAAACGGATTTCTATTCATTTCTCTTTGATTGGGGAATTTTAACGCCAAATCCGCTGCGGTACTACTTGATTATCCCGTCGACCAATTTCGCCAAATTATATAAATCGCCAAACCACTCGCCAAATTATACAAATTGACATAATTTTTATTTTAAATAACGAAAGAACAAATAAATTAGTACAACATTAATAAAAATACAAATAAAACGCCGAAATAAAAATAACTTGATGACGTAGACATGTGTAACAACATTTCAAAATAAGCTAATATAAGAGGAATTAAGTAAACAGAGTCTTCGTCTCCTGGTATTTTTAAACAAAGCGAAAAGTAAGTTCTTTTAAATGAGACATTTTAAATTAATCGTTTTTAATCTGGCGTAATTTTGACCAAGCTATTCTTTCTCTTTTAAATAATCACGTTAAAATGCTTTTGTTAGAAATGAAATATTATTTGCGCTTTCCTGACAAAAATAATTGAAAAGTATCCTCTCAAAATATCAAATAAATGTCTAGCGCAATTTCTAAATTTAAACCGTTTTGCAATATTATTTTGTGTTCATTTTATGTAATAACTGTAATGTGACGTAAATATGACGTAATTTCTCCTATTTAAGACTTCTAACGCATATTAATAAATTTATTATTTTACAAATTCCTTTCTCTCTTAAAATTCACGTGTAATTATAGTTTTTATGACGTAATTTGTAATAAGTTCCTGCTTTTTGTACATAATTATTTAATTCTAATTCCAAATGTTTTTTATCTGTTTATAATAGTCACGTGTAAATAAATTTTTAATTTATTTACACGTATAAATATTTTTTTTTATTTTCTGAAGCAAACATTATTGTTTCCGCTGATTATACAGTTGGCAACAGTTTAAATTAATATCACTTTCTAAAATCTGTAAAAAATATCTCTAGAAATGCTGAAAATTTGAATTTAAAATAGAAATAAAACCTCAAAAAATGAGTCAAATTAAAAAACGAAATACAATCTGCACACCGGGAACTTCAATCGTATAAAATGATCTAAAAATGATTAAATTCCCGTGAACAGTTTTTGCTCCTATAAAACTTTTTTAGTGGAACGATTTTGTCCAATTTTAGCATTAAATATCTCTTAAAATAATTCTTCGATTTGAAAACTGTCTGCATCAGCGTGTTTATCAAACATTTCTGTATAATACTACCGATTTTCATATTTTTGTATGCATTATTTTTGTTAATATTAACGAAGAAAGACCTCCGGTCACAAAAAATTCAAAACCGGCGGCGGCGGCGGCGGCGGCGGTGACAGCGGTAGTTACTTTTTTTTAGAATAGAGAGATATAAGTGATCGTATTTACCTAAATTCTAGTAGAAGAGCAACGCGAAGCATTAATAAAATTAAATTATAATTCGCGTCAAAAAGTAATTATTAAATTTGAATAATTACGAATAAAATTAAGAGTTTGCGTTGTGAATTATTTAGACGAACTCTTCCACTTATGAATTAAACTAAAATTTAAGCTGTAAAAAAAAGAATTGACACACTTTAAATATTATTAATTAAATAATTACAGAAACTTTTTAAAACTTGATTAAATATTTTATTTACATTGAACATATCTATATACAGAAAAACATAATATTAATTCAAAAAATAGAAAGCAACACTTTTGTTTGCTTCTCATTATTTTAAGTATGTTTAATCTTTTTTAAAAAAAAGACAATATTTTCACGTACTCTAATTATTATAATTGTTTCTTTTTGCTAAAAGAAATACTCTCTTTCCTTTTTAAAATTACCTTAATCTTATTTAATTATTGGTTTGGTCGGATCTCAGATAACTCTCTACCATAAAATATCAGAAAAGTATTTTTTAAGATTTTTCATATGATCTTAAGTGGTAAAAGAAAATGTTTAAAATAGTACCTTCTTTTAATATACGGGATGGTGGCCTTTATTTATCAAATTCCGAGTTGTTGCGTTGCTTAGGATCATGGCAATGTGTCATCAGGAACGCATCCTCAATTCGGCTTGATTAGGATCACTCCGATCTGTACATCAGGAAGACATCCTCAATTTGGCTTGTTTAGGCTCACTCCGATAGGTACCTCAGGAAGACATCCTCAATTAGGCTTGATTAGGCTCGATTAGGCTCGCTCCGATAGGTCCATCTCGCCTGGGCTTTACTAGGGCTTACGGGACTCATTGCACGGGCTTTCAGGAGAGCTCTTGCATCCTCTACATCTTTTTTCAGACTATCCTTTTTTCAAAACTTATTCTTCTTGCACACCAGCTCCTGCAGTGGGAGGAACTATTTTTGTCTAGTCCATTGTTATTGGATGTGAGAAGATTTTTTATTATACTTCGATAGGCCTATTAGCTAGCAGTCTGCAAATGGCCCCTAACATATACTTTAATATTATTATCTGCCTTAAAGTTTGGGTGGTCTGAAAAGTCATAAATTTATCCCAACACTTTTATTGAGGCCATAAATTGATTCCAACGTTTTTATTATTTTACGACTTCTAATTATACACCACGTTCCATTGGCTTGTCATAAGACGACACCATGGCGTCTGGCTAGTTGTTGTCTGAGATCCGAACTCAATTCAATATTATACATTCATTTTACAATACAACAATTTTTTAAAAATATATATTTACTATTTAAAATCAACTTAATAATTTTTGTATGAACTTACACTCTTATTTTACTTAAATATATAAACATTATAATTTTACACTCATAATTATATTTTATAAAAAATATTTATACAAACAGAAATAACAAATTACGCAATTTTACTTTGATTTAACCAACATGGTGCGGGAACATATCATAGTTATATGTTGCCCAGCATCCATCAAGTCCTTTAATATTTCCAATTAAATGCCACTGCATGTCAATTCTTTCTGACTTTATTTCTTCCAAGTCCTCTAACTGTAAATAACAAAACTGTGCTTCTAATACATCTACTGCATCATCCAAATGTGAATCTTTAAATTGTAATGACACTGTGACTGGGAATCTATTCAAAAAATACTTTACATCAGAAAAGGAAGCAGTTGGAAGAGTAGAAACATTTGCCACTTTTGCATGTGCAACTACTTCATCATTTATAGGAAATTTGTGCAAAATGTAGTCACATACCTTGCAGAAATATTGCCTAACATGTGAAAAAAAAAATTTCTTATCTTTTTCCACTAGTCCTTGCACTATGTTAGTGGTTGCAGTTCCTATTACCAGATCTTCGTCACTTTTTTGATTTTCAGATTTATTATAATTAACTTGAAAAATGGAATTGGACGAAACAACAATTGAAGATTTCACAAACTTTGATAAAATAGATCTAAAAATGTCACAAATTATGGAATGTAATACATGTATTTATGGAGTTCTTGACTGCAATGCCACATTTGGAACATTAAACAAAGGTATAGTAGAACATAAAAAAGAACAGAATGCTTTATTGAGTTCTGAAGATAGGAACATAAATAAGCGTTCCTCCCGTGTCAACATTTCATATGAACTACCTTTCGCAAATTTTTTAGGGGCACGTGTGATTCACTTTTACGCTTTACTGCATTTTGGGAATTATCTTTTGAACTACTAGATAACTGAGTTTTGTTATGCTTAGTAGAACTACATATATTCTTCTCCTTTTCTTTTTTATCAGTTGGAAGATTTTCGTTTACATCTTTACTCACTTTGGGTATTTTATAGCTTTCAAGTGAACTTTTTATTTTCAACTGGCTTGTATTTACTTCATCTTTGAAGAATGAAAGTAATGGAGTCCATTGGTCCAGTACTCTAGTTAGGCATTTTCCTAGAGATAACCAACGGGTACACACATGCTTCAAGATTTTTTTAACTTCAGTATCATGTAATCTTTGGAAATCTTTCAATCTTTCTTTTCTTTTAGAACTTTTTTCCAGATAATAAAAAATATCAATAAAATATTCTTCAACAAGAACAGGTAAACTTGCTGCACCTCTTTCAGCTGCGATATTAATTAAGTGGCAAAGACACCCCATAACAAACATTTTCATTTTCCTTTCTTAAATGTCCTGCCACACCATTCTTCGTCCCAACAATAATCGGAGCATTATCAACACTTAGTGCCAAACAGTTGCTCATTGGAATGTCACCTTTTTCCAATTCCTTCACAATTAATTGAGCAATGTTGGCACCAGTAGAATCTGTCTGTAAAATTTTGACAGAAAGCAAGTGGTAGTCAATTTGGGATGTAAGAGGACTAAAAAAAGAAACAACGATAGGATACATTTTTGTATCTGCATTGTTACTACCGTCTGTAGATACAGTAAATGGAGCCGATCTTACGATATTAATTACCGTATCTTTACTGTTACTGGCCATTTCCTTTACTATTGCAGTTGTTTTAGTTCTTGCACAGGCATATTTCTTTGCAACAGCACTGCCCGGGAACATTTTTTTAAAAAGCGATGATGCGTGATCTGAAGCATTCAAAGGTAGATTGTGCTCTAGTAAAAATGACGGGAAGAGGCATTCCGCTTTAATAACACATTGAGCTGTTTCATCAACATTAAATGAAAGTTTGGAAGTTGCTTTAATTCGTTTAACATTATCCATATGTTTTTTGTCCCAATATGCTTTACTACATCTGCTCTGCCGCCATGCGATACTTTTAAATCATCACAGCATGCAGTGCATTTTGCATACAAACTTCCGTTCGATGACGGCACAATGTATTCAAAATCCTCTGTAAACAATGATTGATAAGACGAAGCATATTTTTTTTTTTTTTTTTTTTTTTTTTTTTTTTTTTGCCGCCATAGTTGCACATAAATAAAAAATCGCAATACAAATGACGAAAAAAAGACAATTAACTGCGACTCCACACCTTAACAAATACTACCGCTCGACGTGATCATAAAACATTCAAAACTGCAGTAAATACTAGCTTATCTCGATCACTTACCGAAAGACACGACACTTCACGTTTATTGGGCAGTTGAACCGTAACCACACCTACTTACTTTGCGACTTCAAACCCACTAACCAATTACAGAGGAGAAAAGTCTTTCTGGCTATCTTCCCTATGATAAATTGGCTGGGTGGTTCCGTTTTACGTAGCAACGGAAAACGAAAATGATGGAATTTTCAGATATAGTGGAAAATCGGGAGAAATCTTGAGAAAAGCGAAAAATCAGGAGAATTTTGAAAAAAGCGGGAGATCGGGAGGATTAAAAATCAGGAGACTTGGCAAGTCTGTAAATAATATAAAGTTTTAATGGAATATTGCTGCTGTTAGCAGGAATAGTCTGTTAAATATTCAAAAATTTCAAAATAGGCAGCCTTTCAATTAGTCTTTTCTTGAAACAGCATCACGGTTCAATAAAACAAAATGTATCACTTAGTAGTTAGAAATTTGTACAAACACATGGAAAAGAAAAAAAAGTGGGGTCTCGTCATATTTTAATTAAAAAAATGTCAAAAATCACAAAAAAAAACTGTCATTTATCATACTTTTTCCCAATCAGAAAACAAAACATCCCGTTTTTCTTTCCGCTAGCTATGTTTTTTCCCTATGAGAAAATGGAATATCCCTTTTTCTTTCTCCTTCCTTGTTCTAAATGGGAAAAAGGGAAATTTAAACGGGATATTTTGACTGTGAATTTTTGTAAATTTTGTTATTTTTTTTTAAAAATATGACGAGGCCCCACTTTTTTTTCTTTTCCATGTGTTTGTACATACTTCCAACTACTATGTGATATATTTTGTTTTATTGAACCGTGATGCTGTTTTGAGAAAAGACTAATTGAAATGCTGCCTTTTTTGAATATTTAACAGACTATTCCTGCTAACAGCAGCAATATTCCGGTTAGGACTGGGCGATGTAGAAATTTCTTAAATCGATTTATCATCCATCCAACATCGCGATTTAATGCTAAATCGCGATTTAACACCGATTTTACATTTTAGAATATGGAAGCCTATTTTTTAATTTTTAGTAACAAAATACGATCTTTATATGCCCCCCCCCCCCCCCCCCTCCTGTATTATTTAGTATATTTAGCTTTTAATTTGTCAAATAATTTTGAAAAGAGGTATATTTTACACATAAAAAAGCTTTGAATGTGCCAAAACACTAGCTTTTTTTTTTTCCATTTTAAAAATTAGTGACCTATTGTAATACATTTTATAAACTCATTCTATAAGAAGTAATATAAAAGAAAATGATTTTTTTTTTCTTTTTTGTCTGACTTGTTACAATCTACTTGTCACAATGCATGCTACAATCTAAATTCCTTAAGGGGGGGGGGGGGGCTTCCCCTAGCCCACTCAAATAGCACTTCATTGCTAACAGCCTACAAACACTTTTTTTTTTTTTTTTTTTTTTTTACAGACACAGATTTAAAAAGTTACTGAGGTAAAACAGAAGCATATTAAAAGACTTCAACGATGAATTTAACCATTCATTTACCATGATGAGAAAAGTAGTAAAAAAAAGAGGGGGGGGGGAGATAAGAAATAAGGTGCAATTTTATATCTTTTTAACTTTTAGATTAAAATAAGATTTGTTTAACATAAATGCTGACATTTATATAGCGGATGGAGAAGGATTGAAAGTGTGACCCTTGGAGCACATCACTGAAATTGCTGATTTTTTCGTGGTTGTTGCCATCCTTTAAGATTAGTAATAAAATATAATCTTAAAATATATCTCTTTTTAATGATAACAAAATGTCAAAAAAGCAGAAAATCGCAGATCTGCAGAAAAATCTAATGAATGCCTCCTCCAGCCCTCCCTCATTCTGCTGCAAAAATAAAGTTACTTGACACATTACAGAACTTTTATTAAAGTATTTTTAATTAATTACAAAATTATAATAAATTAAAACTAAAATATTCCCATAATACCTAAACATATGAAAATTAATTTTTCATGAAAATAATGCTTAAAAATATAAACTAAAAATAGATGAATTTGGATATAAATAGTGAATCAATTTCAGCAAGATACTCAATCCATGTGACTGGCATTGAAATCGGATGTCAAATCTGATGCATGACTATTTTAAAATATTTTAATGAATTACAGGATAATAAAAAATAAAGAATATGTATTAAAATATTACCCAAACATGTGAAAAATGAATGTTTCATTAAAAGAATGCATAAAAATAAAAACTGAAATTCGATGAATTTGGATTTTAAATATGAAACTTTATTCTTTTTTTTCCAACCATAAATACTCAATCAATTTCAGGAAAAAAATATTAATAGTAAAAGAAAAATATTTCATGTGGATCACGGCCAAATAGTGATACACAAAACAATGCATGACTATACCTTTAAAATAATTTCATTAATTACAAAACAATAGAAAATAAAAAATAAATGTTAAAATATTACTAAAACATGTAAAAAATGAATTTTTCATCATAAGAATGCATAAAAGTATAAACTGCAAGTCGATGAGTTTGGATTTTAAATATAAAACTTTATTATTATTATTTTTAATCATATAAATGCTGAATGAATTTCAGGAAACAATCTTTTGAAACAATGCAGGATTCTACTTTAAAACATTTTAATTAATTACAGAATATTGGAAAATAAAAAATACATATTGCAATATTACTCAAATATGTGAAAACTTAATTTATCATCAAAAGATTGCATTAGCATATAAATTGAAATTCGATGAATTTGGATTTTAAGATTTAAACATTACTTTTTCCTTTCAACTTTCCACTATATAAGTTCTTAATTTCTGAAAAATACACATTCCAATTTCGTAAACTCAATCTTGTTTACAAAATAAATAAATAAATATCAATTCTTACTTAAATCGCCTTTTTCTTAAATTGGATCCTGCTAAATTGATTTAACACCAGCTTGCCTTGTTTTCATTAAATCGTCTTTTTCTTAAATCGGAAAGCATTGACGCTTGCGATGTTTGCTTAAATCGGATCCTCCTAAATCGATTTAACACCAGCTTGGCATGCAAGTGGTAGATACATCAAAGTAGATAAATCGTTTTTCCGATGTTAGCTCTGAATCAGTATTCTGTTTTAAATCGATTTAAAGCCAATGGCTAAATTGCGATTTAAGACAATGGCTAAATCGCGATTTAAGATAATGACTAAATCGCGATTTAAGACATTGGCTAAATCGCGATTTGACATTAGCTAAATCGCGATTTCCGATTTTGGCTTAAATCGATTTAAAGACCAATGGTTAAATCGGATTTCCGATGTAAGCTTTAAATCGATTTAAGGCCCAGGCCTAATTCCGGTAAAGTTTTATATTATTTAGCTTGTCCTAGTAGTACACTTTGATATTCTATAAGAAAACGTTTGGGGTACTATTGCTTAAATAAGAAAATACGTGTGGAAAACGGACAAAAACGTCATTTTCATTGCATTTTGAGGCAACATAACAATGTAAAATAACAATGCCCCATGGAAACGAACACAGTCTACTAAGCAGGTAGTGTTATACTAATATTTCATCACAAAAGAATTTTGGGATGTCGTTGCTTTCCCAAGCTTTAGTACTGCAAACATACTCGCATTTCACTTTTCATGAAAAATGACGGTCACAACCTTGAACTTTGACATTTTCTACAGGGAAGGGAAAACTTTTTCAGGGCTTCAAAATTGCACATTATTTTTTAAATGTGATCTACTTCAACATAAAAAAAATCAAGCAAAACAAAAAATACAACTATCACACTTGTCTGATTTTCAAAATAATGGCTCTTAATATCCATTAAGAGGGTTTTATGCTAAGAAGATTCTGAAAAAAAAAAAAAGGGGGGGTGGGGGGGCAATAAATAAATTTGTAAAGAATGAAAAGATAATATAAAAAGCCTCTCCATATTATATATATATATATAACTTTTTTTTTTTAAATGAGGGGGGGGGGGGGGGGGGGTCAGTTAATATTTGGATTAAGAGCTTGTGTTTAGACAGTAACATTAAAAAAATTTCAAATGAGTTTTATTTTGAACAGAAGTACTATCAAATCCTAACTACTAAATTTACTAAAATTATCATGTAGTTCAGCAAAATACACACAGAAAGAACATGGATATATCTAACAGATTATGAACACAATAAAATTAACTAACTAAGACTGTTCCATCTCTAGATGCAGAAGCCAAATAACCATCATTATGGGGACTCCAGCAAAGGGAAGAAATCTTTTTCTTGTGCCCAATCAGGGTTTTAGCAGGTTTGCAAAGAGTGGATTCGGGTTCTCCATCTGAAAAGATAATATATATAATGAGTATTAAAAAGTTTATAAGGTCCAATTTAAAATAATAAATGGTTTAGGAAAATACTTAATGGCAGCATCTAGCATTACTTAGAAAATATACTTTTGATGAAATGATACTAGAAAACACTTATTGAAAGAATTCAGCAATTTTCTCTTGTTTTAATTTTTTTCTCTAAATAATCATAATTGTTCATACTAATATTTTTTTAAATTGTCTAATCGATGTTGCAGACCATTTTAAAAAATTTAATACATTCCTTATTTTTGCATCAAGTAGTTTTTCAATAAATTTTCTCTTATCTTGATCATCCTCGTTATTTTGCATTCCTTTTCAAACATTTTTGAAAATTTCTTTTAGCTTTGCAGCTAAATGTAGCTGTTGATCACTATCTAGGCCTCAGTCTTTTGTAATAACATCAGGTATGCTTTCAGGAGTTTCTAGAGTTTTACCCATTATTTGTGAGATAAATTCTCACATTGGTTATATTTGCCATTCTTTTTTATTCTTTGGAGTCAGTTTTTCGGTTGGTATGCGAACTTTACCGATACACTTTGATACCGATACTCTTTTGTCGTTCATAATTTCCATATGGGTAAATCCATTCTCTTTTCATTTTGGTTACTTACGCTTATTTACAATCGGGCCAAACTCTGATAATTATCAACATGACATTATCTTTCTTAACTAGCAATTTTTAATTGTAGCAAGTAATATTCGATTTCATAACATCGTCATATAATGCAATGAATGCTCCTGGAAGATTATGTATTTTTATTATTGTTATTATTATTTTTATTTATTTTTTGATAAATTTTTGTTTATCTTCTGATTCTTCTAAAATTCTTGTATGCATTTCATGCAGATACTGGCTTTAAAAGTACAAATTATTTTTTTATTGCACATGTGGAAAAAAATACATTGATGTGTTTTAACAACACATTTTCAAGGTTTGTACAGACTTCAGAAGAAAAAATCCAAGGAGTCTAGTTGAATTCTAAGGAAGCCAAGAATTTTAAAGTATTTACCGTATTTTTTTAAGTATGATGCACCCTCATGTAACACGTACAATGTTTAACAAGAGAAAAAATTAGCAGAAATCGTTTTAAAGAGATCTTATACTATTAAAATCTAACGGAAGTGAAACAATTGTACAGTATTCACAATATTTTGCTTACTGGTTTCATACATTTCAATACAAAATTGTCAGACCATTGTTTTATGCAATGGCCATATATATATATATATATATATATATATATATATATATATACATAGGGCAGTCAAATCGCAAACATTGATCATGTATCACATGAACCTAAAAAATTAAAGTAAATTTTGAAGAAAAGAAAACACATAGCATATACAAATACTTAAAAAAAAAAAAAAAAAAAAAAAGAAGAATGGTAAGAAAATCATTTGTAGATCATTTAAATCATTTTGTCATCACTTGAATTTCACCTTTGTACACATGAAAATATTTTTATTTTACTTCCTTTAAATGTGAATCTCTTTTGTGCCATACATAAGAGAGATGATTATACAGACAATATTATTCAGCGTGTAAGATACGTATCAAGTTTCTAATCTTGCATACTTCAATTAAGTGATTAACCCTTAAATGCCGGGTGTTGCTTTTCGGCAACATACCCAATTGAGGCTTCTAAAATACTATTAGAATAATATTGAAGCTATAATGACTAATGTTGCCAATAAAATACATTCTGAAAATATTATTAAATCGATTTTCAACATGTAGATGGCAACACTTGTGCTGTTTAAGAATAAAGATAGATTTATTTTTTCAATTGTTGCTACTTGTTCTTTTTGTTTTGTTTGGAAGCTTGCGAAGTACCCTATTTTGTTTTGCAGTGAGCAAGTAAAATTTATTTCTTATTATAGTTCCTAAAATTCTTGTGTGTTTAATATTATAGAATTTTATTAAGGAAAATTATTTTTCCCATTAAAGACCAGTATTGCCGATAAGTAAACTGTTTTTTAGCCGTAAACCATACTGAAAACAAAATATGATTTTTTAAAATATTTTTCCCATGATTTATTTAAAAAATGAAAGCCGAAAAACATTATTACAATAATTTTTGAAAAATCAGGCATTTAAGGGTTAAAGCTGCTTAATTTTGCTTCACAATAATTTAAGGAGTATTTTGTATATCTGTTTAAGAACCACTCATTAAATATAATGTTTGCCATCCATGCTGATTTAATGCAGTAGTAGTCAAAGAAATTTAAAACAGAGCTTGGTTCGCAATTGCACACTTTTCAGTAACTGGTCTGCTGAAAGCGGGAAAAAGCAAGATAGAAGATTGATCACACAAAGAGATTGATTTTAGTGAAAGAATATACAGTCACTACTGGCCAATTTCAATAATGTTAATTGATAGTAATATCCATGATCCTATCAAGAGGCATGTACGTACATGGTGTCGTCCCCCCCCCCCCCCACACACACACACAAAGAAAGTCTGGTATTTATTTTATCAGATACATGTTTGTAGTGAATAGAGTTCAGAATAACTTTGAAAAACACACATGATGTTTAAGTCAGATGGGCATTATATGCTATTTGATTCAAAGATTAACCAGACAGCAATTTTGTGATGATCACAGAATAACTTAACATGCTGAAATGAAATTTCATTCATTCATAAAAAAAAAAAATCATGCAAAGAAATTGTTTTTATAGTGATACTTTAATGAAATTTTATGTTGTGAATATGTTTTACCATATGTACCAATGCAGTTGTTGTTGAGTTCCTACAGAAGTCGTGATGCTTCTATTTATCTCAGTTGATGTAGATTAGTTGATTTGTCTGAGTGCTTCAATGTTTAAGCAAAATGGAATTCCTTACGAATTCTTGAGCATTGGGATGGTAGAAGTAGCCAGGGATCGTGGGGAAAGAGGAAAAGGTCCCAGAGCCATACTTTTTTTTTATATATATAAATTAGTTAAATCAAAATATACTAAAATAGGAATAAAAAAAGTTAATAAAAATAGAAGTTTACAGTTAAAATAACTAATTTTGAAAAGAAAACGGTGTGTATTTGACGACTCACTTCATCAGGCAATGAAGAAGCGAAGTGCAACAAATCAAATCGCCGTAAAAGATCGAGACAGAAAAAGAATGAAAAAGGAATCACGATCGCACTTTGGATGCAGAAAAATGTTCCAATGATCATAGAGCAGGTGGGTGGGTGGGTGGGGGGAAATCTCTTCAGATTTGACGGCAAACTTCATCAGCCAATGAGGAAGCAAAGTGCAACGAATCAAAGCCCTTCTTTCAAAAATGAGAGAGTGTGGGGGATGAGGAGCATGGAATCATGAGAAATACATGAAAACAAGATAATTTTGATAGATAGTGGATGTTTACCGGTGCCAAATGCTTAGACAGGAACGATGTCAAGGAAATAAACTGAAAAATATGAGAATAGAATTTAAAATAAAGGGAAAAAATTTAAAACATGGTTAGAATTTAGAAAAACCGCAATGATGTGTTTAAGGTGGTTCATGCCTTTCTTTTGGAAGGTGGGGCAAAACCGTCATCTCTACTAAGGATGACAAGTGGTCTATTTTTACCAACAGCATTGTTAATACTATAAGTTTTAATTGACCGCAACTCCGCAACGCTTCAATGGGTATAAGAATATGATCTCTGTGGAAATTTTGTGCGAGTTTTTTAATAACTTGCGAAATTAGTCAAATATTGAGATCATTGTGAATGACATTGTTCCGGAAGTTGCATTAACAGCCTGTCTTAAAATAGTATTTTGAGCTATTTGAAGTTTTTGCATTTTAGTTTCGCAAACAGATCCCCAAACAACTGACCCGTAAGTCATGGTGGATCTGATAAAGGATTTATAAAGCAATAACTTGTTAGAAATTGACAGACAACTATGTCTAGCTAATAAAGATTTGAGGGAGGACTTGGCAGCAGTAGCTTTAGCACGTACATCTTGAATCTGCCTTGTCCAGAGTAATTTAGAATCCAGGTAAATTTCTGGATATTTATAATCGTTAACCCAGGGTTTATCTTCATTATCAGTTTTACCATATGCATCACCTGATTAATTGCATATTTACTAAATTAAAAATGTCTGTAATAACAAACATTTTTGCATTTTATCATTTCGCATGCTTTATTATATTTTTCATTTATTTATTTATTTATTTATTTATTTATTTATTTATTTTATTTTTGGTCCATTAAATAATTATTATTTTTTAAATAGAAAATGAGTAAAAATATCTATCCATTATTTCATAATCATGATAAATTTTTCAATATATTACAGGTGCAGATTCACGGTTGCCAGTTACCATCTGGTGACTAATTTTTTTGCTTTGGCCACTAACTTTTGATGTCACTCACCATGCGATTTAAAAGAATGCTCCTTTTCCTACCACATGGCAGATTTCCGCTTCTTTCTTACGTTTTCTTTTATTTTAATGAAATCCGTAGATTCTCCACCACAATTCTGCGATATTTACTGCTTTTGTTCTTTTTTCTACTGTCCATAATGGATGACCTCAATTGGTTCATTTTCATTCATTCAATCATTTCCTCAATCGGTTGAGAACTTCATGAAAACGGTCAAGGAAAAATCAACAAAATTTTGTTGATGACTCGCCAAATAAAATCACGAATTTCATCAATCGCTCGTGAAATAAAATCACAAATTTCATCAATCGGTCGCAAAATAAAACTGTGAATTTTCTCATAAAAAGTTATCATATCTCTAAATAATTAAAAAAATTCATTGTGACCTGTCCAGAACTAGAGTTCATTAAAGTAACAAGAAGCTTCCTAATAACTATGAACATGAAATCAGTGATACTAAATGGCTTTGCGGATGCTTCTTCTAAGGCTTGAAGTGAGTTATATATATGCAAATTGTGTCTAACACCAATGAAACTACTAGTCACCTTCTTTGCAGTATGTATTTCGTGTGGGCCTCACAAAAGTTACAACAGTACCAAGACTTGAGTTGCCCCCTTGTGTTCTTCTTGCAAAGTTAACTCGCAAAATTTTGGATGCTTTAAAACAACCGATGGACTCTGTCTAACTACAGTCTGATTCTACAATAGTGCTGGCTTGGATTGAAACCACGTCAACCTCTTAAAAACATTTGTGAGCATCAGAATATCTCAAATTCAGGAACTATGAAAGGACTTTCAGTGGTTTTATATCTCATTTAAGCACAATCCAGCAGATATGGTTTCTAGAGGCAGCACCTTCCCTTTTCAATGTACCCTCTACAGAGACTGCTCGTAATCCTAATAATGCAACTGACGAACTCTATTTAAATGAACTTAAAACTCCATCCAAATTGACTTTGACTTCAATCGATGACTCTAATTTCCTTGATAATTTGCTTAATCTTACCAATAATTTAAAAAAATTAATTAGGATCCTAGCATTTATTTTTAGATTCATCCGCAGCTGTAAACAGACAAAATGCAGCAGGCGCACTATCACCAGAAGAATTAAATAAGTCAAGTGCGAGTATTACTCGCGGACAGAGAGTTCTGTACAATAAATATATGAATTAGTAATTGTATTATTATAAAAGAAAACCATTGCTAAAAGAATACTAAGACTTTGTAAAAAACTATGCAAAGTAGGATTGGGTATAACAGTATATACTTGAAAAATGTAAATGGATATACCATGAAAGTTCAAGAGATATGGAACCTAAATAATATCAAATATAGCTATTCTGTATAACTCATTTTTACTTTCTTTTATCTTTACAAGATGAAAGTATTGGATTCGTGCAAATTTTCAAATTCCGGTTTTCGACGGATTTATACGATTTAGGGGACAGGTATAAGGAAAAACATGTTTTTACAAAATGTCTGTCTGTGTGTGACACATAAAACTTTAGATTCAGTTAGTCCCTGATATAAATTGGTGCTGATTACTTTTTGGTGTAAATCGCCCAGCATCTGGTGCTGCTTTATTCATGATTTCCAAAACAGCTATATCTCAAGAACTAAAGCACGGATTTTCAGAAAATTTCAGATTCAATTAGTCCTTGATATAATTCGGTGCTGATGAACATTTTGGTGTAAATCGCCCAATAGATGGTGCTGTTATGCTGCATTATTCATGATTATCGCAATAGCTCTATCTCAGGAACTAATGCACGAATTTTCATCAACCTTCAGATTCAGTTAGCCCCTGATATAAACTAGTGCTGTTTAGTTTTTGGTGTAAATCTCCCAACAGGTGGTGCTACTATGCTGCAATTTTCACGATTTCCGCAATAGCTGTATCTCAAGAACTAATGTATGAATTTTCATCAAACTTTAGATTCAGTTAGTCCCTGATATAAATTTTTCCTGATAAGTTTTTGGTGTAAATTGCCCAAAAGGTGCCACTGCTATACAGAACTTTTCACGAATTCCACAATAGCTATCTCAAAAACTAATATACGGATTTTCATTAAACTTCAAATTCCATTAGAAATTCATGTAAGTTGTCCCTGATTAGATTTTGGTATAAATCACCTAACCGTTGACGCTGCTGAGCTGCATTTATCAAGATGTATTAACAAGTATGAGATAGAAGAAAGTTTTGGAATTGACACATCCGACTAGTTTAATATTATCTTAATATGTTTATAATGAACTTAATACAGTACTGACAATAAAAGCAGTGTATATTTAAACTTCATTTGGCATTTCATAAAACTAAATTCAGCATAGTAGTAACCTTTCTTTCTACAGTGTAACTAAAACAAAACATTCATTCAAAGTTTATATTTGGCACTGTGCTAAGCACGCTTCGAAAGGAGGTCACAAATTTGCAACGCCGCCTTGGTCCTTGCCGCGTTTATCCAGATAGGTTTTTAATTAACTTTTAAAGTCATTCGAGGCGTATTGAAAGATCCTGTTGCCATGTTAGCTTAAAATATTAGTTTTTGTTAAAATAAGTTTAGTTTATTAACATGACCTACTTTGTTTTTACCCTCTCCAAGTCAACGGCGAAATACATGAAAACGCCATTGCTTCTCGCTACCGGCATGGCGATATTTCATAATACGTGAGATCGTAGCGATCCAGAACTGTGATTGCAATATCAGCTGTTATTCGCTATTCACGGCTGTCATTCGTACGTTTGACGTCATAGCGCTGGGCACGAGGTAGAAGCGTTTGAGCCAATGATGTTTTGCGATGTTTGTGTAGTATTTCGTTTCTAGGAATGGCATCACTTGATATGCAGAAATTCTGTATTTTTGTTTGTATAAATAACTGAACGAAATTAATGAATTTTGCCTTTGGCATAGCTGCATGTTTGTTAGCAGCTCATGTATTTTTATGGCGTAGTAGCGGTTAGCTACGATAAATGCTAGCTATGTTTCATTCAGCTTTATTTAGTTTTTATTTTAAGTTTGTTTAGTTCAAGCAAAGTTATGCTTGTTGTTTTTTTCATCTTGTAAATTATCATCAAGTTATCGTCATTAATAAATAAGATTACTAGAATTTTTCTGCTTCTTCACTAAGTCTTCCACACAACTTAACGTTATTTTTAGACTTTCACTGATCTCTGCCATTAAGATGAAGTTTTATGCTATTAAAAATAGCAGATCCATTCAATGCAAAATAGTTGTGAATCCCATAGTATTTATGTAATTCATTCTAATTAAGGGGTCTCGGGGCTCTTAAAGTTGGAAAAAAAGAGACCATTTTCAACATTTAATATCTTAAAATGTATATGATATTAAAACACAATTTTTATTGAGATGAAAGATATAAGTACTTTCTTTCATTTTATGCATTTAAAAAATTGCAAGATGCAGAATTAGCATTTACAGTGTGCTCCAAACAGTCAGACATTTGACAAGCAGAAAATTGGTATAACAGCTTACGCGCACAATTAGAAAATAAATATTGGAACTAGAATAAAAATTTTGGAACCTATATATACTTCAGATTGTAGTAATTACCCTGAACCTAAATCAATTTGTATTTTAAAGCATTTTTATATTTTTAATACTAAGTTGTATTTAGCTAATACAAAATTTTGAAAATTTCAACAACATAATCACTTTAAAAAAAAAAAAAAAAACAATAAAAAGGAAATTTTAGGTTGAGTTTATACAGATTAACATGAAAGGTATGTTTTGAAAATTTCATGAAAAAATATTCAAAAGTTTTTGAGATATCGTGCGCGTTATGCCCAAAAAAGTCATTTGGTGAAAAATGACTTAAAAGTTTCAAAAATGCCACTTCAGCTATTGAGCGGGTATAATTCTAAAAGCCATAACTTCTGTTCTAATGAGAATTTGAAGGAAACAATTATATTAAAAAGTTCAAAAAAGATAGAAGATTAACATCTAAAAAAATGAAAATTTTTTTTGAGCTTTAAGAGTCCTGAGACCCCTTGAATTAGTCTGTTTTTAACAATTTTACATTTATTGCTTTTATATTGTTACTGGCCATTGCATTAAACATATATATCATTAAAAGTTGTTAACTAGGCTTTAAAGCCGATGGTACATAGAGTACGCCGCCCCTGTCATTATGTATGTCCAAACCGTCCATATCTTTAAGGGTTAATATATTGGCTAATTACTGACTTTTTTTTTTTTTTTTTTTTTTTTTTTGAAAATCAATGCTTTTATACTTCTGTTACGATAGGTACCTCCAGCGCTGCTCAACACTTTTGCTGAATGCCCATAAATCGAAATTTGTGTGTAACGGAAAAATGTGATTTTCTCAAAATCTATGTGTTCTAAAGTAATCGCTATAATTTTCCTTCAAGGTTGTCTACTACCTCTAATTTTTTCATAATTTTAGTTAACAATAACATAATTTAACAATCTGAAAATATGTGGGTCAATATTCTTTACTACTTCCCCCAATTTGAACTTTCCACGTTCCATAGTTTATGAGTGAAATGGCTGTGACAGACAGACACAGGAGTGATCTTATAATGATTCCATTTTTACTTTTTAAGTACAGAACCCTAAAAAGGCAGAAATGTTCCTTATTAAGCACATTCAGGTAAAGTATTTTGACACAGAAATCAGTGCCTTCATAAAATGATCTATAGTTCCTTACTCAAGTAAGTTAGGATTTTAAAATCCTTTTTTAGATAAAGATAATTTGACTAGAGTAGGTGCATGCAATAATCCAAATTAAACTTTGATCAGAAATATCCCATAGTTTTGCCAGGAAACAGCAATTTAACGTGGTGCATTTTTCGATAGTATTATCTTCGAAATTTTCATGTTGGACCTCAGGTTCTTTTAAGCACAGTGCATCTAAAATACTAGCCACTTAATGGCAGAAGTTTTGCTTGTAAGGTGGTACATGAATGTGTACAATGCTTTAAATTTAAGCCTATAATAGCTAACCAAATGATGCAGGAAGGGGGGGGGGGAATCTACCTCCTGAAAGAATAATACCCAGATCTCCTTTTTCAAATGTAATCTATATGGGCCCTTTAAAATAAAATATAAGGACCAGAAAAAGGGCATACATCAAAAAATCTATGCTGCTATATTTGTGTTAGGGATGCGACGGATATCCAGAAAATATTCGATCACGTATCTGGCTGATTTTTCAATATTCGAAATACCATTGGATATATGGCAGAACACAGGAAAGCTAATATAAATGAATAACAGAAATCATTTGGCTCCAAAGACAATGCCAAAAAACTTTTGTTTATAATGCAAAATACAAAATATAGTAAGTTCCCTATCCACGAGTAAAAGAAGTTTGAAGAATTGCTAGCTTTCCTAATATTGATATTTAAATTCTTTATAATAAATTTAAGAATTTACATTTACAAATTTTATATAACTATACCTTTACTTTTAGATTGTACAATAAAATTTCAAGTTGTTTATTAAACTATGACTTTATTAATTTTCTTTCTTGCAAGTTAATTAAACAAACCTGAAGCATTTATGCAAACTTGCAAATACTGAAGAAGTTTAGAGCCTTTTAGTCTCAGAAGGTATCAACTGGAAATTTTCACCTCCTAGAGAACCCAACTTTGGTGGCCTTTGGGAGACAGGAATTACAGCATTATAATATCATTTAAGAACAGTAGTGGGCTGAACTCAGCTCACCTCAAACTAGAAGAATTTCTTACTGTAGTTACACAGATCGACATTATCTTAAAATTGCAACCACTATCGACTATCCCCTTTGACAACAGATGCTGGCTGTCTTCAGGTATTGACTCCTGGTGACTTTCTCGGAGGAAAACCTCTTAATTTGATTCCCAAACCTAATTTGATAGAGATAAAAGATAACTTGCTTTTAATAGGTGGCAAAAAGCTCAAAAAATAGACCAAGTTACTTGGAAACACTGGCAGAATAACTACATCAGTCCCTCCTGTGTCGACTATCCCCTTTGACAACAGATGCTGTCTGTCTTCAGGTACCGACTCCTGGTGACTTTCTCAGAGGAAAACCTCTTAATTTGATTCCCAAACCTAATTTGATAGAGATAAAAGATAACTTGCTTTTAATAGGTGGCAAAAAGCTCAAAAAATAGACCAAGTTACTTGGAAACACTGGCAGAATAACTACATCAGTCCCTCCTGTGTCGACTATCCCCTTTGACAACAGATGCTGTCTGTCTTCAGGTACCGACTCCTGGTGACTTTCTCAGAGGAAAACCTCTTAATTTGATTCCCAAACCTAATTTGATAGAGATAAAAGATAACTTGCTTTTAATAGGTGGCAAAAAGCTCAAAAAATAGACCAAGTTACTTGGAAACACTGGCAGAATAACTACATCAGTCATTTACAAGAAAGGAATAAATGGCTGCTTAAAAGGCCAAAATATTCTGCCAGGCATGTTAGTCTTACTAATGGAATCTCAACTCCTCCCTTTGCATTTGTCTCTAGGCTGATTTACTAAGGTAATCCCAGGTGCTGACAGACATGTCATAGTAGAGGGTATTTTCATATGAATTGTTTCTAAAATCAGTATATTGCCTATGAAAGACAAATTTGTACAACATCTTAAAATTAATTACATAATATATATTGTGTTCTATACTCTATTATTCTTAATTGTGGATTAATTGTGATAGTTTTCTTTTTTGCTTATAATTTGTATTATGGTGTTTTTGTTTATTACTTGTACTGTATTGGGTAAATATTGAATTATATACAATATTTCAACTCCAGGCGGGATATTCTGTATATGTAACTATCTTTGTAATTCCACCTTTAACAATAGAGTACGAACCTGCATCGATGCCAATTGGCAACCCTTTTCACAATGTAACCCTGTTGCAGAGACAAATATGGGAGTTGTGTAAACGACTCAGTGGCAACACGTCACCTGCTAATTAACATGTTCATTAAAGATCTTCTTTGTTATACAGTCCAGTTTTTTTTTTTTTATCTATTGTACCTCCATACAAATTTGGAAAATTAAATTTTTTGTCCCTTTTTACTAAAAGAAGAGTACTAAGTCCCCTTAAGGCAAATTTCCATTATACACAAGTTTTACATAAAAATTTCCATCTGAAAATGAACTTTTGTTATACACTTTCTTAAAAAAAGGTAAAGAAAAACAATAAGATGTATGTAACCCAGAAGGCAAGCATCAAAAGCCAACATGCAGAGGATGGTGGGAGGTAAAAAGGGGGAAAGGATGAACTTAACTCGATTATTCACAGCAAAACAAATTTGAGTCAACTGTACATGAAATGACCATGACTTCAGCTGTCATAAAATTAGATTATCTGACTCAATGCAGGACGCTAGACATGATTCAAAGGAAATTCCAAAACTGTAGGTTTCTGCATGAATGATCTTTTTTTTCTATGCATTTATTATTTATATTTTAAATTTTAATTAAATGATTATAGGTTGAATATGCTAATTTTTAGATGAACATATATATAGATTAAATAAAAAAGTAATTATACTATTAGAAGCCAAATGAGAAAAACTTTCATTACTAAATGCCCCAATCAGATGGGAGAAAAAAAAAAAATGAAAGAATTGACATAATTAACAAAATATTTCAATTTGAAGATTACCGTGACCGAGGTAGACCTACGCTCCGATGGATTGATCAATGGAGCCGGAACAGGCTGATTTAGCCTAACCCATGCTGAAGATGATGATGAAGATTCCCCTAAGTTAGAAATAAATAAAATAAAAGAGCAGAAAAAATTACTTTTTATGTCAGAGGTGTCAAAGATCATGATATTTTCATCGTTACCAGCTGCAGCAAACCATGAACTATAATCTGAACCTTTAGATGACGTAAAAGTGTATCTTGGATGCCATTTTACACTTTCAACAACTTTCATCTGCATGGTTACTCGAGTCAAGAAATTAAACTTGTTATCATATAAATCAAGAAACCTAAAAAATAAAACAATAGTTGTATAAAAAGATAGAATTTCATGTAAGACTGTTTTTTATCTGTAAGTATCTGGTATAAGCACATCTGACTTGTTACTTTGTTTTAAAAACGAAACACATTTATGAAAAACTATATACGGTAGAGGACCACTAATCTGCACAGCTTGGTTCCAAGTATTGCGTGGGTTTGAGGCTTTTTGTAGATTACAGGTCATGGCTATTCAATCTTTGTTTACATTTTTTTTAATTCATATTTTGGACAATTTAGATTGTCATTCTTAAAAATAAATAAATTACATACTTAACCCCTTGAGGGGCAAGTGATTGTGTTCCTGTAATGTTGAACTCACACCGGAATCTTTGAAAAATTCTATTTCAAAATAAGTAAAAGCTTTTTTACCACCAAAGTTAGAAAAGTAAAATTTAATAAAATGTTTCTGGTGTAAAACTTCATTTATCATAGGTGGTATATAATATATACCGGTGCCCCTCAAGGGGTTAAACATATAAATAAGGTAAAAACTATTTTTAGAATAGTATTTTTTTTTTATTTTTAAACATGGCATCAATGGTCTTTTAAGACATTTGGTTTTTGTTGTTGAATTTTATCTTGTAGTCTACAAATAATCATAAGTTCTTGCTAAGTTACAAAACTTTGTTGCTCTAAAAAATTCAAATATTTCTGGCTTAATGCCAAACCTTCATCAAAAGGTATTTTTTCCTGTTAGGCTCAGTGTCTGAATTTTCTTTAGTTGGGATTGAGAAACTCAGTGATTTGTTTAAAAGGAAATGTCTTGTGTCACCCTCTATTATTACAAATGTATACAAAAGAATCAGGAAATTTTGAAAATAAAGTACAAATATCAGAAATAAAAAAATAATAACAATTATTACAAATGTGCACTAAAGTTTTTATTTATATTTCAGGATGTTATAAAAATAAACCTAATATTATTATTAATGTAAGTCTTTAAAATGTTTTCAAATTTCTAATCATGAGTTAATTGGAGGGGGGGGGGGGATTTAAAATCAATAATAAGCTTTAGATGAAAGAATCTGGTAAGTTTTGTTAACAAAAGAAACAGGAAATTTTAAAAATAAAAGACAAATGTCAGAAAAAAAAAGAACAATAATAATAATGTCTTGAGAACAGTGAAAAAGAAAAATCTATATTTAATTATCACTTAAGACTATTGTCATAATTACTTGGCAAGAAATAGCAAAATTAGATAAGTTTATGCTTATGTGTGGTATGCCATCTACTGGCCAAATTCAGTAAGAGATGCTTTATTAAGGTCTCACAGCATAATGTATCATTAAATAGCAATAATCCTTGTTCAAATATACTAAATGTAATATTTTAAAAAGTTTTTTGCAATTTTATAATTACGAATTAATCTAAAAATGACAAATGATTAAATATATTATCTAAGTAAGCATCTTCCATTTAAAACAAATACTTTTTAATCTCAAATTGTATTTTTCAAGTACTACTGCATGAATAAATAATTAACTAAAATAATACACTTATTAAATGTACAGTCATTTTAAACTTATAAAGAAGAATGTTACATGATGCATGAAACTATATACAGAGAAAAGGAAAATATTAAAATTGGTGAACAATTTTTTTTAATTTTGCCAACATTAAAATATTTTACAAGAATTCAATTTCTTTGTTTACATTCATAAATTGGTTGTGGATAACAGGTTCGTGGATTAGCGGTACTTTACTGTATAATGAATACATAAAAAATGAAATTTAAGGATAAATTAAAATTTGGTTACAAAACTTCAGGATATATGATGTTTTTTGTAGAAACTCTTACATTATTTAAAAGCTGACCTTGCTCTTCAGTATCATCGACACAATTTTTTAACTGCCCATCCTCTTTACATCTTGAAATACTTAGATACAGTTGTCCATGAGAAAAAAACGATTGTTTTAAATACAGTCTATCGCATTGCGTTTAGAAAAAATTAATCCTTGTGACTTATTTATTGTCATTGCAAATAACAGTATAACTGGAAATTTCATTCATATCAATTCATTTCATTCAGTATTCATTTCATTGTGCTTATTCATGGAAATTTTTTTAAGGGCATGGCTTTTGTCAATATTCACAAAAATGTAGAAAATATAAATATATATTTAAATGCACTTAAAAATAGAAAATAATTTTGGGGCTAGAAAAGAAATTGCTTTATTTTTTCATGTACAAGGGAAAAAAATGAAATTGTGGGCACCAATGTAATTTAACTTTTGTTTAAGTTTTTTTTTTTTTTTTTTTTTTTTATGACATATTATATACATATGTATATAAAGTTGGCGCCCATGCTTTGATTTTTTTTTTTTTTTTCTTTGACATGGGAAAATAAAACAATATCTTTTCTACCCACAAATTATTTTCTACTTTTTAGTGCATTTAAATATATACAGTGTACTCTCGATTATCCGTGTGCAGATTATCCAGTTTGCCCATTATCCATGCGCGGATTATCCAGTTTGCCCATTATCCGTGCTCATTCTGGACTCACAAAAAAAATTTAAAGACAAACATTTTCACGCTTATCATGCACGTAAAATCAAAGTTGATGTGAATTAGAATCTTTTCCGGTTTAGCTGACAGTATTGTGAAGTACATAGAGGTAAAATCGAACTCTCTGGAACCTGTTTAACAGGTAGGATTAAAGGAGATAGGGAGGTCGGACTGGCAAAAGACTTACCCCAAAAAGCAGTATTGGTTTTAGACAATGCCCCTTCACATCCAGATGAAAGTTTTATCGTGTCTGATGACGGATTGATTACCAGTAAATGTCTCCCTCCAAATGTTACAGCAGCGGTACAGCCTATGGATCAAGGTGTAATTTCAGCAATGAAACGGCACTACAGATCTGACCTTTTGAAAAATTTGATTCATGAAGTTAAAACACTACCAAATTTTTGGAAGCAATATTCGTTATTGGATGCAATATATGGAATATCAGCAGCATGGTCAAAGGTAAAATCATCTACGTTATCATGATCGTGGAGAAAGATCATTCCGCTTGAAGAACAATCTTCTTCAGATATTCAAGAAGAATATGAAAACAGTAGTATTCTTGAACAAGCAAAGAAGTTTGACTGTTTCAAAAATCTTGATGAAGAAAATTTAGAAGATTGGTTTCAAAAGGAAAGGATGCATGTGAGCCTGGCTTCCAGTATTTGACAGATGAAGGCATCGTTTCTAACTGTGTTGTTAAATCTAATAGTGATGATAGTACTGATGTAGAAGATGTACTAAATGAGGGAAATACAATTTCTCATTCTACAGCTCTGTAATCTGTAGAAACTTTCTTAGACTATATGGGACAAAGAGGATTTGATTACAGTGACATTACTGCGGTTCGTAAAGTATGTGCCGATATAAGACAAGAAATGAACAAACAGCAGAAGCAAAGAGGCATTACAGATTTTTTTTAAGCAGTAAATATTAAAAGGAAAATTCCCAGTTTGATGTTATACAGCTTGCAAATGTAAGTATTTTTTATATATTTGTATTGATGTTCATTTTTTCTTTAATAAAAAGGAGTTTTTGAATTATCCGTGTTTTTCGATTGTCCGTGCGACCTCTCCCGGTGATTAACCCGGATAATCAGGAGTGCACTGAATATATATATATATATATATGTTCTACATTTTTGTGAATATTAACAAAAGCATGATTTTTTACAATTTACATTTATCTTATTTTTAATTTTTCAGTCATACAGCTTACTTTTAGTATTATTTTACATTTATTTTATTCTTAAATTTTTAGTCTTATAGTGCTTTATAGAAAATTTAATATTTAAACCTTTCATCCACCACTCCTGCATATAGTACAAATTATGGTGCAGATAATGCAAAATAATAGAGATTTTGGTACTTTTCCACTACAGCGGCCTTTGCATGTTTTAAAAAAGCTTGGAAGAATTCGAGCATCAGAAAGTGAGTCATTTGTTGCCAAATGATATATACACAGCTATGATAACTAACTTGATAAAATTTTTTGTTTGCTTATATATGCATTTTAAATAAAGGTATATTATTGTTGTTTTTTATGTACAAATTACTTCTATTTCTGAATAAAATTAAATAAATGGCTTCTTTATGTTAAATAAATTGTATACATATAAATAAAAAAAATGCATGTGTATATGAAATGAAACAGTGAATAAGCTGGCAGAAAATGTGTTCCAAATTTCCTTCTTCGGCAAGGCAGTTTTCTTTATTTCGCCGAGGCCCTTATACAGGAAAAGTAGCGAGAATTTAATTTCTGTATTTGTCTATATAAAGCACATTAAAATTGGGCACTTAGGAGCTCAGATAGTATGGTACTATCTAGTGGCGGTTATTTTATTAGTAGCATCTGGATGAAGGTGCAAAGACGTACATTTTCGCAGGGATGCAGAATATGTCCGATCCGGCGATCTAGGATCGGGAGGAAATTTTAACTACTTGAGGAAATTTTGCAGAAACATACGCTATTGGTTTTGAATTTAACAACAAATTCTATAATTTCCTAATAGAAAAATTTCACTACAAGTAAAAGGATCCGTATGGCGACCTTCACAAAATCGATCTCAAAATAATATGTACCATATATCAGGGGTGATTCGGTTCCTAATTTTCCAAAAATTTAAGGCATTCGGTTTCGAAAATTTAAAAAAAAAAAATCGGTTTTCAATCCGAAAATTCGGACATAAAAATACCGCGAATTCTGTCCAAGATTACAGAAAAACATGAATTTTGTCACAAGATCGCGAAAGAACCGCAAGTATCGTCAAAAGATCTCGAAAGAACCGCAAGTTTTTGTCAAAAGATCACGAAATGAGCGCAAATTTTGTCAAAAGATCGCGTAAGAACCGCAAGTTTCATCAAAAAACCGCGAAATGAACACAAATTTTGTCAAAAGATCATGAAATAAACGCACATTTTTTCACAAGATCGCGAAAGAACCGCAAGTTTTGTCAAAAGATTGCGAAAGAACCACAAGTTTCATCAAAAGATCGCGAAATGAACGCAAATTTTGCCAAAAGATCGCGTAAGAACCGCAAGTTTCGTCAAAAAACCACAAAATGAACGCAAATTTTGTCAAAAGATCATGAAATAAATGCACATTTTGTCAAAAGGTCGCGAAACAACCGCAAGTTTCATCAAAAGATCGCAAAAGAACCGCGAGTTTCGTCAAAAGATCGCGAAAGAACCGCTAGTTTCGTTAAAAGATCGCGAAAGAACCGCGAGTTTCGTCAAAAGATCGTGAAAGACCTGCGAGTTTCGTTGAAATAACTGCAAGTTGATAAGAGTAAATACCTTATTTCCTGTCTTGACACTGTCCAGATATATATAGATCTCCTCTGCATTCCACTATATTTAACACTTAAAAGTATTTCTTTTATTAAAATATTTCCTTTATTAAAATATTTCTTTTATTAAAATATTTCTTTTCTTAACAATATATAAAGTCATTTCACTTAACCTTTTTATTCATTTCTGTTATTCTATCTTTAATTACTTTTTACGATGTTTATCTTTCTTTGCCGTTCGTATTCACGTCTTTCAGCTGTCTGCTTCCATGCAAACATGAGCACGCATTTCATTTGAATGACAATCATAAATTATAGTTTTACGATCGCCGCCAGATGGCGTCGCTCGTTTGAGTCTATGACACATCGGCTCTGCTTTCTTTCGTCATGATGATTTCATTCTAGAACTGTCTGCAGTTGCCCCTTGCATTGCGTAATGAGGCGTTATTCGAACGCCCGGCTGATATAAATTGAAATACTTTTTCTTCCTTCTTCTCTCTCGCTTCTCTCTGTGTTTGTCTACGTACTTCGTCTCGTCCTTTACTAACAGTGTTAGTCTTCACGAAGTTTCAATAGTGCTATATGATGGCTGGAGATGTTTTCTTGAAATGCTGTGTGCTTTTAATTAGTTGATGTTTCTACTTAACTTCTGCTTCATCGTTTGTCGGCCATTTTATAAGTTGACTGTTATGAGTTCGATAGTATATGACTTCGACTCTGCTCTTTAAAGGTGGTTAAATGAATACACTGATGTGTGAGTCAAGATGGCTTTTGTTATGATGAAGTTCAGAGATGTTTTACTCGCTACTTGTAACCGGCATCTATATTTTGGCATTTCCTAATGATTATCTACAACGTAACTTCATCTATAGAGAAGTATTTTTCCTGGAGTGGATATATGATTCACGGTATTTCAGTTTAATTCATCGGCATGTTAGATGTTTGTGAACAACATGGAACTTTGAGGAGGACCGGTCACTCTGTGATCGTTTTCATTTCTTTATTGCTGTGAGGTCAGTTTTCTTTTATTGTCAATTGGTTTTCTGGATATGTATTTATATTTAATCTGACAGCTTAAATGTGTTTATTGAATTTAAAGATTTGGTTTATTGTTTGAACTATATTTAAACTTATTTTTATATTTTAGTTAATAAACGTTAGTTTGTTTTTAAACTTACTTTGTTTTTATTTCGCCACATACATTTCTTTTATTTTCATAACTATTTAACACTTTATCGGGACTATTAGCGTAAGCTTTTATCATGCTTTTAATTAAACTCTGCTAATTTAATCCTTGTCATTAATTTAATGACATCACAAGTTTCATCAAAAGGTCGCGAAACTACCGAAAAATTTCGTCAAAAGATCGCGAAAGGAACACAAACTTCATCAAAAGATCGTGAAATGAATGCGAATTTCGTCAAAAGATCGCGAAACAAACGCACATTCCGTCAAAAGCGGTGAAAAAATTCCAAATTTCGTCAAAAGATCGCAAAAAACCCAAAAATTTCGTCAAAAGATCACGAAAGAACTGCAAATTTCGTTAAACGATCACAAAACAACCGCGATTTTCATCAAAAGATAGCAAAACAACCGTGAATTTCATCAAAAGGAAGGCAAAACAACCGCAAAACTCCTCAAAAAATCACGAAAAAAACCACAAATTTCGTCAAAAGGTCGCTAAAAAACGCAAATTTCGTCAAAGGGTTGCGAAAAAAACATAGTTAGGGCTGGGAGTGGATTTCCCCCACTCTGCTGTAACCTTTCGTAAAATTTGCAGTGAATTTCAGATTTTTTTTTTTTTTTTTTTTTTTTTTTTCCCTACTCAGAATCACCATGTCATACATACTTGCGCATAAGTTGAGAAATATTGAAAAAATAAATTTTCAATACCTACCATAATACAGCATTTACTTAGAACATATCGTAAAATTTTGGGGAAATTTTCATGTGGATTGGGGAAATGTTGGGAGTAGATACATTTTCTGCACCCCTGCATTTTCGTATATTACACTTTAAATTCTGACCCATAGATATTGTAAAAAAAAAAAACTTAAATGCGTGGAGTTTAAATTAAATTGCGGTGAGCTTAATTATGAAAGATGGGTTTCAGTGGGAATTTCGCCAACCATCGCTAAGTTGGCTTCATATATGGAAACTTATTTTTGTCACCAAATTTGGCAAAATACTGTGAAATTTGGCTGTATTTTGCCAAGTTGGTTAACATTTGGCACTATTATGGTATGCCTTTAGTACTTTTCAACAATTACTCCTTGTTGAAGCTGACACGGAATAGGAAGCTTAATGTGGCGATTACAGAGGGGGCATGTGCCCCGGGCTCCAGAATGAAAGGCACCAAATGAAGATTTTGTTCAATACAAAAATGTTTAAATATGTGAAATTTGGATAAAATTGTCTCACAGCCGGAAAATCTAAAAGTAAAAGTAACTTTTAAAAAAATCTTCAACCAAAATAGAAAAAGTAAATACTAAACCACTTCAACATAAGCTATTCTAAGCAACAACAACAACAAAAAAAAAAAATCTTTTCAATCTATTAAAATGCAAGTGTGAAACTTTAAAAAGAAAATTCCCATATATTTAACATTAGCATTCCAGTTGCTTCGCGTGACTAGTGTAGTCTTGCGTGAAAACACTCACACGCTAATGTTAAACATATGAGAACATTCTCTTCAGACTTCTCGCTTGAATTAAAAAAAATTTTTCTTACTTTTTTTTTACATCATATGACAACTGAGGTTTATGTCTAATGTTGTGCGTTTCTACTTTTTCAACTTTGGGTGCATTTTTTTAATATAACGATACTTAAATTTCAGAATCGGTTCCAAACACTTTTCCAAAAATGAAAGTGCCTGAATACAAAAAAATGTAACCAAACATGAAAAAGTACAAAAGCAAAACATTAGATATTGACCTCAGGTATCTCATGAAAAAAAAATTATTTAAAAGTAATAAAATGCAAGTGAAATATTTGTCAAAAAACACTCGCATAGTTTAAATATTAGCTTGCGAATGTCTTCACGTGACTAATGTAGTCTCTTAATTCATATCACTGCGACCTTAAGCGCTCTCAATTGTAATGCTACAACTACTACTATAAAATCTGTAAAAATGAAATCTGTCTATAACAGAATCCGATCTCAAATGAAAAAATTATATATTTTCAATAGAAAGAATATCAATAATTATACCTGCTAAGATGGAAACCTCTATAAAAGGAAATATTTTTCGGTTTTATTTCAAGTTTCGGTTCAAGTTTTATTTCAAGTTAAGTTTTATTTTATTTAGTTTTATTTCGCTTTTTATTTCAAGGTTTTGATGCCGGTTTTTATGCCAATATTTATAAATCAATATTTGACAAATCTGAGTATGTAGTTCAGTATTACGTATTTTATGATTGTGTATTTTAAATTAAAAAATAAGCCAGCTATTAGAAACCTAGTAAAATTCTCTTTGCGGAGAAGGAGAGGGGGAGCAAAATCCATGTTTGTCCTGGCCACAAAAAAGGCTTGTTTCGGCACTGTCTGAATACAAGTACTTTTTATGAATAATGGTCAAATATTTTTTTTTAACACACCTCGTACGCTTTATGGTAGTTTAAATCCTTTATTAAATCCTTATGTAAAAAAAAAAAGTTTTTGACACCAAAAACTAAACTCTGGACACAAATATGAGGATCTTGAATATGATGTTCATGAGTTCAATTCCACAACTATACAAGGTTTCCCTTGCTTGAAAATAAGAATTTAGGTTGCTTTAATTCCAGATGTTCTCTCTCACATTCTTTCTAATAAAGGAATACGGACAAAAATAATACCCATACCCTTCCTCATGGCTGTTTGTAACACTTGATAAAATCCCCTGAAAAAAAAAAAAGCTGAACTGTCATGGCATCACACAACCGCGACCTTTTGACGAAATTTCCGTTTTTTTCTGCAATCTTTAGACGATATTCCTGTTTTTTCGGCGATCTTTTTACAAAAATCGCGTTTTTTCGGTGACCTTTTTTTACAAAAATCGCATTTTTTCGGCAATCTTTTAACAAAAATCACGTTTTTCGGCAATCTTTTTTACAAAAATCGCGTTTTTTGGGTGATCTTTTTACAAAAATCGCGTTTTTTTGGGCGATCTTTTACAAAATTCGTGTTTTTCCGCGATCTTTTGACAAAATTCGCTGTTTTTCCGCAATCTTTTGACATACGTTACATCTTTTCTGCGATCTTTTGACGAAATGCGCGTATTTTCTGCTATCTTTTGACGCAAATCGGGTTTCTTCCGCGATCTTTGGACAAAATTCCCGTTGATTCTGCGATCTTTCATGAGAATAGGCATTTATTTGGAAATCTTTTGACGAAATTCGCGCTTTTTTGCGCTTCTTTGAAAGAATTCGCGTTTTTTCGGCGATCCTTTGACAAAATTTGCGTTTTTTCCGCGATTTCATGGAATTCCCATTTTTTTCTGTGATCTTTTGACGAAATGCGCATTTTTCTACAATCTTTTGATGCAAATCGGGTTTCTTCCGCTATCTTTTGACGAAATTCCAGTTTCTTTTGCGATCTTTTGACAAAATTCCCGTTGTTTTTTGCGAATTTGCGTTTATTCCGAAATCTTTTGACGAAATTTGTGTTTTTTCTGCGATCCTTTGACAGAATTCACGTTTTTTACGCGATTCTTTGACATAAAATTCACAGTTTTTTCCGATCTTTTGACGAAATTAGTTTTTTCCCCCACGATCCTTTGACAGAATTCGCATGTTTTCTTGATTCTTTGACGAAATTCGTTTTTTTTTTCCGTGATCTTTTGGCAAAATTCTGGGTTTTTTCGCGATCCTTAGACGAAATCCACGTTTTTTCGTGATCTTTTGGCACAATTCGTGTTTTTTCCGCGATCCTTTAACGAAAGTTGCCATTTTTCCGCAAACATTTGACGAAATCAGCGTTTTTTCTCGCGATTCTATGACGAAATTTGAGGGTGGCTTTCGGCAATTCTTTGACGAAATTGCGTTTTTTCTGCAATATTTTGCGAAACTGGCTATTTATCCCAGCATATGATTGATGGAATTGTTTTTGTCGACGATCACTTGTCGAAATTTGTGATATTTTATGTCCGAGTTATCGGAGTGACGACCGATTTCTTTTAAATTCGAGAAACAGCAAAAAATAGTAAAATGACAAAAAAGCGCAAAATCGCGGATCCGGGGAAGAATCTCATGCCTGTGTAACTCCATAATTTTGAGGACACGTTTTACCAAATCCCCGGAATTCCGGGGATTCCCCAGAACACAAACAGGCATGCTTCCTTCAGATAATACGTAAATTCAAAATTTAGGGTAAAAAACAGGACATTTATTTTGATTTAATATAACACCTTTCAAGAAATGTGTACAATAAGCAAACGATGCACAGAAAGGAAAAAAATAGGAGATAAAAGGTGAAAATGTCCCTTAACTTTTTAATATTAAAATGTATATTTACACCAAAATGGCATAAAAAAATAAAAAGTTCTGAAAAAGTATATTTTCCCAAAGCAAATCAAAGTTATAATTAAAAAAGCAAAATGTTCACTAAATTAAGAAAAAGCTATCTAACTAGCAATTGAATGAAAAAAAAATAAATAAATAAATAAACTAAAAAACCGAAAAATAACTGAATATTTTTTAGAGAATGCTGAATAAAATATTTAATTAAAAGCACAGTTCTAAGGAAACATTGTTTATTAAAATAGGACAAAAATGTCAATTTGATTGACACATTTTCAAACACAACATTAAAAAGGTAGATCATAAACTATAATTACTAAATTCTTGCAGGCAAGAAAATTATTCAATTAACATACCCTTTAAAGCTACCAATGATTATGCAGGTATAGTCAGATTTCCAACTAATTTCACTGTGTGTTTTCTGAACAAACTCAAGATCAGGAGGATAGGTAATGAGCTCATCAAAATCTGCTGGTTTTTCATTTGGCTTATTTAGCTCATAAATGTAGATAGCACCACCACCACATGAATAAAGAAAAAAATCTTCATCCGAATCTAAGAGGGGGAGAAAATGTAAGGCAATTAAAAAAGGTTTACTTATTGGAATAGGTAATTAGTTTTTAGATATAACTATATCTACCCTATATATATAAAATCCTAATGAAACGAATTTATGAAACGAATATATGAAACGGCTGAAATGTAACGATTCTTTGAATCGACTGATTAAACAACTGATTATGTTTCACGGCGATTTCTCCTAAAATATTGAATACTTTGCGATAAAATTAACACCAAAAATCAATATTGATCCGCAGATTTCAAAACTGGTATTAGAATTTTTAAATTCGAATTAGTTTTCAAAATATTAATTTTTTTCTTATTTTATATACATTTTTCTAATAATGGCAACTCAAATTTTAATCAAACAGATATTTTTTTTTCAGATTTTAGAAAAGGTTACTATTTTAAACTAATTTGGCGAGAAGTTTGGCCTCCCTTAAATGTATGCTAAGAAATGTATCATGTTACTTTTATTCATAATTCAATTTGTATTTCATTATCATTTTATTTAATACAAACAGAAACATTTAAAATAAATCGCTTTCACTTCTTTATTTTTTTTAAACGAAATGAAAAGAAAAATATTAGGCACAGATGTCATATATGCACCGGGGTACCTAATTGGCGCCCAAATGGCATTATTTTGGTTGACATGGTAACCCGGCTATTGTTATTTATTTAATAATAAGTGTTTATTTACTTTATTTTCTCTTTTTAAATTACATAAATTGTTTTGTTCTATAGTTAATTATTTTTTTGGTTATTTTCCTTTAAAAATAAAAAATAATAGAAAATAATTAAAAAATACGGTACTACTTAGTTATTCCATTGACCCATTTCGCTAAATTATATAAATCGCCAAACCACTCGCCAAATTATACAAATTGACATAATTTTTATTTTAAGTAACAAAAGAACAAAGAAAATAGTATAACATTAATAAATATACAAATAAAACGTCGAAATAAAAATCACTTGATGACGTAAAGACGTGTAACTTGCTTAAAGTCAAGTGAATGTGACATTTATCAACCATTATTGGCATTTAATCTTATAGTTTGGTGATAGATTTTTGTTCGACGGGATAACTAAGTAGTACCAAAAATACATATGTAACTGGTATTTAAAAACGAGAATTTCGCCAAATTTTCGTTAAAAAATTCACGCCAAACCGGGTGCGTATATGGCATCTGGCCAAATATTAAATGATGTAACGAACGATAACATTTAATTTCAACTTCAAAGCACTGTTTTAATTTACCACTCGAAAAAAAAAAATGCTAACTGGCGAGTTGAAAAATAGTTATTGGCGAGATTTGCACCCACCTAGCGTAACAGAACCAAGAATTCTTTGTGACAATGCTTTTATGTAGTATTATTCGAAAAAAAGAAATTGATTTCTTTAAATCGAAATGGAAAACTTTCGGCACAGATGCCACATACAGTCCCATATTGGCACTATTTTTTTTCTGACGCCAATGTCATATACGCAACGGGTACTTAACTAGCGCCATAGTATCGTTATTTTGCTTGATTTGATAAGCCGGATGTTGTTGTTTATGCTGTTAATCGTTTCCCCAAATTAGCGTCGGAAAAAAATCGCGCCAATATGGGGCCGTATATGATATCTGGGCCAAACTTTCATATGAAAAGCGAAGGGATCAGAGCGTATTTATTTATGGCAGTTACATGACTTGGACTATTATAATATAGATGAAATGATGGCGATAGAATAATATTTGGCAACTTGTCACCTGTAGCTGGCTAATATTAAAGTACCATAATGGCACCAGGAATATAAAAAGCGAAGTGGTTCGCCGGAACGCTTGATGATAGTCACATGACTTAGGCTATTGTTATAGATATTGTTTTAAAATACCGGGAGACAAAGACTCTGTACACTTAATTCCTTTTATTTTTAGCTTCTTTTAAAACGTTTAACTGATCAAACACGAAAACAACCATTGGATGTCTTAACAGCAACTGATTCGGCCTTAAATTTTTGAAATCAAAGGAAATTGAATGGAAACCTGTTTACAGGGAGATCTGCACAGCTTTTTTCAGTATAATTCAAGCTTCTATAATATTTTTTAAACCGATCAAATTAGCGTGTTTTTAGATTCTGCGGTGTCTGAACGGGGGTTGGCGAGCGTAGCTTGCAGGGGGCAGAACCCCCTAGTACTATATATAATTATGTATTACAGTGGTGGCCAAAATTGCAGATGCTTTTGGAAATTTTTAACTTAATTTTCTAACCTTATATGCTTATAGAAAATGTTATGTTTCACAAAATGCAAACTCATATATATCATTTTAAAGCTGTTCTCAACTGCTCTGCTCAACAAGCACAAAATGTTTTGATACATTTACAAATTCATTTTTTAACAGAAAGATATAAAATTGGAAAGCCTGACCATGGAAGTGATTTGGAATCTAACTGTGTTTTCCATTTTTTGATAAATTATCTATTGAGTTATAAGCGATTTTAATCACGTGACAAACACATTTTTCACCCTTTCTTGAGTAGACATTTTACAGTTGCGTGGAAATTCGGTTCAGAATGCCGACTTTGACACTATTTTCTGAAAGATCTATCACGTTTACAAAAAAAACCTGGAAAAAAAAAGCTTGATTAGTTACTGAACAACAACAACTGCTCGTTTCATGCATTTCCGAACAAAAATAAATTAAAACTTATGTCATAAAGTTGCCCTCTTGGATTTAAAGAACAGCCTTAAAAAGAATTTTAATACTGATTTCAATGCAAAAAATAAAATGCAAATATTTGCAATACAAAAAAAAAAAAAAAAAAAAAAATTAAGCGACAATAATTATTGAGATACATTAGATACTGATGATTGCAGTGAGTTATCAGTACTTAGTAGAGTAGCCTTTATTTTTTATTACAGCTTCACATCGATGTTTCATTGAGCTGACGAGAGTTTTAAGCTCTTCCTTCATTATTACATGATGCCTTGAAACAATTATAGCTTCAATTAGTTTCCTTTTATTTGATGGGCGCCTCATTCATACAAGAGTTTTCAAATGGCGTCACAAGTTCCCAACAGGATTGAAGTCAAGGCTGTTTACTGGCCATGACAACAATTCAATGCTCTTTGTACTAAACCACTCTTTCGATATTTTTGCAATATGGCAAGGAGCAGAAGCCTGCTGAAAAATAAATGAAGCATTGTTGGGAAAGAGATTCCTGATGGAAAGTATAAGCTTTGGCTCTAGAATAGTGTCAATGTATTTTCTTTCATTCAGTGTCCCATTGATTACATGAAGGCGACTAATACCGTCTGCTGACATGCATGGCCAAATCCATAATAATACATAACACTAATAATATAAATAACACTAGCTGGATTCTTCACAGTTGCTTGAATGCAAAAAGGATGTAGCTCTTCTCCTATTCTACATCTTGTATATTTTCTCACATCACTACCGAATAATAATATCATAGTTTCATCACTCCACATAACTTGTGCCCACTGATCATCTGTCCAATAAATGTGTTCCTTTGCCCCCTGTAGTCTTTTTTTTGCACTGCAGTAAATTGAGATAAAGCTTTTTTCGTGGAATTCTACCTTTTAGTCCAACATATGACAATCTTCTCCTGATTGTTCCTTAACTGACAGAAACACCAGCATCATTCAGTACACTTATGATGGTTGCTGATGACATTCTTCTCTCTTGGAGACATAGTCTTTTTATCGAATTTGTCTCCTGATATCATAGACAAAAAAACATTCGGACTCCAGATGTAGTCACTAAACCACCCAATTGTCTTGCAATTCAACATAGGAAAGACCACATACTTGTGACACAATAATCTTAGTTTTCATTCTAGGTGTCCAGTCTACTCTTTTATTTGATTTCATTGCTTCTTGACTAAATATTAAAAATATTTACAAAAATTCCTGCTAAAATATTAAAAAGTTTAACAAAAATCCCTACTTGTAATTTAATTACATAAAAAACAGTCTTGCTTCTACAGAACAAAGCATAATAATGACTTGTTCCAACTTTAAGCATGATGTCAGCTTTTGCTGGCAGTTACTAACATTTGATTGGTTCCCAGAACAAGAACAGTGATTGGATAGGAAAGTTAGAAATTATAACCCACTTCATCACTGTGTTTGTTTTTCGGATTGAAGTACCGTATTTTCCGAGAATAACGCCGCACCGAGTATAACGCCGCAGTTACTTAAAAAACAAAACAAAAAAAACCTAGTTTAACGCCGCACCCAGTATAACGCCGCACCGGATATATCGCCGCGCTGTGCATAACGTCACATACATTATAAAAATATACCAAGTGCAATTAATTAAAATTATTAATTGGCGGACATAGAATTAAACATTTTGAACTTAAATAATTTATCTTTTAATTAATTGAACAATTAATTCCATTATCAACGTTATTTATTTTAACAAACAGAAAAAAATAATACAGTAGCAACGAATAATTGATGTTATACATTTGAAAACCCGTCAAAATCTTTGTCCTCAGTATCACTCTGGAATAATTTTTAAATTTCAGGCGAGAAACTGTGATTGGTGTCTATGAAATCATCTGCATCATTCGTGTCACTATCAAAAAAATGAGCCAGCAGATCGCATCTCGTTTGTTTTGGATCGGGCTTGCACGCTTGATTGTGTTTAAGATTAATCGAGCTGTTGCCAAACGTAATGCTGAAAGTAATTATGAACATAGAGCAAAATAGTTTTCCTGTAGTTTTATCGGCTCTGGCGAAGAATGAACGAGGGAGAAAGTGGGAGGAGTTATTCCTTATATGGCATGCAAGATGCCAGGTGAACTTGAGGAGGATCATTGTGATTGGATGCTATGCCCGGACAAAGTGCAATTTTTTGCTCATGAAAATTGCATTGTTTGTAAACATGTTGATACCTTCCCGCCGTGCGAGACGTTTTTTCTTTTCAGAAGTACAACATAAGATCATGGATTATTTTTTTTTTCTAACCAGATTTAAAATTTTTAAATAATGATTGGCAGTAAATTTGGTACTATTTACAAGCCACACCTAGTTATTGGCCGCATTTTTGTTTTCAAACCAGAAAAATCTAGTTTAACGCCGCGGCGTTATTCCCGGAAAATACGGTAAGTGTAACTTTTTTTGTATTGCAAATATTTGAATTTCATTTTTTGTATTGAAAATTCTCTTTAACACGCTGAATGCCAAGTCTATTTTACCTGTCTTTGCATTTGGGTCCCGAAATAAGACTCCTGTTACATAATCTATAAGTGTCAGTCACCGATGATCGACGTGACATAAACGGAAAGTTTGGTGTCAGTCACCGGTGACTGACGTGGCACTCAATGTGTTAAAATGATATATGTTTGCATTTTGTGAAATGTAACATTTTCTATTGTTAAGTGAGGTGCTGGGTATGTGAATTCCGAGAATATGAAATGAATTCAAGATGATTAATTCATATATAATTACCCCGAATTCACATTTGAAGTCTCAAAGCCCACACACCCAACATCCCACTTTGGCCGGAGCAAAAGTAGCTATACATCGCGCCATGAAAAGTTAATTTAAAGTTATCACAATTAATATTAATTCCCTTCTATTTATTATTCAATATGAGAATCGAGCTGAAATAAAGTTAAACTAATTAATCTCACCCTTGAACAATCTTCAGGATATACCTAAAATAATGGTTATAAAACAACATACACAAACACAATAAATACATCTATATGTAACTTTTAATTTACCTTTATTTGGCATATTTATGGTTATATTATATTTATGAAAAATTACTATCTGCGCAGATAAAGAAATAAAGCGTTACAACATTAAATATTTGCCGGAAAACACTTATAGATAACAAAATATTACGATTACATCACACAAAAACAATTTTGTGCATTTCACTCTCATATTCTCAACACTTAAAGAATGCGATAGCATAACGTCCCAATGTTCCTAATTCAATGAGAACATTACTAATAACTGTTTGTACTACATAAAGAATTATCTCTTTATGGAAAAAAACTTGAAATGTCACTTGGGACTTGAAATGTCTTTATGGACTTGAAATGTCATCTGAAATCCATTTGTTGTGGATTAAATGCAGGCTCACAGAGATAAAATTCCTAGCTTGCCCAGTTCCAGGGTAGGGTTTACGGGTGTAACACAGTTCTTCCTGTTTTAAAATGAACAGAAAAACTTTACCTCTGCAGATGGAATCATAAATTTTTAATCCTCAACTGATTCGGATAACTTCATTCAGTATGCTCTCTGATTGACATCGGACATCTCAAAGGAACATCAGCATTGACATCGGGCATTTCAAAAGATCATCAGCCCCGAGTTAATTGTGATCATTTGGAGAGCAAGCCGTCATCATCGCAACTTCTTGAACTTGAGATGAACTTAAATTTGTTGAATTTCTTTTATTTTTGCATTTCATCATATTTTTAACTTTCCATTTATCACCACAGATACGATTTAATGTATACTCTAATTATAGGAAAGCCAACCGACCGATGTGCCGAATTTTCATAACAGCATCACCAGCCGGCCGACTCCTAAGTGCTTCCTGTTTCAGAGATAACGCCTAACAGAGAGAAAATTGCGTTTCTTGGGGAGAAACGAAGTTAGCGGCAAGCGCTGTGATTGGCTGGTCTGATAACGTTCTCAAACGAACACAAAATGAATATTATAAATTGTTTTTGAATGAAAATTGAAGTGATCAAATTTCTTATAAATGGGAAAAATTAATTTAAAATGTATATTTATTTTATAAATGAATTCAGATCATTATTTTAATTCTGATAGATTTATTATTTCCCAACGATCTTGATATTGAAAATAAAACTTTTATTAAAATTGGAAGAACATTGTTAATTTATAATATAAATTAAGTTAGGTATTATTTCTTAATTTTTGATAGCTGAAAAAGTTTAGAAATTATATTTGAAATATCTTTTTAAAGATTGGCAACATGAAAACGAAAATTTGAATTTAAAAAGTAAATAAAGATCGTTAGAAAGATAAATAATGTCATAGGCGATTCCATAATTTGAAATATTAAAATTTTAGGGGGTAATTATTATTAAGTTAAAATATTTAAATTGTTTTATAAAGGGAAAAAAATATGTTATATGTTTTTATGACATAACATTTACCAAAAACATAACATCTATAAACATACAAAGTTACAAAACAAAAATTTCCAAAAGTGTCCACAATTTTAGCCACCACTATATTTGTGTAAGAAAGATACACCATGTAAACAATGATTCCTATAATACTAATCAAATTACAAAAATTCTTGGGGTTTTTTCTACATTACAGGCAATTGCATATCTATAGAAGAAAAAAAGAAAGAATGGGGAGAGATTTTTACATAGCCAAAAAAAAAATATATATATACAGTGTAATCTCTGAATAACAAATAACCATGGGGCCGTTGAAAAGTGACTGCTCTTCAAAGGTTTCATTTAAAAAAATCAAAATTACATAAATTTAAATAGAAATACACATAGTAATTTTAATTAATCCTTATTGTTTTAATATAATAAGAAAATCAGTGATTTGCAGTTGCTTTGTTTGTTTGTTTGTTTTTTTGCTGCAAATGTCTTTCTCCAAAGAAAAAAATATGACTTGATTTGCTATACAACTCATCATCATTATGATTTAATTGAGAAATTTTGGATTTCACGAAGGTTCATCAAATCTTCGGTATATGTGTTAATACTGGAAATTTTGGGTGATTCCATAATCTATTTCCTTTTATTCTCTCCTTATCTTTAACCATTTGCTGTATGGAAGCAAATTTGGCAGTAAATGCCAATTTTTTAACCAGACATATAAACAAGCTGGCCTTTGTTAGTTATGCATGCCGTTCAAAGAATATTATATAAAATTTCTCCATTATGTCTTCATTTTTTGTTTGTTCACATATCAAGTAAATTTTGGACTTTTGAGTGCCGTTGTTCAGAACTCCTTATTTAGAGGTTCGTACTAATGTTGATGCTATGGAACGTGTTTGGTTCCATCAACATGTGGCGGGTATTCAGAAATTGTTGTTGTTTAGAGGTGGTCATTCAAGGAAGTTTCACTGTATTTTCAAATGCAATTTGTTTGAAAAGTAATTTATTGATTTTTTATGGCCTTTAAAATAATTTTCAAACATTACATATATTTTTTTTATTTTAGCGCTAATACTTAAAGCCCAATTACAAGGACAAAAGCACATTTATCCTTTCCGGTATTTGCTGATGTGATGTCAAAGCTCATTCCAATCACTTTATCTGCGATATCCCATTCATTCAAAGTTTTATAAATTGATAGGGCTTGTGCTTCACCTGTTGAAGTTTAACAACTGAGAGCATCTGAGAAACTCCTTTTCTGGAAATTATAATTGGTAGTCTATTTTTTCTTTACAAGTTAATTCTGGTAAAAATTTCCCATCCAAATGGACAATGAAGAGAGAATTTCTTTGTAGCCATTCTTTTAATTTCTGTGATTGTTTAATTCTACAAACAATTCTTTTTCAACAAATTTTACTCCTCTTCAGACTGAGTTCTTTAATATCATATCCTACACCCTTGCAGTTTTGGCAACTAAAAATACTGTTTTTCTGCTTAATACTTTTGTCCTGTCTAGAACTGTTGCTAATTCTGAAGTTATAATATTCCTCTCTCTTAGCTTTGATTGGACCAGAATCTGATGCTATTTCATGACCACGTTTTTCAGTTTCGTTTCCTTCTTTTTCATTTGAGCTAGTTATCTGTGGAAGACTCAAGTACAGCTACTGCTATTTCTTCCTCCTGTGAACATTTCATTTTTTCTGACATTTCCTTCAGAAGATTCCTTTTATCACCAATCAATTTCTTCCACAAGAGATTTATATCAACAGAAATCATCGATCCTCGTCTGCCATCTTCTCACTGTGTTAGCAAGAAATCTCCTGCCATCTTCTCACTGTGTTAGCAAGAAATCTCAATCTTCAGCTGTTTTGATTACATTTAATACATTGACATAAGCAATATCAAACAAGTTACCTAATTTTGATGAAAATGCATGGTCTTTGGCTTTCTGATTACGCGTTTTATGCCTTTGTTTGTCTTTAACAGTTTGCATTCTTCAGGTAATTCTTTTAATTTTTTTTCTGACAGTGCTGGGGATTCCACATAGGAACTCTGACCTTCACTCAAAATTTTGTTATTTCTGCTATTGTGACCTTAAACGCTTATTGCACTGTAGCTTTCAAGCCATTATGGAGATAAAGGGAAAATCTCATTATTTTTAGATCTTGTTTCCATCCTTACTTTCAACTCTTAAGCAAAAAAATTAATTGTTAATAATTGATTAATCAAATTAAGAAAACACTCATCCGTAAACAAACAAAGCAAATTAAAAAATAAGATGACAGCAGTTGTAGTTAAATAAGGATATAGAATAAGGAAATGAATTGCTGCTGATTGCAGTTAAGACTAAAATAATAATATAGCTATCTCAATACAAGTTTAAAACTCACAGTAAAATAGTACAAAGGTAAAATTTATTTATAGAATTGGTTCAACAGCATCAAACTCCTCCCTTTTTATACAGAACAGTATTATTTGTACAGTAACTTGATTTTAAAATTTTTTACTTGATTTCTTAATTTTGGCCACCATGTTAACTATACAGTGAGAAGGGGTTTGAACCTGCTGAATCAACTTCTTACTTACATGCTTGTTTATTAACAAATTCTTCACAAGCCCAGTAGTAGCATTTTCAGTGTCCATCTGCAGCAAACCAAAATTTATCTGTGACTCAACAAAGCTGAACCAAGCTACTATCATAAATACTCATAGTAGCGTATAAAATAAGCAAAAATTGCATTTTACAAAGAAATTGTAATAAGTAACACAATAACTCTTAAAACAAAATAAATTTTTAGTGAAATTTTTAAGCTCAGTTTTTATTTTCAAGCTGGTAGATTAATCTGCAAGATCTAAAATCATCTGCAGCGCTGCTGCCGTATTGCACAGTTTCTGCTACGGGGATCACAAGAAAATCAAGCATAAGACAGTTATCATAAAAAATATATATGAAATTTCATAAGCTAAACAACTAAAATACCTTTAATTTTTAAACAAGGAGCCCACTGCATGGCATAAATAGAGTTAGTATGATGAGTTTCAAAAGAGTACAGAGATCTGTAAAAAATAAAAATATTTTTTAAAATAATAGAATATGTGAAGTTCCAACATTTAGTCCTTGTAACCCGTTAATCGTCGCATATATGAGATTAGGAGTTCAAAACAGGAATCAAAGATTCCTCCTTTAAGTAAGATTAAATGT
This sequence comes from Maratus speciosus, assembly GCA_963932465.1. NCBI lineage: Eukaryota > Metazoa > Arthropoda > Arachnida > Araneae > Salticidae > Maratus > Maratus speciosus. The sequence goes on along the minus strand of OZ010793.1, from coordinate 250,757,631 downwards.
TAATTCTCCTTTTTGGATGAAAATCATATTTTAAGATTTGACGGCAGATTAGAAAATTCAGATTTAAACTTGATAATAAGCCTCAAATAATATTGCCGAAAGGCCCTAAAGTTACAAAATTCATATTTAAGTATTTTCATATTGGACACGAAAGTTTATTGCATTATATATGTATGCAGTTTTAGTCCATAAGTGAAAAAAATTAATACATAAGGTAATATATGATTGCATTGTCTGTTTCAGAAATAACCCAGTTGCTACAAATCATGGGGGATCTCCCATCAGAAAAAGTAACTCCAAACTTTACTTTTAATCATACAGGAGCGATTTTTGTGGGGTCTTTGAGATTAAATATAAAACTCTGAGAAAGGGGATTTTTAATTAGATTTATATTGCGATCTTTATTCATTTAGGGATGGAGGCTATTCATTTATAACTATATTTAACATACTCTTTTTTTAGTAGATCAGATGAAAAATTAGCTAATTACCTTACCATAGAAGCTTATTGAATGGAAATCCATCTTTCCTTGATCACTCAACTTCATCAGTTTATGGGGGCCCAATTTAAAGTCATTCAAATACAGTAAAACATCCTTTAATCTATCACTCTAAGGTCAGGCATGCTAAATAATCCGACACAACTTTAGAAAAAAAATAGTATTCCTTGTTTAATCTCACCAGATGTTTATATGGAATTTCAGAATAAGGAATAAAACAGGAAACTTTGACCTGAAGTAATGGATGTAAATGTTGAAGTTACTGAAAGTGATACAGTTGGTGATGAACTAGAAGTTGTTTTAGGTTGTTAGCCTGTAAACGACTGAAGAATTCCAATCAACCACCACCAAATTGAAGGGCAATAATGATTGCCCATTTCCTAATTGGTCGGCCTATCGATGCAATTCCCGAACCTCAATTAGTAAATATTAGTGAATCGAGATTATCTCTGTGGCAGAGAGTGAATAAATTCTTCCAGTTAATTTGGAGGAATTGAGAATTAAATTACTTCTAAAATCATTCAAAATGGCATGTAAAGGGCGATAATATAAAACCAGAAGCGATGGTAATACAAGGTGTGTCTAAAATATTTGGTGAATGGAAGCATAAAACAAATAAAACAAAACATGGAAACAAAATACCTTTAATCACCTTCAAAATAACATCTATTGGCCACAATACACTTATGACATCGTTGATAAAGCTGCTGGAATGAGTCAGCGAAGGTCTCTTTTGGGATCGACTGAAGCACAGATGTCACACGTTATCAGATAGACGTGCTTGCTGATTCCTAATTCCTCCGATATCCATCGTAAAGACAGCCGGTGATTGTTTAACAGCATCTGTCACACCCACTCGATGTTGTCTGTTGTCACACTTGTTGAGAGTCGACCTGAACGTGGTTCGTCACCCCTCCCGAAAATGTTTAAACCAGTAGTACATGCATTTTTTTGCCCACTGCGTCTGTTCCGTACACCTGGATCAACATTGCATGCGTTTCTGTGGCGGTTTTTTCCAATTTGTATCATGACTTGATGTTTATCCGTTGCTCCATTTCAATATGATGCGGGTTTTCAAACATACACTATTCGACTGACAATAGCAGACTATTCTGCTCTGGTTTCTTGCTACTTTCCCTCTCTCCATTGGTCTCTACCTGCGCAATCGCATGGATGCATTTTTAACTCGCATTGTTTATGAGATATCCATTCATTCTCCGAACTTTTTAGATGCACCTTGTAATAAAAGAAAAAAATTTACCTCCTTGCAGGTGGATGTTGTCAAGAATCCTAGAAGTTACACCAGGAAAGGATGGTTATATTAGAGTAGTGAAAATAAAAACAGCATCAAACGTTTTCGTTAGGTCGATATCTAAAATATGTGCCTTACACATTGATAAAATCTAATGTATATCTTTATTTGGTTTAAAGTGCATTTAAAATGTTTACATTTGACTAGTACCTGTTTTAAGAAATAGCTTAATTTTTGTTTTGCCTTTAATTTTCTTTATTATTGATTTTGTATAATATCACAACTCATCCTTATTGTATTTTGTATTATCATTATCTATTTCTTATTTTAATGTTATATCATAGTATTAAAGTTATATTGCAATGTTTTGAATGTGGTGTATATTGTTTTTAAAAGAAATTTCATTGTGTGAAAGTTGTATAATATATCTACTTCATATTAATTTATTGAATGTTGGCATATGTCAATGGGGGTCGGCCTGTTACAGTTTGCCTTGACTCTGTTTCGAGCACACCTCCTTGCGCAGTCTGCCAGACTTTGTGTTTTGCGAACAGCTAGTCACTTTTGCTGCGTTGTTGTGCATGTACGTCAAATTTTGTTATGAACAAACATCATTTAGTGAGCTATTTCATTAGATAAAATGACCATGGGGTCATCACTGTTAGTAATATTCTATTATATTATTGATGTAAAGAATTATATAGATTATGTCTTTAATTCAAGTGGTATTGTCCACAAATCAATGTTGCAATATATTTCATCACTGACTATAGTATCAGTTCTGATTTCAAGTTTAGATAGATATGTATATAAATGTATTTATATATGTATATAAAGAATGTTTAGTTATTAGAGATTCTTCGAATCATTTGACTCTTATCGCATCATATATCTTCAACTCGTTACAGTCCATTCAACCAATTTTAATACATACATACAAATAAGCCCGCAACCTGCCAAAATAGTTTTTGACGACCTGCAACCTAACCCGAATCATGTCAACCTGCGACCTAACATGAACTTAAAATCAAAAGAAATTAAATCATGTTTTAATGCAATAATGAAAAATAATCTACAGTTATATCTCTAATACCAACTTTTATATTGAAAAATGGACAAATATACAATCTTTAATATTCAAATAATAAAACCTCTGAATAGCAGACACCTCTTGATCATTAAATCGCAATTTCTGCATCAGGTCTGGTTGTCACTAATTTTTGGATTGGGATGGCTCTAATTTTCTTACCGAGGGTCGGGTTCATCCCAGAATAACTTTTGCGGGTAATACTTAGGCTTTTTGCAACTGAGGTTATTGAGATTTTCACTGAAAGTTTGAGAAGAACTATGTTTCAGATTAAAATAAATATAGATTAGAATATGAATGAGTATACATTCAAATTACTGCATGAGAAATAAAATGTATAGAAGAAATTGGATCATAGATTATTCTTTCTTTATGGTACAGTTAGGAACTATTTTTTCTTCTCTGGGGATATGAAAAATATTACCAACATTTTGTTTTTGATACACACAAAAAATTATATACTGATTTGTGATAGTTTATGTACACATATGTGTGTTATATGTGTGCAGATTGGGAGGTGACCACTATTCAGAGGTGTAAGCATACAAATATATATGTGCTAGGAATTTAAAAAGTGTTTTCTAAATAGAGGTGTCTACCTTTCAGAAGTTTCCATTATGGAGGTCTTACTGTTCATAGATTTTTAACCTGAAAAAATATTTTGGGCATTCTTCAGAAAACTCGGGTCAGTTTGAATCCAAAACAATGAAAGTCAACCCAACCCGCTGCAAAAAAGTAGACGTCAACCTGACCCACAACAGAAAAACATAGTACTAAACCGACCTCACATTCAAGTCATACACGAGAGGTTGAAATATTCTTTACAGTACTTATGAAGAACAAAGTTAGATTTTCCTGGCATTGCAATTTCAAATCCTTAGTTTTGTAATTCAGACTAAACTAAATTCAGAACGTAAGTTCGTCCAGAAAAAATTCCTTAAGTGGAGTTCGAATTTCTTTGATTTGTTTTCTTTAGAAATTTCAAATTTCCATGACATTTCCTCAGTAATGCTAAAGTTTCCTGAACTTTCCAACCCATAGAAATTCCCTTGACTTTTCCAGGTCATCAAGGTGGATAGACATCTGTCTCATTAAAAGCTCCCCATACAAATAATAACTGAAAAAAAAGTTCTTTCCCAAAAGTATTTTTCTCCCACATAAACAAAAAAGATTCTGCCTCTTCAGCACTCAAAAAAAGCTACAACTATAAAACTGATTTTAAAAAGACTGCCTCTTACTATAAATAATTATCTTTTTTTTAAAACAAAAAAGGCCTCCAAAATAACTATGAAATTGATCAAGAAAAAGGCAACATGACATAGGGATTATTGAATAATAGGTCATTGAAATGATTTCCAAGTGTTTAGAAATTTTGTTTATAACTTTTATGAGATACTCTGAATCCATCCATTATTTGTATATTCAAACCAACAAACACACATACTCACAGAGAGAGAAAGTGAGTTAAGAAAGAAAACTGCAAAAATACTTTTTCCTCTGTAGATCAGCAATTCCAATTCTCCCTTCATCAGACCCATAAGCAATTATGCCTTCTTCAGTAGGATGCCATGCTACCTGAAACATTATTACAAAAGAAATTGATCATGTAATTTTGGTTAAAAACTAACATTATTAAATGCTCATTATATATATATATATATATATATATTTAAAGGGTACCAACCACAGAGAATAAACAGTAATAAAAATTGTAAGTGTAGTGTATTTTTTGGCTTTACCAATTTTCAATCAATGAACTTGGGCTTTTTCTAAATTGTCATTAATTGTAAGTGTAGTGTATTTTTTGGCTTTACCAATTTTCAATCAATGAACTTGGGCTTTTTCTAAATTGTCATTTTCTTTTAGTGAAACATACAGATTCCCCCCTCCCCCCCGCCCCCACAATACTAATATATTTGGGTTTTCTGTGTGACTTTCAGTAACAAAGTTTTTGGTTGAAAATTTATGTTTTACTTTGAATCTAGGCCACTTCCTTAAAAATGGATATATTTTTTAAACAGCTTACATGTTTCATTGGCTTTTGGACTACTATATGAGGCGTTCAGAAGACAATACGACTAACTCCATTTTAAGTGGCGTTTTTTTTTAATCAAAGGAACATTCAAAATTTTCTATATATTTATACAGTGATAAAAATTTAACCTTGATTAAAAGAAAATTAATGTGTTCAATCAAAATATCCCAAGAAAAAATATTATATAGATACAATATTTTTATACTTACAATAACTTTAACTGCTTACACTGAACATTTTCATATGATGGAGTTAATCGATTTGTGCACTGAATGGCTCATATATATATATTTTTTTTTTCTTTTTGGTGTGTATGTGCCTTAATGTTCAAGATTAATTCCATTGTGTCCCTCTGCTTATCCCCTTATTTTTAAGGGTTCCCACTCATCAGTTGTCAAATTGCAATTTTTCAATATACTAACAAGGCGACTACCAAACATGGTGCACACAGATTTTGATGATTCTAAAGTATGTTGTATGGGCCATACCCCTAACTATTCTACACATTCTAGTGAAGGGCTTTTTTGAAATGGGTCTTAGTTTTTGAGAAATTGGAGGTTAAAAGTTCAACGTGTCAACATTACTAATCTAAAGTTGATGGTGTTAATTTAAATAAGAGACAGAATACATACAGCAGATGAAAATGCATGGCTGATTTTTTAACCCTATAAAATAAACTTTAAATATTAATCTGTTGAACTTCTATAAAAGGATTAAAGCATTATATATATATATCAATAATTAAATGAAAGAAACAGAATAGATACATGTGGTAGGAAAAGAAAAAGCTAATTTAAAATAAAATTAACATTTATTAATAACTTAAAAAGAAAAGCAATAAATAAAAAAAAAATTTAAAAACATAACTTAATACACACAGCGTAGAGGTACAACTTATCTGAATTTACTTAATGACAGGAACTTTCATATGAAACATAAAAACTGCTTATTTAAAATTCCCTCAAAAGAACAATAAATAAATTATTTCCTTAAGTAAGTACACATATTCATAAATGATGGATGTACAGGAGCTATAGAAATATGACTCCTTCAACTTCATAATAAATCAATACACGTAACATAACGCTACAAAGAACAGCAAAACTTTTCCTTTTGTAAAAACATTAAAGCGTTAAGTTTCACTATGGTAGTTTGGCACCAAAATAAATATTAAAATGCTCAGCCAAAAACATTTCAGCTATTGCTTTAATGTTTCTATTGAAGAGAAATTATATTCTTTCAGTTACATAACGTCTGAGGCAAAAAAAATATTAGCCGTAAAAGTCACATGAAATGTAAAGCATGTAAAAATCCCAAGCTAAGGCATCTTCCATACCATTACAACCAGCATGAAGTCATGCTTCCATGACTCTCACCAAGACAAACACACAAAAAACTTATCTCAGGGAATATGGATGCCAGACACACACCTTGTTGAAGAACTACATATGAAGAATGATAAAAACATCTTCTGTTCTAACACGTAAAAGTTCTACATTATTAAAAGTGAAATAGACTATATTCTGGCTTGGAGAAAACAATAATTAAAAGAGAGTGACATTTAAAACAGTGTAAATATTGCACTTAAAAATAAAGACTTTTTCATCAAGGACTTTTAAAATAAACTAGTTAAAAGCGAAAAGTTAAAAAACTTCCCGAAACATTTTCAAAAGAGAGACTTGCAGAAAACTATCAAGAAGCAAACAAAACAAGCCCATTGATAAACGAAAGTTTGAAGCATATATCCTAATCGGATATGTAGAAAAGCTTCTACTATGCAAAGCTAGACACAGTCCCAATTGAGGAGAATTGATTTATTAATAATGGGGAATGACACTGATCGATGAAGTGAGATGTAATTGCCATACACAAATGACGCCATCTAGTGGTGGTTGGAAATTTGAAGTCAGTGCAATTTGAGATTGAATGATAGATATATGAAAATATGTCAGATGCCCATGAATGAAATGAAATTGAATTTAAAAAAAAAGAAACAATAAATAGGACTACAGCTGATCAGGGCCGGCCCAACGGCATTTTGGCTCCCGTACGAGCACCCATTTGGGTGCCACTCCCCACCCCCCTATACACACCCAAGGAAAATTGCTTACCTTATGTTCTTAATTTTTATAAATATTCGCAACTTTAATACATACTATTACTAATTATTTAAGATATTAATTTGAAGTGGTTGAAAAGTAGAAAAAAGTTTTCAAATTCAATCCTATCTTTTGTTTGCATTTATTGAATTGTAAAATCAAGTATCATATTGGAAATTTGAATTTTACGGTAATTATCAATCCTAATATGTAACTTTACAATAAAAAAATCAGAACTATTATTAGATACCAACAATGTAAGATGAAAACTGTATTGGTTATTTAAGACGAATGAATTTTATTTTTAAATATTGATTTTCGAAAAAGGCTCACTTTTCATGATGAAAATTTTCTAGAAATTGTAAAACTTTTTTTCCTCTCTAGCTAATAACGAAAACATAAGTGTTCTCATTCTTTCTTTTTATTTTTGGAACTTCCTTTAAAACAAAAATTTTCTTTATCGATGATAATTTTTGTCAAAAAAGAAAAAAAAAGTTTTTTTTTTGAGTAGCTTAAAATAATTAACATGAAAAAAAACTATGATTGAGAGTAACAGTTTTTATTTTAGTAAAGAATACGCTTAAGGGGATTCTTTGCCTAGTATGCAGTTTCGCGTGCGAGGAGCGCGACCTCTGGTGTTAAAAGGCATAAGATCCCCCAAATAGACTTTTTACACTGATTGCATCCGCTCAGGTGCAGCAGAAAAAAAATAGTTCCCTCTCTTTCTCCTTTCCCCAAGATTACGAAGAAGTAAAAATAAACATTGGTCAACCTTCTTATCTCTTGTATTTTTACCAGGGCGGTGGGGGGGGGGGGGGGGGGGGCTATGTTCCCCCCTCTCACATATGATCTCATCCGCAACCTAATAGAATAGGGTGATAGGCGATTCAAGCAAAGCCAGAAAGAAAAATGTATCTGTTTAGAAATAAGGAAAACGGTGTCCTTTTAGGGAAGACACTGTTTTACAAGTACCAGTAGGATTTTTTAATATTTTACTATCAGTAACATTGTGCATTCCATTGTGGCAATACAGTACTTTTATCCTAATTATCGAGTAATAGATCCATTGCAATTAAATTAACACATAATAACTCACTTTAACAATGAAAAAGAATAAAACAATGAAAAGTAACGTTCAATGTGTTTATTTCAGCAACATAATGCATACAGGAATTTGATTTTTTTGAATAAATAAATAGTGGAAGTATTCAACAAAAAATTTGATTACGATTATAACAATAAAATGTATTTTTTTTTTAAAATTACCAAGCTTTTATAATATCTTAAAAGTAGGAGAAATAGTTTTTTTCAATCAAAAATATTTTATCAAAACAAAAAACGTAAAATTGTGAGGCGATGAAAGCAATATGATAAAGAAATTAAACCACAATGAGAATCACAAGAAAGAAAGTAAAATATATTATAATGTAAATTCAATTTACTTAAGAGTATTTCTATCAACACCTTAAATTTTTGCTACCTTTTTTTTTCTTAACCTCCAGATTTCCGATATATATACAGGGTCATTCATAATTCCCTCCGGGGTTTCGAAACGTTATAGTAAAAAAACAAAGACGAATATGAAAAAAAGAAACATATGAAATTATTCCGAAACTATTCAAGTTTTACTTACATACATTACAGGTGTTCTATGTGTGAACCCTTGGTCACACGGCATACATCAACGTGATAGTCCAGTTCCTGCCATACTCTACTCAACATGGTACTGTCTATGTTATTGATAGGACGTGTTATCCTTTCACGCAGGTCAGCTAAATCACGTGGCATAGGTTGTACAAAAACCTGGTCTTTCACATACCCCTCACAAGAAAAAGTCATACGGTGTTAAATCCGGTGACCGTGGAGGCCACTTTAGAAGAGGTACGTCATCTTCAGAAGCTCATCCAATCCATCGATGAGGTAAGTGTGTGTTCAGGTATTCACGCACATCACACAAAAAATGGGGAGGAACACAGTCTTGTTGAAATACGAAATCATCCTCATGTTCCTCGAACTGCGGCATTAGACACAGCTGCAACATATCCAGGTACACTACACCGGTAATGGTCTTCTCTGTAAAAAAGAATGGCCCATAAACACGTGAGGAGGACATAGCGCAAAACACGTTAACTTTTGGGGAATCCCGATAGTGTTCACTACAGAATGGGGATTTCCAGTGCCCCAAATGCGTACGTTGCGGCGGTTGACAGTGCCACACATGTGAAATGTGCTTTCATCACTAAAAATCAATTTCGACATTAGTGTTTCACGTTCATGGACATCAATGCAAAACATGAAACGAGAAATGCAATCTGCTGGAGTCAACGCTTGCACCAGTCCCAATCTGTACGGCTTCAAACAAAGACATTTTCGCAGAATTCGCCACACTGTTGGTTGAGAGATCCCCAATTCTCGGCTTCCGCTAACGGTTGATTTCGTCAGGCTCCTTAAAAACGTTTCCCGTACACGATCTACGGTGTCCGCAGATGGACCAGGCCGACCACTTCGTCTCCTGTCACATAGGCATCCCGTTTCTTTAAATTTCCGGTACCACACATGAATTGTTTTGTCAGTTGGTCCCTGTTTTCGATATTTATTACGAAAGGCCCGTTGAACTGACACCACTGATTCAGATTTTGCAAACTCCAACACACAAAAAGCTTTCTCTTTGCCTGTAAACGCCATTTTTCTTTACTACAACTGACTTCAATACAGATGTTACTGCCATCTACCGGAAACTAATTAAATTAAAACTTGAATAGTTTCAGAATAATTTCATATGTTTCTTTTTTTCATATTCGTCTTCGTTTTTTTACTAAAACGTTTCGAAACCCCAGAGGGAATTATGAATGACCCTGTATATATATATATGACCATTATAGAATATTACAATTCATCATGAATTTCAAATAAAATTTATAAATTGAGTATCAAGACATGATACAAACATTATACATATTAAATTTGGATAAACAATTATTAAATTAACTAATCACTAATAAATTTGTACACTAATAAAAGTATATTTTTTTAAAAATGCATATGTGTTTACTTTTATTTTATTTCAAATGATAATATGAATTTTAGACACTCTATTTAGATCCTTTGGGTCAGAAGAGTACGGAAAAATTTCAGGTTTGAAAATATAAATATTTATCTATAAATTTAGAAAGATAAAATTACGATCTTAGATATGGAGAAAAATGCAAGAGTCATTTAAATAATAATAGGGTAAATTTAGAGATTTCCCTATACATATTTAGTGCGGCGTGGCGCGTGCACTTTGAGGTAGATTTCGTATGAAATACTACCTATTGGGATCGTTCCTATGTTGGAATTTCTGAAAAATTTTTGCAGATCTACACCGATCATGACCCCTAGGACGCAAAACCACCCTCACTAAAAACTTTGTCTGTCTATCTATCTATATACATATATATCACTTTCTTCTGGACACGATAACTTCCACAATTCTGCACAAATCCAAACTGATACATAAAATCTCGGTCAAGTTCGTTAATGAGCAAAATCGGACCAAGGGGGTGGAAATAGGGAGGTGTTTTGTGAAAACCGAAAAAAAACCCATAACTTCTTAATTTTTGTACATATCAAATCAGTTTAAAGTTTTTATTACTTCTAAAAATAGAGCCAAAAATTTATGTATCACAGATTTTTGATGAAATTAAAAATGTGATCAAGGGGCGCAAAAAATAGGGTTTTGGGGAGAAAAAAATTCCTAACTTCTTCAATTCTCAAGATATCAAATCCAATTAATTTTATTATACATCTCCTTAATATTTTCTACAACTTTTATACTTACAAGTTTTTGATAGGACCAATTCGTACCGCAAAAAAAATTAAAAACAAAAAAAAGGGGGGAGAGGTTAAAGAAGAAAAAAATTCATAACTCCATCAATTCACAAGATATAAAATCTCCATGAATTTATCATATATCTTCTTAATATTGTCTTCAACATATATATATAGACAAGTTTTTGATAGGACCAATTCCTGCAGCAAAAACAAATTAAAAAAACATAGCGGTTGAAGAAGAAAAGCATCTTATGAAGGGTGTATTCAAATCCAAACTGCTTATTTTCTTACTCATTTTTAAATTAATTTATGCTCTTAAACGCACCCAATTGGTAAAATCTATTATTCAGAAACTATATAATGTACAGTAATGATCGATTTTTTGATAGAGGCAGAATATATTTCAAAAAGTGATGTCAAATTGGGCATTTTGAACAGAATTTCCTGAAGCGATTGTGTTAGAAACGAAAAATATTGCCCTACTGAGAAAATAATTGTTTATTAATCAAGTTTTAATTAATTGAAAGAAAAATAAAAACACATGTCGCTTATAAATCTTTTCAAAAATCACGTCAGCAAGTTTCATATTTTTTTTATTAAAAATGAATCTGAAAATGTGCCAGAAAATTTCAAGTTGATGAGCATGGAAAAGTATTTTTTTTTTTTAATACCGCCTTAACATGATTCTGATAAAACCAGCTATTTTATAAAAAGGAAATAAAAACTCGTCAAAAGTAGACAGATAAAACTGTTAAAGTGGATTTATATCTAATCATGATTTAGTTTTTGTTGGTGAAATTAGTATACTTAACTTCGAAATCTACCTCTGCCTGTAGGGCGGGCCGGCAGAATTTTTTTTTTTTGAATGCACTGTGCTATTTTCCAAGTGTGTAGTGTTATTTTTTAAAGTTTGTCGTGCAATTTTTTAAGTGCACCGTGCAATCTTTTAAATGCATTGACGAATTTTACAGAACCAATGGCGATTATACTATGAAATTTCTGACAATCGATCATTAGCCGTAAAATTAGGGCATTAAAATAATCATCCGTTAATGGGTATTAATCACGTATGAATCGTTTTCTGCGGTTATTTACATCTCGAACATTGCTGTATATATTTTTTGATCTGAAACAATATTCTTTTTTTTTTTCTTTTTGTTGAAAAATCGGATAGAACCAAACCGACACAAATCGCTGATTGAATCGGGTTCGGCTAAAATCAGGTTGCCCGACCCGATGCAGGATTTCAGATCAGGTAAACCCATTTTACTGTGGGTCAAGTTTCCTTTATTTATTAAGTACGTTTATAATCATCAGAGTTTTAATTTGTAATTATTCTTCGATTAATCAAAATACTTCACACTAAATTCACACATCAGGTCGGATAAGGCGATTTTTCCACATGTCGGGTTTCTTTCTTTCTTTTCCATAATTACATTTGTGATCATCTTCATTTTCATTTATAATTATCCTTTAATTGAATTAAAATACTTAAAAGCCAAACTTTACTTTTTTTTTTCTTTTTTTTTTTTCTTTTGAGGAGGGGATAGATAGTAGATTTTTTAACAATTATAAGAGGGTTTTCAATATTGTTCAGATGAATTTGTTTACCAAACTTATTTTTTAGCATTATTTCTGCTGTATTTTCTTCAATGCCCTTTTTAGGCATTTCATAATGGCCTTTACTTCTCCCCCATGTCTTTTTTTTTTACCTCTTTGACATTTCCCCCCTTCTGTACTGCACTGTTTTTCTAGAATAAACTCTAAAATTGTATAAAAATTTAAATCTAAAATAAACTATCCTTTTATAAGATAAAACTTTATAAAATTTTCCACAAATGAAATTCTTTTTCTTTTTTTCTTTATTTTTGTGGATACAAACGATAACAGTTGATGAGTAAATGTTTTCTATATTTTTAAAACTAATAAGAATAAGATATAAATTTACACAACCATATTTTAGAGTATGTTGATTCTTTTTAAGAAAAAAATGTGTAGGTCTTAATTCATAGTAGTTTTGAGCAGGGGTGCAGAAAATGTTTCGACTCCCAACATTTCCCTCAATCCACATGAAAATTTCCCCAAAATTTTACGATATGTGATAAGTAAATGCTGTATTATCGTAGGTACAGAAAATTTATTTTTCCAATATTTCTCAACTTATGTGCGAGTATATATATAGCAGGGCTGATTCTGAGTGAAAAAAAAAAAAAATTCTGAAATTCACAGCAAATTTTCTGAAAGGTTATAGCAGAGTAGGGGAAGGGCGGTGTAATCCACTCCCAGCACTATGGTTTTTTTCGCGGCTCTTTGACGAAATTCGCGTTTTTTCGCGATCTTTTGACGTAATTTGCGTTTTTTCGCGATCTTTTGACATTTATGATTATTTTGCCTTCCTTTTGACGAAATTCGCGCTTATTTCGCCCTCTTTTCACGCAATTTGCGGTTGTTTTGCGATCTTTTGTCAAAATTTGCAAATTTTTTTCGCGATCTTTTGACGAAATGTGCGTTTATTTCGCCTTCCTTTTGACGAAATGTGCGTTTATTTCGCCTTCCTTTTGACGAAATTCGAGGTTATTTCGCCCCCTTTGATGAAATACGCGTTTGTTTCGCGATCTTTTGACAAAATTTGCGGTTGTTTCGCGATCATTTGATGAAATTTCAGAGTTTTTTTGCGTTCCTTTGATGAAAATCGCGGTTATTTCGTCCCTTTAGACGAAATTCGCGGTTTTTTCGCGATCTTTAGACGAAATTCGCGGCTGTTTTGCGATCGTTTAACGAAAGGTGCAGTTGTTTCCCGATCTTTTGTCAAAATTTGCAGTTGTTTCGCGATTTTTTGTCAAAATTTGTGGTTGTTTCGCGATCTTTTGCCAAAATATGTGGTTGTTTCGCGATCTTTTGCCAAAATATGCAGTTCTTTCGCATTCTCGTGACGAAATATGTGTTTATTTCGCCTTCCTTTTGAGGAAATTCGCTGTTATTTCGCCCCTTTTGATGAAATACGCAGTTGTTTCGCGATCTTTTGATGAAATTTGCGGTTATTTCGCGTTCCTTTGATGAAAATCATGGTTATTTCGCCCCTTTAGACGAAATTCGCGGTTGTTTCGCGATCTTTTGACAAAATTCGCGGTTGTTTCGCGATTTTTTGTCGAAATTCGCGGTTGTTTCGCGATCTTTTGTCGAAATTCGCGGTTCTTTTGCGATTTTTTGTCAAAATTTGCGGTTCTTTTGCGATTTTTTTGTCAAAATTTGCGGTTCTTTTGCGATTTTTTGTCAAAATATGCGGTTCTTTCACTATCTTTTGACGAAATATGCGTTCATTTCGCGATCTTTTGACGAAATTGAGGTTATTTTGCGATCTTGTGACAAAATTCGCGTTTTTTCGAAATTCTTGGACAAAATTCGCGGTATTTTTATGTCCGAATTTTCAGATTAATGAAAGATTTTTTTTTTTTTTTTTTTTTTTCCCCTGGAAATTTTTCTATCTCAGGGAATTATGGAATTTGTTGCTAAAATCGAAATCAATTGTATATGTTTCTACAAAATTTCCCCAGGTGGTTAAAATTTCCGCCGATCCTAGATCGCCGGATCAGACATATTCTGCACCCCTGGTTTTGAGATGTGTTTTCGTTAACACGTTGAGTGCCACGGTGACTGACACTGAAGTGCTGAAAAATTTACAATGTTTTAAATAATTTTTAAGAAAGTATAATCCTGTAATAAATAAAAGGTAAGTAAATTTTAAATACATTTTCAGTAATTACTTAAAACAATATATATTTTTTTAGTTTTATATCATATTTTAGACGTCAGTCATCGGTGCATGACACGTTTTAAATGTGAAGTTCATTGTCAATCACCGGTGATTGACGTGGCGCTTAACATGTTAATAACTAAGAATTAATCTAGACACACCAATTTTCAGTTAAAACAAAATGAATTCTATTATTGTACCTTTTAAAATAGTACACCCAGCAGAATCTTATAAATATGCCTCTGAAATTACAAACATGTTCATATTATTGTTTGGGTCTATTCGTTGCATCTCATTTGAAAAAAAAAAAAAAAAAAAAAAAAAAAAAAAAAAATCGGGTTTTTGTTATTATTTGAAAATATAAATTAAATTTTGTCACATGGGTTACACATTGGTTAAATACCTTTCTTTTCAAACAAAGGGGCATGCTACTCTTCAGAATAATATTGTTCTTCCCAAAAGCACTCCATCCATTTCTTATTCTTCTATTGATTTCATTCATGATACTATTATCTGATGATATTTCCTGCCCAAGGTACACATAACTTTGCACTTCTTTAATTTCAGTGTTGTTGTAGACAATTTTCTTTTTTGATGCAAATGAATTGAACACTGGCATCATCAAACTTAGATCTCTTCTAATTTGATCAAAATCTTTTTAAAAAAAGTGTATAGATTATGTATTTTTTCGAGCTCATTTGATCGAAGGAACTCAAACATGTAGTCAAAAGTAACATTTGAAAAAAAAAAAAAAAAAAAAAAAAAAAAGTACAATTTTTACTATGTAAAGAGCTCGAAATTCTAATTCTTGAATAACATTTAATTACAGGTGTTATTAAAAATCAGTTGGTACCAGTGTCATTTTCATATGATGATTTGGGGCATAATTATAGGTGGCATACTTTTTTTCTACCTCTTTGCGGACACCATTATATATAATATGTAACATATACATATATATATTGAATATTTCTCATGCTTTGATATTGTGAATAAAAAGTGCCATTTCTACAAATACGCATGACTAGGAAGTCACCTAGGGAGGCAATATTGTATAGACGGTTATAAGGCAATTTAAAAGTAAGTTTAAATCAAACGTCAGTGGTAGCAATAGTGAGGGGCAAATTTTTAATTTTTGCCTAGATGCGACAAAATACCTAGCAACGTCCAGGAACAAATTGCTATTCGTAGCTAATATTATAACTAAATTATTTGATTCTGGTTCTTAAATTGCATTAACTGTTGAAAATTAAATTTAACTTTTTAAAATTTAACTTTACTTGGTTTATAGATGTAAAAATAGAAAGAAACGTTGATAATGTACCATAAATGTGTTTATTTCAAAATAAAATAAAAGGAAATGACAATAAATCAATACAAGTAATGTTAAATTACAGTAAAGTACAAGTTTAATAAAGAAATCAAAAAATTAAATGAAGAAAATGTTCAATGAAAAATTAATATGATAATAATTATACTGACGCAATCCGAAATATAATAAATACTAAAATATAGCAAATTAAATAAAAAAATACTTTTTTAAATACACTTACTTAAAAGTAGAAAATAATTATTTTACTCAAAAATCTGGAGGCAAAATAAAAAATCTTAGAAGTGTGAGGCGCTGAAAATAGCACTATAAATAAGTAAAGTCATAATGAAAAGCTATAGAACAAAATATTCTCTAAAAATTTAAATATATTATGAATGAGATTAAAATTTTGATTTTCTTAAAGTATTTCCATCAGCGCCTTATGCTTTTGCGATTTTTAACAAAGAATAATATCAGATTTTTGATAAAAAAGAAAGTTTTTAAAGAGTAATAAGAGTGTTTAAAAAAAAAAAAAAAATCCCTTTAATTTAACTTAAAACGTTAAATTAAATGCAACATATGTCATATGGCACACCTTTTTAAAGTAAAATATTTCCTTTGCATCATGGATTTCAATCATTAGTTTCGTTTCTATATCCTGTGTTGTAATTCCCATACACTTGAAATAATATTACTAACAGCATTGCCAGAATTTCATGCTAAGCCTGGTTATGAATCGAATTACAGAAGATTACAATTTTTATTATATTTTTGTAATAAGATTTTTCATAATATTTTAAATTTGAAAGTGGTCGTATCCAAAAAGAGATTTATGGGGTTCAACCCCTTCCAAAATTGTACAAACATATATTTATTTAAAAATATTTCATTTCTAAGAACTCTTTTTCTAGTTGAAAAAAATAGACTAATATATTATTATTTAAATGATGCAATTGCAGGTAAACGTCGTGCCACAATATTCTATAATGTATATTTTAGGCATGCAAACAAGAAAGACAGCGACAAGCTGCTTCTCATTTTTTTTTTTCACTGAAAAGAGGCTCTTATGAAGCCTACAGAAACGGGGTGCACTAAATTTATTCTGACTTTTGATAGGTACTTTGGGTGGCTGATTCCTGATTTCTAACTTTTTTTTTAAAACTTATGTCTTTATCGTACCAAGTTTTTAGTGTTCTGGAAGTGTTTTCTACTTCTTTATTGCTCGCAATGAGCCAGTGAAATTAAAATGCACATCGCTGCCCCAGTAAAAATAAAATATTTACTCATAACTTTAATTTAAAGAGTTCCTAACTGTTTCATAACTTATTGAATCGTTACTTTTCACTTCCTCCGTTTTGAGGATAATCGTAATTGTCCGCTTCTAGAATGTTGGAAACTCATTGCACGTATAATTTGTTACAAATGTTAGAAACGAAATCTAAAAATAAAATCTAATAGTGATCTGGTCACAACAGTACAGAAAAAAAAATCTTGTACCAAAAAGCAATTCCCTTTCTGAAAGATTATAAACTGACCAGGGGAGGAAAAAAAGCAATAAATTAGGCTCGCTCAACCCTCTTTTTTTCTCCCTTTATTTTGTAACTTGATACATATCTCGATAATTTCTCCCTTCCCCCATTCCACCCATCATCGGCTGCAATTCTAGATAAATGTATCCTTCCGCACATTTAGAAATTAGCTTTCTTGTGAGAAAAAATTTCTTATAACTCTGCTATTTCTTTAAAAAATAATTGTAAATTTTCTTCATTGAAAAGAAGAAACTTACAGCTTCTATGGCTATTTTCTCTTTTTTTTTCTACGATGCTCCAATGATTTTTTATAATTTTTTAAAGTATAAACTTCAGGGATGCCGCGGACGCACTATAGCGCGTAAATTACGCGAAAAATCGGAGACGGGACACAAAAAAAAGCTCTTACGCGTCCCACGGGACGCATAATTTCGTCAAAAAAATCGCTTAAAAAAGCCAATTTTTGTCAAAGAATCGCGAAAAAAGCGCAAATATCATCAAAATATCGCGCGAAAACAGAGATTTTCGTAAAAGGGCCGCAAAAAAATAGCGTATTTCGTCAAAGGATCGCGAAAAAAAAGCGAATTTTGTCAAAAAATCGCGTAAATAAGCGCAAATTACATCAAAATATTGTGAAAAAAAATGCAATTTTCATAAAATGGCCGCGACAAATTAGCGTATTTCGTTAAAAGATCGCGAAAAAATAGCGAATTTCGTCAAAAAATCGCGGAAAAAGCCGAATTTTGTCAAAGGATCGTGAAAAAAAGAGCACATTTCATCAAAATATCGTGGAAAAAAGTCGATTTTTGACAAATAGTCGCGAAAAAATAGCGTATATCGTCAAAGGATCCCCCAAAAATAGCGAATGTCGTCAAAAAATAGCGTAAAAAAGCCGATTTTCGTCAAAGGATCAAAAATATCTTTTTCAATAAACCCGTCTTGCCCCTTTTTTTAAAAAAAAACGCGAACATTAGTGATACTTGTTAGTAGAAGTTGGTATCTTCTACTCTCAATTAAACATTATTTTACAATTAAAATTGTATCTTGCATTTTTACTTTTAAAAAAGTAAAGAGAATTTCTCTTAATATTTTTTTAAAATATCCTATTTGAGTGCAAATAATACTGGTTTTAATTCATTATTTAATTATTATTAAAACAATAATTAATGCATTTCATTTATCTTTTCCAAATAAACAAGTTTCATTTATTCCTTTAAAATATAAATTATGATTGATGGGGACCCGCTTTTGTAAAAAAGGGACCCAGATTTTTGGAAATCCTGAGTCCTGGGGATCCAGGTTTTTTCAAGTACAGCGGCATCACTGAACTTCTTGATTTTGCAAATTTCGCCAACTTTAAAAATACTTTTAAACGTTTTTAAAATATTATGGCAAATACTCTTAGTGAAGAACCTTCTATTTTATCGATTGCAGCAATTCCCATCCCTTTATTTAAAATATTAAGCTCACAAAGAGCAGAGTAAATTTCTCCATAGGTTAACATGGGATGCTTTGTAATGGCGGCTGTACGTGAAGAATACCCTTAATATAAAATGCTTCCGCTTCTCCAAAAAAAATGAAAAGCTTGCACCTTCCTGGATTTCGTTCTCGCTAGGACCAAACAAATCACCCCAAAGAAAGCTATGTATTTAAGTATATCTGAATTTACATTATAGTGCCCCACTAAAATTTGATAAACAAAGTGTCATTATAATTGTATGGATCCAGTTATATCATAGGGTATTGATATAGGAGATCACGAAAAGAAAAACACATTGCGGGAATTTAAAAAATAAGAGAAGAAAAGAACGATAAATATATTAAATGAAAGATTTTCTTAAGGAACCCTTTCTGGCTTTTCAAAAAAAAAAAAATCTTTATCATAGAAATCTTTTTTACTTACTCTTGATTTTTTGGAGGGAAATGAGGTACAATTTATATTTTGCGCTTAATAATAAATCTAATTAAAAAATTGTTCTTTATATACCATAAAAGAGCTTGCACAAAATTATCCCAAAGAAATTGTACCCTTATGTAGATTTCGTTATTCTAGCGTTCATAATGCAAGTTATTTCACAAAAGAATGAAGAATCTTAGTATATCCTCTCTGGATTAAGTAAAGTTTGACTCAGTATCAAGTACACAATTGGATTCTAGATAAGTCCCTTTTTTTAAATTTAATTTTGGTCAAATTTCTGGTAGTTTTTAAAATTTAATAATACATGTTCAAATTTTCAGTTATTTGAGTTTCTGTATAGCAAAATATTTATTGTGCAATTGGCCAATAACTATATTTCATTAACAAATAATCCTTTAGTGATGAATTAAACATCAATGAAACTGTGCGTCATTACGATGCAATTATATTTTTACGACCTTTATTTACAGGTGAAAGCATGCCGCTCAGTGTTCCCTTCAGACTTTATGTTCCAGGTGGTGTGGCAGTACATAAATTTAAGGAATATAGCATGGGCGCCACTTGAACGAAATCCATGAAGGGGAAAGATTTTAGAACATATGTGTGCCTGTAGTAAAAATAGAAATAGATTGATCTATTTTAGGTCAGATGATATTTAAACATATGAATACACAAACAGAACTAAAAATTATCTTTCATCACAGATTCAAGGTATGATGATGATATGCCTGCATCCCTGATGAAAAAGCTTTAATTTCTTATTCTTTTAGTGCTTATTCCAAGTCGCTTGAAATAGTTAAACACTAAAAGAAAAAAAAATAACGATTAAAAATGCATTCAATAATTCTAATGTTGCTTGAAATTTTTACCACGTGGGGGGGGGGGGGGGGACTTGCTGCGGAAATGCGCAGTCCCCCTCCACACACACACATACAAGAGGTGCCTGAGAGTAAAACACTGGTTGCAACTCAAGCCCTGATTATAAGGGCAAGTGAGGCAACTGCCCTGGACTTCCAACTCTAAAATAAGCTCCCCGAAACTCCAAATTTCTTTATGAGTAGAAATTATGGTTAAAAACATATTATAGGGGTTCCAACTGCATCTTTGCAGTATGTATCTGGGCGCCTTGTAGGGTTAGTCGGACACTGGTCGACTTCGAGCATCCATTATAAGTTTAAATATTTTACTATGTTCTATATTTGCATGAATACTTATTTAAAAGAAATAAATGAATAAAGCGACTTGAATCTATTTTTATTTGATTCCTTTCTAACTATTAAATGTCCTATTTAGTGCAGTTTAATAAAAGAATTATTCAAATACCGAATTGTTTTGTCACTATGATCTATGCTGTGGGCATTTTAATAAGATTAATTAATGTACATATTTTCAGTTGCTAGATAAACTTACCTTTTCTTGATTTTCATTTTCGGCAATAATTTTGACACTAATACTATTGACTATTAGCAGAAGAAAATGAGTTCATATCCAGAAGATTTTGGCTAGAAAAAAAATTTCGAATAATTCTTCTTTTCATTTTTTAATTCTTGTGCCTTCTAGTTCCTAATAGATTCTATTTTCCAATACTTTCCATAAACGAGGAACATCTGGGGCCCAATTTCAGATTTTTTGGGGTGGGATGCGGTTGAATAGTTGGAAGTAGTAGAATTCCCTAGGAAAGAACCATAAACCTATCAAAGTCTAAATTAATTAGTATTCCACTAAATAAGAGACAGACTTGCATTAGGGTGGTTCTGTTTCTCTTCCCAGGATGGTGAAGCAATTTGAACGATAATAGCTTAAAGGCTATTTTCCTCAGATAATACAAAACCTTCTGGCTGCATGAGAAAATTCAGCACCCTTGAATTATTTTTTAAACACAAAGAAGAATCACTTCTTGTGCCAGCCCTAGCCTACCTAATAGAAAATCTAATTTTAAAAAAAAACGAAAATACAAAAAGAACAAAGAATCTAAAATCATCTTTATCGGCAGTCTTGTGGGCGCCCTTTCCGTTAGTTGGTGCCCCTTTGACAAGGCGCCCCGTGCGGTGGCACACTTCGCACACCCCTTGGGCCGGCCCTGCAGCTGATAATAGAATAGATGGATATTTTAAGAGATATATAAAGCTTCATATTGAAATGTTTGAATAAAGATAATGATGTAAACATGTGTACAAGGATAAGAATATGGGAGTACACCCCCCCCCCCCCCCCCAACACAGCATACCTTTCATATATCCATTAAACTGAGCTTCTGTTTGTGGTCTTTGTGGTGCCGAGGTATCGTGGTCAGCCATGGTCCAAGAGGCAAGAGGTTCGATCCTACCTTTTATTTTTATTATCAATTTTATATTATCAACACATTACAAGTTTTTTTAATTAATATTTTTACTGACGAAAAACAAAACCAATTTATGTCTGGAAAAATTTTTTTGTTATTATTATTTATTTGTTATTATAATTTAAGAACTGTGCTTAAAATATTAAAATATAAAAAGGTAAATAATAACAAATTAAAATATTGAACAACATTTTGTGTACGAACGTTTTATTTCGATACGTTGATAACACACACTAGTGTGCGTGTACGGGTTAAGTAAGCTACTAAATACATTTCTGAAAAAATGTTAATAAGGAATTAATTTGTTAATTATTTTTAATAAGGATTTAATTTGTGCCTGGCAAAATAATCTCCCTCTACGGACACTGAAATAATTTTTTTTAAATGTCATTGATATTCTTGCTGGGTTGCTATCATTTGAATTGATTGCTTGAAAAAGTTTTAAGGCTCTTCTTACTAAATAATAACTCAATCCATGGTTTGTTTTTTGTCTGTGTGTGTGCAAAGTTTACTTGTAAAAAGGTTTTATCTATAAAATGAAAGTAACTGCATTAAATATTATGGAAAATCGCTTTAAAATTTAACTTTTAAAAAGTGTTAAACTTTAAAATATAGGAGTATTTGGTTTACCCGTTGGCTGAATATTCAGTATTTTGCTAAAATCACTATTTGATGCATTCCTAATTTTAAATTTATTTTAACTTTTCGTACCTATATAAAAATCTTATATCTATACTGCATTTATTGAAAATGCCAAACTGATAAGACATTTTAAATGAGTTTATGTATTAAAAAATGTTGTTTCATATGTAAAAAAAGCTATCTTCAGCTGTTTAAAAAAGGAAAGAAGGAGAAAAAAAAAAATTACATATTAAGTGCAATATTTTTAATTTTGGTTTATTCATTTTTAGTTTATTAAGGGGAACAATTAAACCTAAATATTTAAACATACTTACAGCCATAATTTTGACACGAGTATATATGACTATAGTAGTCATATCCACCTTTGACGTTTCATTTAAGTTCCAAACTCTTAAACAACCATCACCAGCACCTATGGCAAGATGATCTGAAAAATCAAGCTAAGTAAGTAATATTAGATGTAAATTTCCAACTGGGCAAAAAATGTTCGGACCAGGATTTGAACCAGGGATCTCCTGGCTGAAGCCGCCAATCCTCTGCCATCTGAGCTATCCCGGACGAATCTGATGAAACTTTTTTACCCAGCTAACCTTAATGATAAGTAAGTAAGCTTCCATAAGATTTTTCACAAGAAGCATATTAATAAAAGATCCCCATATATTTATAATTACATCAACAAAAAAATTTAAATTAAATTACACAGGTATTCCCCACTATATGCAATCTCACTTTACACATTTTAGCTATGGGTCTGTCCATAAATGATGTCACACTTAAAAAAAAAAAAAATATTAACCCTCCTTTTCCCCTTTGTCACAAAGTGCCACACTTCACCCCCCCACCCTTGTCACATGTCATGCTATATTACATAAACATATACTTTCAGTTTAGGAACAAAGCACTACGTTATAGATCATATTTCAAATTTTATTTTTAAACTTTAACTATGTATTTTAACGACATTTGTGAGGATAACAATAAAAATAATTTGTGTACTTATTTTGTATGAAATAAGATTAAGGTTTACAACAAAAAACATAATTAATATACTATAGTAATAAAATATTAATATGAAAGAGCAATTGAAAACAGTAGTATTTTGGAATTTGAAATGCAATTTAATATATTTGGCTTTAAATCTTATCTTTATTTTATGAACACAAAATATTTAATTTCAAAATTTAATATGCTGATTTTTACTGCTTTTATTTTAACCAAAATGTGTGATGTCACATTTCTTCTTACCCCCTACCACCCCCTTGTCACAACTGTCACAATTTCGCGAACCCCCTTCCAAACGTGATGTCATTTGTGGACGGCTCCCATAGTGTGATTAAGGTGAAACCAAAATATTGAAAATGAATGCTTTTAGCATACTTAAGGTATATTCCTATTTAATTTTACAGTTAATAAAATAGCATTTCATTGCAAAGATTAGCATTTTAGATATTTTTCTCCCTTTCAAAATATTTATATCACAGCAGATAAAATGAACCCTTATAACATATAATAATTATTAAACCAATCAGTATTTTTCAATATTAATTACTCGTTATATACTCAAATTTCAACAAATCGGCAGCTTTACCTTTTGTGATGATCAGTATGGTAAGAGCCAAAATCGGCAAAGCTTGTGAAATTGTGTTGCTTTAAAGCATTAGCTAATGTAGGAACTGGTTGTGTTCTTTTGCATTATATGAGATCATTATACTTTTTAGAGAAAAGGGTGATCTTAATTGATTCTACATCTGGAAAATATTCATAATATTAATTTTATAAAATTTCTTATTATAAATAAGAAATTATATTTACAATGCAAATTTACTGAAACTTAGGAAAATGCATTACACAAATTTATTGATTTTGATGTAATTCAAGTAGAATGCTTATAGTAAATAAAATTTGACTGTTCAAGACTATTTTGGACAAAACAAGACAAGTTCACCATCAGCTGCAAACTAATGTTTATTTGTCTAACTGACAAAGCAAATTAATCCCTGTGAGTATTGCCAAGTTGTGATTGATATTGACAGATTGATATAGATTGAACAAAAAATCCAACATGAGCATATGCCTTGCACTTACGCTCAGACTCCGTGTTTTATCAGCCCATTTACTTATATTTTAAACAAATTTAAAAAATGGTATAGCATACAAATGAATAAATCTGAACACTTACAGATAATAATCACAGTAAACATGAAAGTAATTCACATGAGTATTATTTAGATTACATTTTTAAAAATAGAATGTAAACTAAAAATCATTAACTCTATTTATACACACAAAACAAAAGCAAAGAGATTTGTGGAATAATTTTGTTGTCATCATTACAAATATATAATTTAAAAGCACAAAAAAATTAATCTCTCAGAAAAAAATTTTAATTTTTAAATTCTGAGAGCTATTATGACATCCTAGGATCCATGTGAATAACTGATGTTAATTTCATCATACAACATTCCATATTCTAGGAGTAGTGGTTGTCACAGATCAAACAGATTTTAACATAATAGATTAAACCCTTTCAACAGGTGGAGTTAATTATGCTGAAAGATTTTAATTATTAATTTTTAAAAATGATCACTTTCTAGGAATTTTATAACAGAATTTATTTAAAACAACATTTCTTTTTTGACTCATACAATGATCAATGTATTAAATGAGATCTATCAATTTAATTATTGATATAAAATTTGAAAATGGGCAGCATTCTCATCAATATCTTGAAATGCTGAAACAATAACTAAAAAAATAAAAATAGGTGCTACATAATCATGTAAATAAAATGTTACCAGTATTTTTATAGAGAGCTGACATCTGCCCTCCAAGAGAACGAAATCTGGAAATGATGAGATCTACCTTTGTGATTATACTCATACAAAAACATCAGAATATCAATATTCAGTCATTTTAGGCAAAAGAGCTTAAATAAGCCTGAATGGATTCCTTTTTAGGTCAAATGCAATTTTCTAAGATGGGGGATTAGGCAAGATCTGAATGTACTTTTTTAAAAATCTTCTGCAACTCAAACCTAACCCCCACAACCATTGAGACTTTTTTTTTTTTTTTTATTATTATTATTATTTTAAATTGAATCAGTGTAACTCTGCCTATCTATAATAAGTATAGAAAATAGTGTATGTGCGCTGTGATCTGAAGAGACCACATGTGCAGAGCTACAAGATTTGGCAGTAGATACTCACTGTCTGAAGTTAGGGCTTGAAGACAGTTTTTGGACCTTTGATAATTATTAAGATACTAAAAAAATATTTTTCAAAAGTCTATGTTTTTTCCATTCTTTTTCCAGTTTTCTGTTTTTTCTACAGTTTAAAAGTTCTGCATTCTGGGCAAAAAACATTTATTTAATGTACTTTTCTGGTTTTAGTGGTACCTTTGGTGTAGAAAAGTATTAATATTTACTATTTCAAAATATATAATACCTTGGCTATCGAATTGCATTTCTTTTCATCTTTACTCTTTTCTCTCCAGTGTCAAAATGTCATCTCTTTTTTGCGGGCAGAAATCCCAAAATATAAAAATACATAACTAAAATAAAACAAATTACTAATTCCTTGCAAGATTCCAGTTCAAAAAGATAATAATTACTGATGGAAAAAAATTATTTTCTTGAAGTAGTTTCAAGGATTCACCAGTTTTTTTCAGTCAAATGCTTTGAAGATAAATTCATGTTTAAGTTAATTGTGCTTTGAATATCCTTTTATATAAGAGTGAGAAAACAGTGTCTGTTTTATATTATTTAGTTTTCTCAGGAACTTTTGGTCAGAATTGAAAGGTGACTAAATATCGGAAATTAAATTGGCAGCTATTATAATGGATCAAATTTCATTTAAGAGGGATGAGATTGACCAAAAAGCAAAAAAGCTTAAAAACTGCACGAACGATGTTTGAGCAATAACAGTTATGAATTTCACGTTCAACAAATATTATAATTACTATTAAAATATACACATATATATATACATACATATATTACATACAATTTAGCTTTGCGTAAATTAAAAAGAAATTATTAACAAGAATTAGGCAGAAATTACTTACTTACTCTGATGAAAATTTTATTTTACCAAGATACAGCACATTAATAAAATCCTTCATTGGCATGAACATTTTAATTGAAATTTTGAAAATAGTAAGACACTTTTCTTGAAACAGCAAATCAGGTATATGATAATAATTGCAACAACCTTAAGTAAATGATAGAAAAGAGTTCCCACTCTTTTTTTAAATAATAAGTTTTTAAAAAATTAAATGTATTTTCTAAGGACATTATTAGTGGCACCAACTAGTCAGTGCCATGGTTATTCCAGAACATTGTATTTTTTCTGCCATCTTTTGACAAAATTTGTGTTTTTTCCGCGATCATTTGATGAAAATCACATTTTTTCCGCAATTCTATAAAGAAAATAGTGGTGGTTTTTTTTGTGATCCTTTAACGAAAATTACATATTTTTCGCGATCCTTTTAATGAAATTTCCATTTTTGTCCTCGATCCTTTGACAAAAGTCGCTTTTTTCCATGATCTTTAGCCAAAATTTGCATTTTTCTACGATTTACCGACGAAATTCGCTTATTTCACATGGTCTTTTGATGAAACTTGCATTTTTTCTGCTATCTTTTGACAAAATTCACATTTTTTTCCGTGATCATTTGTCGAAAATCATGTTTTTTCTGTGATCCTTTAACGAAAATCACGTCTTTTTGGTGATCCTTTGACGGAGATCGCATATATTTCTCGATTCTTTGACAGAGACCGCGTCATTTTCGCAATCCTCTGGCAGAGATTGCGTCTTTTTCGCAATCCTTTGACAGAAATAGTGTTTTTTTTCCACAATCCTTTGACGAAAATAGTGTGTTTTTGCAATCCTGTAACGAAAATCATGTCTTTCTCGCTATTCTTTGACGGAGACTGTGTCATTTTCGCGATCCTTTGACGAATGACGTTTTTTACATAATCCTTTGAAGAAAATCGTGCTTTTTTTTTTTTGTGATCCTTTAATGAAAATTGTGTCTTTTTTGAGATCCTTTAATGAAAATCGCATTTATTCCTCGATCCTTTGATAAAAGTCGCTTTTTTCCATAATCATTTTAAATGAAATTCACGTCTTTTCCAAGATTCTTTGACAAAATTTGCGTTTTTTCCACGATCTTTAGTTGAAATTTGCGTTTCTTCTACCATTTTTCGACGAAACTCACATATTTTCCATGATCTTATCTAGTTTTTTTCGCAAACGTTTGACGAAAATAGTTTTTATTTATTTTATTTATTTATTTATTTATTTATTTTTTTTTTATCCTTTAACGAAAATAGCGTCTTCTTAGCGATCCTTTGATGCATATCGTGCCTATTTCGCGATTGACAGAGACCGCATCATTTTTGATGTCATATCGTGGCATTTCTTGCTGATATCGAAATACGGCATAGATATCAACGTTTAAAGTCGTTTTGCTTTGCGGCCCAATTCTGAGACTGCTCGGTATCGATGTTTGTTTTCTAGTTTAGCTACAAAATCTTTTAAACTTTTAACTTACAAGCGTTTCGTTTTTCTGACGATATGAGTCATACATTTACGAATTCCACGCATCTGGAAATGAATGACTGAATTCCAACTTGGGTATTGCGTCATCGTGCCAATGACGTACGCTGGTTTCTAATTGGATGATTTCTATAACTGCATGTTTCACTGTTAGTTACGAAGTTGATTTCTGTTTGTATGGTATATATTGGAGCGACTTCATGTTCAGATTGCTCGTTTTATATGTTATATTTCAGTTATGTGACTGATATAAATAAAAGTTCGATAAATGAACTGTTTAAGTTCTTGGCCGAAGTTATGGCCATATATTGTTATATTTAATATCTTTAATCATGTTTTTAATTGGTTTTAATAAAGTTATGTTTGAATTATATCCTGGCTTATTTCTGCATGTCAGTGGACACTTATTCTTAAACTCTGCTTTAAGTTGTTGTGGCTTCTAGGCCTAATTTGCCCTAGCAGCCCGTTAATTTTCACGATCCTCTGACGGAGATATTTTTCTTTTTTGCGATCCTTTGAAGGAAATAGCGTCTTTTTCGCGATCCTTTGGCAGAAATCACGTTTGTTACGCAATCCTTTGACGAAAATAGTGTGGGTTTTTTTTTTTTTTTTTTTTGCAATCCTGTAATGAAAATCACGTCTTTCACACGACTCTTTAATGGAGACCGTGTCGTTTTTGTGATCCTTTGACAGAGATCGCGTCTTTTTCACGATCATTTGACAGAAACAGGGGGGGGCACCCCCCAAATAATATAAATCCACCGATTATTGCGAATTTCGACAAATGATCGCCAAAAAAAAATCAATTTCGTCAATCGTTCGCAGGTCAAAGGATCGCAAAAGAAATGCGAGGGGGGGGGAGGGTGTCGATTGGGGCAAAGAAGGGAAGAACAAATTTACCAAGTTGGTTTTTAAGAAATGAACACACCATAAGCATTTTAGCTTTTAACTGACTACGATTAGGACATAATCCTTTTTTATTCATCCATCAAATAGCCCTTGAAATTTACCAATGTTGGTGGCAATAAGAGTACACTTTTACACATTAGTGGCTTTTTTCAGAAAACATTAAAATGCTTGAATTTTTCAAAGGACCTTTCTTTTTCTTGTTTCTTTCTTTCTTTGGAAATTGCTATGAATCCCATTCTTTTCTCAAACAATAAAGCACTCCTCAAAAATATCGTTATACAGAAATTAAAATTGCAGCTTCTTTGAAAGAACGAAAAGTTTCAACACTTTTAAAGGGATCCACATAACGGTGTCAATTTCTATTGTAGAGATTCAACGAAAGGTACACGAAGTGGCATCGTCCCCCACCTCAACCCACAGTGTCAAAAATTATCGCGCCATATGCCTTTTGATAGGACATAATCCTATTTTGTTCACTAATTGCCGAAACTTCATCGATGTTTACCATTGACACCTGGAAAGTGAAAGTATTTGGTTTTCGTTTGCTTGTCTGTCTGTTCTGTGAAAATTGCCGTTAAAAGCATTGGATTTATATCTTTGGGGGGGGGGGGGGGGGGGGGCTGCTCCAATTGAACCCCCCCCCCCAGTGGATGTGTGCCTAGGGGAATCTCCTCATGGTGCTAATTGTGCATTTTTTTCCGCGGCCCTTTGACGAAATTCGCGTATTTTTTTGCCGATTCTTTGACGAAATTCGCATTGTTTGCGCAATTCTTTCCGTAACTGTTTATCGAAATGAGAGTTTCTTTCAGCGATCCTTTGGCGAAATTAGGGTTTTTTTTTCTGCGATTCTTTGATGAAATTCGAATTTTTTTCTGCAATTCTTTGGCGGAATTCACGTTTTGTGCGATCCGTTGGCGAAATTCGTGTTTTTTTCTGCAATTCTTTGACGAAATTGATAAGGGTAAATTCCTTATTTCCTGTCTTGACACTGTCCAGAAATATCTCCTACATTTCACTATATTTCTTTATTAACACTCTTTAAATATCTTTTATTAATAATATAAAGTCAATCATTTCTTTACTTACCTTTTATTCACTTCTGTTATCCTGTCTTTAAATTCCTTTACTCTGTTTACTTTCTTTGCCGGACGTACTTTCGTTTTTCAGCTATCAGCCTTCATGCAATCAGGAGCACGCATTTCATTCGAATGACCACCACGATAATAGTTTCACGATCGTCGCCAGATGGCGTCGTCAGTTTGAGTCTACGGCACATCGACTGTACGATCTTTCGTCATGGTTTCGTCTGCTGCTGCTCCCTGAATTGCGCAATGAGATGTCATTTGAACGCCCGGCTGATATAAATACAGATCCATTTTCTTTTCTCTTCGCCTCTTTCTTCTTTTTCCACTAACAGTGTTTTGTCTCTCCGGAGTTTCGATTGCAGAAGATGTCTTTCTAGAAGTTCTGTTGGTTTTCAATAAATTGTTATTTTACTTGTTCTTGCTTTAACCTGTGTCAACCATTTACGAGGTTACTGATAGGAGTTCGATAGTATTCAACTTCGACTCTGGTTCTAAAGTATGGACTCTGTTTTATTGCGTCAATAAGGAAACGCCGAGTTGTGAGTCATGAATGGCAGTTGTTAAAGTGAGGCTTGAAGTTGATTTATTTATCGATGGTTTTACTGCATCCATTTTAAGTGTTCTTTTGATATTCTTCAGTAATGTGATTTCATCTGTAAAGAAATGTTTTCCCGGTGTTATTCAGCATGGATATATGTGAATCATGATAGTCAGTCTAGTTCGTTGGCAGTTCATGGATATATCTAAACAACACGGAACTTTTAAGAAATGACAGCCACTCAGCGATTACATCTTTTATTTCTTTATATGCTGTGAGGTCAGTTTTACTTTTATCATTGTTAAATATGTTTTTCTAGATATGTATAATTTGATAGCATAATGTACTTGATAGAATTTAAAGATTTGTTTACTGTTGGAAATATACTTAATCATATTGTTTTATATTTTATTTAATAAACGTTTAATTTGTTTTTAAACTTAATTTGTTTTCATTTCGGCACTATAAATCTCTTATCTTTTTCATAATAATTTAACACTGAATCAGGAATTTTAGCTTTAGTTTTCATTGCGTATTATTGTAAACTCTGCTAATTTAAATCCTTGTCGTTAATTTAATGACATCACGGTTATGGGCCCGTTCTTAACTGTGTTAATAGTTTAAAATATAATAGAAACTTTATTTAAAAATTGAAAAAAAAAATCTGTTTTTCATTATAATAGTTAAATAAATTGTAATTTATGTGATTTTATGAAATTTTTTTAAATATATATATGTTTTATTTTAGAATTACTGTATTTGACCCTTAGGGGTACGGCATTATGGTGGTGAACGCTAACCCCATTAGCTATTTAGCGATGCTTTGCGATGGGGGAGGCAGTTAGTTTATAATATTTTTAAGTTTATAAATTGAATATGTCTGATAATTTTTTTAAAAAGTAATAGAAAGTTTATATGGACAACAGAAATTATGTAAACAAATATAAGCAAACTTAAGTAATAGTTACAATTATTTAAAAAAAATTACATGGATTGATCGTAGAGGCAGCTAAATCATACACATTTCCATTCAAATAAGCAAATGATGACAGCAACTTTTTTTCAGAAATATTCCACAAAGAAAGCTGAAAAAATAAGAGAATAACATGCAATAAAAAGCATAAAATTAAATACAAATGAGTAACAATGTTAGTCAATTTTTATATTTATTCACAATGAGTAACGCACGTTTAGCAAAATAAAAATTAGAGAAAATATACTTTTTCTATAAATAAAAATTAGGGGTATTGAATCAGATTCTTAGGAAAGCTACCTGGAGCCATAAATAAGAGTAAAATTTTAGCATTTTGAAAATAATAATCCATTGTTAAATAAGTTAGAATAAGTTGACTATGCATAACCTTTCTGAATAGCTAATGCAGACCTGCCAACCTGAAGGTTGATTGCTGCTTTTTACGCAGCAAATCAGGTTAACTGCAGAGAATTAACTGCGCAGAGCTGCAAAATTTGGCAGGAAGGTGCCTCCATATGTAAAGTTATGTACCTCGAATAGGGATTACATTCCTGGGATCCCGTATCTCAGAATCCCGCTTTGTTTTTTATCCCGAAAATCCATCGGGTTAACTGCAGAGAATTAACTGTGCAGCACTGCAAAATATGGCAGGAAGGTGCCTCCATATGTAAAGTTATGTACCTCGAATAGGGATTACATTCCTGGGATCCCGTATCTCAGAATCCCACTTTGTTTTTTATCCCGAAAATCCTTTTTGGAATGGAACAACATTCAAACGAAATTAAAAAATATATTTATAGACTTTTGGAAAAAAAAAATCAATTTTTATGAAATTTAAAGTATATCATTGAAAAAGTATATTATTTCTCAAGAATTTTGTACATATACAGTAGCCTTCCGCTTAACCGGGATGAACGGGACCGAGGATTACACGGTTAAGAGAAAAACCGGTTAAAGTGGAGAAGTAAAAAAAAATTAAGTAAATATCTGCGTAATTTAATTAATTAAACCCGTACGATGCATTTAGTTTTCAATTTGTGTAGTTTTTAGAAAGTACATATTTTCTATATTTTGTGAAATGAATACTAGTTATAATTAACTGAATTAAAAGAAAAATTATCACTGATAACAAATAATGAAAAATATTTAACGCAAATTAAATTGTTAAAAATCGTGACACACACCTTTATAAGAAGTTGAAATTATTCTACATTATCAGGGATATGTTTAGGAAAATTTTAGGTCCTTTAAAGGACCCTTCACAAAATTATTTATCTTAAAACAGGACCCTTCACAAAATTATTTATCCCCAAACAGGACCCTTCACAAAATTATTTATCCCCAAGCAGGACCCTTCACAAAACATTTTATCCCAAAACAGGACCCTTCACAAAATTATTTGTCTCTTAAATAGACCTTTCACAGAATTTTTTCACTTTCAAATTGAACTTTTCACAAATTTAGTCATTTAAAAATAAAATCTGGCCTGTAAGTAAGCAGTTGAACTCACCAAAGAACATATTATTTAGCTTTTTATACATGAAGGATGGGACATGAATTCATCGATAATTTAAAATTCACAAAATTATGACTAAAATTTTCACAAAAATAAGATAAACTTCACAATTTCACAAAAACAGGACCCTGTGAGAAAAGTCTGGACAGACCCCTGATTATACATATTTAAGTTAATCAACCATAAAGAAATCAGTGACCTTCTTCTGTTGAAGGCAAGATGGCCGACATTTTGCAGCATAATCTCTCCATCTCTTTAACAATATTTTAACAATATAAGTTTAACCGAGGAAGCTGTTAGCCGCTGCTCAACATAGCGTAGTGCCAACTCTGATGATTTTACCCCTTATGTATGAGGAATTGTAGAAAGGTCTACTTCAACTGGATCATCATCAGGATCGTCTTCGTATTGAACAACATCAGTTACAGCCCTAATATTATCCTCGGCAAATAATGTTTCATGCTTGAGATCTCTATCAGACTCAAACAACTCTTATGCATCTTATACGGTTATCTGTTCACATCCCTCAAGCTTTTTAAATGTTTGTACAAAACAGGTTGCAGATAGATCAGACATTATTGAGTTCCGGGGGAGGGGGGGGTGGGAGATTGTACTTCTGATCATTAAAAACAGAAAATCTCAAATCTTTCGGGGGAACATCTCATTGTTCCTGGGTGGGAATTCCCTCCCCCCGCAGGCCACACTCTGAATTCAACACTGGTAAAGGCCAACGCGTATCCATTTAGAACCGACTTTCTCCTTTCTGAATTTTGCCTCCTCGGAATTGCACTCCAACTCAAAAGCATAAGCTGAGTTCCTGAGGCCGTGATACCTAAATTTTGCCTGATGTTGGAAAAAAAGTCAGCCGGTTAAAGCGGAGTTCCGGTTAAGAGGGAGGCTACTGTATTTCTAAGCGATTCAATCTTTT
Source organism: Maratus speciosus (assembly GCA_963932465.1). NCBI lineage: Eukaryota > Metazoa > Arthropoda > Arachnida > Araneae > Salticidae > Maratus > Maratus speciosus. The sequence continues at coordinate 250,723,843 of OZ010793.1, read as the reverse complement.
AATGTGAAAATTTTTTGAGTTGCAAACAGAAGTAATCCACACAGGTATTAGTCAGGAAAAATGAAGTTATTGATTAATTTCGATTTCCCTGCATGTGTAGAAAATATCATTCACTTCATAATCCTTTTTCGAATTTGAGTTTACTGATAAGCGTAGCATTTGTGTATCAAATGAAGGTGATGATGATGATGTCGAATCCTTCCGAAAGTTTACAATCGGGATTTGTGTTGATTTCTGAAGACGAACAGGGCTTCGTATACTGTATAAATCAACGAATTTGTTAAAAAGATTGGGAAATTAGTTAATTTATTTTAAACGATCTCCAACAAGGAATGCAGTACTTCAAAAGTATGTTACATCTGAAAATATGAAAGAACTTTCTATTTTTTTAGATTGCAAGACTACGTTGAACAGCCTAGAAACTATGCTTGAACGATTTTATTCTTTAAGAAACAACATAAAGAAAGTTTTAATCGATTTAAAGATTCAGACATGCCTAAATGATTCCAATTTTCTCCTTATATAATTGTTGAAGTCCTCAAACTGATACACCTCACAATAGAAGCACTCAGTTGCAGGGATTCTAATTTCTTAACTGCAGATGCAGTCTTAAAAATTCTTTTAAACGAATTGTTGGAAAAATACCAAACAAAATTTGCTTATAAAATGACAGACATGCTAAAACAGAGAACAGCAATGTATTGAATTATTGGGGGTTTTAAATTACTTGCATAGTTCTGAATGCAATGACCCGAGTGTAGAAACTAGCAGTATATTTTTTATTCCTAATAAAACTAATATTAAGAAGCAGGTAAAGGCAATAATTGAAAGGATAAAAATTGTTGACAGTGAAAATTCTGAAGATACAGAAATAAGTACAGTGAGCCTATTACTGCAAAACGGCAATTGGATAACCGGAAATATAAGGGAAAATTGCAAGAATAGAAAAAAGCATGCTAACTGTAGAATCTGAAACACAACAGCAAAAGGTTTTACCAATAAAAATTACAAATGAGATGTCTGTTTTTGAAAGTGGAGGAGTCTGTGGCCACATCAATATTTGCTGACAATTCTGCCTGCAAGCACAGAATAGGATTTGTACACATTTCTTTAAATAAAAATCAAGGACTTTTAAGAACTTTCAAGGAAAAAACAAAATAAAATTAAGGACCTACGAATTAAATAAACTAATAAATTATAATATACATTTTTTAATAAATGGTTTCATTTTTGTAAATACAGTCAAGGATCCATAATCCGCAATTTTCTATAATTCGCATTGCTTAATGAATGTAAACAATTAAACAAATTTGCAAATTCTTGATCCAAAAATGATTTTTTAAAAGAAATATCGGAAAATTTTAAATATAAAAGTGAATATTATCAATTTTTTAATATGAGATTTTGAAAAATGCATTTTTTGAGATAGCATATTAAATTAATTATTAAATTTCGCATTTTTCTTTTCATGTTACACTGAATATAGAATTAAAACAGTGTCCAGAAAAATTAATTATTGTATTTCATATTTTTCTTTTCATGTTATAACTGAATATGGAATTAAAATAGTGTCCAGAAATAAGAAAATGACATATAATCCATAATACTCCATAATCCGCAATATTCCATAATCTGCACAACCTTTGGTCCCAACTTGTGCGGATTAAAGAACTTTGCCTGTATAAGTTTTAAACATTCAAATGGCCAGGAAGGGGGAGGGGGGATTTCAGCATTTGGCAGTAGACATTTCGAAAATTTTAAAATAACAAATTCAGCAAAAAAAAAAAAAACTAGTGAGATGTGCCAGTCCCAAAACTTTCTTCTATCTCATACATGTTAATACTACAAAATTTGCTACCAGAGTGCTAAAATTAAAAGTAAATGGCAATCTATCCCCATCACGAGGATTCCAAAGATATGAAATTCCATGCATTAGTTCTTGAGATATGACTACTGCTAAAATCGTGTAAATTCTGTAAAATACAGCATAAGCACCACATGTTGGGTGATTTACACCAGGGTTGGGTTTCTTCCAGGACAGTGGAAGGAACTGGAAAAAATCGGAAGAAACTGGAAGAAAACAACAGAAAACAAAACAGATATTCAAAATTAAAATATACTAACTATGTAAAAGAATTTAACTCAAAGTAAATTATATGAAATCTAAAGTTGAAAATTTAATTAATATTAAAAATATTATTTTTGGAAAACAAGTTATTTTTTAATAACAAACTTCAAGTTCAGCATGCATTTAGTAGAGTGTAAAAAAATCATGATTTAAAAAAAAAAAAAATTAAAAAAATCTTTTTTTTTTAAATTTAAATGAGATTTTTATGATTTTTTTTTCTGTGTTAAAATACAGAATAGTTATCAATAACTGGAAAAAAATCGGAAGAAACTGGAAGAAATGGAAGAAAACAACAGAAAACAAAACAGATATTCAAAATTAAAATATACTAACTATGTAAAAGAATTTAACTCAAAGTAAATTATATGAAATCTAAAGTTGAAAATTTAATATTAAAATATTATTTTTGGAAAAACAAGTTATTTTTTAATTACAAACTTCAAGTTCAGCATGCATTTAGTAGAGTGTAAAAAAATCATGATTTAAAAAAAAAAAAAAATTTAATCGTATATATATATATTTTTTTAATGAGATTTTTATGATTTTTTTTTTCTGCGTTAAAATACAGAATAGCTACCAATAATTTTAGGTTTAAAAAACAATTAAACCTCTAATTACCAACATAATCTATGTTTTTAAGCTTTAATTAATTATAATTATTAGTTAGTAATTATAGTAATTATAAAAACTGAATTCATTTTCATTAGTTAGTAGTATACAATAATGTTATAACTTATAACATTAATATTTTCATAATTGCAGAAAACCATATTAAATACTACTCATATTTACATTTATTAAAATTATTAATAACTGTATTTAATATTAAATTATTAACACTGCTTAAAATTAATAATTATAAAACAATGAACTATCTAATTAGGAAAATAATATACACTTTTATGCTTTAATTACTAAGATAATTAATAATTTAGTATTCATTCTAGGAAAAAAAAAAGTCTAGTTCCCCAAAAAGGTACAAGTTCAGTAAAAAAAACAGCATACAGTCAAGGATCCATGATCCACAATTTTCTATAATTCGCATTGCTGAATGAATGTAAACAATTAAACAAATTTACAAATTCTTGATCCAAAAATGATTTTTTAAAAGAAATATCTGAAAAATTTAAGTATAGAAGATATAATTATATATATATATATTATATATATTACATATTTTTCTTTTTGTGTTATACTGAATATGGAATTAAAATAGTGTCCAGAAGTAAGAAAATGACATATAATCCATAATACTCCATAATCCGCAATATTCCATAACCTGCACCTTTGGTCCCAACTTGTGCGGATTAAAGAACTTTGCCTGTAATTTTATGAGGAAATATATAGTAATGTATTTAGTAGTGAAATAGGAAGAAAATTATATAATTATTTAATATAATAAATAAAGTAATATTAATTTTTAATGATTTTATGAATTACAAATTGAAAAAGACAATGACAAATAATGACATAATATCCTGTTTTATCCAAAGAAATAAAGTTCCATAATTTTTGCAAATTCTTGGGCACACAGATTTAGAAATACTGTGGTATGAGGAATTTCTTTACAATATTTATTTTTTTTTTAAGCAGGCTGCGTTTTGTCAATTTTAAAAAGAGCAGGGTGCTTCAACCTTAAACTAGTATGTTATGGCCATCACAAAACTTTCTTCTATATAAATCATGTCAATTAAATCATTTAAATAGTACAAGAAATTACATGAATTTAGCACCAAATCATATCAAAGTATATCTGAATTTGAAGTTGGATGAAAATTCGTGCATTAGTTCTTGAGATAGAACTACAGCAGAAATTCTGAAAAATGTAGCATAGCAGCGCCACCTGTTGAACGATTTACACCAAAAAGAAACAGCACTAAATGATATCAAGGTGTACCTGAATCTGAAGTTTGTTGAAAATCTAAGCGTTAGTTCTTGAGATAAAGCTATTGCGGAAATCGCAAAAAATACAGCATAGCAGCGCCACCTGTTGAGCGATTTATACCAAAAATTAAACAGCACTAAATTATACGTCAATTCATGTCAAGGACTAACTAAATCTGAAGTTTGATGAAAATCCGTGCAATAGTTCTTGAGATACAGCTCTTGCGGAAATCGTGAAAATGCAGCACAGCAGCGCCACCTGTTGGGCAATTTACACCAAAAGTTAAACAGCACTAATTTATATCAGGGACTAACTAAATCTGAAGTTTGATGAAAATTTGTGCATTTTTTCTTGAGTTAGAGCTATTGCGATAATCATGAATAATGCAGCATAGCAGCGCCACCTGTTGGGCGATTTTTACAAAAAAGTAATCAGCACCAAACTATATCCTGGACTAATTGAATCTGAAGTTTTATGAAAATCCGTGCAGTAGTTCTTGAGATATAGCTATTGCAGAAATCGTAAAAAATGCTGCATAGCAGCGCCACCTGTTGGGCGATTTTCACCAAAAACTAATCAGGTCCAGTTTATATCAAGGTCTAACAAAATATGAAGTTTTGTGAAATTCCGTGCATTAGTTCTTGAGATAGAGTGCCCACAAAATTTTTGTCACATACAGACTCACAGTGTGACAGAGAGACTCACAGACAGACATTTTCCAGGGTTCATACAGAGTTGGGAAGGAAAAATCCAAGGAGTACCCAAAAAATCCAAGGAGTCCAAAAAAATTTAAGGATAAGCCTTTTTTTTTTTTTTTTTTTTTTTTTTGTCGATGTTTTTATGTGCTGCATCGTTATGTGGTATGAACACTCCAATTTTTAATGCCCAATTTGCAGAGAAAAATATTTCAAAAACAAATTTTACTCTATTAGAATTTAATTGTTAGTGCTGAAATAGCACAATATTCACAATATATTGTTTATTGATTTCATAAGTTTAAATACAAAATTGACAATCTACTTTTTTTGTGCAGTGACCAATGGTCATGTCACAGGGGTGATTCTGAGTAAAAAAAAAATTCTGAAATTCACAGCAAATCTTCTGAAAAGGTTTTTTTTCGCGATCTTTTGACGAAATTTGTCGATTTTTCGCGATCTTTTGACGAAATGTTTGGGTTTTCACGATCATTCGACGAAATTTTTGGGTTTTCGCGATCTTTTGACGAAATGTTTGGGTTTTCACGATCTTTTGACGAAATGTTTGGGTTTTCGCGATCTTTTGACGAAATGTTTGGGTTTTCGCGATCTTTCGACAAAATTTGCGTTTTTTTTCGCGATCTTTTGACGAAATTTGTATGTTTTTTCGCGATCTTTTGACGAAATTTGCGTTTTTTCGCGATTATTTGACGAAATCTGCATTTTTCAAGCGATCCTTTGACAAATTAGCGATTTTTCTGCAAACGATTGACAAAATTTATTTTTTTTCGACGACCATATGTCCGAATTTTCGGATTCGTGACCGATTTTTAAAACTTTTCGGATATGAATGCTTTACATTTTCGGAAAATTCGTACTAGAATCACCCCTAGGTCATATAAAAATAGAGATTAGTCAAACCCCAAACACTTATTATATACTTATTTTATTATATTCCACATACATGATAGTACTTTAAAAAATTTTTTAAAGGCAAAGAAGAAAAAAAAAAAAAAAAAAAAAAAAAAAAAAAAAAGAATGCTAAATGCAACATACAATAAAAAAATCTAACAAGTTTTGAAATTATTCGTTTAGAACAGCGGTAATCGCTTTCTCTGAAGGTGAAATTTTGACGAATTCGCATTTTTTCGCGATCTTCTGGGGGAAATTCGCGTTTCTTTCGCGATCTTCTGGGAGAAATTCGCGGTTTTTTTTTCGCGATCTTTTAATGGAATTCTCGTTTTATTCCGATTGTTTAATGAATCTGACGTCTTTTTCGCGATCTTTGGATGGAAACCGCGGGTTTTTCGCGATCCTTTGAGGAAATTCGCGTTTTTTCGCAAATGTTCTAAAAATGTCTATGGGTATGTCGAAATGTTTTTAAGCTCTCCTTCAAGTTCTGTAAGATTTGAAAGAATTTTTTTCATTTTTTGCATTCATCAATTCTAAGTTGAGAAACCGACGCGTTTTATTCCGATTGTTTAATGAATCTGACGTCTTTTCGCGATCTTTGGATGGAAACCGCGGGTTTTTCGCGATCCTTTGAGGAAATTCGCGTTTTTTTCGCAATGTTCTAAAAATGTCTATGGGTATGTCGAAATGTTTTTAAGCTCTCCTTCAAGTTCTGTAAGATTTGAAAGAATTTTTTTCATCTTTTGCATTCATCCATTCTAAGTTAAGAAACCGATTGCAGCATCCTACTGCTAAAAAACTTTTGTTTTCTTATACCATGTTCCACTGTAGTAAGGAAAATAAGGATTTTAATGAACTTTTTTAATAGAGTAATTATTGTATATTACTAAAATTGGCTTAAATTAAAAGCACCGTCTTTTATTTAAATGATTTTCATTCAACCATTGGTAAATGATCCATGCTATTTACTACCAGTTTCAGAAGTCTAAATAATTAAAAAATATTCTCGTTAAATTGAAATTGAAAGCTTTTAATTAATTTTGTATATTTTTGGAAAAAATTTCTTTTCTTCAAGTAGCCAATGATTGAAAAGCTTTAGACAGTTGTGTCACCTTGGCTAAAAAACTGATGTAATTATTAACTTATCACATAAAGTTTGTATAGGTCTAATGAAATTTACTTAAGGTTATCTACAAGAAGAATACCTTTATTGTAACTTACAAAGTTGAAACTTATATGGTAAATTTTTAAAGAATAAACAGTTTCTTTGACTTGGAAGAAACCTATTTCTTCCGGCTGGTTTTTTCCACTTTGAAAGAAACTTGCCACCCTGATTCACACCAAAATCTAATCAGCAACAACTTATGTCAACGTCTAACAAGTTTCATGAAAATTCCTGCATTAGTTTTTGAGATAGAGCTATTTTGAAAATCGTGAAAAATCCAGCATAGCAGCACCACCTATTGGGTGACTAACACCAAAACCTAGTTAGCACAACTTGTGTCAGCATCTAACTAAATTTGAAGTTAGGTGAAAATTCGTGCATTAATTCTTGGGATGCATCTATTGTGGAAGTCGTGAAAAATGCAGCACAGCAGTGCCATTTGTTGGGCGATTTACACCAAAACATAATCAGCACCAATATTTATCAAGGTATATCTGAATCTGAAGTTTGACGAAAATTCATGTATTAGTTCTTGAGATAGAGATATTGCAAAAATCGTGAAAAATGCAGCATAGCAGCACTACCTGTTGGGTGATTTACACCAAAACATAATCAGCACCAATCTATATAAAGGACTATCTGAATCTGGAGTTTGATGAAAATCCATGCATTAGTTTTGAGATAGAGCTATTGCGGATATCATGAAAAATGCAGCATAGCAGCACCAGAGTCAGATAATATAGACGAACACGCAAACGCCTTTCACAGAAAATTTTCAAAGTTTACAGACAGTTTTGAAGATTTTTTTTTTTTTTTTTTAATACAAATTTCTTTATTAGAAAAAAAAAAAAAAAAAAAAATCAAGACCCCGGGCGGAGAATCAGTGCAATGCACATCGCAAACTCTTTAGAAGGTCTGCAGACTATTTTTCAACTGGAGAAAAAAAATAAGTTTTTAAATTTTTTAAGAAAGAGTCACAATATTAAGGAATGGTTTGTCTCAAAAACAGTAGATAAACTGATGAGTAAGAGTTCATCTCTTCCATTTATGGACTAATAACTTTTTTATTTTAGCATTCACTTATTCGCATTTCAGTTATTTTATAGTTTAATAAAATAACAGTTTTGTTGAGCACATAAATTGATATCTATATATAAGTTAATGATTAAAATATTTCACATTTTAATAAATATATATATTTTTTAAATTTTTGATTAGTTTTCCTTTCATTCATTAGTTGTCTGTATTAAGCACACCATTCAATACTACATTTCTTGACTGAATTTTAATAATGCTTGTAAATTAATTTTTTTTTTTTTTTTTTTTTTTAGTGGTATTGCTTAGTGGCACTCCACTCGCATATAACTTTTCATTTTTGCTGTTAGTGGCGATATAGGACTTGGGAGGATTGTGGCGTTTTTTTGCAGGAAATTTTAAAGAAATTATTAGAGTTTGCAGACAGTTTTACATTTTATCTAAGTCTGAGCAGCACCACCTGTTGGGCGATTTACATCAAAAACTAATAGGCACCAATTTATATAATTTTTTTTAATGGGAGGAGGGGGGGGGGGGGGCTTTAACAGATAAGTGATAATTTACTATACAAAAAGTGCATAAAATGAAAATTGAACAGTTCAAAAGACTTTAAATTTTGTATGCTTGGTAAGGGGGAAACATCCATTTTAGTGGGGGCAGGAGTAAAACTGTATGATTGATTACTTATTGTTACAATAAAGTAACAGACACAGCAGAAAAAGTTTTTTTTAAAAAGCAACAATTTTTAAGGTTTTAAACTTTATGAGCTGAGGGGGCAAAGGGGGGAAGCAGATTTTTAAAAAATGTAGGGGAGGGGGGTGAAGGCGGTTTATTAGATGACTTATTTATTTACTTTACTAAAAATTTGCAAATAAGTAAAAAAATAAAATTAGGAGTTTTAAAGACTTTAAATTCTATGTGCTCTTTAAGTGGAGGGGGGGGGGAAGCTAAGGGAAAATGCCAATTTTGGGTGGGAAGGCAAGAGGGGAAAAAATCTTCATTACTGATTATTTACTGTGACAATAAAATGACAAATACAGCAGATTTTTTTTTTTTTTAATTATTCAGTATTAAAGAGTTATTAAAATTTGAGTACTGTGTGTGTGAGAGGTGGGGGGGATCAAGGAAGCAAAATTTTGAGAGGGTGAAATTCAGATGAAATTTTAATGAAATGAATGTGACAGAATGAGTTATTAATGAAATTTAGGACTGATTATTTATTCATTATAGAGTAACAAATAAAGTAGAAAAAGTTTTAAAGATTTTAAACTTTGGTATTGTCGAGGAGAGAGCAAAAGAGGGAAGTGAAATTTCAGAAGAAGGGGAGGCAAGGGGGGATCAAGATTTTTTTTTTTTTTTTTTTTTATCAGAAATTCAAAGGAATGCAGAAAAGTTTAACTCATGATTAAGAAATAATATGAGGCTAAAATTAAGCACTTTTTGCAGATTTTGCATGAAAATAAGTACTTTTAAGCACCAAAAATTCCTTTTGAAAAATGTAAGCACTTTTAAGGACTTTCAAGGACCGTACAATAGAGATGTATCATTTTTTGAGGAACGACTCCAAAGGAACGATTCCGGCAGTGAAACTGAAGGAACGATTCCATTCTGTAAAAAGGAATCGGTCCTTTTCGGAATGATTCCGAAAAGGAACGACTCCTCGGAATCGGCCCTTTTCTGAACGGTTCCTCGAATTCGGTCCTTTTTGGAACAGTTCCTCGGAATCGATCCTTTTTAAAACGGTTCCTCAGAATTGGTCCTTTTCGGAACGGTTCCTCAGATTCAGTCCTTTTTGGAACGGTTCCTCGGATTCAGTCCTTTCTGGAACGGTTCCTCAGATTCAGTCCTTTTTGGAACGGTTCCTCAGATTCAGTCCTTTTTGGAACGGTTCCTCAGATTCGGTCCTTTTTGGAACGGTTCCTCGGAATTGGTCCTTTTCGGAACGATTCCTCGGAATCGGTCCAAAATGTACCGACTCCGAAAAGGACCGAATCCTCGGAATCGTTCCGAAATGTACTGACTCCAAAAAGGACCGATTCCTCGGAGTCGGTACATTTTGGACCGATTCCGAGGAATCGTTCCGAAAAGGACCAATTCCAAGGAACCGTTCCAAAAGGACCGATTCTGAGGAACTGTTCCAAAAAGGATCGATTCCGAGGAACCGTTCCGAAAAGGGCCGATTCCGAGGAGTCGTTCCTTTTTGGAATCATTCCGAAAAGGAACGATTCCTTGGGAATCGTTTCTTGTAGACTGGCCAGTTTTAATAAATTAAAATACGCTATTTTATTTCAAAATAACAGATTTTGATTCTATTAAAGCTGACTTTATTTCCAAAATATCATTCTAATGAGTGTGCCCCCCCCCCCCCCCCTCCTCAAAAAAAAGAACAGAAAAGAAAGAAAGAAAAAAGAAATTGAAGTGCGGGGCGGAGTAGGGCGTTTAACAAACATTACTATTTGATCTTCTTGTGCTAAATTAATCTGAAAGAAATAATTTTAAAAAATATTTTATACGAATTGGATTTTTCCACCTGAGTGAAAAAGTGCCCGAGATGGGATTTGAACCCAGAAACTTTACATGCTTTACCGATTGAGTACCTGGACCCCGAAGGTAATGGAACACCATGTGTACACTAATACTTTTTCTAATTGGTAAATGTATAATACGAAATGAATTTTTTCTAAATGAATTCTTAAAGCTGTTCTCAAATCCAAAAGGATAACTTTGTGTCAAAAGTTTTAATTTATTTTTATTTGGAAATGCATGAAACGAGCAGGTGTTGTTCAGAAACTATGTAAGCGAGCTGTTTTTTCCGGGTTTTTTTGCAAACGCAATAGATCTTTCAGAAAATAGTGTCAAAGTGATGTTTTGAACGAATTTCCGCGCAAAAGAGGCATAATCGCTCAAAAATGGGTGAAAAACACGTTTGTCACGTGATCAAAACCGATTATAACTCAATAGGTAATTTACTGATCAAAAGATGGAAAATATAGTTCGATTCCAAATCACTTCCGTGGTCAAACTTTCCAATTTTATAACTTTCCGTTAAAAAATGAATTTGTAAATGTGTCAAAACATTTTACGCTTGTTTAGCAGATCACTTAAGAACAGCCTTAAGAAAACCAAAGAAAATGCTTGTTTAATTAATAGTGAAAAATATTTTTTTAAATCTGATTAGAAACAGTTTTGAATAATATAAGAAATATATGTCACTAGGCCATAAAAATTGCATTTTAATAGGATAATAATAACTGATTTTCAATTATTTTAATAATTGTAGAGTTACGCACTTTCATGCATATTTCACTATTTCATGTTTTTTCCTCAAACATAATTTCAATTTGAGAATCCTCTTTGTCAAAAGAAATATATGACCAGCTACGAGCGCTCGAGTACCACTTTATTTCCACAGTTTGGCGTCTTGTTTTTCTCTCCTGAAGAAGATGATTAAAAAAATCTCGAAACTCTCGAAGATTGTTGTTTTAATCAACTTACATTGAGGTTTATTACATAGAGTAAAATCTGTTAGAACAAGGAATTTTTGTAAAACGTTTCTTTCTTTCTTAAGATAATGAATATTTCAAAAAGCATAATGTCTAATAATAATAATAATAAGAAAACAGTAACAGTGGTGGCTGGGATTGAAATAATTTAACCGCGGTTCGCTCTCTTAATGGCCATTTTGAGTATAAAAACGGGAAAGAAAAATCACGTGCTACATATAGATTATCGGACTTTCTCCAACACTGCGACATATGTAAAGCTGCATATTTTATGCTTGTTTCGGTTTAATAGATTTATGTTAACCCTCCGCCTACCAGAGGGGTTCAATGGCCCCGACAGGTACATTTATAATGATATCTCTAATTTATTTTAAAAACTGAAATTTCCGTAAATATGGGGTTTTTTTCTGGGATGTTCTATCCTTTTGAGTAGAACATTCCAGAAAAAGTCACATATTTACAAAATTTTCATTTTTTTAAATGTGAAAAATCAATTTGAATGTACCTATCGGGTCTGTTGCACCGGTCTGGTATGCGGAAGGTTAATATTGCATTTAAAAAGTTTTACAATATACGAATTTAATTATTGGTTTCCAAAGAATGCACGTTGTGATTTTGTACAGTTTTTTCATTTGTTATTTTATTTCTATTTCTTGCTAAATAATTAGAATTTAAATAACTGTGACTTTGTTTTAGTTCAACGTAAAATAAAAGCAAAAAATAAAAACCGTTTATCGTAATAATTTCTTATAATAATTCAGATTTCTTTATCGTTATTGATACTCACAAATCCTGAAATCAATGCCACGATTAATGCCTGTTACTGTGATGATGGATAATACATATCTGAGTTTAATTTCGATCAAAGCAAGGCTCCCTTCATGCCAAACTAAATTTAATGTTTCAAGCCTAATACCAAACTTCCGTTTTTATTGAGGTAAAACTTACTGCAAATACGATACTAAATTTTATGTATTTTTCTTTCTTATTGTTATTCTTTTCACTTAGAAGATTTATTTATTTATTTTCATTTTTTTTTTCTATTACATAAAGTTTTCTGAAAAGTTCGAATTTAACAAAATGTTTTATCTATTTTAAATAGTTTAGACAGTAAAAAGTTTAACTCCGAATAAAAAATAGTCAAATTCTCAAAAAAATAAGGTTGGTATTATCTATAACACGTTTACAACAGATGTCTTTCATTCAACGGCCGAAACATCGTCAAAAGGATAGTTCTTTATATAGTACTACACTCTGTAATAATAATGGACATACTTTTAATTTGTTTAATTTAATTAAACCAATAAACCGTTTTTCAGTTAAAATGTTAGCAAATTTCATATTTAAAGAAATAGAACTTTGAAGTTTAGTGAATCGCTATATCTTTTGGCGGAGGTAATATGTACTCAGTGGCGTGGCGTCCGGTCATCGCTGGATGCGGCGATGACCAAGCAATATTTTAAAACTCTTAATAAGCTTTTAAAACTCTATGATCCAGTTTTAGCAGAACATTTGGAGTTCATGTATAAGTGAAGGTAAGATTTAAAGTTTCTTTTTTGAACATTCAACCATTAAATTTTAGAGTTAATAATTTTTCACCACAAACTTAAATAATTGCGATGACCACCGAAAATTTTCACGCCACGCCACTGTATGTACTATATATGTATCAAATCATATATATTACTATATATATACATATTATAGTATTAATATATATATAATAGTATCTTATAAATATCACTAGCCATAGCCATGCTGCTAATGAATCTGTTTACAAATCATCTGAAGGAACTTTTACCCTTTTGTGTAACACAAGTGTTCCATGACTTCATGAGTTATGAAGCTCCAAAGATCCCTATCCAAACAAACATATTAGCATCGCAATTCACTTACACCGAACTGAAGTTCAGTATAAGTAGAGAGGGTAACGGCGGATGAGGGTGTGAAATTAGAGAAATTCCTGTAGGTTCTCGTGAAATTGGAGATTCAAAAAGAGTTGTAAGTTTATTGAAATTCTACGTAGTTAACAGCAGTTCACAAATAGCGATGTAAGGGTATAAGACAAGACATACATCAGTCACTCAGGAAAGACAGTGTACAAAAACGTGCTTTACTTTTTAACCCTTTCCAATAAAAATAAAGTTAGTGTTTATGAATGCGGTTTGTCTGTCCCTCAAACAGTCTGTTCACTCTCTAAGGCAAGTCACACACTAAGGCGACACATAAGACATGTCACTTGAATTCGCTAGAAAAACTGGTTTAAAACAAGTTTGTAACAACTTCGTTCTTTGTTTCGACCGGTTTTTGCACTTCATGTTGCGCTGTATGTCGTTCTGTCGTCTGAGTGTGTGATATGCCTAACTCCTGTAAATATACTCGGATTCCCATGCAATTGATATATGTTAATGATGTTTACCATGGGATGTTTGGTATCCAGTATGAAGAGTAGCATTAATAGTTCACTTACAGGGGCACTCAAAAGTATTTCGTTACATTATGGCAAACGGGAAAAAATTGTTTGCATTGCATTTTAATGACATTAAGCTATTTCAAATGTATTAAAATTGATATATATCACTGAATTGCACTACAAGATGATTGCTATATTGCTGGATGTTCCACTCCTGAACCAGATCCTGAAGACAGTGATAATAATGTTGATGAATTATGTGAAATATCCTGTGTGCGTAAAGTTAGGGAACTGAGGAGCAAGATGATAAAGGGGATAAAGTTATTGAAAGTACGGACACTGGAACAAAACGAACTCTACTTTAACAAGTTACATATCCAAACCAGTAGGGCCATCCAAATGAAAAATGAGATTCAGAATGAAAAATGAAATTAAGATTATCTAGAGGTAGATTTTGAAGAGGAGTCTATGAGACTAAAAATTTCTAGACCCTGGTGACAAATATCAGAGCAATAATAAAATTTCCTATACAGGATGTCCACTCTCAACGATGTCCAATGGCTAATTCCTAAACCGTTAGTCATAGCCATATAGTTCCAATTACAAAAATGTTTTAAATGGGGGTAAAGAAGTGTTTAAAAAGTGATTTGGGTCAATAGAATCATTTCCTGAAAAATTACGAAATTTAATTTTTTATACGGTCCCCCGGTCTTTTAAGTTATAGTTAGTAAATCTTTCCTATTACACTTACAAGCAAGACAAATAAAAGTCCTATTATTCTATGATTAAAACTGACCGAATGGCTGTTTAAAGTTGGAGCATATTTTTTGCTGCGAAATAGGGGTCATTTACAAATTTACTAGAAATATAAATAATCTTCAGATATATAAAAAATATAGTTGATAGTAAAATTAACATTGCATTATAAATTTGAAATCTATAATCATTCTGAAATATTAATGAAAAATATACAGCTTGTACTAAACATATAACAGGAAAAAAAATAATAGAATTTTCGTTAAATAAAATGTTGAAAAGCAACAGCCTCAATTCTTTACAAAATGACACATATTTTGAAATGTTATTAGATTATACTAGGATGCAAATTTGTGTTGTGTCATGTGTTTTAGCTTTTGATAATTAGTTCTTGCGTATTTTGTAGCACTGAATCCAAAAATGGCCTTCATTTTTTATCACAAAGTACAGATTTTTTGCAAATCGTAAATTTGAAAGCTAAAAAGTGAAAAATTTACGGAAATCTGATAGTATAAAATAGACGTGATTGTTATTTCTTTAACTTTTGATAATTGATTTTTATGTATTTTTTACTATTGAATCCGAAAATGACCTTCATTTTTAACCATCACGTCAGGATTTTTTGCAAATTGTAAATTTCAAAGTTTAAAAGTTCAAAGTTTTAATTGAACCTCCCACATCATCAGATCCCTGAGCTGTTTAGCTGTAAGAATCCCAGTATAAGCCAAGAATTAAATAAATTCTTGAATTAAATAAAATTAAATTGAATAAAAGAAGTTTTACATCCATTTTATAGTATCAGATTTTCGCTATTTTTTAACTTTGAAATTTACCATTTTCAAAAAGTCTAACATGATGGTTAAATATGAAGGTAATTTTTACATTCGTTGCTAAAAAGCACATACAAATCAATCGTAAAAGTTAAAAAATACAACCATCGACTCTATTTTATAGTATTAGCTATTTTTTCAATTTTGAAATTTACTATTTGCGAAAAATCCTGGCATGATGGTTAAAAATGAAGATAATTTTCTGATTCAGCGCTAAAAAAATAGATAAAAATCATAATTTTAAAAATAAAAAAACACAACCATCGCAGTCTTGTGTTATCTAATCTAAAACTTTTTAGTAAACTTGTTGGCAGTAATCTATTCGAAATTTTTTGTGCTATCCTGTAAAATAAGTACATATGGTAAGCACTGAAAATCATAATAATATTACATTGTCATGTGATTTACGTCAATATGTAAAATTTAACCTCGATTGCATATTTTAAAGTGAGTTTAATTTCGAGTACAAATTTTGAACTGGAAAGACATACATAAGATTATTTCATGTTAACCCATTACCCGCTGGTGTTGCGTTCACGCAACGTCAAAATAATTGCTCATGCTTAAATTAATTACTTTGTCACCACTATTTTACAATTAAAAAAATTGCCTTATTTATTGGCAGAAATTTTGATATTTTAATAAAGCGAAAATTACCTTTCTGAATTTGTGGTGACAAGCAACTTTCAACAAGAAATTTGAAATTTCCTGCTTCATAGTTTTGGCAGTTAATAGGTTAAATAAAAGCTTATAAAAATAGCATAATTTTTGTTAAAAAAATCATGAAAAGAAACAGCTTCAAATCCTTACAAAAATCTGTCGTAATGCGATTTCTTTCAAAGCGCAGCTAACCATGAAATAAAACCTTCAAATACTTTAAGCACTTTCTTTACGACCCCTAGAAGCATGGCTAAAATCATGTGTATTCGGATGCAGAAAAGTGACATAAGTCTTGCATTTCAAAGTTTCGTATAACTTCATGAATTTTAGTGTTAGATGAATGGGACTTTTTTTGTCTTTCTTTTAAGAGAACAGGAAATTTTTACTAAATATCACTTATAGGGCCGGAGGACCGTATAAAAAATTAAATTTCGTAACTTTTTTAGAAATATTTTTATTAATCCAAACGACTTTCAGAATAATTTTTTACCTTATTTAAAACATTTTTGTAACTGGAACTATAGGTCTATGACTAACGGTTTAGGAATTAGCCATTGAACATCGTTGAGAGTAAAGACACACAGTATAAAATAATCATAAATGGACGGTCATTTGACGACATATTTTCAAGAGAAACCAATGATTACACTGGAAATCGAATAGACCTTGCGCCGCCCTTAAATTTCCAAGAGGAATTATGCTTTATACCATAAATCATAAAGTTAGAAATAACTGCAAATTAATTGCACACACTGATCAATGAAATGAACCTTTAAAAACAAAATCATCTGTCCAAAACATTACAAAATTAAGGTGACTGGATGCGTAAGAAAATGGATGGGTACATAAGAAAATAAATTAGTAAAAAATATTATGGATTGCATGTGGTTCTCTTTATCTCGGAAGTGTTTTTTTCCCCTTGGAATCCTTTATTTTTCAAAATCGTTCCTTTTTTCTCGGAATCGTTCCTTTTTCTCGGAATCATTCCGAAAAAAAAGGAACGACTCCAAAGAACTCGTTCCTTTCGGTGAACGATTCCGGCTGGAACGATTCCTTAAAAGGAACGATGTTGCCCATCTCTACCGTACAAACCCTGAAGAAGCATTTTCAGCAGCAAGTTTTATTGCGAACAAAATTAGAAGTCGACTTGAAAATGATACTTTAGATGCTTTGATATTTCTTAGATTAAATTTTCATAGGAAACCCAATTAATTAGGAAAGACTAACTATTAAATTAATTTTTTTTTTTTTTTTTTTTCTTTTGGTATGTAATAATTTTTTATATTATATAGCATTTTCGAATTTTAACAACTACCTCTAAAAATTTAAATTATACATCTATGTAATTTTTTTATTGTTGTATGTATGTGTGTTAAATTCTTTTATTTTAAG
This sequence comes from Maratus speciosus, assembly GCA_963932465.1. Classification (NCBI taxonomy): domain Eukaryota; kingdom Metazoa; phylum Arthropoda; class Arachnida; order Araneae; family Salticidae; genus Maratus; species Maratus speciosus. Next base: position 250,706,469 of record OZ010793.1, on the reverse strand, counting down.
CAAAAAGAAACTTCATGTTAGGGAAAATCTTGCTTTTGCAATATCCTAGATTTGCAATCTTTCATTACATGGTTATGTGAATAATTCAAACTTTAAATTAATCTTTTTTAATATTATAAATATTAAAACATTTAAACATTTCATGTTTTTGTTACACTGTCAATCATCAACTGCATATTTTGTTGTTGTTGTTTTGATAATTGTTGTATTTGATATTTAATTTAAGTTATAAATTTTTATTAAGCTATTGTAAAAATTGATGATATTACAGAAATTCTAATTTTGGATTGAAAAATAGTGTTGGGATTGTAATCCCTAACCCCGAAGCCAGTATTATGATTTTTTTATTTTGAAAGTTTTCTTATTATAATTTTTTATGAGTCAGTTTTTTTCCGTACTTCATGACGAGTTCTCTACATTAGTAAAAGGAACCTAAATTCCTACAACTATTTTCAAAATTATTTGTGAATGTTTTTATGCAATTTTTAGCATTTTTTCATGTTTCACAGCCATTTTTTTAACATTCATAAAAGGAATCCAGCTTCAGTCTTTCAGCTCCATATAGTAATTTTTTCCCCAGCAAATTTTATACAATTATTAAAGTTTTTTTCTTGTTTTGCGGCATCTTTTTACATTTGCAAAAGGAACCCAGTTTCAATCTTTTAGCCCAATGCAGTAAATTTGACAAAAGGGACAGAAAGGCAATTTTTTTTTTCACGACCATTTTTGATTGGCCTGCATACCAGGTCGGTCTAAAACAAAATTAAATTGTAGCAGAGACATGGAAGCTTAAGTTAACACAGGCAAGAATGTGACAAAAGTGTTCAATATAGATCAACATATTAAAGAGCCATATTTAAGTTTATTATGAAACTAACGTTTATTAAACGAAATAAAGTATAATTCAAAGTAAACAAACATAATTATAAACCTAAAGATAACTTTATAATAAAAGAAATGAAATATAATTATAATTAGTAAACAAGGGCAACAAGTAACAAAAAAAAAAAAACAAGTCAGCTTTTAAAAATTAACAGTTCTATTAACATTTCAATTGTCAAGAGACAAGGCACTCACATAGACTTGGAGATGAGAAACACATGATAAATGAAGATTCATAGAAGGCTTCTACAGAACTTAAAACCGGTGATATTTGAAATTCGAAGTCAAAAGCAAACTCTGGCAGCAAAAAGAAAACATGGCTAAAAACTATAACTGATATTGTTCAACACCTTCAGACGTCCCAAATAGCAAGTACTGGCTCTTTAAATAGCTATCTCTCCATCCGCATGCATCAGGGGTAAAACGCCCCCCATAAATGTAAATAAGATCGCGTCACGATGTATGGAGTTGAAGAATAGCAGTGCTGCCTTACAGCAGAATTGAAGCTCAATGCAGGAAGAACCAAGGTTGTGAAAAGCGATTGATGTTTAATGTAACTAAATGATAGAATAGACTGGAAATTGAAATGGGAAATGAAGGTGCCAATAATATTAATAGATTCAAATCGAATGGAAAGTGAAAAGTTGGAATATGTACATGGTGATTTTGAAAACGAAACAAATACGAAGTTAACAAAATTAAAATTGAATAAGTGAAAACTCATAACCAAAAGTAAAGAAAAGATAAACAACTGAAAGGAACTGCTGCTAAAAATAAAGTATTGAAGAAACAAAGGAAATAAAGTACCTTATGTATAAGTGTACAAGGAGTTTAATTAGGGCTAAGAGTTTCACGATATTCATTATTTTTTTCCCCCCACAATCATTTTATGATATTTATGTTTTTCTACTCTGATTCTTTGACGAAATTCATGTTTCTTCCATAAGCCTGTGAAAGAAAATTAGCGGGAAAATACAGCATGCAGATTTTCCTTTTCTATGAGCAAATCGCACACACTATATCAAACCCTGCACTTCAAGAATTTTTTGAAATGGTGCACCTGCTTTTAAGGAAGGGAATTCCCGATACAAATATTTACAGAAACACAATTCACTGTTGATTAATATCCATTAAGAAGTTTGTTTTCCAGTCCAAGTTTTTTTCCTTGTGCCTTTTTTTTTTTTTTATGTTCGAATTTTCAGACTAATGACTGATTTTTTTTTTTAATTTTCAGAACTGAGTGCTTTAAATTTTCTGAACAGAATCACCCCTGAAAAATATGCTGTGTGGGCATAAAAGTCAGAGCTGGAAAAAAAAATATGTTTTTCGCAGAAAAATCATAGTTTTAGATTGATTTTCATAGCATTGTAGCTTTTAGCTCCAAATCATAGAAACTACGATTTTTTCGTAGCAGTTGGCAGCTCTTCTAATGCTAAAATGTCCTTGTATTCGTCTATTGGGAAAATAACTACCACTATGAGGAAAAAGAAATGATCTAAAAATTAAAAGCACTGGACCATACACCACTTATATGAATAAACAATTGTTTCTTTTACATGATATTTGATGTTGATATTAGCCACATATTAACATCCAATCAGAAAAACTTATTGTAGATGTTTAAATTTTAAGGAGGAACTTGAAACCTTACATGATAAATACCAGGTTAAGGATGTCTTTTCCAGAAGTTTAAAGAGCAGAAAACTATAACATATAGAAAAGATAAAAATCTTATTTTTACTTTCCGGTAGGGTACCAACGATCAATCGGTGATAAATCGTAATTTTAATCAACTAATTTTTTTATTTTAAATCATTGATTAAAATCATAAATTTTATAAATGTTTAAAATTACATAAAAAAGTATTGAAATCTAACTAGGGAACGCTCCCAGGTGCAAGTTGTGGATTTGGACGAGAGTGGTATCAAAAGAAAGGTCTCATCATGTACATCAAAATGTCCAATGGAACTACCCGTCGGAATCCAACCGTTTTCGAGATATCGTCACTTGAAGTGTGAATAAGTAAATAAATAAATTGGCTGGCAGGCATATAAATTGTTCGCAAGTTAAAAGTTTCTTTGCATTGTTTTAATCCTCTACCAATACCTTTTCCCGAGCTACAAGCAAAATCCTTTACACCCACACATTGCCGGTTATTTCCCCTCTATTAGACAGGCACTTCGCATTCTACAAAGTTTTCGTGTCGTGCTGCATTCGGAGAGTTTTTCCATTTGTTTTTACTATTTCCAGCACCTTGTTTTATGCAAATATTTCGGCAAATGTGTGGGTGTAAAGGATTTTTCTCGTAGCTCGGGAAAAGGTATTGGTAGAGGATTAAAACAATGCAAAGAAACTTTTAACTTGCGAACAATTTATATGCCTGCCTGCCAATTTATTTATTTACTTATTCACACTTCAAGTGAGGATATCTCTAAAACGGTTGGATTCCAACGGGTAGTTCCATTGGACTTTTTGATGTACATGACGAGACCTTTCTTTTGATACCACTCTCGTCCAAATCCACAACTTGCACCTGGGAACGTTCCCTAGTAAGATGAACATAATTAGGAAAGTTTCTATTGGTATTTTGCCTTATGAATACGCAAAGAAAAGCATTAAATAATTGTTTCTAAGCTTAGACTATTCCTTAGACTTATAAAAAAAAATTAAGTAGTATAGTAAGTTTGTAAAAAGCAAGTCTTTAGCTGTCACAAAAAGTATTTAATTTTAAAATGATATTTAAATCTAATATACGTAATTTCTAATGTTGTCGTTTTCTTTAACCAATCAAGTTGTCTTTCTTTTCTATAAAATAAGCATAGCAAGTACAATAAATTTCTGCGAATAAAGGAATAGGTAGGTAGACAGTATGTTATTTTCTCATTCTACTTTTGCAATAATAAATTATAGCAAATTGGAGCTAAAGAAGAATGAAAGAATAGCATCTGCTCAACAACTATTATAAAAGAATGTATGTATAAGAGAAAAATAACTAATTGGTATAAAAATGTTAAGAGGGCTGGTCTCTCAGCTTCTGATTTTCCCTCACGAATGTAAAGTCTATGGGCATTTGCTGCATTCGTATATTTAAAATATCTCCTTGGGAAATTAATATTTTTAACTTCTATTTTTTGTGTACACTTCCTAAAAGATGTCTCTTTTTTTCTTACTTCTCAAAATATTTCTTAAGTATAGACTTAATTTTATAGGAAGTGTTAAAATCTTACTCACAGTTCGCCCGCTTTTAACACACAAAATATTAAATTCAGCATAGATTTTTGAAATATTTTGAAAACTAAGAAAAAAAAAGACATCCTTTAAGAAGAGACCTTTACAGGAAAAAAATGTTAAAAATACGAATTTCCCGAGAAGATATTTTAAATATACGAATGCATCAAAAGTCCATAGACTTAACATTACGGGGGAGAATTCCGGAGCTGAGTGACCAGCCCCCTTAAGCTCAGAGCTTCTTCTGTAGAGGTTGAATAAATGTTTTTATTTTTTTACTTTTGAACTCATATACACCAAATAAAGAAATTAGGAATTGAAAAGACAGTTTTTTTTTTTTTTTTTTTTTTTTTTTTTTTTTTAAGCTCTGGTTCTGAATGTTAATAATCACTACTGATTTGTAACAATGCTACTTCTTTTTTATTAAAAAAAAAAAAAAAAAAAAAGAACAAGATATTGTTAAATCATGTCGTTATTTAAAGGTATTTTTCAATTTGTAATTAATAAAATCCTTAAAAATTAATGTTACTTTACTTATCACATTCACAAATTATATACTTTTTTCTTATATCATTACTAAAACTCATGAAGTAATGCTCTCTTTTTACTGAACTAGTGCCTTTTTTGGGAACTAGCACCCCTTTTTTCTAGAATGAATACTAAATTATCATTTTAGGAATTAAAGCACAAAAGTATTTTTTTCCTAATTAGAGAGTTAATTGTTAAATAATGATTAATTTCAAGCATTGTTAACAATTTGATATTCAATGCAGTGATTAATAATTTTACTAACTGTAATTATATCAATAGTATTTAATATAGTTTTAGATAATTATTACAAAATATTAGTGTATATAACACTATTGTATAGTAGTAATGAAAATGAATGCAGTTTTATAATTACACTAACTAATAATTATAATTAAAGTTTAAAAACTTATATTAGGTTAGCAATTAGAGGTTTAATTGTTTTAGAAACCTAAAAGTATTAGTAGCTAGTCTGTATTTTAGTGCAGGGAAAAAAATCATAAAAATCCGATTTAAATTAAAAAAAAAAAAAAATCAGATTTATTTTATTTTTTATTTTTTTTTAATTATGATTTTTTTACACCCTACTTTCCGGAGATATACAGTGCTGTATTATAATTACAATAAGTTTCAATACTATGACAAAATTAGTATATTTTTACATTTTACTATTTTTAAATGTATTTCCTTATGTACATACATATTAAGAATTTTCCCACGTTTTCAGGCCACCAGAGCTAATTTTTGGTATTTTTTTAGATGATGTTATAATAGATAGCACCCAAACTATGTTTCAATTGAATTCCCATTTAAGAATATGTTACACATCACTGTCACAAGAACTGTAAAGATTTTTTTAAGAAATCAGAAAATGAGGTTTGGTATCGAAATCTTTTTTCAAATTTTCTGCTACAATTTCATTTTCTTTTATCTATAATAATAAGAAAAGAAGTTTGTGTGTGAGTGTGTCGACGGTGTTCTGAAGAGACCTCTGCATGTAGAGCTACAAAATTTAGGGAAAAGGTGCCTCTATATTTGAAGTTTTGCACCTTGAAGCACAGTTTTTGATAAGATTTTTTTAATGCGATTTTTAGAGTTATTTTAAGTTTTGAGGCAATTTTTCCACATTAGTGAAAGGAATACGATTTCATTCTTTTAAATCAATATAGTAAATTTTGTTCTCTTTTCAATAAAGTTTATTAATTCGGAATTCATTTTTAACAAATTTTTTAATGCGATTTTTAGTACTTTTTTGCATTTTTCGGCTATTTTTTGATATTGGTAAAAGGAATTTGGATTCAAACTTTTAGCCTAATGTACTAAATTTTGTATGCTACGAATGTTGAATTTCAGTGATTTTTAGCGTTCAGCGTAGATTTTTTGTCATTTATGAAATATTTCCGGTTACAATAATTTATCTCATTAGAGTATGAACCCTGCAATTTTTTAATATTTAGCGATTTTTAATGCATTTTTAGCAGGTTTTTTTTTTTTTTTTTTTTAGTTCTATGGCAATTTTTTGATATTCTGAAATAAAATTTGGTTTCAAACTTTTAGCCTAATATAGTAAATTTTTCCATGAATGATTTTGAATTTTAGCGACTTTTAATGCGATTTTTCAAGATTTTTTACAGGCTACGTCGATTTTTTATCATTCACAAAAGATTTTCGATTGCGATGTTTTACCCATTAAAGTAAATTTTGACTTCTGCAAATTTTTTATAAAACTTTTGAATTTCAGCAATTTTCAATACGATTTTTCGAGATTTTTTGCATTCAGCGTCGATTTTTTGTCATTCATGAAATATTTCCGATTACAATGTTTTACCCCATTAGATTAAATTTTGACCACTGCGATTTTTTAATATTTAGAGATTTTTAATGCATTTTTTAATGAGATTTTCAGCATTTTTTTTTTAGTTCTACGGCGATTTTTTGACATTCAGAAATAAAATTTGGTTTCAAACTTTTAGCCTAATACAGTAAATTTCGCCATTTACGATTTTGAATTTTAGTGATTTTTTAAGATTTTTTATGTGCTGCCTCGATTTTTCTATCATTCACGAAAGATTCCGATTACAATGTTTTACCCCATTAGAGTAAATTTTGACCCCTGTGATTTTTTAATATTTAGCGATTTTTAATGCGTTTTTCAGTGTTTATTCGAGTTTTACGGCAATTTTTTGACATTTGAAAATAAAATTTGATTCCAAGCTTTTAGCCTAATATAGTAAATTTTGGCATTTACAATTTTAAATTTTAGTGATTTTTAATGTCATTTTAAGCGCAATTTTTCAAAATTTTTTACATTCCGTGTCGATTTTTTTTATCATTCACGAAATATTTCTGCAATGTTTTGCCCATTAGAGTAATTTTAACTTCTGCAATTCTTTATATGATTTTTGAATTTCGGCGATTTTCAACGCGATTTTTCGCATTCAGCGTAATTTTTTTGTCATTCATGAAATATTTCCAATTACAATGTTTTACTCCATTAGAGTAAATTTTGACCCATGTGAGTTTTTAATATTTAGCAATTTTTTATGCTTTCTTCAGTGTGATTTTGAGCATTTTTTTCGAGCTCTATCGCAATTTTTTGATATTCGGAAATAAAATTTGGTTTCAAACTTTTAGCCTAACATAGTAAATTTCGCCATTTACGATTTTGAATTTTAGCGATTTTTCAAGATTTTTTACGTGTTGTCTTGATTTTTTTATCATTCACGAAAGATTTCCGATTGCAATGTTTTACACATTAGAGTAAATTTTGACTTCTGTTATTTTTTAATATTTAGCGATTTTCAATACATTTTTCCAATGTGACTTTTAATGAATTTTTCAATACGATTTTTAACATTTTTTCGATCCGCACAGTGATTTTTTGACATTTAAAAAAGGAATTTGGTTTTAAACTTTTAGCATAAAATAGAAAATTTCACAATCTAGGATTTTTTAACTTTAGCAATTTTTAATGCAATATTTTGCATTTGTTTCGTGTTGATTTTTTGTCATTCATGAAAAATTTACGATTGCAATGTTTAACCCGCTTAGAGTAAATTCTTACACCTGGGATACTTCTAGATATTTTGCAATTTTTAATGTATCTTTCAATGTGGTTTTTCGAGTCCCACGGCGGATTTTTAATACTCGAAAAAGGATTTTAGTTTCAAACTTTCAGCCTAATATAGTAAATTTTGCCAACTACAAATTTTGAATCTTAGCAATCTTCAATACGATTTTTTGTCATTCATGAAATATTTCTGATTACAATGTTTTACCCCATTAGAGTAAATTTTGACCCCTGCGATTTTTTAATATTTAGCAATTTTTAGAGCCAAACAGCGGTTTTGTGACGTTCAGAAATAAAATTTGGTTTCAAACTTTTAACCTAATATTATAAATTTCACCATTTACGATTTTGAATTTTAGCAAATTTTTATGCAATTTTTTAGCGGTTTTAAGTCTTACGACATTCATAAATGGAATTTGGTTTTAAACTTTTAGCCGTCTAATATAGTAAAGTTTGCCACCTAACTATTTTTAATGCGGTTTTTTTTTGAGAATTTTTATGTTTCACGTTGATTTTTTGTCATTCATAAAAGATTTCCGATTACAATTTTTTACCCTATTTTTTACCCTTGCGATTTTTTAATATTTAGCAATTTTTAATGCGATTTTCAGAGACTGTATGAATACCGCGGCAATTTTTTGACATTGGTAAAAGGAATTCAGTTTCATTATTTTAGCTTAACATAGTAGATTTTGTGCTCTACAAATTTTTAATGTGATATTTAGCGATTTTTAGGGATTATTTGCAATTTGCGTCGATTTTGTTATTTATGAAAGAATTCGGGTTGCACTATTTTACTCTATTAATGTAAATTTTTGTAACTGCTATTTCTAAATTTTAAGCGATTTTTAATGCATTTTTCAATGTGATTTTTAGAGGTTTTTTTAGTCCCACAGAGATTTTTTCATGATCGGAAAAGAAATTTTGTTTCAAACTTTCAACAATTTCAGATTTTTAGCGATTTTTCGAGATTTTTTTTATGCTCAGTGTCAATTTTTTGTCATTCTTGAAAGATATCCGATTACATTGTTTTGAGTCGATTTTTTTCTAATTAATAAAAGAATTCAGATTACAATATTTTACCCCATTTTAGTAAATTTTGTCCGCTGCTATTTTTGAATATTCAGCGGCTTTTAATGTACTTTTCAATGTGATTTTTAGCATTTTTTTTAGCCTCACGGCGATTTTTTGACATTCGGAAAAGGAATTTGATATCAAACTTTTATCCTACTAAAGTAAAATTTTATATTCCGTGATTTTTTAATTTTAACGATTTTTATTGCGATTTTTCGAGTTCTGCGGAAATTTTTTAACATTGGTAATAGGACTTCGGTTTCTAACTTTTAGCCTAATATAGTACATTTTGTCCTTTACGCTTTTTTAATTTTACCAATTTTTCATGCAATATTCAATGTGATTCTTAGTGATTTTTGGCATTCTGTGTCCATTTTTTGTTATTCATGAAGGATTTTCGATTACAATGTTTTCGGCCTTAATATTAAATTTTTACAGCAGTAACTTTCAAACATTTAACGATTTTTAATGCAATTTTGCAATGTGTTTTTTAGTTGTTCTTCGAGTTCCATGCCTATTTTTTAATATTCGGAAACTGATTTCAAATCAAATTTTTTGCCTAATTTAGTAAATTTTTTGATTTAAATGTTTTATCCCTTAATAGTAAATTTTGACCCCAGCGATATTTTTATATTTTGCAATTTTTAAAGTGATTTTCAATGCAATTTTTCAGACTTCACAATCTGTTTTTTGGCCTTTTTAAAAGGATTTCTGTTTCAAACTTCTAGCCTAATAGGAATTTGATTTCAAACCTTTAGCCTATTATGGGAAACTAGCCGCCCTTGGCGACCAGTTTGGTCTTCCTTAAAATTTATCTTTGGGAAAGCATGCTAGGGTCATTCTATGTCAAATCAACACAAAAAAGTCCAATTTTTTCCCTCACCATCTCCAAATTTTACAAAACTTGGGGAATTAGTTAGAATGGTTGAGAATGTAAAAAATCTGCAATTTCAGATTTCTGAGACTATTAGTTTTTAATTATTGGCATTTCAAAATGGCAGACTAAGACAAATTTACTGTCAGATGGCAACATTAAAATAATCATAACTCCTGTTCTAATTAACGTACAGATATAGGCATGGTATCATTTTAAAGCATATGAAATTACCTTTAATATCGTACCAAACATAAGATGTTGTTGAAAAAAAAAGTTACAAGGTCATGGCACTTGACCTTTGACCTTGAATTACTAAAAAACAAATTCTTCAATTTTCACAATTTTTTTTTTCTGAATGCTAAAATGCCTTAACTAGATGTGTACAAAGTTTCAAAATGGGATGACAATGGGATCATATATTAAAAAAAAATAAATAAATAACAAAATACGAAATGTTCGCATTTAAATTATGTATTCATATATAAATGAGTTCGTGAACTCATGTAATTTTATCAATATATACAAATAGAAATTGAAATAAAAAGTAAATATATAATACAAATTAATTTGAATAAAAAACACAATAGAAATTGAAATAAAATATACAGAATTTAACATATGAATATATGTGTGTGATAACAATTATACATAATGGAATTGTTAACACATGAACATAATATTTTGCAACATAGATCATGTAAATTGTTAAGAAAGTTTTCATACATTCAGTTTTGCATTTGTTGCTGTAGTTTCTTTTTCCGTGATTTTATAAACTCTACCTGTTGCTGTTGTTGGATTAACAACTGTTAATATATCGTATATGGGCACTAAAAGTATATCTGGCTTACTTGGAAAGCTGTATGATGGAGAAGGTCCTGATGGATGAAGAAAGCTTAATTTAATTTGCGCATTTTCTGCATCAGTATCAATCACACAAGATATCCACCACTTTTTATCGTATATAGCAGTGACAAACCCTTTGATATCACAGATTGAAAGTTCGCCTTCTAATTTGGTTACTAGTTCCACATTTGAAAAAGGTGCAGCAGAATACATTTTAGTACAAATTTTACTTTTTGTTATTGGAATGAAGGAGTGAAGCTTTTGAGTACCAACAATTGTACGAGATTGTTCGAATCGTTCTTTAATTGTTTGCTCTTCCATCAAATAGTTATCTATTGTTCTGTATTTGAATGATACAGAAGGAATATGAAGGACTGCCCACTCGTACAACTGTTTAGGGTTCACAATCTGTTCATCATATGGCTTTTGTAGGCTAGCACGGGCAGCTGATCTTTTCAAAGTTCCTCCAATCCCATCACAAGCCCCTTTCCCATGTGCTGTCGCAGTGAAGTGCCATTCAGTAGATATGCCAAAATCTTCTTACAGAGATTTATAAAATTCTTTCGGTTTTTGTAATGTGCTGCTGCCCCATCCGAAAAGTAAAATATCTTTTTAACTATTGTTGGATACATCTTACTTTTGAGAAAATTTATTAAGTATCTCTGAAATAAGTGAACTGCAATGGTATCATGAGTTAAACACTTTGAAATGATTACAAAACTAACATGCTACAGAATAGCTTCATTATCATTAAAATATGCAACAAATGGATGGATAGTTACCTGGGAATACTGATTTTTTTACTTTTGGTTTGCAATTTATTCTAAGGTAGTTAGACATAAAATATCAGTGAAGTTAATCTAAAATTTAAATAATTAAATCCATACTGCTATATGCATATGATATAACAAGAAATTTCAGAACTGATTATACTTGATATATTTTGCCATGTAAGTTTATTAAAAAAATAAATAGACAATACAATTTTTATAAAATATTCGAAGTTCATAGTAATATCTGTATGTTAACAATATAACATTTAATTCCCCAAACCTACCTGTCATTATTAAAAACATCACTTCTATCATCTTAATTAAATGTCAGGTGCACTAATCGCAAAATATTAAACAATTATTTTTTGCTAATAATTTTATTTTACATGATCTCATTAATAAAAGCTGGCATAGGTGCACAAATATTAAGAATAAATACAAAATTTTAACAGAAATCCATTTTTATATACTTATAGGATGAGTTTGTGAACTCATTATATATGAATACATAATTTAATGCGAAAATTTTGTATTTTATTATTTATTATTATTTTTTTTATATATGATCCCATTGTCATCCCATTTTGAAACTTCATACACATCTAGTTAAAGCATTTTAGCATTCAGAAGAAAAAATTTATGAAAATTGAAGAATTCGTTTTTTAGTAATTCAAGGTCAAAGGTCAAGTGCCATGACCTTGTAACTTTTTTTTTCAAAAACATTTTGTGTTTGGTATCATATTAAAGGTCATTTCAAATGCTTTAAAATGATACCAGGCTCATGTCTGTACATTAATTAGAACAGGAGTTATGATGATTTTAGTGTTGCCATCTGACAGTAAATTTGTCTTAGTCGGCCATCTTTAACTGGCTATAATTAAAAAACTAATAGCCCTAGAAATCTGAAATTGCAGATTTTTTACTTTCTCAACCAGTCTAACTAGTTCCCTGAATTTTGTAAAATTCGGAGATGGTGAGGGAAACGGCTGTGTTGATTTGACATGGAACGACCCGCTAAGCATTGTACCATATTACTTTTATTCATAATTTAATTTACTTGGACTCACTTAAATAGAATTAATATAATCCCTTAAGCTAATATTAGTTTTTGTTGCATTAAAATATCTCAATTTGTTGATTTTCTGTAAGCAAGTAAATCCTATTTGGTTTACAATGGAAGTCTATGGGAATTTGGCGAAATATTAGAGATGTCACCAAGTTGGCGACAAACTTGGTGGCATTTGGCGACAGAACAGGGTCCCCCCTATGGTATCCCCCTTATAGGTATGGAGATGCATTTCATTTGGGCATTGCCATTAAACAATTAACAAATAATCACGATTTCTGTGCCACGTACGATAGCGTAATACTATATATATAGATGTTCTGCTCTGCTATTTTTGAAGTATAGAGATTTTTAATGTGATTTTCAATGCAAATTTTTAGTGTCTATTTCCTTTTTTTAGAGTTCATGGTGATTTTTTGAGATAAGGAAAAGGAATTCGGTTTCAAACTTTTAGCCTAATATAATAAATTTTCTCCTATGAGATTTTTTATATTTAACCAGTTTTTATTGCTTTTTTTTTTTTTTTTTTTTTTTTTTTTTTTTTTTTTTTTTTGCGTTTCAGAAATTGACATTCATCAAAGGAATTAGATTTGAAATTTTTAATCAAGTATAGTAAATTTTTACTTTCATTATTTTTTAAATTTTTGCGATTTTTATGTTTCTTCGCAATCTGCTGTGAATTTTTGATATTAAATTCTTGACTTAATATAATAAATTCTGCCTTCTTTTCAATAAAGTTATTCGGATTTCGTACCGCAATTTTCAAATTTTCTGTGAATTTTTTCTGTGATTTTTAGTGTGTTTTCGCGATTTGTTACGATTTTTACACATTAGTAAAAGGAATTCAGTTTCAATATTTTAACCCAATATATATATTTTTCTTTTTCCAATTAAGCTTATTCAAAATTTGTGCAATGATTTTTTAATTTTTCGTGATTTTTTACTGTGATTTTCTAAGTTTTTTCATAATTCGTGCTTTTTTTTTACGGACCCGGGCAACGCCGGGCAGGTTAGCTAGTATCTCTATAAAATTATTTTTATTGTTCATCTTAAGTTAATACGATAACTATGTTTCACCACACCATAACATAATATATATATTTCTTCTTATCTATAATAAAATATTTTTACTCTGTTTTGTAAGAAAGAAATATTTCACTAAATAAAAGTGCATGGAAATTTATGTATTAATTTTGTTGAAGAAAAAATAGCTACATAAAAAAGAAATCAAATGACATATTTCACAAAATATACTAAAGGCCCATTTTGATGAGAAAAGGTTGTAATTATCATACACTTGAAACATACTGTTGTCAGGATTGTTTATGCTTGATTCCAACTTTGGCTGTAAATCCGATTGAGGAAGATTAGCATTATAATTAAAGTATTTTAGTAGAATAAGTTGTATATGTTGATGCTGGTAATTATATACCGCAAATGTTCTTTCAAACAAAATATGATACTTTAGAAAAAATATATATGTATTATCAAGGTTGGCATTTTTGTCGGCAAAAAGGTATTTTTGCCAGGACGCAAAAATAGGAAACAAGTGGGTAAGTGTGATCACAGATCACACAGAGGGTTCCGTTTAATATTCCTTTCAAAACACTTTATCCTTTTGCAAAATCTGTTAGTTCCACATTTCACAACCAGGGGTCGCACTCTATTCTAAACAAACCTCTATCCGAATGAAACTCCATTTTACAACCTATCCGTGATATATTAGTTGAGGGGATCGTGCACATAGCACCTGAGATAAGAAGCCCCCCTCCCCCCCCCCCCCCCTCCTTGGCAGTGAAAAGTGGGACTATATATGTAAGATTATGGTGCATAATATGAAAGAGTGGTCAAAGGGCTGTGCAATGATATATCACGTGAGGGGTGTCGGCAAAAGTTAGAAAAGTGCCTCCCGGGTGAAAAAGGGGAAGGTTAGAAAAATTGCTTAAAATACACAAGTTAGAGCCCAGAGGGCTAAATAATATCAGACTATTTCAAAATTTTATGATTTTTTGTGGGATCACAAGTGTTTTGCTATAAGTATACAAAATTTCATGTCTCCAACTTAATTAAGGGCTGAGTTGATTTGCCATGTGATCGCAAGTGTTCAGCTATAAGTATGTAAAATTTCATGCCTCTAACTTAATTAGGGGCTCAGTTAGAAAAAAATGCTTAAAATACACAAGTTAGAGCCCAGAGGGTTGAGACTTTATTAGACTTTTCCAAAATTTTATGATTTGTCATTTCATGTGAGGTGTTGAGCTATAAGTATGCAAAATTTCAAGTCTCCAACATATATAGTTTCTGAGAACGGTCTCTGTGATGGACGGACGGACAGACAGGCAGACAGAGCAGTGAGACGAATAGGGTTTTGTCAGATGAACAAAACCCTAAAAACCAGGGCAAAAATGGAAAAAAACAGCAAAAATGACAAATTCTTATTTGTCTTTAATGTGTAATAAAATCTATAAGTTAATGAGGATAATAATTGTATAAACAATTAAATTTAATAGCATATATAATATTTTTATTTAATTTGCTAATTAATAAATATAATTAAATATTTTTACATATTTTAAATCTTTATAAAATAGGTGGGAAATACTTAGGAATTTAAGAATCAAATGAAAAATCTACTTTTTTTTTTTTTTTTTTTTTTAAGTATTTTGTCAGCCATTAATAATTTTTTAATTATCAAAAGGTTTTATATAACTTTGCTACTTTTGTATTATGTAAGGAGTCTTAAAAATATGTAAATATTTAAGTCTTTGGGTACTAATTTATGATTATTTATATGATGAAACTAGTCTGTTATATCTGTTATTAATTCCGAGCTAAAAGAAAAACCCTTCCCTAATTCATATTTTGTAGAAGAAGTGATTAGTAGAGTCAGTGCTTATAATTGGTGGTGGAGTATCGAAAAAGCTTGTGAGATTTCAAAAGGTTTCTGTTCATCAGTCGCACACCTTCAAATATGTCCAACAAGAAGTGCTGCTATCGAAAGATTTTTTTTCAAATTTTTTTATTTGTGCAAACTAAAATTCGAAATAAACTGTCAACAAATACTTTTTCTAAACTAGTTTATTGTTATGCTATGCTAAAATAGCAAAAATTAGGTTTTGATGACATATCACTGAATTATTTGAAATTTAATAGTGTTCTGCTTTAAATATAATTTTATATTAAAAAATGAATTTAGAATATAATTGTTTATTTGAATTTCTAACACATAACATAAATGCTTTACTCATTTAGAGCCTCCACAGTTCTATTATGTGAATAATCATGAATAATTGTATAGACATGAGTAAATAATAACATTTTCTATTTATTTATATAAAATTAATATTCTTTCATAAAATGCATAATTATACTTATTTAACTTAAAAGTTTAAAAATAAATTTAGAATTTTTTTTTCAACTATTAAGTTTCTTTTTTCTTTCAAGAAATATTTTTTTTCTCTTTTTCTGGGAAAAAAATTAAATGGACAGCCTATTTTTGCCACCAGTTTGGCAAAAACCTATTTTTGACGGGATGGTTTTAACCAGGTTTTTTCCGCCTATGGCAAAACTTACCAACACTGTATATTATGTATTAGTATTATTGATATATATATATATATATATATGAAAGGATAGCACCCCACTTTCTTTCTCGTATGGCATTTCGGTATTTCGTGAAGTTTAAGTTGGCGTAGGATTGACTGTTCATGGGTCTTAGAACTGTGTGGAAGTGTTAATAATACCGATTAAATATACAGTAAAGTTCTTGAGACCTGGTTTATTATCTATTGATGTACAAGACTCTTTTGAAAACCAGGTCCGGCTAGGTTGATTACAATCCTCTTAGAACGCTGTCCAGAGACGTGGATTTGTCTAGCAAAACACAGTAGGTAACAAGTCATGTAAAATCATTGCTCCCGACTATTTAAATGGCATGATTAAAATTATTTCCATCAGAGGACCTTATTGCTCTGATAGGAGGAACTTTAATTTTATTGGAAGTTGAGCTATTGAGTGACATGTTGTTAAGGCTCATACAATTCCCAGAGCTCGTCTACACACTCAATCCTAACCAAAAGTGCTGGTAAAAATCTCTGAACACTTAAAGATCGACCGAAAATGATATCTGAAAGTAATAAGATGTCTTATTGCTGGAAAAGAAAGTTACCAGGGGCTTTAAGCCTCAGAATTAATGCTAAAAAGAATATCAGTTCGGACTTGG
This sequence comes from Maratus speciosus, assembly GCA_963932465.1. Taxonomy (NCBI): domain Eukaryota; kingdom Metazoa; phylum Arthropoda; class Arachnida; order Araneae; family Salticidae; genus Maratus; species Maratus speciosus. The sequence goes on along the minus strand of OZ010793.1, from coordinate 250,689,906 downwards.
ACAATAAGAAGCAGGGGGATTTCAGATTTGGCCGAATGTAGGCCCACTGGGGTCATCATAGGCCACATTGGGAAGTGCCCTGGTGTTGACCATAACCAATGAAGATATGTTTCCAGTGAGGATCTCTACAGAACCACCTCTTTAAATTTATTCCCTAGAGAGAATTTTCTATACAAGAATCATTTCTAAAAAATAGGAAGAAAGAAAATAAATAAAGAAAGAAGAGGTAAGAAAGGAGGAGGGGGGGGGGGGCGCATAATGGAAAAATTCAGTTTGTGTGGGGGTAGAGAGGAATTATATGATTGATTATTTATTGTTAGAACAAAGTAACAAATGGAGCAGAAAATTTTACAAAAAACTTTTAAAGATTTTAAACTTGGTTTGCTTGTGAGAGACAAAAGAAGAGAAGCAGATTTTTATTATTCATCATTTATTGTTACAATAAAATAACAAATAGAGCAGAAAAAAGGTAAAAGAAAAAAAAAGTGAGTTCCAAAGGTTTAAAACTTTGGATACTGTTTGGAAGGGGGGGGGGGGAGCAAAATTTTTGGAGGGGGAAATTTAGATGAAATTTTAAATGATAAATAATTTATTGTTACAATAAAGTAATGAATAGAATAGGAAAAGATTTTAAAAAATTAAGGAGTAAGACTTTAAACTTTGGGTACTCTGAGGGAAAGTAAATGGGAGAAGGGAAAATTTAGATTTTTTTTCTTTTAATCAGATTAATTGAAACTCAGATGTTTCACCCCTGATTAAAACAAAATAAGTGAGTAAAATTAAGGACTTTTTTCAATTTTTTCATAAAAATAAAGACTTTTGAGAGCCAAAAACTCTTCCATAATAAAAGTACTGTGTCAGAAATGCTTGCATAACAGAATCATTGCATAAAATTTCAGAATATAAACTTTTATACCTTTATGTGGTCCGAAATAAGTAGAAGGCTTTTATTATCTTCAGTTACATATGGTAACATTATGTTGATAGTTTTAAAACTATTATCATAATAACATGTTTTTTCCTCATAAGGATCAAACTTTGGGTTTTCTTCTTCTTTGAATGTAACTTCACCTAAGTTACCTCTGAAAATAAATAAAGAAAATCTTCAGTTAATAAAGTTATAAATATTTCTGAAATAAAATTATTAAACCAACACGGTGTCTACAGAAATTGTAAAAAAAAAGTTCCCTGATTTCTCTGACTATCTTTACCAGACTTTCTTGATTTCCATTATTAACAATGCATATACAGCATTCTTTCATATATGCTGCTTCCTTGTATAACACACTTATCCAGTTTCCTAATTAATATCTCATTTGGGAGAAAAAAAAGAGAAAAACATGCTATTTTAAAAATAAATTTATTAAATGAGTTACAGTAATTTATGATATACCAGCTGACCTGCCCGGTGTTGCCTGGGCCCATGATAATTTTCTTAAATGAACCTTAAATTTGTATTTAATCTGCCGCATATGTGCTGCAAACTCTGTTAGTTCCAATCTCCACCGCCATGTGGCAAGATGTGTTCTAAACAAACACATATCCAAATGAAACTCCGTTATTCAAATTTTCTGTAGGTATATTACTTGAGGGGGTGGCGGTATCAAATAAGAATTTAAGAAATTTGCTGAAAATCCTTTAGTTTCCACCGCCAGGGGTTGCAGTATGTTTAATATGAACATCCAAAATGGGTCCCCAGCGGCTGTGCTCCCTTAAATCAAGCGTGCTGCACACGCTCTGCCAAATCTGTTAGTTCTGATTTCCATGACCAGTTGCTGCATTCTGTTCTAAACAAACATTTTTCATGTGGTCTAATTGCTATATTTAATTGAAAGTATTTCTTCTCCCCCTCCCCTCCCTGTCTCCGCAAATATAACAGATACAAAATTTGTTTTGCATGAAAAAGAGATTGCTTTATTTTTCCTTAAAAAAATCGATTTCACATACAGCTGTCTATGTTTAAATTATTTCAGATAAAATCACACGATAAAATTAAAACTGTTAATTGTAATTCATGTATATTTGTTAATTGCAGCCAGATTTCAAAGAAAATTACATATTTGCATTCAGTATTAAAAAATACACATAAATGTGTTAATTTCAAATTGATAAATGCAATATATAGAAAAAATACTCTATAGAGCTGCAAATTGCCTAGTCTCTTTAGTCACATATTGCTTTGAAATAATTTTGAGTCCCGCTTGAAGAACGCATCTCATTGGCTGCGAACACCTGAGTGATAATTTATTCTGCGGTTTCATAAAAATCTATGCTTTTGTTGAATTATGAATACTTTCTATTCTTTTAATTTGGGGTTTTTAATTAATTTCTCAACTAATAATTAGAATTTTAAAATTCTGAAAATGAGGTACATCAGGAGAGACTTTGGCCTATTCTCACAAAAAATTTTAGCCTCGCACGTGCCGTAGATTTCGCTAGCTATCACACAGACATACACACACAAAGCGATTTGTTCTTTTATTAGTATAGATTATTATTACACCATAAATTGCTATAGTTACAAACATGTTTTTTACTGGCATCTAAAAAAGTAATACAAAAATATTTAAATGATTTCAGTCAATATTTTTATTATTTAATAACGATTCTGTGAGAAAAGGAACTTACCTAACATTTGAACAAATTATTACATCTGGATTTTCTGGATGGAAAGTTCCACATAACTTCAATGGATACTTTTTATCTTCTATTTTTCTTGATCTTGGATAGGAAAATGTTTTAAATGGTTTACATTCACCCATTTTCCACACCCGTGCAGTCTGGTCTAAGCTTGTGGATAACAACTGAAAAATACATTTTAAAATATATATTTTTTAAAAAATGCATTAAAATTTTCAAAAGTAACAGATTTAAATAATTCACGGATATAAACTTATGAATGTAAAAAAATTTAATTTGAGAAGGTAGCCCAGACAGGAAATTTCTAATTTTCTATTGCTAAGAATATTAAAAGAAAATCTTTTCTTTCCTGAGATTCCCTAATATATATACAATAAGAGTCCCAATCAATATGGGTCGAGCTCACCTTCGATTAGCAAAAAACTCTGACAAATCAGATTTGCAAAAATTGTCACTAACTAAGGAGAAGATATAGTCGAACCCAGTTAAGACGCTCACGGTTAATATGCGATCCCGCTTAATACGCAGATATTTTCCGATCCCTTGAACATCTCCTATAAGGCTAATGCAAAAATATCATGTTTAACCCCTTCGCGACGGGAGCCTTTTACGAAATGTTTATTACTTTGCTACCGGGTTTAAAAAACAGAAGTTTGTGCCTATTCAAATCGGGAAAATGCTCGGATTAAATAAGGCAAATTTTACAGTAAAATTTTACTGGTGAGGATAAACGAGTATCCTTAGGCCTATTTCCGGCACGTATACGTGTCGCTCGTCCCCAAGGGGTTAATACGCGAACAGTTATAATGCGATCATGCTTAATACACAAAAAATTTTCGTTCCTTTGAGGAAAAAAATCATGCTTAAGATGCGAATTCATTGATCAAGATGTCAATTCCTTCTATCTTCTAGCCGATGTTTTTTTAATTCAAATAAAAAACACTATTTACGAATAGTATTACTATTTATTTTATTAAATAACAGATTAATTAAGAGGAAAATAACTAATCGGAAATAGTGGTAGATATTTAATAAAACAAAAATCTGTCAAATTAGCAAAACTGTAATTCTTCTTTGATCCCTCCTCTTAACATTCTTTGTCTCTCACTTTGTGTATGTTTTTACGGTAAAAAAGAAATATAGACAAATTCATGTTACTCAGATACGTCATAAAAGTATTTATGATTAGAGATGATCAAACCTATTGTTATTGAGGTTTTAAATGTACGTTATATAACTACTATGTCTCATGACGATTATTATTATACGCTATAAAAATTGAAATTCGTAAAGATGAAACAAATACGACTGCGCTTGGATAGTAGTTTTATTTTGCTATGCTAACAATATTTATTACACAAATCTAAATAAGGATAGTTTTTTCTTACATTAAAAAGGACAGACAGATTGTAACGGCGCTCATTTTTACAAGTACTAAATATCATTTTAAAAACTGTGTTGTGCTTCAAAGATTTAATATATTTTTTCTTTCAGTTAAAAAAAATTAGTCTAGTATGAAAACTATTTGTGTTGTTTGATTTTTGGTTGCAACATAATCGAGGATAAATCCATGTTTAACCCATATTTATTTTCTGTTATTATTCCAGTTGGTCCTATAAAAAGAAACAACGAGTTAAAGTTGAATACAATTAAATTTTAATCTAAAGATATCTAAAAGATACAATTTTCGACTGTAAACGTATAACCAAAATCTCTAAGGTTCATTTAGACGATTAGATGTTTAAATAAGACCGGTTTCTGCAACGTTGTACAAATCATGCTTAATATGCGATTCTGCTTAAGTTTGTCCACTCCCTTGAAACGCGTCTTAACCGGGTTCGACTGTATATAAATTTACACACAATTTATTAATTTTTATACTACTACTTACAGTTCTTTGATGACTTCCATTGCTTTTTTAAAAAATGGGGAATGAAATTGTTTGTTTGAAAAGTCCTTGACAGTTTTTTGTTTGTCGGATGATAAATGGATATTATATGATCTTTTTGCAGCAATATTACACCATTGCGCAGCAGCCAACTTGTACAGTTTTTTCTTACTAAAAAAACCATACAAATTGGCAGCTATGCCTATGTGTGTTATGTTGCTAAACTGCCAAATTTTAAAATTCAAAATTAAATTAATAAGTTAGACTTTTTTTTTTCAGATTTAAATTAATATTTGTGTTTCATAGTTCGTTAAATTGATAAATCATTAACTTGGAATTGCTTTTATTAAATTAAGTTGGCACAGAATTTTAAATAATTAAAGCGATTCACACTGCCCACCATATTTCAATAGTAATAAGATAAACAATGAGTAATTTTCATAGTTGTAATGATCGTATATAATGATTATTGTTTAATAACAAGATATTTTGTTAATTGGTCTTCGATAAGGAGAAATTGCACGCCTTCTTTTTGTTTAATGTTTATTTTTTAAATTACTGTGGTGAAAAAGTGATGTCATTGTACAGTTATTTTTTACAAATAAATAAATTATATATAATATAACAATAAATAAACAACAACCATACAATAAATAAGTTATATGAACAGAGTACTGGTATTTTAAAAAGGGTTAACAGATGCTACTGGTTAATTTAAAAATAAATTTCTATTCAATTTTATTAACCTCATGTATTTAAATTCATTTTTTTATGCCTGTATGTTCTCTCATTTTCTCCTGTTTACATTGACTCAAGACACCAACCAGCAGAAACAAACATGCATGTAAAACTCATTAGTGAGTTTCATCGTACTTTAATTGTGTCAGAGTAGTGGTTATTAATATTTATTTAACTTATAAAATTTAATTTTAGAGCATTGAAACTCTAATTTAAATTCCCCATACTAACCCAGTGGCAGAAAATTATGGTTGTGTCTGCGACAGCAATTTAGTGAAATGAAAATTGTCTGCAGGAGTAGCATGTTTCAATTTTCTTATTATGAACAAGAAAAGCATTAAAATAAATTCTTACTGATTAACATTATAAAAATATACCTACATTTTAATTATAATATAACCTAATTTATTTATTTTTCCCGCGATCCTTTGAAGAAATTCGCCTTTTTACCACGATCCTTTACGAATTTTGCGTTTTTTCTGCTATCCTTTAACAAATTTCCCGTTTTCCCACTGCGATCCTTTGACAAAATGCACTTTTGTTTGCTATCGTTTGACGAAATTTGCGTTTCTCCTCCGATGCTTTTAAGAAAATCTCGTTTTTGTCGTTGTCCCTGTACGAAAATCGCGTTTTTTCGTGACCCTTTGACAAAATTCGCATCACAAAACTTGCGTGTTTTCGCGATCCTTTGAAGAACTTCGCGTTTCCCGCGATCCTTTAAAGAAATCCGCGTTTTTTCCGGAATTCTTTGAATAAATTCAAGTCCTATCCGCGATTCTTTAACGAAATTTGCGTTTGCAAAATTTGCGTTTTGTGCGATCCTTTGACAAAATTCGCGTTTTTTTAGCGATGTTTTGGCGAAATTTGAGTTTTTTGCAATCCTTTAACAAAATTTGCGTTTTTTCCCCGATTCTTTGACAAAATTTGCATTTTTTCCGCGATCCTTTCGCGAAATTGACGTTTTTTTTCTGCAAACGATTAACGAAGATTTGTTTTTCGGCGATCATTTGTCGGAATTCGAGATAATTTTTTTTAGTCTGCAGGTGCCCTGAAAAATCTGCGACGCCCGTCGCAGCGTCGCGCACATTCTGCCACGGGGCATACTAATATTTAAAAAAAAAAAAAAAAAAATGAATAAGTAAGAAGAACATGCAAGAAAATTAAAAGAGTTTGTATAGGATAGCAGCAAGACTTAGCATTATTTTGGGGGCCCATTTGCTCAAATCCATCTCTACGGACATCAGAATGAATTTCGAATCCAAATTCTCGTTTTCAAAGCTCCACTCTCGGCATTCAGAATGAATCTCTTGCTCCCACCTCTCCCTCAACTGCTTTCTTATGTCTCAAAACATGTGTGCGTGCAATAGGGTGGTTCAAAAAAACTTTTTTTGAGCTAGAGTCCAGGCCATCTCCTAATTTTTTTAGACTCATTAATAGTATAATACTGGTAAATTTTTAGCTTCTTTCTCAAATTCTAAGAGGGTGCTCAATGACTCCCACAATTTAACATTAGCAGATGCATAAGAAATGCAACAAATAGTTGAAATATTCAGAAACATTTAATTTTTCTCAGAAGTTTCTAGAAGAAATTTAGTTTGTTATACGGTACAGAACTATTTATCCGGAATGCTTGGGGTTAGCTGTATTCCGGATAACTGGTTTTTCTGGTTAACTGGTTGTGTATTAAAGCAGAATCCATTTGATAAGTTTTGTCGGATATGTGTGGTTGTGACATTATTTCTGATTTTAAATTATTAGATTACTTGGATTAAAATTAACCAGAGTTTAAAAGAAGGCAATTTATGGGAATCCCTTAGGAACAAAAATTCTTCTGTTTCCTCTGCATAAAAATTAAAACATCTAAAATACAACTAAATATGTTTTCATTTCAAATACTAGATGTTGTCATCAAATTATATAATTGTTTCAAGCAAAGCCTATTTCAAACTGGCAACGTGTGACACCTTTTTCTGCAAAGATTCTGAAATCAGTCTATCAGAAATATCATTCCGGATAACTGGTTTCCGGATAAATGGTTCCATACTGTATTATATATATTTGTATTTAAACCTTTCTGAAATATTTTATTATATGTAGCAACATTTCTGAAAATTATTTACATGATGAACTTACAGACAGCACTAAACCAAAATAAGAATTCTACCAACTCCTTTTAATTACAACCAATTGAAAACAATTTCTGAGTGAAACATTTAATTTTTCACGATAATTTTTATTTTAAATAATTATCTTATATTTTTTTTTAATTCTGCATCCGGCAACAAATGTCTGTGTGATAGTTGTTTACATTTAGCTCAATGTTATTCCAAAGTGGAAGCTGACAAATGAAAATAATATATAAAAGAAATGTAATTATTTATTGCAAGAGTTTTTACTTTTAAATAAGTAATCAAGAGTTACATTTAGGTTACATTATTTGTATGAAATATTAATCTACTGTTATGGGATGCTAATATTATTCATGTTACAGTTAATAACACAAACACTAAGCCTAATATGAAATAAAATAATCACAAAATTTGTGCATTAATCAACAACTTTAATTTTATGAAAAATAGCCGTTCCTTTTCTGTTTAAAGAAATTTCAAAGCTAAAAATTTGCAATGGCTTTGGTTTCAACTTGCCTTAGCAATGAAATTTTTCTCATTGGTCTAAGATCAGTAGGCCAATTAACTAGATTGAAACAACTAACTGTGACAAGACAAATCCTTCAGCATGTTCATTATCAATTGAAAGCAGGGTTGCCGGCTTTTAGCCAGGCCAAAAAAAGCCGGCCGGCTTTTTTTGGTTTTAACCACTTAATAAAAGCCGGTTTTTATTTTAAAAAGTTGTTTTACAGCTAATTTGTTTTAAATTTGGATCAATTAATTTTTAATACACTTATAAATATTTTTTACTAAAAAAATTACAAATTTCTATTTAATTTTGTCAACTAAATAAATCTTTATAGCTTCTAGAAGACAACTGTGAAAGCAATTATGTTTGAAAAAAAATATATAAATATTGAAAAGAATATAAGTTAGACTCCAAACTAGTGTTTTGAAATTACATAGCTCCACATATACTACACATTTTAAAGATTATATTTAATTGAACAATGACAAAATGCAGCGAATCAAAATGGAAACATTCTTATGTATCCATTTGGAGAGATTAAGTCAGAAATGTTAAAAGAGAAATTAGAAAGGATATAATATTTGAGGAGTGCTTGCTACATAAGTGTATAAAAAATAGAGCATTTAAACAAGAAAAAAATAAATAAAAATTCTCTAAATAAAATTTTGAAAAGCTTGTTGCTAAGCATATTCATGAATATGCTATTCATAATGCTTTTAATAGTGAGAAATGGTGTTTTTATTATATGACTATGTATAATTTTAAATGTTTACTACAAATAAAATAAGACTTGTATATTAATAGCTCATAAAATTAAGTAATAAAATATGTAACTAAGTAACCATTGTCCTCTTTAATTTTATAAAGCAGTAAAAATGGAAAAAATGGGCAGGGGGGGGGTGGGCGTTAGGTCAATGTAAACTAGATAAAGCAGTTGATATGCCCTTTAAAATTTTAGCTGACATATTTGCAATTCGGACTACAAATCACTAGCAAGTTTATCTAAGTCATCTAAGTTTTATTCCAGTATTAATGTCTTCATTATTGAAAAATTGGGTTACTTATTAATAAAAGCCACCGGCGTGGCTTTTTTAAATTTCAGCCGGCTTTTTTTTTTGCAACCCTGGTTGAAAGGATCAAAATTGGTACAATATGTTAGTCACTTGATAGATAGTTAAAGAATTAATGCAGATATGGCAGAAATCTACAAAACAAAAGACACACATACATAATTAAAAAACTATAAAACATTCATTCTCATTGGTTTTTGTTATATAAAAACAAAGGTCTTTTTCTACAGCCCAACGACAAGGAGTGGTTAGATATCTTGAACATTTTCTTTGATATTGGTCATGAAGGTGTTATGAAAATGATAAGAATTAAAGAAGATTCTAATTTTCTTCAGGATCAAACAACCAGTTGTAAAATGTATATGGATTTAAAAGATAAAGAGTTACCAAAAAAAGCATGAACATTCTCTTTAAAGAAGAATGAAGCATTAGAGCCTCTTTACCTTCAGCTACCATCTGTTCATCCAATATTTGTCTAAATAGTATAACAGAAAACTCCGAGCCTTCAGACGAATTTATTTCAACACAGTTAAAGATCTTGAAAATTATCTATCAATAGACAAAGAGATTGCGCTTTCTGCTATAAAAGTGATGAAATATCACATGTCTGAGTGTTCTGATAACTTAAATAAGACTTTCTCTCTTTTCTGACAGAATTTCAATGGAAGAAAAACAAATTGTTGTAGAGTGATTTACAGCTATGCAGGCACTTAAGAAGCATTATGTAAGATGAGAACTACAGATTTTAAAAGGAGATGGTGTGCGACTGTCAGACTTTGCGACAAGGAGAACAGCAGAACTCTTACCTCATATGAATATAAGCAAGTCAATGTTAAGCCTTTCTCCCGAAAAATGAAATGACAATGATGACTACACTAAAGGAAAGGAACGGCTTAAAAATTTACAAGTAGTGAATGACAGTGCAGAACGAGGAGTTAAGCTTATTGGAGATTTCAATAAAACCATAACAAATAATGAAGATGAAAAGCAATTCTTGCTACAGGTCGAGAAGCAAACAGAAAATGGATTCCATGAGAAACAATGGAAAAATCTGTTTTTAACACTGTTTTGTATTATTAAAGACCAAATATGATTACATTTCTATTTATTACTTCTATAATTTTTTTTTTTTTTTTTTTCTAAGAAATTAATTTTGGAGCTCATTATTTTTTTAAACAAATATATAGAAAAATTACAATGGAATACACTAACTTATGAGCACCCTCTTGCAGTTGAAATATGAAGTTCAAATTCTGCCAGAATATTACTGTACACAAGTCTAAAAAAATTGAGGGGTGGCCTGGTATATATGTGAAAGTTTATTTTTTACATAGATGGCTGAACCACCCTAGCGTGCAAGGTAAATTGTTTCATCACTAACTTGATGTAAAATTATTTTAATGCATGACTATTGTATGAATTGGAATATTTGATGAAGAAAAGCAAAAAATGATTGCTTTAAATGACTATTTCTGCATTAATAATTAATTGAAATCTATGGATCATTTTAACGTTCTCTCTCCGGCGCATCTGTCCACAGGAGCCGTGACGGCAACATGTCACGTGCGCATGCTCAAAGTACAATATGATTCTCTAACGAGTTTTACGTGCTTGGTTTTTTTCAAATGGCTGGTGCCTTGAATCAATGTAAAAAGGAGAAAATGAGAGAATATACAGGCATAAAAAAACGAATTTAAATATATGAGAATAATAAAATGGAATACAAATTTATATTTAAATTAACCAGTAGCATCCATAGACCCTTTTTAAAATACCAGTACTCCATATACATAATTTATTTATCAATCTAAAGTGTTTAAAAATATTTTTTAAAATAACTGTATGACAACATCGTTTTTTCACTACAATAATTTCAAAAATTAAAAAGGTGTGCAATTTTCCCTCATCCAAGGTCAATTCACAAAATATCATGTGACTAAACAATAATCATTATATGCGATCATTACAAATACTAAAATAACTTATTGTTAATCTTATTACTATTGAAATATGGTGGACAGTGCAAATCTCTTTAATTACTTAAAATTCTATGTCAACATAATTTAATAAAAGCAATTCCAAGTTAATTATCAGTTTAATGAAATATAAAACATAAATATTAATTTAATTCTGAAATAAGAAAATTTGTCAAATAATTACTAAATTAATTTTGAATTTTAAAATTTTGAATTTAAAAACATAACAATTGATTAGTGTCATCAGAATTACAGGCATTAACATTGCTCAAGTGTCATCAGAATTGCAGGCATTAACACTGCTCCAAGTATTAAATAGTTTTTTTCCATTCAACTTAAACCTTTGGAACGCACCATTTTCTTCAGATGGTTATAGTTTTCATCAATAAGGAACAGCTGGCCTGAGAGCGATCTTATTTTGGAAAGTTTCCAAATTTTGTACACATACTATTCAAGACATGTGAAAACTGATTTTGTGGGGGAAAAAAATTAATTCCTACATTGCTTTTCAATGCTACAGTTCTAAATGTTACCCCCAAGCAGACTAATTTTTGTAGCCACAAACAAAAAGAAAGAATACTGTTCATAGTGTCGTTATAAAAATCTGAGAGGCAATGACATTTTTAACTTAATCATTTTATAAAAGTTGTTTTACAAATGTGTAATCTTAATAGAGCCAAAACACTGTATTTAAAAAAATAGTGTCATGAAGGAATTTTCACCTTGTTATTAATATAAACATAAACTTTAAAACACTATAATTACTTAAAAGGGTGCTACAAATATACAAAGATATTATTTAATATAACCCTGAGATCTTTCGAACGCACACACGTTCATTTTCAAAAGGTAAAAGATGACCGACTAGAATAGAAAACATAATTAAAAATAAAACAAAATACTACATATGTGCAAGCGAAGTTCAGTCCATTTCTCTAAAGAGGGGTGAAAAGATAAATTCATATTTTCAGGCTTGAAATATCTAGGATATTATACTAAATTGCAGGAATATTATAAGAAAGGATCATTACAAACAGTATCACTCCCACTCCTAAATAAAATCTCAAAGGATTCACGAATTATTGAAGAGTAATGGTTAGATGTTGAAATGATCATTTTAGCTTTTTCGAAGTTTATCTTAATATTTTCTTTTTGATGCAATCTGGATAAAGCTGTACTTGGTTTGTTAAACTTGATATCAGATAAATACTCTTTTAACATTTCTTTAAATTTTCTAGATGTCTTATCAATATAGAATAAAGATTTTTGATGTTCTGTGCTGAATGGGATATGTAAATTCCTGCTTTTTCATAATCTGGAATTGGATCAATTTTACTGTGAATCAATTCTTTCAATTTTGTTGGAGGTTTAGCTATTAAATGAATATTATATTTTAGTAATGCATATCTCAATCGCTCATAAACCTGTGGGATATATTCAAACATAATCTTACTTATCAATCCTAAAAATAGCAGCGAGTTGTAAATGAGGTAACCAGAAAATGTCCCATTTAAACAGAAAAGCATGGCAACCTGATTATAAAAAAAGATTCACGAATTATTGAAGAGTAATGGTTAGATGTTGAAATGATCATTTTAGCTTTTTCGAAGTTTATCTTAATATTTTCTTTTTGATGCAATCTGGATAAAGCTGTACTTGGTTTGTTAAACTTGATATCAGATAAATACTCTTTTAACATTTCTTTAAATTTTCTAGATGTCTTATCAATATAGAATAAAGATTTTTGATGTTCTGTGCTGAATGGGAATATGTAAACTCCTGCTTTTTCATAATCTGGAATTGGATCAATTTTACTGTGAATCAATTCTTTCAATTTTGTTGGAGGTTTAGCTATTAAATGAATATTATATTTTAGTAATGCATATCTCAATTGCTCATAAACCTGTGGGATATATTCAAACAATCTTACTTATCAATCCTAAAAACAGCAGCAAGTTGTAAATGAGGTAACCAGAAAATGGCCCATTCAAACAGAAAAGCATGGCAACCTGATTATAAAAAACTTTCACTGTTCATAACAACATTCAATTATGCGTAACTGATAATCTTTAATTTTTAACCAATAATTTTTAATTAATAACAGAGCACATTACGTTTTCAAAATAAATTACAACAGACAATAAGTTCTTTTTACAATTATAAACTTGAGTCTACAGATAAAAACACCTCAGCTCTAAAAATTAACTTTTATTTTAAGTATGAAAGTTACAATTAGTTTTTAGATGCTGCATAGTCTGAACAGATGTTGCCGAGCATAGTTCACAGGGGCAGAGACCCCCAGTCTTAAAACTGTAAGACATATGACCAAATTTGTAATGAGTTATTGTAAAGTATTACTGCTAAAATAAGAAAAGACAGTGTGAACATGACGTGATAAATAGTTCTCCATAAAACCAAAAACTTTTTAAACCAAAACAAGATGGTTTGTTTATGCAAAATGTGAATTTTCTCTGAAAGTGAAACAAAAGTATTTGTTTTTAAACATATGCAAATGCAACCTCATCAAATCAAAAAACGAATATATGCACATATATAATATAAAAACTACAACACATAAAAACAAGGAAAAAAGGAACTATTTGTAACTTTCATACTTAAAATAAAAGTTAATTTTTAGAGCTGAGGTGTTTTTATCTGTAGACTCAAGTTTATAAGTGTAAAAAGAACTTATTGTCTGTTGTAATTTATTTTGAAAACAAAACTTTTCACATCAGTGCAGTTTATTTATCTATGGATCATTATTTATTTATCTGTGTGCACAATATGTATTATCTGACTAAAACTACGATTACAACTTTGATATTGAATGTACTGGTAATCAGAGGTGTAGTGGAGGGTATTATGAAGGTACACGTCATATACCTTCTGGATCATTCTAGCGTATACCCTCTGGTTTCTTTACGACTGCAACACTGATGGTAATGGATGATGTAAAGTATCCTAATTTGAACTGCATAACTGTTTCACTATACTTAGACACCACATGCATGGCTGCATCTGCCTCAGTGTTAGCACACCAATTAATTGAAACAAAAAACTTAAGTATTTACTCAGTATATATGTAAGGATAGAGGACAGGGGTTGCCATAACGACAGGACTGCTCGATTGCTCGTGATTCATTGGCAATTCGTCGATAGAGATTCGCTTAAAAATGTTCGTATTTAAGTCCACACAGGAAAGACAAGATGCAGAGAAGAGAATCGTGTAAAGTCAGCACATTTACTCTTAAAGATCGAACAATTTTGAAGTATTGAAGCGATAAATGTTGGGCTGGAAAACAAAGTTAACAGAGGCAAATCAGATTTAAACTATAGCCTTTGAAAGTTAGATAAAAATTGGGAATTTTTAATTTTAAACTTTAAAAAGGGTTAATCTTTATTCTTTCATATATGCATATACAGGATTTTATAGAAATATAGGATACAGTTTTTTATAGGCACAGTTTTTTAATGAGGGCTAAAAATGACAAGTAAAAAAGAAACATATACCATTGAAGGTAACACTGGTGACCAACAGAGACTAGCAATTTCCATCACATGGGACTTCAATTTATACATCAAAACCAGAGTGTTTACATTCAGAACTGAAATAGACCCAACTTTGTGGCTAAAACAGAAGAAAAAAAAATGTGAATATTAATTTTTTTTCAATCAACATTATTTATAATTAATAATCTCATCAAATAATATTTCACAGATACATTTTATAGAATTAATAAGAGAGTACAAAAGTTTTTTATAAATTGATTTCTGTGCTACTGCTATGTCTTGATCCAACAAAGAGTTGTGTAACTACAAACAATTACCACATACTTTATTCAGAGATGGTATAGGTCAAAATTAACATTTTTACTCAATGGCCACTGGCCATTGTACACTGATTTTTACCACTGGCCAGTAACAAAATTATGAATGCTCCATACAAAATTGTGTTTTTTTAACTATCAACATTGTAATGTACTACTAATATCTTTGTTTATTTACCATTCAATAAGATTACACTCAACTGAAAAAAACTAACATTACATCTAGCAGAAAAATATAACCAAGAAATTACTGCAGACAAAATAAAGGTCAAACACATATTTGAAGATATTTAGACATACTTAATGCAATTAAGAGACAAGAAAATTAAAATATATTTAAAGAATTATTTTAATAAAATCTTGAATATTTTATTTTTACTATTAATTGCAATGAAATAAAGTACAAAAAGTGCATTTTTGACACTAATGTTTATCATTCACATTAGGTTTTCGTGACCTAGCATAGTCATCCCACCAGAGTTTTATTACTGCAACAGGATCATATTCATTTAATTGAATTTTAGATTGTTTAACCCTTAGGTGATTATGCAGTATCTTTATTTATAGACAAACTTTTGTCCTTTCGAGCGTTTTTAGCACTGCTCCACATTTCCTCCACTTCAGCATTGCTTGGAGCAATTGTTATCAAAATCTCAACAATGTTTGTTAGAATTTTATTTTCTTTGAATTTATCAATTTTTAGTTCCTCTAACAAATCAAATAATGATATGGGCGGCCGAAAGTGCAATTAACCTCCCCCCTCCAGGAGAGAGAGGGGTTCATGTTCATTACTTTGAATCAATAAAAATTAGTTATCTACTTTCCAAAAGTAATTCTGAGTTTTAAAAAAAAATTTTGAAATTCACAGCAAATTTTGTGGTTACAGCAGAGGGGGAATCCCCTCCTGGCACTAAATAGGCATTTTTCTGTGCCCTTTGACGAAATTCACGTTTTTCCCGCGATCCTTTGACGAATTTCGCGTTTTTTCCACGATCCTTCATTGAAATTCGCGTTTTTTCCACGATCCTTCGACGATTTTTTTGCGATCTTTAGGCGAAATCTGCGGGTTTTTTTCGCGATCTTTTGACGAAATCGGTAGTTTTTTCGTGATCTTTTGAAGAAATCCGCGTTTTTGTCGCGACCTAGTGACAAAATCTGCGTTTTTTTCACAACCTTTTGACAAAATCTGCAATTTTTTTTTTACCATTCTTTGAAGAAATGTGTGGTTTTTGACGAAATTTGTGTTTTTTTTACCATTCTTTGAAGAAATTTGCGGGGTTTTTTTCGTGATTTTTTGACGAAATGTGCGTTTTTTCCACGACATTTTGACGAAAATTGTGTTTATTTCGCAATCCCTTGAAGAGTTTTGTGATTCTTTTTCGTGATTCTTTGACGAAATTTGTGTTTTTTCCGCGATTTTGTTGAAGAAATTCGCATTTTTTACGTGGTTCTTGGACGATATTCACGTTTTTTGCTATCCTTGGACGAAATTTGCTTTTTCCACCTCGATTCTTTGATGAAGTTTGTGATATTTTTTGCGAACGATTGACGAAATTGATTTTTTCGGCGACCATATCGAAATTAGTGATATTTTTATATCCAAATTTTCAGGCTGATGACCGATTTTTTAAAAATTTTTGGAATCAAATGCCTTTAAATTTCCGAAAATTCTTGACAGACACACCCCTGCTACTTTCTTTTTTTACGTTCGGGAGAATCGCCGATCTGGACGCCGTAAATTCCGAAAGAATTTCACCCCTTTCCTCCCTGGCGTCGATCTTTCAACCATCGTGTTTGGCGTGTGAGGACAATAAAGTTAATTGCCACGTTTTAGTTCATTTGCCAGTGTTACTCGACGATTGGCAAGTGCTAATTTTGTGCTATAAGAGATGGTACAATGTACAGTTGGCTAAAGAAAAAAAAAAAAAAATGCTGAGTAACAAACAGCAACATTTTAGTTCTAAAAATAAGCACATGTATGCACTTTAAAAGCACATTTTTGGAGAAAAATAAGCACCCATTTATGTGTACATATGAATTATTATATATTCAATCTTGAAGAAAAAACTTAATACCATCAATTTTTCATTAGAGTTTATTCAGATCTGCCAACCTTTCAGTATGATAGATAGCAGCATAGGGGAGAGAGGAGAGGAATGGGACACTTTATACAAAAATGAGAAAATCAACTTTGTTTGGCACAAAAACAAAAATTCCAATTTATAGAATACAAAGTGAAACACTTTCTAATGTCCTTGAAAAATATAGAAACATAATTTTCAGGGAACAATTTTATAATTAAAGAAATTGTAAGTTTCAAAATGTGTCCCATACCTCATACTAGGGTGTAAAAAAAATCTGATTTTTTTTATTTAAATCAGATTTTTTTGATTTAAATCGGATTTTTATGATTTTTTTCCCAGCATTCAAATACGGAATAGCTACCAAGAGTTTTAGGTTTCCAAAACAATTAAACCACTAATTGCTAACATAATCTATGTTTTTACACGTTAATTAATAAAATTATAATTATTAGTTAGTAATTACAGAAATTATAAAAACTGCAAATTAGTAGTTTCATTAGGTAGTATCATACAATAATGTTATATACATTAATATTGAGATAATTATGTAAAACTTTATAAATACTAGTGATATTTAACATTTATTAAAATTATTAATTGCATTTTATATTAAATAGTTAACACTACTTCAAATTAATAATTATAAAACAATTAACTCTCTAATTAGGAATATATTATACATTTTTAAGACTTAATTATTAAAATGATAATAATGTAGTATTCATTTTAGAAAGGAAAAGGGACAAGATGCTAGTTCCAAAAAAGGGTACTATTTCATGAGGAAATATATTAGTAATGTGTTTAGTAATGATATAAGGGGAAAAATAATAATTTTTAAAATAACAAACTGACAAATACAATTAAATAACATATTTCAATAATATCCTGTACTTTCTAAAGAAATAAAGTTCTATGTTTTTGCGAGATCTTGGCCACATGAATTTAAAAATACTGTTGAATGGGGAAGTTTTTTACAAGAAATCTCTGGCTACAACTACAGGTGAATTTCAGGTGCATTTTGCCAATTTCAAAAGGGGTATGGTGCGGCACCATTTAAAAAAGTCCTAGAAGAAATAGTATAACTAATTACAGAAGTAGCAGCATTATTACCCCTCAGTGTGGATTATTAGCTTTCAATGGTTCAATTTTTTTTTTTTTTCTTTTTAAGAAAAATTTTGCTGTCTTTTTAATCCCTAATCATTATTTTTTATTTAGTACTATGCGAGTTACAAAGTTAAAAACATTTATTCAACCTATACCGAAGAAGTTCTTGCTGAGATTAGCATTTTTATACCAATTATTTATTTTTCTCTTTTCTTTCTTTCTCTCTTTCTCCTTTCATTTACAATTTAGGTTGGAAATGATGTCATTTTTTCATACTTCTTTAACTTGAGATAGCTATTAATTACTATTTACTCTTTTACTTGTAGAAATGTATTACACTTGCTATGTGTAATTTTATATAAAATAATGCATAAATTGATTACTTAAAGGAATTTATGACATTGCAAATTACATTAGATTTAAATATCATTTTTAAATTAAACTGTTTTAATTTGGATAAAAACTTTAAAAAAAAATGATTTTTATAAACTCAACTGTTTTTAACTTTTTACAATACTCATGAATTAAGCTTAGAAACAATTATTTAAAGATCTTTTTTTTTAGGTAGATTTCGTAAGAAATACTACCTATTGCAGTCGTTACCATGGTGTGACTTTTGAAAAATTCCTTCATAACTTTTCATTATATGACCCCAGGAACCCAAAACCACCCCCACCTAAAAAGTTTATATATGTATGTACTAAATTTTGTACGCATGATAAAAGTCGCAATTATGCACGGGTCGTCTTCAAACTCGTCAACAACTTTGAGATGGTTAATATCTCGGCGGGGATTGAAAATGAGCAAAATCGGCCCAAGGGAATGGAAATGGGGAGGGCTCAAAATTTTGAATATACTGTCTTAATATGATTCTGATAAAACCAGTTCTTACACAACAATGACAGATAAAAATAAATATTTTTCGTTATAGCAGATGCCAACAATTGAAAAAAAAGCAATAAAATTCTCACCACAACAATTGCTTTTCTATTGCAAGATTTCACGGGAAAAATTAAATTAAATAAACAGTTTGGCGAATTGAAAACAAATTGAATATTGCATCATAAGTTTTCTAGAGCAAGATTTCCGCATGAAAACTCAAAATGAAATAAATAGTTTGACGAATTAAAAAAAAATATGCATATTGTGTCATATTGTAAATATAATGGACCTCAGCAGGTGAATATGTAACGTCATGTGAGTTTGAAAAAACTTATTAAAACATGATAAAAACCAGACTATGGAAATATTAACATATTTTAACACTTTGGAGTTCTCTGAATTTGTTTTAGCCCTTTTTAAACCTATTCCATATACATGCATGTGTGTATTTGTGTATATTAGAATTTTCACAAAATGTTTAGCTCCCTTAGAGCTCATTCTTAGTGAAGGAACTGGGTTTATTTCTAATCTTGATTTAAGTTTTGTTGGTGAATTTAGTACTTAACTTCGAAATCTACCTCCGCCTGTAGGCCCGAGCCGGCAGGGATTTATTTTATTCATAAGTCAAAATACCTGCAGAAACTTTCAAATTATGTTTATGTTAGATTTTAATATATTATTTGACATTTTAAACATTTAGAAAATTTTTCATTTAAATCAATGATTTTTTTTTTAAAATCGGTTGATTAAAATCATGATTTTAATCGCTGATTTAAATCAACTGATTAAAATCGTTGACACCTTACCTCATACAGATATATTTTCTAGAATTAATAAGAGAGTAAAAAGTTTTTTTTATAAATTGATATCTGTACTGTGTCATGAATAGGGGACGGCTCGAAAAATCACATGCCCGCTACTTTTTTTTTATTTGATTGACACCACTCTTTTGGAATGGAAAAATTCACTTTTATTAATCTGCCATTAAATAAAGCAAATTTTACCATTCTAAAAAAGTGGTGCCAATCAAATAAAAAAAATAGCAACACTGATGTTGGGCATGTGATTTTTCGAGCCCTGGTTGTTATATGTAGAAAAATTTACATAACAAATCTCAACAATTAGCAACTTCTCCCCCATTTTCGCACAGTGAGCGAGTACGTATTTCAGACAAAATCGAGATATAAAATCATACAATTTTAAGGTTCATTTAAAAATATTACCACAGGCAGAGGCAATGCCAGGTGGGTCAGCTAGTATTAAAATTAAATGTTACTGTTGTTTTTGCTTAGATTCCATAGAAGATAAGTAGAAAATAGTCGACTGTTTTTTTTATTACCTTTTTTAGATACAATGTAGAGATAAAAGAAATTTCACACAGTGTGAGAAACTGCATAAAAATTAAAGATGACTGCTGCCTTTATCTTTAAATATATACTTATTTTTAGAAAATGACTCATGAATTTTCCTATACAAATATAAGAAAGACTATATTTACTAAATAAGAAAACCAACAAGTTCAAATGGCACACTCAAGTAATAAGAATTTAAGACCACTACCTTTTTAAGTATACTTTTTTTAGAAAATGGCATGAATTTTCTTTAAGAATTTTAAGGGCAACTTTTATTAACTAAATAAAAAAGCTAACAATTTCAAATGGCACTCTCCAGTAAATTTCCATTTCAATGTTTATCAAAACAAGTACTTAAACATAAAGCAGATATTTTATTGAACTGAAAATAGATAAAAGATGAATGAAAGAATGAACAATAACAGAACTTACCCCACAGCTAGTAGCTCAGGAGACATTTTATTAGATAATAAAACATTTACAAAGCTATCAGAGCCTGTTTTTATCTGTGCAAGATTATTTGTTGAATAATTCCATTTACTAACAAAACCGTTGATACCAGGAAAACAGACAGAAGCAGCAGTTCCATGAAGCCATTCAACAACACGAGTACCCTAACAAAATAAAATTCATATTTAAAATTGCTTATAGTTTTAAAGGAAAACAGAAAAAATAAAACATTTATAACACAATACAGCGGTAGAATTGATAAAAAAAAAGTCACTGGTCCTAAGGACCAATAAGCATGGGAGTTTACTGGTTCACAGTCATCATCGCTGGCCCGCTACATAAAATTCTATTAAGTACCTTTGAGTGACCCCCCCCCCCTCTCCTCCGAGAATATAAACCAAACTTCTTTTGCAGTTACTCAAAATTTTCAGCATAATAAAATGTAAAATTATAATTTGCTAAAAAATTAAATAAACAGCATATAAACAAAAACTATAAAATTATTAATTAGATATTTTAATTCCAATTATTTATTCAATCAGACCGTAAAGTTTAATGCATTTTTTTTTTTTTTAATAAAATAAAATTGTGTGGTTTGTGTTTGGTTGCAGTTTTCTCAGAGACGGGAAAATTTACGTTTGCCTGTCAAGGAGGGAAAGAAAGTTACTGATCCTGCAGACCACTAAATTTTTCAAATTAGTTGGTCAGATTCAATTTTTGGTGTCTTGGACCAGCAAACTACCAAGGATTTTGAACGCAGCAATATAATTGATAAAACATATACGGTACACAGGGGTGGGGAATTTTTAGAAAATCCTACTTGCCACTTGGAAAATTTACTCTACCAGCCAACAAGACTTATACTTAAGGTACATTATAAGATAAATAAGAGAAAGTTTAGTATAAGGTAGAACTTAATACCATGTTTACATTGCGGTAAATTTGAAAAATATAGCCAACATTTTTTTTTTTTAAAGTTTTTGGCATATCTTCTATAGTCTGCAGTTTTTCAAAGATTGCCTAAAAATTCACTCGCTTTGTCAGGAAATCTACTCGCCAGTGGCGAGTAAAATGATGTATTTCCCCATCCCTGACAGTACAGGACCTATTATCTGGAACCCTCAGGACCGAAGGCTTTCCAGATTTGAGTTTTTTTTTTTTTTCACGATCCTTTGACAGAATTTGTGTTTTTTCCATTACGATCCATTGATGAAATTTGCATTTTTTTCACGATCCTTTGACGAAATTCGTGTTTTTCCACGATTCTTTGACAAAATTTGAATTTTTTGGCGATCCTTTGACGAAATTCACATTTTTTCATGATCCTTTAACGAAATTCATGCTTTTTTCTGACATTCTTTGCCGAAATTTGCGTTTTAACGATTGACATAATTGATTTTTTTTGGCGACCATTTGCCGAAATTTGCGATATTTTTTGTCAAAATTTGAGTATTTGAAATTTGGTGAATCAAATCTGCCGTTTATTCGCCAAATGAAGCATTTAGTCACGATTTGGTGCAATGATGACCTGCAGCGAGAACCCTGGGTATATGGCATATACCATAGTATATCAGTGATGCCGCGGACGCGCTATAGCGCGTAAATTATGCGAAAAATCGGAGACGGGACGCAGAAAAAAAGCTCTTATGCGTCCCACAGGACGCGTAATTTCGTCAAAAAATCACGGGAAAAAGCCGATTTTTGTCAAAGGATCGCAAATTTCATCAAAATATCGCAGAAAAAACGTGATTTTCGTAAAAGGGCCTCAAAATAATAGCGTATTTCGTCAAAGGATCGCGAAAAAATAGCGTATTTCGTCAAAGGATCGCGAACAAATAGCGAATTTCGTCAAAAAATCGCAGATAAAAGCCGATGTTTGTCAAAGGATCGCGAAAAAAGCGCAAATTTCATCAAAATATCACGGAACAAACGCGATTTTCGTAAAAGGGCCGCAAAAAAAAGCGTATTTCATCAAAGGATCGCGAAAAATAGCGAATTTTGTCAAAAATCACGGAAAAAAGCCGCTTTTTGTCAAAGGATCGTGAGAAAAAGCGCAAATTTCATCAAAATATCGCAGAAAAAACGCAATTTTCATAAAAGGGTCGCGACAAAATAGCGTATTTCGTCAGAAGATCGCGAAAAGAAAGCGAATTTCGTCAAAAAATCGTGGAATAAAGCCAAATTTCGTCAAAGGATCTGGAAAAAAGATCACATTTCGTCAAAGTATCGCGGAAAAAACACGATTTTCGTAACAGGTTCGTGAAAAAGTAGCTAATTTCGTCAAAGGATCGCGGAAGAAACGCTAATTTAGTCAAAACATCTAAAGCACCAAAAAAGATGTGCAAACCAAACTTATAGGTAATACAAGATGATTTCAGTGTACTTTGATTATGTATTCAGGGGGTGGACCAGTGAACCCCCCCCCCTCCTGTTCTTACTGCATTGAAATGTCCCCCACCTTCGGAAGATTTAGCATTTGATATAGGTCAAAATTGAGAAATTTCATTAGCGGCCACTGGCCAGTAGGACTAATTTTTTAAGTGGCCACTTTCTTTAAACTAGCGGCCACTTTTTTATTTCAGAATGCTAAGCAGTAAAATTTCCATAAGTATTAATCTAAAACTGAGTAGCCCAAATAAATATTTTAATATAAATATATTGGAACCAAAATAAGTAGATGAAATGCAAGAATATTTTATTATCTCCTTGTAAAAAAGTGACCGGAAGGTGGCTGCTGACCCAGCAGCAGAATTTTTTTTCTGCAGTCTGCAACACAAGTAGAAACTTTAAAAACAGTCTGCAGAACTTAAGGACAAACGCCCTATTTCCAATCCCTTGCATTACGTTACATGCACTCAACCGCCCCCCTCCCCAAGTATTTGTGATTAACATAAAAGGAAAGTACTTTTAAAAAATAATTTACCTTTGTCCTCAAAAATTTTAACACCATTGTCTGAAAAATCTTTCTTAAAATTTGTCAAAATTTCTGTGAAGTTAGAATCAGGGCCGTAGCGACCGCCCCCCATACCCCCCATTTGGGGGGGGCCTGAGCAAAGTCAGGGGTCCAGTAGTGAGCTATTGTACCTTTCAGCCGAATTTTTTTTTTTTTTTTTTTTTTTTACTTTTTAAATTATTTTTTTATGAATTTTTAATAATATTTTATTTTGTTTTATCGAAATTCATTTTTTTTGTCAAAGATCTTGATTAGATTTAGAAATAGAAAACAGATATGTGCTTTTCTTCTATATCCACCATTTTTTATAAAAGTTTTTGAAGGCTGTAAGTTCTACTTAAAAAATAAAATGGCATTTTAGTATTTTTGGGGCGCACCTATCAATGGGCGAAAAAGGTGAAACTAAAGGTTCAAAACTTCTTTAATACTATTACTTCCATCAAACGAAACAGATATGCGCTTTTTTTCTACAGGAACCATTTTTTTAAAGGGGCGCAGATGAAAGAAATTTTGCAGGCTCTAGATTCTTTTTGAATTGTCTTTTTTAGGGCCCCCTATATAAATGCGAAAAAGTTGGAGCCCAAGATTCAAAACTTTTAAGCCCATTTTTTGATCCAAATTTTTTAAAAATATGCTTTTAAAACTCACTTAGGAACCCAATAAGTTTCAAAACTTCGTTATACTATTTCTTCCTTCAACCAAATGTGCTTCCTTTCTATAGTCATTATTCTTTTTAAAGGTTCCCAGATGAAAGAAATTTTGCACGCTCTTAATACTTTTTAAATTGTCTTTTTGGGGGCCCCCAATAAAAGTGAGGAAAAGTTGGAACTCAAGATTCAAAACTTTTAGGCCCCATTTTTATTATTCAAATGTTTTAAAAATATGCTTCTTAATATCATTGGGGGCCCCAACAAGGTTCAAAACTTTCTTAATACTATTACTTCTTTTGACCAAAACAGATATGCACTTCCTTTCTATAGCCAGTATTCTCTTTAAAGGTTCCCAGATGAAAGAAAGTTTGAAGGTTATGATTTCTTTTTGAATTGTCTTTTTTAGGGCCCCTTATAAACGGGAGGAAAAGTTGGAGCCCAAGATTAAAAACTTTTAGGCCTCACTTTTTTATTCAAATGTTTAAAAAACATGCTTTTCAAACTCGTTGGGAGTCCCAATAAGTTTCAAAACTTCCTTAATACTATCAGTTCCTTCAAACAAATGTTCTTTCTTTCTATAACCAGCATTTTCTTTAAAGGTTCCCAGATGAAAGAAATTTTGCTGGCTCTAAATTCTTTTGGATTGTCTTTTTTAGGGCCCCCTATAAAGGTGGGAAAAGTTGGAGCCTAAGATTCAAAACTTTTAGGTCCCATCTTTTTATTCAAATGTTTTAAAAATATGCTTTTTAATCTCGTTGGGGGGCCCCAATAAGGTTCAAAGCTTCCTTAATACTATTACTTCTTTTGACCAAAACATATATGTGCTTTCTTTCTATAGCTAGTAGTCTCTTTAAAGGTGACCAGATGAAAGAAATTTTGCAGGCTCTAAATACTTTTTTAATTAACTTTTTTGGGGCCCCCTATAAAAGTGAGGAAAAGTTGGAACTCAAGATTCAAAACTTTTAGGCCCAATTTCTATTATTCAAATGGTTTAAAAATGTGCTTTTAATATCGTTGGTGGCTCCAACAAGGTTCAAAGCTTTCTTAATACTATTACTTCTTTTGACCAAAACAGACATGCCCTTTTTTTCTATAGCTACCATACTTTTTAAAGGTGCCCAGATGAAAGGAATTTTGCAGGCTCTAAATTCTTTTTGAATTGTCTTTTTTAGGGGCACCTATAAACGGGAGGAAAAGTTGGAGCCCACGATTCAAAACTTTTAGACCCCATTTTTATTATTCAAATGTTTTAAAAATATGCTTCTTAATATCGTTGGGGGCCCCAATAAGGTTCAAAACTTTCTTAATACTATTACTTCTTTTGACCAAAACAGATATGCACTTTTTTTCTATAGCCACCATTCTCTTTAAAGGTTCCCAGATGAAAAAAAAATTGCAGGCTCTAAATTCGTTTTTAATTGTCTTTTTTAGGGCCCCCTATAAAGGTGAGGAAAAGTTGGAGCCTAAGATTCAAAACTTTTATGCCCCATCTTTTTATTCAAATGTTTTAAAAATGTGCTTTTTATTATCGTTGGGGGCTCCAACAAGGTTAAAAACTTTCTTAATACCATTACTTCTTTTGACCAAAACAGACATGTCCTTTTTTTCTATAGCTACCATTCTTTTTAAAGGTTCCCAGATGAAAGAAATTTTGCAGGCTCTATATTCTTTTGAATTGTCTTTTTTAAGGCCCCCTATAAACGGGAGGAAAAGTTGGAGACCAAGATTTAAAACTTTTAGACCCCATTTTTATTATTCAAATGTTTTAATAATATGCTTTTTAATCTCGTTGGGGGACCCAATAAGTTTCAAAAC
Organism: Maratus speciosus; assembly: GCA_963932465.1. Classification (NCBI taxonomy): domain Eukaryota; kingdom Metazoa; phylum Arthropoda; class Arachnida; order Araneae; family Salticidae; genus Maratus; species Maratus speciosus. The sequence continues at coordinate 250,663,840 of OZ010793.1, read as the reverse complement.
TTTCTTAATCCTATTACTTCCTTCAACCAAATGTGCTTTCTTTCTACAGTCACGATTCTTTTTAAAGGTGCCCAGATGAAAGAAATTTTGCAGGCTCTAAATACTTTTTTAATTGACTTTTTTGGGGCCGCCCATAAAAGTGAGGAAAAGTTGGAACTCAAGATTCAAAACTTTTAGGCTCAATTTTTATTATTCAAATGTTTTAAAAATATGCTTTTTAATCTTGTTGGGACCCCAATAAGGTTAAAAACTTTCTTAATACTATTACTTCTTTTAACCAAAACAGACATGCCCTTTTTTTTCTATAACTACCATTCTTTTTAAAGGTGCCCAGATGAAAAAAGTTTTGCAGGCTCTAAATTCTTTTTGAATTGTCTTTTTTGGGGCCGCTCTTAAAAGTGAGCAAAATTCGGAACTCAAGATTCAAAACTTTTAGGCCCAATTTTTATTATTCAAATGGTTTAAAAATGTGCTTTTTAATCTCGTTGGGGGCTCCAACAAGGTTCAAAACTTTCTTAATACTATTACTTCTTTTAACCAAAACAGGCATGCCCTTTTTTTCTATAGCTACCATTCTTTTTAAAGGTGCCCAGATGAAAGAAGTTTTGCAGGCTCTAAATACTTTATAAATTTTCTTTTTTGGGGCCGCTCTTAAAAGTGAGCAAAATTCGGAACTCAAGATTCAAAACTTTTAAGCTTCATTTTTTTCTCAAATGTTCAAAAAATATATGCTTCTTAATCTCGTTGGGGACCCCAATGAGCGGGCATCTATGTGCATTGCATATGCCGCCTATCCACTTATGTTCGACCTGTTTCGTTTTGAACATTTCATTTCTCTTGTCTCGATAAATTACTTATGTTAACTATACATAAATTACATCCTGTATTTATTTAATCTACTAGCAGAGCTTCGCTAATTGCTTTTTTTTAAAAAAAGAACCCATTTTTTGGAGTTCTCCATTGGGGGCTTTCACTGCCTTTCGCAGCGTAAACCTTTTCCGGATATTCCCGCTCCGATCTTGAATCAAACAATCATTGAATTTTTCAATATTTTTCGAATTTCGATGATTTTTTCGATAAAGTGATAGTGTCCAGATAAAAATATACTTTTCCAGCATCGTAGCTCAAGTGCTACAGGAACAAATTTGTTATTTTTCCACTTCAGCTTAATTATGACAGCAGCAAAATCTACTGGATAATTCTTCGGTTTCAGAAAAAAAAATGTCAAAAAACTCCGCAAAACGCGAAAAAAAAGTGTAAAAATCTTATAAAAAATTGGGCAAAAATTCAAAAAATCGCTGAGAGAAAATTGATTATATCGAGCCAAAAGATTGTAACTGGAATGTGAAAAAATTGCCGTGAAAGGCAAAAATATGTTAAAAATCACATAAAACGTTCGTAAAAAATTCAGAAATTTCTATGGACATATTTTCTATATTGAGCTAAAAGACTGAAACCTGATTCCTTTTAGGGATGTCAAAAATCCGTGCCGCAGATGGCAAAATTTTTACTATATTGGGATAAAAGATAGAAACTGGGTTCCTTTTACACTGTCTCTCCAAGAAAAAAAAGAAAGAAATCAGTAAATTGAAGGATTTTTTCCGTAACTTTTTCTTTCATTCAAACACACACACAAAAAAAGCTTTGATTTGATTTTCTCATTTTCCGCGAAAATATAGAAAACTCGCCAATCTAACATAAAAATTACCTAACATCCTTACTAGATTTGAAGATGCATTTTTGTCAAATCAAATCACAGGAGTGTTCCGCCAACTTTGATGCATTGTACTTTTCCCTATTAGAAACTGAACTTTTACGCATGACTTTTTCCTTCATAGCACGAAGAAGTCGCGAATAAAACATCAAAATTTCTAGAAATTTTCCTTTCTAAAGACGAAAGTTTCTTCAAATGTGAGATAAAATCTCTTCTAATCACGGGGGTCTTAAAAAGGGGGAAAAAAACGTTCGTGAAAAATTCAAAAATCGCAAAGGACAAAATTTAGTACATCGGGCTAAAAGACTGAAACCTGATTCCTTTTACTAATGTCAAAAAATACGCAAAAAAAAGTTAAAAAATCACATAAAAAAATTCGCGAAATATTTAAAAATCGAAGAAGACTACTTTACTATATTCGGCTAAAATGGAAAGGTGGATTGAAAATAGATTCCTTTTATGAATGTGGGGGAAAAAGCACGAAACTCTAAAAAATTAAATGAAAAAAATTCGAATCAAAAAATTAAAAAACCTCTTTCGAGCAACTTCAGGCATACAGGTAACCTTCCTGTCAAATTCTGAAACAGAAAAACATCTTGTGAAACAGAACATCTTTTTGAAACAGAAAAACATCTTGTCAGACAAAGAAAAACTCTGGACAGACAAACGTCTGTCTTTATTATTAGCTACTAGGAAACCCGTCTCCGTTGCCCAAAGAAAGGTACCTTCTATCCGAAGGTATTTTTTTTTCTTCTTAAATTTCAACTTGGGTGACAATTTTAAACTGGAGAAAACCGGAATATATGAAAACAACATCCCAAAAGTATTTTTTTTTTAATTAGTAAATCTGTACATATATATGCATTTAATAAAAGGCACCACTCCGAGAGGGAAAAAAATTGTTATAAGTGAATATTTTCTGCTTAAAGAAAATCTGTCTGGGCCACTCGGATAGCATTGTCAAACTGAAGAGAAAATTGAAAATACGAAAACGACTTCCATATTTTTTATTTATTTATTTTGTTTATGAACAATACTTAGCAATTCTACATTTGTAAAAGGAATTCAGTTTCAAACTTTTTTGCCAAATTTTGTCCTCTGCTGTTTTTAAAATTTTCGAGAATTTTTATGTAATTTTTAGCTTTTTTTCACTTTTCTGGTAGTTTTTTTAATATTCGTAAAAAAAAAAAAAAAAAAAAAAAAAACGGTTTCAATCTTTTAACCCAATATGAGTAAAGTTTGATCTGTATGAACTTTGAAAATTTTTATGCAATTTTTGGCGTTCTTTCGCGTTTTTCGGCGATTTTTTTGACATTTTTTTCCTAAATGGAAGAATTCTCAGTTAAATTTTGCAAGTCCTTTGATTAAATTCACATTGTAAAAATATCAAATCTGTTCCTGCAGCAACGTGAACGAAATGTTAAAAATTTGAATTTAATCTGGATCTAAATAAAAAAATTACAATAATTCAAGGTTCGTATGATTCGAGATCGGAGCGGACATAGCCCCTATGGGTGTACGCTGCCGAAAGCAGTGCAGCCTAACTACAAATTCGTTCAATTTGAAGTTCATTTTGGAAAATTCGACCAGCGAAACTTCGCTGGTGTTGTTATACAATGGAACTCGGGTGGAAAATTAAATATAGGTATTTCTCTAAAATCTTAGAGGGGGGCCCGAAAAATATGTTTTGGGGGGGGGCCTCTGAAGACCTTGCTACGGCCCTGGTTAGAATACAGAATAACAGTAAAAATAACATGTGAACACCAATTTCTAAAATTTTTGAAAAGATTGATACAATGTGATAATATCAAAATCATATGTAAATGTGATAATATCAAATGTTACTTAAAGTGAAATAAAAAAGTATTTTTGTATTCTGGAGGACCATTTAGCACAACAAAAGTTCTCATATCAGTTGCGCCTACTTCCTCCATATTTCCAACCTTTGCTGTTGGACTTTTCACCATTATGTCACTTAATGAACATTAATGCTGCAGCAATGTGATAATATCAAATGTTACTTAAAGTGAAATAAAAAAGTATTTTTGTATTCTGGAGGACCATTTAGCACAACAAAAGTTCTCATATCAGTTGCGCCTACTTCCTCCATATTTCCAACCTTTGCTGTTGGACTTTTCACCATTATGTCACTTAATGAACATTAATGCTGCAACAAATTTTCCGCGATCCTTTGAAGAAATTTGCGTTATTTTCCGCGATCCTTTGACGAAATTCCAAAATGTTTCGCGATCTTTTGACAAAATTCGCGTTTTCCTGCGATTCTTAGACAAAATTCGCGTTTTCCCGCAATCCCTTGATAGAATTCGTGCTTTTCCCGCGATCATTTGTCAAAATTCACGTTTTTTCCTCAATCCTTAGACGAAATTCAGAGGGTTTTTTTTGCGATCTTTTGACAAAATTCGCGTTTTTTCTGCGCCCTCTTGAAGAAATTCGCGTTTTTTCCGCGATTCTTTGACGAAATTCGCGTTTTTTTCCTCAGCCCTTTGGCGGAATTCACGTTTTTTCCGCGATCATTTGACGAAACTCGCGTTTTCCTGTAATCCTTTGATAAAAGTTGCTATTTTTCTGCAGCCCTTTGGCGAAATTAGCGTTTCTTTCGCGCTCTTATGGAAAAATTTGCATTTTTTCGTGATCTTTTGACGAAATTTGCATTTTTTCCACGATCATTCGAAGAGTTCGCCTATTTTCCATGATCTTTTGACGAAATGATCATTTTTTCCGCGATCCTTTGCCAAAATTCACCCCAATCGCGCCCGTCGGACTAATCGTTCGGAATTTTCTTCGAACCTTGGATTTCCAAGCATTAATACGGATTAGGTTCCCTTAGAAAGACCCCCACGAAGGGCACTCCCCCCTTAGGGCCTATATCCCTCGTGTTGATAATTGGCCGTCATAAACACAACCAACCAATTTGCCAAAATTCACGTTCTTTCCGCGATCCTTTGACGAAATTTGTATTTTTTCCGCGTCTCTTTGATGAAATTCGCGTTTCTTCCGCGATCCTTTGACGAAAGTTGCTATTTTCCCGCAACCCTTTGTCTTACTTCGTGTTTTTCCCGCGATCATTTGACGAAAGTCGCGTTTTTCCGCCATCCTTTGACGAAAGTTGCTATTTTTCCGCAGCCCTTTGACGAAATTGGTCGTTTTTCACGTGTTTTTTCTTCGCGGTCCTTTGACGAAACTGGCTATTTTTACTGCAAACGATTGACGAAATTGTTCCTCGGTTAACATTTGTCGAAATTCGTGATATTTACGCACGAATTTTAGGACTGATGACCGATTTTTTAAAATTTCTTAAGGAATCACCCCTGCGAGAAATCGGCAAAAAATCGGAAAATCGTCCATCCGCGGAAGAATCTCGTGTCTGTAGTGGGGTCACGTGGATTTTCCCTTAGAGCTTCGTCAATCGCATGTGGTGCGGATCGTATTATTATGGCACATGATAAATAATTTCTAGCAAACTTTTTTTTTTTTTTTTTTTAACAGTTGAAAAATAGTCTGCAGACCTTCTCAAGAGTCTGCAACGTGCGTCGCAGCGTTGTGCAGATTCTGCGCCCGGGGCCGCTGATAGACAATTTTTCACTAGCCACTTTTTTTCGTTTACTGGCCCTGTGGCCGGTGGCTAGTGCTAATTTTGACCTTTAGTATTTGATGCTTATTAATAATTTAGGTGTGAATTTCCCTTCCAAGGAAAATGTCTGATTCCAACACAGATTTATGCTGACAATTAATTCAATGGGAAGTGTAATGAAAAAAACCATTCATTCAACATAAATTTTTGTACCCTTTTACTTAACATAAGTATTCTTTTTTTTCAGAAAAAATATCTTTTTCAATAAACCCGTTTTGCCCCTTTTTAAAAGAAATGCGAACATTAGTGATACTTGTTAGTGGAACTTGGTATCTTCTACTCTCAAATAAGCAATATTTTACAATTAAAATTGTATCTTACATTTTTACTTTTAAAAAAAGAAAATTTCTCTTAAGATTTTTTAAAAATATATATTTGAGAGGTTTTAAACTGGTTTTAATTCATTATTTAATTATTATTAAAACAATAATTAATGCATTTATTTTATCTTTTCCAAATAAACAAGTTTCATTTATTCCTTTAAAATATTAATTATTATTGATGGGGACCCGCTTTTGTAAAAGAGGGACCCAGATTTTTGGAATTCCTGGGTCACGGGACCCAGGATTTTTCAAGTACAGCGACATCACTGTATATCCTCCATTACATCCCTGATCAAAAGATGCCATTACGTGATAGGGTTGACAAGATTTTGACAAGCACCGATTTTATTAGATTTCAATCTTTTTTTCAAAACAATTAACATGCTGTCAAAGGCATTTTATAAAGTTTAATTTCATAGTCTTTTGTTTAAACACTGGGAAAAGTAAACTAAAATTTATATGCTGAAATGATTACATAAATTTATTAATATAAGGAGTTGCACAGAATTGTAAATTACAATTTTCGCAGAGCAACTGGCACGGTTGCAAATAACCCACCTAAAAACCTACCCCCAAAAAACTGGGGGGGTTATTTTAATTTTAATTTTTTTTTTGTGTGTGTGTGTGTGTGTGGGGAGGGGAGGGGGTTAAACCCAATCTAAAAAACCCGATAAAACTCACATCAAAGCAGGTTTTATTGGTTTTTTTACAATCCATGATATTATTATTTATTCAGTAACTTTTATATTAGTTTTTTAACCTTTGTGTTTAAAAGAGTTACACTATCCTATTAAAACATTTTGAGTTTGCTGCCTGCCAAATGTGACAAAGTCAAAATTGACAAAATGAAATAATGAGCTTTAGTCTTTTAAAAGCCTGCTAATATTATGAAAATAAAAAAAAAGCCAAAATCAATATAATATACATTATTACAAAAGTGTAGTTCGTGCCTTTGATTAACTTTTTATGGAGGTAAAAATTTGTTTCAAAAATGTGCTCTTAGCGGGAAATACATATAAAAAGTAATCTATTAAAGTAACTTTTAAATATGTGATTATTATATAATATCATACAGGGTTCGCAAAAACCCAACCCACATGGGTTTTTTCATGAAAAACCCAATTTTCCCAGGGGGAAAATCGGGTTTTTTCAAAAGTATAATATATGTGCAATTACATTATTGTATACTATGTTTTCTATATATTATACACACTATACATAAAAAAAAAAACATTTTTCTCTTATATACAATATAATTGTAATGCTATTTTACAAGTTATAAATTGTATAAATTATATGAATTTAAATTAATTAAATGACAGTGTTTCTCACAAATTTGTTTTAAATATAATAGAAGATATAAAATTGTTAATTTTCTTTAAATCAAATAATGAATAGAATATTAAAATTTAAAATGTATAAGTAGGAAGAAAAAAAGGGATAAACTAGTCGGATGTGCCAATCCCTAAAGTTTCTTCTATCTCACATGTTAATAATTCAAAATATATTATTGCAAAAAGTGAGATAAATGCAGCACAACAGCGCCACTGTTGCGCGATATACACCAAAAACTAATCAGCACCAGTTTATATCAAGGTCTAACTGAATCTAAATTTTTATTCAATTCCGTACATGAGTTCTTGAGATAAGAGTTATTGATGAAATCGCGAAAAAAGCAACATACTAGCACTACCTGTTGGGCGATATGCACCAAAATTTCAATAAGCAACAACTTAACTTGTAACTGAATCTGAAGTTTTATGAAAATCCGTGCATTAGTTCTTGAGATAAAGTTATTGCAAAAATTGAGATAAATGCAGCATAGCAGCGCCACTTGTTGGGCAGTATACACCAAAAACTAATCAGTACCAGGGTTGTAAAAAACCCGGGTTTTTTTTAGAAAAAACCCAGCCCGGGCGGGTTTTATTAAAAAACCCGGGTTTTTTTTAGAAAAAACCCAGCCCGGGCGGGTTTTATTAAAAAACCCGGGTTAAATGGGCAATTTTCCCCGGGTAAATTAAATTGCCAAAATGTGGACGATGATTCCACCTTCCTTACAAATAATAATCTTCAGAGTTGCCACTGTATAGGGAAAACTAGAAAATCTGAGGGAATTTAAAAATGAGTATTAAAAACAAGGAATTTTACTAAACTTTGGTACTTTGCAAAATTTATCCGTTGAAATTTTGAAAATTCTCAGAGGAATTACTCTGGGAAAATTTAATATTTTGCTCAGTAAAGCACAAGAAATTTGATTGCCGAAATAAGTGGCAATCCTGATCTCAAATACAATCTTTGTGAACACTTCATAGTCTAATAGATGGGAAAGACTTCATAGTCTTAATAATGATCTCACCATTTTTCTCTGTTCTTAAAATACATATATAGATATGATCACTTTAATTTAAATAACAAACAAAGGTACTTCTTAGTTAACCCGTCGACCACTTTCGCCAAATTTAACTCATTGACATAATTTTTATTTTAAATAACAAAAGATCAAATAAATTAGTAAAACATTAATAAAAATACAAATAAAACGTCGAATTAATGGTTTTATTGGCATTTAATCTTACAATTAATTAATTAATGGCAACCATTATTGGCATTTAATCTTACAATTTGGGGACAGTAATTTGGTCAACGGGATAACTAAGAAGTACCCAAACAAATTTTAAATTGCAAAGCTATCAATTGTGTGTTTTCCAATTGTTTCCAATCTAAAAGTGCAAGTAAATTAATACAAATATATTTTCCAAGATTCAAAGAAGTGAATAAATAAAACAAAATAACCATAAACTGTTAACAATTACATCATCTGTTCTTTTCCAGAAATATATTTTTAAAAACCTGGGTTTTTTACCTGGGCTTTTTATAAAAAACCCAGCCCGGGCGGGCAGCTGGGCGGGTACCCGGGCAGCTACCCACTACAACCCTGATCAGTACCAGTTTACATCAAGGTCAAACTCAATCTAAAGTTTTGTGAAATTCTGTGCATTAGTTCTTGAGATAGAGCACCCACAAAATTTTTTTCACATACAGACAGACATTTTCTAAAAACCATCAAATCGTTTTCAGGACCTCTTTAAAAACGTACAAATCCATCATAAACCGGAATTCAAAATTTTTCACAAATCCAATACTTTCTTCTTCTAAAGGTCGAAGAAAGTAAAAATACATATTTTTTATTTCCATGAATATAATTGATTTGAATTTTTTATATAAAGACATTCTTATGATATAACCTTTACCTATAATTATGTACTATGTATGTTGCCTACTAGGTTCTATGTTAGTAAAGTATTTCAATGTGCTGAAATACAATTTTATTTTACTTCAGATGCAGGGTTGGCAGGTTTTTGACACATGTCAGTTTTTGACAGTTTAAACTGCGGTTTAAACCGTCATGTCAAAAACCCCTTGTCAAAAACCTCAAATACTTACAGTGATCTATAAAATTTCACATTAAATGTCACACATTAGATGTAATATTTAAAATTCACTATTACTGTAATTAGTACAGGCAAAGTTCTTTAATCCGCACAAGTTGGGACCAAAGGTTGTGCAGATTATGGAATATTGCGGATTATGGAGTATTATGGATTATATGTCATTTTCTTATTTCTGGACACTATTTTAAATATGATATATAATAATTAATTTAATATGCTATCTCAAAATTAGCATTTTTCAAATTCTTGTATTAAAAAATTGATTGTATTCACTTTTATATTTAAATTTTTCAGATATTTCTTGTAAAAAATCATTTTTGGATCAATAATTTGTAAATTTGTTTAATTGTTTACATTCATTAAGCAATGCGAATTATAGGAAATTGCGGATTACGGGAGTGCGGATTATAGATCCTTGACTGTATATAGTATTAGTAATAATTACAGGGTTGGCAGGTTTTTGACATGTGTCAGTTTATGTCGGGTTTAAACCATAGTTTAAACCGTCATGTCAAAAACCTCAAATACTAAATTGATCTGTAAAAATTCAAATTAAATGTCACACATGACAACATTACATGTAATATTTTAAATTCACTCTTACTGTATATCAGTAATTAGTACATAGTAAAGTATTATTGTTAAGTGCAACTTTTTAACAGGGTAAAATTTTTATTTATTTATTTATTTTTATTTTATTTATTTATTTTTTTTTTTGTAAAATTGTGTTTTTCTAAAAAGTAGACATTAAGCTCACCTGAGCTGTACATTTTTTCTCTTACTTAAAATCGTTTTAATTTCACTTACTTTTGAGAGCTTAAAGCATTAGCTAGCTTTTTTTATGGGGAAAAAAAACTTAGAAAAGTGTAGATTTTTTTGTATATATAACAAGATAATGTGCATCAATGTTATTCTAGTCTAGGCAATAACCATTCCATTCAAAATTGAAATTGGATTATTAATTTTAAACATTTACAAAATAAGAGAAGTAATTAAAAAAAAAAAAAGCTTAAAGTCAAAATCTTTTTAAAACATGTTTTCTTTCAATATATAAAAATGTTTTCGATTTTAAAACTGAACAAAATTGGCTCGGTCATCTAAAAGAAAATTCCTATAAGCCCATATTGAAAAAGTGCATAATAGAAGGGATCAAATCATGAAACCATACCATTGTTTGGCTTATACATTGCATCCCAACCATCAGGGGCAAGGGTTGACTGCTGTATCAGTTGATTCAGCTCGCGCTTGAGCTACGGAGAGAGTTTATGGATGCTTACCCATACTGATTGTGTATGAAGCTAAAGAATCCCCTTTCCAGTCTTATTTCAGTGCTATAGGGAAGACTCCATTGTTTGGTGGAAAGGTATCACTAAATGCAACAGCTTTTTGAGCTTGCTTCAAAACTTGCTCATCTAGCAATGCTTTTGCTATCAAGTCCTACTAGCTCAGCATCAATTAAGAGACAGACTATTTTCCAACGCTTCATACACTCTAAACTCAAAAATCTTTTGGGTGTAAATAAATGTGCTAAACACATGGTGTGCTGCAGCATGCTGCAGGGTAAAATTGATCCGGATTATTTAATTGTACAAAATTATTTTCTTCTGGTTAAAAAATCAAAAAAAAAAAAAATATTTTATTGCAAATATATTTTTTAAATTATTAAATTTCAATAAAAGATCACATAAATCATTGACTTATTTAATGTTTATCTATTGTTAAAATGTTTTAGCGTGTTACATAACATGTATTTGGCAGTTTTCGACGGTTTAAACCAGTTTATGGCAGTTTTCGACAGTTTAAACCAGTTTTTGACGCTTGTCATGTCAAAAACCCAACCCTGTTCAGATGTGTATGTAATGGCTTATATATATTAATAGTTTTTTCAAAATTAACTGAAATGACTTAAATTCATTAAATGTATATGTTGTTTAAATTTTAAATTATTTCTGTACTAAATTGAAAAAACCTACATTATGGGTTTTTCAGTGGGCTTTTTCAAGTGGGCCCATTCTGAAAAAACCCACCGGGTTTTTTCGAACTGGGCCCACCTTTGTGAACCCTGATATCATATGATGTCAGAATTAAAAACTATTTTTACAGCCTCTTTAAGTAATCTATTAAGTAGCTTTTAAATATGTGATTATTATGTAATATCATATGATGCTAGAAGTAAAAACTATTTTTACAGCCTTTTACACTGATTTATGTTATGTTATTTAAATTCAAATTACTTGTTTATTAAGTATTAAGTTAATTAATAAAAATATAAGATTTCTTAAATACATACTTTCTAAAAATAAGGTACTTCCCCTGCTCTCACCAGGATACACTGACTTAAATCAGCTTGATTTTAATCATGAATAAAATCACAATTTTAATCACTTGATTTTTTAAAAAAATTATTGATTAAAATCACACAATTACATTTTTTTTTCATTAATAATATTTAACTATACTCTAAATCAAAAAAGGTGTGTATTCTAAATACACTCTGAGAATGTTCTTACATTTTCAACGGCAATCCTCTATTTGCTTTCCTTTGTAGACACTCACTAGAGAATAAAGGAATTTATTGAATGGGATAACCAACTGCTCTCCCAGAGTAAATACATAACAAAGAATTTCCTTCTTTTAACCACTGACCAATAGGTATTAGTTACACACCTGTTTTTCAAGCATACTTTAAGCAAAGAACTTAAACCAACTTTTGCTTCAAGTTAGTACTATTTCACACTGAACTGTAGAGTGTAGATAGCAATACTTGGTGTAGTAAAGGACAAATTGAAAAAAAAAATTGTAACACAAAAGATGGCAGGTAGGAAAAAGCATCCCATACAGGGTTGGCAAGGATTTTCCCACCCCCGGTAAATACCATGGTAAAAACTGGTATTTACCGTCCTGGGAAATACTATGTTTTTCCCACATGGGAAAAACTGATTATTAAAAACAAATATAAATTCAAAACAACCTTTAAAAATGTCAAAATTGAGTTTTAAGTAAATAGCTTGAAAGATTAAAAATAAATAAATAAATAAATAAATAAAAGGAAATATTTATACACCACACAGATTCCCAAACATTTACCAGTCATAATCGTATTCATATTCTTCGTCTTCCACTTCCACATTGGATTTTAGCATCATATAACAAAATACTAATTTAGAGGCTTTTTGTAAACCCAGTCTATTTCTAATCTTGTTTTGGATGAAAGAAAAAATAGAAAATATATGCTCCAGAGATTCTGGTGATGCAGGACATCCCTGAAGATGTTCCATTAATGGGAGAAATTCTCCATCTATTCCAGTTTTACTTAAATTCTTCCACCATAGTGCAGATTGAAATAGTGTTTGTAATGTCGTCGGAAAAGGTGCATCTTCTGACTTGAACTATATTGTGTATTGTAAGTACTTTGGATTTAAAGTCTACAAATATTCACAAGCAGATTCCTCCTGATCCTGTGATAACTTTTCACCTTTATATTTTTGATTCATCAGGTGTGCCAAAAAATGGACAGGGGCCATTGCTAGATTTCAGCTAGAAAGCTAGCTTATCAAAGCTAGATTTCACTTTGCTGAAATGTGGATTGAGTTCTTTATTTTGAAGAAGCTCTAGGTAAATTTCACAAGCATCAGCAATATTAGCATTATTATCATGTTGTAACTTTAACTTTGTAAGGGCTTTTGGAACTAGTTTCATTTGGTTGTACATATTTTTTCCTTCTTTATACAGATGGAGATTATTTACTAAACACTTAATGTTGTTATAAATTTCATCTTCGTGATTATCCACAATTTGAAGATAAAAAGGACTGTTAGTAATAAAAGTTTTTAAACAAGCTATTTGTGAGTTCCACCTTGTTTTACCTGGAATTTGTGATTTAACTGAATTGGCATACTCTTTCAATAAACTATCGGGGATATAGGAATTTCTAAAAAATTTCTGAATTTTGACAACATTAGCCACAACAGAATCAGTTGTTACATTTTTGCCACGAATATTTAAATAATATGATGCAGATCCATATGTAACTGGCATAATATCTTCCGTTTCAAGATTCTGCCACATTGTAAGTGCATTTTGTGTTCATTATCCGAAACAAAACTTTTTGCAGTGACATGTAGCTTCTGCTGCAATTTTTGCTCCATGAGCAAGATTTATACAATACTCACTCGTTTACTTATTTTTCCTGAAATCTATTAAAGAAAGAAGCATACTTTTTCCATTACAAAATATGGAATTGGCTATGACAGGGTCATTATGCACATTACTCCCAGTGATGGAAATTGGGAAATAAAAGGTAGGTGTCAAATGGCGACTACTGTAAAAATCTTACGTGTCAAATTAAAATTTTTAGTTGCAATTTCTAAAATTCATTTTTAATATTATTGTAATATTGTATGCTACTTTTTAGAAAAGTACTAATTTTTTTTATTTAAAATCATTGAAGTTCTTAATCTCCAAGATTATAACAATTGAAGCAACTGTAAAAATGGTGTAAAGCATTTTTTATTATTGCTATATTTAGAAATTAATAGGAAAATGCACTTAATCGTGTAAACTTTTTAGCAAAACAAAAACAAAATTTTATTATTTTACTTGATAATTACAATTGAATTTAGTAAAAATTAAAAATCATATAATGCATGTACATTTGGATCTCGTAACAAAAAATCAAAAGGTGCTCTATTTTTTTTTTTTTGTATGTTAATCGTTAATACAATAGCCAAAAAATATTTTTAAAAAAAGCTAGGCATCAAATTTGACGATCCGAGAATGATTTTGTAATCATCAATTGCAATAATTTAGTTGCATCCATTTGACGACTAACGACTGCTAATTTCGAACACTTATTACTCCATTCGTCTTTCATGAGAGTAACAGTTCTCCCAGTTATTTTCTCTACAGCAGATTCCTGAACTTCTGCTTTATGCAATAATTCTTACTTATTTATATTCCTTTCCTACAAAATAATTTTAAACCTAAGGGAAATTTGTAATAACTATGTATTTCTATCTTTAATTTTACACAGATTCAGAAAGCAAAAATATTTCTTATATATTGTCATTTGGAAGTTTTTCCCGGTATTTACCACTTTTTCCCGGTGGGATGGGAAAAACAAGTTTTGGACGGGAAAAAGCCAACCCTGATCCCATATGGCTCCATTTTACAGAAATTGCAACAGTTTCTGGTAAAGCAGAAAAATTAGTTTTTCTCTACAAAGCATTAAATTTACCTTAGCTAAAATTTAAGGATTATATCTCCTGATTTAAAGTATGTAAATAAATAATTGGCTACCTTGATACTTTGTCCACTTTTTTTTATCTTTCTGAAAATGTCAGTAGTATAAGGAATTTCTATTATAAAAGTGTAAGTTTTGTTAGGTTTATAATATGGCCAGCTATAAAACTAGTATTTTTATTGTTATTTTGATCTTGATTTGCAAAAACATATTAGTTACACTGAACAAAGGATTCATAGCACTTTTCTGGATTCTTAAATTGGATTTAGTCTTGCATGTCTGCTGGTGAATTATTATTTATATATTGCACTAATAACATATTTAAAATAATATGTAATAATGGAAGTTATTTTGGTGAGTTGGTGCAGTAAGGCAATGGATAGTACCTTTAATGGTGTTAACACAATATCATATTGAAAGCTTTTAAAGTAGGTGATGTAATCATTACACAAAAGTATAAAATGCATTTTAAAAAAATAAATATTACTTTCAAGCATCTATCTCTATCTGGTACTTACGTATATTAACGTCACTGCAGCTTATATATATATATATATATATATATATATATATATATATATATATATATATATATATATATATATATATATATATACCGGGTGTCCCAAAAAGGACTGATTGATTTTAAAATTCAATAACTTCCAAACGGTGACATATTTAAAAAATTCTTGCAGGAGGGTTATGCATAAAGTCAAAAGTTTTTTTACAGTGATTTTCGATTTTAGTTCGAATTACAAACAATAGATGGCGCTGCGATCAATAGAGGCTAAATTCAGGCTCGATTTTTTGTACTTCGTGACCCGGATAATACATTTCCATCTCCTTTTTCTGCATGGAACAACAGAAAGGACCAAAAATCGAGCCTGTATTTAGCGACTATTGCTTACAGCGCCATCTATTGTTTGTAATTCGAACTAAAATCGAAAATCACTGTAAAAAAACTTTTGACTTTATGCATAATCCTCCTGCAAGAATTTTTTTAATGTCTGTCACCGTTTGGAAGTTATTGAATTTTAAAATCAGTCAGTCCTTTTTGGGACACCCGGTATATGTGTGTGTGTGTATATATATATATATATAGAGGGTAGATGTGCCAGTAGACACCCCTTGATGTTTTTAGTTCATAAAAACATTACTAATAAATATTTAGCTTTAATTATTCTTTTAATAATTTCCCCTTGCATGTTTTATAAAATTGTGTTATTGTTGACACTTTTAATCAAACCAATCAGGAAGCAGAAAATAATGTTTTAAAGTTTCGCTGTTTTTCTGTGAAAACCTTAATGAAGAGGCTAAGAGCTAGCTTCGTTTAATTAATTTATATATTATTTATTTTCTTGCAAAATTTGAATGTTTTTGTTTGAGTAGCAATAGAAAACTTAGAATTTTATATACTAATGGCCATTTACAAAATTTCATTTATTTTTAAGGTTTTAAGAGGGGGTGTCCATTACTGGGATGGTTAATTAGTCATTTTCCAGTAATGGACACCCCATGTAGACACTGCTAAAAATGCAATTTCTGTAATGTTTATAGTGCATAAAATATTTTGACTTAACTGCAAACCTAAATAATCAAATTTAATTTTTAAATTATACTTATCAAAATGTAATAACACCAAAACTCTTATAAATAGCTGCTTTCAAGTTATTTTATGTGATTAATAAAATTTCAATATTTTATTTTATTATTATTTTTTAGGTGCATACCTTGCATATTTTATAATCTGGCAATCAAACCAGCCAGGAAGCAGAAAATATTGTTTAAGAACACTGTCAAAGAGGACCTCATAGGGCTTAAGAGGCAGATTTTATAAGAGTCAGGCAGGTTACTACACATGCCATTTTTTATTTTGCCGAAATTTTTAAGGTGGTTTCTTCTAATGATTTTAGAAGGTACCTATATTTTGTTTTCCCTAAAAAAATTTTTTGTGACCCACAAAAATTCATAAAGTGGGTCGCGACCCAGTATTTTTCTCGAATCGGCATCTTTCTGTATCCAATTATCTCAGTGCATTGAGTGTCAGCCAAAGTAATTCTTGTGATTACAACATGACCTCTAATAACTAAATTCAATTATTTTGTAAATTTCATGGCTGACCTTCAATGCATCCTGGCAGGGTTCACCAAACTTTGTCGCGAAAAGTGAAAAAGCGCCATATTTGAGACCTCGTGGACCCATGCACTGAGGGTCAGCCACAGTTTTGAGTCTTAACTTGTGTAGTACTATGCAGTATTAACTTAATTAGCTCATTTGTTGCATGGCTCACCCTCAGTGCTGCCGAAAAATAGCTACTTTTGCATCTAACAAAATCAAAAAAGTCCTTTTTGGTGACCCTGTATTTCAGTGCACTGAGGGTCAATGTGGAACTTGATAATTGTATTTCATAGTATGAGACCTGTCTTTTAACAGACAATTGACAGAACTTTGGCTAATGGCCACGCAAGCACATAGGGCTTACTTCAAGACATTGTGGAAATGGAAAATATGATAAAAAAGCATACATTTAGCTGTACAATAAGATTTGTAGCAGGAAATAAAAAAAAATAATTGTTAGTTTTCAAATAGCTAAAATAACATAGAAATCTGTAAAATAGCAGTTTTTTTTTTCCCCTAAATCCACAAATTATAACACCCCAAAACTTCATCTTCTCTGAAAACAAATGACAGCCTGTTAGTGGTTCCCTGTATGGTTGGTAGTTCCGTGCATTTCAAGATGTTGGGTTGATGAACCTTTGGTGAGAGTGGCGCTGCTGGGATACGAACCACGGATCTCATGATCAGGAGGCGAGAACGTTAGCGTCGAGCAAAAGGCCAAGCCAGTTACTCTAAGCTAGTAACTCGCTTTATACTGATCATGTGAGATGAGATCGCTACACACTCCATCCCCAGTGAGAAAGACGTATTGTTGATGTCTGACGAGCGATATGCACTCGTGAACGATCCTGTCGTATGCATATGTGATGCGCGTGAGGACAGGCTTTGTGCTGTGAGCATTTCACAGGTTTTGGTTGCAGGTGCAGGGGATGATTTATTTGGTGCTGCCATCTGTTGGTTATGAGAGGAGTTGATTGTTGATGAAGGTTGTTGTTGCGTGTTTGCCCGGGTCACCACTTTGGTGAGAGTGGCGCCGCTGGGATACGAACCACGGATCTCATGATCAGGAGGCGAGAACGTTAGCGTCGAGCAAAAGGCCAAGCCAGTTACTCTAAGCTAGTAACTCGCTTTATACTGATCATGTGAGATGAGATCGCTACAAACCCAATCTTGGTCGTCTGCTGTTTTAGGCCATTGGAAATTGTTTTTCCTTTGCTTCCACTGGGCTCCATATAATTCACATGGATCTAGTCATATTTTATTTCAACAACATAACCTAAATTAGATTTTTGTTTAATCACCAAGCATATCTTGAAATCAAAATAGGCCTATTTTTAAAATAACCTACTTACCAATGTACCATTCTCTGCTGTCTCTGTGTACAGCTGCCACATAAACTGTCCCTGCCCATTTGTACTGGAATTCTCTGTTCGTTTCTAATATCTTCAATGATTCTTTGTATCTCATGTGCAATTTCAGCACCGGAAATTCTGAACACAATTTTTGAAGTTTAATCAAGTAGTTGAAACGCATTACAGTATTCATCACAAATTTCACTATGCTCTTGTTCACACAAGGACTTAGAGCAGTTATCATAGGCATCAGAAAGAGCAAATACTGTGCAATGTGAAAAGCATTGGCTATACTCTGAACAGTGGAGAGCATCAGAGTTTCAAATAGCACAGAGATTTTTGAACATTCAGTTTTTTTTTTTTTTTTTTCCAAATCAACAGCACATTCATTTTAATTGTTTGCAGCATTTGGAATCCATCTAAGCCTTCCACAGTGGTGTTGTCTGATCCTGCAAGATTGTGTTGTTGACTAGGCTTCAAAACTTTGAGGATAATGTAAAAGGGAACTCTTTCATAAAAGTGTATAATTAAATTCAGAACAGAATTGATGATGTTGTAAAATAGTGTGGGTTTTCATTTTCATTGCAGTAAGAATGGCTCGAGGTACAATCCACTTCTCTCAGCTGTCATACACTAATGTACTTCCACCATATGCTACATCTTGAATAGCGTCTGATATCTGCAGAAAATGTTCACACTTATGGATGTCCAGTTTCCTCTTTGTTGTTTTTTCAGGGACTTTAAAAGCTCCTGGGCCATATGTAGTTCGCCATTGCCGTGCTTTGTCAACTTCATACTTGGTACATTTGAAAAATTGCATAGTATCATGTTTTGATAAATAGTTTGGAGATACAACACTCAAGATCAAAATTTATTTACTGCACTTTCATAAGCTCGTATAATATGCTGAAGTGATTCTGGTACATCGCTTTTGGACTCTGAGGATTGAGATGAAGATAACACTTTTTCCAATTCTTTTCCTTGTTCTAGTGTTAAGTTTTCACAAAACTTCTTTTTGAAGTTATTTTTTAGCTTCTTTGTATTTACGTTTAGCATAATAGATACTTGATTTTGAAAGTTCTGTGACTGGACTCGTAATTTGGAATTTTAGAGGACTCATGTCAGGAGCTGCAGTTTCAGTAAAGGTGTGCATTTGTGGTTTAATGTTTACATTGATCTTTCTCTGCCTTATTCATATACAAAGTACCAGCTGGAGGCTGATAATTTGGGTCAGCTGTTTCTTCTGAAAGGTTCTTATTTCTGCTCCATGGTTCTCATCCCCTATTTCTGTTCCATGGTTCAGATCATCAATTATTCTGTGCTTGCTACATAACATGCCACCCATTGGAAAAGATGGAAATATCAAATTCCAATGCAAATATACCTTCCATGATGCCATGCAAATATTTTCTTTTTCCTTAGCAGGATGCACTATATGATCACCTTCTTGATGGCTGCCAAAATTTACCATACTTGAATATGTGGAATGTACACATCACACTTTCAACAGTAGAAATATCTTGTTGACTTTTATTATTGATAAGTTGATCTTCAGAAACATTTTGTTTTGGATAAAATCCAATTTTTTCTATGTGTTTATTTACAGATAGTTCAAGACTACTAAGTTGATATAAAATGCTCTTTCTTGACACTTTATGTTCTCCACAATCACCTTCTTTATGGAAAATGCAGGCATGCAAGTGCAATAATGCTTCCAAAAAAGTGAGAAAAGTGACAAAAAGACCAAAAAAAGTGACAATAAAGTGACTAAAGCATGGCGAAAAAGTGACTAAAGCATAACAAAACAAGTTGGAAATTGCACATCAAACATTGCAAATGAGGTGCATTCATACTATAGCTAGTTTTATAAATATTTTTTGCACCACATATTGTACTGAATGTATATTTTAGTGCACTTCATAAGTGTATATCAACTTCATTCTGTTCGAAAGGCTGTAACATAATTAAAATGCACTTGAAATAATTTTTTTCCCATTGGTCACAATGTAACGAAAAACTTTTGACTGGCCCTGTAATTAACCTGTATACATCCGATTTTCATAAAATCTAAAATGACTCGACAAAATTTTACAACAATTATATATTTAAAATTTCATACCATGCAGTTGGGTAGTTTTTGCTCTGTTATATGTGGACGGACGGACTGAACGACGATTATAGATGCTACGTATTTATATAATTACAAACGCACAAAAAAAAAAGGAAAGTGACATGAAATGATACAAGACAAAGTTTTCTAATTTTTTTCAATCAATTTGTAAGTTAAATTGTGTAACCTTTTTGCATGAAAATTCTACCAAAATACTGGATAAGATCAAACCTCAGTTTTATTTAATCATATAAAACAAAAAGTACAATGTTAGCATAATAAACTTTTAAAATTGAATTATAATAAGTAAGTTTGTCAGAAAAATTATGGCAAGGGTCCTAACTATCACCTTTTAATTACCACTATTTTCTAAAGAGCAATATTCATTTTATTTTTACAACATTTGTAATAGAATTCAACTGTTTGCAAATAGCGATATTGAAATAAGTCACTGGTAGGATCCTTGAAATATTTTCTGCAATAAACTCTAATTATAACTGCAACTAGCTACACAAAAAGAAACTAGACGTTTAACAAAAAGTGATGGAAATAAAGAAAAGTTAAAATTCTAGTGCTAAATTCACCCAGAGTAACAATTAAAACTCTTAGAAAAAACACAAATAAAATGTACCATATTGCTTACAGTGCATACATATCCTATAAAAATATTTAAAATATATTAAAAATCCATTAAACTGCAAAACATTTTCAGACGACGCTCTCGGCCATCAACATAGTAAAACTAAATGCCATGTTTGTTTACGCCTACTTGAGAATTGTTCGGGAAGTGACAGAAAAAGGTATTCAAATGTCCATAAAAAATGGATTCAACTATTACCTAACAATTCCTTTCAAGCTCCATGGATATCACACACATTATTAGACACATATCGACACACATGATTAGAAACGTCTTTTTAAAAAAGTATCTCAAGAGATTATCTTATAATGGCTTCTTGGTAATTATTTGTACTGAAAATAATTTTTGATTTATTAAAATTTACTTTTGTATGCTGAGCTTGTAAGTTAATTCAGTATAGGGTCGATTTAATCTAAGATCTGCTTCATGTTCCTTTATCGACTTTATTCCTTAAATCTACCAAGAACTGAGTCATCAAGATTAACTCAAACTCAGCCTATAAAAATAGAATTCCATCTTTTGACATCCATGGAGTTTGGAAGGAATTGCTAGGTAACAGATGAAAGGATGTTTTTCATGAACATTTGAATATCTTTTTCTGCCATCTTAGCTTCCACACCAACCTTAATCTAGAATGGTCTCTTCTTGACGATTCTCGAGTAGGCACAAAGAGACATTACGACATTTCATTTTCCACTGATGGTGGCAGAGTGCATCGGCTGAAAACATTTTGGAGTTTAATGCATTTTGAATATATTTTTATATATGTATGCACCTGTTAGCAATTTGGTACATTTTATTTGGTTTTTCTCTAAGAATTTTAATTATGGAAACAAAAATGAATACCCGGAAAGATAATAAAAATCTTAAAAACACACACATAAATTAATAACTGTTATCAATTACTCTAATTATCTAAATGCTAAAACTAATTTAATATCACAAAGTTTTGTGCTGATTTAAACATATGAAACAGTTTCTACTCCACTGTTCGGAAAAAAATAAAATGACATCAATATGATTATGCAAAAAAATCATCTTTTTTGGTGGTGATTGGGAACTTTATGTTTTCATTTTTGCAATAAAAAACAAAGAATTGTGACTGGGACTGAAATCCAATGAGGAGTATTACGTACTGAAGATCTTAGTTATGTGATGAGATTCCTTTATTAGTTCTACCTTACTTTTCGCTGAAACTCAAAGTGACCGATGTTTTGCTCGTATTAGCCATGATTCCAGTTTTGTAGTTCATAATAAGCCAGAAAATCATAATACAGTTTAAACAACAAACTTTTTTAAATGTGCAAATTGCTTGTTTTAACTGTGTCCTCATATTAGGAAGGCTCGTATTAACAGAGTTCGACTGTATTTCGACATGGTGTTTTGTGCGTGAATGTCAACAATTATTGATGTTGAGGATATCGACGAAATCCGAAAGATAAAAATGTCGATTTTAGTCAACTTTTTTATTAAAAGAGAGTGAATCAGTTTCCGCAGTTAGCTCACATTTAGAGACTTCATCTTTTAGTAAAAAAAAGTGACTAAAAGTGACTTTTTCTAAAAATAGTGACTAAAAGTGACAAGTTTTAAAAAAGTGACTAAAAGTGAGAAAAGTGACTAACTTGCATCCCTGAAAACACAGTGTTCATCCATACTTCTTGGTTTTTTTTTTTTATTTAATTATCAGTTTGCACTAGAACTACAATTCAGCCATTTTGAATTGCCTTGTTCTCAGGTTACTATAATGAAAGAAGTTACCAGATCCTGAAAGCTAAGTGCTGTGATCCAAAGAATTAAAAAAAAAAAAAAAAAAAAAAAAAAATAGTCTTATAATAAGTATTTTATCTTTTACACCATACATTATAGTTGAAAAAGAGTAACAACAATTTTTATCATTATGGTTAAAAACATAAAATAGAATTTGTAACAATTTTTTTTTTTTTTTTTTTAAAAGGTGTTTAAGGTTCACTAAAAATTTTACCAAAATAATGAACATTGTTTTTGGCTCTTTTTTTCAATTTTAGGGTAGTACATCATTGGATGAAAAATTATTTCTCTGAATATGATTGCCAATAGTTACAATGTTATTATTATTTTTGCTCATGCTACAAGTAAAATTATGACATTGTAAAAAAAGGATATGGTTACCTACTGACTAGTCACACATAAAGTAAAAAAATATGACATATAGGGAATATTTTATAGGTCTCATATATAGCTAAATGTATGTTTTTTTATCATATTTTCCATTTCCACAATGTCTTGAAGTAAGCCCTATGTGCTTGTGTGGCCATTAGCCAAAGTTCTGTCAATTGTCTGTTAAAAGACAGGTCTCATACTATGAAATGCAATTATCAAGTTCCACATTGACCCTCAGTGCACTGAAATACAGGGTCACCAAAAAGACTTTTTTGATTTTGTTAGATGCAAAAGTAGCTATTTTTTGGCAGCACTGAGGGTGAGCCATGCAACAAATGAGCTAATTAAGTTAATACTGCATAGTACTACACAAGTTAAACCCCAAAACTGTGGCTGACCCTCAGTGCATGGGTCCATGAGGTCTCAAATATGACGCTTTTTCACTTTTCGCGACAAAGTTTGGCGAACCCTGCCAGGATGTACTGAAGGTCAGCCATGAAATTTATAAAATAATTGAATTTAGTTACTAGAGGTCATGTTGTAATCACAAAAATTACTTTGGCCGACACTCAATGCACTGAGATAATAGGATACAGAAAGATGCTGATTTGAGAAAAATACTGGGTCGCGTCCCACTTTATGAATTTTTGTGGGTCACAAAAGATTTTTTTGGGGAAAAACAAAATATAGGTACCTTCTAAAATCATTAGAAGAAACCACCATAAAAATTTCGGCAAAATCAAAAATGGTGTGTATAATGACACCCCCATTTCTGCCTCATTCTTATAAAATCTGCCTCTTAATCCCTCTCCGTTTAAATAAAAACAATTAAGTTACAGAAGTTATTAAAAATCTATTTTCTGTCTTAAATGTTTATGAAACTAGCGAATCTGCAGATCAGTGGCCTCAAACATCAGTTCTACGGTTTTATTTTGAAATTATTTCATTTAGTATTTAAAATATTCAACTCACAATATCATTTCTTTCATATTTGTAATATTAATTATAATTATTATAAATGATGTATCAAGTAGTCTCTGGAAGATTAATTGTTAAAAATAGTGAGACAAACAAAACTAAACACTAATATTCCAAAACTTTTTTTAATTACCTTTAAAATCCCCCGCTGTTTCACTAATTTGATAGCCGCAATTGCCTGATATTTAGTATTTTAAACTATCCATCTAAAATAATTAAAACATCGATCTTCTGATAATTACAATAATTGATGCAAACAGTAAATGATTATCACAAATATTTTATTAATTACTGGTATCCTAATTGTTAAGTTTATTTGAAAATAACTATTTTGTTTCATAGTATGTATTAATTAAATTCTGGTTCTAAATACAGTCATAAAATCAATTATATTTATTGCTTTTTATGGGGTGTCCATTACTGGGCCAGAGGGTGTCCATTACTGGGCTAGAGGGTGTCCATTACTGGGCTTTTGGGTGTTTAGTTATATTTCTGTTATTTAAAATTAAATTTCGATTCATATTGGGAAATGAGACTATAAGAATGGTTAAATATTGTTTATAGGTTAATATAATATTGAAAAAACTGGAATATAATAATTATATCTATTAATAAAGGGATAATTTTGAAAGAAATTCCTTAAGGGTGTCCATTACTGGCACATCTACCCTATATATATATATATATATATATATATACACACACACACACAGAGTCAAATAATATGGACAAACATGCGAACGCCGTTCGCAGAAAATTTTCAAAGTTTGCTGATAGTTTTGACGGGGGGGGGGGGGGGGGGGGGGTTACAAATTTTTTTATTTAAAAAAAAAAAAAAAAAATTATCTAGACCCTGGGTGGAGAATCGGTGTGATGCATGTCACAGACTCTTGAGAAGGTCTGCAGACTATTTTTCAACTGGAGAAAAAAAAAAGTTTTTAAAATTTTTAAGAAAGAGTCGCAATATTAAGGAATAGTTTGTCTCAAAAACAGTAGATAAACTAATGAGAAAGAGTTCACCTCTTCCATCCATGGACTAATAACTTTTCTATTTTAACATTCATTTATTCGTATTTCAGTAATTTTATAGATTAATAAAATAACAGTTTTGTTGAGCAATCATAAATTGATACCTTTATATAAGTTAATGATTAAAATATTTCACATTTTAGTAAATATATTTTTTTTAATTTTTCTTTCATTCATTAGCTGTCTGTATTAAGCATACCATTCAATAGTATTACATTTCTTGCCTGATTTTTAATAATGCTTGTAAATTAATATTTTTCTTTTAGTGGTGTTGGTTAGTGGCACTCCACTCGCATACAACTTTTCATTTTTGCTGTTAGCAGCAACATAGGACTCAGGAGGGGCGAGGCATTTTTGGTATCGTATGAATCGTAGAATACTCTACTTCTCCCCAACCTGGCGATAAATGCGCCAAAGTGGCAACCTTGGATTTCTCTTTTGGGAGAGCGCTCTTAGTTTAAACTCCTTGTAACCCTTGTACTCCCAACGTGCCGATTTGGAGATTTTTTGAAATCTCACCAAGGAAGTAGAGTATTCTCTGGTCACACAGCGTTTTTTTTGCAGAAAATTTTTAAGAAATTATTAGAGTTCACAGACAGTTTTACATTTTATCCAAGTCTGTATATACATATATATATATATACTTATTATTATTATTGCTGCGGTGGCGTTAATACGTAAGTACCCTCTATCTTAATTGCATTTGTAAAACTATTAAAAATGGCATGCTATAATCTTCAAAGTTTAAAATAATGTAGTTTGTTAATTTTAATAAAAAAAACTGATGGCTTAGATGTTGTATGTTACCTGATCGCTATTTTGGATTTCTTAGCGATTTTTTGTTGGCAGTGTTTGTGGATATGGCAACCATGTTCTGGTAACCCCGTTTTTTGGGGAGATCGTGTTTTGATGCGTATTCAGTTGATTGAATATGGCTTGTGATATCGTGTTGTGTTTCTGTCAATTATTTTTATGTTAAATTTATTGGATGTATTTGATTGAATATGGGTTCTGTTTTCTGTAGGCCGTTTAAACGCTTTTGCTGAAGTAATTAAGAAATATGAGGAAATTTTGACAAATAAAGGAGGTTTGTTTACAGTGCGTATTTATAAGCCTATTTTGGAAAATGACGGTGATGCTAGTGGTATTTCATGCTTGAACTTTCAAGACAGCAGATGCCTGTTAAGGTATGTTGATAATTTTATGTATATTTTGTTGCCTTACGAGTTTTGTACATTTTGAGATGGCTACAGAGCGAGAACTGCTGAATTTTGAGATTGCTACACAGCGAGAACTGCTGAATCCAGTGATGTTTTTTTTTTTGGTTAATGAGTGTTGAGTGCTCATACAACGATTACTGATTGCCACTTTAGCGAGTTTTGTTTATTATTTACATTTTATTTTCGTTAAGCCAAACATGCGTATAAATCTGTGCTTGGCGACATTTACTACTTGGCTGAAAAGGGGTTTTCACGCCGAGAAAAATTCCAAGATGGCAGCCCTGGAAATTTATGACATCTGTTCCAAACTGATTTAAATTAAAAAATCCAATTTAAATCAAAATAATCAGATTTTTTTTTATCGTGATTTTTTTCATACCCTGCCTCACTTCTTAAAAAAAAAAAGAAAAAACCTATTAAAACCTGAAAAAAAATCAATGAAACCTGAATAAACCAAACTGGGTTGAGCTTTTTGCAACCCTGGCAGGGACAGCTGGTTTCTTAAAAGTAGTAGTACTTATTATGCTGCCTTTAAAAAGAAAAAAAAAAAAACAAAAAAAAAAAAAAAACAATAAAATGCTTAAAAAAAAAAAAAAATCCACCCTTGTAACTTCATTGGGGTTCGTAAATATCATGATATTTTCAAAATTAGTCAACTTACTGCTGATAATTAAATATTTTCAAGCGTAATATAAATTAAAAAATAAAACATATTGCACTTGACATGAAAACTTAAACAATATCTACTAAAAGTGCATTTTTTTTTTTTTTACTTGGAACAAAATGAAAGATCAACTAAATGAATAAAGAAACAATTTGCTTTATACATTTGCATAAAAAAAATATAGGATTCATTCAGTATCAACTATCAAGAAATCAGAAATTCATAAAACAAAATTTTCAATACAAAATATTTTTTTAATTGAAAAATTTTAACATAAATGTAAGTAGTGTTGACTGTAAGCAGCTTTAGCAGGGCACAGTGCCCGGCGGCCCTTTATCCTTTTTTTAGAATAGAAAAATCCCCCTTTTTGAAAAATTCCCGACTGGCGGCCCTTTTTTCCTAGAGTCAACACTAGTAAGCTTATCTTATTTTTTATTCTCTAACATATAATACAGTTTAAACTGAAGTTTATGTTGTTAAATTAAGCATAAAGTGGTTATAAATGACCTACAAAGAAACAAGATGGCAGACTCCGGGCGAATTCACAAGTTGTTCCCTAAACCAAAACAGATTCGTTTCTAATGAAGCTTTATATAACTGATTAAATTAGACAGTTTATCTCACATTCATCATATTCTGTTCTGAATTAATTATGTCCCACATAATCTACATTTAAAAGTAAAAAATTCAAGCATAAAACTTAGAAAATATATTTGTTTTCTTCTTTGACTAAAAATGTCATTATCAGAGACAAAAATTCTTTATCTACAAAAGAACACAGTTAAAAAAAAAAAAAAAAAGCAATTTAACAAATTACAACGACCATTTGGAAAATGATTTTTTCAAAGACTAAAATTTAAGACACAAAAAATCGCACAGAGTTGATCATACATTACAATTACATATGCCAGGAATTAAACATTAATAGTGTTATTACACATAAAAATTCCAAGCGACAAAAATCGCCTGCGACTCGTATGTATTATCCACCTGAAACTTACGTATTATCCAAGCATTTCATTGGCTGTTCGGGAAAAGGCTTTTACATCGTCAGATTTCTTGGAAATTTGATGACCAATTTTAAATGAAATTTCATTCTTAAACTTCTAAACATCCCACAATATTAGTACTTTTTACACCGCCGTATAGAGAAAAAAATGTATTTTTAAATGCAATTTGTTTGAAAGCTGTATCTCAATTTGTTTCTCAATTATTAATTTTTTTTTGTAGTTTTTATTACTTTTTTGTCATAGTAGCAACAGAAGGTATCCATCTCTGTTGAAAGTAAAGGGAAATACAGATTACTGTATAGACCAATCAGAAAACGAATAAAATGTGGATTAAACCAATAAAAAGCTCAAGATATGCTTTTGATTTCCTACCCTGACAAGGACAATAACCATTTTTCCAAATGGTTAATAACAGTTGAAAATATCATTTATGCTTGTTTTGGCTGAACATATCAAATATATCTTGCACAATGACATTTTGAAAATAAATAGCAAATTAAAAAATATCATACATATTGATATTTTGAAAATAAATATCAAGTAATATGAAAAGATCGAAAATATTAAAAATCTGGATATTTTGAAAATAAATAGCGGATATTATATCAAGATATAGGGATAGAGATCATAGTGTTGATCATGTCTTATTATCCCGGTGTCCGCCATCTTGGATTTTTTTCTTGCATGAAAACTCCTTTTTTGCCAAGTAGTAAATGTTGCCAATGGCTAAATATTGTTGATAGTTTAATATAATATTGAAAAAACTGGAATATAATAATTATAACTATTAATTAGAAAACAATTTTAATTCAAGCCAAGAAAAAAATCCAAGATGGAGGACCCCGGGATAATTAGACATCTGTTCTGACACTTTAGCAGGGCGCAGTGCCTGGTGGCCCTTTTTATTTCTTTTTTGTGCCCGGCGGCTCTTTTAAAAGCTTCCGGTGTGCCCGGCTGACCTTTTTAACACTTCCTATAGTACTCCACGTGGCAATTCAAATGATCCTGGGAAAATATCGTAAATTCAAGGGACTCTAAACAAACCAGTTCAAAGTCAACAAGGTACAAGTATGCCCTTTTTGAAAAATGCAACCTTTTTTTAGAATAGTCCCTTTTTGAAAAATTCCTGCCCGGCAGCCCTTTTTTCCAGAGTCAACACTACATCAACAAACCCTGAACTTCATGAAATATTTACATTTAATAAAATCTTTGAAACCCAGTCTCAAATACCATAAAAGGTGCTTAAAATATGAAAAATATATTTCGGTCCTTCCTGGACCATTTTCAATTTCTTACTGGTTCAGACTCGCTTTCCGCTGGGCCAATCTTCGGATCCCCCTTCCTCTTCTTCCCATATCCGCATCTCTTCGTAATCATTTCTCTCCAACCTTGCTCCACCAGCACATGTTCCATGCAGTTGATCGCATTGTTCTCACTCACTATCTCCACGGCCTCTCTCTTTAAGGCATGATTAAAGTTTTCATAAATTGCTAACTTTTTAGAACACTCAAATTCGATTTCCAGCCTTTCCTCCGCATTGAGCTTTGCTAAAGCTGTTGTTAAGAGCGCTGGTCACTGGCGGAAAATATCGCGTTCAGCTCATATACTAGACCGTTCCTACCCCCCCTGCAAGCTGTCAGAGAGGCGTGTATCTTTAAATGGCGTGAAGTCCAAGAGATCTTATCGGTTGTCTGTTGACAAAATTTATGAGCCAGTAGGAACGGAAAGTACTATAGCAGCTATTTTTGTTAGTAGGGAAATATTAGTACTTCAATTTCTTTTGCAGTTTTTGAAATACACGAGATCACATTGAACAATTTTACTATTATTATTATTATTATTATTATTATTACAGCGACGCAACCAGGAATTCCATCAAGGAATAAGTTTCAATTGAATAATTTCGACTTTTATAAATGCCTAAATTTGAGAAAAATTTTGAGAAAAATTTAAATATGACAATAAAAAGTGATTCAATGTCATTTTGCTGTCTAAAATGATTTTGATGTTTCACCTTACTTTATATTATGTTTATTATATGTTCATGTTTACCTTCAAATTTAACCGTCCTAAATTTTAAACAAATAATTATTAAATCAACTTGTCTATGACTTGTTTTCATAATTTATTACGTAATATTCAGTGTTTGTGATTTTTTTTTCTTTTGTTTATGTAAAGCAACATTAATTTACTACTGAAAAATCAAAGCACAATTGATTATAATTAATTACTGCAATATGTATTTTTTTTAAAGTTTGCTTATAGATAACAATATTATTATAAATCATCAGGTAAAGAAAATATGGACAGAGACCATATTTAGTCCGAGTTACACATTCATTTTTTCTGTATGATATATTTAAAAATATTCCACAAATTTATTGAATACTTTAAAATTCGATAGTTCCTTGAGATTTTGGACCTATTTTTATGAACGATAATAGATACAGCCATCGGTATTTCTCACTGGGTAAGACAAATAAAATCTGTTGAATTCTCAATGTAGTACACACACCCCCCCCCCCCCCTCTCAACATAAAAGCGCCAAAAAAATTAAAATAAAAAATAAAAGGTTGTAAGAGAATTTTATCAAAATATCTCCGATTATTGAAGTTATTCCATATATTGGCACGTATTTAAGTATTTATATAATGAAATTAAACTACAGTGCAAAATGAACATGAATTATACAAAAAATACTTCAAGTAATGCTTTTTAATACAGCTTTATTTGACAAAAGCATAATATAAGATTTCCAATAACTCAAATTAGCGGTCATAAATTTGAAATTTGAAAGTTATTTCATTTAATTTTGATCATCGTTTAATAAAATTAACATTATTAAGAAATATTGAAAATTGCGAATTTCAATACATGTAACGATATCTTCATTAATTCTCTATTCAATCAAAGGATACAATATTAAATATAGATACAACATACATGCAGCAATGTATATACGATTCACAAAGACAAAATATCAAAGTATAATATTAATATGTATAGAAATGAGGAAAATATCATTAAATGAATATTAGTATTGCGCATGCTAAGTTCCCCCCCCCCCCCCCCTCCTTCCTACTCAACCTTGCTCCCACCAAAAATATCCATAACAATATTAACTGAAAGGAAAGTAAAAACATTATATGTTTGCTCTGCATATTTAAATTCATTTCAAATATTCATTTTTTTTAAGTATGTGATTGTAAATTTTAATTAAAGATGTGGAATGCTTCCTCAAAAAATTATTATTATTATATTGTCCCCCAAAGCTTTGTTAACCTTGCCTTGAGTTTATAAGAATTTTGTTATATTAAACAAAGACAGTACTATAATTTCTGTATTATTTCTGTATGTATATAGTTACATCCGAATGTAAATATTACCCGAACTTTCTTTTTTCTTACAGAGTATTTAAATAAAGCACTTTTTTTTGTTTTTTATGTAGATTAAAACTTAACACTAAAAATTATTTTAAAAACATTAATTACCCAAAATATACCATAGTAGTTTTCTCATACATTAGGAAGGTTCACAGCTATTTTCCACACATTTTAACAAATTATTTTCTTTTTCTGATCATTTTTCCATAAAATTGACATTATTAACAAATATTCAAAATTGCTAAGCGCAATACATATAATTAATTTTCAGTTAATTCTAACATTGTCATCTATTCAATTAAAGGATACAATGTTCAATATAAATGCAACAAAGCTGCAGCAACATATATATGATTCACAAAAACAAAATGCCAGAGTATAATATTAATACATTGTACAAGTGAGACAAAAAAAATCAGTGAATGAAAATTTGTAATGTGCATGCTGAGTTTCCACCCATCCCTCGACTTACTTCCACCAAAAATATCCATAACAATGTTAACTGAAAGTGAAAACAAGAAACATAATGTGTTTGCGCTGCATATTTAAATTCTCAATTAATATTCATTTTTTTAAATTATGTGATTGTAAAATGTGTATGTTTAAAAATGTGTGTGTGTTTAAAATGCTCAAAAAGGAAACAAAAAAGAAAAAGTTGACTGTGATAGCATGACGCAGCGTATACAGGGGATTCACTCTCGATGATGTTCAATGGCTGATTCCTAAACTGTTAGACATAGACATATAGTTCCAATTACAAAAATGTTTTAAATGAAGTAAAGAAGTATTTTAAAAGCGATTTCGGTCAATAAAAAGATTTTTTTTATATGAAAATTTATTTTTATGCGGTCCCCCGCCCCGGGTCCTATAAGTAATATTTAGTAAAATTTTTCTATATTACACTGACAAGTAGAAAAAAAAAAAAAATAAATAAAAAAAAAATAAAAAAAATAAAGAGCCATTATTCCACGATTAAAACTGACCGAATAATAGCTGTTTAAAGTTGGAGCCTGTTTTCTGCTGCGAAATAGCGGTCATTCACAAATTTAGTAGAAATATCGTCAGCTGTATTAAAAAAAATAGTTGAGAGTAAAATTGCAAAATAAATTTGAAATCTATAATCATTCCGACATATAATGCAAAATATACAATTTGTACTAAACAAATAAGAGGGGGAAAATAACTGAATTTTCGTTAAATAAGATGATGAACAGCAATAGCCTCATTTCTTTACAAAATTATACATATTATAAAATGCTATTAGGTTGCAAAATTTGAGTTGTGTTATGTTCCTTAGCTTTATATATATATATATATATATATATATATATATATATATATATATATATATATATATATTCAATTAAAAAATAAATATAAGAGTATAGTTTTAATACGTAAAATTAAAAATATATATATATTCATTAAATAATAAGAAAGAAAAATCATGCTTCAAGCATAGATTATAAAAGACTTTTCAACACTTCCAAAATACTTTATCAAGACTTCGCCATTTAATAATGTAAATAAGATAGCCAAGAAAGCATTTTAGAAAGCACATAGCACATTTGAAAATCGGATATCACTAATTACCGTCCACGGTCGGAAAGGTACTTGAATTGATCTGTGGAGCTCTGTATATGATACATTTGTACATTTTTGTACATGTTCATGTTATTTGTATATATTCTACACAGTCTGCTAAAACTTAGTATAATAAGAAAACGCATGACACAGTTAAAAAATCACTATCAATATACGGAAACGTACTTGCATTCTTTTGTACAGCCTATTTTAGCACATTACCTATACATTTTTATGCATGCAATATATTAAGTTGAAATTTAATTCAGGCAAAAACACTCTTGTCCACTCCTCATTTTTATTTATTTATTTATTTTGCTACTCTACCACAACCTCCTTACCTCTTCCAAAATGTTTACAGCCCCCCCCCCCCCCCCCATGCCGTTTGAATGCTCAAATACTGTATTTAAGAAATTGCGACCCTATGTTTTAATACTGCCTATTATAATTCAATAGTTTATAGATCTTTAAATATTTTTTGTTTTGATCCCTGAAACTCCTTGATTTTTATTTAAAGAAATGGATTAAAAAAATATTTTGTGAAAAAACATAAAAGGTTCAAATTAAAATTATTACTTTAAAAATAAGAGCAATGAGAATTAAGATTTTTTTTTTAAAGTTAAATGCAATTTGATGTATTTTTCCGTAATAACTAATCTACATAGCTAATATAAATAATCTAAAATTGAATATAAGTACTCACAACGTAAACTATTATGAAATACTATAATAGAAATTATTAAAAATATATTGGAAAATTATTGAAATGGACTATATAAAGATTTAAAATAATCAATTTTGAAGCATGGAAAGAAATTTTGGTTATAAAATTACGATTTCTGAAAATTAAATGCACTTAGGCAGGGCCTGACCTCCGAAGCACAGCTTCATTTCGGTACCCCCTTTCATCCAAGAAGGGTTTTCGAAATTCAATATACTTGGAAACTCACCAATGCTGTAAATGTTATTCCAAAGAGTGCCTCATTTGAGTCCACATATAGCTAATAAAACTTTTTTTTATGTTCCCTTGTATATACTATGAGCAGGAAAATTGGACACAATCAAGAACAATATGCAAAAATGATTTTGCATAGTATCAACATAAAAATGTTGAATTCAGCATGTACAGTATTTTATGGAAGAAACGCCACACCCGTCGTAAGCGCCGCACCCCTCAAAATTGGTCTAAATAAGATTAAAAATATAGTAAACGCCGCACCCGTCGTAAACACAGTACCTGTGGGAACACTACTTTTGTCGACAGTGTCTCATTGACCTAGCTTTAATCAAAGTTTTCTGAACAGTGTAGAGTGCCTCATTTTTAATAATTTAGGATTTTAAAATTTTATTTAAAATATTTAAATCAGGTTTTAAACATTTTTATGTAATTTTTTTTTTTTAATTAAGAAGACGTCAATTGGCATTAAAACCATCCAGAGCGCGGGACGCGGATCCTCTCCTTAGGCACTCCACATTTTTTTAAAAGGCCGTCGCAACTTAGCACGCTTTTTACGTCGCATGCACTTTAGCCCTTTTTAGCTTCAACTTGAAACCTTCAAACTCTGAGTTGTCAATATCTGAGTGGAAGAGTAGTAAATTTTCTTTGTCCACCTGTATGGTTCAATATCATCATCCGAAATGTCACAATTTTCATGATCGGTGAAGTCAGAAGGTTTCGCATTGTTGAGCAGGGGGCTTGAGAACAGTCTTATAACAATATATATATTATTATTCATCGGATTAATGAATTTTTATTTTATCCTAATTTCATGCGCGCAAAAAACGCTGCACTTGACAAAAAAAATAACTTTCAAACTCGTAAACGCCGCGGCGTTTCTTCCATAAAATACAGTATATGTAATGCTCAGTATAAAATATCAATATTTTGAAATACTTCTTTCAATTTTGTCAATGGTTTAAATTACTAATATTTTAATGTTGTGCATATTCAACTCAAATTAAATATTATTCAAATTCAATATGTAAAATAATCAGGGTTGCTGGCTTTTAGCCAGGCCAAAAAAAAGCCGGCCGGCTTTTTTTGGTTTTAACCACTTTTAAAAAGCCGGCTTTTATTGAAAAAAGCCGGGTTTTATTTTTTTGAAGTTGACTTACAGTAAATTCGTTTTAAATTTGGATCAATTAATTTTTAACACTTATAAATATTTTCTATTAAAAAAAATTATAGATTTATATTAAATTTTATCAAATAAATAAGTCTTTATAACTTCTAGAAGGCAACTGTGAAGGCATTATGTCTGAAAAAAAAAAAAATTATAAACATTGAAAGGAATATAAGTTAGGCTCCAAACTGGTGTTTTGAAATTCTATATTACATAGCTCCACATATACTACACATTTTAAAGATATATTTAATTAATGACAAAATGTAGCACATCAAAATGAAAACATTCTTATGTATCCATATGGAGAGATTAAGTTATAAATGTTAAAAGAGAAATTAGAGAAGATGTAATATTTGAGGAGAGTGGTACATAAGTTTATAAAAAATAAAACATTTAAACAAGGGAAAAAAAAATCTGTAAATAAAATTTTGAAAAGCTTGTTGCTAATTCATGCATATGCTATTCATAATGTTTTTAATAGTGAGAAATGGTGTTTTTATTAATATGACTATGTATAATTTTAAATGTTTATTAGAAATAAAAAAGACTTGCATATTAATAGCTCTTAAAATTAAGTAATAAAATATGTTACTAAGTAACCATTGGCCTCTTTAATTTTATAAAGCTGTAAAAATGAAAAAATTGGCATTTGGTATGGCCCTTTTAAAATTTAGCTGACATATTTGCAATTCTGACTACAAATCACTAGCAAAATCCTTTAAGTTTTATTCCAGTATTAATGTCCTCATTATTGAGAAATTGGGCTACTTATTAAACTCTAAATCAATTAAATGTCATTAAAACTAATTAAAAACACTTTAAAATGTGTAGTTTATAATTACAATGCTTCGTTGTATAAAAGCCAATTATGGCCAAAAAAGGCCAATTTTGGCCAAAAAAAGCCGGTTAAAACCAATAAAAGCCACCGGCCTGGCTTCTTTTAATTTTAGCCGGCTTTTTTGCAACCCTGAAAATAATAAACATACACTTAAAATAATGGACAAAAAACTGAAAAATTGTGATCATGTGGTTTAAACTACTGGTGTATTACATGAAAAATTAATTTGCTATGAAAGATATTTTTATGAAACATATACATATCTATATTAATGGAATTAATTCAATATAAAATTTGGTGTCCGTTGCTTTCTCAATTCCGCGTCTCTTCAAAATTTTCTAAGGGAAGCAAAATGCTTCTTGTGTTGGTTGAAACCTTCTGTCTACTTCCCCTACCTACTCCCCCCCTAGTGTCAGGAATCGGAGCAGACGCGACGGGGTGCCCTTTCTCGTAGAATGATGGATTGCATAGTGGGGGAAGGCACTGAAATCATCAGAATAGAAATATATGCGTTTTGTTTTAATTATAGCTCCCTCCCTAATTAATTGAAATGAAATATTTTTGTATCAATGGATAAATTAGAAACTGTACATTTTTTCGTGTTTTTTTTAATTTCCAAACGACCTAATAGAACTGCCAGAATTTACAGTTTAATGAGAGGTAGAAATTATTTTGGTCATGCTCCGAATATTTCATGTAAAATCAAATAGTTAAAATTATTTTTAATATAAAATGAAAACTAGGATGAAAAGTGGCAAGTTTTAAGAATTGCATACAGAAAACAAAATTCAAAAATCTCAATTTTTTCATGAGATATCCTTAGAAAAGTGAGATAAAATATTCCCATAGGTTTACATGGAGAACGGAAAACGAGATTGTAAGTGATCAGCACCCTTAAGTCTTCCTTTTTTTATATCCTCTCTGTGCTCTTTTACTCTCTTTTCTATTCTTCGCTTCGTCACTCCAATATAACATTTTTCGTTTTTTAGGTTGATTCTATATACTCCCGAAGTTTTCATATCATCTATTCAGTCTTTTTTGTTTCTTATTCTCTGAAAGATATTTCTATTAGGCTTTATTGGTATATTAATGTTATATTTCATAGCTTCTTTTTTAAGCACATTAGCTGCTCCTTTATCATACGGTATAGCTCTTGTAAAATTTCTTCGTGCATTTTGTGCAGGGGTTATGATCGATAGTTTTTTAATACGCTTTCTGTACAACTTGTCCACTATATAGGTTTTAAAACCAGCCATTTTTGCTATGGTCTTTATTGTCCGAATCTCTTCCCTTAATAGTTCTTTATTGGAGCAAATTTCAATAGCTCGATTGACATAGGCTCTTAGGGTCAGAGTGGTCCAGCGGAAAGCGAGTCTGAACCAGTAAGAAATTGAAAATGGTCCAGGAAGGACCAAAATATATTTTTCATATTTTAAGCACTTTTTATGGTATTTGAGACAAGGTTTCAAAGATTTTTATTAAATGTAAATTGAAGACTGGTGTTTAGTGAAAACCCTAAGAGCCTCTGTCAATCGAGCTATTGAAATTTGCTCCAATAAAGAATTATTAAGAGAAGAGATTAGGACAATAAAGACCATAGCAAAAATGGATAGTTTTAAAACCTATATAGTGGACAAGTTGTACAGAAAGCAGGGTTGGCACGGTTTAAACCAAGTGGTTTTAACCATGGTTTAAACCACGGTTTAAACCAATTGGTTTTTTTGTCAAAAAAACCATTTGGTTTTTTTAGAAAAAAATCTAATCTAATATTTTCTCTTTTTTGTAATTTAATTGTTTTAATTTATTGATAGAAGTAATTTCTACTTTTAACACTTCATCTCAGCAGTACACATGAGACATAATAAGCCTAGGTCATGTT
Source organism: Maratus speciosus (assembly GCA_963932465.1). Lineage (NCBI taxonomy): Eukaryota > Metazoa > Arthropoda > Arachnida > Araneae > Salticidae > Maratus > Maratus speciosus. The sequence goes on along the minus strand of OZ010793.1, from coordinate 250,626,387 downwards.
TCTATGCATGTAGAAGGAAAATTAGCATGTGCTGATGAACATATCTGATACCCTAAAGATTTTTCTTAAAACATGTGAAATTAGAAAAGATAAAATAGATAAATAATATTCAATATTTAGCATAAAATATTTTCATTTAAAAAATGCAGCTTATTTACAGCAGTTAATAACAAAATACAGTGATCTTTAAGATTTTGGTTAAGTTGTAAAAGAAAATTTTCTGGATTGGAAAAAATTATCCTTAAAGAATTTAAAAGAGTAACTTAAGATATCAAATTGAATAACACAGCTTGCAAAAATTGAGTGCTAGTTACAGCATTTCAATAATACCAATCAATCTTTTCTGTTAGTTGTTGAATCTAGTGGCCAAAAATGTTGACTTGGACACTTGGAGTTATCACTGAGAAAACAAAATAACCAGAAATATTTGGATATTAAAAAAATAATAACAACCATAGAATAATATATTATATTCATGAAATGCATCAAATGTTTATTGATTGATTATTATATTATTAATCAAAGGATTCTTCATACGATTTTAAAAGGTATCAATATTTCACTGTGTAGAGCAGTTTACTTTGAACATAAGACATAGCTGTTACTAATAATGTTTAAATTAGAAATGATTTCAATTTTCTATATAATTGACTGTAATTACTTAATTTAAATATTTTCGAAAGTTATATTACTTATATAATATCCAAAAATGTTTATTTTATCAACAGATATGCATCTGTATGCAATAGGAAATTACATTTAAAAAAACCCGGTTTAAACCAAATAAACCGGTTTTTTTCCAACCCTGACAGAAAGCGTATTAAAAAACTATCGATCATAACCAGGGTTGTAGTGGGTAGCTGCCCGGGCTGGGTTTTTTATAAAAAACCCAGTTATAAAACCCGGGTTTTTTAAAATATATTTCTGGAACAGAACAGATGATGTATTTTTTAATAGTTTATGGTTTTTTTGTTTTATTTATTCACTTCTTTGAATCTTATAAAATATATTTGTACTAATTTACTTGCATTTTTAGATTGGAAACAATTGAAAAACATACAATTGATAGCTTTGCAATTTGAAATTTGTTTGTTATTTAAATTAAAGGGATCATATCTATATATACAGGTATAAGCACAGAGAAAAATAGTGAGATCATTATTAAGACTATGAAGTCATTCCCATCTGTTAGACTATGAAGTGTTCACAAAGATTGTATTTGAGATCAGGATTGCCACTTATTTTGGCAATCAAATTCCCTTTCTTTCCTAAGCAAAAAATTAAATTTTCCCAGAGTAATTCCTCTGAGAATTTTCAAAATTTCAACAGATAAATTTTGCAAAGTACCAAAGTTTAGTAAAATTCCTTGTTTTTAATATTCATTTTTAAATTCCCTCAGATTTTCTTGTTTTCTCTATATAGTGGCAACTGTGAAGATTATTAAGTACTTTTCGGTTAGCCAGGCGCCAGTATTATGTATACATAAATATATATATATATATATATATGAATATATGTGTACATATACAATATATACAGTACAGAACCATTTATCCGGAATGCTTGGGGTCAGATGTATTCCGGATAACTGGTTTTTCCGGTTAACTGGTTGTGTATGAAAGCAGCATCCATATGATAAGTTTTGTGGAATATATGTGGTTGTGGCATTATTTCTGATATTAAATTATTAGATTACTTGGATTAAAAATCAATGCAAGAAAGATCAAAATTTAACCAGAGTTTAAAAAAGATAAATTATGGGAATCCCTTAGGAACAAAAATTCTTCTGTTTCCTCTGCATGAAAATTAAAACATTTAAAATACAATAAATATGTTTTCATTTCAAATACTAGATGTTGTCACCAAATTATACAATTGTTTAAGCAAAGTCTATGTCAAACTGGCAGTGTGTGATACCTTTTTCTGCAAAGATTCTGAAATCTAGTCTATCAGAAATATCATTCCGGATAACTGGTTTTCCGGTTAACTGGTTTCCGGATAAATGGTTCCCTACTGTATATACATATACAATATAAATATATATGTATATATATTTACATATGTGTATGCATATAAATGTGTATATAAACACTGGCGCCTGGCTAACCAAAAAGTACCGATTATTATTTGTGAAGAAGGTGGAATCATCGTCCACATGCTGGCATTTTAATTTACCCGGGGAAAATTGCCCATTTAACCCGGGCTTTTTAATAAAACCCGCCCGGGCTGGGTTTTTTCTAAAAAACCCGGGTTTTTTACAACCCTGATCATAACCCCCGCACAAAATGCACGAAGAAATTTTACAAGAGCTATACCGTATGATAAAGGAGCAGCTAATGTGCTTAAAAAAGAAGCTATGAAATATAACATTAATATACCAATAAAGCCTAATAGAAATATCTTTCAGAGAATAAGAAACAAAAAAGACCGAATAGATGATATGAAAACTTCAGGAGTATATAGAATCAACCTAAAAAACGAAAAATGTTATATTGGAGTGACGAAGCGAAGAATAGAAAAGAAAGTAAAAGAGCACAGAGAGGATATAAAAAAAGGAAGACTACCAACAGCTTTAGCAAAGCTCAATGTGGAGGAAAGGCTGGAAATCGAATTTGAGCGTACTAAAAAGTTAGCAAATTATGAAAGCTTTAATCATGCCTTAGTGGATATTGTGAGTGAGAACAATGCGATCAACTGCATGGAGCATGCCCTGGTGGAGCAAGGTTGGAGAGAAATGATTACGAAAAGATGCAGACCCAGCAGCAGAATTTTTTTCTGCAGTCTGCAACACTAGTAGAAACTTCAAAAACACTCTGCAGAACTTAAGGACAAACGCCCTCTTTCCCAATCCCTCATGCACTTGAACCCCCTAGGTCAGGCACGGCGAACCTTTTTGCGTACGCGTGCCAAAAATTCACAAACAAATGTCCCGTGCCAAAATTTTGTGCAGCGTACGATGTTTATACGAAACACTGTTTATAAAATCAGTTTGCTTTCATGCATTAATAATTAATAGTTAAGTAATATTCAAAATCGAAATGCGGTTTCTCTCTAATAATGTAATAAAGACATTAAATTAATGAAATTTTAATTCGTAATTATGATTTATTTATGGATTACGTACCGTAATAAGGCAAAAAAAACCACTAATTTTTATTTTAGTAATTTATAACTTAGTATGCAACATCTAAGTTATAATTATCCAAGTTGTTTTACAATGTATTGATAATGTAATGGTAAGATTTTTGCTGTTGTACATTCGACGGAAAATGCTTTATATCTTGTTCATATTTTGTTATTTTTGTTAATATGCATATCAAAAGTGGGTCCATTTGGTCTTTTATTGCAGCGGCTATCTAACTTTATTCACAGATAAAAATGCAAATTTTAAATTTCAAAAATACAGATTTTAAATTCATATAGAAAGGCAAAGAATATGTCTAAAATCTTACAAAACAACACAGGAATCAAATTTAAATCGAAAAACATTTAAATTTCACGTGCCAGAGAAATTGTTTTGCGTGCCACCTCTGGCACACATGCCATAGATTCGCCAACCCCGCCCTAGGTATTTGTGATTAACATAAAAGGAAAGTACTTTTTTTAAATAATTTACCTTTGTCCGCAAAATTTTTAATACCATTGCCTGAAAAATCTTTCATAAAATTTGTCAAAGTTTCTGTGAAGTTCGAAAACAGAATAACAGTAAAAATAACAAATGAACACCAATTTCTAAAATTTCTGAAAAGATTGATACAATGCAATAATACAAAAAATTATATATAGATGTGATAATACAGGGATGAATGTGCACTAAAGCTACTTTGGAGCAGCAAAAATCTAATTTTGTAGCAGTAAAATCCATTTTTGTAGCAGCAAAAATCTAATTTTGTAGCAGCAAAAATCTAATTTTGTAGCAATAAAAGCTGTTTTTGGAGCAGATTGAAATTCTGAGATAATCAAAATTGAGTAATTCATGCCAATACTATAAGTAATTCTACTGCAATGTTTTACCAGCAATCTTAGCTAGTTGTGCAATTCAAAATCTAACATGCTTTCACTCAAAACATGGCTAATTAATATTTATCCTGCCACTCAGCTATAAAAAAAATCTCGTGAAAACATTAATGTTGCAGCAAATTTTCCTGCAATTAAGGGAATTAAACTGTTTTTCCTCGATACTTTGAAGAAATGCACGTTTTTTCGGGATCTTTCGACGATGTCTGCGTTTTTTTTCGGTATCTTTCGACGATGTTCGTGTTTTTTTCGCGACCTTTTGACGATGTTTGCGTTTTTTCGCGATCTTTCGATGATGTCCACTTTTTTTATCGCGATCTTTTGACGATGTCCGCGTTTCTTTCGCGATCTTTCGACAATGTCCGTGTTTTTTTCGCGATCTTTCGACGATGTTCGCGTTTTTTTCGCGATCTTTCAACGAGGTTCCCGCTTTTTTCGCGATCTTTCTACGAGATTCGCGTTTTTTTCACGATCTTTTGATGAAATTCGCGTTTTTTTTTCTCCCGATCCTTTGATGGAATTCGCATTTCTTTCGCAATCCTTAGAAAACAATTCACGTTTTCTCCGCGATCATTTGACGAAATTCTGAGTTTTTTCGCGATCTTTTGACAAAATTCGCGTTTTTTCCACTATCATTTGTCAAAATTCACGTTTTTTCCCCGATCATTTCACGAAACTTGCGTTTTTCCGCCATTCTTTAAGGAAAGTTGCAATTTTTCGCAGCCCTTTGACGAAATTGGCGTTTTTTCAGATTTTGTGACAAAAGTTTCGCCATCTTTTGATGAAATTCGCGTTTTTTCCACAAAAATCGCCAATTTTCTACGATCTTTTGATGGAATTCTCATTTTTTAGCGATCGATCGATAAAATTCGCGTTCTTTCCGCGATCCTTTGATGAAATTTGTATTTTTTCTGCGATCTTTTGACGAAATTTGCATTTTTTCCGCAATCCTTTGACGAAAGTTGCTATTTTTCCGTAGCCTTTTGACGAAATTCGTGTTTTTTCCGCGATCATTTGACGGAGGTCGCATTTTCCTGCCACCTTTTGACGAAAGTTACTTTTTTTTCGCAGCCTTTTTATGAAATTAGTGTTTCTTCTTCCGATCTTATGATAAAATTTCGTTTTTTCTTCGTGATCTTTTTACGGAATTGTTTTTTCGGCGAACATTTGTCGAAATTCGTGATGTTTATGTCCTGATTTTCGGACTAATGACCGATTTTTTTTCATTTCTTAAGAAATTACCCCTACGATGATTGTCTCATTTAATAACGGGCATTTCACGATCGCATGTCTAGAGTTTTCTCCGTGAATTATTTATATTTTAAAGGGAATCGGAGCTTCATCAATCGCACGTGGCACGGATCGTATTATTATAGCACATGACAAATAATTTCGAGCAAACTTTTTTTCTTCAAAATTTTAACAGTTGAAAAATAGTCTGCAGACCTTCTCAAGAGTCTGCGACGTGCGTCGCAGCGTTGCGCCGATTCTGCGCCCGGGGATGCAGATATGGGAAGAAGAGGAAGGGGGATCCAAAGAGTGGCCCAGCAGAAAGAGAGTCTGAACCGGTAAGAAATTGAAAATGGTCCAGGAAGGACCGAAATATATTTTTCATATTTTAAGCACCTTTTATGGTATTTGAGACTAGGTTTCAAAGATTTTATTATATGTAAATTGAAGACTGGTGTTTTGTGAATTATCTTATAGTTCATGAAATATTTCAAAACCAGACAATCTTTTATTTCATTCTTTTCTCATTTACAAAAATAAAAATATTTAAAAATACATACTACAGATTCAACACAGTAAGGAAGGATGGGGAGGAATGGGACAGTAGGTTTTTCTCTTTATGTATCATTCTAAACATTTCATCAATCATACATTAGATGAAGCAATGGTACCCCAAACTTCAGTTGAAAAAAGCAGCTGATCTGCATAAGATGGCAATTGTATAAAGAAGATTATTTCAATAATCAAAATTAAATTTGCTTCTAATAGTATACTTATTATGCTTCCTGTACATTAATTACTCTTGTTTATGTGTAGATATAATAGCTTCCCTATTTAAGGAATATTATACTGCATCCATCCATAATTTAAACTATGCCTAAAAGTAGCATTTTTGTTTATACAAGAAGTTTAACATAAAAGAAGGTAGAGGAAGGAATGGGACATGTTCGCAAAGGGGGAATAGGACAAATCTAATTCCTTCTTTTAATAAGATGAATGTAAATTGCTAATACGCAAATATTTTTAGAGGGTAGTATATTACTTATAACATTGAAAATTTATTTATTTACTTCAAAATGTAAATAAATTGAACTGATGATTTTTTAATGTCATCTCTGACTGACAATCCTGAATTTTCCTTCCTGTGATGAAGGTACTAGAATTTTATATTGTAGCACAGACATTATCAACCTTCAATCTTTATTAGACTGCATATATAGCCGACACTAGACTATCTGTGTCTTATCATACGGTTGAATCCATATCAACTCAGGCAGGGGGGTTACCTTCATAGTCTCAGAAGTTTTTGAATTTAACATATGTTAAAATTTAAGAAAAAGTAAGATGCCTGTATATTTTTGTTTTGTCCAAAAAAATTTCTAGCCCGAGATACAGGCCGCCAAAGATGGCATCCAGGGCACCATTTCCCATTCGCAATTTTCGATAAAAATTTTAAAGTGTTCTATCTCTTGAACGGTGCAAGATATTTTGTTGCGTTTTTTTTTTATTTTAAAGATAATATTCTTCTGCTTAAAATGATATACCCAATTTTGAAATATGTATTCAACTTTTCTTGTGGCAGCCTTTTGAAAAAAAAAATTTTTTTTCAAAAAAAATTTTTTTTCAAAAATGCCAATCTCAAAAATTTTGATTTTTTTGCTTTTGATCAATACCATTGGGAACTACCTTCACTGTAAAGGAGAACTTCCACTTTTGAGTTTAATAAGTTTTAAAAACATTTAAAAAATTCAGAGAATTTTACAGGAACTGTATATATACAGTTCCAGTAAAAGTCACTGAATTTTTGCTTATTTGTATCATTTTGTAAGAGTAAGCCTACTATATATCCTAAACAAGTTGGAAATTGCAATATCAAATGTGGCAAATGAGGTGCATTCGTACTATAACTAGTTTTATAAATATTCAGATCTTGGTGCAATAAGTGTTACACTCTTGGGCAAAAAGGCATGAATACAAAATTTATTTTGACTTCTATGTATTAAATTCAGTAATATGGAAGTAATATGAATCCATCTTAAAAAGGACTTAATCACCATGGCATCCTAGAATCATTACCTATTATAGTATATCATTGAATCCATTATGTATCATAGGACTTTTAAATAGAATGGAAAAAATTTTTATTAATATCTTTTTAAGTTTCTATTCGATTTTCATAACATTTGAAGTGATGCATATTTTATTTTCACTACAGAACATTGCATAGTAAAACAATCTTAATAACACACATCAATTACACAGCAATACAACCATATTAATGCAAGTTAGAGTTGAGACAGACGGGCAGACAAACCAAAACTATAAAGACATTCAACTATGTTGGAAAATGTTAAAAACACATAAATAGGTTGGAATTTGACTTTTAAAAATTCATATCAATCAATAGACGGAAGCATACTTTCATACAACCCTGTATTTTACATACTCTCTTTATCTTTATATACATGCCACTATTTAGCTAATATTTAATTAAGACTAAAACACGCTTAAAACTAGTGAAATCGCACTTCCAGAGTTTATCATCCATAGTCGACCATATATCTAATTCTTTGCGCAGACCTGTATATCATTTTTTCTATATTTTACAAACATATCTTAGTATACTAAATGAAGTTCAGTATAAAAATGCATAACTCATTTAAAAATCACCTTCAAATCACTTTTGTTAATACTCAGTAACTCTTATGATTTCTTTTGTGTACCCCTGTATATGATCTGCAGCATTTATACACACAATGCAATTTATATGGAAAAATTTAGTTAAACTTAAAAACTCATATCACAACTAAAAATGCACTTCCAGCAATCATCGTTAATATACAGTATTTTGTATACAGTAAAGTATTTGAAATCTTTTGTGTGTCCCTGTAAATACTATGCACTTTCTATTACACAGGAAGTAACTTGTAAACCACAGCAGCATATATAATTTTATTATATGTGAAAGAGTTTAGCATAATTAAAATATGCCACAAACAATATTCCCCTTATACCACTATCTAATGGAATTCTTTTGTGAGGATCTGTAAATGAATAATTTAATATTCTTTGCACCACTTATTTTACAGAATGTATATTTTAATGCATTTCATTTTAGTACATAGTTAAGATATTTTTTTTTCCATGTTTTGTTTTATGCTTCCATTCACTGAACTTTTTAAACACGCCTTGTATAACTTGTCAAAATCAAAAGTGGAAGTTCTCCTTTACAGGGAAGGTAGTACTCAATGGTTTTAATCAACAGCAAAAAAATCAAAAATTTTTAGATTGGCATTTTTGAAATAAAAAATTTTTTTTTTCAAAAGGCTACCACAAGAAAAGTTGAATACATATTTCAAAATTGGGTATATCATTTTAAACAGAAGAATATTATCTTTAAAATAAAAAAAAACTGCAACAAAAAATCTTGTACCGTTCAAGAGATAGAGCACTTTAAAATTTTTATCGAAAATTGCGAATGGGAAATGGTGCCCGGGATGCCATCTTTGGCGGCCTGTATCTCGGGCCAGGAATTTTTTTAGGCAAAACAAAAATATACAGTTATCTTATTTTTTCGTGAATTTTAACATATGTTCAATTCAAAAACTTTTGAGACTATGAAGGTAAGATTTTTTCTTTGGCTGCCTGAATTGACATGGATTACACCATACATTGTTTTATAGCTGTCCCATATTACCTCCCTGTTTTGAAATTTACAATTTCTTTAATTACAAAATTGTTTCTAGAAATTATGTTTCTATATTTTTCAAGGACATTAGAAAGTGTTTTATTTTGTATTCAATAAATGGGAATTTTTGTTTTTGTGTCAAAGTTGATTTTCTTATTTTTGTAAAAAGTGTCCCATTCCTCCTCACTCTCCCCTACCTTATACTAAGAGTTACAAAAAATAATATATTGTGTTACTTAAAGAAAAAGCAATAGTGCAGAGTGGTAAAAAGAAAGACATACTTCTTTTATTTCGAAGTTAGCAACACAAGTTCCTGTTTCAAAATCCCATACTCTAATGAAATTGTCTTCTCCCATGGAAGCGATGAACTCACCACTTGTCTTGCAAAACGAGAGAGATAAGACTTTACCACGATGAGCATTAGGTATAAATTTTGAATCTAGAATTATAGGGATGGAGGTGCGAAGATTAAAAAAGTAAATTGAACAGCGAGAACCATAAGCAACCAGGCCGGATTCACTAACATCAAGAACATGTGATAAATTCCGATTTATACAAGGTATTAATGGAACTTCAGTTGCCATTTTATGTAAGCAGTCAGTTTTGATTATAAGAATTTTTAAATGATAAATTTATAAGTCAAAATTTAAGTAAACAGACGTTGAAACAGCTAACAATCGTTTACATATATAGAATATGTTGACATTACCGGCATAACCATTACCATAGTGCAACATGTGATATGCATGCAAAGACATGCGCAGTTGCCATGAAAACAAGAACAAAGGCTGGGGATCTGTTTACGACTGACTATCAGATCGCTAGCTCAGAAAAGAGACTTAACCATATGGAGTGAAATTCAACGAAGAGCAAGACGCTTGATATATTCACATAAATTCAAAAAAATGGACTGTTAAAAATATCGTGAAAAATTACCTCTGTTTATAAAGGCTATCTATTTTTTGACCAATGATAATGCTACAAAAACGCCTATGGATCGTTCTCATTGGTCAGAAAATAGATAGCCTTTAAAAACAGAGGTAATTTTTCACGATATTTTTAACAGTGTATACAGTGTGGAAACCAGCTGTCATAGTAATACTTAAAAAAGTGCTAAAATATTGGATCCCTTATTAAATATCAAACGATGCTGAAATGGAGGATATTCCAAATATGGGTTCGAGGCTGAAAAAAGTCACGTGATACCGGTAATTTACCCAAGGAACTTCTAACTGATAAGAGGGAAAGATAATACTGCTTTGCCTCACGAATTGTTTCATTGGGTAGTGGAAATTTACATTACACGTCTACGGAGCCTTCCCTTCTTTGCGTTAGAAGTTTTTACCTTGACCACGTGATCAAAACGGAGATGGAATATCCTCCATTCAACGAGTCGATCACAGTGACATCTGCAGGATATTTTCTAAAACTGCAAGACGATTGGGTCCAAACACTGTAATTACCATAGATTAACATACAAGATGGGACATTTTCATAGAGCGTAATGGTATGCGATTGCGACCGTAGCGCCTTTACGCCCGTATTCACCAAAACTGGTTTAAACCTCGTATCACGGAACTTCCGGGTCAGAGTTAACCTGGCGTTAACTCTGGGTTAAAAAATTTCGTATTCACCAAGCTCGGATTAGCCGACCCGAGTGTTAACCCAACGAATTTGTAACAAGCGTTCTGATTGGTCGAAAAGAGGGTATGTAGTGTCAGAAATGTAAACAAGAGTTATGTCTCATTGATTTTGCTTGTTAATCGTCGATATACAAACATATGGTTTAAAGTAAGTAATTATACATTTTAATTTGCTTTTTGATAATTTTATCGCAAGTTGTATAATGATTACGATGTCCTCAGTTTAGAGTTATTATAGATATTTTCCCGATCTTTATTATGTACTTATTATTATTTTCAAACACAGTTTGTTACCCAACGTAAAATTCAAACACATTGCAGCATCGGTGTGCATTATTTCGGTTGGGATTCTCTATTTTAAAAAAAATTTCAGGCTGTAAACAATAAGCGTTTAAAAATTTGTAAGTATTACTGTTATTCTTCTGTATATATATATTTTTCAATAAGTGATTAAACTTTATTGAATATTACTTTGGATTATTCCCGTTAAAAGAAAAAAAAATCTTAATATTATTGTTTACCCTAACACTGATGAATCAAATTCCTATAAAACTGTGGAATAAAGAAATAGTGACTGACTATATGAATGCTCACCCATCTTAATTTAGTTAAACAATAACTTTGAATCAATTTGTTTATTGATAGTTGAGTCAAAGAATTTCTTGAAAAATTTTTCAGATTTTGATAGTAATGTTAAATAAAGACTTGATTAATCAATCAATATCTGGATTATGCCTTTTAATTAAAGAAAAATTGCTTAAAAGATGGACGGCAACAAACGCACGTCATATCAACATGAACTACATCAGTCAAGGGGTCTCTCAATGGGGTGTAATCTCGTACAACCGTTCCTGTAATCAGTGAAATCATACTGTAATCAACTCTTAATCATGCGTAATCATGTCATCACATGTAATCGGTGGTAATCAATGAAATCTTAACGTAATCACATGTAATCAATATAATCATAGTATAATCAAGTGTAATCTCGAATTAAAAATCTCGAGAAAAATCTATTTTGTCGCCATTCTGTCTTCTTCGAGGTCTTCTTCCTCTCGCTGTCTTCAGTTTAGAAGGAAGTTGGGGAAGGCGGGAAGGCAAAAGCAGAAATGAGAAATGCCCTCGGAAATGGCAGAAAGGCGAGCTCACAGATGAGGAAAGAGATAAGCTAGATAAGAAAGTAGTCTGTGTGGGAGGGCGGGGGGGGGGGCTTTCTCAAGAATTTGTGTTTGATTTTATTCAAAGAACGGTCATCACATTAGCAGTCGGCATGGGGCCATTGTAATGGAGGGAAACTTTCAAACTGGTCGGCCCGGCAACATTAGGACATATTTTTAACGGGTGAGCTGGGGCAACAACAACAAAGAAAAAAAAAATCCGCGGGCTGTCGAACCCGATTTAAAAATTCAAACGAAACCGATAAAATATGAATAATTTTCAATGGATATGACCAGTATTGGGGCAGAATCTGATTACAGAGTAATGAAATAATTGATTAAATTAAAATACATTATAATCACCTCATAATGCAATTGATTAACACGCAGAGCACTGAAAAGTAATTTCATTTTAAGCTTTTGAATTGTATAACCCGATAATTGTGTAAAGGATTACAAATCAATTCTTATTTAACATTTTAAGATTTAATTAGATTAATTTTAATCGATTACGTGCGGATTTCGATTACTCTTTTAATTATACAATCTAATTAACCTGCAATGGATTAAAATATGATTTCAATTACGTTTTTAATTGTATAATCCAGTTAACCTGTAATGGATTGTAGGTCAATTCCAATTATATGTATTTTAAATATAACTTAGATTACATTCTAATATATTACAAGTTAATGTCGACTAAGTGTATTTAAAATACGCGGGAGATGAGAGGGACCGCAAGCAAATTTTTTAAATCTGATATATATTATTTATAACATATAAAAAAAAAATAAAGATAGGAGGGAGTGATAATTGTCACCGGGGGGGGGGGGGCAAATTTTCTAACTTTTTTCTGGGTAGTAGTTTAGGTAATAGTTTTTCTAGTTTAGGGCAGAGGGGGCGGCACTTGCTCCGGCGTAAAAACGAAAGGCCAGGGCCGAAACTAACGGGTGGCAGAGGGGGCATGTGCCCCGGGCGCCAAATGAAGGCTTATACCTTTGGAATGGATCATTTTCTTCTGGTGGACTGATGGCTTCTATTATTACGAAACAGCCATTATAAATGAAGTGTTAGGTGAAGATGAAAGAGCAGTCGTAAAAAGTTAGAACTCTGATTTTCTGGTCAGAATGGAAAAAAAATGGCCATAATTTTTTTTGCCAAAAAAAATTATGGCCATTTTTTTTCCCATTCTGACCAGAAAATCAGAGTTCTAACCAAAAAAAATTATGGCCATTTTTTTTCCCATTCTGACCAGAAAATCAGAGTTCTAACTTTTTACGACTGCTGTTTCATCTTCACCTAACACTTCTTTTATAATGGCTGTTTCATAATAATAGAAGCCATCAGTCCATCAGAAGAAAATAACTCGGTGAAAGCGGAAACTCGGTTAAGCAGGACTCGGATAATCGGGACTCTAACTGTATATTTTATCAATGCAAAAACCCTTGATGGGTTAAAAGTTTCTGACGCAGCACTTTATCTTATGCTCTAAGAATTTTAAATATGGAACTTAAAAATACTGATATGAAATTTTGAGTGACGTTATGCTATTTCTTAAAAAATATATTTGTATTTATTTCATCTTTTTTTTATTATTATTATTTATAATCGCATGTGCAAAAGTTATGTTCAACATGAAAAGCTGCATAAAATTTTATTTGCTGTTGCTTTATCATTTACATCTCTCATAAATTCAAAATATGAGTTTTAAAAGATATGATATAAAATTTAAGTGACGCCTTGATGTGACTTTAAAAGGTTTGTTTTAAAATTCAATTTAAATTATTTTTGACTTGGTTAAAATATTTTTTTACATCTACACAATACTTTTAATTTTCCAATTCACTGTTAAATATATCACTTTCATTGAATCTATACTATGCATTGAAATGTATTTATTTCAATAAATTGATTTATCTTTTGTGTCACACTATTCAAAATTGTGAGTAAGATTTATGTAAATGGTTTCTTTGCGTCATTGTGTCCAAACTACATGAAATGTATGAAAAAGGATAGTTTGACGCAAATAAACCATTTACATAAATCTTACTCACAATTTTGAATTGCGTGACACAAAAGATAAATCAATTTATTGAAATAAAAACATTTCAATGCATAGTATAGATTCAATGAAAGTGATATATTTAACAGTGAATTGGAAAATTAAAAGTATTGTGTAGATGTAAAAAAATATTTTAACCAAGTCAAAAATAATTTAAATTGAATTTTAAAACAAACTTTTTAAAGTCACATCAAGGCGTCACTTAAATGCTATATCATATCTTTTAAAACTCATATTTTGAATTTATGAGAGATGTAAATGATAAAGCAACAGCGAATAAAATTTTATGCAGCTTTTCATGTTGAACATAACTTTTGCACATGCGATTATAAATAAAACAAAAATAAAATGATGAAATAAATACAAATATATTTTTTAAGAAATAGCATAACGTCACTCAAAATTTGATATCAGTATTTTTAAGTTCCATATTTAAAATTCTTAGAGCATAAGATAAAGTGCTGCGTCAGAAACTTTTAACCCATCAAGGGTTTTTGCATTGATATCATTACTTTTTTGAGGTTAGTGATAAAATGATTAAAAAAAAGATACTTATGGGATTTAATGCAGATTTAATTTTTACTATTTTATTACAATTTTCCTTATAGCAGTTTGTATATAAAAACAAGTGGTAAGTATAATTGCAGATCGCACAGAGGGTTTCATTTGATATTCCTTTAAAAACACTTTATCCTTAAATTAATAAATTCAAAATGTTAATTTATAATTATTAAATCCTTACATAGATGGTGCACCAATAGTTCCAATTTTCATGGGGCAGAGAACGCACTCTTTTAAACAAACCACCTTCCAATTGAAGTCATCAAAAACCAAGTTGAATAAGCCAGATCCCGTTGTGTTGTTTGACAAACAGCAGTCTCATGTCCCCTCCTCCCCCCCTTTTTCAAAATTTTTCAGACCAGTACCTAAGAATGGAACCGAAATATTTTTTTCTCTTCAGAAATTACGATAAAAAAATAGTATGCAGTACTCATAAATTTACTTTAATGCTATATAGGGTGATTATTAAGTTAATTATAACGTTTGGAATCTGTTGCATTGATGTCCGAAAGGTAGTTTCTTAGTTATGGAAGCTGGACCCATAAGGCACCATAGAGGGGTGAAGCCCGCTAGTGTCTATCATAATTATATCTGCCATGTGGACTAATTGCGATATTTAATCAAAATAGTCCCTCCCCTCCTCATCCCCGGAAATATAACAAATACAAAATGTGTCTTTGTAAAACTATCGTCAAATAGGTTTTTATTTCTTTTTCCCTAAAAAAAAAAACATGATTTTTATATCCGTAACGTAAATAGCGGACGAAGCCCGCTAGTTCCTATCATAATATATATTTTTAATAATTTTATATAGTCTATAATAAAAATCAGACTTAAAATAGTCTAGTTCCATGAGTACTTGTAGTGTCAGTTACATGCTACGATTTTTGGATACCAGTATTTTAGAACGGGAAAATGTGACTTATTTTATCGGAGATATCTCATTAATTGAATAAGGCGAAGCAAACTTTTTGAAAAAAAGGGGGCCAAAAAGCATGGCAGTTATCAGCTATGTGACTTTGTGCTAAAGTCCATTAATTTGATCTGCTTTAAAAAGATTACGGAAGATTGAATTATAGTAGAACCTGGATTAACCGAGCTTCGATTAATCGAGGTTTCTGTTAACCGAGCCGATAACAAAGTCTGATTTTTTTTCCTTTTGAATGAGCCTTAAAAATAACCACACTCTTTAGCTCATTGTCCGTGCTATACAGGCCCTTCTGCCCCCAAAAGCACTCAACTCCAAAGAAACATTGGACCCTGAGAAGTCAATAGCGAACAATGCTTTGTTTCCAGCGGCTGTGTGAACTTTCGTAAATTTTTCAATTTGCATTTTAAAATTTACTACTGGTAGTTGATTTTCCTTTTAAATTTGTTAAGCTGTGAAACAGAACTTTACATATATTTATTTTTATTATTTAAAAAACGTTCTATATATTTTTTAAAAGAGATGTTAAATTCGAAAGCACGGCGAGTTTTTACACACAGTTTTTATTAACCGAGATTTCCGATTTACTAACAGTCCCAGTTAGCTCGGATAATCGAGGCTGCTCTGTATAATTAAAAAATCAATGGCGATCTTACTGTAAACGGGTTTCCTTTTTACTGAGGGATTTCAAGACCGAATCAGCTGATGTTAGTTGCTGTTTCCGTGCTTAATCAAATAAGATTAGTTAAACATTTGAAAATTACCAAATATAAAAGGAACTAAGTCAACAGAGTCTTTGCTTTATGGTATTTTTTAACAACGCTATAAGAAAATGATTTTAAATAAGAGATTTTAAATGTAACGTTTTAAATCTGACATAATTTTCACCAAACTTTCCTTTCTCTTTGTAACATTCAACTGAAAATATTTTTATTATTAGAAAGATAATATTATTATTTGCGCTACCTTAAAATTGGCAACTATAGTTAAAAATATCATCTCGAAATTTGAAATAAAAATCTCATATAAATATATTTTTTTAATTTAAACTGTTTTGCAATATTATTATTTGGCCACTTTGGCCAATATGACGTAATTTCCTTCATTTACGACTTTTAACACATATCAATGAATTTATTAATTAAAAATTTTCTTTTTCTTTTAATATTCACGTGTAAATATAATTTTTATGACGTAATTTTCAATGTTTTCCTGCTTTTAATGCGTAATCATTTAATTCTAATTTGAAAATAATTAATTATTTTATAATTTTCTTTCATTTTAAGTAAGCATGTGTAAAAACAATTTTTATGACGTAATGTTTAATATTTTCCTGCTTTTAACACGTTATCATTTAATTCTAATTTAAAACGATTTTTTTCTGTTTATAATAGTCACGTGTGAATAAATTTTTAATTTAAAGGATATATTATTCTTTGCGCTGTTTTAACAATTGGCAACAATTTAAAATAACTTTTTCTAAAATATGTAAAAAATATCTCTGGAAATTCTGAAAATTTTAATTTAAAATTGAAATAAACCGTCAAAAAATTAGGCAAGTTAAAAATAATAAATGCACTCTGCAAACTTCGAGTTTCTATTGAATGATTAAATTGAATGAAAATGATTAAATTCCCATGTATATTTTTTTTCCTATGAGACTTTTTTAATGAGACAATTTTATCCAGATTTAACATTAAATATCTCTTAAGATAATTCTTCGATTTAAAAACTGTCTACTTCAACGTTTTTATCAAACTTTCTCTATAATACTACCCATTTTAATATTTTTGTATGCAGTAATTTTCTTAATATTTGCGAAATAGACCTCTAGTCACAAGAGATTCTTTCAAAGCGGCGAAGAGCGTTAGTTTTTTTTTTCCGAATAAGAGACAAAATGTAGTACGCAATTGCGTCAAAAGATGGCGACACCAGAATTCTGATATGCTTATTATGTAAACTGTAAATATTGCAAAGTTAAATAAAAACAATTGTCTCGGGGTTATCAAACTTCATTGTTATTTATAAATAAAACATTTCAACTAAATTATTTATTATAAAAGAATTATTACATCACAATAGTTTTTATGCAAGGAAAATAATAATTATAATAATAATAATATTATCGATGTCAGTGATTATATATTGATTGACCGTCATAATAATAAAAAAATGATATTATAAAAAGAAGAGCTGAAACGAATTATTTTTTTACGTTTCTGATCGTGTGATTTATATTCAAATAATAATTATTAATGTATATGTTTTGTAAAGTAATTGAAATTAAATATATTTATAAAATTTGCCAAGAAATAATCATCATCAAATTGGCGTCATTATAATTGTAATTTTATTTTACTTAATAGCAATTAAAAAATTACAAAGGAACTGAGAATAATGGTCAACTAACAGACTTTAAAAGAAAAAAAACAAAAAAAAAACCACATTCACATGCAAAAACAAGTACCAGAGAGTATCGAACTGCCTATCTTAAGATCAGTAGACGATGGCCCTTAACCACTCAGCCACTGGGAAGACAAAATTTTTCTCCCCAAAAGTGGTTAAAAAGAAAGCATGTGTATGAATACAGTGTCATGCATTTTCGGTGAAATTTCCATAGAATGGCGAAGAAATATAGTCCGATTTTTCATGCGCATTATAAAACGAACAAGAGTCTTGCTGGAAACAAGTAAATTGTTATTTGGTTCATCTGAAACATATTTATTTGATTTTTTAAAAATCGCCCGTGTCATTTTCGAGAGAAAAAAAATCGAATTATTTAACGAACGAGAGTTTTCCCAGAAAAAAGAAAAGTGTTATTCACCTCGCCTTAATCACATTTATATTATGTATAAATTTAAATATAATCGTTAGAACCGTTTTCGAGATTTTCAAATTAGGAACTTCCTCGATATCATACCAACGTTTTCACTTTAAAAATGGCTATTTAGATCTCAAAATATACTGCACGTAGAAATGTAAAAATTTCAGTATACGATTAGACTGCAGATATAAGATTGTTCTAGAAAATTCAGAACAATAAGACCTATATCTGCTGAGATATTAAAAGGCGGCTTTTCGCGTTTTCTTTGATGTCGAGTTAGCTGTATATATGAGTTCCGCCATCTACGAATTCTATGATACGATACGATACGATTTTAACGATACGATACGATACGATTTTAGGCTTAAGGCTGCGTCACTCGGAATACTACCGTCTTCCATGATTTTTAAAATGATCTTTAGAATATTTTTGTTGGTGTTTAGAGGGGAGTAATGACCCCCGTGACCTCCCCCTTGGATCCGCCATTGTAGATTACGTAGTTCAGTATTACATATTTTAAGATTGCATGTTTTAAATTTTTAAATAAGTCGGCTATTAGAAAATTAGTAAAATTCTCTTTGTAAATATACTTTGTGGAAGAGGGGGGGGGCGGCAAAATCCATGCTTGCCCCGGGTGTAAAAAAGGTTAGTTTCGGCCCTAGGCGAAGAGAGCGCCAAATGGAAATTTTGTTTGTCGTTTGATAGAAAAATGTATATATATATATATATGTGGAATTTTGATAAAATTGTCTTGCAGTTAAAAAAATCCAAACACGTAAAAATAACCAAAAGTAAAATTTAAAATGTATGCAACGAAAATAGAAAAAAAAATCATTTAAAACTATTAAAATGCAAGCGAGAACGTTTTTTAAAGAACGCTCCCATAGGTTTAACATTAAGGTTGCAGTCAGGTGCGGCGCCAAAACTTGCCCTACGGGGGGGGGGGGGCATAGTATCGCGCACATTTTTATGATATGAATTTTTATGATATGTTCGGGTCATACCCGACCCGAACCTGTAAATTATATATCCACTCAGCCTGAACCAGTTTAAAAAAATTCGTTGGATTAATTGATCCTAATCTGACAAACTTCGACCCAGAACGGACAAGTTTCAATTCGAACCCAATCCCACCCCAAAACTGAAAAAATAAACATAAAAATCCACAATGGAATAATGGAAAAGTAGCCTACAATTGTATTTCTAGTATCAATTATATTTTTTATGAAGAAAAACAATATTTCTGTATATGTGCTCCTTGATACCCAAGTAATATAATGTTTCATTTTTAAGTATATTTTGGAGAATATTTTGAGAAATCGGGTAGAATCGAACCCACCCACCAAAAGCAATTTAAGTTAACCCAACTCGAAAAATATAAGTCAATTCGAACCTCTCTGAAAAAATATTCAGTTTAGCCGGATCCGATTCAAACTATCAGTCGGGTTTAGTTTTGTTTGCCCAACTCGATACAGGGTAGATTCGAACCCGAAACGAGATCTGAGCACGACAAAAAATTTCATCCTCCACATTTCGACCCGAACCCAAAATACTCGAACCTCTTAATTAAAAAAAAAGTATATATATATATATATATATATATATATATTACCATTAATTAAACATAACCTGCCACCGTCAATTATTATGAATTAAAGCTGTAAGTATTAAAAAAAATATTATAAGAAGTATTATGGAAGAAAAAAGAAAAAAGTGGACACCGACAAAAATTGAAAAGCTTATACATTGAATTACGTTATCGAGGGCACAGAATTCAATGATATAAGCAAAATGGTTGTTTTCTGTGGGAAAAATAAGCTAAAGCTAAAATTAATTTTCCCCTGTGCCCGAACAACCACTAAAATCAAGTGAATTGATTAAAAATGAAAGCAGAATAGAAACAAATAATATGAAATGGAAGAATCAATAAAACGTATTTAAATATTTATAGGATATAAAATAGAAATAATAAACACCATACCGATTAATATTTCAGTATTTTACAAAAATCCATGTGCACATGTCTTCCAGTATATCAAAAAGATTAAGGTGAATAAAACAGTTAAGAAATCACAGTAAATGATACCAAAGGATGCAGTTAATACATTTTGAAATAAAATTTGAAATACCTTGTAAAACAAATTTAATCTAATATAAAATAAATAGATATTAATTACATTATTTAAAATGCACTATTAAATTAATAGATAGCAGTTTAACAATATCGTCAAAATTTAGCTAAAAATACACCCTGGTGTATAAATTATAATTGAAATGGAGCTAGAAAAATTAAAAAATAGAGCAAACTGAAAGATACAATTTTAGTGCTGCCATCTATTAATAATTATATTAAACATCTATAGCAAGATAAAAATTTGCAAGCTTTTGAATGTAAATAACTGTTTAAACAGCAAAACCAAACAAATTCTTATACATAGAGAATTATAGAACAACCACTAAAATCAAGTGAATTGATTAAAAATGAAAGCAGAATAGAAACAAATAATATGAAATGGAAGAAACAATAAAACGTATTTAAATATTTATAGGATATAAAATATAAATAATAAACACCATACCGATTAATATTTCAGTATTTTACAAAAAACCATGTGCACATGTCTTCCAGTATATCAAAAAGATTAAGGTGAAAAAAACAGTTAAGAAATCACAGTAAATGATACCAAAGGATGCAGTTAATACATTTTGAAATAAAATTTGAAAGACCTTGTAAAACAAATTTAATCTAATATAAAATAAATAGATATTAATTACATTATTTAAAATGCACTATTAAATTAATAGATAACAGTTTAACAATATCGTCAAAATTTAGCTAAAAATACACACTGGTGTATAAATTATAACTGAAATGGAGCTAGAAAAATTAAAAATTAAGGCAATCTGAAAGATACAATTTTAGTGCTGCCATCTATTAATAATTATATTAAACATCTAACGCAAGATAAAAATTTGCAAGCTTGTGAATGTAAATAACTGTTTAAACAGCAAAACCAAACAAATCCTTATATATAGAGAATTATAAACCTAATATAAATCACACAAAGTATTTAAAACTATTGTTAATAAAATTTAAAAGCATACAATATGTTCTATTAGCTAAATTATTTAAACTAAACTAAGAGTTTAAATAATGTTAGAACATTGATAATATATAGCATATATCTATATGCTATAAAACAAAATAAATTCAGTAATAATTAATATAAATAATTATTAAAAATTATCTAAAAATTATTTTTTAATGAATTATATATAAGATATTTATAAAATGAACGGGAAATAACAAACATGTGGAAGTATATAGAAGGTTAAATAATACTTAAAATCCCATTACTTAAAACGCACAAATATAGAATGTGGATTATTTTCAGACATCCATAAAAATCCATAAAGTATGAATATGGGACATTCAAAAACATTAAACTAAGAGTGGCATACTATTAGTAATTAATATGATATTGTCCTTAGTAAATTAAAATTTAAAAACAAATAATTGTAAATTAGATTAATGAATAATTAAGCTAATTATAATATTAATGAAAATCTCCAACTTACATATAAAATATCAAATCAACATCCACATAAAATACATAACAAAAAAATAGTAATAATACAAGAGCCCCGCCTTTTTTTTTTTTATAAATAATTAACCATTGCGTATTATCCAGACAACACCACCCTCCTCCGTACTCTAACATCTACCCACCCAACCAACCTATAATATTTTTTTATTATTTTACAATTTTTAATTTTTTATAGATATTTTTTTTATTTTATAATTTTTTTGTAATTTTGTTTACGCATGTGTTAATTTGTGTTTATAGATCATGTAAGAAAAGTACTAATTGTATATTAATGAATATATGAATTTTTTTGGAAAACCATGATTTAATGCATCATAAATTAGTTTTTTAATATTATTGTTAATTAGAGGAGAAGAACATAAACATTTTATTCTATATAAATGATTAAGTATTATATTACGAAATACAGAATGATGTAGACAAGATTTAAAATTTGTAAATGTATTAACTGTGAATTTAAATTCTTTACGTTTGTCATACAAATCTGTGATTGTTTTATTGTCTTTTATTGTAATTTTAAGATCTAAGAAGTTAATTGTATTGTTAGATAAAAGGTTTTCCGTTAATTCCAAATTAGTGGGATAATCAACTGGAAATCGAGTAATTGCAGATTGATCAGTTTCAATTAAAATGATGTCATCAATATAACGATATAAATGTAGATTATTATTAGTAAAATTGCGTTCATAATGAGATAAGTATAAGTCTGAGAGTAAACTGGAAGTACAACCGCCTTGTGGTATACCGACATGCTGTAAATATAAAGTATTATCTTGCAGTATATAATTATTATAGATAATGAAGTTAGTTAAAGATTTAAAATATGCAATATCTATATAAGATGGTAATTCCAGTTTTTTATAATACTTTTTAAATAATGCATTTATAATTTTATGTAAATCTAATAGGTCTATATTATTAAAAAGATCTTTGAAGTCATATGTCGTTATATTACAAACAGAATGAAGATTTTTTAAAATCTTAACAAGTTGATAGCTATTTTTTATACAATGTGTATTATCATTGTTTGTAGTAAGTTCATATATTTGATTAAGAATTTTTAAGAGAAGTGTATTGGCTTTATTATTATATGTATTACAACCAATAGTAACAGTCCTAAATTTAATAGGAGTTTTATGAAATTTGGGAATAAGAACTAAATATGGATAATTAAAATTAGTAGATAAAATATTTAAAAGTTTATAATAACTTCGAATTTTACGATTATTTACAATAACATTTTCATTAGTTTTTTGAAAAGACTTATTAGAAGAAATAGAATTTGTAAGAAGTTGGTGATAATATGATTTACATATAATAGCATAATTGTTAGGAGATTTGTCTACATATGTAATAACGAAGTTTTTTTGTAATTTAGTAATTTGTTGGAAATAATGCTGTGTATTAATAGAAACCAAATCAGCAATATTATTTTTTAAAGCCATAGTTAATTTTTCAATTACTAATATCTTCCATTGATTAAAATATTCAATAGGCTTATTATAAGAGATAGAAATTTTATAAATAAAAATATCAATATCATATGTAAACTGTTTGATAATAGATTTAACATTAAATTTAGATGGAAGTCTATATTTAGTACCATAACCCATTAGTTGTTTATATTTAAAATCATGAACAATATCAAGATTTCCAGTGATTATATGTCCATGATCATTGTTTATGTATTTTTTTAGAGTGGGGTCTTTGCAGTTACACGGAAAAGTACTTGCAGCAGATGTATTTTTTGAAAATGTATTATAGTTAAAAATTTTTCTCCCAATTGTATTCGGATATTTAAAGGTTTTTGATATATGAAGATTATTGATAGGAAAAAAACAATTTTTATCATTAATTATAGAATTGATATTAATTTTATTAAAAATGTGATTTGAAAAAGTAATTATCATTTGAGTATTCATGTTCTGAATTTTGTGTTTTTTTTTTATATTAATATTTAAAAGATTAACCCTACTCATAATAAGGTCAAAGTAAATATCAGAGAAATGTTTAGAGAAAGATTTACTTAGAAAGACATTTAAATGTTGTACCAGCTGTTTCTTTTTAATAGCAAAGATGTTTTTACGAATTAACAACCAGTTATAATTTTCTAAGTAATTTCGTTGAAGATCATTAATTTGTTTTGTGATAGATTTTTTGGAAACTACAACTGATGATGAACCCTTTCCGCGTTTATTACGTGCTGTTTTAGCATTTAAATTATGATTAAGAGTAGGATAAATTGGAGAATAATCAATATTGTTATTTATAGATGTGAAGACTTTGACAGGTCTGTTAAATACTTCACTGTTAAGTCCATAAGGATATATTGTGTTATAATATTTCATATATGATGATTCCATATAAAGACGTTCTGATTTATTTTTTAGAATTTGAAGGATTTCAATTGTCGTATTTTTAAATAGATGTTTATGAAAATGTTGAATTTCAGATGTAGATTGTATATTTTTTGCTTTGTTATTATTAGAGTCTGATCGATGATGATTGATTCGTTTATGAATTGGACCTGATGTTTCACCAATATATTTCATATTACATAAGTTGCACTTTATACTATAAATAACATTAAATGCTTTACAAAAACTTGAATAATTAGGATCTGAGACAATTTGTGTCTGAGCAGCGTATGGACATGTCTTGCACCGAGAATCATAGCACTTACGAAAAAATAAAGGACGAGGGGGAGAGTATAAATGGTCGCTGGATGACGATCCAGGAACAACCCAATTATTATTCCTGTACCGGGCACTACACTGCATAGATGCTAAGTGTATCTTGCCGGTATCGAGATGTTTACTAAGAACTGCCATATAAAAATTATGTATGGAAAGTGCAATAATTGCCATAAAAATAAGAAATTTTAATAATAAAAATTAATAATTTAATTAAATTAGCCTTGATTAAATAATAAAACTTGAGTAAGAAAAAAAATATATATACAATATTTACAATCATAGAAGCAGAACGCAGAAACAATCTTCAAATTATCCAAAACCAAATTATGATAACCCAAATAACGTAGATGAATAATATCAAGAAACCACTAGACTATTTTATAACAAATAAGTCTAAAAAGATCCGCATAACATCCAAATCCTAGAACAACTATAACCATGCAAAGACTACCAAAACGCTTACCCAACTAACTACTCAGATCAAAGTAATATGAATTTAAACTAAAGGAAATTAACATTAAATCTTTGAATAGAAATAATTATTGCTACCATATTAATGAAATATAAAATGAATAATAATAATAATTATATATAATAATCATATAAAATGATTATCTCTACAGAATTATGTAAAGCTATAGCACAAATAGAAAATATATAGGACAATATCATACACTAACTACAAGAAAATTCAGATAAAATCATAACTAGAAAATTAAAAAACATTAAATAAATCGTTGCAATGATAGGAATGAAAAAATTAATGGAATCCTAAAATAGGTATCAGATAACTACATGGTAGAAATCTTATTGATAATACACATAGATTGTGCGCTAATTGCAGCAATGATCTAAGCGTATAATATTTAAAAGATTGCTAAATAATTTAGCGACCTGGGAATATATAAAAATATATATAAGATACCTTAAGGAAAAAATACATCAAAATGAATTGTTGACATTCAAAATGAAAAGATATTTAAAATATCGTATAAAGCATACATTCATAATTACTTGCGCAAATGCATCATAGTAATTTGAATGCTAATATATTACCATTAATTAAACATAACCTGCCACCGTCAATTATTATGAATTAAAGCTGTAAGTATTAAAAAAAATATTATAAGAAGTATTATGGAAGAAAAAAGAAAAAAGTGGACACCGACAAAAATTGAAAAGCTTATACATTGAATATATATATATATATCCATATTGTAATGCAACTATGCAAAAGTAGTGCTAAAATGAATCAGAAAATAAGCAGTTTGGATTGGAATACACCCTTAAAGGTCGGCCTGAGCCGATACAATTTCTACAAAAAATTCAGATTTTTCTTATCATATAATTCCTTTAAAGAATACTGCATACATATTTATGGGATAATTATGCAGTTTTAAAATTAAGATGTGTTCGCAAGACAGAAAATACACAATAGCAACATTAATGATTACTTAGATTCTTAGACGTTTCAACATCAAATAAGGATTCATTAAAAAATTAATGTAGTTTAGAAAAGAAAGGATAAAAAAAAAAAACAAATCTTTTGAAGCTGTATAACAAAAAGTAGATTCGTGAAAATATTTCACTGGCCGTTATTAAGGGGGCTGGTCTCTCAGCTTCCGATTTTTCCCTCTCTAATGTAAAGTCTATGTACATTTGATGCATTCGTATATTTAAAATATCTCCTCGGGAAATTAATATTTTTAACTTCTATTTTTCAATTCCTACTATTAGCTCACACTCTCCCTATATTTATTTATATATTTATATATTTATCTTGTACAAATTTTCAATCGTTAATAAAATACTCATTATTCATCCTATCAGGTTGAAATAAATTTTTTAAAACTTGTACTGGATGACAATTGATGTTAATAAAGTTTTTTTCAAATATTAATCAATTAATTAAATTTTAATTAATTAATTTTAGTTTTGCATGGGAAACAAAATGGCCGCAATTGGTTATTGAATTTCAATGAAAGTATTTTCAATAAGGGTTACCATAGGGGGGGAACCTGTTCTGTCGCCAAATACCGCCAAGTTTGTCGCCAACTTGGCGATATATCGCCAAATTTGGCGGCCAAAATGAGTCGCCAAAAGTGACGCCAACTTGGCGATATCTGTAATATTTCGCCAAATTCCCATAGAGTTCCATTGTAAACCTACTTGCTTATAGAAAATCAACAAATTGAGATATTTTAATGCAACAAAAACTCATATTAGCTTGATTATATTAAATTTTTCTTTGATGGCCTAAGTAGGAATTGACTTTAAAAACAAAATTTTTACATTACTTGTTTGTGTGCACTTCCTAAAAGATGTCTCTTTTCTTAGTTCTCAAAATATTTCTAAAGTATAGAGTTAATTTTATATGAAGTGTTAAAATCGTACTCACAGTTCGCCCGCTTTTGACACATAAAATATTAAATTCAGCGTAGATTTTAGAAATATTTTGAAAACTAAGAAAAAAAAGAGATCCTTTAAGAAGAGTACACCGAAAAAAGATGTTAAAAATATGAATTTCCTCGAGAAGATATTTGAAATATACGAATACCTCAAAAGTCCATAGACTTAAAACATTACGGAGCAGAATTCCGAAGCTGAGTGACCAGCCCCCTTAAGGCTTTCCTCAAATCCAAAGGAGCTACTTTGACACATTTCTTAATCCATTTCTTCTCGGAAACTCATAAGATTGGCAGGTGTTCTTATTCAGAAACTAGTAATCGAATGACGTTTTTTGATAAAGGCAATATATCTTTGATAATGTCAAATTTAGCGTTTTGAATGAAATTTCAGGAAGCGACTGCATGGGAAAGGAAAAAAATATGCAGCCACGTGATAAGAATCTGTTATAACTCGACAAGTGATTTATTTATCCAAAATGCTATTAGATTCCAAATCCCTTCAGTGGCTTGTCAATTTTATACCTTCACAGTTAAAAATTAGTCAGAAAATGTGTCAAAGTTTTGAGTTGTTGAGCAGTGAATTTGAGAACCACCTTAAGGTATATTTCTAAAAAGTACGTTAACAGAAGTTCATTAAGGCTATTAATATTTTTACGAAACACATTGCCTACCCTACACATACTGAAAACAATTCTGGCCCTGCTCGACCATGTATAAAAAGAAATGCAAGCCTGATCTCAGACCAGCACAAATCTGCTAAAAAAAAAAATAAATAAATAAAATAAAAGAGCCCGGGTCAGACATCATGTAGCTCTCTGATGCCGATCTCTACATTGGACATGTTACATTTCTGTATTGATGTTGTCAAACTAGCATTGGTTCGTGACGCATATTACATTTATACTTATTCTCGCGAAAGCCATATTCATTGAAAATAGCTCATTTTGTCGGCTTCGTTTAAATTTTTATATCTGGTCGCAGGCCTGCTAAATTTTTTTATCGGCCCGGCTGGCACGTGCAATTTTTTTACCGGACGGACCCGACCCGTTTATTTTGTTTATCGGCCCGTTGAAAAAATTGTCTTAATTCTGCTCGTTTGGCCCGTGTCGACCTCTAGGCTGAACTACATAATTAGTCTTGTCAAATAACGAAATCTAAACAATCCGAAAAAAAATTTTGCTTTATACAGGTTTCCATCATAGAAAGTATAATTGTAGGTATTCTTTATTTTGGAAATATCGAGGGGAACATGCAATATTTTTCATTGAAAATAGGATTCCGTTATAGACAGATTTCATTTTCACATTTTTTACGGTAGTTGTGAAAATACCGAGAAAAATGCAAACAAAGGCGAAGTATACTCGTATTTAAAAAAAAAAAAAAAAAAAAAAAAAAAAAAATGCTACGAAAAAGTAAAAACGCACAACGGTAGCTATCGACTCATTGACTTCACGTATCATTTATGAAAAAAAAAATAAAAATTCAAGTGAGAATTCTGAAAAGAACACTCCCATAGGTTTAACATTAGCGTGGGAGTGTTTTTCAACTCTTTCCGTCACTCTGACAAACTTAAATGCTAATGTTAAACCTATAGGAGCAATCTTTACAGATTTCTCGAAATATTTTAAAATTTACTGTTAAATTATCGTACACAAAATAATTTCTTTTGTATACGATTCCCGAGGTCGATACCCATTGTCGTGTTTGTTTCAATTTTGATTAGTTTTTTTAAATGAGGATAATTTTATTTTCACAACCGGTTCCAAAAAATGAAAGCGTTTGCATATGAAAAAACTAATTACAATCGAAATGCACAACGATGGGTATCTATCGAATCGTCCTCGGGTATTCTATGCAAAAACAAATCCTTTAAAAATATTAAAATATAAGCAAGAAATGTATAAAGATTTCTCCCATAGGTTTAACATTAGAGTTGAGTTTCTTTGTGAAACTAGTCACGTAAAGAAGCTGGAACGCTGATGTTAAACCTATGGGATTGCTCTATTGAAAATCTCTCTTTCTTTTAAATGTTTTATTTTTCTGTCTTGGAATGGCTGAGGTTGGTTAACAGTATTTACTTTTTCGATTTTAGTTGCATATATATATATATATATATATAATGTTATTTGTCACTTTCAGAACAGATTGCGAAAAATAAATCTTCTAAAATCGAAAACGTACAAACTAGAAACATTAAAGATCAATCTCAGATAAACTAAGAAAACAAAATCATTTAAAGATATTAAAATGCAAGTGAGAAATTTGAAAAGAACGCTCTCACAGATTTAACATTAGCTTGCGAGTTTCTTCGCGTGCCAAGTGTAAGATCATATGAACTCAAAAACCAGATTTTTTTTTGCCATGTTTATTCGATTTAATATGGAAAAGTTGTATCCTGTATAATAAGCAGTTAAGTTGTCGATTGTTAAGTTCGGTTAAGTTCTTGGCATTTGTTTGACGCTTGGTTACTTTTTATGGCTTGGCTCGGCAGACAGTTCCGAAGCCAGGAATTTTTTTCGGAAAATAGGTCCTAACCTTGTCATATATACCAAAAAAAAAAAAAAAAAAACCTATGAAAACAGAACCTGTATACAATGTAATCTTAAACAGAAAAATTCATTGTCCCGATTGAAGAGTTACTAAACTTGAAAATATAACTTATAAAAGGGAAACCTGTATAAAACGATTTTTTTTAGATATCTTACGATTTTGTTTTCACAAAGGAAGATTTTCGTGGTCCATTCTCAACGTTTACCTCTAAAGACAAAAAAATGTCTGAAACAGAATTTTTTTAACTGCCCCTTGCTATTCCTTTGATACAGACTTTCTTTTACATACATAAAATATTTTACATACGCAAACATGCATGCATGCACACACACACACATATATATATATTAGAATATTTGTGTAATAATAGAATTTTAATAAACTTTAAGATTGTATTTCCTTATTTATACTTTACAAAATAGCTTATGAAGATAAAGAGTAAGACCAATCTCTGTAATTGAATGTATTACTAAAATAGCTTTGTAGATTAGAAAAGGATTTTAGAATCTCTATAATATAAAAAGGCTGAGTATATACACCGTTAAAAAAAAAAAAAAAAAAAAAAAAAAAAAAAAAAAAAAAAAGTTTTCTACGGAAATAAAACGTAAATAAGTGTTAAATAACCTAGATTGTTTCTTAGTAGTAACATACCATATATTTCAGCATTTAACACACAGCTCAAACATAAATCCAGAATATTTGTTAATGCAAATGTTACTTATTATTGTGGCATAACTATTTCAGTTATTTATTAAATAACATTTCTGTGTGTAAATATGTTTATTTGAGCTTTGCGATATTTGCTAGAATATACAGCATATACAAGTATGCTCCCCAAATGTGTATACTTTAAAGTAGAAAACGACAACTGTTTTAGAAGATATTGCAAAAGAGAAACTATTTATATATTATAAGCTTTTATTTAACTTAAAACTTCATTCCTCTATACATATACACTGTATACTCTAACCCTGTGAAAAATGAACCTGTCTATAACGGAATCTTGCCTTAAATGAAAATGAAATAAATACCATATTATTATGAAAGCTAAGTCGAAAACCTGACAAAAACTAAATTTTTTACCAATCTTTACGGTAGTCAACAGATTTTACCGGATTTGACTGTATGCATATGATTTATTCAGTAAACTCTTACCTCATTCGGGAAGGGCATCCAGACACCCCCCCTCCCCCCCCCCACACACACACTTCCTTGCCTAAAGCTCTGTGTGTGTAACAAAAGAAAATTTTATTAAAGTCATCTTTTGACAAAGGTTCTACGATTTTAAACAGATCATAAAACTTCAGAAAATTCGCCTCCTGTTTCTTGTTTGCTGATTGACAAAAATTTCACAGAGTTGAAATAATATATCGATCATTTACTTCAACATCAGAACTAAAAAATCGCGATTTTTGAATTATGACGTTGTTGCAACAAAGAGCGTATCAGCATGTTTTAGAACAGAATAATCACATTCGGGTTTTTACAGGTATTTTGAAATTCGCAGCTTCGAACAAAACACAATAACTAACAAGTTCAATAAAACTTCACAATAACTAGTCTAACAATGACATTACTTTTTTCTATTTCAAGTAGGAGATTTAAATCTATTGGTGATAATTCTCGATATAGAATTATAAAATAAATTAAGATTCACCAAATTATGTTAAGTGTGCCGCTTTTGTATTCATGTAAACTCATTTTTTTTTACCAGGGTCGAAACTAGCCTTTTTTGAGCCCGGAACAAATATGGATTTTGACGCCCCCCCCCCCCCCCCATCTCACGCACAATAAAAGTTATCGACCGCAGATACCCTATGTAAAAGAAAAAAAATTCTTTAAAAATAAAAATCATTTAATAATAATTAAAATGCTACAAGGAAATATGTAAACAACGCTCCCATAGGATTAACATTAGCTTGACAGTTAAGAGCTTACACTATTCACGCGAAGAAACTGGACCGCTAATGTTAAACCTATGACAGCGTTCTTTTAAAAATTTCTCACTAGCATATTAATAGTTTCAAATGATTTTATTTTCTTCTGTAAATAGCTGAGAATGAATTCTACAAGGGCTACAATCACTCTACCAGGGAGCCAACCCAAAAATGGCAAATGCATGAACCCCTGGCAGAAGAAATCCCTCCGCCAATCAGCCAAGAAAACTGATCCAGAAAACAGCGACACATATATTGAAACAAAGTACAGTCGGCCCCGCTTAATTGCATACAGTTGGTTCCACTGAATTGTATGCATTTAAGCGGGTTATGCGTTTAAGCGAGGACAGCAATTAATGTTAGCAGTATACGTTATCAATTGATTATATACCACAGATATGATAAATATTAATGAACATCATTTACCTAATAATTTTAAAAATATTCTTTTAATAATTTAGATTTTAATTATTAATTTTAAATAATTTATTATTACTCTCTATATAACAATATATGGAATAAGGTATAATGTATTATTACACTATTTACGTTACATGGTTTAATTTTTCATTATAATGTATGTAAAATTAAAATGAAAGTAAAAAAAAAAAAAAATTGTTTTAAATCATACCTTTGAAAATAAATAAATTCTGCATAAATTCATTTTATTTTTCAATTATTTGTCAATTTATCACTTTTTTTTCTTGTTGTTGTTGCCTACACAAAAAATCTTTTAGGGAAATTTGTTTTTTCCTACCTCGGATACTGTATTTCTCAATTTCCGGCGCTAAATATTGTTCCTTTATTCTCTTGACCATCCCGATTGTATTTTCCCCCGATTCCAGGATTTTCCAAAAAGTACCCCCAGCATATTGAGTCACTGTATGTACGACAAGCTTTAAAAGACAAGAAAAACATAATTGTCCAAATTCAACACTCCTATGCGTTTCCTAGAATTTAGATAATAAAGTCTTCTTTCACGACGGTTTCTGTTCTTCGATCGTAGATATAACAAACAATTGTTACAACAACAAAAAGTTCTTCCTTTCTTCCCATTCATCACTATAACAGGAATTTATAAAATGCGGATTACTAGATTGGAGATATTTATGCAATTAACCGGGGATTGTTATGCGATAAAACGAGTATATTTAACATTAACCTTATGGGGAGCGTTTTTGTTCCACGGCATTCTATGCATATAAGCGGGGTATGCAATTATCCGTTACCCGATTAAGTGGGGCCGACTGTATTACGAAAACTATGGCACCCAAGTACCATAGATAAAAGTATAAGAAACAGCAATTACAGTCATTTACAAGCATATGACTTATAAGTAAACACAAAATCATAAAGAAAACGGAATAAAAACAAAGTATAGACATATACAAAAATAACACATGACTTCTATGTAAACACAAAAATTAAAATAAAAACAAAATGAAAACAGTGTTTAAAGTTATTTACAAATATGAAAGGCTTAGGAATGAGGAAAATAATAAAGTTCAATAAAAGTTCACGAAGATAAACAGGCAGAAACACCGTAGAAAAAAAAAAGATTCTTTAAAAGCGATATTTGATGAAAGAGTAGAGTTTATTAATTCGTTGTATAGGATGCAGAGTTTTTTTATAATTTGATTTGGATAACAAAACGTTCTGAAGATTCCAGTTCAATGTTCTATTGCGGACATCACAGGCTTTACTGCTACAAAGAAGGAATCGCAAAGGTCTGGATAAATGTTCCATTTTACATAGATTTTTATATTAGCGGGTATAAATTGTACAGTGTTAATTTCGTAAAACTTTAAATTTTTTCCATTTATGGCACGCTTCGTTACAGACATGTTCTAATGTCGTAGATTTAACTATAGTACATTTATGCTCTCAAGCGGTTATTATCAGTGACGGATCCAAGTGGAAGGAGACGGGGGTCATGACCCCCCCCCCCCTCGTAAACAACAGAAAAATGCTAAAAGTTATTAAAAAATGAAATATATCTTAAATTCTTTCAATCCCCCTCCTCCGAAGTTTGTTCAACAATGCGAATCTCTCTGACTCTTTAAACCTCTACTCAAATCAAAGTTAGGTAATTTCTGATACATGTGTGAAAATATTTCTAATCTCAAGAAATTTGAAAGTGCACTTATTCGGAAACTGTGTGATCGAAACTGTTTTCCATATTTCAATAAAAGCGAAGAATCTTACCAAAAATTCCATAAAATTTGGCATTTTAAACTAAATTTCCGGACGCGAATGCGAATTGCTCTCTCATGATGACATTTCTGTGGCTCTCAAGTCCTAAAAATTGGCTTAAAATGCTAACTTGACAACATTTCTTAATCATTCTTCGCATTTATAAGAAAATGGGAAATGCTACGATTTCTTGGTATCTCAATGAAATCTATATATATATTAACGAATACTACTGCAAATATTTTGTATTTAGGAATGAAAATGATTTCGCGAAAGTATCAGAAAAATCGTCAGTTTTAATTTGAGAATAACCTTCAATATAAAAATTGATCATGAAGTGGTGTAACCCCCCCCCCCCCCCCCCACACACACACACACCCAAAAAAAAGAGCCATGACCCCCTCTAAATTGAGTGCTGGATCCACCCTTGGTTATTATAGAGTGGATAAATTTTAGAGAATACATGTGAAAACGTCTATAATGGAATCCTGTATTAAACGGAAAAAAATAATGGTTCCGGCGAAAGAAACACTTTAAAATTATACCTGCTAAAACGAAAAATTTCGGAATTTTTGCCGTTTTAGCAGATGTTACTACTTTTTTATTCAGGATTTAGTGTACGAACCCATCGTTAGGGGGGGGGGACATTCCGACCCCACCCCCTTGGCTACGCCACTGTCGGCAGAACGGTGATAGGCAAATGACCGTCCTGCTTGATACTATTTTCTTATTTTGGACAAATCTAAAAAGTTAACATGTAAAAAAAAGATTGCCTTTTTAGCAGAAGTTACTACTTTTATTATTCATGATTTAGTGTACTGACTCATCGTTAGAGGGGGACATTCCGACCCCACCCCCTTGGCTACGCCACTGTCGGCAGAACGGTGATAGGAAAATCACCGTCCTGCTTGATACTATTTTCCTATTTTTAACAAATCTAAAAAGTTAACATGTAAAAAAAATAAAAAAAAATGCCGTTTTAGCAGAAGTTACTACTTTTAATATTCATGATTTAGTGTACGAGCCCATCGTTTGGGGTCAGATTCAGACCCCACCCCCTTAGCTACGCCACTGTCGGCAGAACAGTGATAGGCAAATCACCGTTCTGCTTGATACTTATTTCTTATTTTGGACAAATCTTTAAAAAAAAAAAAAACAGATCTTTGGAAGGCAGTAAAATCGACTAAAACTGTTAAATCATAAATTTTAGCAATTTAATCACGTGTAATCACGTATTTCCAAGTGAAATCAACTGTAATCAAGTGTAAACAGCTGTAATCTAGGTGTAATCAGGTATAATCACATGTAATCTAGGTGTAATCAGGTATAATCACATGTAATCATAGTAATCAGCTGAATCAGCTGTAATCAAGGTGATTCCGTAATCTCGTACACGATTTCTCCCATTGAGAGACCCCTCGACATCAGTGTACTGGCGAACGCATGCACAAGCTACGCCAGGAAAGGGAAGGTCGCCAAGCACAACCAGAATTGGCGAGGTATCGCTCAAATTTAACACTCCTTCCCGATATCAAGGCCAATTTTGATTAACACATAAAAAATTACAAAGAAATCATATACAATAAAAAAAAAAAAGATGTAAACAGTCACTTTTTTCACTTTGAACTATATTTTTAGCCAGTCCAAGTCCATCACGTAATTTTATAAACAAAATGCTAGACAGAGCTTTTGTGAAGATATCGGCAGTTTGTTGTGCTGATGGAACATATTCTAATTTTAAAATATTTTGCTCAACTTTCTCTCTAATGGAGTGAAACCACACATCAATGTGCTTAGATCTACGATGGTGCTGGGGATTTTGAGCAAGTTTTATAGCACTTTGGTTGTCGACATACAAAATGGGAGTGCCATCATATCCTATTAACTCTTTGAACAGCAACTTGAGCCAAACAAGCTCATTAGCTGCTTCACTAGCAGCAACATACTCAGCTTCAGTAGATGAAATTGCAACAGAATGTTGCAATCGAGACCACCAAGTTATTGCAGCATATGAATTAATCGAAACCATACCAGATGTTGAGCGTCTGGTCTTTTCATCACCAGCATGGTCTGCATCACTAAAAACTGAAAATTCTGTTTTTACTTGCGACTTGTATAGAAGACCAACATTGCTTGTGCCTCGTAAGTATTTGTAAATTCTTTTCACATGTTTCCAGTCTTCTTTTGTTGGTTTGCACAAAGCTCTTGAAACCAAGGCTACAGCAAAAGCTATATCTGGCCTAGTAGCAACTGCAAGATATTGTAAACAACCTACTGCTTCTCTGTAGGGAACATCTGCCATAGATGAATCTCCTTCCTGTGATTTAGCCATATCACAAGGTGTAGACAGTGGTTTTGAATTTTCAAGTCTAAATCTCTGCAGTATCTTTTCGGTATACAAACATTGAGAAATAAAGATGTCACCATTATCTCTATGGTTAATTTGGACTCCTAAGAAAGAACCAAGAGGACCATCAGTAATTTTGAACTCTTCTTTCAGGTTACTAATTAACTTCTCTATTTCTGAAATACTTGATCCAGCTACAAGACCATCGTCTACATATAAGGCCACTATCAGTATAGATGAGTCGTTTCTCTTTGTAAACAGACAAGGATCAGCATGTGATTGCTGAAATTTCAATTTCTGAATTGCTTGAACAAAACGTCGATTCCAGCAGCGTGGAGCTTGCTTCAAGCCATAAAGAGAGCGAACTAATCTGCACACACGGCCAGAACCATCATCAAAGCCTTCTGGCTGTTTCATGTAGAGCTCCTTGTCGAGGAAACCATAGAGGAATGCTGTTTTCACATCAAATTGATGTAGGTACAGATTTTGCGAAGCAGCAACACTAAGAACTGTGCGCAAAGTGTCGAATCTAGCTACTGGTGCAAATAAATCATCATAATCATAACCAGCTTTTTGCGAGAATCCTCTTGCCACAAGTCGAACTTTAGCTTTACAGGGAGAACCATCAGTATTTGTTTTTATTCTGTAGACCCACTTGTTGTCAAGTATCCGTTTATTTTCTGGAGGTTCTGTAAGTTTCCAAGTTCCATTTTCTTCATGAGACTGCAGTTCTTCTGTCATGGCTTCTTTCCACAGCTTAGATTCAGGTGACTTCACTGCTTCATCATAACAGGCAGGAGTTTCAATTCCAGTAAGTGTGCTTACAAAAAGTACATAATTTTCTGAGAGAAATTGTGGCTTCTTATGTTCTCGTTCAGGGTATCGTCTTCCAGGGTCAGGTTCTTCTTGGCATTCATCTTCATCACTCTTTTGGATACTTCCATTTTCTTCTTCTGAGTGTACTTCACTAGAAGTGGTGACTTCAACACTCAACTGCTCATATGGGAATTCATCACAAAATATAATATTGCAGCTTCTTTCCACTTTATTTTTAGAAGGTATAAAGACTCTATATCCATCATGAGCTTCATATCCAACAACCAGTCCTTCTACAGACTTCTTATCCCACTTTTTGCGTCTTTGTTTTGGTTCATGTACATAGCATTTTGTACCAAATATTCTTAGACGTTTCATGTTGAAGTTTTCTAACTTTCCATGCCACAATTCATATGGAGTTCTGTCTTCTACTGGAGTTGGACCTGTGTGATTTAACACGTAGACAGCAGTATTACATGCTTCAGCCCATAACTTCTTTGGCAGTTCCTTTTGATGAACCATAGCTCTTGCAGCTTCCACAATGATGCGGATCTCTCTTTCAGCAGCTCCATTCTGTTCAGGTGTTTCAACCATTGCCAAACGCAGATTAATACCACGATCATTTAAAATCTTTTTCACACAATGGTTGTCAAATTCTTTGCCAGAGTCGCAACGTATCTGTTTAACTGTATGTCCAGCAGTCTTTGCTTCATTAAGGAAGGTCTCTATACAATTTGGTACTTCACTCTTTGCTTTCAAGAAAAATACTCTTCGAAATTTTGTATAATCATCTTTCAAAACTAACATAAAACGTGAACCACCAACTGAATCTTCTTCATTGGACCAGCAAGATCAGCATTGATTTGTTCAGCAGGCTCTGTCGGTCTAACGGGTCTTGAGTGGAACGACTTTCTTTGGGATTTGCCGTATGCACATCCTACACAAAATTCAGAGTTCTCACTATATAAAGAAACGCCCTGTCTTTTAAGAAACTTTATACAGTGTTTCTTGTTCTGATGTGCCATTCTTTCATGCATCACTTGGAGAGTATCACTAATACTTGAAATAAGGACAGTTGCTGGTTTTCTGGGATTTTTAGCATGCATTTCCATCACAAATAGACCATTTTCTGATTTTTGAGCAACTGCAATGGTTTGATTACCATTTTTCACCAAACAAAATTTGTCTTTAAATACCACATTTAGTCCTTTATTTAGAGCATGAGAAATGGAAAACAACTGATATTTTAATTCAGGTACATACCAGACATCTGTTAGGTGATTTTCCTGCCATTTACCAGCCACACGAGTTTTCACATTAATTTGTCCAGAACCATAGGCAATAAGTTTCTGACCTCCTGCAGCATTGACTACTTCTGGGACAGCAAATTTCTTAAAACTTTCAAATACAGAAGAGTCAAATGTCATATGCTGAGATGCTCCTGAATCAGCAATCCAGCTTTTGTCATCCTGTGAAATTGTGCATGGCATGGCTACACCAGATGAGGAAGGAAGTGTCTTGTTTTTATTTTGAGGACAGTTTATTCGTTTGTGTCCAGAAAATCCACACTGAAAACAAGTAATATTTACATTCAAAGGTTTCTTACTGTGCCATTTCTTCGGTTTTAATTTACTTCCTCTTGAATATTTGGCATTTGAATCATCTCTTCCATAACTTGGCAACGGCGCTTGCCGACTGGATTGAACTTGCAGGGCTGTACTTTCACATTGTTGTTGCTCTATTTGTTGCTCAAAAGCACATAATCTTTCAGTTAATAGTTCGATCGATCGATCTTTCAACGGAATTCCATCCCATACAGTCTTAAATGCAATGTATTCTTGAGGTAGCATCGAAATAATTCGAAAGAGTAACATTGCTCCGGGAACTTCACATTTTAAAATACGCTGCAATTCATCGTTTGCTTCAATAAAAATATTTTGACTTCTACTTATAAAGGATGCAATATTCTCACCTTGTTTCCATTCCAGATGAAAGAAATCAGTCCATAAACGATCAAGTCTATGCGTCGATGATTTATCATAAATCGCGACCAGCTTTTCATATGCATCTTTTGCTGTTGAACACGTTTTAATGTAATCAAAGTTCATGTCATCAAGTGCCTGGGAAATAAATAAAAGTGCCTTTGCATCAGCCAATTCAAACTTCTTTCTCGCTTCTGCTAAAGCGGCAGCATCATTGTATCCATCCGTCATTTCCGGCAAAGTCTTTTCTCCTGTCACATGACTCAGCAAATCGTGCGTTTTTAATAATAATGACATGGACATTTTCCATCTAGTCCAGTCTTTTGCCGATTCCAACTTTTCAATAGTGAACTTAAAGTCCATTGGTGCCATTTTTAAATTTCAATTCGGAGTACACAACGCGGGACGAAAAGAAATGGCGCGACGCTTAAATTCGATGGCTTAAAGTTCAAGTAAATACGGCATATTTCGCAGAGGAAACGTTGCTGGAGGCCATAACTTTTTGAGATTTTGATAGTAATGTTAAATAAAGACTTGATTAATCAATCAATATCTGGATTATGCCTTTTAATTAAAGAAAAATTGCTTAAAAGATGGACGGCAACAAACGCACGTCATATCAACATGAACTACATCAGTGTACTGGCGAACGCATGCACAAGCTACGCCAGGAAAGGGAAGGTCGCCAAGCACAACCAGAATTGGCGAGGTATCGCTCAAATTTAACAAAAATGTATATTTTATTCAGGTATGAAAATATTCTACTGCATTTTAGAGAGGATTTTATTCTGATAAATATTAAGAAGCAATTTAGTCTCTTTTCAACACTCCCCCCCCCCCCCCAAAAAAAAAAGGAATAATAACAAAAACAATTTAATTTTCTAACGATAATTTTGTAAATTGGTACAAGGTTCTGTTGTGCAATTTTTATTACACCCCCCCCCCCCTTCCCGAAGTATGAGCTTGGTTACAATTAACCTGATTATTTTCAAGATTTGTGACAGCAGTAATACAATTCGCCTTCAAATGTAACTGAAAAAAATAGAGGCCACTGCATTTTGGCAGTTTTTAGGTGTGATTTTAAAACTATTTTTACGATGCACAAGGAAAATGTTTTTGATTTATGCATTGATATTTTAACATTTTTTGAGTTATCAAAAATAGTCCTTTATGAAATTTTACTTTAGAGAAAAGTGATAAGATATTATTTTGATGTTGATATTTTCAGTACATGTATAAACTTTTATAAAATACTGCATATTTTCTTTTACAGAGGCAGTTTTTCAACTGGAGATTTTTATTCGTTGAATGGGTATTGCTAGCTGTGTATTTGTTGTTTTGAATCGTACACATAGGCAATATTCTTTCAAATACTGCTGATAATGAGCGTGGTTGACAACACTGCGATTGGATGGTGTTGACGGTGTGCGCATTGCTCAAGATATTGCACATTAGATATGACAACAGACCATGACAGATACTTGGCTACTCCCTCTTAACTCTAAAGGTGTATCAAAACTTGAACTATGCCAATTACTGAGGTAATCAATAACATTATTTTTGTATGTTTTCTTTCAACTTGAATAAATTTCAACTGATTTATCATATAATATGATTGTGCAGTATTTTTATGCAAATATATTTTTATTTCAGAATTTTTCATTTTAAAGCTTTTTAATATTTATCTTTCAAAAGGTACAATAAGGTTTGTTAAAATTCTAATTCGATAGGAACCTTTCACTTGAGTTATGAAAAACTGACATTGCATTGACAAATTTTATGCTCGCCAAGTATGGTCGCTGGCAAAGGGGAGTGCAGTTCTGTCCCTCCGTGAATTTTAAATTTTCATCAATTAAACTTTTCTCATCCCTGATGATTTAAAAAATAACTATAATATTTATTCTTCCCAAAAGCCTTAAAATAATTAAACCTCAAGAAAAAAAACGGAGGGGGGAGGGGCATTTTGCCCTTCAAAATCTTGTGTACAACATTCTTTTTTTATGTTAATGTATAATGATATCTCAGTGAATAATTATTGTTTTCCAGTTTAATTTGATTAAGTCATGATCCAGCTTACAATTTTTTTTTTTAATACATGAACTAACATAAAGCAGCATTTTCATTGGATGAGATTTCCTGTCTATAATCAAATGTTGAAATGTCTGACAAAATGTTTAATTAATGGACATTTTGGGTAATAAATATGATTCCAGAATGAATAATTTTGTTATCTGAGGTATCATTGTAATTAAACATTATCTTAAATAGTGTGTTTAAGGAACATCTCCCCATAATAATAACACAGGCCTGCAAAATTGAAGTTTTTGAAAAATACAAGAGAAGTTTTCGCTGATTTTTATGTTATTTGGTGGGCTGATTTCGAAAATGACCTCCATTTCCCCCCATCACATCAGAATTTTTTGTAACATCGATATCGATATTTTTGCTAAAATGAAAAGGACAATTTTGCATGTGCTATCTGGCAACAGTGATTTTATCCATGTTACATATCCATCTATGTAAAAAAAAATCGATTCTCGGTGAGGCAAATTGATTTTTCAGTAATCGATTATTTTGTTATAGGTTTAAACGGTTTAATACAACTGGGTCTATCGGAATGTTGTGTCGTGTTGCGAAAATCAATTCGTATCGGAAAATTCTATCATTTAATTTTTTAATCGTTGATTCCAATATCTAATGTCTTATAATTACCTGGCAGAATTTACTGGTACAAATTGATTTTTCCAACACGACAAACTTTCCAATCGAACCAATATTTTTCAAGAAAATGTGACGTGACAGAATTTTTTCATTCTTTGTTTTTTAATTAGCACCAAAAAATGCATAAAGTTCAGCCAGTGGCGCACCCAGGATTTTATATAAAATATAAGATATCTTGGAGGGGGCCGAACGTTGGCAGCGAAACAAAATAAAATTAGTGGGGGCAAAATTTCTCAAGTTTTGATTACAGAAGGAAATTTCAAGGAGACACTAATTAATCATAAAATTACCGTAATTAATTCAGTATCAATTAATTGGTTATTTATTTTAATTAAAATTATTATACTTAAAGTTTAATTTTATGAATAATTTTAAAAAGTACTAATTTTTGAATGTGCATAAGTTAAACATTTAAAGGCCTCATAAATAAACATTTATAGAATTTCCCATTTATATCTATCTGATTGTCAGACATATTGTAGTTTAAGAAAAATATCCAAAATAGCTTTGACGAGATGAATTATTGGATGCAAATTTTTGGGCTAGTTCATTTAAATTTAACTTGTCACTCAAAATTGTATGGGAATTAATAAACTAATAGAGAATTTAATATCTTGTGGGGTATGACAGTAAATTCTTGTAGAGGCATTGTCTCTAGTCGTGGAAAGGTTAGATGCCCCTATAGCCCCGTGGCTTAACCAACTATGGGGCCGAGTTAAATGGATAAAAAAATTACTTCAAAAATTCAATTAAAAATATTGTTACACATAAAATCTATTTTTTTTTTAACAAAGCTCTTGAATTACTTCAGTCGAAGTTACATTAATTTTTCTGTGTATATATAACAAAGTCAGCCCATTTAATCTTGATTCTGTCATTGTGGATCTTAAGTAAGTTTTTAAAATGTGTAATGTCAAAAATTACCTTTCGCTGAGGCAGGTTGTAACGGGAAGTGTTGCAAAAATCTTTAGTTATTTGTAGGTGTTGGGGTACAACATTTTGTCCCATTTCGAAACTGCTTCAATGGCATTCTTGCATCGAGTTATTGAAAGCTATTTCTCAAATTTTCTGTCAAATTTTTGAATTCGGCATTCAGAATTTCTGAATTTGTAGAAAGTAAATCATGCATATGAAATTCACACAATTGACAAAAATCTTTTATTTCACTAGATGTTAGAGCACTTTTTCCATTATGTAGAAAAAAATCAAAATGTTGCGCTGTCGAGTGAAACGTCCATTAAGTTGAGTGAACGTTTGATCAACGAATGGGATAAAAATATTTTTCTATATTTATATAAATAATGAAATTAGGAAACCAAATTCACATAACGAATTTTTAAAAAGTTTCGCCTTAGAAGACGAATCTCTGTCTTCCCAAGATGCGATTGTTTCAAAACGATCAATCACTGCATCATATATTTCTACCATGGCCATGATGGCTTTATGGCGTCTTACCCACCTAGTTGGACAAACTTTTTGTAGTTTTTGGTTATTAATTTCCGGTGTATGTTTGTCAATGTTGTTGAAAAGGACGGCGTTTTGTCTATTTAGGAGTATTGAAAAATTGTGTGTCATTTCAATTATGCCAATGCAGTTTCTTATTTCTGTCCCAGATACAACATTTCACGTGCTAAATTTAAATTATGTGAGACACAATGAACATATAAAGCTTGCGGATATATACTTATACGTGAGACCTAAATCCGTTAAACTTTCCGCTCATTGATGGGGCACCATCATAACCTTGCCTTACGTAACCTACGTAAATAGGACAAATCGATATCATATGTCTTTAATCCTTCTAATATTTTGCCGGGCAAGTTTTTTCCTCCAGTTCTTGCTACGGGAATAAATTGTAAGAATTCTTCACAAATTTTGTTGTCATTCTCTTCATATATGTATCAGACACACAAGGAAAGGTGTTCAGTAGTAGGAATGTCACAAGTTTCATCATCAAGAAATGAGAAACATTTTGCCGAATTAATTTTTTCTACCAAACGATTCAAGATGATATTGTTACTCGCATTTACACTTTGTTTTTGTATGTTCCAGTTGATAAAGTAGCGTTTTTGGAAGAATGTTTAAAATGTTCAGTGAGATTTTCATTCCCCGCATCGACTCTTGTTCTTAGTAAAGTTCGAAAGTTGGCTACATTGGCGATTGCCACCTGCTCAGTCGCATAAAATTACAATTATTATAATCGGTTCTAATCGGTTCCGATTTACTGCAACTTGTGACGCCTGACCCACATTAATTTTTCTATCGACTGAAATGTATTTCCTCCTTGAATATTCTGTAGCTTTTCGTAAGTTGCAACAGCCCTGAAATAATATTATTTTTCGTTGATTATTAAATTTCTCAGTGGCTTTCTTCCAATTATTATAACTTTGCGTGACCAACTACCCAGCTACTTCCGATTTAGATTTTCCACCGTTAAGAGGTGCAAAAAATACGCAATATTTACAACGTGCACTATTTTCAACTTGAGAATTACAAGCCAAGTATATTTTTTAAACCATGTGTATTGAAAACTTTGTTTGTGATTTGCAGCTGTAGCACAGGTTGCGGGAAAATTAAAATTTGTTTCTAGTTCCCACAACTTTTTCATAATATTTAAATTATCGTCAGTATTGAATGTTTGTTCTTTCAACAATACGATGTCTTACTAATTGCTATCATCTAAGGAAATACTATTCTTCATGGTTGTTTGATGGCTTTGGCTGATTTGCGACTAGGGAAACGGAATCCAAATCGGTATTTATAGTGTTAATAATGTCATTACTACTAGCATTTAAATCATCCATTTTTTTTATATTTTGAAATAATTCAATTTCAAAATAATATTTTACAAATTTAATTTGCAAATGTCACTGAAGAGTTTCCATGCAGATTACCTTTAATAGCTAAAAAACTTGTTTGAAGATTAATAGTCGGCTCTCGTTAATTCTAACTCGTCGGGACCACAAGAAATGTTCGAATTATCCAGAGTTCGAATTATGAAAAGAATGAGAGAAAAACATATTTAAAGGGGTACTATTACAAAGGAATTAATGTATAATATTTTTTTTATTTATTTTGACTGCTATCGTTAGAATATGACTTAATATAAATTAAACGATATAAATACATAAATTTATTATTAATATTAAAAGAATATAAATAAAGCATAAAAAATAGTAATACGAGGGTGGTTCAATAATTATTGTCCCAAATGTGTATAAAATATTTGTACTGCGATGGGTGATGTGGAATATTGAAGCCTGGTGTCTTAGATTACCGATTTCTGAACTGTAGCTGCTGTATTAACATAT
Organism: Maratus speciosus; assembly: GCA_963932465.1. Classification (NCBI taxonomy): domain Eukaryota; kingdom Metazoa; phylum Arthropoda; class Arachnida; order Araneae; family Salticidae; genus Maratus; species Maratus speciosus. Next base: position 250,581,708 of record OZ010793.1, on the reverse strand, counting down.
TTTTTCCCTTTTTGGTATGAGAAGTCGCACCTAGCTTGAAAGGGGTGGTAACAGTAAATGAGACGTGGCTACTGTCGTTTGGACTCGGGATCATAGTGATGTAGTGACGTTCATCCACTGCCACAAAACTATCGCAGAACTGTTTCATGTCTGGCTCCATACCAGCCTTTCCCCCAACCCCGCCCTTTCAAGCTAGGTTCCACCTCTCACACCTAAAACGAAAAATATTCGTTAATATAGCAGCTAGGGCTCTGGAATTGAGCATATAGGCATCTAAGACAATAGACTTCAATATTCCACATCAACAATCGCAGTACAAATGTTTTATACACACTCGGGACAATAATTATTGAACCACCCTCGTACAGTATAAACCAGCTGCATTTTAAAATTTTTATTAATTGTACTATATTTTTCTTGCCTGAAATGAGATGAACATTTAAGAAATTATTTACACTATTTATCATCACTATGACAAAATTTATCAATTGTTGTTTGCTTAGTCCTATTCATTTTTGACTTTTGAAAAGAGGTTTTCCCTATCTTTAAAATCTGTCCACCATGTGGATTTCTGGGAATGTCACTGGGTTAAATGCTAGAGAAGGGATTAGGAAGAAGCATAATGGAAAAAGGGGTGGAGGTGTCATTGATGGACAGACGCGCTAAAAAGCGGATATAAAATGCATGGGATTATATGTATACTTCAGAACAATTCTGACAAAAATGAAAGAAAAAGTTATTTCAAGGATACAAATTCCATGAAAAATAAAAAAATGGAATTTTCATTAATTCGAATTAAACGAAGTCAAGAGAAATCGAGTTCGAATAAATGAAAATTTTTAACGTTATTCTGCCATTGAAAATTTCGGGACTTCATGATTAGTTCGAATTAAGCGAAGATTCGATTTATCCGATTTCGAATTAATGAGAGCCGACTGTATATGATTGTCAATAAAGCCACTGCAAAATAGCCATGTAAAATACAAAATAAATTTTTGTGTAAACTTTGTGTACTCGCATATAACTCTGTATAGTATTCAAAGTCCAAGCAAAAGGAAAAGGAATGGGTAAGGATGCAACCGAGCCAAGTGAGGGTTTTGCACTATAATGATCCAAACCGAAGTTCACTATATTACATCTGGACCTTCTGAGTCTAGACTCTGGATCTCAATTGTTTCACTGGGAGAAACATGAAACAAACATGATTCAGCTTTAATCACCAAAAGGATGTCATTTCTTTGGTGATGATAGCTTTCTTTGTAACTTTCTGTTTTCATTCTCGCAATTTAAAAAAAGTTTTCTAAAACTGCATGCAATAATGGGGAAAAAACTGTTGAAGCCTATTTTTTTAACTGCATGATAGCATTGCAGTGTAGCCAGCCGTGTAATGAGAATTACCAATGATATATATAGAAATGTGGTCTCAAGCAAACGCGTTTCTCTGGTTGTGTATCTTTGAAATTGGCTGGGGAGACCCGGTATTTATAGGACGTCAATTAACTTTTTACACAAACGCACACACATGAAAAACGAACTTTGATCTCGTAAATATTTTAGATATTTTTCTAGTGTTTTCTCCCTTTTCTTTTGGAGGGGGCTAGGGCTGAACAGGGCCTCCCTGGGTGCGCCACTGTTCAGCCATCAATACCCTTGTATTTTTTTCATCGCAGGCCTGTGTAATTAAACTAGTCGGATGTACCAATCCCAGAACTTTCTTCTATCTCATGCATGTTAATACTTCAAAATTCGCTATCACACTGCCAAAATTAAATGACAATCTATGCATCTCATGAGGATTCTAAAGATATGAAATTCTGTGCATTAGTTCTTGAGATATGACTATCGCTGAAATCGTCTAAATCCATCAAAATGCTGCCTAGCAGCGCCACCTATTGGGTGATTTATACCAAATCCTAATCAGCAACAATTTATGTCAACGTCTGACTGAATCTGAAGTTTGGAGAAAATCAGTGCATTAGTTTTTGAGATAGAGCTATAGCAAAAATCGTGAAAATTCCTGCATAGCAGCGCCACCTATTGGGTGATTAACACCAAAACCTAATTAACAACAACTTGTGTCAACATACAACTAAATCTGAAGTTAGATGAAAATTCGTCCATTAGTTCTATAGATAGAGCTATTGAGTCAATCGTGAAAAAGGCAGCACAGAAGTGCCACCTGTTGGGCGATTTACACCAACACATAATCAGTAGCAAGTCATATCAAGGACTAACTGAATCTGAAGTGTGATGAAAATCCGTGCGTTAGTTCTTAAGATAGAGCTATTGGGGAAATCGTGTAAATCCTGCAAAATTCATCATAACAGTGCCACCTGTTGGGCGATTTACATCAAAACGTTATCAGCATCAATTGATATCAAGGACTAACTAAATCTGAAGTTTGATCAAAATCCGTGCATTAGTTCCTGAGATAGAGCTATTGCGTAAATCGTGAAAAATGCCGCATCGCAGCGCCACCTGTTGAGCGATTTACACCAAAAACTAATCAGCATCAATTTGTATTAGGGACTCACTGAATATAATTTTTTATTAAATTCCGTGCATTAGTTCTTGAGATAGAGCGCCCACAAAATTTGTGTCACATACACACAGACAGACAGACAGACAGACAGACAGACTCACAGAGTCACAGACAGACATTTTGTAAAAACATGTTTTTTGGAATCTCTGACCCCTAAAACGTGTAAATCCGTCGAAAACCGGAATTCAAAAATTTTCATGAATCCAATACTTTCTTCTTGTAAAGATAGAAGAAAGTAAAAATAGTTCCTTACTATTTTAAGTGTCCCTTCTCCCCCCTCCCCCCCAAAAAAGGAAAAGATTAATATTCCTTCATTGTTAACCTGCTATATTGCTTTTTACGTTGATATATTTACAAGTTGTTGTATTAGTATGCAATTACAACAAAAAATTCTTAGTTTAGCATATTTAATGTCTGTATTCTCCATATCTTCCTAAATATAGGATAATTTTTCAGAAAATTCAAATTTGGACAGCAAACTTTTGTTCAATTTGTGAAAAATTGGCAATGATTTGCCAAATTTTAAGCTCAAGTAATGATGGTCACTGGCAAGGGACCTTTCCCCCCCTCCCTTGCTTTTAACACTTAGCTAAAAAATTTTACATTTGATGATTTAAAATAAGAGTATAAAATTGGTACTACTTAGTTATTCCGTTGACTAATTTCGTTAAACTACTCGCCGAATTGCACAAATTCACATAATTTTTATTTTAAATAACGAAAGAACAAATAAATTAGTATAACATTAATAAAAATCCAAATAAAGCGTCGAAATAAAAATCACTTGATGACGTAAACATAAACACATGTAACTTGCTTAAAGTCAAGTGAATGTGACATTTACGAGCAACCATTATTGGCATTTAATCTTATAGTTTAGCAATAGATTTTTGGTCGACAGGATAACTAAGTAGTACTATAAAAAATTTTCTTCAAAACACCTTAAATAATTAAACACTAAAAGAAAAAGGAACTAAATATGATCATTATTTTCTCAGTTTTTCTGACTTGGCTAAGAAACACTGATATGTCTTACATTTTTTTTTTTTATATATACACAAATTAACATAATGCAGCAGCACAGCATTTTAATTGATTGGCAAAACAGTTTCAGTTAATGAACAATTTGGCTAACAAATGCAATTCCTGAATGAATTATTTTTGTTAGCCAAGGTATCCCTATATTTAAAAATTTACCTTAAATGGAATGTTCAGTGTTTTTGATTGATGCTTAAAGCAGCTCTCAAAAAAAAAAAAAAAAAAAATTCTCGCTCAACAATGTGAAACTTTTTAGCTCATCTTTACAGTGTAAAGCATTCAATTGGTAGGCATGACAATTTCAGCAATTTAAAAATGAATACAATTTTTCATTTTTCAATAAACAGATTAGTGCTTGAGTTATAAGGCTTTGTCTTATGACTTTTCCCTTTATCGAAAAACAGAAAAGGCTATTCAGTTACATACATTCTGAATAAGAGGCATGTAGTGTAGGGTATATGGCATATACATTCTGTATTTTATTTTTTGAAGAAACTCCGTACATCGTCTGTTTCTCAAGTAAAGCTATACTGTATATCCTTTGCATCAGAGGTTTGCCTGAGGCCTGTACCCGGCCTGGCAAAATCAAGGCAAGCTTTCAAACGAGCCGGGCCGGAAAAAAAAATTGAACGAGCTTGCCTGGCTGATAAAAAAAATTAAGCGGTCCTGCCAGCCCAATATATAAATGTTAACAAAGCCAATAAAATATGAGCCGACTTTCACGGGAATAAGTCTAAATGTGCGTCATGAGTCAATACTACTTTGACAACATCAATACAGAAATGTAACATGTCGAGTGTAGAGATCAGACACAGACAGTTACATGGTGTCTGAGTCCTGGCTTAATTCTTTCAGCAGACTTGTGCCACACCGAGATCAGATTTGCATTTTTCTCTACATAGTCAAGCTGTGCTGGATATATAAATATGGACAATGCCGATAAAATATGAGCCATTTTCAATTAATATGACTTTCACGGGAATAAGTCTAAATGTGCGTCATGAGCCAATACTACTTTGACAACATCAATACAGAAATGTAACATGTTGAGTGCAGAGATCGGCATCGGACAGTTACATGGTATCTGAGTCCTGGCTTAATCAGGGCCGTAACCTTCGAGTCCAGTCAGAGGGGGCTCTGAATTTTTTTGGTGGGGCTTACATCTTTCAACAGTCCATATCTTAAGCAAACTAAATGTAGTAAAACTGATAAAATGGACCTGTCTATAAAAGAACCCGTCTAAAGCGTAATCTCTCTATAACGGAACTTCCTATAATGAAATTCTTGAACGGAAAATACTTCATGGTAATAGGAAAATGAATATAAAACAATTAGGGGTGGTGTACCTCTTAAGAAAACCCACCTAAAATAGAACTTTTCTCCATCCCGTGTGATTTAGTCTTAGGTCTTATTGTATTTAATGGGAAACAAATAGATATCATCTGACACCTCATAAAAAATGACTTTATTTAAATTTTAATAAGGAAAACTAATGGATTGTACACTGTATTATATTTCCATTGCAATTTTTGCATTATTAAGCATATTTCTTCTTTTGTCCCTTGGTGTCTTCGGAAAAGGGAACACCCCCCCCCCTCTCTCAGCTCGCGTTTGTTCGTACAGTGTGTGCATATATACACGCAATAATTTCTATGTGTACTTCTATGTATAACTTTGTACCAATTTTGTGGAAAATAAAATTTTGAAAAAGTTAAAAAAGTAATTTCTAAACAGGCCATTTGTAATATGCTAAAATGTGCACCACTACAATTGCCAGTTCTAAGCCTGGAAAAAGTGTGAAGGGAAGTTACCTGAAAAACACTGCCATAGCCGTTTTTTAAAGTTGTCCAATTATCCGGATTTTTCATTAACCGGATCGGCATCAGCCCCGATTGGTCCGGATTATCAGCGCTCTACTCTATTGAACATTGATTATATATATGCATATTTGAACCGCTGATTAATCAAATCAGTCTTTCTGTTGAATAAATTAGTGTAATTTATCATGCTAGCATTCTGACAGAAAAGTACATCTTTATTTACAAAAACACCGATTCATACAACAAACATAGAAATATTCAACCGCCCAGCATGACAATTTTTTTAACGATGCGTTTTAAAAAAACTGAGAAAAAGTAATCTGTTGGTATAGAGGTCTGCACGGGCCGGAATTTCCAGGCGCGGGTCCGGCCTGAACGAAAGCTATCTTGACCCGGCCCGTTCATATTTTCACAGTTCACGGCCGTACAAAAATCAGTGAAAACAGATCCGGCCAGTGGAAAAATCAATTAAATCAGGCCCGATCCGACCCGACGCAATTTCTACAAAAAATTCAGATTTTTCTTAACATACAATTAAGATTCTTTTAAAGAATACTGCATACATATTTTTGGGATACTTTTACAGAATATTTTAAATTTACGATGTGTTCGCAAGACAGAAAATACACAATAGCAACATTAATGATTTACTTAGAGTCTTAGACGTTTCAACATTCAAATAAGAATTCATTAAAAAATTCACATTGTTTAGAATAAAAGAAAAACGGGAAGGTTAAAAACATGATGATAACTTTTGAGGGTATATTATAAAATGTAGATTTGCGAAAATATTTCTGTTATTCCTTAAGGCTTTTCTCAAATCCAAAGAAGCTACTTTCTGACACATTCCTAAATTCATTTCTTTTTGAAAACATCAATATATTTTTGAGAAAATACTGTCCAAGTTAGCGTTTTGAATCGAATATCCGGAGACGATGCCACGGAAAAGGAGAAAAACCTGCAGTCACGTGACAAGAATCTCTTGTATCTCTATAAGTAATTTATTTATTAAAAATGGGAAACGCTATTCAATTCCAAATCCCTTCAATGGACAGGCTTGTCAGTTTTATGCCTTTACAGTTAAAAATGTATCAGAAAGTTTTTCGTTTTTGAGGAGTGAATTTGAGAACCACCTTCAAGTACATTTCCAAAAATTCCGTTAACAGAAGTTCATTATCGCTATTAATATTTTTACAAAACAATTGCCTGCCCTAAACATCCTGAGAACAATTAAGTCCATTTTTGGCTATGTTGAAAAAAAAAAATGCAAGCCTGATCTAGGTCCGGCACGAGTCTGCTGGAAGAATTAAACACCATGTAACTGTCCGATGCCTATCTCTACGCTGGAAAATGTTATATTTCGATATTGATGCTGCAAACTAGTATCTGCTCGTAACGCACATTTATACTTATTCTCGTGAAACTCATATTCATTGAAAATGATTCATATTTTCTCGTCTGCGTTTAAATATTTATATTGGGCCGACAAACCCGGCTTAATTTCTTTTATTGCCCCGGTCCAGCCCGGCAGGCACGTTCGTTGCCGGCCCGGTCCGTTTGAAACTTCGCCTTCATTTCGCCGTCCCAGCCTAGTACAGGCTTCTAGCCAAGCCCGGGATCGTGCAGACCTCTACTGTAGGATACAGTTCTTTTCACATATTTTTTCTTTAAATTGAAGACATTACATAGATTTAAATATCGTATTCTGTTCAATTTTTTAATATATAGAAAAAAGAACGAAAATTTGAGATTTTGCAAATGTTTTTGCGTTATGTATAGATGCCAACAACACTTATCCGGAGTCTGTTACAAGACGAAAATATTTTCAACAGGAAATTTCATTTAATCAAAAATTTCAAACTGAAATCTAAAATGTACCTTATCGAAAAAAGACACAATTCCTTATATATTTTTTCCAGTTTAAAACATGCTTGTTTTGGATCAGACTCCGGAATAATTAAGAGATGTTGGCATCTATGGTTATGGGTCCTATATTTATTAATTTGAATAATTAACAAACTTACTATTATCATTTAAAAAATATTTTAATATTTTAATTCCATACGTTTAATATTTATAATTAATAGCTATCTGCACTTTATTTAATTTTATTAATATTTTGGTTTCTACTGAATTATTAGGTCACTTTAAAATCACGTTTGTTTGTATACGATTTAATTTAGTGATGATATTGTTTCTCTTTAAAACGAGCGTTACCTAACCTTATTTTATTAATAATATGATTTATAAAATTAACCATTTAACAATTCGCAATGATAATTAAATTTAAAATTCCGCATATGATTATATCATTTTATCCAATGCAAAAAAAAAAAAAAAACTTAAAAATGTCAAAATGCAGTGGCGTAGCTACATATTCAGCGCCCTGGAGCAAGTAAAGTTTGTGCGCCCTCTCGTCACTCGAAAAAGTTCTGTGCAATTTTGTTTTGAAGTTACATATATACTATTACATATGTGACTAGCTTACCCGCCCGGCGTTGTCCGGGCCCGTTATAATAATCTTAAAAAACTGTTGAAATAGAGCTCATAGAAACCTAAAAAAGAGTGCGCAGTTAATGTTCGAAAATGGTGGTAACAGAAGTATAAGATAAACTTTTATAATGCAGAAAGTAGCTGAATAGTAAGTTAAGTTGAATGATCCAATTCCCGTTAAAATTGGTCACATAGAACCCAACAAAAGAAGGCAGCATTAATGTTCGAAAATCTAAGATAAACTTTCATAATGTACAAAGTAGATGAATCGTAATCTAGGTTAAATGAACGAATTCCCGTTGAAATCGGGCCATAGAACCCGACAAAGAATGCTTCCCCCCTAAGCGGTGGAAGGTGCCTGCCCCCCAGTAAATTTAAAGAATTACCTTTAACATTAAAGTAATATTTAATTTACGCATTAAATCCCACCGCTCTAAAGTTAACCCCATTACCCTTAACAGTAACTTCGATTTTTAATTTACGGCTGTAGTGAGTAAACGTAAGTTGATGCCGAAAAAGAAGATTAATATTCGAAAAAGGCGGTAGCTGGAGTATAAGGAACTTTTTTAGTAGCTTATGAAGTAGCCGGAGGACCCTAGAACAAGAAAAAGAAGAAGAAAAAAGTCAATTGTAAGAGAATCAGATCATTTTTAAAGGAGCTACACCAAGAGCCATAAGAACAGAAGGCTGTGATGTAGTAGGCCAGAGCTTTTTGGTTCACTAAGCTCTTGTGAGATGATCGTTGAAAAATAATACATGTTTCTTACCAAAGTTCTTTATTAGAACAACTAAAATAGATTTGAAAAATGAAATAACAAACTTTACCATTCATAGGTAGACACTCTCACTTTTTATTAACAGTTCTATACTTCTCATAGCCAACCTGAGTAAAACGATTTTTACTCGCATCTCTTCCGTTGGTAAAAAAAACCACCTCACTTCATCAGTGTCACCCAGTCTACTATCAGCCTCCACACTAGCTTCTACCTGAGCCTCCTTTTTACTTTCACTTTAGGGTCGAAAACCCACACATTGTCCAGCTCTCCCTATTTCTTGGAAAAGTTGAAATACCCTGTTGAGCAGATCCCAAGGGCAGAAGTATGCCTGGTATTTCCCCTGCATGCTTTTACACAAAAGACCATTGTCCTCCACGGAAATGCCTGTTGCTTTCCCCGTCGAAAATTTGTGGCGAAGGTACGATATCACAACACCTCCCCCCAAAAGAGATTTCCACAGGAAATATTTGGCATGAATTCACGTAATAAGCCCTTTTAATAGATTTCCCGAGAGGTCAAGCACACCATTAAATCAGCAATAAAATATCATTTAGACTTTTGACCCAATTATGAAAGTTCTACCTAAATTCAAGAATACCCACTCTCAGTTTCAAAGGACATACCAAAATATGAAATTTTTAGAATTTTCCTTGCACATAATTAATCAAAAGAATAAAAATAATTTACATTTTTGATGCTAGAACAATTAATTTAAATTTAAAATATTTGAATATAATACTAACTCAAAAAAGAAAAAAAAACACTATAACACAATCTAGGTAACTAAATTTTTACATACAGCACAATATCTTAATAAAACGCCCTAATTACAAGTATTAAAATTTTGAACACTAAATTCCAAACAGAAAATCTAACTCTGATTCTAAATCTTCCTACTTAGACCATCTGCATTTCCATGTAATTTTCCTGGCTTATGTGTAATTTCAAAATTTAATGGCTGCAAAAATAGAGCCCAACGTGTCAAACGAGAGTTTGTACCAACCATTTTCTTTAAGTACACTAATGGATTATGATCCGTTTGTATTTCAAATTTTTGCCCATCCAAATAATAATTTAACTTTTTTAATTCATATACTATAATGCCGCTAATTCTCTTTCTATCGTGCTATAATTTTGCTCCGCACGAGAAAATTTTTTGCTAAGATACAAAATTGGATGCTCTTCACCTGCAATAATTTGAGATAAAACAATTCCTGCCCCATACAAACTCGCATCTGTTTGCACAATGAATTTCTGCTTAAAATCAGGCGTATATAACACAGGACATTTCATTAATTTTAACTTTAATTCTTCAAATGCATTATTACACTTCTCGTCCCATATGATTTTTTCTTTTTTTATTTTCCCTTTTAAAGCATCTGTTAACGGCACTGCTATGGTAGCATAATTCTTTATGTACCTCGCGTAATACCCTACCATTCCCAGATATGCTCTTAGCTGTGTTTTCGTCGTCGGAATTGGAAAATCTTTAATAGCCTGCAATTTAGCTTCACTAGGAGACCTTTTTCCTGACCCAACTTCGTGTCCCAGAAATTTTACGTGATCTTGCGCGAATTGGCATTTGGATGGTTTCACCGTTAGATTTGCTTCGTTTAACCGCTTAAGAACCGCTTCCACATCTTTTAAATGCTGTTCCCATGTCAAAGAAAATATAGCTATATCATCGATATATGGAACCGCAAATGACTCTAACCCATATAAAACTATGGCAATCAATTTACAAAAATAATATGCTGAATTTAAAAGTCCAAACATCATGACTTTAGGTAAAAAAGTCCCAAATGGTGTTACAAAAGCCGCATATCTCTGAGCTTCTTCCGTGAGAGGAATATGAAAATAACCTTTCGTCAGATCCATAACAGTAATAAAAGGCGCTGTACTCACTTTCTCAACAACCTCTTCAATGTTTGGCAAAGGGAAAAATTCAGTTCTGGTCTTTGCATTTAATTTCCTATAGTCCACACAAGGGCGAGCGTCTTTACCCGCACTCTCAACTAAAATCATAGGCGAAGCATAATTTGATTGCCCGACTTCAATCACACCCAAATCTAAAAGCCTCCGAATCTCTTCACGCATAATCTCTAATTGCCTCGGCGACATACGATATGGTTTTGATCTTACCGGCACATCATCCGTTAAAACAATGTCCATTTTAACTAACGGGGTACTCCCAGGGTCCGTAGAAAAAACTTTCATATGACGCTCAATCATTGTCCTGAAATCTCCTATTTGCTCTGTAGAAACACGTTTTTCCAAATTACTTTCTTTTACTAATTCCCAAAAGTCTAATTGAGTGGGATTCGCAATGGGATAAGGAATTTCCGTTTGATCCTCAATTTCCTCACACTCCTCATCAATCAACAAATTTACAAATTCAGGTCTACTATAATATGGTTTAATTAAATTAACATGATAAATAGTAGACTTATTTCTCTTTTCCGGAATATCGATAGTATAATTAGTTTGAGATATTACGCTAGTAATAGTTCTCGGTTCTATCCAATTAACCGCCATTTTATTTGGTTTCGAAGTAGCCAGAACTAACACTTTATCTCCAACATTAAATTTTCTATACACCGCATTCTTATCATACCATTGTTTTCGTTTCTCCTGACACTCTTTCATTCTTTTACACGCTAATTCTTGACAATGTTTCAATCTATTACTTAAGTTCAAAATATAGTCCACTACATTCTGATTTACCGTTTCCTTTTCCATCCAATTTTCATATAGAAGAGTATGTGGCATTCGTAAATTCTTACCATGTACATGTTCAGCAGGGCTAAATCCCGTGCTTTCATGACTTACAGTCCTCAAAGCAAATAAAGCCATTGGCAAGACTGCTTCCCAATCCTTTCCTGCCTCCAAACATAATGTCTTTATAACCTTTTTTAAACTACCATGCATCCGTTCAACGCTATTCGATTCTGGGTGGCAAACTGAACTATGTACAACCTTAATACCAAACCTATCAAAAAATTCCGATGCCAACTCACTTGTAAATGACCTACCCAAATCACATTGTACCTCTTTTGGATAACCAGTCCTAGAAAATATTTGCATTAGCCCCTCAATCACTGACGGAGAAGTTAAATCTTCTACTGGAATCGCATCTGGATATTTTGACGCAACACAAATTGAAGTAATCAAGTATCTATTATTTTTCTCGCTTAAACTCAAAGGGCCTACACCATCAATATTTATCCTGGAGAAAACTTCTGAAATTATTGGCACGAGCTTCAAGGGAGCTTTCTTTTTATCTCTATTTTTACCAACCTTCTGACACAGATCGCAAGTTCTTACAAATGCCTCAATTTCCTTGTAACAATTTGGCCAAAAATAGCATTTAATTACCCTATCTTTTGTTTTAGTCGCCCCTAAATGTCCCGCAACTTCCTCATGACACATTTTCATTATTTTCTCTCTAAATTCTAATGGTAAACATAATTGTAATTTCTCATCCCCACTATTTGAATGTGAAACTCTTACTAATTTATTTCCCATTATTTTAAATTCCTTTTCTTCTACATTATTCGCCTTTTCCCATAATGTTTTTAAAGATAAGCACTGTTTCTGAGCTAAGATGAAATCTTTCGCTGTAATTTTATTCAATCCCACATTATCTTTCACCTCCCATTTCGGTAATAACGTAAGATCTTCGATTTGACTTTCATCCTGTCTATTCTCATCCATTTGAACTACCTGCGTTTCTTTGTTCTGTGAGCAATCCCCAATTTCATCTACCCTACCTGGTTGCTCTTCTAACTTTGCCTGATCAACAAACGACATTTCCTTATCAACATCCCGTTGCTCCATTCCTTTTTTTAAAGAATTCGTCTTACTACGGGTAACCACCATATTTATAGGAACACCATTTCCTTTATTTTGCTCAATAAGCTCCGCAGTTTTATTACCTAAGAGATAGTAACCTTGCTCCGACTCCGATGGTTTAACGCCGCCTTAGTGGTGATGCAACCAAAATCCCCTTTTATAGTCACCCATGCTAATGGTAAACATTTACATTCATTACCAAGAGGTTGACGTACCCAAGTTATATCTCCAGTAAAATCCTCTGTTTTAACCCAATTTCTATCGCATAGATCAATCCCTGCTCCTGTGTCCCTCAAATAGTGTCTTTCAACCCCGTTTATTAGAGCTTTTTTTAGATAAGGTTTTAAACAATCCCCTAAATCAACATCATTACCTAAATGATTAACTGTATTGAACTGATTTTTCTTTTTTAACCATTCCGCACAATCTGGTTTTATGTGCCCTGGTTGATTAAAAGAAAAAACACCTAATCTGCCTTTTCCTCTCAAAAGCCTGGCCTTGTTTAAGTTTATCATTTTTAAAATTTTCCGTTTTATTCTCTAACTCCGATTTAGCTTTTACTTCACCCCTAATTTTCGGATTTAAATTGCTTCTTTGCATCTCTGAATAAGGTTTTTTTTCCAAGATTTTTTTTCTGATTTCCTGAAACTACTTCTAATATTCTCATATTTGTCACATTTATCAGCAAGTTTCGAAGCCTCTTTCATTTCATCCCATTCATCCATAAATGTTTCTTTTACTTCAAAAGGAACGCGTTTTTTTACTTGCTCTGTGAGCATGAGCTCTTTTAAAGATTCAAAATCCTTTATTTCTAATGATTCCAACCTGTTATCCAAATAACCCCTTAATTCATATACCAAGTCTACCCATAACGCTCCAGGTTTCCTTTGATGATTTTCAAACTTCTGTTTTAAAGCACCTGTTCCCAATCTAAAACGATTTAATAAAACTTTTTTTACATGTTGAAAATCATCTCCTAATTCTGCTGGTTGCTTCACTATAATTTCCGCGATATCTGATGGCAATAAGGGAATTAATTGGCTAACCATATCCTCTTGCGAAATTTTAGCTTTTTCCGCCTGTTTTTCAAAGATCATAAAGAAAAGAGTGATGTCAATTAATTTACAATCAAAACGTGGAACTAATTCTTTCAAATTAATTTTTGGATTCCTATGCGAACCTACATTCATATCACTAGACGAAAGACTAACAGTTTCCGAAGAATTTTGAATTCTTAATTTTTCTAACTCAAATTGTCTTGTTTTTTCGCGCTCTTCGTCTTCCCGTTCCATTTCTTTTCGTTCTGCATCCTCCTTAAGAATACATTCTAAATTCGATTTAGCAAAACTCTCATTATAATCCGATGCTGCTAAAATAGCCTGAATTATAGTTTTTTTTCTTATCAGTTGCCGACACGTTGGTCTCAAATTCCTCTGCCAGCAAAAGAAAGATGTTTTTAGTATATTTCCCTAGAAATTCTTCCATTGTTTTCCCCCAAAATATACTAATCACAACAATACACAAATATATACAATTTGTAAAACACAATAAAAATTACAATAAGGAATAGAATTTTATCCTCTAGATATATTTCAATGCATAAAACAATAATACAATTTTCCTACTGAAAATTTTCGTGCACTTGTTATATCCTTTAAAACTGAGTAAATCCTCAAAATTATTTTGATACTCACAGCACTATATAAATACAATTTATATAAAAACAACTAATCCCGCTTTTTCCTACAGCATACCTGTAACGGAGTTGTCCAGTTTTTGTAAAATAGTTATTTGTTGTTGCACAGGTGGTTCATTTTGCTAAGCTTCAATACAGACTCTAAGGCAAAAATCAATTGTTAATTATTTTAAGAAAGAGGCAAGGAACTGCTGAGATAATAAAAGGCAGAAATTTTCTGAAGGTCTTTATTGTGCACCGGGATCGTTTCCACCACCGCCGAGAATTACACGGCCAATGTTGGAGAAGGGAGCAAAGAGTTACATTTGATTTATTCACATCATGCGAGTTCAGAAGCTAGTCTGACTCAAAATACACTTTCTCGAAATCTGGAGCGTTGGCAAGCTTACATACACAATTTCGCCAAATATATATACTATATGGCGAGATTAAAGAGAGGAAGACATGTGGTCAAAGTACAATAATTGAAATTGAATGGAGAATGTAAAAGATTAACAAGAAATATTTAACGCCAATGGCTGTGGAGGAATTCTAGCTTTAAACCGCGAAAGGCATTCTATAGGGGTTGCTAAAGTTCTCATGGGATTGAAGCGGCCGAAAGAGTACGTTAAAAAAACAAAAACAAAATAAAGACAGGGTTAATAACTGAAATGACACATCTATCTAACATCTGGACCAACGGCTAAAAATGTAGAGGTAATATGTCTGATTAATTTCTGCATATTATCAAACTAAGGCAGAAGGATGAAAATTAGAATCCAGTTATTAGGCGAGAAAAGGAAATGATTTCTTTTCTTTTAACTGCAGTGCGCTGCGGTTAAAATATTAAAGAGACTGAGAATTGAATGCTTAATTTATGAAGGGAAAAGAGCGCTAAAAACAGATTGAATTCGAATGCAGACAGATAATTAAAATTTAAGAATTTTAAAAAATGTAATTTTAAAGGGGGGGAAAGAGGAAAAGTCTTAATATTAATATGTGAAGGTAGGCGCCTTCACAATACCTATAAAATTTCAAATAACTTTATTGCTGTAATAAACAAAAGCTGTATATGCCCCAACTTTATAACTAAAAGTTACATCCACAACTATGATTAATTTTAATGATTAATATTCTTTTATTAATCAACCGTAATTTACTATCCTCAAGTAAATTATGAAATACATAAATATTAAATTTTCAAAACCAAATAAATTACCGTACAGACCATAAGAAACCCGTTTAATATAAAAATTCTAACTAAAAATTTCGATCCCAAATTAATAGCTACCCTAGACTTTTTATCTATTAAACATATACAAATTACCAAGAACAGACATAAACAATATTAAATCCTAACAGACCTCTCTGGAAAATTTCATAAAAGGGCTTACCTTCAAATGTGGACATTTCTCCACACTGCTCCAAGGCTTTCCTGCACTTTTTTTCAGGTACTGTCGTATCTCCGGATCTAACTTGATTTCCGCCGGGAAATTTACACACAAGCTGTCTCCATGGATTCCTAAGGGCGATCGATGAATAGTCTTCTATCCACTGCACTGAACGTTTACTGAAGAAATTTTCTACATCGTCGAATCCTTAGTCCTTGTTACATACCAGCTAACATATTCGACACTCCAGATTTCACAGTTCCTCACCGGATACACTTGAAAATTTTTCTCGTCAAACACAAGATTTCATCACCGACTGTCCTTGTTTCTAACACAGTTTCCTCTGTACATCAAGTTCACGTGGGTCCAGTCTAATTTATGCTAGACATAATTAATCCGTAAGCTGCCACCATTTATAATACTATAACTGTGATGTAGTGGGCCAGAGCTTTTTGGTTCACTAAGCTCTTGTGAGATGATCGTTGAAAAATAATACATGTTTCTTACCAAAGTTCTTTATTAGAACAACTAAAATAGATTTGAAAAATGAAATAACAAACTTTACCATTCATAGGTAGACACTCTCACTTTTTATTAACAGTTCTATACTTCTCATAGCCAACCTGAGTA
The DNA here is from genome assembly GCA_963932465.1 of Maratus speciosus. Taxonomy (NCBI): domain Eukaryota; kingdom Metazoa; phylum Arthropoda; class Arachnida; order Araneae; family Salticidae; genus Maratus; species Maratus speciosus. Next base: position 250,565,491 of record OZ010793.1, on the reverse strand, counting down.
AAACGATTTTTACTCGCATCTCTTCCGTTGGTAAAAAAAACCACCTCACTTCATCAGTGTCACCCAGTCTACTATCAGCCTCCACACTAGCTTCTACCTGAGCCTCCTTTTTACTTTCACTTTAGGGTCGAAAACCCACACATTGTCCAGCTCTCCCTATTTCTTGGAAAAGTTGAAATACCCTGTTGAGCAGATCCCAAGGGCAGAAGTATGCCTGGTATTTCCCCTGCATGCCTTTACACAAAAGACCATTGTCCTCCACGGAAATGCCTGTTGCTTTCCCCGTCGAAAATTTGTGGCGAAGGTACGATATCACAAGGCGATTAATATTCAAAATTAGTAGTAGCTGAAGTCTGAGTAATTTTTTTGTCATGCATGTAGTAGGTAGAGGACCTAAGAAGTTGTCAGGAAAAAACCCTAGGGAATCTGGCCATTTTTAAGGGAGCTATAATAGAGGGCCCAACTGATAGTTGAGAGCAAGGCCCTACGATGAAAACATGTTAAAAGGTCCAAGTACTTAGCACTTTATATCTTCAATTAGTCGAAATTAAATATAGTGTATGAATTAATCGTTAGAATAAAATTTAAAGAAATGCGCAAAAAATGGAAGGAGATGCTTAAAAAAGGGCCTAGCGTCCAAATAAAAAATTGAGGATGTTGACTCGAGGAGAGGAGTCCAAGACTAAAGTTTAAAGTTATGCATTGAGATAGTGGCACAATTAGAGGGTGAAAAGTGCATGGCGCACAAAAAGTTCAAGGGGCACCGGACCGGGAGGGTCCTAACTGAAATGTTAAAGTGGAAGAATAACCAAATGGGAAAAGAGCCCCAAAAACGAAGATAGGATTAAAAGAGGGCAATTTATTAACAATTTGGGGCACAAAAACTTCAGAGGGCCCTGCACCGAGCCTCACGGGTCCAGGGTGTTAAGTGGAATATAGCTCGACGTAAGGAAATGTTTTAGTGTTTTACAAAGTAGCCGGAGGACACTAGAACTACGTTAAGGAAAATGGCTAGAGAATCGGATAGTTATTAAAGAAGATGCACCAAGGGCCCCAAGAAGGCGATTAATATTCAAAATTAGTGGTAGCTGAAAATTTTTTTGTCTTTTGTGTAGTAACTGGAGGACTTAAGAAGTTGTTAGAAAAAAAAATCGAGTGAATTGGACCATTTTTAAGGGATCTATAATAGCGGACCCTAAAGAGGATAACTGATGTTGAGAGCAGGACCCTAAGATGAAAACATGTTAAAAGGTCCTAGTACATAGCGCTTTAGATCTTCAATTAGTCGAAATTAAGCATAGGGTATAAATTAATTATTATAATAAAATTTTTAAAAAATGCGCAAAAAATGGGGAGAAATGCTTAAAAAAGGGCTCTAGGGCCCAAATAATAATATGAGGATACTGGCTTGGGGAGATGAGTCCAAGACTCAAATTTAAAGTTATGCATTGAAACACAATTAGAGGGTAAAAAATACATGGCTCACAAAAAGCTCAAGGGGCCCAAGGTCCTAACTGGAATGTTGAAACGCAGGAATAACTAAATGGAAAAAGGGCCCCTAAAACGATCGGATAAAAAAGAGGCTAGTAACAATTTGGGTCATAAAAACTTAAAGGGACTCGGGGAGGGGGGGGGGCGGATGATAAAAAAAATAAAAATCTGAGCCTCGGGTGCATCAGGACCTACCTTGGACTGCCTTTACCCAAATTTTCAGACTTCTATGTGCTATAGATTTCGCTAACCGTCGCACACAGACACACACATAGAGCTAAACTTTCTTTTATTAATATGGAGTACATGTTCCATTTATATACTATTCTTAATTCGATTTAAAACCTTACTTAAATAAATAATGAATAATAAACGATGAAATGAATCGTAATTCTTTAAGTAAGGAGTACCTACCAATATTTTCTGTGAATTGGACGGGACTTACGTTTTAAATACGCCAATGGGCCATTAAACAATCTGCTGCCCTTAATATCTGTTTTTCTTTTTAAGGATTTCAAAACATTGTAGAATTTAAAAAAAAAACACTATTGTCAAGAATTTTTTTTAAACTTTCGCATATGGATGAACCACGTTTTTAGTGCCAGAAAATACTAAAATTCCATAAAATTCAATGTAACATAAATCGGTAAATTTTGGTCGTAGAAAAAAAGAAATTTTTATTATTTTACATGCTAAAATACGGAGAAGATTTGTAAATATAGATTTCTCAGAAGTGACTTCTTTGGCTACCATTATTTCCGCAGATTAATCATCATGATAAATTTGTAAAACATTTTCAATGGAAATGTACCAGGAAGATTATTGTTTGGAAATAGTGGTAGCTGAGAAAGCAACCGATGAGAGTCTTGTAAATAAGTTTTGATTATTTCAAGGTTTGAAAATCTTCAACTGTCGTCTACAAAAAAGTTACAGAAAAAAAATCAGACATGTTGAAACGGTGTTGGAGAAGTTACTTGAGGCTGCAATATGGTATGAATTGAAATTAAAACTTCGCGAATAGAATTCATTTCTTTTAACTGTGTATATATTTTTTACAAATCTTTATTTCGCTCTTTCTATTTTTGCGCCCTTAGGATTCGTGCGCCTGGAGCAGTTTGCTCCAACTGCTCCACGGTAGCTACGCCCCTGGACCCGGAGCTGGAGCTGGAGCCCGGAGCCGGAGCGCTCCGGAGCTGTGTTTTTCCTGGAGCTGGAGCTCTAAATTTTCCCCAGCTCCAGGGCTCCTTTAGTTTTTAATATTCTTTTAAATCTTTTTTTTCAGTCTTTTAAATTTCTAGGCTTAAAATATTTTAATTACATCATTATTCAGTATTTTAATTATATCATTTTTTAGGTTTTTATTATTATTATTATTATTAGGGAAGGAAAACTTCTCAAAAATGGCAACACTACTTTACTTCTACTTTCTACTTGAACTAAGTAACAACACTATTTGAAAACAAATATGGCCGCCTGTTGTTTACATGTGTAGTCGTACAATTTTGGCTGTTCAAAAAGTGTAGAAGAAATTTAAGATTTTTGTGTTTAAAATTCTACCAAACTTTCTATTTTAAAAGCAAAAGCTAAAAGATGTCATATTTTCTGAACAAGCATTTCAAGTTTGATGAGAAGAAAAATGCATTTTGTCAGATCTTTAATGAAGATAGAAAGTATTTGTGAGCAAAAAATTAAACGTGTAAATTAAAATCTGCAACTTAAAAGCGTGAAGTCGGAGCCGAGTTGGAGCCGGAGCCGGAGCTGGAGTCACGCTATTTTCTCTAGGAGCGGAGCTGGAGCTGGAGCATCAAAAATTGTTCGGCTTCGGGTCACTGCTGTACGCAGTAGGAGTTCACAATCTCTTTTCTACCAGAATATTGGTATATAAAATTTAATCAATTTTAATCGTGAGATTTTCTACGGTTAAACAAGGAGAATTTTTTTGTACAAAATTAATGGTAGTAAAGTAATTTTGAACCCCTTGTCGAGTCACCACTGTATGTGTGGTGAAACGTTGTTGTCAAAGATATAAGATGAACGGGAGCAATAAAAATAATTTTATTGAGATATAAGAGAAAATGTTCATCAATTATCGTCACAGAATGGTTGAAAAATAGTTTAGATACCAAATCCGTCAGTCGAAGGTGCTCTGGCAATCTGAAAAGAGAGGAAATTCCAATATACACACATATTGAATCATTGTAAAAATTGTGAGAACGGATTCAGAGTATTTGAAAATGTAAAATTATACCATTATTCCCATTCATTTTTACTGTAATTACAATGCTTTCACATTTCCTTCCTTACATTATGTATGTATGGAAAGTAAAATCTGCAATCTTGAGTAATATATAAGGGTGCCAATCAGGGTTCTCGCTGCCGATGGCCACTGCTCCAAAATGTTTCATTTGGCCTTGGTGAGAAAACTAAAGATTGAAATCGGCATATTGCAAGAGATTTTTTTTCTTTCGGTGACTCTCTCAATGACGATGATGTTATAGTACGATAAAACGTTTTCTGTGTAACTTATTATTTGTGTTTCGATATTCTTAGTATTTCGACGAATCTATTACTACCATCATTAACCATTTGGAAAAATGATTATTGTCCTCGGTCAGGGTAGGAAATCAAAAACATATTTGAAGCGTTTTATTAGTTGAATGCTGCATTTTATTCGTTTTCTGATTGGTCTAAACAGTAATCTGCATTTTCTCTTTACTTTCAACAGAGAAGGATACTTCTGTTGCCACTATGACAAAAAAGTAATAAAAACTACAAAAAAAATTAATAACTCAGAAACAAATTGAGATACAGCTTTCAAACAAATTGCAATTAAAAATGCATTTTTTTTCTCTATACGACGATATAAAAAGTAATATTGTGGGATGTTTAGAAGTTTAAAAATGAAATTTCATTTTAAATTGGTCCAGCAATATTAATGTTTTATCCATGGCGTACGTAATGTATGACCAGCTCCGTAGAAGTTTAAAAATTTACAGCACCGAAAATTATAAAACTGAAATTTCTTATAAAATTTGTTCATGATAGGTCCAGGAATGTTAATGTTTAATCCATGGCGTACGTAATGTATGATCAACTCCGTGCGATTTTTTATGTCTTAAATTTTAGTCTTTGAAAAAATCATTTTCCAAATGGTCGTTGTAATTTGTTAAATTGCTTTTTTTTTTTTTTTAATTTGGCTAGTTTTCCCTTTAGCGATTAGCCAAATTGTTCAGTTCAGTGGGAACCCTGGTGTCAACTTTTATCGTTTTCCATTGCCTAATTTTCTAAACCTTTAGCCTTAGAAATATAGTTCAAATAGTAAAAAAGCTTCAGAGCTGTTCTTCATCCTCTTCAAAGTAATTTATGTCAAAATAGTAATTTTTTAAAAGCTACGAGGTTTACATTTTTATTCGGTCTTTGTGTTCTATACGTTATATTTAGAAAAATCTTCTCCATGCTTTAACAGGTAAAATAATAAAATTTCCTTTTTTATTCGACCAAAACTTACCGAGTTATGATACTTTGAATTTTATGGTGTTTTAGTATTTCCCTACACTAAAAACGTGTTTCATCCATATGCGAAAAAAAAAAAATGTTGACAATAGTGTTTTTTCATTTGTATTCGACAATGCTTCGAAACACTTGGAAAGAAAGACAGATATTAAGGGCGGCAGATTGTACTGGCCCATTGGCGCATTTAAAACGAAAATCCCGCCCAATTCGCGGAAAATATTGGTAGGTACTCCGTACTTAAAGAATTACAATTTATTTCATTATTTATTTTTAATTATTTGTACTTAATACGTATTTACTTAATACTTTGACTTTCAAATAAAAGTAAGGTTTTTAATCGATTTAAGAATAGTATACAAATTTGGAACACCAAAACAAAATTGCGCAGAACTTTTCGAGTTACAACGTTACACGAGGGCGCACAAGCTTTACTTGCTCCAGGGCGCTGAATATGTAGCTACGCCACTGTCCGGGTCCCTGGCGTACAGGGTCGGACTCGGTCACTGTCAAATACACAGACTGGATTTTTGGAAGGCGCGCAACATTTTAGAAACTCAATATTTTACCACCTTCCTAGTAAAAACCGATAACATCCATTACCATTCCAGTTTTTCTTTCTGGGGGTTGTTTCAATTTCGGAACTGGATCCGAAACTGAAAGAGTCCTTAGCAAGGAAAAATCAAAATATTATAAAGATAACAGTTTAGACATTGGCCTCATACATTCTATGCAAAAAAAGGGAAAATAATTTTTAAATATTGAAATGTAAATGAGAATTTTTTAAAGAACGCTGCCATTGGTTTAACATTAGCGTGCGAGTGATTAGTGTAGGATTCTAAGTATACAAAATTTTGGTACTAAATGTTATGATTAAGTAAACCCATTTTAAACTTTTTTTACAACGGTTGGATAAAAAATCTCAATGCTGCTAGTAATATTCAGAAACGTGTAAATATTATTAATTTGATTTTAAAGAAAACTATCTTTAAAATAGAATTTTATACAGTAAACTCTATGTAAAGCTCTATGTAAGCAGATTTCCGCCTTAGGCAGAATGTACTGTATTTTTAAAAAAAATCCAGCAACAGGGTATAATCGAAGGGCACAAAAAGAAGGGCGCCCGCCGCGTTGAACAGTCCTGTTCTAACGTATATACAAAATATCTGACTGCCGATCATTCTGATTATTACATTTATAGACAATATTAAAACCGTTCTTTTTTAATATTAAAGTGTAATTTTTAACAAAGAAGAATGTTTGACTTACCTTTTCTTTGCCAAAAATATTCTGTATAAATATTTTTGTGCATCAAGCGCAAAAATCAATATAATAATATTTTATATAGGGAAAATTACAATTACAGCGTTGTACGAATATACGAAGCCTACACGCATTTCAAACAAATACGCAATAAATGATTTTACAAAAACTAAATAAAAAAATAAGTATATATATATATATATTTTAAAGAGGCGATGCTCTTTGGTTGCTAAAGAGACAAAAAATTCTTGGGCCAGATCATGTCGCCGTTACAGACAGAATTACAGAACATACGTTAGGTTTTAAAAGATTTAAAGGGTCCTCTGAAACAAAGAAACTTAAAAAAAATTCCTTTCTGCTGCTTTGCAAAGAGAAAAAAATGCTTCAAAAAAGTGATTTTTTTTTAAAATTATTAAATAATTTAAGACTGTTTAATGTACTTCTTATATCAAATTTCGTAACTATTAGCTTCAGCTGAGGAAGGGTGCAGCTTTACCATGTTTACGGCGCACCGACCCGCAAGTCGGTTGGCCAGAGGACCGGTCAGGGCCTGACAGAATGTAAATTAATTTAGTAAAGTCTTAGTTTTTTTTTTTAAATTTATTTATTTATAGACTTTTATCAGCACGGGTGGAATGAAAATTTGTTGAAAATTATGTCATTAGAAAAAAAATTTAAACTTTAGGAATGAAAGTGCATGTTTTCTTTAAAACACGAGATCTTTAGCACCAGTGGAAATATTTCACATTTGTGCAAAATTAGGATCTGTTTTTATTTATTGTTATACTGTTGTGAACACAAAACAAAGTATTTCTGTAAACTGTTCGGAAAGTTGAGTGGAGTAACTCAGATTTTCTTTTACATTTTATAATTCTAAAATTCATTGATTATTTATTAATATGCGATATCGGATGGTGTGTGTATTTAGGAGGGGGGGGGGAGCAGAGTGAGATAACGAACTAAGCAAACTCGCATTATTATTTTTGAAAAATTCGTTTTGCCTTATTCAATCCTAAAATTCTGCAATTAAATAAGGTTTAATGCGGAAAAATACTTTTCGAAAAAAGTCGTGTCAATTTGCATAAACGATAATCAGGTCCTAAGGAGCACTGAATTTGATACTTAACTTTTTCTCTCTTTCTGAAGGAAAATACTTATGAATTCTACATTTGAGATTTGCCATATTTTCAAAATCTCAAAAACCATATGCAGGAAATTTAATTTGTCGCTTTCCCCTCTAAATTTTGATGTGGAATGTTTCTAAATCTGGCTCTTATTATCAGTAGCGCCAACTTTTGAAAAATACTGGGTGGGCTAAAAAATTTTAGAGTAAAATATAACACACATAATTTTTTCCCTTGTGTGTTCGTGTGCGTGTGGAAAGAGAGGCGAGTGAGGATCAAATAACTAAAGATGATAATTCCAAGTTAAATTACATTTTTTTCTAAGAAAAATATAAAATTGTAATTTAATTATTATTTAATTGCCTGATTTTTCAAAAATCATTGTAATAATGTTTTTCGGCTTTCTTTTTTAAAATAAATCATGGGAAAAATACTTAAAAAAATCATATTTTGTTTTAAGTATAGTTTACGGCTAAAAAACAGTTTGTTACTAATAGACAATACTGGTGTTTAATTGAAAAAATAATTTCCCTTGATAAAATTCTATAATATTAAACACACAAGAATTTTAGGAACTATAATAAGAAATAAATTTTACTTGCTCACTGCAGGACAAAATAGAGTATTTCGCAAGCTTCCAAACAAAACAAAAAGAACAAGTAGCAACAACTGAAAAAATAAATCTATCTTTATTGTTAAACGGCACAAGTGTTGCCATCTACATGTTGAAAATCAATTTAATAATATTTTCAGAATGTATTTTATTGGCAACATTAGGCATTATAACTTCAATATTATTCTAATAGTATTTTAGAGCCTAAATTGGGTATGTTGCCGAAAAGCAAAACCAGGCATTTAAGGGTTAATTTAATTATATTCTCATAAGTTCTTCCTTATAAATACATTAATATTTATTATAAATCACATTGGAATTGCTAACTATTGAAAGTGCTAAAAACGAAATGTCACAAAAACGTACATTTTAGTAGTCTAAGTGCTTTATCGATTCATTACACTAAAACAGTATGCAGGAAATTTGTTCTTGAGAGAAATTTAATTATACATCCACTGAAGGGGCTTTCAGTGTTCCTGTAAGTCTAATTGAGATCCTTACTATTTTTCAAATATAATTATTTTGAGAATGTCAATACAACCAAATTTCATTTCAGCGATTAAATAAATAATAATAATAATAATAATAATAAAATGCAGTTTAACAAATTACAACGACCATTTGGAAAATTACTTTTTCAAAGACTAAAATTCAAGACATAAAAAATAGCATGGAGTTGATCATACATTACGTACGCCATGAATTAAACATTAATAGTGTTATTACACGTAAAAGTTGCAAGCGACAAAAATTGTCTGCGACTCGTACCTATTATCCACCTGAACCTTAAGTATTATCCAAGCATTTCATTTGCTGTTCGGGAAAAGGCTTTTCCATCGTCAGATTTCCAAAAGAAATCTGACTGTCAATTTTAAATGAAATTTATTTCTTAAACTTCTAAACATCTCACAATATTACTTTTTATATCGTCGTATATAGAAAAAAATGTACTTTTAAATGCAATTTGTTTGAAAGCGGTATCTCAATTTGTTTCTGAGTTATTAATTTTTTTTTTGTAGTTTTTATTACTTTTTTGTCATAGTGGCAACACTCTGTTGAAAGTAAAGGGAAATACATATTACTGTATAGACCAATCAGAAAACGAATAAATTGCAGATTAAACCAATAAAAAGCTTCAGATATGCTTTTGAAATCCTACCCTGACGAGGACAATAACCATTTTTCCAAATGGTTAATAAATAAAGAATAAATCAATTGTAATTCGGTGGGCAGAGAAATCAAATTATTGGGTGGGATCCATATGTGGAACGTGGGACACCCCACGGATCCGTATAATTTAGCGCCACTACTTATTATTGTTTTGTAATGTGTACTGATGCACGTTTAGGTTTCCGCAAAAAAATTACAAATTTTCGTTTCCTTTGTTCTTTGTTTGTAAAATGGTCAATAATTTTCTTCGACTTCGTAAACAATTTTTTTTTTCAAATCGTGAAATAATTAAATAGCTAAAACATTGCTGTTACATCGTAAATATAGGTTTTTCAGCGGTGAATTTTCGGATACCATTATTTTCGTACAATTATCATCATGATAAATTTCTAAAACATTTTCAATAGAAATGTATCAGGAAGATTATTATTTGGAAATGGTGGTAATCAACAAATTGACGGATGAGAGCCCTGTAAATAAGTTTTGACTACTTTAAGATTCGAAAATCTTCATCTGTCGTCCACGGAAAAGTTACAGAAAAAAATAATCAGGCATTCTGAAACGGTGTTGGAGAAATTACTTGAGGCAGCAATATGGTACGAATTAAAATTAAAACTTCGTGAATAAAATTAATTTCTTTTAACTGTGTATAAAAATACGCTTTAAATCTAAATAGTTGAGGTTAAACATAAGGTAAGAATATGCTAATTGTAGCAAGATCCATCTACAAAATTTGATTAATAATGAAAAAAATATGCAAATATTTTTACAAATTTTTATTTCTCTCTTTTTAACCTTGCGCCCTTAGAATTCGTGCGCCTGGAGCAGTTTGCTCCAACTGCTCCACGGTAGCTACGCTCCTGATGTTGGCTCTTGAGCAGTTATTTCATAGATGTGCAATTAATAGATTATCCATAAAGAAGAAAACAGTTAGGCATCTTTCTGTAGTTCACCCCGTCCGCTACGTGGCCTGCTACCTTGATTGATGTGACCTCGCCTTTAATCTTGCGGTTACCTCTCCCATTTAAGATAGGACGCTTACTTATATCGCTTTGAAGCAAGCATGAATAGAATATCGTCTGACACCTGCTTCCTTTTAGGAAAGAATAGATATTCAAAGCATAGAGCGTTAACATATTTCTTCAACATAGGTAAATTTCAGAGACTTGTTATTTCTTCCCCATTGGCGATAGTGACGCTAGTGCTGTTGCCATTACAGATTTTGCCGTAAATGTCCCATCTTGGTCCTTAATCTATGGTAATGGAGGATATTCCATCTGCGTTATGATCACATGGTCAAGGTAAAAACTTCTAGTGTAAAGAATGGAAGGCTCCGTAGAAGTAATGTAAATCCCCGCCAGCCAGTGAAACAGTTCATGAGGAAAGCAGTAGTAGCCTCTCATTCTTATCAGTTAGAAATTCTTTGGGTAAATTACCGGTACCACGTGACTTTTCTCAGCCTAGACACAGATTTGGAATATAGACCATTACAGCGCCTAGAATATACAGTGTGGAAATCTGCTATCCAAGCGGCGCTAAAAGGTTGTATCCCTTAAATGTGCAATGATGCTGAAATCCAGGGAGCCGATCGCAGCAGCATCTGCGATACATTTTCAAAGTAAGGTTGGGATTACGGTGCCTCACTTAAGATCAACTTAGAGACTTACGATATAAACAAAACGTAAACGGCATTACAGTGCCTCGCGATCTTACGACAGCTTGAAAGCAGCCATAAGATTAGGCGCAAGTGAATGCGCGCGCAACCACAACAAATGTAACTGCGGCCTCTGATTGGCTGACTACAGAAGGACTTACGCTGAGGCACCGTAATACCAAGTTACGATCGATTGTAGGAAAGCCCATCCTACAATCGAGCGTAAAATTTAAGATAGAGAGGCACCGTAATCCCAGCCTTACAGTGCCTCGCGATCTTACGACAGCTTAGAAGCAGCCGTAAGATTAAGCGCAAGTGGATGCGCGCGCAACTACAACAAATGTAACTGCGGCCTCTGATTGGCTGACTGCAGGAGGACTTACGCCGAAGCACGAGGACTTACGCTGAGGCACCATAATAGCAAGTTACGATTGATTGCAGGAATACTTTTAATCTTAGGCATCCTGAGCCTCTCCCCCAATTTTCTCTCTGTGGAGGCACTTTTCTAAATTTTGCGGACACCATTCATGCCCCCGGGGGGCAAATTTGGGAGTAGGGGCTGGGGGGAATATGAATAAGTGGTCACAGGCCTTTCGAACAATATGTCACTTGTGGGGTTCGGAAAAAGTTAGAAAAATGTCCCCCTTTGGGTCGACTATCGCGCCTCCTGGAACACACCATCTCCCCTCTTTTCTAAATACCGTTTGCAGAAATGTGTTACTGTGCACAGTGACTATATAGAAATAGACTAACACAATGTAGCAATTTCATAAATTTTACACAATTATTTCTATTTAAGGGCCAAAAATTATTGATACCCCCTCGTATAGGAGGCTTCTACAAAAAATCAACAGACTCTCTCCCTCCCCCCGCCTTTGAAAACGATTACGATTACCATACGAAATTTGTGAGGTCAGCGAATATTTGGATCTGTGTTATAAAAGTTTGCGGTTTTTGAGCCCTTATATTAGCGTAATATTAAATTTAAGGGGTTTAGTTAAAAAAAAACCCGATAATGGATCTCCTTTATAAAGATTACGTTTACAAACAAAATATGAGTGTTTTGCGATAATCACAGCTCAAATTATAAATGTTTTAACTTATCAGGACTTTATACTTATGATACAATAAAATGTAGGAGGTTTATCTAAAAAATCAACAGAGATTCCCCCCTCCCTCGCTTTTTAAAACAATTACGATTAACACACGAAATTTGTGTGTGCTACGACAATTTGGATCCGAGCTCTAAGTGTTTGCTGTTTTCGGGCCCATATATTAGCCTTATACTAAAATTTATGGGGCTTCGTTAAAAAACGCGATAATATTTCCCTTTATAAAGATTATGTTTACCAAACAAAATATGAGTTTTCTACGATAATTACAGCTCGAGCTATAAGTGTTTTAAATTGTCAGGGCCTTATATTTATAAAACACTGAAATATGAGAGCTTCAGTGAAAAATCGACAGACCCCCCCCCCCCAAAAAAAAAAAAAAAAACGATTACGGTTACCATACAAAATTTGTGTGGGTTGCGAAAATTTGGATTCCAGTTCTAAATGTTTGTGGTCATCCGAGCCCTTATATTCGCTCTACACTAAAATTTAAAAGCCTTCGATTAAAAAACTCAATAATGTTTCCTATAAAATTATGTCACTCTTTTCACGTACACAAAATTTCAACTTGCTGGAGAAGGGACCGATATGGCTACGGACCGAAATGGCAAGGGACCAAAATGGCTGTGGACCGAAATGACATCGGGACTGAAACGCCAGGACCGAAGTGCTTTGCTTCCTTTAAGGATAAGGCGGTCTCCCTTGCAACCCACTTTCCCTATGCACGCACATGTCAATATATATATGTGAGTTGTGGTTTTGAGTTCTCAAAACACTCTCATGCTAGCAACAAGATACGTCAGCAGTTTCCCATGAGAAAATAGCGATCGCAAAACCGAAGATAGAATTCAACTGCTGATGCACATTTTTGCCTCTCTGAGCTTGGGAACAAATTAACAGCCTAAACTCAAATTTCATTTCTAAGTGACCAAGATTGGACGGATATAATGAGCTCTAGACGAGAGCTGAAGTCGCTACGAAACCGAACAAGGGTCCGGCAGAATTCTCCGATGACGCGGTTGGATTGCCGCAAAAGCCCCAACCCTCCCGTAACTTTGTAAATATCTGTAATAGTCTGAAGTGTAATAATAATCTAGAACCGTTAAACACCTTTAATTCATTAATTATTGCCTTATTCCTCCATCACATGGGGGTCTGCCAAATTAAAATTCCACTAAACCCCTAGACCTTGCCATTGGATTTCTACTTCAACGACTTTTTTTTTTCATCTCTGAAGACGTACAACAGTGGAGCTTTTTCATTTTAATCGACGCAATACAGCGACAAAAAATGTGTCACTGTGAACCATCGAAGATAGCGTTTTTCCCCCTTTCTCTTTATTCTTTCCAAGCTGAAGAGTCATATCGAGATGAAAGTAAGTTAATTGGGACGGCAGTGAAATTCATCGGACTCAACGATTGTTAGTACTGGTGATTCAAGATTATTTTTCCCTTCTTCAATTCATGAAACAAGCTCATTTTTCGCGGAAAAGAAAAAGATTGCGAGTCACTTAAAGTATTTATTTTTAGCTCCACGTATATAACGGATTAACATATAGGAAGTAAGTAGTAATTTATATTATTTTGAAAATGATGTTAAAAGACATCAAGGTAGTCGTCAGTAAATTAAATTCAGCTAGAACTGATCGCATTAAATTATTGCATAATTTAATTTTTAAAACAAACAGCGGAAGACAGAATAGAAAGCAAGTACGCGAATTTACAGATTTTACTTTTAAAGAATGCGACGATCAATTTACAAATAGATTAACAAGAAATCTTGGATGAATTTTCCCAAGTTCAGTTGGTTTCTATCGCGAATTTATTACATCTTGATATTCACGGTGCTGAGGCGGATATCGTGAAACGTATACTACAGGCTCTAACTGACTTAGAAACCTTTCAAACTTCCCTTGCTTCACATACCGACTCAGAAACCGAAACTGAATATGAAAACAGTTCGCGAAACACCTTAAATGACACCACATACTTGGACCACACACAAGCCCCTGCACATAATACGCCAACTGGCACCCAATTTGCCCCATGCCACACGATTGAATTTTCTGACATTGATAATTAGTTACAACCGTTTTCGGGGAAATCTTATAACATATTCTAAAATGCTTCGACTGATTCGAGAGCTTAGCAGGTAGCTTCGCGTTAACCGAGATTCAAAAATTCATCTTCGTTGAGAGAGCGCTTAGAGGGACAGCTTTATTGTTCGTGCGCAGTGAATACCTCGTATAGCGCGCTGAAACACGCCTTGATCAATAAATTCAAGCACATCTCAGGGCCCGCATAAATCCATGAGATGTTGACAGCTCGCAGCTGCAAGCCCAATGAAAAATTCACTGAATATTTCCTCGTCATGAATGAAATAGACCAAAGGGGTAATGTTGACGACGCGTCCCTCATGCACTATATTATTAGCGGTATACAGAACACTACCTAGCAATAAAGCGATATTGTTCGGGTGTGACACTCTTGCGTAATTTAAAAACAAGCTCCAAATTTACGAACGAATTTGTGAGCAGAGCCCTATATTTTGCCACACAAAGTCACAGGCTACACCCAACATTCCTAAAATTAACCAGGCGGAGAGAACGGAAAAATTAGCCTGTTTTAATTGTTTGAGTTCTGGCCACCGTTCTACCGAATATGTCCATTTAAATAAAGGAAAAAGTACATGAGATGTGCGTGTTTCGGTCACCTTTCCAACCAGTGTACGGAGCGCTCTCCGGAACGTAAGTGTTCGATTCAGGGCACCTTCTCTTCACAGAAGCCGACAACGGGCCGATATAAACAAATTTATGTGGTAGAGATGCATCACTCCCAACAACGCATGCAGAAATCGGTAAAAATCTCCACTTTACTGATAAATTCACTCGTGGACACAAGAAGCCCCCTGACAATACTGAGAGAAGACATTTATCAACAAATTGAGTCTCCCCTTTCACCGGAGCTCCTGTCCAATTGTCGGGCATCGGTAACAGTATTATGCAATCTAAAGGATCGTTTTTTACCGATATAGAAATAGACGATAGTACTTTTTCTACTACTGTTTACGTAGTTAAGTAAAATTTATTTACTGTTATTTACATAAATAAGCTACTACTTTTCATAGTGAAATAAATGTATCTTTTTTTACCAACTCGCTTTTTAACTTTTGAATTTTTTAAATCTTGGATTCTTATGATTATAGTCAGAATAACTGTCTTTGTGCTTAAAAATAAGTTCTAAACAGATATTGAATTGCTGAAAATAGTTATTACGTAGGTAATAATTGAAGAGCTAAGTGGAAGAACATGTTAAGTAACAAAAATTACATTTGAAGAAATTTGAAGTGAAAGTTTTTGCTGTAAATTTTAATGATTTATTTTCCGTTTGATACCATGTGTTTAAAATATTAACCGGTATGGTACTAAACTCTCTCAGAATAACTTATTCATATTTAATTCTCAAATATTAAAAATTATTAATATTATTGACATTATTAAATATTAAATATTAATGAATAATGTCTTAAATCTTCAAGACTAAATAGAATCTTTGTATTTTATCTTCACCATGTGATAGGATACCTCATAACGCTTTCATCCAAAAGATAAATTTTTTTTTTTTTAGAAAATGTAGCATAACATGTTCATCCACTCAGCTCTTCAATTACAAAACCAAAAATCCAAAAAAAAAAAAAGTCATATTAAGAATTTTAAAAAGGATATTAAAAAATCATCAAATATTCGAAATACTTTCGTATAGAAACAAAATTAAAATAATGTAATTGTTCAAGCATTTATATCACGTGTTTTATTTTATTTCTCTGTGAAAAATAGTAGATTATTCATTGAAATAACTGTAAATAATTTTAAATAACAACAACAAATTTCTGGTCTATAGACATAAATATGCTTTTTTTTTCATTATATATTTAAACATGCAAAATTTCGTAGTTAAAAGAGCACTTACATGCCACAAAACCTGCATTTAATTAATATTTTTCGCTAATTTCAATTATTATATATATTTTTTCACTTACGGTTCGAAAATGATCGATAAAAATTTTCGTTCCGAAAAACAAGTCAGAGCAGGATTTGAACCCGGGCCGAAAAAACTCAAATCCAGCGTGCTGCCGATCGCGATACTGAGCCGCTTGCCAAAGAAGGAGATTTATCTGATTATGAACTGTAGGTTAAACTTTGTGACTTATTTTCTCTTGCGCTTTATGGTGCTCATATATTTATATACTAACTATACTCTATCGATAGACAAGTGTTCATCGCATTTGGTGAGACCAACCTCGGACCCTCTCCTTGTTAGTGCCATGAATGAAAAAAAAGAAACGCCTAATTAAACCGGCCAAAAAGAAATATGCTTCATGTATCTCTATAGGTCACTAGTGCGACCACCGAATTTATCATACACGTGTTGTTTTTCATTATTATTCACTTTTTTTATATCTCCTGTGTTTTACATCTGTATATGTGCTTATTTCTGAGAACATTTAGATCGTATGAACTATAGACTGCTACTTTATCTGTGACTCTACTAGTATCTCCATTTCAATATCTTCGGGAATTTTTTTTCGATTACAGCAAGCATGAACGAATTTTTTTCTCCATGCGAAATATTTAAGTTACAACTGTGGCTAAGCATCTTACAGCCAATTAGTGATGTAGACTTGTACACAGTACTGCTGTTGTCCACTTTCAACCAAGTGCGATAATCTTCAAGTGCTTTTTTTAAAAGAAGTTATCGCGTGCCAAGCAATTTATTATCAGTTTTACAAGACAGTATTTTTTTTATTATTCTTATTTGTATGCAAAAAGTGTGTTAATAATTATTTTTTCGTCTTATATCAACAGAATTTCAGTGTTTTCTTTTTATAGAATTTCTGTTCAAAATTTTTTTTATCTCTGAGCGATAAAATATATGCTCAAAACTGTTTTATTGAACCCATGCTGTTATTTTGTTTTTGCATGGCAATTTTTATTTCTCTCGGACTGCAAAATGGTGATTTATTTTTCCATTTTGCCTCAAATCCTTTTTTTTTACATTACGCAGCACGTGTTTTTTTATGTTGCGTAAATAACAACTTTATTTACCAGGACTATATCTACCCAGAACTCTTGTTTTTTTTTTGGTCATTCACATTTGAACACTGTTTTTTTTTTCTTTCACAAAAACTTTTTACAAAAAAAGGAAAATTGTTGCATTTATATTTTTGAAACTGTATTTTATGTTTTAACTTTATATTGAAGTGCTATATATATGCATGTGTTTTACCCCCCCCCCCCCCCAAGCCCGTTTTTTACAGAAATAATAGCTGGCTGTCAAAAGAGAAAAACGCCTTTTCGGAGGGAAATCTTTTTGGCTTAGATGAGGCAATTTTTTTCTCTCTCTCTTCCCGAATAGACGTTGGGATAACGATGTTTTTTTTTTTTTACAAAATTCCACCTACGACGAGGCAGAGTTGAGTTTGTTTTCTTGATGGTATGGGCATACGGCCTTATCACATTCCTGATGATGGCGCATGAGGCAGACGGTCTCATGACACACATTGACGATATCGAGAGATTTTTTTCCTTCTGTTAGTTTTCTTTTGTTGGAGAATCCAAATGCTGCCCACGGCAGTTCAGCATAAATAAAAATACTATAAAATTTAGACTTTTTTTTTTTGCTCTTTTTCCTTAATTATTTAATGAGAGTTTTTTCTTTGGATTTTAGTTATTTTTAGATAGTTTTTTTTGTTTTTTATATATCTTGTTGCTTATTTCACATTCTGACGGGGACGTCTAACGATCAAAATGGCCGAATCTGAGTTGTGGTTTTGAGTTATCAAAACACGCTCCTGCTAGCAACAAGACATATCAGCAGTTTCCCATGAGAAAATAGCGAACGCAGATAGAATTAAACTGCTGATGTACATTTTTGAATATTTGAGCTTGGGAACAATTTAACAGCCTAACCTCAGATTTCATGTTGAAGTGACCAAGAGTGGACGGATATAACGAGCTCTAGACGAGAGCTGAAGTCGCTATGAAACCGGACAAGGGTACGGTAGAATTCTTTGATGCCGCGGTTGGATTGCCGCAAAAGCCCCTACCCTCCCGTAACTTTGCAAATATCTGTATTAGTTTGAAGTGTAATAATAATTCAGAACCATTAAATACCTTTTATTCATTAATTGCCTTATTCCTCCATCATATATATATATATATTCATATATATTTACAATTTTTCTAGAACTGTTATTCATTATTTGCTCTGATCATCGAGGCAATAAATAATTTATTAATTTAAGTAAGAAATCAGTTGCACCAATTCATTAAACTTTCATATTTTCAATTGGAAACTTCACTAAAATCACATATAAAGAAATTCCGCTCCATTTTAACGATTGATATTTTTGGGCAAAAGTAGTAAAAAAAAAAAACATGTATACTATATATATTTTTTAAATATACCTGTATCTAAAATCGGCCTGTAACATGTTAGTTATAATTCGCTATATCTGAAAAAAAAATCATGATTGCGTTTAAAAACAATTTTTGTTACGATGAATCGCCGCGACGAATTGATGCCACGGCGAATTGACGCGACACCGTTGGGGGGGGGGGGGGAATCGCAATTTTGATCAGTTGTTGTAATGGTGGGCGTACGTGTTTTGGTTATTTTCCTTTTGTTGAATAAAATGTTTTTCTTCATATTATCGGTTTCCTTTCATTCCATCGCTGTCTATCTTCTTTCTCCTCATTTTGTGCAACAGTATGTTTCGCGCTATAGCTTTTTACGACTTGCGTTCCGACCATGGATTGTATGAGGATTTGTGCTTGTCTAATTGTGTTCTATCACCCCTTAACGTATGTACCATGAGTTTAGGGACATCCTGCATATATTATTCTGTGGTATGTACAATTTAAAAACAAATTACATTACTTCAGTATTGCATTATACGCTGTGTTTCCTTAACTACATTATTGCCAGGTCCCTGCGAGACGTTGCGCCGGCCTGGTGTGATTTACTTTGCATTTAGCTTGTTTGAATTCATGATTATTAAAACAAAAGTGTTAAAGGCTCATTCAAAAAGCATTATGGCATAGACAAAGAAAAAAAGGAAATGAAAAATAAATAGAAAAAACTTTCTTTTTGAATATTTATTCATTCAAAAAGAACAATAATTTAGTAAGTTTAATTTAACAAATGACATTATTTTAACGTCATCGACTATATATCAATCATAAAATGTAAGACGGCTACAGTTATTTCAGATATTTGTCAAAAATATATTCTCCTAATCCAGATCCAACTCGTTTAAGATTAGCCACATGGTTTCCCAATTCTTTTATGTCTTTTACTTGCTGGCTCAGATATTCTCTTTCCAAGAAATCTGTCATCTAAAAAACACACATATTTATAGGTTAAACTGAAGGCGACTGATTAAATAAATTAATAAATATATATATATTTTTCAATTTCAAAGCTTTTAGAACTCTATAAATTTTTAAGCTTTACACTTTTTTCAAATTTCATAAGCTATGAAACTTCTAAATTCAAGTTTTTTCAGTCAAAAAGATGAGGCTGGACCTCTGAACGGCATCCCTAAAGTTCGGAAACTTCTGTTACCGTATTAAAAACATTTACTCTATAAATGGCTTACACAATATATTATAAAAGAAATACTCCTTCACTTGAAAACTAGTTGGATGTGCCAATCCCAAAACTTTCTTCTATCTTATACATCTTAATATTTCAAAAACTAGTTACACATATTAATACTTCAATATTATTAGTTCATTACTATACCAACTTTGATTTTCATCTTAAATTTCTACTTCAGTCAATTAAATGAACTAAAAACGAGTTAATCTATATCATGATATTTGTTTAAATTAATAGTTTTTCCTTATTCTGTTGTTATCAGATGTTTGCGAATAGCTGGCTTAGCAGGAAGTGAGTTCCCCCCTTTGCACGAGCCGCCGATGGTCAATAGAGCTACGAAAAATCAAGAAAAGTATAAAAAATCGCTATCACAGAGCCCCTTTACCGCGCGATATTTCCAAATTCAAGGAGGACCTGTTGGCCAAAGCCAAAAACATGCACAAAAAATTTGGTTCAATTGTATGCATAATTTTATATACTTTTCCATTGTACAATAAAGAAAATGGTACAGACATCGTAATTATAGCGCCCCCTTACTGCGGAATTTTTCCAAATTCAGGGAGGACCTTCATGCCATGACCAAAAAGAAACACAAAAAATTTCGCTCAATTCTATGCATAACTTCATACACTTTTAGATGGTACAATATTCAAAATGGCACAAAAATCGCTATTACAGCGCCCCCTACCGGCGAATTTTTTCCAAATTAAGGAAGGACCTGCTTGCCATAACCAAGAACTTAAAATAAAAATTTGGTTCAATTCTATGCATAACTTCATATACTTTTCGATAGTACAATATGCAAAATCGCTATTACAGTGCCCCCTTGCGGCGAATGTTTTCGAAATTCAGGGAGGATCTGCTTTCCAAAGCCATAAACTTAAAATAAAAATTTGGTTCATTTCTATGCATAACTTCATACACTTTCGGATGGTACAATATTCAAAATCGCACAAAAATCGCTGTTACAGCGCCCCCTGCCGGCGAATGTTATCCAAATTCAGGGAGGATCTGCTTGCCATAGCCAAAAACTTAAAATAAAAATTTGGTTCAATTCTATGCATAACTTCATACACTTTTGGATGGTACAATATTCAAAATGACACAAAAATCGCTGTTACAGCGCCTCCTACCGGCGAATTTTTTCCACATTCAGGGAGGACCTACCTGCTATATCCAAAAACTTAAAATAAAAATTTGGTTCAATTCTATGCATAACGTCATATACTTTTGGAGGGTACAATATTCAAAATCACACAAAAATCGCTATTACAGCGCCTCCTACCGGCGAATTATTTCCAAATTCAGGGAGGATCTGCTTGCCATAGCCAAAAACTTAAAATGAAAATTTGGTTGAATTCTATGCATAACTTCATACACTTTTGAATGGTACAATATTCAAAATCGCACAAAAATCGCTATTACAGTGCCCCCTACCGGCGATTTTTTTCCAAATTCAGGGAGAACCTACCTGCTATATCCAAAAACTTAAAATAAAAATTTTGTTCAATTCTATGCATAACTTCATATACTTTTGGATGGTACAATATTCAAAATCGCACAAAAATCGCCATTACAGCGCTACCTACCGGCGAATTTTTTTCAAATTCAGGGAGGATCTGCTTGCCATAGCCAAAAACTTAAAATAAAAATTTGGTTCAATTCTATGCATAACTTAATACACTTTTTGATGGTACAATGGCGACAGACAGACGGACACACGGACAGACGGACAGACAGACATTTTCTATAAACATGTTTTTGGGGATCTCTGACCCCTAAAACATGTAAATCCGTCGAAAACCGGAAGTCGAAAAAAATTTCGATTACAATACTTTCTTCTATTGAAGATAGAAAAAAGTAAAAAGTAAAGGAACGTTCCAAGGAAATAATGGACATCTATTTGCCTAAAAAGTGTTCAGTAATGTTTTTTCAAAATATCAGAAACTTCTATGAACTTCCATTCACCTACTGTCATAATCGTTGGCCAGGAATATACTTCAGAATTGAAAATCAGTTTTTTCTAGGAAATTGTTTTTCGGCAGCTCACTGTCTATTATTTCCCAGGAAAGTACTTTAACTTTTTTTCCTGTATCATAAGATCCCACTAAGCTGTAATCCTCGTCGTAGGTCCCAGGTAGAGGTCTGCACGGGCCGGAATTTCCAGGCCCGGGCACAGCACGGCCCGAACGAAAGCTATCTTGGCCCGGCCCGGCGTAAAAATTGGAAGTTCGGCCCGAGCCCGGCCCGACGCGTTTGCATTTTTACAGTTCTCGGCCTGGCCCGGCCCGTACAAAAATCAGTGAAAACAGGCCCGGCCCAACACAATGTCTACAAAAAAAAAATCCGTTTTTTCTCGACATGCAATTAAGATTCTTTTAATGAATACTACATACATATACAGGGTGATTCATAAATATCGAAACAATAGGCTATCTTCTTAAATATTGCCCCTAGGCACATACTTCCAATTGAAAAGTTTCATAAAAAAAGGTGCAAAATTTGATGAGATAAGTTTTAACTCCATGGGGGGTCTATATGAGAAAATACAAAAATCAAATTTTTATACGGGCCCCGTAGAGTAAAATTCCCAATTAGGAAATTTTTCCTTATCTATCCCTGAATTAAACACGAAAAAATTCATCTCGATATCTTTAAAATTCGCAGAGATATCAAAATCCAAAATTCGTGACTTACACCATTTATCCATACCTCTGAGCGACGAGTTTTTGACTCATTTTGAATGCAAGACAGGGATCAGCCACAAATTGTACATTATTAAAAGTCGATATAAGACAGAGCCTCTTCTTTGGACATAAATAGGCAGCGTATAGATTTTACGTTAAACTTGTTTTCAAAGTATGCTGGTGGTCTGCACTAGAGGTCTGCACTTTTCGAAATATCTAGGTCCGGTCCCGAACCGACCCATAGGAAAAAAAGTTCGGCCCTGTCTGGAAAAAAGTTCAAATCGTAGCCTAGCCCGACCTGACTGAATTTCTACATAGTTTTTTACATCGATATGGTTAAAAGTTGTTTCGTATGGAGGAGTTCTGACCAAAAATGCTGTTTATATCTTTTCTTTTTTCATGTTTATATTTATTAATTTTAAAGAAGTGCCAAAAGCTGTGATTATTTGTTTTATTAATGAATCTCTATTTATATGTAAATGATTCACTTCTCCTCTATTAATGTTAATCCATATTCCATGCGTTAGAGACAATAAAAAATGCTATAAAGTAAAATCTTTTAAGATGGAATCACATAGGAAATTAAAAAAAAAGCGTTATAGACAAGTTCCCTTCTTAGGAGTTGTAAATGTAGTCTATTTTTTCTCAGGTATTATTATATTCATTTTGCATGGATCAACAGATTTTTCCGTTTAAGAAAGGATTCCGTCATAGGCAGATTTTTTTCACTAGTTTTACTGTATTTTAAATTTTTTGCCTTAAAATCTACTATCCTTTAAAAATATGAATTTTAAAATTTTATTGTAAAATAATGGTCATTTAAAAATGTATGCATTTGTTGCAAAGCTTTTTGGGCTGAGCCAAATTTTAGTTATTTTTGCGCGGGTTAGGTCAGTCACAGATAATGATTTTAATATGGGTTATCTCGAGACCAGGGCTGAAAATTTCGCACGGGGGTGACCTAGGAATAAGGTAGCCAGTCCCGGTTCGGTATAACCAGTGGCCGAGAGGTTCTGCTCTCATGCTGGGTTCGAACCCAATCGTGTCCTTCGCCCCAATCGTTCGGAGTTTTCAGTGACTTTCTTCGAACCTTGGATATCCTTGCGTAAATACGGGTTAGGTGCCCTTCGAAAGACCTCTACGGAAGGCACCCGCCCCCCCCCCCGTTTCGGGCCTACATTTCTCGTATAGATAATTGGTCGTCATAAATCACACCAGCACCCGCTTCGGTATGAAAAAATACGATCGGCCCGACCTGGCCGAGTCTTCAGAAAAAAGTCTCCAATCCCGGGTCTGGCCCGGCCCCAGTATACAGACTTTTTTATCGGCCTCGCCGGGGCGATAAAAAGCCTGAATTTCTAAGGGCTAAAATTATGAAAAACTCTTAATCGGCATGTTTGAAAAAGCATTGTTTCAAATTCTACATCAAAGATTATTTATGGACATTTAAGTAGTATAAAAAGGTGGTGGAAACGGCAAAAGTTAAACTGAATCGGAAGTTTAAGCTACCGAAAGAAGTGACTTTTTCACGTGCAATTTTTTAAAATGCATTTAAATATTTTATTAGGAGCCAATCAATGTTTAAAACTTTAAATGCGCTTTTGCGCATGATGCTTTTTTAATCGTAACTTAAAAAGATACAAACTTGGAACATGTCTTTTTTGATTATTTTACATTAATGTTGTTTCGGCAAATTGAAAAAAAAAATTACTTTTGAAAATATGATTTTTAAAAAAATAAGTTACACATTTTTTTAAGCAAATATTTTTAATATTTTTAAAATTAAAATTTAAAAAAATCCTGAAACAAAACTAAAATTATATCCTCTTTAATTAAATGAAAAAAATTTGAAATCCGATGAATAATGCTTCGAGTTATAAAGATTTTAAATTAAATCCGCTTAAAAAAATACTAAACATTTAAATTTTTAAAAAACTTTATGCGAAATATTAGGATGTGATTTTGTTTGCAAATTATACGGTGATGGTTAATCACAAAAAAAAGAGAAAAAAAATCAAAATTCTAGCTCAACAAATATATTTTTTACATGTTTCCTAGAACTCTTAAACTAACATTGTTTCTTCGATTGCACGCATTTCAATTTGTGTCTAATCCCTTAAAACCTGATGAACTATTTAAACGGCCATAACTCTGCGAGTTTTTCAGGTATGAAGATGCAATTTTTTGTGCTTAATTCAGGAAATGATAAGGAAAGTTTTCTTGGTTGGAATTTTTACACTACGGGTGCCGTATAAAAATTTAATTTTCGTATTTTTTCAAATAGACCCCCCGTGGAGTTGCAACTTATGTCATTAAATTTTGCACCCTTTTTTATGAAACTTTGCAATTGGAAGTATGGGTCTAGGGGCAATATTTAAGGAAATAGCCTATTGTTTCGATATTTATGAATCACCCTGTATATGGGAACATTTTACAGTATATTTTAGATTACTATGATGTTCGCAAAACAGAAAACACACAATAGTAAACATTAACGATTACTTACAGTGTTTTAGTCATCGTGTCTACAGACATTTCAAAATTCAGATAAACATTCGTTAAAAGATTAATGTAGTTCAAAATAATGGATTAAAAACATGATAACTTTTGAAGCTGTATAATAAAAAGTAGATTTGTGAAAATATTTCTCAAGGCTTTTCTCAAATACAAAGGAGCTACATTTCGACACATTTATGAATTCATTTCTTTTCGGAAACGCGTAAGATTGGCAGGTACTATTCTTATTCAGAAGCTATGTAAATGTCGTTTTTTTTTCATAGATAAAAGTAATATATCTTTCTGAAAATACAGCCAAAGTTAGCATTTTGAATCGAATTTCCGGAAGCGATAGCACAGGAAAGGAGAAAAACGTACAGTCACGTGACAAGAATTTCTTTTATCTCTGTAAGTAATTTATCAAATATGGAGAAAGCTATTCGTTTCCAAATGGCTTCAATAGTCAGGCCTGTCAATTTTATGCGTTTATAGTTAAAAATGGGTCAGAAATTGTGTCTGAAAGTTTCGATTGTTGAGCAGTGAATATGAGAACCACCTTAAGGTATATTTCCAAAGGTACTGTTAACATAAGTTCATTATCACTATTAATACTACAAAACCCAATGACTGTCCTACACATCCTGAGATCGATTAAGACCAGTTCCGTCCCGGCACGAGTCTGCTGAAAAAAAATTAAACTCGGGAATCAGACATCTAGTAACTGTACTATGCCGATCTCTACGATGGACTTGTTACATTTCTGTATTGATGTTGTTAAACTCGCATCGGCTCGTGACGCACATTTATACTTCTCGAGAAAATCATATTCATTGAAAATGGCTCGTATTTTATCTGCTTCGCTCGAATTCTTATATCGGTCAGATAGGCCCGATTAATTTTTTTATTAGCCTGGCCCGTTCAATTTTTTTGCCGGCCCGGCCCGTTTATTTTGTCTGTCGGCCCGGTCCGTTTGAAAATTCGCCTTCATTCCGCCGGGCCGGGTACGGGCCTCGGGCCAAGCCCGGGCCCGTCCAGACCTCTAGTCCCAGGTATTCCTGTACTTCATAAAGCACAAAAAATTGACTAAACATTTTACAAAAAAGAAAAAAAAAAAAGCGTTTTCTTGAATGTTCAGATCATTAGCATTCATTGGGAAATTCACTTTATTTCGCATAAGATTTCTAATTGTATAATAGATTGTAAAAAAATGGATGAACTCGGACGTTACTTGCTATGAAATTAGGCGCAAAACATGTCAACATTCCTTAAACATAATCTTAAAATTAAGAGTAATTTAATAATACTTATGTAAAAAAAAAAAAAAAAAAAAAAAAAAAAAAAAAAAAAAAAGAATATTTTTTTAGGTTATGTGTTCGCAAAACATGGAATACGAAATAATAATGCTAATCGTGGGAAAGAATGTAAAAAAGTACTACTTCATTGGCTTTTTTTTCTCCCCAAATTCTCGCATTCCCGGATAGTCCAAGAGCTGTTAAACATTTTAGGGAAGGTATTTGAGGCACCCTGAAAATTTGTGCAACACTTCTTTTGTAATGGCTGAATACAAAATCGAATGTCTGGCTGAAGGATCGTGGCCCAAAAACTGTGCCAGACACGTGTCAAGTGCCATTTTTTTTTACTATCCAAAAATGTATTTGAGGCACGCTGAGATTGAGGCAGAATAATATTTACGCTTAGAAAAAAATATTTTGAAAATGACAGACACTTTAGTCGGCCCAAAATCTGTGCCAGACACGTGTCAAGTAAAAATGGCACTTGACACGTGTCTGGCAGAGTTTTTGTGCCACGATCCTTCAGCCAGACATTCGATTTTGTATTCAGGCATTACAAAAGAAGTGTTGCACAAATTTTCAGGGTGCCTCAAATACCTACTCAAAAATGTTCAACAGCTCTCCTACTAGGAGGAAGGTTTAGACTGGAAACTTTCCGAATATGACTGAAAAATTTTTAATGGGGAAAATCTACGCATTAAAAACAGTTCCAGCTCTAATTTTTCGAATGTTACAGCCACTTTTGATATCTTAGCATTCCGAAAAAGGGTATAGTTTACGTACTTTTCCTTAAATCTTCATAGATCTATGAAATTTGTTTTCCATAAATTTCAGAAAATAAAATTAAGATCTGCAAGGGAAAGTACGGGAACATTCAATTAATTACAGAAAAAATATTTAGAAATTCTGAATATAAAATAAACCCACTTTAGCTAAAAGAAAATTTTATATTCTTCTCGGTTGCTTTCTAAGATTTTCTTTTCTGTGGATGTGATAGAATACAGGCGACAGACGGTCCGGTTCCCTCAGACGCACAGTGGGGTATTTGACCCAAAAACTTGGCCAAAAATGCAAAAATTAAAATTTCGCCAATAATTGTAAAAATCATATTTTTTAATAGCTAACTAATTGGTGCATCGATCTATGTCTATTTTAGGAGCCTGGGTTATATCCGGTGGCTCCTGGCCTCAGCTGAAGAGGAAGTTTCTTTCTGAGAAGTTGTGGTTTTTTGTTGTTTTTTGGTATTGTTGTTATGTTTAAAAAATATAATTTTTTTGTGACTCAGTGAATTGATGAATTGAAACTAAACAGGGCTTACGTGTTTATCAAAGCTCAGAGCTTAGTGTTAAATTATGTGTTAATTTAAATAGTTTTGTTTTTAATGTAATAAAAAAACATTAAATGTGTAAAAGGGTTATTTTTAAAGCGTTTTTGGCTCTGATTTATACATATCGAAAGCTTTTTAAATATGTGCCGCGCTTTGTCCAGCCATGTTTGAATTATAATCGGATTAGTTGTAGTCTTTAGTGTCAATTTCTGCAAAAAAATCTTCCGCATATTGTTGCCATTTTTTTATAAAATTTTTTTTCGGGATGACTATTTAAATGTTTTGTTTTGCGGCCACCGAATTGAAGAGATAAGAACTATATATTTGCTGTCATATTGCAGGTTTTTAGCTCATAGGATATTACCGGGGAGCTTTTGTACCTACATATTCTGTCTTTACGTTCTGTCTGTACGTACGTACATATGTACGTACGTAGGTACGTACATACGCACGCAACTCGATAACTTTTGATAGAAATATCCGATCGCCTTCAAATTGTATATACTTATTTATTGAAAAATGGTTTCATAATCAGTTCTTGGGGCTCATGTGTGCAACATAAGGAGAGAAAGGAAGGAATTAACCCTTTCGAGGGCGGTGTCCTTAAAAAGGGACACATAATTTTAATTCCAAAACTGAAAAGCGGCACCAAGAAAATTTAATTAAAAATTTCCTTTTATAATGTACGTGAAAATAAGCAACTTCATATTTTCTAATAACTCCGTTTATCAACTAAAAAGAGCAAGCCATACAGTAGCGAGACCCTACAACTTCTCCTTCCAGCAAAGTCTAATGGTAGTCCCGATAAAAGCCAAGAAGGGAGTGATGAAGAAGATAAAGAGTTCTGAAGAGTCATTTTGAAACTGGTAATATATTAAATACATTCAAAAACTAGCAATCTATACAATATAGACTCCAATTTACTGAACCTACTATTAAATATAACACTATTAAACATAAATTAAATGCAATGATTAAATGTAATTTAAATGTAATAAGCATTATTAAATGTAAATAATAAGTTTTATATATAGTAAAATTAAATACATTTAATTAAACATTAATAGTGAATAAGAGAAACCTATCAACAATTACTTTCCTCTTAAAAACAGTAAATAGTTAAGGTTACAAGTCTCTCAACTTCCAAACTCCCTTCGGTAATGTTAAGAGAATGAACATGTGATTTATTCGTATTTTTAAAATATCTACTTAGTAAATTAATATTTTAACTTCTTTTTTCTTTGTGCTCTTCTTAAGTGATGGCTCTTTCTTTTCTTAATTGTCAAAATATTTATAAAATATATATTTATTATTATGTGAAGTGTTAAAATCTTACTTACACTTCGTCAGCTTTTAGGATATAAAATATTAAACTAAGCTATGGATTTGTATGTATACTTCATAGTATGCTAAAAGTTAGTTCAGTGAAACACATAGCACAGTTAAAAATGTTCATTCAGCCATTTCCGTGAATAAACTTAAATGTACTTGAGAACTTTTGTGCAGCCCTGTATATGATCTATAGAATGTATCCACACCAAGTAATATTTAAAAAAAAATTGTTCTATTTTAAAACGCCTATCACAACTACAAAGCACTTCCAGCAATTATTGGTCATAGACTTCAATAGTTAAATTTATTCTTCACCCATATTCTTTTGTGTGTCCCTGTAAATGAACGATATATTCTATGCACACCATATTCTACAACACGTGCCTTAGTACACCTTAGTGATGTATATAAATTTCAGCACGTTTAAAAGTGTGATATCATTAAAATACAGGGCAAATGATTTTTCCCCATAGACCATAATGTAAGGGAATTCTTTCGGCTTTCTCTGTAAATGAACCGTAAAGGCCATAGACTTAATTTACAATACCAAACATGCCATAGTGATACCCAATAACATCTAAGAATTTCAAGCCAATGGGACTATATTTACAACGAAAAATATTTTTGACCAGGATTTCGGGTCAAATACTCCACTGTGAGACGGTTGAAAATAAAATTTCTCCATACCTCAGAAACTAATATAGAAAGGAGCTGTAAAAGCACATAGCCATGTTTTCAATGACAGTTATTCTTTTTATGAAAAAGTTAATGCGGCACATAATTCGCATAATTTTTTGATATAAATTTATTAATAATTTTCTTAGTTAAAAATATGTTTTTGAATCTGAAATATACCTGTTTGGGTCTGAAATTGGATGACTTTTTGGAAAGTTAGGAATTAAGTAATGTTAAATAAGTTTTTCACTTACATTTAACATTAACACTTGCGAAATTTTATCTGTTCTAACTCGGTAAGATTTAAGTAAAAAGTATATAAACTAAAACTTTTTCGAGCTGCTTTGATCCAAGGAAATCAAACAAAGTGTTAAAAGTGGATGTTAACATATGAAAAAAAAAAAAAAGTTGGTATAAGTTTTAGTATGTAACGACTCATATTTCGAAAATTGCATTTATATTCGAAAAGTGGACTCAATTCACAATTGAGCGGTACCTGTCATATCTGACTGTGATAATTTGGTGCTAAAATATATGTGTTTTTTCCTCACGACTGTAAAGGGAACACTTATTAAAAAAAATGATGTGGTTTAGAAGGAAAGAAAAAGATGGTTAAAGAAAATCATAAATTTAAATCTCTGTTAGGGGAAAAAATGGACTTAATTTTTTTTTTAGTAACTACTAAATAACTATTTTTGAAAGGTTAAGACAGTCCTTCAAGAAATACAATATCTAACTCATAGCATCGACCGCACCTAATCTTGTGGGATTAATTAGTTAGAAACTGGACCCCATAGGTCCCGCAAATTATGCTGGCGTATATGAAATACCATTTCAGTTAAATAGCAATGAGCTTAAATATTATATGGGAATGACTAAACTGAAATTCAGCGAGACTTAAAGAACATAAAAGATATATTAAATATAGTAAACTCAGTACAGCCCTTCCAAGTCTTTGCCCCAATAGTGGAATAAAATCAATCGATTTCGACAATGCAAGAATTATTGCTTGAAAAGCGAACTTCCACAAAGCCAAGACCAGTGAATATAAGGAAGTAATGAGAAAAATAACCAGGTCTGTAACAATATGTATTCTATGTTGTTGTAAAATGACATAAATATATAAGGATAGTTGGGGTAACTGGACCCACGAGGTAACTGGGCCATAGGCTATTTTATAAAAAACCGTTGATGTATTTTAAGTTTTAGCTTTTGTGAACAATGCCCCTTAACCTCTAATCCCCAAACAACGTGTGTCAACTCAATTATAATTCTCTCATTGCTGTGATAGGTTGTCGAAAATTTACGTTTCTTTTTTTAAAAACAACGTCAATTTGGTTGAACTTCCTCGGCTTTTTATTAAAATACTGTAAGTACTTTTATTAAACAATCTTTTTTTTTTTAAAGATTAGGCATATAACTACGTTAATATTATTAGCTATCTATACATATTTACTTCATGTTTCAAATGTAAGCCCGGTGTCCCAGTTACCCCATAAATTTTTCAAGAATGGGGTAACTGGGACATGTATCCAGGAAATACACTCTGTGTGGTAGAAAAGAGAGTTGTTGGATTACAGAGAAGACACTTTGTGCTTGGTGGAAAAAGTAGCTTCACGGATGGTAGTGCATTTCTGAATAGAAATGGCTGAATCACGAATGTTTCCAACACCAGGTACACACAATGAAAGGGTGTGTTTCGCAGTTGTCACAGATGTTATTAGTTAAGTTAAAGCATGCCTGTCTAACTGATCGAAAGACGGGATCCGTGTCGCTTATTAAAGCCTTTTGAAAGGCATACCGATGCATATCATCGAAGGTGGGCGAGTAGTTAGTTCCTGATGTCCTTTAAAGCATACTCCAAGTCAGTGCAGTCCAATTAGTTATATATGATTGTAAAAATGCTGTCACAGTCTGCTGTTTCTTAGTAGAGGGAACATGGAACCTTCACCAACTTCACACTAGCAACAACAGGTTACATAACTGTATTGTAAGCTGTCTTTTCTACCACACAGAATGTCTTTCCGGCATAGCTAGCGATCTGGTGAAATCAATAAATGACAGAAATACATCTCTTCACCAATTGCATTCGGACGGGTAGTTGTACACATTTACTTGATCCCCATGGTAAGAGCTTTCCAACGACACCGTTCTCGACAAAATTCCGATCTGGCAATCGGGGAACATCCCGAGTTAGAAGGAGATACTTTGGCATTTTCTTAAAAAAATGTCACAGTTTTTCTTTGGAATGATAGATTAATTTCTTTCATTTTGCTATATATGCCAATCGAATACGCCAATTTGCACACCCAGTCTTCGTTATTTAAAACCTTTACAAGTTTAACGTTATGCTTATGATCCATCAAAAATGCTGCCACAATAGCACGCATTTCCACCAAACGTGTAAACGCTCTTTTTCGAAATAACCACCTTGCTTTAGTATTCAGCACAGGGTTGTCAGTTTGGCTTTCTGTTTTATTCACGAATTCCGAATTTATATCATAATTTTCTAATAGTTTTTTTTTTGCTTTATTTAATGGTAGACATTTCGTCATTATTTAAAGTAAAAATCTGTCCTTCGAAATTGCCGGTTTTACTTCGAAATTATTGAATTAAAAAAGAAAGGAAAGTCCAAACTGTCAACCGCGATGCAACAGGAGAGACTGCCAATTCCCTCCTGTAGTTTCAAAAGTCTGATTTTAACAAATCGTGATATTATGCCATTATCATTCAACATATTAAAATATATTTATACGAACATTTATATTATTATCATTCAATACTATCATAAATTTAGAAGACATTTTTCTTGAGATTATCTGTAAAGAACACAATGGCTTCTTCTACAATCGCTGATTTTAGCAATGACTCCAGCATTGCGACTCATCATTGCTTCGCGTCATAAAATCTTATATCTGCACAGTTTTCCCATGGCATATCATTTGACAAAAATAGTTCATCCAAAATATTTACTATTTTATCTCATGATGCGTTGGTTTGTACACGACAAGTTGGATAATCTGGTAAGACAAAGATCCTAAAGCTCTTTAAATAAACACAACGGACAAATACTATTAAAACCCCCAATCCAACAGTGTCAGACGATTCGTCCATTTGTAGTGTAAATTTAGTATACAATCTGTAATGACTGATAAATTTCTCTTTTATACCACCAGCCATATGTCAATCATTCATCGAACAATGTTGTTATTTGAAAAAGAATATTAGAACCTAAATAAACTGCCTTTTCGTCTAACAAATCTTTAATTATATAAATTTTATAAGGCTTTATAATTCTGTAATGATGGGAGTCACTCGACCTACTAGATAATTTATTAGGTAGGAAGCTTCCAAGACTATTATTATTTATTTTAGCAAATATTGTCATAGTTTTCTTTGAAGAAAAAAAATTCGTTGCACTTCCTCTTGGTTAATCAGGTGATTTATCTTTCAAATCAGGATGCTTTCCATGTAACTGACATCACAGTTTAGCTGTAATCATAAAGCTATTAGTTAACATTTTCCCGAAAAACACCGAGAGAGGTCGATGCTAGAGGAGGTACGAAATTCAGCTTGGCAAATTTCCGTCCAGAATGAGAATGTATTTTTTTGCTTTGTTATTTGGAATCTATTTTTTGTTTCTCAGTTTTGCACATGTTGTATGGGGAATCGCAAAAATAGAGTGGCAAATAAAATTAATGTTATTACTGGAAATTTAACACCAAAAATAACAACAGGTATAATCCAAGTGTAAATTTAGTTGTGAGTGTTCTAATTAATATTAATTTTCGTAACAATAAA
This sequence comes from Maratus speciosus, assembly GCA_963932465.1. Classification (NCBI taxonomy): domain Eukaryota; kingdom Metazoa; phylum Arthropoda; class Arachnida; order Araneae; family Salticidae; genus Maratus; species Maratus speciosus. Next base: position 250,532,283 of record OZ010793.1, on the reverse strand, counting down.
ACTCTTATGCACAGTTCAAAACAATCCTGCTTGGAAATTGTTAATTTCACTCGAATTTTCACGGAACGACGGAAAGCTCTTCAAAAGTGCATGCCCTTAGGGTTCACTTCGGAACACCGATTGAGAACCGCTTTTAATAATAATAATAATAATAATAATAGCAACAACAATAACAATAATTTGTACAGTATTAGAGGGAATGTTTAAGGATCAATCCATTTCAAGTGGTCCAGAAAATCATTTATTCGTTGCTTGACCATTTTTAAAAAATCTGAAATTTTTTGTACAACAACCCTAACATGATGAAAGTTCAAAATGACTATTATTTTAATTTTATTAATTTTTGTTTGTGCATGGCGGCCATCTTTGTTTAATCGTCTGCAGCAATTTTCTCACAAGAAGGGTTTACGGAATTGTAAATAATTCATCGTTTATTTATCCAATTCAAATGCGGATTAAAGCAATTTGTACAGAATACATTGGGCTAAAAATGTGGTAATGGAGTAGTTTCCGAAACTAACTGCTTATTAGTAAAATTTAAGCATAAAGTTTCATTTTTTTTCCAAAATTTGTACGTTTACAAAAGGAAATTTTTCTAGCAAGGAAAACTGTCAACATGACATAATTTTTTTTTACAAATAGGCCGAAAGTACTTGTGCTCACACGCCGAGTTCCAGATCTGAGACTTGCTTTCTCTTCACAAAAAAATCCCAAATTTTTCAAAAATGACAAAAATCACACATTTCAGGCTTTGATATCTCTGGTGGGGCACGAGATAAAAATCTGATTTTTTTTTTTTATAAGAGTATTGTATGGTAGTGTTATGCACAAGAAATTTCAGGATGGAGATTTGAGTACAAGCTGAGATATGGCAAGGGCAACATGTCAAAACAATACTGCCAAACTATTGTTTTGTTGTAGTCACAGCTAAGTATTTATCTCAGAGTATCATTTAAATTTATTTTTTAGATTATCTTTAAGTAATAATAACAGAAAATAAAGCCTTTTGCAATTAATTTAAAAAATAATTGTGCCTAAGCCCTACATTTTGTATGGTTTCAGTAATTCTTGTTGTAATTTTAGTAACTAAAAGAAACCTCAGCACTTTTACATATATATATATATATATATATATATACAAGACCTGAGACAAAAACAGAATAGGGAAAAAGAAAAGCTGTTAATTCTGGCTAACTTGTTGAAACATGAACAAACGTGTCAAAACACATTCCTGCTTGTTGGTTTAAAAACCACAATTTTAATGCTGCTTGCCAGTCCCTTTAACTTGTTCCTACCATAAATATGTTCCTGTAAATGAAACATTATGCGATGTTACCATGCATCAGCCTCAAGTAATTTTCGGAAAGTAAAGATATCCAAAGCCTTTTCAAAATTTATACTGCAGAAAAATCACATTTTTGCATAAGAAGTAAGCTAGGAATTATTAATGAATTGAGACTTGCACATAGTGATTTCAAAGTATATTTCTATGAGCCAGCAGCGTCAAAATCTTCAATCAAGTTATCAAGAGATGACAAGGCTTGGTTCCTACAAATAAAATTTTGAGAAAGATCAAAATTGTGGTTTTTGAACCAACAAGCAAGAATGTGTTTTGACATGTTTGATCATGTCTCAACAACTATGACAACATTAACAGCTTTTCTTTTTCCCTATGTTGTTTTTGTCACAGGTCTTGTATAAAAATATTTTTTTTCTTTATATAAAAGTGTTGAGGTTTCTTTTAGTTACTAAAATTACTCACAACAAAAATTACTGAAACCATACAAAATGTATGGCCTTAGGCATAATTATTTTTTTTATTAATTGCTAAGCTTTGCAAAGGGCTTTATTTTCTGTTACTATTATTTAGAGATAATCAAAAACATAAATTTAAATGACACTCTGAGATAAATACTTAGCTGTGACTACAACGAAACAATAGTTTGGCAGTATTGTTTTGACATGTTGCTCTTGCCATATCTCAGCTTGTACTCAAATCTGCATCCTGAAATTTCTTGTGCATAACACTACCATACAATCTATTTATACTCATACTCATACTCATCTATACTCCTATTATAAAGAGGAAAAAATTGTTTATTTGCAGGAGGTAAGCTCAGGAACTACCAAACCGATTCAAAAAGTAATGGTATCAAAATGATGGTGTTAGTCCAACTTAGAACATAGGCTATATCTTATGTCGGTGCCACTACCCCAAAGGGGGTGCAGGAGCAAAAAACGTTCTAAAAATGCGATTTTTGCGTTACGGAAGGGCCTAGAAATATGAAATTTGGAATATTAGTTACTTATAAGATATAAATGATGTCTAAGAACAGTTCTTAAACAATTCGAAATTTAAAAGTGGTGAAAATGCACAAAAAGCGTTCTAAAAAACGTTCTAAATGGTAGTTTCTACATAATCTCAGGAAATACCAAACCGATTTTAAAAGTAATGGTATCAAATGATGGTGTTAGTCCAACTTAGAACATAGGCTATATTTTATGTCGGTGCCACTACCCCAAAGGGGGTGCAGGAGCATAAAACGTTAATAAAATTGCGATTTTTGCGTTACTGAAGGCCCTAGAAATATGAAATTTGGAATATTAGTTACTTATAAGATATAAATGATGTCTAAGAACAATTCTTAAACAATTCGAATTTTAAAAGGGGTGAAAATGCACGAAAAGCGTTCTAAAAAACGTTCTAAATGGTGATTTCTACACAATCTCAGGAAATACCAAACCGATTTAAAAAATAATGGCGTCAAAATGATGTTGAAAACACTTGCTCTAACATAGGCTATGTTTTATGTCGGTGCCACTACCCCAAAGGGGGTGCAGGAGAAAAACGTTCTAAATTACGGTTTTTGCGTGACGGAAGGGCCTTGAATCGTGAAATTTAGAATGGTAGTTAGTTATAAGATATCAATGATCTCTAAGGACATTTCCTAAAAAAATCGAAATTTAAAAGGGGGGTCAAAATGCGCAAAAAGCGTTGTAAAAAACGTTCTAAATTGCGATTTCTATGCAATCTCAGGAAATACTAAACCGATTTCAAATATAATTTTGTAGAAATGATAGTGATAGATCTTGCTCCAAGATAGGCTATATTTTATATCTGTTTCCACTACCCCAGAGGAGATGCAGGAGCAAAATGAGAGAAAAACGTTCTAAAAACGTTCTAAATGCCGATTTGTCACCAATATCTCAGGAAGAATCAAACTGATTTCAAAAGTAATGGTAAAACATTGATGCTGACAGCCTCTGCTCTAACATAGACGCTATTTTAAGTCGGTATCACTATCACCTAGACGTTGCTGGATCAAAAAAGCGTTCCAAATTTTGATTTTTGTGATCGGTAGGGGCTAGCAACTTAAAATTAGGCAAGGTACATATTTATTACATATAAATGATCTTTAAGAACAGTTTCGAAAAAATTGGAAATTTAAAAAGGGGTGAAAATGAGCGAAAAGCCTTCTAAAAACGTTCTAAATTGCGATTTCTACTCAATCTCAGGAAATTCCAAAGCTATCTCAAAAGTAATGGTTGCAAATCAATGGTGACAGTCTCTGCTATAACATATGTTATATTTTATGATACTGTTACTACCATCTGAGGGTTGCAAAAGCAAAACATGTTCTGATTTGCGTTTTTTGCATAACTGAACGGTCTAACACTTTGAAGTATGGCATGATATTTACTTACAAGATGCAACTGCTTTCTAAGAACTGTCGAAAGAAAATTTCAAATTTAAAAAGATGAAGTGAGCGAAAAGCTTCATAAATTACAATTTTTATGTAATCTTATCAAATACCAAACCGATTAAAAAAATAATGACGATAAATTGTTGGTGATGGAACCTGCTCAAACATAAGCTATATTTTATGTCTGTGCCACTACCAGCAGAGGGTTGCAGTAGCTAAAAACTTTCTAAATTGCAATTCCTGTGATACTGAAAAGGCTAGAAACTTTAAATATGGCATGGTAGTTACTTATAAAATATAAATGCCCTCGAAGGACTGTCGGAAATAAATACGAATTAAAAAGGGGTGAAGTGAAGGGGAGGTGCGAAAAGCATTCTAATAATGTCCTAAATTACGATTGCTACGCAATTTCAGGGAATATAAACCAAATATAAAAGAAATAGTTGCGAATCAATGGTAACAGTCTCTGATCCTACACAGGCTATATTTTATGCCGATGATTCTACCACCTGGGGTTCACAGGAACAACAAACGCTCTAAAAAAGGCCTTTAAAAGCTTTCTAAATTACGTTTCTGTGGAATAGTAGGAAATAACAAACCAATTTCAAAATTAATGTTTGCAAATTAATGGTGACAGTTCCTATTTCAACATAGCCCTTTATGTTGAGAGAGATGCTAGGACTTGAAATTTGACATGATGGTTAATTTTAAGATGCAAGAAGATTGTTTCTAAAAAATTCAAAACTTCAAATGAATACTGAAATGAGCGTATTAATTGAGCATAAAAATTTCAAAATATTTCCTAAATTAATATTTATTTAGTTTTATTTCGTTTTATTAATTTAAGTCTCATTTCTGCCTTATGCAGTGTAACAATGATGTTTAATCAAACAGTGTTTTAAATAGTAATTATTTTAATTATTCCTAAAAGTAATAAGTACCTTTTAATGAAATAAAATATTCCTTTTAATAAAATAAAAATTTAGTTAGTGCCTTTTAATAAAAATTAGACATATAAATATCACTTTGCATATTTCAAATATTACGCGAGCAAAGCCGCGGGGTTTGCTAGTCATCATCATCATCTATACTCCTATTATAAAGAGGAAAAAATTGTTTATTTGTCGGAGGTAAGCTCTGGAACTACCGAACCGATTCCAAAAGTAATGGTATCAAAATGATGGTGTGAGTCCAACTTAGAACATAGGCTATATCTTATGTCGGTGCCACTAAACAAAAGGGGGTGTAGGAGCAAAAAACATTCTAAAAATGCGATTTTAGCGTTACTGAAGGACCTAGAAATATGAAATTTTGAGTATTAGTTACTTATAAGATATAAATGATGTCTAAGAACAGTTCTTAAACAATTCGAAATTTAAAAGGGGTGAAAATGCACAAAAAGCGTTCTAAAAAACGTTCTAAATGGTAGTTTCCACACAATCTCAGGAAATACTAAACCGATTTAAAAAATATTGGTGTCAAAATGATGGTGACAACGCTTGCTCCAAGATAGGCTATGTTTTATGTCGGCGTCACTACCCCAAAGGGGGTGCAGGAGCAAAAGACGTTCTAAAAATGCGATTTATGTGTTACTGAAGGGCCTAAAAATATGAAATTTGAAATATTAGTTAGTTATAAGATATAAATGATGTCTAAGAACAGTTCTTAAACAATTCGAAATTTAAAAGGGATGAAAATGCACAAAAGCGTTCTAAAAACGTTCTAAATGGTAGTTTCCACACAATCTCAGGAAATACTAAACCGATTTAAAAAATATTGGTGTCAAAATGATGGTGACAACGCTTGCTCCAAGATAGGCTATGTTTTATGTCGGCGTCACTACCCCAAAGGGGGTGCAGGAGCAAAAGACGTTCTAAAAATGAGATTTATGTGTTACTGAAGGGCCTAAAAATATGAAATTTGAAATATTAGTTAGTTATAAGATATAAATGATGTCTAAGAACAGTTCTTAAACAATTCGAAATTTAAAAGGGATGAAAATGCACAAAAGCGTTCTAAAAACGTTCTAAATGGTAGTTTCTATACAATCTCAGGAAATACCAAACCGATTTAAAAAATATTGGTGTCTTAATGATGGTGACAACGCTTGCTACAAGATAGGCTATGTTTTATGTCGGTGTCACTACCCCCAAGGGGGTGCATGAGCAAGAAACGTTCTAAAAATGCGATTTATGTGTTACTGAAGGGCTTAGAAATATGAAATTTGAAATATTAGCTACTTATTAGATATAAAGGATTTCTAAGAACAGTTCTTAAACAATTCGAAATTTAAAAGGGGTGAAAATGCGCGAAAAGCGTTCTAAAAAACGTTCTAATGGTGGTTTCTACACAATCTCAGGAAATACCAAACCGATCTAAAAAATAATGGCGCAAAATGATGGTGACAACCTTTGCTCCAACATAAGCGATGTTTTATGTCGGTGCCACTACCCCAAAGGGGGTGCAGGAGAAAAACGTTCTAAATTGCGGCTTTTGCGTTACGGAAGGGCCTAGAATCGTGAAATTTGGAATGGTAGTTAGTTATAAGATATCAATGATTTCTAAGGACATTTCCTAAAAAAAATCGAAATTTAAAAGGGGGTCAAAATGCGCAAAAAGCGTTGTAAAAAACTTTCTAAATTGCGATTTCTATGCAATCTCAGGAAGTACTGAACCGATTTCAAATATAATGGTGTAAAAATGATGGTGACAGATCTTGCTCGAAGATTGGCTATATTTTATTTCTGTTTCCACTACCCCAGAGCAGATGTAGGAGCAAAATGCGCGAAAAGCGTTCTAAAAACGTTCTAAATACCGATTTGTCGGCAATATCTCAGGAAGAATGAATCTGATTTCAAACGTAATAGTAGGAAATTGATGCTGACAGCCTCTGCTCTAACATAGACACTATTTTATGTCGTTATCACTATCACCAAGACGTTGCAGGAGTTAAAAAGCGTTCTAAATTTCGATTTTTGTGATCGGCAGGGGCTAGCACCTTAAAATTAGGCAAGGTACATATTTATTAGATATAAATGATCTTTAAGAACAGTTTCGAAAAAATTGGAAATTTAAAAAGGGGTGAAAATGCGCGAAAAGCGTCCTAAAAACGTTCTAAATTGCGATTTCTACTCAATCTAAGGAAATACCAAAGCTATTTCAAAAGTAATGGTTGCAAATAAATGGTGACAGTCCCTGCTATAACATAGGTTATATTTTATTTTACTGTCACTACCATCTGAGGCTGAGGGTTGCAAAAGCAAAACATGTTCTAATTTGCGTTTTTTGCACAACTGAGGGGTCTAACACTTTGAAGTATGGCATGGTATTTACTTACAAGATGCAACTGCTTTCTAAGAACAGTCGAAAGAAAATTCCAAATTAAAAAAAATGAAGTGAGTGAAAAGCGTTATCAATTACAATTTTTAAGCAAACTTATAAATTACCAAACCGATTAAAAAAATAATGATGACAAATTTTGGTGATAGAATCTGCTCAAACATAAGCTATATTTTATGTCTGTTCCACTACCACCAGAGGGTTGCAGAAGCTAAAAACTTTCTAAATTGCGATTTCTGTGATACTGAAAAGGCTAGAAACTTTAAATATGACATGGTAGTTACTTATAAAATATAAATGCCCTCGAAGGAACGTCGGAAATAAATTCGAATTAAAAAGGGGTGAAGCGAAGGGGAGGTGCGAAAAGCATTCTAAAAAAGTTCTAAATTACGATTCTATGCAATTTCAGGGAATATAAACCGATTATAAAAGTAATAGTTGCGAATCAATGGTAACAGTCTCTGATCCTACACAGGCTATATTTTATGCCGGTGATTCTACCACCTGGGGTTCACAGGAACAAAAACGTTCTAAAAAAGGGCCTTAAAAGCTTTTTAAATTACGTTTCTGTGGAATATTAGGAAATAACAAACCGATTTCAAAATTAATGTTGGCAAATTAATGGTGACAGTTTCTGTTTCAACATAGCCCTTCATGTTGAGAGAGGTGGTAGGACTTGGAATTTGACATGATAGTTAATTTTAAGATGTAAGAAGATGGTTTCTAAAAAATTCAAAACTTCAAATGAATACAGAAATGAGCGTATTAATTGAGCATAAAAGTTTCAAAATATTTTTTAAACTATCATTTATTTAGTTTTACTTCATTTTATTAATTTAAGTCTCATTTCTGCCTAATGCAGTGTAATAATGATGTTTAATCAAACTGTGTTTTAATTAGGAATTTTTGAATTATTCCTAAAAGTAATAAGTACCTTTTAAAAGAAAAAAACTTTTAATAAAATAAAATGTTACCTTTTAATAAAATAAAAATTTAGTTAGTACCATTTAATAAAAATTAGACATATAAATATCACTTGCATATTTCAAATATTACGCGAGCAAAGCCGCGGGGTTTGCTAGTCTATACTCCTATTATAAAGAGGAAAAAATTGTTTATTTGTCGGAGGTAAGCTCTGGAACTACCGAACCGATTCCAAAAGTAATGGTAACAAAATGATGGTGTTAGTCCAACTTAGAACATAGGCTATATCTTATGTCTGTGCCACTACCCCAATGGGGGTGTAGGAGCAAAAAACGTTCTAAAAATGCGATTTTAGCGTTACTGAAGGGCCTAGAAATATGAAATTTTGAATATTAGTTACTTATAAGATATAAATGATGTCTAAGACCAGTTCTTAAACAATTCGAAATTTAAAAGGGGTGAAAATGCACGAAAAGCGTTCTAAAAAACGTTCTAAATGGTAGTTTCTACACAATCTCAGGAAATACCAAACCGATTTTAAAAATATTGGTGTCAAAATGATGGTGACAACGCTTTCTCCAAGATAGGCTATGTTTTATGTCGGTGTCACTACCCCAAAGGGGGTGCAGGAGCAAAAGACGTTCTAAAAATGCGATTTATGTGTTACTGAAGGGCCTAAAAATATGAAATTTGAAATATTAGTTAGTTATAAGATATAAATGATGTCTAAGAACAGTTCTTAAACAATTCGAAATTTAAAAGGGATGAAAATGCACAAAAGCGTTCTAAAAACGTTCTAAATGGTAGTTTCCACACAATCTCAGGAAATACTAAACCGATTTAAAAAATATTGGTGTCAAAATGATGGTGACAACGCTTGCTCCAAGATAGGCTATGTTTTATGTCGGCGTCACTACCCCAAAGGGGGTGCAGGAGCAAAAGACGTTCTAAAAATGCGATTTATGTGTTACTGAAGGGCCTAAAAATATGAAATTTGAAATATTAGTTAGTTATAAGATATAAATGATGTCTAAGAACAGTTCTTAAACAATTCGAAATTTAAAAGGGATGAAAATGCACAAAAGCGTTCTAAAAACGTTCTAAATGGTAGTTTCTATACAATCTCAGGAAATACCAAACCGATTTAAAAAATATTGGTGTCTTAATGATGGTGACAACGCTTGCTACAAGATAGGCTATGTTTTATGTCGGTGTCACTACCCCCAAGGGGGTGCATGAGCAAGAAACGTTCTAAAAATGCGATTTATGTGTTACTGAAGGGCTTAGAAATATGAAATTTGAAATATTAGCTACTTATTAGATATAAAGGATTTCTAAGAACAGTTCTTAAACAATTCGAAATTTAAAAGGGGTGAAAATGCGTGAAAAGCGTTCTAAAAAACGTTCTAATGGTGGTTTCTACACAATCTCAGGAAATACCAAACCGATCTAAAAAATAATGGCGCAAAATGATGGTGACAACCTTTGCTCCAACATAAGCGATGTTTTATGTCGGTGCCACTACCCCAAAGGGGGTGCAGGAGAAAAACGTTCTAAATTGCGGCTTTTGCGTTACGGAAGGGCCTAGAATCGTGAAATTTGGAATGGTAGTTAGTTATAAGATATCAATGATTTCTAAGGACATTTCCTAAAAAAAATCGAAATTTAAAAGGGGGTCAAAATGCGCAAAAAGCGTTGTAAAAAACTTTCTAAATTGCGATTTCTATGCAATCTCAGGAAGTACTGAACCGATTTCAAATATAATGGTGTAAAAATGATGGTGACAGATCTTGCTCGAAGATTGGCTATATTTTATTTCTGTTTCCACTACCCCAGAGCAGATGTAGGAGCAAAATGCGCGAAAAGCGTTCTAAAAACGTTCTAAATACCGATTTGTCGGCAATATCTCAGGAAGAATGAATCTGATTTCAAACGTAATAGTAGGAAATTGATGCTGACAGCCTCTGCTCTAACATAGACACTATTTTATGTCGTTATCACTATCACCAAGACGTTGCAGGAGTTAAAAAGCGTTCTAAATTTCGATTTTTGTGATCGGCAGGGGCTAGCACCTTAAAATTAGGCAAGGTACATATTTATTAGATATAAATGATCTTTAAGAACAGTTTCGAAAAAATTGGAAATTTAAAAAGGGGTGAAAATGCGCGAAAAGCGTCCTAAAAACGTTCTAAATTGCGATTTCTACTCAATCTAAGGAAATACCAAAGCTATTTCAAAAGTAATGGTTGCAAATAAATGGTGACAGTCCCTGCTATAACATAGGTTATATTTTATGTTGCTGTCACTACCATCTGAGGCTGAGGGTTGCAAAAGCAAAACATGTTCTAATTTGCGTTTTTTGCACAACTGAGGGGTCTAACACTTTGAAGTATGGCATGGTATTTACTTACAAGATGCAACTGCTTTCTAAGAACAGTCGAAAGAAAATTCCAAATTAAAAAAAATGAAGTGAGTGAAAAGCGTTATCAATTACAATTTTTAAGCAAACTTATAAATTACCAAACCGATTAAAAAAATAATGATGACAAATTTTGGTGATAGAATCTGCTCAAACATAAGCTATATTTTATGTCTGTTCCACTACCACCAGAGGGTTGCAGAAGCTAAAAACTTTCTAAATTGCGATTTCTGTGATACTGAAAAGGCTAGAAACTTTAAATATGACATGGTAGTTACTTATAAAATATAAATGCCCTCGAAGGAACGTCGGAAATAAATTCGAATTAAAAAGGGGTGAAGCGAAGGGGAGGTGCGAAAAGCATTCTAAAAAAGTTCTAAATTACGATTCTATGCAATTTCAGGGAATATAAACCGATTATAAAAGTAATAGTTGCGAATCAATGGTAACAGTCTCTGATCCTACACAGGCTATATTTTATGCCGGTGATTCTACCACCTGGGGTTCACAGGAACAAAAACGTTCTAAAAAAGGGCCTTAAAAGCTTTTTAAATTACGTTTCTGTGGAATATTAGGAAATAACAAACCGATTTCAAAATTAATGTTGGCAAATTAATGGTGACAGTTTCTGTTTCAACATAGCCCTTCATGTTGAGAGAGGTGGTAGGACTTGGAATTTGACATGATAGTTAATTTTAAGATGTAAGAAGATGGTTTCTAAAAAATTCAAAACTTCAAATGAATACAGAAATGAGCGTATTAATTGAGCATAAAAGTTTCAAAATATTTTTTAAATTATCATTTATTTAGTTTTACTTCATTTTATTAATTTAAGTCTCATTTCTGCCTAATGCAGTGTAATAATGATGTTTAATCAAACTCTGTTTTAATTAGGAATTTTTGAATTATTCCTAAAAGTAATAAGTACCTTTTAATAGAAAAAAACTTTTAATAAAATAAAATATTACCTTTTAATAAAATAAAAATTTAGTTAGTACCATTTAATAAAAATTAGACATATAAATATCACTTGCATATTTCAAATATTACGCGAGCAAAGCCGCGGGGTTTGCTAGTCTATACTCCTATTATAAAGAGGAAAAAATTGTTTATTTGTCGGAGGTAAGCTCTGGAACTACCGAACCGATTCCAAAAGTAATGGTAACAAAATGATGGTGTTAGTCCAACTTAGAACATAGGCTATATCTTATGTCTGTGCCACTACCCCAATGGGGGTGTAGGAGCAAAAAACGTTCTAAAAATGCGATTTTAGCGTTACTGAAGGGCCTAGAAATATGAAATTTTGAATATTAGTTACTTATAAGATATAAATGATGTCTAAGACCAGTTCTTAAACAATTCGAAATTTAAAAGGGGTGAAAATGCACGAAAAGCGTTCTAAAAAACGTTCTAAATGGTAGTTTCTACACAATCTCAGGAAATACCAAACCGATTTTAAAAATATTGGTGTCAAAATGATGGTGACAACGCTTTCTCCAAGATAGGCTATGTTTTATGTCGGTGTCACTACCCCAAAGGGGGTGCAGGAGCAAAAAACGTTCTAAAAATGCGATTTACGTGTTACTGAAGGGCCTAGAAATATGAAATTTGAAATATTAGCTACTTATTAGATATAAAGAATTTCTAAGAACAGTTCTTAAACAATTCGAAATTTGAAATGGGTGAAAATGCACAAAAAGCGTTCTAAATAACATTCTAAATGGTAGTTTCTACACAATCTCAGGAAATACCAAACCGATTTAAAAAATATTGGTGTCAAAATGATGGTGAAAACGCTTTCTCCAAGATAGGCTATGTTTTATGTCGGTGTCACTACCCCAAAGGGGGTGCAGGAGCAAAAAACATTCTAAAAATGCGATTTACGTGTTACTGAAGGGCCTAGAAATATGAAATTTGAAATATTAGCTACTTATTAGATATAAAGGATTTCTAAGAACAGTTCTTAAACAATTCCAAATTTGAAAGGGGTGAAAATGCGCGAAAATCGTTCTAAAAAACGCTCTAAATGGTGGTTTCTACACAATCTCAGGAAGTACCAAACCAATTTAAAAAATAATGGTGTCAAAATAAGGGTATCAAAATGACGGTGACAACCCTTGCTCCAACATATGCTATGTTTTATGTCGGTGCCACTACCCGAAAGGGGGTGCAGGAGCAAAAAACATTCTAAAATGCGATTTTTGCGTTACCGAAGGGCCTAGAAATATGAAATTTGAAATATTAGCTACTTATTAGATATAAAGGATTTCTAAAAACAGTTCTTAAACAATTAGAAATTTAAAAGGGGTGAAAATGCGCGAAAAGCGTTCTAAAAAACGTTCTAATGGTGGTTTCTACACAATCTCAGGAAATACCAAACCGATCTAAAAAATAATGGCGTCAAAATGATGGTGACAACCCTTGCTCCAACATAGGCGATGTTTTATGTCGGTGGCACTACCCCAAAGGGGGTGCAGAAGAAAAAAATTCTAAATTGCGGCTTTTGCGTTACGGAAGGGCCTAGAATCGTGAAATTTGGAATGGTAGTTAGTTATAAGATATCAATGATCTCTAAGGACATTTCCTAAAAAAATCGAAATTTAAAAGGGGGGTCAAAATGCGCAAAAACTGTTGTAAAAAACTTTCTAAATTGCGATTTGTATGCAATCTTAGACAGTACTGAACCGATTTCAAATATAATGATGTAAAAATGATGGTGTCAGATCTTGCTCCAAGATAGGCTATATTTTATATGTGTTCGCACTACCCCAGAGGAGATGCAGGAGCAAAATGCGCGAAAAGCGTTCTAAAAACGTTCTAAATGCCGATTTGTTGGCAATATCTCAGGAAGAATGAATCTGATTTCAAACGTAATGGTAGGAAATTGATTGTGACAGCCCCTGCTCTAACATAGACGCTATTTTATGTCGGTATCACTATCACCAAGACGTTGCAGGAGCAAAGAACGTTCTAAATTTCGATTTTTGTGATCGGTAGGGGCTAGCAACTTAAAATTAGGCAAATTACATATTTATTAGACATAAATGATCTTTAAGAACAGTTTAAAAAAATTGGAAATTTAAAAAGGGGTGAAAATGCGCGAAAAGCGTCCTAAAAACGTTCTAAATGCCGATTTGTTGGCAATATCTCAGGAAGAATGAATCTGATTTCAAACGTAATGGTAGGAAATTGATGGTGACAGCCCCTGCTCTAACATAGACGCTATTTTATGTCGGTATCACTATCACCAAGACGTTGCAGGAGCAAAAAACGTTCTAAATTTCGATTTTTGTGATCGATAGGGGCTAGCAACTTAAAATTAGGCAAGGTACATATTTATTAGATATAAAGGATCTTTAAGAACAGTTTAAAAAAATTGGAAATTTAAAAAGGGGTGAAAATGCGCGAAAAGCGTCCTAAAATCGTTCTAAATTGCGATTTCTACTCAATCTAAGGATATACCAAAGCTATTTCAAAAGTAATGGTTGCAAATCAATGGTGATTGTCCCTGCTATAACATAGGTTATATTTTATGTTGCTGTCACTACCATCTGAGGGTTGCAAAAGCAAAACATGCTATAATTTGCGTTTTTTGCACAACTGAGGGGTCTAACACTTTGAAGTATGGCATGGTATTTACTTACAAGATGCAACTGCTTTCTAAGAGCAGTCGAAAGAAAATTCTAAATTTAAAAAGCTGAAGTGAGTGAAAAGCGTTATAAATTACAATTTTTATGCAATCTTATCAAATACCAGACCGATTAAAACAAATAATGCTGACAAATTGTTGGTGATAGAACCTGCTCAAACATAAGCTATATTTTATGTCTATGCCACTACCACCAGACGGTTGCAGGGGCTAAAAACTTCCTAAATTGCGATTTATGTGATGCTGAAGAGGCTAGAAACTTTAAATATGGCATGGTAGTTAATTATAAAATATAAATGTCCTCGAAGGACTGTCGAAAATAAATTTGAATTAAAAAGGGGTGAAGCGAGGGGGAGGTGCGAAAAGCCTTCTAAAAAAGTCCTAAATTACGATTTCTATGCAATTTCAGAGAATATAAACCGATTATAAAAGTAATAGTTGCGAATCAATGGTAACAGTCTCTGATCTGGCACAGGCTATATTTTATGCCGATGATTCTACCACCTGGGGTTCACAGGAAGAACAAACGTTCTAAAAAAGGCCTTTAAAAGTTTTCTAAATTACGTTTCTGTGGAATATTAGGAAATAACAAACCGATTTCAAAATTAATGTTGGCAAATTAATGGTGACATTTTCTATTTCAACTTATCCCTTTACGTTGAGAGAGGTGGTAGGACTTGGAATTTGACATGATAGTTAATTTTAAGATGTAAGAAGATGGTTTCTAAAAAATACAAAATTTCAAATGAATACTGAAATGAGCGTATTAATTGAGCATAAAATTTTCAAAATATTTTCTAAATTATCATTTATTTAGTTTTATTTCGTTTATTAATTTACGTCTCATTTATGCCTAATGCAGTGTAATAATGACGTTTAATCAAACTGTGTTTTAAATAGTAATTTTTGAATTATTTCTAAAAGTAATATGTACCTTTTAATAAAAAAAAAAAACTTTTAATAAAATAAAATATTACCTTTTAATAAAATGAAAATTTAGTTAGTACTTTTAATAAAAATTAGACATATAAATATCACTTGGCATATTTCAAATATTACGCGAGCAAAGCCGCGGGGTTTGCTAGTCATATTATAAAGAGGTAAAAATTGTTTATTTGTAGGAGGTAAGCTCTGGAACTACCGAACCGATTCCAAAAGTGATGGTATCAAAATGATGGTGTTGGTCCAACTTAGAACATAGGCTATATTTTAAGTCGGTGCCACTACCCCAAGGGGGGTGCAGGAGCAAAAAACGTTCTAAAAACGGGATTTTTGCGTTACTAAAGGGCCTAGAAATATGAAATTTAGAATATTAGTTATAAGATATAAAGGATTTCTAAGAACAGTTCTTAAACGATTCGAAATTTAAAAGGGGTGAAAATGCGCGAAAAGCGTTCTAAAAAGCGTTCTAAATGGTGGTTTCTACACAATCTCAGGAAATACCAAACCGATTTAAAAAATAATGGTGTCAAAATGACGGTGGCAACCCTTGCTCCAACATAGGCTATATTTTATGTCGGTGACACTACCCCAAAGGGGGTGCAGAGGAAAAACGTTCTAAATTGCGGTTTTTGCGTTACGGAAGGGCCTAGAATCGTGAAATTTGGAGTGGTAGTAAGTTATAAGATATCAATGATCGCAAAGGGCATTTCCTAAAAAAATCGAAATTTAAAATGGAGTCAAAATGCGCAAAAAGCGTTGTAAAAAACGTTCTAAATTGCGATTTCTATGCAATCTTAGGATGTACTGAACCGATTTCCAATATAATGGTGTAAAAATTATGCTGACAGATCTCGCTCCAAGTTAGGCTATATTTCATATCTGTTTCCACTACCCCAGAGGAGATGCATGAGCAAAATGCGCTAAAAGCGTTCTAAAAACGTTCTAAATGCCGATTTGTCAGCGATATCTCAGGAAGAATCAAACTGATTTCAAAAGAAATGGTAGGAAATTGATGCTGACAGACTCTGCTCTAACATAGACGCTATTTTATGTCGGTATCACTATCACCTAGACGTTGCAGGAGCAAAAAAGCGTTCTAAATTTCGATTTTTGTGATCGGTACGGGCTTGCAACTTAAAATTAGGAAAGGTACATATTTATTAGATATAAATGATCTTTAAGAACAGTTTCGAAAAAATTAGAAATTTAAAAAGGGGTGAAAATACGCGAAAAGCGTTCTATAAACGTTCTTGCGATTTATACTCAATCTCAGGAAATACCAAAGCTATTTCAAAAGTAATGGTTGCAAATCAATGGTGATAGTCCCTGCTATAACATAGGTTATATTTTATGTTGCTGTCACTACCATCTAGGGTTGCAAAAGCAAAACATGTTCTAATTTGCGTTTTTTGCACAACTGAAGGGTCTAACACTTTGAAGTATGGCATGGTATTTACTTACAAGATGCAACTGCTTTCTAAGAACAGTCGAAAGAAAATTCCAAATTTATAAAGATGAAGTAAGCGAAAAGCGTTTTAAATTACAATTTTTATGCAATCTTATCAAATACCAAACCGATTAAAAAAATAATGACGATAAATTGTTGGTGATGGAACCTGCTCAAACATAAGCTATATTTTATGTCTGTGCCACAACCAGCAGAGGGTTGCAGTAGCTAAAAACTTTCTAAATTGCAATTCCTGTGATACTGAAAAGGCTAGAAACTTTAAATATGGCATGGTAGTTACTTATAAAATATAAATGCCCTCGAAGGACTGTCGAAAATAAATTCGAATTAAAAAGGGGTGAAACGAAGAGGATGTGTGAAAAGCATTCTAAAAAAGACCTAAATTACGATATCTATGCAATTTCAGTGAATATAAACCGATTATAAAAGTAATAGTTGCGAATCAATGGTAACAGTGTCTGATCCTACACAGGCCGATGATTCTACCACCTGGTGGTTTACAGGAACAACAAACGTTCTATAAAAGGCCTTTAAAAGCTTTCTAAATTACGCTTCTGTGGAATATTAAAAATAACAAACCGATTTCAAAATTAATGTTGGCAAATTAATGGTGATAGTTCCTAATTCAACATAGCCCTTTCTGTTAAGAGAGATGGTAGGACTTGGAATTTGACATGATAGTTAATTTTAAGATGTAAGAAGATGGTTTCTAAAAAATTCAAAACTTCAAATGAATACTGAAATGAGCGTATTAAATGAGCATAAAGGTTTCAAAATATTTTCTAAATTATCATTTATTTAGTTTTATTAATTTAAGTCTCATTTCTGCCTAACACAGTGTAATAATGACGTTTAATCAAACTGTGTTTTAAATAGTAATTTTTGAATTATTCTTAAAAGTAATAAGTAAAAATTTAGTTAGTACCTTTTAATAAAAATTAGATATCACTTGATATAAATATGTCAATAAAGTGATATAAATATCACTTGGCATATTTCAAATATTACGCGAGCAAAGCCGCGGGGTTTGCTAGTACTCTTACAAAATAAAATTTCAGATTTTTATCTCGTGCCCCACCAGAGATATCAAATCCTGAAATGTGCGATTTTTGTCATTTTTGAAAAATTTGGGATTTTTTTTTAGCGAAGAGAAAGCAAGTATCAGATCTGGAACTCGACGTGCGAGTACAAGTACTTTCGGCCTATTTGAAAAAAAAATTATGTCATGTTGACAGTTTTCCTTGCTGGAAAAATTTCCTCTTGTAATTTTGGAAAAAAACTGAAATTTTATGTTTAAATTTTACCAATAAGCAGTTAGTTCCGGAAACTACTCCATTACCAAATTTTTAGCCCAATGTATTCTGTACAAATTGCTTTAATCCACACTTGAATTGGATAAATACACGATGAATTATTTACAATTCCGTAAACCCTTCTTGTGTGAAAATTGCTGCAGACGATGAAACAAAGATGACCGCCATGCACAAACAAAAATTAATAAAATTAAAATAATAGTTATTTTGAACTTCCATCATGTTAGGGTTGTTGTACAAAAAATTTCAGATTTTTAAAAAATGGTCGAGCAACCAGTGCTGGACCACTTGAAATGGATTGACCCTTAAATATCTTATTCATACCACAGCGATTGTGACGCGAAAATTTCTTACCTGAGCATCCTCATGTTTGGAGGCTATTTTATGTAGGTTAAGTAAAGCTTGGTTTACTTTTTTCTCCAGTTCGAGAGCATCTTCCATAGCTTCTATGACGTTTTCCCATTTATTTTTATCGGGGGCCTGTTTGACAAATTAAAATAACTTTTTAAAACTATTATAAAATATCCGTATTCTGAAAATAAATGGTTTCAAATTATTAAGTAAAACTAGGAATTGTAATAACAAATCAAAATAATTACACTATAGGAAGTTTTTTCAAACATCTTCTTGAACTGTTTAATCCATGGTAATAAATAAAAGAATATAAAGCGATTTTCCATTATAAAAGTAATAAAAAAATTTTGTTTTTAAAGTCAATTCCTACTTAGGTCATCAAACAAAAATTTAATATAATCCCTTAAGCTAGTATTAGTTTTTGTTGCATTAAAATATCTCAATTTGTTGATTTTCTATAAGCAAGTAGGTTTACAATGGAAGTCTATGGGAATTTGGCGAAATATTAGAGATATCGCCAAATTGGCGACTCATTTTGGCCGCCAAATTTGGCGATATTTGGTGACAGAACAGCCCCCCCCTATGGTAACCCCTTATTGAAAATACTTTCATTGATCTTCAATAACGAATGGCCGCCATTTTGTTTCCCATGCAAAATTAAAATTTAATTAATTAATTAATATTTGAAAAAACTGTAATAACATCAATTGTCATCCAGTACAAGTTTAAAAAAATTTATTTCAACTTGATAGGATGAATAATGAGTATTTTATTAACGATTGAAAATTTGAACAAGATATATAAATATATAAATAAATATCTAACAAAAACATGACTGTGAAAAAAGAAAGCCAAGTTCCGTAAAAAAAAAAAAAAAAAAAAAAAAAATCTGCCAAGAAAAGAAGTGATATCTAAGTGGGTGCCAAGTTCAAATAGAATTCACTCAAACTTACCTACTGAAGTATTATAGCATTGTTTAAATTGTTTAAAAATTAAAATTATTGATAGCATATTAATAATAAATCTAGAGCTTGGCAAGTTTTTACCTACGAGTCATTTATTTTTATTAATGACATTATTATATCAAAACTTGTTATTTCATGTTTGGAAGCCATAATTTGAGTGTTTTGAGTCTCTTTTAAGGAGTGCAGTCTATAGAATGATGAACAAGCGTAAGTGTATCTGTCTATTTGTCTGAATGCATTGAGGTTTCCGGAGAGGGGGAAGGGTCGCTAGAGTGATAACCAAAGACGAGAGGGAGTGTATCTGTGTGTTTATTGGTTTATCAAAGCTTTAACAGGAGTCAGTTGTTTATAATAATAACTATATTAAAAAAATTATAATGACATTATTATTAATATTAACATCATCACTTAATTAAGACATGAAAATGATAGGCATAACATTTATAAAAAACTTGCCAAGTTCTAGATTTATTATTAATATGCTATCAATAATTTTAATTTTTAAACAATTTAAACAATGCTATAATACTTCAGTAGGTAAGTTTGAGTGAATTCTATTTGAACTTGACACCCACTTAGATATAACTTCTTTTCTTGGCAGATTTTTTTTTTTTTTTTTTACGGAACTTGGCTTCTTTTTTTTCACAGCCATGTTTTTGTCAGATATCATTATTTTTTGTACAGTTACAATATTCTTTGACACTTTACTTAATGGTTTTTAATATGTTTACAAGCGATTTTCAAAGCGTTTTATTCACAAGGCAACATTTAATTTGATAATTGTGTCTTTTATCATATATCGTAGATCGATGTATAGTAAAATCTATTCATCGTTGTCCAGTCATCCAAGGCTGTCGTATAGATGGCTGGTGATTTTCCCAGCATGGTTTATTAGTGAAAAATTGCAGACCCAGGTATCGGCCGGAGTAGCTTAGTGGTTAGATCAACAGCCACGTACGTTGTGGTTCCGGGTTCAATTCCTGACTCTGGCTAATTTTCCCTCCAGTTGGGTTTATTGTATTTATTGTATGCATGTCTGCATAATATTTATATATACCTTTAACATTCAATTTAATATAAATTTCCTAAAACAAAATATTTGGCATATATTTTTCGTATATTACACTTTAAATTCTGGTCCATAGATTTTGAAAAAAAAAAAAAATAAAATAAATGCGCGGAGTTTAAATTAAATTCCGGTGAGTTCGACTATGGAAAAATAATGATTTTCAATGGGAATTTCGCCAAATTAGCCATCTATCGCCAAGTTGGCTTCATATATGACAACTTATTTTTATCGACAGATTTAGCGATATTTGGACAAGTTGGTCAAAATTTGGCGTTATTGTGGTAACCCTGCCATTAGTATTTTTCAACAATTATTCATTACAATGAGTCGGTCCAACCAGAATTGTGAGGGACACACAGAGACTTGGATTTTATATAAGTAGATACTGCTATATTAAATGTATGTTTTGAAGTGAAATATAATGATTCCAAATTTTTATTGTTTCTTTTCTGAAACAACAACAATCATATTAATAATATTTACACAAGTCAAGATTTCAAAACATTTCTTCTTTATTTTTTAAACTTTTGGACTGTCAATAAAACAGTACACATGTGTACAATCTCGTAGATCAAATAGATTTTCATTAGAAAATTGGCGAAAACAACTGAAAATGGTTCGTGAAATGTAGCATTCGTCTGCCAGTATTTTTTTATACTAACAATTCACATTTTATTAGACACATAGCATATAAACTTCAAAGTAAACAGGCAGTATTTATTCAAATTTGGATTCGCCCGCTGAAATTACAGCATAGCATGAATTTGCATCTTAAAAGCCTCCGTATCCAACAGTTTGAAAATTCGTGTCGGTATCGAACGACATCGAAATCATACTTGATAGTCCCCTGCAAGCATTATTGACCGGTAGCCGGCAACACAGACAATCACCTCATCGATTTCACGGGTGAAATTCCAGAATTAGTTAAAGCTCGATTCGCATATTAAAACGCAGTCGGTCTGCCAAGTTATATCTTGGTGGAAAATACCTGAAAACCCGATTTTAGCGGTTGACTCGTAGGTTTACCATTGCACTTTCCTGCACCCAAAAGTATGAAAACATGGAGGACTGGAAGCAGGAAAACACAATGGTAAACCTACGAGTAAACCGCTAAAATCAGGTTTTTAGGTGGTTTTTAGGACTTGGCAGACCGATTGCGTTTTAATATGCGAATCGAGTTTTATCTAATTCTGGAATTTCAGCCGTGCACTCGATGAGGTGATTGTCTGTGCTGCCGGCTCCCGTTCTATTAGGGCAATTCCATCGTAACTGACGTAACATTTTATCATCGAATTTTGTTTTCAAATCTATGTAGAAAATTTACTAATAAAGATAGAACAAATTTTTACAATTTAAAATATTTCTTACTAAGGGCTTAGTACCAAAATACCTGCAGATTATTTCAATCCCTCTTTGAGTCCCAAAAATTGCTATTCAAAATTCTGTAACTGACGTAACATAAAATATACAAACATTTTTTTCTGCCTTCATTGAAGTGTAAAAATTATCAAAACTATCCTGTTAAAAAAAGTGATTTAATGTTCTCAACAACACTAAGTAATGCCAGATTATAACAGTAACTTGTTTAATTAATTTCTGAATAATAAAAAAGGAAAAAATGGCATTTACACGTGTAACTGACGTAACTTTTATAGTGTCGTAATATTATGACTTTACAAAGACAATAATGGTACTTAACTTAGTTTGTAAACAGTAATTTACAATGCCTTTTTATTAGGATTTTTCTATAGAATATAAAAATATCAAGTTTTCCAATCATACCCTTAAATTAAACATATTATAAATTTGACTCTCCCCCCAAAAATGATGATTTTCTGTGGAATTGCTCATTAACTTTATACTCAGCGGCAACCGGTAGAGTAACTTTATAGTCAGTGGGATTCCATAGACTAACTTTATACTCAGTGGCAATCTATAGTGTACCTGTAACACTGACATCGAGAGTCCGAGACACTGCAAGGTTGTCCACAGCTAGACTGCCTAGACCCATGATAGCCACACATCCATGACCAATATTTATTTGAATCATAAGAATGACTCTCTTTTGTTTACATTTTAAATTCTGGGGTTAGACTAATTTCAACTACGGAGGTCTCGAAATATATGCGTATTTCGACATATGTAATCTCTCAGGTTTCTTTTGTTTTTCCACAATGTGTATAAAAAGGTAAATTTTATGCAGTATAAAAATAATAAATATATTACAAATCATCAGACATACAAGTAAAATTACATAAATACATTTTACTTGTATGTTTACTTGTATTTTACGTTATGCAGTATTACTCAAAAAATTAATTCTCTAAAATTCACGGAAAATGGCTGATATTCAGGTCATTTTGCTGCATGGTCAGGCCGGATTCAACATTTGGCGCTTTTTTGGCGAATTAAAATTTCGCCTAATAGACATAATGTTAAAGTAAAAATGGACACCCGGAAGTGGGTCGATTTTCAAATTTTTTTTTTCGATTCCTTAGTTTTATAGTATAAACGAACTTCGCACCAAATTTGAAGTTTATAGGTGCCGTAGATATATACGATCTTTATGATGAGTGAGTCAGTCAGTGATAAAATTATCGATTTTCAGACATTTTTAAATGTCATTATCTCGGAAACTAATTATGCTTTATCTATAAAATTTTGAATTCTGGGTATTTAGGGGGTCCGTACCACGTACTCCGTGTTACAAGTACGTAGGTCAAACAGATTTTCAGTAGTAGATTGTCGGAATTTGGCGAAAACAGCTCGAACTGGTTCGCGTAATATAACACACTACTATGCCAGACGAACTTGGCTGACACACTGCCGTGTGCCTAGATAGGGAGAGTGTGAACTAATAGTAGGAATTGAATTAATTTGAACAAGTAATATAAAAATATTGTTTTTAAGGTCAATTCCTACTTAGGTC
Organism: Maratus speciosus; assembly: GCA_963932465.1. Taxonomy (NCBI): domain Eukaryota; kingdom Metazoa; phylum Arthropoda; class Arachnida; order Araneae; family Salticidae; genus Maratus; species Maratus speciosus. Next base: position 250,509,208 of record OZ010793.1, on the reverse strand, counting down.
ATCAAAGAAAAATTTAATATAATCCCTTAAGCTAATATTAGTTTTTGTTGCATTAAAATATCTCAATTTGTTGATTTTCTATAAGCAAGTAGGTTTACAAGAGAAGTCTATGGGAATTTGGCGAAATATTAGAGATATCGCCAAGTTGGCGTCACTTTTGGCGACTCATTTTGGCCGCCAAATTTGGCGATATATCGCCAAGTTGGCGACAAACTTGGCGGTATTTGGCGACAGAACAGGGTCCCCCCTATGGTAACCCCTTATTGAAAATACTTTCATTGATCTTCAATAACGAATGGCCGCCATTTTGTTTCCCATGCAAATCTAAAATTAATTAATTAAAATTTAATTAATTAATTAATATTTGAAAAAACTGTATTAACATCAATTGTCATCCAGTACAAGTTTAAAAAAATTTATTTCAACTTGATAGGATGAATAATGAGTATTTTATTAACGATTGAAAATTTGAACAAGATATATAAATATATAAATACTAGGGGGCTCTGCCCCCTTGCAAGCTACGCTCGCCAACCCCCGTTCAGACACCGCAGAATCTAAAAACACGCTAATCTGATCGGTTTAAAAAATATTATAGAAGATTGAATTATACTGAAAAAAGCTGTGCAGATCTCCCTGTAAACGGGTTTCCATTCAATTTCCTTTGATTTCGAAAATTTAAGGCCGAATCAGTTGCTGTTAAGACATCCAATGGTTGTTTTCGTGTTTGATTAAAGAGGATCAGTTAAACGTTTGAAAAGAAGCTAAAACAAAAGGAATTAAGTGTATAGAGTCTTTGTCTCCCGGTATTTTAAAATAATTTCTATAACAATAGCCTAAGTCATGTGACTATCATCAACAGTTCCGGGCGAACCACTTCGCTTTTTATATTCCTGGGGCCATTTTGGTACTTTAATATTAGCCAGGTACAGGTGATAAGTCGCCAAATATTATTCTATCGTCATCATTTCATCTATATTATAATAGTTTAAGTCATGTAACTGCCATAAATGAATACGCTCTGATCCCTTCGCTTTTCATATGAAAGTTTGGCCCAGATATCATATACGGCCCCATATTGGCGCGATTTTTTTCCGACGCTAATTTGGGAAAAACATCAACAGCATAAACAACAACATCCTGTTTATCAAGCAAAATAACGGTACTATGGCGCCAGTTAAGTACCCGTTGCGTATATGACATTAGCGTCAGAAAAAAATAGCGCCAATATGGGACCGTATGTGGCATCTGTGCCGAAAGTTTTCCATTTCGATTAAAAAAAATCAATTTTTTTTCGAATAATACTACATAAAACAATTGTCGCAAAGAATTCTTGGTACTGTTACGCTAGCCGGGTGCAAATCTCGCCAATAACTATTTTTCAACTCGCCAGTTAGCATTTTTTTTAATTTTTCGAGTGGTAAATTAAAACATTGCTTTGAAGTTGAAATTAAATGTCATCGTTTGTTACATCATTTAATATTTGGCCAGATGCCATATACGCACCCGGTTTGGCGTGAGTTTTTTACGAAAATTTGGCGAAATCCTCGTTTTCAAATACCAGTTACATATGTATTTTTGTTACTACTTAGTTATCCCGTCGACCAAAAATCTATCACCAAACTATAAGATTAAATGCCAATAATGGTTGATCGTAAATGTCACATTCACTTGACTTTCAGCAAGTTGCACGTCTCTACGTCATCAAGTGATTTTTATTTCGACGTTTTATTTGTATATTTATTAATGTTATACTATTTTCTTTGTTCTTTCGTTATTAAAAATAAAAATTATGTCAATTTGTATAATTTGGCGAGTGGTTTGGCGATTTATATAATTTGGCGAAATGGGTCGATGGAATAACTAAGTAGTACCGTATTTTTTAATTATTTTCTATTATTTTTTATTTTTAAAGGAAAATAACCAAAAAAATAATTAACTATAGAACAAAACAATGTATGTAATTTAAAAAAGAAAATAAAGTAAATAAACATTTATTATTAAATAAACAACAATAGCCGGGTTACCATGTCAACCAAAATAATGCCATTTTGGCGCCAATTAGGTACCCCGGTGCGTATATGACATCTGTGCCTAATATTTTTCTTTTCATTTCGTTTAAAATAAATAAAGAAGTGAAAGTCATTTATTTTAAATGCTTCTGTTTGTATTAAATAAAATGATAATGAAATACAAATTGAATTATGAATAAAAGTAACATGATACATTTCTTAGCATACATTTAAGGGAGGCCAAACTTCTCGCCAAATTAGTTATATAAAAATAGTAACCTTTTCTAAAATCTGAAAAAAATATCTGTTTGATTAAAATTTGAGTTGCCATCATTAGAAAAATGTATATAAAATTAGAAAAAAATTAATATTTCGAAAACTAATTCGAATTTAAAAATTCTAATACCAGTTTTGAAATCTGCGGATCAATATTGATTTTTAGTGTTAATTTCATCGCAAAGTATTCCATATTTTAGGAGAAATCGCCATGAAACATAATCAGTTGTTTAATCAGTCGATTATGTTTCATGGCGATTTCTCCTAAAATATGGAATACTTTGCGATGAAATTAACACCAAAAATCAATCTTCCGTTTCATAAATTCGTTTCATTAGGATTTTATATACAGTCAGTATCGGTTATATGGTCACCCATGCGGCCCTGAAAAATATGACCTTATAAGCGGGGTGGCCTTATATGCGGTGTGAGCAGGAATTTTATTTTAGGCAATAAAATATTATTAATAAGTTAGTTATATTAGTACAATAATGTACAAAGAAGCTATGAATATATAATTTATAAAACAAGAGGTATAAACAAGAATTGCTTTACACTTAAAATTTCGATCTAATGAGTATACTCAGAGTAGTAAAAATAACCTTTTATGCAGTCTTATTTTCTTTTTTTTTAAATCGTAGTTGTAGTTATTAAAACTACTTTTTCTTATTCACGAACTGTTTAAAATATTCATTCCTCTGTGCCTTTGGGATTGGTAAAAAAAAATATCTGAATGTATTTAGCGCTTTGCAAGCTTCTGCTCGCTTTGTCGGTTCAGCTTCGAATCCACCGTCATTATCATCGTTTCCAGCAGTGATTATATTTTTAATTTCCGAAACTATTTCCAATATAAAAGCTTCACCATGGACTTTACCGATGTCACGTCAGCTGTTGGTATCTAGAAGAAAAACACCAATAGGCGTGAAGAACATTTTAACACGACTTCCCCTTCGTCCAATAAGCAGTCTTTTGCGGAAGGTACATATCCGCAAAGGCGTGACTATTGCCACTCGTGGGTAAAGTCCATTAATAGCGATATCATTGTCAACAACTGCATATGTCAGTTCGTCATGTATTGTGCAAACGGCATTCCGTAGTTCTTGTGCAACTTCAAATAAGGACACATCATCATCATCATTGTCGCTGTCTTCGAACGATAATTCTTCACATTCTGGAAGCCAAGGATGTCAAAAACAATTTCAATGGTATTCTTTGATACCATATTCCAACTCTTGTCTACGTAACACATGGCATCTAACACAGTCACGCGAAACTTTTTTTTTTTATTATCAATGGCAGCAATGACATCTTTTAGAAGCAGCTTTCGATATTTTATCGTAATATTTTTAATAATCCCTTGATCTAATTGTTGTGCCATACTGGTTCAGTTTGGAGGCAAGAAAACAATTTCAATCGGATTTAAATTGGGAATCATCCAATGGACGGTACAGCTGTCTGTGAATATCTACTTGTCTTTGCAAAATCGAAACGCCGAATTTCTTTTTACAAAATGCTTAATGTCACCCAGGCCTTTCGGTTCGCATCGTCAGATACATGCAAAGATTTGCAGTTTTTCAAACAACAAAGCTTGAGAAATTTAAAAATAACTAATGGAGTCAATTTCTCTGAGCCATCTATCCATATTCGCTGCTAATAAAACGGCCAATCATTTTTTGCTTACCTTCCCACCACTTCATTTTTCGTTCTTAAAAGTAAGTTTTATCTGGCAAAACATGAAAAAAAAAGCAGCCCAAGTTTATCAAAATTAAAAACATCACAAGGTCTGTACCTATTTAAAATGTAACTTAACAAGTTAACAGCCATTCATTCGATTCTTCGGCAATAACATTCGGTTTTGCTAGTTACGCAGCAATTTTCAGAGATTTTTCTTTTATGATAATCCATGCAAATAACATTCCGCAATCTGGTACATTTTATTCAGGTGAAAAGATCTTTCTCAACATTCTCAAATGTTAAAACATGTTCTCGCTTTCTCTTTTGGTTGATCACATCTTCTGTTTAACAAGATTTGAACCCTAAGACGTTATTCAGTGTCGCTCTCTCTATTCCATCAGTCTTCGCGAAAGCTGCGTTCGAGACATTCGATTTTTCAAAGTTTTCTACCAATTTTTTTTTCCGCAATTGTCAAATTTTGCGTTTTTCTAACATCTTGTATTCACAAATGACAATTAACAAATGAACGAAGACTTTACACTCAGCGACAAGTAATGAAAAATATAAAAAACTAAAAATGCGTGATTTAACTTTTCTCTGCACGAAATACAAATTTCATTCGGTCACAAGGGGTGTTGGCATATTTTCCAAGAATCGGTATCTAATGGGACACTCGAGGGAGAAATCTCCAGAGCTTTGGAAACTCTTACCGACAAGGAAAGTGTTTCTCTTATAGGCTGCAGCCGGGAAGAGGAGTCGACACTCATCTAATCACGTGGTTGCAATGTTATCGCGATCTCTAAGGCTCGTTTAAAAAGGAAAAGGTCTCCCACTCATTCTAAAGCTATAAAAATTTCAACTGGCCTTTCTTTACCATAAGGAAGTTCTTACTTATGGATTTTATCAAAAGCACGGGAGATTCAACGATAGAAAAAGGGGAAGATTGACTAGAAGGAAAGAAGCTCCTCCTTCAGGATGTCCATTCACTTCTTTCTAAAGCTATTAAAAATGAAAAGCACCGCGTGACCAATACAAAGAGGCCAACAGTTGAAGATACTTTGATGTGAATGATATGTCTATTCGGCACTTTACACCCTAAAAAAGGGAAGGAAAAAACATAAAACGATAAGATATTTTGCAATAAAAAGGGAGACAAAAGATGAACATATGACCATATATTCGATAGTAGCCACTGGAAACTGACCATATAGACGGTGTATTTTAACACATAATACCTATTCAGTCAGTCCCGACTTACTAAAAGTGACCTTATAAGCGGGTTGACCTTATAAGCGGGTTACCTTATAAGCGGGGTGACCTTATAAGCGGGTGACCATATGCCCGGTACTGACTGTATATAGGGTAGATATAAATAAATAACTATATAAATAAATAAATATAGGGAGAGTGTGAACTAATAGTAGGAATTGAAAAATACGCATAATAGCCCAATGGTAGGGGAGCAAAAAAAGGGCGAATTCGGAATTAATTAGGGGAAAGCTGGAAATTGTTTTAATCCCTTCTGTTTAGGTCTAGAATGAATATGCTATGTTTTCCCCCTCGTACTAGGTGAGCGTTAGGAAATATGTATAGAGTTATAGTAAAAAAACACGTTTTTTTGCATACCATAACAATATCTCAAAACAGCTAACTTTGTCAAAACCATTGTCAATACAAATGTTGTAGAGCTTAAAATTCTGAGTAAAATGAGTACCTACACACAATACTTATGTTGAACATTAAGGTCACAATTCTACTTTAAAGTTTTAGATCCGTGGTCAGGGGGATTGAACACAGAATTAATTACAAGAAAACTGAAAATTGTTTTAATCCTTTCAGTTTAGGTCTAAAATGAACGTACTATGTTTTCTTCCTCGTTTTTGGTGAATGTTAGAAAATATGTACATATTTATTTTCGAAAAACACGTTTTTTTTTTTAGTTTCCTTAACAATATCTCAAAACAGCTAACTCTATAAAAAAAACATTGTCAATACAAATGTTGTAGAGCTTAAAATTCTGAATAAAATGAGTACCATCATTAATATTTTTGTTTAACATTAAGGTCGCAATTCTATTTCAAATTTTTTCAAATCATGAGCTTGAAACCAGGAGAGACCAAGTTAACTCAACAATATCTCAAATTGCGGCCTTAATATTGAACAAAAATATTAAGTGTAGGTACTCATTTTACTCAGAATTTTAGACTCTATAACTTTTGTACAATGTTTTTGATAGAGTTAGCTATTTTGAGATATTGTTAAGTTAACTTGGTGTCTAAGGTCGAAATAGAATTCGACCTTAATGTTGAACAAAAATATTAATGATGGTACTCATTTTATTTAGAATTTTAAGCTCTACAACATTTGTATTGACAATTATTTTATAGAGTTAGCTGTTTTGAGATATTGTTAAGGAAACTAAAAAAACAGTGTTTCTCGAAAATAAATATGTGCATATTTTCTAACATTCATCCAAGTACGAGGAAGAAAACATAGTACGTTCATTTCAGACCTAAACTGAAGGGATTAAAACAATTTCCAATTTTCTCCTAATTAATTCTGAAGTCATCCCTCTGATGATGGGTCTAAAACTTTGAAGTAGAATTGTGACCTTAATATTCAACATAAGTATTGAGTGTAGGTAAGGTACTCATTTTACTCAGAATTTTAAGCTCTACAACACTTGTATTGACAATGTTTTTGACAGAGTTAGCTGTTTTGAGATATTGTTATGGCATGCAAAAAAGTTTTTTTGACTATAATTCTATACATATTTCCTAACGCTCACCTAGTAAGAGGGGTAAACATAGCACATTCATTCTAGAACTAAACAGAAGGGATTAAAACAAATTTCCAGCTTTCCCCTAATTAATTCCGAATTCAACCCCCTAACCACTGGGCTATAAATGTAAGTGAATACGTAGATTTAGAAAGAAAAAAATGTGATAACAATCTTTAGGGATTTAGAATTGTTACAGGATGTAATAAGTATATAAAAGTAAAAATAGTTACGAACTAAAATAACTTCTTAAAACACCATCAAAACCTTAAATGCGCACAATTTGATGGTGTTTTAAGAAGTTATTTTAGCTCGTATTAATTCACACCAGTTTCAACTTATTTTCTTTGTAAAAATAGTTTTTTTAAAACACTCTTTTATGAGCATTCAATGTTCATCTTGAAAATCAGTTTTTATAGCCCCCGGTATGCTATTTCTTTCTCCCACCTTATTTTGTGTCGCCTCCAATAAATAACGTTACCTTGCAAAGCACACACAGCGTTTTGTAGTTTTTAGCGACATTTGTTTCATTTTGACAACTCAAGTACTCCATTTCTGTTGAATGTAAAAAAAAAAAAAGTCCTTCCGGCCAGTGCCGGGAGGAAGAGGTAGCTTTCAAATTCCTTATTTTAAAAAAACCAACTTATATTATTCAAACACACGAAGCTCAATTTAGTGGAAACCGAATATAGGAGATTCAGTACTAATTTTTATCAATACTAAATCATTATGAATGAGAATTTGGCGAAATTAGTCAGCTTTATCCAAGCTGCTTTTATTTAAAGTAACTTATATTTGGCTGAGATGTTGATGTATACAATCCACATGCCTTCTTACATGGAAATAGGCGAATACGTGTGTTATCGCGTGACAAATACAAGATCGTTTCAAAGTGTTAGCCATGATAGAAATTCAAAGTGCTATAATTCAACCAATTTTTAAGATATAAACAAAAGAAAAAATTTTCAGAAACAAAAACTGCTCCAGAATCTTTGTATCAAGGCCAAACACATAAAAAAAAATCTTTTTCATTTTCCAATTTTTTAATACCTCATTTTAAATTTTAAGTTACATTTTTTTTAATGGCAACCCTTTTGAAACAAGATGGCGAATGAAGCTGGCCAACGAACTCGGTCGAGACATTGGTATGTACTATGTACAGACCAAGTTACATTCAAATCGGTTCATAAATACGCCTGTTATCGCGTGACAAAAATCAGGTCGTTTTAAAATTTCAGCCACAATAGAAATTCAAAATGTTATAACTCAGCCATTTTTGTAGATATAGACGAAACAAAACCTGTTCCGGAATCTTTGTATTAAGGTCAAACACATACAACAAAAATCTTTTTCATTTTCTAATTTTTTGGTATCTCATTTTAAATTTTAAATCTTTAAAAAAATTTTAAATGGCCGCCATTTTGAAACAAGATGGCGGATGAAGCTGGCCAACGAACTCGGTCAAGATATTTGTATGTACTATGTACACACCAAGGTACATCCAAATCGGTTCATAAATACGCCTGTTATCACGTGACAAATATCAGGACGTTTCAAAATGTCAGCCACGCTAGAAATTCAAAATGCTATAACTCAGCCATTTTTAAGATATAGACGAAACAAAAACTGCTCCCGAATCTTTGTATGAAGGTCAAATACATAAGAAAAAAATATTTTACCATTTTCAATTCTTTGGTACCGCATTTCAAATTTAAATATTTTAAAAAAAATTTAAATGGCCGCCATTTTGAAACAAAATGGCGGATGAAGCTGGCCAACAAACTCGGTCGAGACATTGGTATGTACTATATACATACCGAATTACATCCAAATCGGTCCATAAATTCGAGAGTTACAGTATGACAAAGGTCAGATATATATATATAGATCAACTTTTGAACGGAGGGTGGTTTCGGGGTCTGGGGGTCATGATCGATGAAAATATACCAAAATTTTTTGAAATCTCTTTCCTCCGAACGGCTGCAATAGGTAGCTTTTTGTAATGAAAGCTACCTAAAAAGTTGAAAAACAGCAATTATATCTTCTTGTTGCCATTTTCCCATAAAAACTGAAAAAATGTAATTAAAATACGTGCTATTTTGAGAAAAATATAAATGAATGATTTATGATAAAACATGCAGCTACTATAAACTATATTTAATTTTAAGTATCTATATTAATGCAAATGACGTCATTTTACAAAAAATAAAAGTGTGTGCTTTGTCTTAAAATTGAAATATGTTTTTCACTACAGTAGAGTCCCGATTATCCGAGTCCCGCTTAACCGAGTTATTTTCTTCTGGTGGACTGGTGGTTTCTATTATTATGAAACAACCATTATAAATGAAGCATTAGGTGAAGATGAAAGAGCAGTCGTAAAAAGTTAGAAATCTGATTTTCTGGTCAGAATGGGGAAAAAATGGCCATAATTTTTTTTTTTTTAGAGCAGTCGTAAAAAGTTAGAACTCTGATCTTTTTACGACTGCTCTTTCATCTTCACCTAAACGCTTCATTTATAATGGCTGTTTCATAATAATAGAAACCACCAGTCCACCAGAAGAAAATGAAGTAATGGAAACGTCGGGGGCGACACAAATTCTGAAAAAACAGAATTCTGTTCTCTAGTTTTTTTTTTTTTTTTTTTTTTTTTTAACTGCATTTCATGTTTTTTCTTCAAAAATTTCCTTTACAATACATTAATTTGGCGAGGTCATCGAATTCGATTATGAAAACGTCTGATTTACAACTTAAGGGGACTTATCTGGTGGTCGGATTGGAAAAATGGAATTGCATGTTATCCTATAAGAAAAAACACGTATCCTTCTTGTTCATTTAAATTTGGAAATTTCAACAATATATTTTTTCAGCACGTAGATAGCGAGGTTCTTTATCTCTTTGTAAGCTTAAAATATTTTAAGATAATTATGAGTATTTTAAAATTTGTGTTAAAGTTAAAAAAAATTCCGAATAGTATAAAAAAGTATTCTTTACTCGAAACTTTGGACTGGAAAAAAATTTAAAATTTGGAGCTTACAGAGGGATAAAGTACATTCCTTTCTACATACTAAAAGAAAAATATTTTTGAAATTTCCAAATTTGAATGAACAAAAAGGATAAGCATTTTCCCCCATAGGATAACATGGTATTCCACTTTCTTTCTTTCCCGTCAGATAAGTCCCCTACGCAATTTAAAAATATATATAATTTTTGCTATGTTTCTTTTTTGAAAACAACAGGAAAGAAAAAATGAAACATTATTTAAATTATCTTTTTAGGATTTCTAAATTAATTTCTCAGTTCGTAATTAATATTAAACTACTAATTTATAAAATTGTATATTTCTTTAAATATTACATCCTTTATTTTTTATTTATAATTTATTTTTTACTTTTTAGCCTTTAAAATATTTCATTCTTGTTGTTTCAGAGCCATTTGGCATATTTTGAATTTGAAAAAAGATAGTTTTTCTTTCATAAGTGACTTGAAATAATTAAATGTAAGAGAAAGATGAAGAACAATGAAAGATGAACTAACCCCATAGCCCCCCCTGGAGGAGCTAATGGGGTTCCGGGGGCAGAACCACTGACGAAAAAGGAAATTGTTGTTTCAATTCTACTTTTTGGGTAACATTGGTGCAAATTTACTTTTGAATATTTAATTTTTTTAATAGCTAAATTTCTGCTTTGCTTTTAATACTGAGATGTTTTAAAAGTTGTCTTGCACGTCAAAAGGAGGAGTTCCTCATAAAAGTATTTCTTAGTTCAACTTAAATGTATGTTTATATTCTCCATTTTATAAATTGTGACCAAAGTTGCTGGTTTTGTGTTTTTAACTAATCACTTACAAAAGTGGTTCGTTCACATAAACACACCAAAGCGGACTGTAAACGCGAATTTATTTTAACACTAAGTATATGCGAACCAATAGCGGCTTACTACATTCTATCGTTTTTCGCATTCCACAACAACAAGAATCAAAACAGAATAAACACAGAGTGTTGCCACATGCGGAAAAAAGAACAAGAAACTTACATGGATTCGGAGTACACGAAACCAAGGAATATGCAGCAGACGATACTTACATAAACATTCTGGCCCCCGTTGAAATCCCCTGGGATTTCAACAAGTAGTTAGCTGCTTACAATTTATAACTATAATGAAAGAACAATTAATAACACAAACAAATTAATACAAAAATAGAAAAATATTAGCCAGTTCTGAGCTCACAGTTTTTAGTTTCTATAGGAAGAGGACACAGTTTCACTATTGGACGATCGATGACACAACTACTAGTCTTGATCGTAACAACTCTGACCTTATTGTCTGAACCTGGATAAACAGTTATTCGTCCTAATTTCCATTTAAGTGGTGGAAGGTTGTCATTCTTGATGAGGACTAAGTCATTGACTTCTAAATCTCGTTGACTTTTTTGCCATTTAGGTCTTTGCTGAAGTTTAGACAGGTATTCCCGGATCCATCTTTTCCAAAATTGCTGAAGAATAAACTGTCTCACATGCCATCTATCAAGGTGACTCAAAGGACTGTGACTTAGATCTTGTTCAGTAATGGCGGTTAGAGAAGTTCCAACTTGAAGTGACCTGGCGTTAGAGCAGTTAAGTCTGTTGTGTCAGATGATATGGGACACAATGGGCTAGAGTTGAGACAAGCTTCAACTTGCGTAATCAAGGTTTGGAAATCAAGATAGGTTAAGACAGTGCCACCAACGGTTTTCTTCAGATGCGATTTTATTTATTTTACTGCAGATTCCCAAAGTCCACCAAAGTGTGGAGCAGAAGGCGGATTAAAAGTCCAGCGTATTTCCTCTGACGACAAAAATTTGTTTATTTCTTCATTCTGCTTGCAAAAGATATTTGTTGATTTCTTTTTCTGCACCTTTGAAGTTGGTTCCACAATCACTAAAAATCTCAAAAAGCTTTCCCCCTTCTTGCGATAAATCGTTTTAATGCACGTAAGAATGCCTTTGTTGAAAGATCTTCTACAACTTCAAGATGGATTGCTTAGATGACGAAGCAGACAAATACACACACATGATTTAAATTATTTTAGTCCGCGTCCTGCACGATATTTAATCATGAATGGTCCTGAAAAATCTGTTCCAACTCGATGAAATGGTCGTGATTGTGTTACTCTAGATGCTGGAAGATTAGCCATTATTTGTTTTGTAGTTTGAGCTCTATATCTGCAACATGTAACACAAGTTCTTACTATTTTCCGAATAACAGACCTAGCAATAATGATCCAAAATTTCTGTCTAATTAAAGAAAGAAGAAGCTCTGGAGCTGCATGGAAATATTTTTCATGAAAATGTTTAATTATGATCTTAGTCACATGGTGCTTTGATGGTAATAAGATTGGGTGCTTTTCATTCTCTGGCAGTTGTGCGTTTTTAAATTTTCCTCCTACTCTTAATATTTTGTTATCAGCTAAAATTGGACACAAACAAACGAGACTGCTATTTGTAGGTGGCTCTTTTCCAGCTTCTAAACACTGAATTTCTTTATTGAAGTTCACTTGTTGAACTATTCGAATAATGCAGCGTGTTGCGGCTTGAATTTCATTGCTTGATAAAAAGGATGTATTTCTTTCTACACGTGTTACCTTTGAATTGGAGATGAATCTCAATAGCCAAGCAAATATGCGTTGCAACTTGGAAAACGAAGATTTTTTTATATAATATCAAGTTCTTTTACATTTTCAGAAACTACAAATGATAATGCTTTACGTGATTCTGGTAATTCTTCTTCATTTATGGTAATAGATTCATGCACGGGAACCTCATTGCTTCTTAACCACAGTGGGCCGTTCCACCACAAGTCATGGGACAGTAGTTCTGCAGGAAGTAACCCAGGATTTTCTTTTCCGTTCACATGGTTCCAATTCTCAGCTGGTAAAATGGATTGGATTTTAGATACTCTGTTGGCTACAAAGACTTGCCATCTTTTAGGATTTCATTTCAGTCATGACAATACAATTTGTGAATCACTGCATGCGTGCACAGAATCAGTTTTTATATGTAATGCATCTCTAACCGCCTGTATTAAGTGTGACAGCAATACTGCAGCACATAATTCCAGTCTTGGAATCGTGACAAGTTTTAGTAGTGCTACGCGAGTTTTAGCTGTTAAAAGTTTCACATCAGTGTTAGAGTTATGACAAGTTTTAACGTAAATAACTGCTGAATAACCCTTTTCTGAAGCATCACAAAATCCGTGAAATTCACATCGAGAATAATTGGGCAAGATGACTTTTCTAGGTATATATATGGAATTTAAGAGTTTGACTTCTTGGCACAAAATTTTCCACTTTTGATCAATATTTTCTGATACTGGGTCATCCCATGATAATTGTAATTTCCACAGTTCTTGAGGGATCATTTTAGTTAGAATTACAAAAGGTGCAATCCATCCCAATGGATCAAAAAGCGTTGATACAAATGACAGAATAATTCTTTTAGTAGGGACGCTTTGATAATCTATATCACTGAAATTACATTTAACATATCATTATCAGGATGCCATTCCACTCCTAGAACCTTTATGGCTTTATTGCCCACTACACTATGTATATTATAATTAATTGTGTTTGCTAACTGACTCAAAGCTTCAGTTGCAAGATATGGAGCAGCAGCAGTTCCATACGTGACAGTGTTTAAGCGAAAAACTTGTATTTGCTGATCTTGACTATCTCTCCATAATATTCTCTGAAAATCCCTATCTTTGTCATGAATTTTTACCTGCCTATACATCATTCTTGTATCAGCTGTGATTGCAATATTATGAAATCTAAGCCTTAATAAAATGCAAATTAAATCATCTTGTGTTTTGGGACCTGCCATTAGAGTGTCGTTTAAAGATACAACTGTTGTTGTTTTAGCACTCCCATCAAAAACTACTCTTAATTTGGTGGTTAAACTAGAACTATTCAAGACGAAGTGATGTGGGATGTAATAATGTTTATTCTCTAATTCACGATCTGTATTTGAAACAAGGTCCATATGGCCCAGAGATAAATATTCCTTCATAAATTGAACATATTGGTTGTAAATTTCTGGCATGGATATTAATCTTTTCCCAAGATAAAGAAATCTTCTGCGTGCCATTTGGCGAGAATCACCTAAATTATCTCGATCCTGTTTAAACGGTAATGTGACTGAGTAGCGGCCTGTTTTTCTCTGAAATGAGAACTCTCAAAATGCCTCTCACAAAGTTTTTCTTCGACTATTAAAGGTCGCACATTTGGAATTTTTTCTAATTCCCAGAATGAATTTACTAACTCGTCAGTTTTTGTACTTAAATGATTTACACATACTGGATCAGTTGCCAGCGTTTCAAAATTTGTAGTACCCGAAATTATCCATCCAAGTCTCGAATTTAATGCAAATGGAAGGTTAGGTTCACGCTTGACAATTTCTCCAGTCATTAAATGCATAAATACATTTACACCAAATAGAATGTCAATTTTTTGTGATTTGAAAAATAATGGATCAGCTAACATTAAATCATTGAAATTATTAAAAATGATAGAAGGCAAAGACACATAGGGAATATTAACTGTCACCTTATCCATCACGAATGCTGATGTTGATACTCTAAGATCACTTTTGAAGTGAGAAGTGAATAGTAAATCAACTTCCCCATTACTCACAGTATTAAATGTTCGCAAACATGACACAGAGATAGAACTATCTTTGACCTTTAATCCTAATTTATTTACACATTCATGTGAAATGAATGACCTCTGAGAGCCAGTATCACATAAACATCTGCATTTTATAAACTCTTGTTTAGAATTTTGAACTTTTACTAATGCGGTACACAACAAAATATGGCTCTTTTGATTACAATTTTCGTTTGACTCATAATGAGAGGCACAGACTGTAGAAGAAACATTTTCACTTGCTTACTCAACTTTTTTAGGGTTAAATTCTTGTGCGTGTGGAGACATACTATTTGACTGATTCTTATTCCTTGAATAATTTACCATGGCCAAAACACTATGATGTTTCTTAAAGCAATGATGGCACGTATTTAGACTCTTACATTTATTGAGGAAATGCGTATTAGTTAAGCAATTGAAACAATAATGATTACGTTTTACGAAATCTATTCGGTGTTGAACAGGTAAATTAAGAAACTTCGAGCACTTAGCTAAACTATGGTCTTCCTTACAATAACCACAACCTAACGTAGCTACAAAAGCATTACTCTTATTCGGAATTACAGATTTAGCTACCTTATTTACCACTAGCTTGCTATTTTGAAGAGTTCTTGCGTAATTCTTAAGAAATTCGATTAAGTTTTTAAGTTTCGAAATTTCCCCGCTTTTAAGCTGACGTTCTCACCACAATTTTGTAGAAGGATCCAATTTTTGCAAAATTAAATAAGTCATTAATGTATCACCAAATTTGTCAATGGTTTGATTCAATACTTCTAATGAGCAAATGACTTCATTAATGTTGTCAACTAGATTTAAAATAGCAATAGCTGATTCTGTTTGAATAGTTGGTAAACTTAAAAATCGTTTAATATATGCAAATATTTGTTCTCGCTTATTTGAATATCTTTCGTCTAATAGATTCCATGCAATCTCAAAATTAGAATTCGAAATTTGAATAGACTGAATGACGCGATACGCTTCACCTTTCAACGAAGCCTTCAAATACTGTAAATTTTGAGCATTAGATATACTTGTATTGCTGTTTACGCATGCATTGAAAAGATCCTTAAAAGCTATCCATTCTGTTATATTACCTCCAAAAGTAGGTAATGATAACCTAGGTAATTTAATATTCTCAAATACGTTTTCTGAAATTACACTATCAGATTTAATTTCACTCTTATTTAACTCAGCATTTTGTATTTTCAACATTTTTTCACCCTTAAATTTCCACAAATCAATTTTATCTGAGATTTCCTGTGCGCTATCTATCTCACTTTCTAATTGTTTAGGTTCTGTAATTAAAACTTCAATTTCCCTATCCAGTTTTTTTAGATCCGTTTCTTTCTGTTTTAATAATTCAATATTTTCTTCTAATTCTATTACATTAATGTCATCACTTGCGATTATACTTTCGATTTTCTTAATGTAATTTGTTACACTTCTCCCTAGAGCAGTTCTTTTTGTTTTTAAAGATACCAATTCACTCATTTTTGCTTAAATCAAGTCCAAAACTAGTTCTAAAATATCTAAACTGTATACTTTAAAAATAATTCTACACTTTTAAACACAAATTGTTTTTAGACATGAAATAGAATGTTCAAAGATAACTTATCTCACAACCTGAGGTAATTTTTCATCACAGACGATATCACTCGGCAGTTCATAAAATGTTCGATTGTACTCTTTTATTTTTCACTAGCGCTCCGGCTAGACTTCTACCAACAAATGGTTTTGCATTTTTAACTAATCAGTTACACAACTGGTTCGTTCACATAAACACACCAAAGCGGACTGTGAACGCGAATTTATTTTAACACTAAATATATGCGAGCCAACAGCGGCTTACTACATTCTATCATTTTTCACATTCCACAACAACAAGAATCAAAACAGAACAAACACAGAGTGTTGCCACATGCAGAAAAAAAGAACAAGAAACTTACATGGATTCGGAGCACACGAAACCAAGGAATATGCAGCAGACGATACTTACATAAACAGTTGCTGTTTCAAAATTTTGCCTCTGCTTGTATTTCGTTCTGCCGACTTTCATGTTGTTGTTGTTTTTCACTACCAGATTCTATAGATTATAGACTAATAATAGATTCTAGGAAGCTGTTGATTTATTAACGTATTGCTGTCTCTCAGTAAATGCTAATTGTCCTGCTATTTAAATTTACCAGCAGTTATGCCCTTCCTCTTCGTCCACCTTATTCTTGTCAGCTAAACACAATTTGGAGCAAGGATCATCGCTAAGACTTTTTATTGGGAGCGGAGAGGACATTAAATTGCCAAGTCAAATTTCAGTACTTGCCAACTAGTTTTATAATTTTGCCAAGTAATCACAATTAGAAAATGCAATATAGTTCTTATTTGTAAAATGTTTACTAATATTCCCAATTAGATTTGTAACTTTTGCCACGTCTATCAGAAATAGAAAGTATATTATAGTTTTTATTAAAGTTTTAAACAAATTTGGCTCCCCCCACGTACCCTCACTTATCGAGGGCCCTGTTTGTAGCATGCACTAAGGAGGGAGATGGGGGGGCATTTGGGAGTGGCAATTGCCACCCTCAAGGAATTTCATATTTTAGAGCGTATCGGTCATCACAGATTAAAAGAAAAAAAAACAGAAATGTCATAAAAGCTAAAACAACTAGTTACATTTGATCATAATAGAAACATTAACACTAAATAAATATTTTAAGCGCAGAAATTAGTAATTATCACAAATATTTGCAAAATCCTTGCTATTGCAACGTTCTCAGCATGAGACTCTTATATCATTAACGAGTAGGTACTTTGTTTAGCTTTAAAAATATATGTGAGAATAATATGTATAAAAGTAAAAACAATTTTTTTGAAAAACACCGTATTATCAGGGCCCGACATAGGATTTGGGGGGCCCCGGGACTAGCATCATTCTGGGGGGGGGGCCCTTCTATCTATCTATAGATTTTTTTTTTGTGAATAATGTGGAAGTGGCTAGTACTAAACTTCATACATACTGTATTATATACATACATTTTGTACCCGAGACTGCTCACATCTGTATACAGAGTGTCACAACTTTAAGAAAAATACTAGTAGCATAATAATAGAAAAAAATGATAGATTTGTTGATACGATTATTTCTTTCAAACTTTTACTTTGCTTATTTACATACGTTATAAGATGTCTAAAAGAAAATCCCCCAAATTGGTCATGATTAATGCTTTTAACTTGCCACGTTACGAGGAAAACGTTAATATAGAATTTCTTTTGAAAATAATAGAATACTAAGTTGCCATAATATAATATTAATCATTAGTTTTCTAATGATATAGTTTGTTTTTTGCATGGGTGGAGAGGGTACTGGAAGCAAAGAGAGGAAAGGAGACTGCACTCCCTTCTTAAGTGTTTCAAAATATATGAATTTTTGTCACTTTTGGCTAATTTTAATCATTTGGCACCTTTTAATGAAAATCCTGACTACTCTCCCGCATGCCCCTGCATAAGTCGGGCCCTGCTTATTACAAGCATTCAATGATGCTCTTGGAAAGCACCCTTAATTTTTTGAGTGCAATTCATGTTTCCTTTCCCATAAATTTCATACAATACATTAACTTGGCGCATAATTTTGGAGTAGCCATTTTTTCTTTAAGTTGTGTACAGTTCTAACCATAAAGAATATGTTTCAATTTATCACTTTTAGGTAACGGAAAAAAGTCGAATTAATTTATAATTAAAGTCTAAAAATATTGAAATGCTATATTGCCACCGGAAACACACAAGTGTACTATATAATTTTTGACATTCTAGCACACAAGGAAGGTGAATAAAAAATCGATTGAAAAATTGCATCTTTAGATTCATGAACGAAGTTAAATAAAAGAGTGTCAAAACGTTCAGTTTAGTCAGGCCAGCTAATACGTGCAACTACATATAAAAATGTACTCTCTATATATGTAATCGACGTAAAAGACATCTGATGAAGAACTCCATCAGCTCAGGTGCAGACACAACTACCTTCTTTACTTTAACTCCCTAAATCCATGGCTCTGAGCGGCTCTGAGCGCTGAAGTATCAAGGTCTTCAAGTATCAAGGTAATGAAATGCTACGTTTCATTTCTTACCGCCATTTATATTTTCCTTACTGTTAAGGCGGGATATCAGACCGCATTCGCATTCTGCTGCAGCGGTTCGTTTGTGAGCTTTTTTTGATGTGATGAGTCTTCTGTAGCACTGCAAGAGGTGAATTCCATGCAGAAGACTCACTGACATGTTTATCACTTCCCTTTTCTTGATGACCCCAGAGCCTTTAGAAAAGAAATCCCAGAGAAATAATTTATGACTTTTTATAGCAGATTAATTTAACAGATAAGGGCCTTTTCGACTTTGGTAAAAGTAGAAGAAATTTCATACGTATTTTCTGGTAATCTATTCACTGTTTCATCCAAACAAACATTTTTTTTTCAATACCTGTACAATCTATTTATAAGCTAAAGAAGCCATTTGTCTATTTTATATGCGGGCAGAAATAATTTGTATACAGGATTTGTACGCCTCCTGGAATTTGCAGACCAGAAACTTCTGCGGCACCAGTATTTTCTAATAGAAAATCTCTCCCCTTAAAAGAAGGCGAAACTTTGCCCGTTTAACTTATGTTAGATTTCTTTTTCTATAAAAAAAAATACTGGTAACTCTCCTGGAAAAATGCCTAACTCGCACGAACGGTGTGTATATACAAAAAAATAATATTATACATCTAAACAAAATGGCTACACATATATAATTACATACATAACCATGTAGAAAAGTTCATCAAACTTGTTTGCATAGCGGTTTATATCATTTGGTAGCAAATCTCATCTTCTTAAGCTCCTAAAAAAAGTGCTAGTCTGTATAACAAACTTGTGCTAAAAAACTCATTCATTACACACGATACTCTCTTTAGAGTAGTACTTTGTGCCTGTGCCGTATGAACGTATTCAAATTTCGCGGTAATTGACTAATTTTTATGAAAGTTAAACCGAGAGAAAGATTTTTTTAATGGAAAAAAAAGAAAAGAAAGACAGGCAGATAAACATTTTTGGATCTAGAGGAAATTTATAAGAGATTATCACAAAAGCAAAAATTTTTCAAACAAAAAAAATCCCTGCCGGCTCGGGCCTACAAACGGAGGTAGATTTCGAAGTTAAGTACTAAATTCACCAACAAAATTTAAATCAAGATTAGAGATAAACCCAGTTCCTTCAGTAAGAGGGTCTCAGTCTCTAGGGAGCTAAACATTTTGTGAAAATTCTAATATACACGAATACACACACGCATGTATATGGAATAGGTTTGAAAATGGCTAAAACAAATTCAGAGAACCTAAAGTGTTAAAATATGTAAATATTTTCATAGTCGGGTTTTTATCATGTTTTAATACGTTTCTTCAAACTCCATGACGTTACATATTCACCTGCTGAGGTCCATTATATTTCCAATATGACGCAATATATATATATTTTTTAATTCCTCATCATTTTGAGTTTTCATGCTGAAATCTTGCTCTAGAAAACTTATGACGTAAAATTCAATTTGTTGTAAATTCTTCAAACTATTTATTTAATTTATTTTTTCACGTGAAAAACCTGCAATAGAAAAGCAATTGTTGTGGTGAGAATTTTATTGTTTTTTTTTTAATTGTTGGCAACTGCTATAACGAAAAATATTTATTTTTTCCTGTCATTGTTGTGTAAGAGCTGGTTTTATCAGAATCTTGTTAAGAAGGTATTCAAAATTTTGAACCCTCCCCATTTCCATTCTCTTGGGCCGATTTTTCCCATTTTCAATCCCCGCCGAGATATTAGCCATCTGAAAGTTGTTGGCGAGTTTGAAGACGATCCGTGCATAATTGCGACTTTTATCGTGCGGACAAAATTTAGTACATACATACATACATATATATAAACTTTTTAGGTGGGGGTGGTTTAGGGTTCCTGGGGTCATATAATGAAAAGTTATGAAGGAATTTTTCAAAAGTCGCACCATGGTAACGACTGCAATAGGTAGTATTTCTTACGAAATCTACCTAAAAGTTTAACAAAATCAGGCCCCAGTTTAAAAGTTATAAGTACGTTGAGGTCATCACAAAACTTTCTTCTGTATAAATAAAATTGTCTGCAACCAAAATTAAATGACATTCAATTCGTTCTTGAGACATGGCTATCTCGGAAATCTTGAAAAAAAAGAACATAGCAGTCAGCAGTGACAACAGTTGGCGGTATACACTCCCATTTGACATAAATAGATTCTTATTATAACTCCTTTTCACTTCACTAAGAGAGGCGCATGACCTTCACATTCACCTTCGCCAATGGACCTTATGCACGCGACCTGAGGTCGAGGCTAAAATTCGTCTGCTGGCGGTATTTACTGTTGAACATTAGCATAGCAGTCTATGGAGTGTGAGATATAAATCCTTGTTTTTTAAAAATATCACAAATAAAATTCTCAGTTGTTGTAGTATATACTTAATATATTGTAATATAAATTCAAAGTGTTGTTCTGTATGCGAGAAAATTCCCTAAATTTGCAAAATTTAAGTTAAAATTCATACACCCAACCTGGGTCGAGGCTAAAGGCGCCTGCTAGCTATGTTTGCGCCTGCGCATACTGACTTTCTGGCGGTACAGTGGTTAGAATAATAGATCAACATACCGCCAGCTCTGGCGTTTGACGTCACGTGCATAAGGTCCATTGGCGTGAAAACCGCATATGGTACCGTCTCTTCTGTCTTCTACCCCGCGTTATCGCAGAAACACGGTCTCAACTTGTAAAGGTCAATGAAAGTCATGAAGTATATGACATAACAAAATATGAAGTTAGGTGAAATTTCGTGCATTAGTTGCTAAGGTATAGCTATCGTGGAAATCGGGATAAACACAGGACAGAGGCAGCACTTATTGGGCGATTTACAAGCAAACCTAATAAATGTTTATTTATGTCAAAGTCTAACAGAATATGAAATTTCTTATTTTTGTTCTTGACATATAGCTATCTCGGAAATCGTGAAAAATTCAACATAGCAACGCTATCTGTTGGGCTATTTACATTATATCCTAATCTACACCAATTTATGTCAAAGTCTATAACAGAATATGAAATTTGGTGAAATTCCGTGCATTATTTCTTGAGGTAGGGGGCTACACATAATTTGTGTCACAAACAGGTAGACAGACACACGTACTCACGGACAAACATTTTTATAAAAGATTCAAATCCTGTTCAGTATCTTTTAAAACGTATAAATCCATCGAAAACCTGAAGTCCAATCCAATACTCCCATCTTATAAATATAGAAGGAAGCCAAAGTATATTGACGAATTACATAAACTTCTTTCTTTCAAGTTAGTTTAGAAATAATACTTATTGAATTACCTCGATGTCTTCCAGAAGAACTATGCCGCCTCTCTGATTTTGGAACTTCATAAGTTTCACAGCATGGTCACGCTCTTCATGATAGAATTTTTTGAAGTAAGTGGATACTTTTTGCAGAGCAACATCACCCCGATCAAAATGACAAACCTATTTAAAAAATGATAAAAAACGAAAGAGCATTAAGCTGAAATTATATACAATTTCATAACATGAGGGCTCGATATGAAAAAAAGGGGTATAGTAATTTTGAAATAAACGCTATATAAAGTGGCAGTTCATTTGAAAACGTAGAGAAAATGAAATTGGCGTTAATGTAAAATAAGTAAGAACAATCATGCGTACAGCATAGATTATGAAACACTTTCCAACACTCCCTGAAAGCTTTAACGAAACTTCGTTACTTAAGGAAATAAGGTAAATAAGATGACTAAGTAAACATTTAAAAATCTGATTTCAGCAGTTACCGCCCATAGCCAAATATGTATTCCAATTCTTTTGAATAACCCTGTATTTGATCTGTATGTTGATATATGTGTTATATAACGGGAAAATTTAGTTTAGCAAGAAAACGTATAACAGGTTGAAATTTCTCTTTCAGCAATTTATACAATTAATTGAAAAAATACTTGAATACTTTTGTACAGCCCTGTAGTTTACCTAGTATCCTTATTACACGCCACTATTTAGCTAAAATTTATTTCAAACTAAAACACTGTTAAAACTACTGAAACCACATTTCCAGAAATTATCATCCATGGACGATATGTATCCAATTCTTTGTGTGACCCTGTATATCATTTTATCTCTATTCTACAAACTTTTTTTAATAATCTAAATGCAGTTCAGCGTAAAAATGCATAACTCATTTAAAACCCACCTTTAACCAATTTGCGCTCATACCCAGTAACTCTTACGAATTATTTTGTGTAGCCCTGTATATGAATTATAGCATTTATACACACCATAAAGTATGCATAAATATAGTGAAACATAAAAGTGCATATCATAATTAAAAATGCATTTCCAGCAATCACCGCTAATGTACAGTACTTGTGATACAATATACTATCTGAAAACTTTTGTGTGTCCCTGTAAATGCTATGCACTTCGTAATATACATGAAATAACTTCTAGTAAACCTCAGCGACATATATTAATTTCATTATATGTGAAATAGTTTAACATAAATAAAATACGCCGCAAACAATCTCCACTTTCTCCCTATATCATTATGCACCTGAATTCTTTTGTGTGGCCTTGTAAAAGAATAATAACTATTCTTTGCACCGCATATTATACAGAATACATGTTTTAGTTCACTTCATAAATGCATATCAATTTTGTTATGTTTGGATGCGTGTAACATCATTAAAAATCCTTTTAAACGATTTCTTCCCATACGCCCTAATGTAACGGAAAAATTTTGACTGTCCCTGTAAATGAACTAAACACGCTATAAACTTCATTTGAAATAGGGAACGTGCTATGGTAAACGTCAATAATCTCCAAAAATTTCAGGGCAATCCGAGTATATTTACGGGAGTTAGAGCGCGGCCAGACAAACCGAAGTCATAAGCACTTTTCAACTTTGTTGGAAAATGTTAAAAAGGCTGTTTTATTGATTTCTCGTAGTTTACAACACGGTAAAAAAGTTATTATTCATGAATTTCTTTCTTAAATTAAAAGACAAATGTTTGTCAGTTGATGATTTTGATTAATACAGTCGAACCTCGTTATCCCGACACTCTAATGACAAAAAAAAGTGTCGTCATAAGCGGAGTGTCGCGGTAACCGGAGTTGGAGAAAAATATGTTTATAAAACGCTGTATTTTTAATTAATTTAAGACAATTTTAAATTCATAACTGTTTTTGCAGTTTTAAGCAATAAAACGCTATTATTAAACAAAATAAATGCAAAATCAAAATTGAAAAGAATAAAAATCAGATTTATGATGACTTGATTTTTTGTTGTTAGATGAAATATCGATGAATTAAGGACTGCTTAATAGATGTGCTTCCTACAATTCCTTTTTCAATATTATACAATGAATTCTAGTCGATATACGTTGTTTCAGAAATGGATGTTAGATAATTTATAATCGTTTCAGCGCAATGCAATGATTCGGATTTAGTCGGATGAAAAACGCCATGTAACCACAAGAAAGTGCCGCCTGACCAGAACAAAAAGACCGCGAGTAGACCAATACGTTTTTCTGGAGCTTAAGTGGGTCATTCATAGTGTGTGAGTTTATTTATTCAGATAAAAGATTGAAGTAAAATTTCTCATTTATCTCAATGGTATTTTAGACACTTTTGTGAAAAGTTTGGTTAACACATTTCTTACCACTTAATTTCCATGCTTATAAGATGGATTATGAAAAATGGACAATTCTCCTAAATCATCGGGATATCCGGAGTTGAAAATTATTCAACGACGTAAAATCTGGAGTTTATTTACATTAAAATCAAAATCATATACAGAAAATCGGGACTTTGAAAAACAGTCGTGATAAGAGGAGTGACGTGAAAACCGGGTGTCGGGATAACGAGGTCCGACTGTACTAATTGTAAAATGTAATACTCACAGGATTCATGCAGTTTAACCGTAATTTTTTTAACTAAAATTTTTCGACTTTATTAACTTCAGAATGATACTGCAAATTCTTAAATAATTGAGGGTGTTACGGATTTAAATATTAAATAGAAAATTTCTTATCTTAGATAGCGATAGCAGCCTCCTTGGAAATTTCAAGGAGTGTAATGCACCTTACACACATGAGAGTAACACTCACGAGGTTCTCAAAAGATATATGACCATGAAAACATGTTATCATTCTTATCCTAATACATTCTAGTACTCTTACAGTATACGGGACTTGGCAAAATAGAGAAAATGGGCTTGGCCAAAGAAAAATTTTCATGCATATTTTCTGGATCTACGTATTCTCAATTTAATATATATACATAAACCATTTTTTCAATATTTTTAAATGTAAACAAACCATTTATCTATTTTTATATACAAACTAAAGTAAATTGTATATAAAAACAATAATCTAATATATAAAAATGAAAATTTGTCTGTCTGTCTGTGATGCTATACAAATCCACAGTTTGGAAGCCAGAATTGTGAAATGTTACGTACATCTGTATTAAAACAAGGCCGGGGCAACTAAAGTAATTCGGAATCGGAATAACTTATAGTTAATTTTTAATTAACAAGTTGGAAATTCCATGTCAAACGTGGCAAATGAGGTGCGTTGAGTATTATAATTAATTTTATAAATATTTTTTGCACCGCATATTGTACTGAATGTATATTTTAATGCACTTCATAAGTGAATATCAATTTCACTCTGTTTGAAAGGCTGTAACATCATTAAAATGCACTTGAGATAATTTTTTCCCATTGGCCATAATGTAACGAAAAACTTTTGACTGTCCCCGTAATTAAACTATACATCCGATTTTCATAAAATTTGAAATGGCTCGACAAAATTTTGCAACAAACATATATTTAAAATTTCAGACCATTCGGTTGCGTAGTTTTTGCTTTGTTATATGCGGACAGACTGACAGACAGGCAGACGGACGGACGGACTGAACAACGACTATAGGTGCTACGTATTTATATAATTACGAACGCACCTAATAAAAAACCACAAATTTAACAGCAATTTCGAATCAAATTTAAACATTTTTCGTTATAGCTGTTACCAACAATTAAAAATTCACAATAAAACTCTTACCACAACAATTACTTTTCTATTGCAATATTTCCACGTGAAAAAAATGAAATGGTTTGACGAATTTTTAAAAAAGGGAATATTACATCATAACTTTTCTACTGCAAGATATCCAAGCGAAAAATGAAAATAAAATAAATAGCATATTCAAAGCTGGAGTAGCACAGTTGAAGTTTATTCCAACAAAGCGAAAAATGTCCAGACCAGGGATCGCACCTGGATACTTGGCGTGCCGTGCCAATGCCTTACCTGTTAGGCTATCCGGACCGATACCGGGCTGACATAATTCACTCTTATTAGTTGGACTTGGCTGCGAACTGCAGCGCTATTTCATTCATCCGAGCTATAACTATAGAATTTACATGATGAAACTACTTTAACACGGAAACTCCTGTATACCTGTAACTGTGCTACTCCAGCTTTGAATATGATATAATCCAGTTGGAAAAAATATTCCTTCCCTTCATTATAAAATAAATAGTTTGACGAATTAAAAGCAAAAGTGAATGTTACGTCTTAATTTTTCTGTTTTATGATTTCTATGTGAAAAATTATAATTATTTAATTAATTTCACGAATAAAAAAATGGAATATTATTTCATATTGGAAATATAAAGGGCGTGGTGAATATATAACGTCATATAAGTGTGAAAAAATGTATTGAAACATGATAAAAACTCAATTTTGGAAATATTGCCGTATTTTTACATTATTGCTCCAATGATGAATGGAAATAAGTTCCTTTATTATTTTTCATCTATTATATAAATTTATACATTTTTATATTGGGTTTTCATTTGATTTATGTGTACAGCACTTCGATTGTTTCTTTTTTTATGTTGCATGTTAAATTTTGAAATTGGTTTTTCAAAACAAACATTCTTAAAATTCCGGGCAACGCCGGGTACTTTAGCTAGTAACATATAAAAATAATCTATAAATACATATGTAAAAGAAGCATAAAAGTTCATCAAGTTTCTTTTCATAGTTGTTTGTATCATTTGGCAACAAATCTCACTTTTTAAAGCCCGAATTGTACAACTATTAAAACAAAAAACAGAAAAAAAAGAGAGAGAGAGAATAAAAGCACTTTGTTAATGTGAAAATTTCAGTAAATACAAATTACAGTAGTACATAGTTTTCTGGTTGTTTGAACTAAATAAAAAGGAACTATATACTTACCTTAGCTTCACTGTAAACTAAAAAAAAAAAAAAAAAAAAAAAAAAAAACCAAAACCCGTGTATAAAACAACTATAGTAGCACTCTTGAGGTAACACTCATGAAATGTAAAAGGGACAAATATTAAAATCACAATTTAAACTAATTATATAACTAATTTAGAATAAATACTTACATTTTCATAGATTATGATACATTGCTATATACAGTACAACCTCGATTATACGAAGTAATTGGGACCGACCCTCTTTCGGAAAATCGAAATTTTCAGTTAATCGAGAATGCTTCAATTTTGAGATGAAGGATCAATATTTCTTATTATGGTAACAAGTGCGTATTAAAAATAAAGCAATAGCAAAATAGAAACAAGAATAAATTACCCGAATTTTAATTTTGAAATTAAGTACCTTTTACATATCACATGGATTTATAAAAAATGTTTTGTTTGTCGCAGTTTCGATTGCCATTGCTTTGAAGCTTTATCACGGAGTTTTTAAATATTATTAGTTCACCAGCATGACAGTCTTTCTGCTGCTCCAATCATGCCAAACCTTTTTCGAAACTTCAGAAGCTTTAGACTGGCTAATTTGTTCGTTTTCCCCATTCCACTCCTCAGCTTACGGGAGCTCAAGTTAAATTGAAAGGAACTCTAAGAAAGGGGATCGAAAATATTTATATGTACTCGTAGTTCAGACACACTGCTTGCACACAAAGAATATGATAGTTAAAAAAAAAAAAAAAAGCTTTCAAAATGGATTTTGCACACAAGGAATGTGACAGTTAAAAAAAAAAGGTTTAAAATAAATTTCGGTTAGCCGAGAGTTTCGGTTAAAAGAGTTTCGGATAAAAGAGGTTCCACTGTACTTTTAATTCAAATACGAAAACAAGTATGGTTGAACAGTTTTGAAAAGGACTTTGTTAAATTATATATTTTGATGAGGGACACATAAATTTCTGTAGTTTGATAAGTTAAATGATCTACTATTCAAATTTATTCATTTTATTATTACTTTTTTAATGTGAAATGCGGATCCAAAGAATGAGATATTATGTAAGTAATTCATTTGAAAATGATCCGCCAACAGAAGCTGAAGCACTAGGATGGCCAGAAATTTTCCCAATTTTAAAAATTATTATTTCCATGAAACTACAAAAAATTTCATAAAGCAATATCAGAAATAAATACTTTTCACGCTATGGTTAATGATCTGCATTTGATACTACTTGGAAATCTACAAAGATTATTCAGAACCGTATTGGAAATGAATTACAGTGTAATTATCCAGACTAATATGTGATCTTGATTCAATATGGATATACACGGAAATCCAAATAATTGCAGTAGAAAATCGAGAGTTTTATCTTACTCGTTCCTAGCACATCTTTTGATAAAATTCAAAGCTATCTTATTTTTGCTTAAAAGTCCAATTACAATTTCTAAAATAATTTTACTCTTCTGATTTTCTTATAATAGGAAAATAGAGAAATACAGCATATCTGAAACTGATGAAATACTGACTTAGAATTATCCAAATATAAACGTTGAAAATTCCAATTAAACATAAATTAATATTAGTTTAAACAAGAATTTCAAGGAAATTATATTTTTAAAATGAATAAATAAAGTTTGTATTTTAATAGGGCTGTAATTTTTTTTTATGAAAATGTAATTTTTTATTTTCTGAACTTGTTGAGGATATTTGTTATTCGGATAACTCGAGTTCGAGTAATTGGAGTTTTACTGCAGCTTGATTCATAATGCCTACTGGTTACTGCTAGCAAAAAAAAAAAAAAGAACAATAAGATACTTGGTCGAAGGATATATATATTTTTAAAAAATGCTTGAAAGTTTCAGAACTAATATTAAAATAATCATAAAAATTCACAATCACATTCTATCATAATATTAAAATTGCATTGAAAATGTATTTGATGTTATGTTAACGCTGAGAACTCATTTTTTTGAATTCCTACTATTAGTTCACACTCTCTCTATATATATCTTGTTTAAATTTTCAATCGTTAATAAAATATTAATTATTCCTCCACTCAAGTTCAAATAATTTTTTTAACTTGTAGTGGATGACACTTGATGTTAATACAGTTTTTTCAAATATTAATTCATTAATTAAATTAAATTAATTAATTTTACTTTTATATGGGAGACAAAATGGCGGCCATTGGTTATTGAACAGCATTTAATGCATCCCCGTACCTATAAGGGGGGTTACCATAGGAGGGACCCTGTTCTGTCGCCAAATACCGCCAAGTTTATCGCCAATTTGGCGACCAAAATGAGTCGCCAAAAGTGACGCCAACTTGGCGATATCTCTAATATTTCACCAAATTCCCATAGACTTCCATTGTAAACCAAAAGAGTTTACTTGCTTATAGAAAATCAACACATTGAGATATTTTAATGCAACAAAAACTAATATTAGCTTAAGGGATTATATTAAATTTTTCTTTGATGACCTAAGCAGGAATTGACTTAAAAAAAAAAAATTACTTGTTTAAATAGAAAGACAAGACAAGAATAAAACATAAAGAGTACCTTATTGGCAGGTTTCTTTATGCAACATAGTGCTTAACATAAACACTTTTTAATTTTTTTTGTTATCTTTATTTTAAATATTCTTTTAAATCATTTAGTTATGGCTACCTACGTCCCAAAAGTTGCCATCTAAATTTCATAATTCAGAACCACACTATTAGCCCAGTGGTTAGGGGGTTGAATTCGGAATTAATTAGGGGAAAGCTGGAAATTGTTTTAATCCATTCTGTTTAGGTCTAGAATGAATATGCTATGTTTTCCCCCTCGTACTAGGTGAGCGTTACGAAATATGTACAGATTTATAGTAAAAAAACACGTTTTTTTACATACCATAACAGTATCTCCAAACAGCTAACTCTATAAAAATCATTGCCAGTACAAATGTTGTAGAGCTTAAAATTCTGAGTAAAATGAGTACCTACACTTAATATTTTTGTTGAACATTAAGGTCACAATTCCAGTTTAAAATTTTAGACCCGTGGTCAGGGGGTTGAACTCAGAATTAATTAGGAGAAAACTGGAAATTGTTTTAATCCCTTCTGTTTAGATTTAAAATGAACGTACGATGTTTTTTCCCTCGTACTTGGGTGAATGTTAGAAATTATGTACATATATATTTTCGAAAAACACGTTTTTTTTAATTACCTTAACAATATCTCAAAACAGCTAACTCTATAAAAAACATTGCCAATACAAATGTTGTAGAGCTTAAAATTCTGAATAAAATGAGTACCATCATTAATATTTTTTTTCAACATTAAGGTCGCAATTCTAATTAAAATTTTTTCAAATCAAGAGCTTGAAGCCCGGAGAGACCAAGTTAACTTAACAATATCTTAAAACTGCGGCCTTAATATTAAACAAAAATATTAAGTGTAGGTACTCATTTTACTCAGAATTTTAGGCTTTACAACTTTTGTACTGACAATGTTTTTGATAGAGTTAGCTTTTTTGAGATATTGTTAAGTTAACTTGGTCTCTTCTGGCTTCAAGATCTTGATTAGCGATTGAGACAAAATTTTGAAATAGAATTGCGACCTTAATGTTGAACAAAAATATTAATGATGGTATATATTTTATTCAGCATTTTAAGCTCTACAACATTTGCATTGACAATGTTTTTTATAGAGATAGCTGTTTTGAGATATTGTTAAGGTAATTAAAAAAAACCGTGTTTTTCGAAAATAAATATGTGCATAGTTTCTAACATTCACCCAAGTACGAGGAAGAAAACATTGTACGTTCATTTTAGACCTAAACTGGAGGGATTAAAACAATTTCCAGTTTTCTCCTAATTAATTCTGAGTTCAATCCCCTGACCACGGGTCTAAAACTTTAAACTGGAATTGTGACCTTAATGTTCAACAAAAATATTAAGTGTAGGTACTCATTTTACTCAGAATTTTAAGCTCTACAACATTTGTGTCGACAATGTTTTTGACAAAGTTAGCCGTTTGGAGATAATGTTATGGTATGTAAAAAAACGTATTTTTTGACTATAAATCTATACATATTTCCTAACGCCCACCTAGTACGAGGGGAAAACATAATATATTCATCCTAGACCTAAACTGAAGGGATTAAAACAATTTCCAGTTTTTCCCTAATTAATTCCGAATTCGGCCTTTTTTTGCTCCCCTACCACTGGACTATATTAAGTATTGAGTAATTAAAAAATTAATCAAAAACAGAATTTGAAGAACAACTTTAAATAAAAAATATTCCCTACATTGTTTAAGCCCGAGAAAGGACAGATATAAGATATTTCATTCAATTAGTTCTACATTCAATTTAATTTTTTGTGAAATAAAATGACAAGATGCAGGCAAAATACAAAACTTAAAAAAAAGTCTAAGATTTATTTCGATTTCATTTCAACGGAATCTAATTTTTTAGGGTGTTTTAAGTAAGTCACATTATATGAATTTTATTTTTCTTTTAAATCTTCAATTGGTTTAACTAATTTGTTACAAAAATTTAACATTAAATATAAGATCTAATTGAATGAAATATCTTAATATCTGTCCCTTCTCGGGCTTAAACAATTTTGGAAATAATTTTTTTTTTAAATTTGTTCTTCAAATTATGTTTTTGTTTAATAAGTCAAGTTATTTAATAACTACTGCATTCAGGCGAACTCCTTTCAAAATTAACGGAGGGTATCATCATCAGGCTTTGACGTATGCAGTATTGCATCACACCAGTTTACCAATGTATAATTCAAAATATTTCACCACTGCAGCAATGCAGGTTGCTGTAGTTGGGATAAAAATTTTCAATCTGAACGTGAAAAATCTGTAATCAAAACATAAAAAAATAACTTCACATAAATTTAATACCCCATTTCCTACTCAGGAACGCTATGAATGCAAAAATAAATTGTGTTGAATCCTTACTGCTAATATTTAACAATATTATAGCTGTGACACAGTAAAAAATTTAAAAAAAAGTTTTACTTAAATTTTGTTACTTTATTTCCTCCCAAGGGGTGATGTAAACACAAGAGAAAATTATTACCTAAGTTTAACTAGGGTATAAATAGTTCCCATCTTGGAAAAAAAATACATTTTAAAATTTAAGTTATGCAATTTCTCACTAAGTTCACTACCTGCTTAAAAATAGCTATCCATTTGAAACTTTTACTAAAACATAAACTTGACCAAAGGAAAACCTTATTCTGAAAATATCCTTTTTATTTCCGCAATGACGCCATATTCACCTTTTTAATTCTTAAAGAAAAAGAAAACTATTTCGAGATAAATTATTATTACGGCTTTTGAATTTGATTTTTTTGTGACCGGAGACCTTTCTTCATTAATATTAACAAAAATAATGCATACAAAAATATGAAAATCGGTGGTTTTATACAGAAATGTTTGCTAAATACGCTGATGCAGACAGTTTTCAAATCGAAGAATTATTTTAAGAGATATTTAACGCTAAAGTTGGACAAAATCGTTCCACTAAAAAAGTTTTATAGCAGCAAAAACTATACATGACAGTGTAATCATTTTTAGATCATTTTATGCGTTAGAATTTGCCGGAGTGCAGATTGCATTAATTTTTTTATTTTGACTCATTTTTTCAGGTTTTATTTCAATTTTAAATTCAAATTTTCAGCATTTCGAGAGATATTTTTTACAGATTTCAGAAAATTGTACTAATTTAAACTGTTGCCAACTGTATAAAAAGCGCAAGCAATAATGTTTGCTTCAAATTAAAAATTTATTTACACGTGACTATTATAAACAGGAAAAAAACTTTCAAATTAGAATTAAATAATTACGTATAAAAAGCAGGAACTTATTAAAAATTACGTCATAAAAAGTATACACGTGAATTTTAAAAGAGAAAGGATATTGTAAAATAATAAATTCATTAACATGCGTTAGAAGTCTTAGGAGAAATTACGTCATATTTAAGTCACATTATAGTTATTACATAAAATGAATACAAAATAATATTGCAAAAAACTTTAAATTTAGAAATTGCGCTAGACATTTATTTGATATTTTGAGAATTTAAAATGTCTCATTTAAAAGAACTTTCTTTTCGCTTTGTTAAAAAATACCAGGAGACAAAGACTCTCTTTACTTAATTCCTTTTATATTAGCTTATTTTGAAATGTTGTTACACGTGTATACGTCATCAAGTTGTTTTTATTTCGACGTTTTATTTGTGTTTTTATTAATGTTGTACGAATTTATTTGTTCTTTCGTTATTTAAAATAAAATTTATATCAATTTGTATAATTTGGCGAGTGGTTTGGCGATTTATATAATTTGGCGAAATTGGTCGACAGGATAATCAAGTAGTACCGCAACGGATTTGGCGTTAAAATTCCCCAATCAAAGAGAAATGAATAGAAATTCGTTTATAGAGAGATCGCCATTGTTTTTTAAATTATAATTCAATCTTTCGAAATCTTTTTAAAGCCGATCAAATTAGCCTGCATTTAGAGTCTGCGGTGTCTGGACGGGGGTTGGCGAGCGTAGCTCGTAGGGGGCCGAGCCCCCTAGTGAAGAAAAAAAACGTTACATTTTATATGAAAAACGTCTGTTAATTTACGATGAAAAAAGCGAAATTTGGAATCTATATAATAAAAGCCTAAGTCATGTGACTGTCATCAACAGATCCCGGCTGACCGCTTCACTTTTTTCATGCCAGGCAGCTATTTTGGTACTTTAATGTTAGCCAGGCGCAGGTGATAAGTCGCCAAATATAGTTCTATCGCCATCATTTCAGCTATATTATAATAGTCCAAGTCATGTGACTGTCATAAACAACTACGGACTGATCCCATAGCTTTTCATATGCAAGGTTTCCATTTTGATAAAAAATCAAAATTATTTTTTCGAATAAACGACATAAAAGTTGCCATGATCACAAAAAATTCGTGATAATTTTATATTAGTGGGTACAAATCTCACCAAGAGCATTTTTTAACTCGCCAATTACTATTTTTTTTTCGCGTTGTGAATTTAAACAGTGTTTTGAAGTTGAAATTAAATGTCATGGTTTGTGGCATATTTTTTAATATTTTTCTTTTCTTTTAGTTAAAAAAAAAAAAAAAAAAAAAAAAAAAAAAAAAAAAAAAAAGTGAAAACCGTGAATTTTAAATGTTTCAGTTTTAAATGAAAGTTTGTATTTTAAATGAAATGAGTGAAAGGATTATGTTTTAAATGAAATTAATTAAATACAAAAAAATGCGACGGGAATAATGTTTGGCGATTTTTCACCTGCGCTTCGCTTACATAAAAATACAGAGTTCTTGATTGCTCTATCAGAATCTTCCAATTTGGCGAAAGACTGAGCAAGTAAATTGAATTATGAATAAAAGTAACATAATACATTGGTTAGTATACATTTAAGGGAGACCAAAATGGTCGCCAAAGGCGACTAGTTATTAAGAAAAGTATTTAAATAATGTAAATAAAAATTAGCCCATGTTAATCTCTGGGTTATAATTCAACCATATGGAAAGCCATTTTGTCATCCGTTTTGACCTTGACGTCAGGCAAACATTATAACATATTAAATTTATAATATCATTAGAATTAGCAAGGAATAAAAATATTGTGGCAGCAAGGACAAGAAGGTGGGAAGAAAAAAAAATTAAAAGTTATGAGCTGCATAGGCTTTTCTATGTTAAATTAACATTGAGAAATGACACTGAAAATAAATAAGTATTGCGCTGCCGCGCAGTACTTAAATATAGTAATTAAGGCTGGACGTTATACCATTCTCAGTTGTTGACATGTCAGTTTATATGATTTATCCATGGCTTGCTTTATAAGCATCGGCTTAAATCTTTAACCCAACACTCTATAACGATGTTGAACACCTTTCTAATTAACAATGTAAGTATCTTTGTATCAACAGCATACTTTACTATTTACCACGGGTTCCAATATAGAGATAAAAATTCAGCAGCAATGGGCACGGTTAATATTTTAGAGGGTTACATCTGAGTCTGAAAACGCCATGCTGCTGATGGTGCCTTGTTGATGCTACAGACAAGCACGCAAAATCGGAGGTATGGAAAGCCTTATCGCTGGGAGATCGGTTGATGGAGAGAGGCGATAAGCTTGGTGATCCCCGTCTTCTGGTAAGGTTAAAAATTGTGAGGAAAACCTTGAGGCCGAATCGAGCTTCGACATGCGTGGTGTCTCGTCAAATAGAAGCTGCACCCTTTTCTCCCAGTGCTTTCGGCGCCTGGTGCGATGTCCATGGTCATCCAGGATAAGCCAGTAACAACACTATTCTTTGAAACAAGTTCAATGGAAGTTAAGTTATAACTGTCGTGGTCTTTTTCAATATCGGAATTCTATACATATGTAATACACATAACAACCCTTTTTAAAGCAAACAAAAGCAGTAATGAGATGACCAATGAAGAATCAATCCATAACATAACAATTGCTATAGCAATAGTTTCTTTTCATGCTCGAGGTGCTTTTATCATTTATGATGCGACCTTTTTCTTGCACTGCAAAAAAAGAGAAATATTTGTTGATCTAGCAAGGAGATTTACGAAATTTTTACATAACCTCTTCTGACTTACCAACGATTCCGAAAAGCATTTCTTTATCTTCAGAAACCAATATATTTCATAGGTTTAAAGAAGCATTTCTGGAATAAAAGTTTTTTTTCGCTGCCCTTAATTCTCAGAAATGTTTTCCATGGTTTTTTACAGCATATTAATTAGTTTTCTCAAACCTGAATGTCGGTCTTCGAATGCTATATATTCTATAGCAAACATTTGCATGTTCAAGAAACACATTCAACAGACAAACATGCTGAATTAACAGCATTAATATTATTTTGTTACTCTTGCAAGCGTAAATATTCTGTTACGCAACTGAAAATGTTTACTTTGAATTGATAGCATTCACAAAACCGATATTTCCGTTTGAAAAAACTGATTCATGCCGCGTGAAACTATTGGAAACGTTTCCAAAAATTACGGGCAGAAAAAGAAACCATTCTCTAAGAAATCATTTTTAGATCTTGGAAATCTATAGGCTTCTGAAGATACAGAAATGCTTTACGTAATCATGGGTAACTCGGAAGAGGTTGTATTATATTTTCATAAACCTTCTTGCTCGATTAACAAACATTTGCCGATGCATCTTTCTGGCCAGAATAATTTCCTTAAAAAGGATTTAAGGAGTTTCATAAGTGAGGCTTTTGAAACGTAGTATTGGAGTTACAGGATTCCATAAAAATAAAAAAAAATGTAAATTTACCATAGCTAAATACACATTGGATGCATAAAGCTCTAAGTTGATCTGTTTATTGACTCCATCTTCGGATTCTTCGTGGTAGTTTTGACGAATCCTACTTATAGTACTCATTTTTCTCACTGAAATAATGTTCCGATTGAAATCTGGGAGAAAAAGAAAGAAAATTTAAATGAATTTTTTTTTTAATTAAACTTCCGAAACTGACTTATAAACATAACCGAGGGCGAGATAAACATTAAAACCAAATAACATCAACCTATAATGGCAGAGATGTGCTCCGACAAGTACTATAATACAATAAAAAATAATGGTATTACTGCGACATTTACTACTTGGCGGAAAAGGGTTTTCACGCAAAGAAAAAAACCAAGATGGCGGCCGCGGGATATATGATATCTGATCCAAAAATACAAATAAAACGTCGAAATAAAAATCACTTGATGACGTAAATACGTGCAACTTGCTTAAAGTCAAGTGAATGTGACATTTACGATCAACCATTATTGGCATTTAATGATTCGACGATTGATTTTTGGTCGACGGGATAACTAAGTAATACCCATTATTGTTTACATTTGTTCACATTGAATCTAAATATTTAGGTTAATAGAATTGGCGAATTTATCGCTGCGCCGCCAAGTCATACACCAAGCAGTCGTTAAATCTGCGGTTTAGCCATATTAACTATGTAATTAAAATGAGGAAACAACAACAACAACAAAAAAAAAGCGGTTACTGTAATTAATATTTTCGCGCCAGTGTCGGCACAGCGAATATGACCTGGCCCAGATAATGCGTAAGTACCTGATATTCAGTTAATCTTCCGCAATCGGGTCTACCGCCAAGGGTTGGATCAAGCAGAATGATACTGGCGACTACGTGGTTTAAAGTGGATGTATATATATACCTACTTGATGTTATTAGGGCATTGACAGAAAAATGAATTTGTTGTAACAAAACTATCTATACCCGCTTCGCTAAAATAAGGCCAACGGCAATGAACGTGATTACGGAGTAAATGAGCACGTGCTTTCAAAAAATTTTGAAAAAATACTGGAGATTTTATATATGTACACATTTGTACCCACGTGTATGCATATGTACCTTACCAGTGAAATATAGCAGTGGTATCTTGATATATAATCTTGAATCAGAAAATAAATAAAAACAAATTTTAAGTTTTGTCGCCGAAGACAATAATAGCTCCACGTAATTTAACGAACACAAAGTGTGTGGTCTTAATGATAATGTATTTTAAAACTAGTCATTAAAAAAGTGTTTATTGTAATTTTGGTACTACTTAATTATCCCGTCGACCAAAAATCTATCGCCAAACTATAAAATTAAATGCCAATAATGTAAAATTGTAAATGTCACATTCACTTGATTTTAAGCAAATTACACGTGTTTACATCATCAAATGATTTTTATTTCGACGTTTTATTTGTATTTTTATTAATGTTATACTAATTTATTTGTTCTTTCCTTATTTAAAATATAAATTGTGTCAATTTGTATAATTTGGCGAGTGGTTTGGCGATTTATATGATTCGACGAAATTGGTCGACGGGACAACTAAGTAGTACCGTAATTTCTTTCTAAATTAAATTTTAATGGTACTTTTCGGTTAGCCGGGCACCAGTGTTACATATACATATTTATATACATGCATATATGTAAATATACACATATATACATATACATATATTGTATATATACACACATATATATATGTAAATGTATTTGTATATATACATACATTTATATATACATATATATGTACATATAACACTGGCACCCGGCTAACCGAAAAGTACCATTTTAATTAACGATTTGGTACTTCTTTAGGAACAGATGTCATATTCGCCCCATATTGGCGCGATTTTTTTCGGTTGCCAATTTGGCGAAAACATCAACAGCATAATCAACATAATCCAGGTTACCACATCAAGCCCTTTGGCGCAAGTTAAGTACCCGTTGCCTATATGATATTGGCGACAGAAAAAAATCGCGCCAATATGGGGCGAATATGACATCTGTACCCTTCTTTATTATAGTGTTTATTATAAAACACCAGGCTGCTATACGAAGCATGCCGAGTTACCCCGCCAGGCAAACAAATTCGCCATTTTAGCGCCAAAAAAGATACGCCGGAGCCAAAAAGAAACCTCACATCTGTACCCAATTCAGAAGAGCTTGAAAAAGCAGGTTACAAGCACTTTATTATTATTGTGTACCATAAATATAATTTTGTTCATCCAACAACGTGGTATTCAACACACAAAATGTTGTCAGAATGTAGGATTCTGCTAGTGGCGTAGACGTATTACGAGTTACGTATCTTTATTACGTATGCCAAGGCTTTTGTGAAAAATTTCGGTACTACTTAATAATCCCGTCGACCAATTTCGCCAAATTATACAAATCGCCAAAACACTCGCCAAATTATTCAAATTGACATAATTTTTATTTTAAATAACGAAAGAACAAATAAATTAGTATAACATTAATAAAATTACAAATAAAACGTCTAAATAAAAATCACTTGATGACGTAAACACGCGTAACTTGCTTAGAGTCAAGTGAATGTGACATTTACAATCAACCATTATTGGCATTTAATCTTATAGTTTGGCGATAGATTTTTGGTCGACGGGATAACTAAGTAGTACCTGGAATAGATGCATATATAATACATTACATTCTTTGATACAGTATATTTATATTACATATTTTATTACATTTTGGTGGGCACAACAAACGACTAGAACTAAAATTGCCATCGTTAACATATTTTATTATTGCTAAAAGCCATCAATTTGATATTATGCACTTAATAAATGCATACTAAATTACTGTTTTGCATTATTTTAATTTGTTTTTATATTATTTATCATTTTTTAAGATTGAATGTATTTATTAAATGAATGTACATCAAATTACCACTTTGATCACGATTAGCAATAATCATCAAAATTGTCAATTGACAGCCATTTTCGGCGATCAATCAATCTATCCCGGGCAATATGTAAATACCAAATATTCTTTAAAGAGATCTTCCTTATAAGAAATTTCGGAAATTATTGATTGCACTATTTTCATTTTAATTATGCATTACTTTCATTTTACATATACTATAATACATAGTTATAATACTAATTATAAGCAAAGAGTTTTAACTTACCCTGAGGTGCTTTATAGAAAACGTTGGTTATTTTAGGCGTTCGTTTCTCCGTTTCGTTTCTCCACGCAATCGAATTTTCATAAAGAGTATTAAACAAAACACCACGATTTTTGAATATCCACCGTTTTAAAGAACATTTCAACATTTTCCTGCGTTTTTAAGCTTAGAATTTAACAAATAAAATTTTATTTCCTTATTTAAAAATCTTTATCGTTAGCCCTGGAAAAACAAATTTATGAAATGTACAAATGTAACAATTGCACGTTGGAATTGGAGTGGTTGGATAAAGCCATATTACTGAATTATATTCATAAACATTGATAATAGGATTATGTCCGCACAGAGGATATCGGTATTCATTTTGAAAGGGCTACCGCCAACACCATCTTATAGCTATATGCCATGACAGCATTAGATGTAGATATATACCATGACACCAGACGTACACCATTCTGTAGGATGGTGTTGCTACCACCACTCAAAATGCCAAGTGTCATTTTTTTTCGAATTAAGTGTATTTTCATTAATAATATTAAGTCTTTCACAAAATTTGAGTCAAAATTACGTCATATTCACGGGCTTCATTCCTCTGAGGTTCTAATAAATATTTACAAGCCCGTGGAAATTATCGTCTGTTTCTTCTAGACACAGTGGCGTAGCTACATATTCAGCGCCCTGGAGCAAGTAAAGTTTGTGCGCCCTCTTGTCTCTCAAAAAATTTCTGCGCAATTATGTTTGGAAGTTACATATATACATACATATATATATATATATATATATATATATATATATATATATATATATATAACCATTAATTAAACATAACCTACCACCATCAAAAACCGTAATATTATGAATTAAAGCTGTAAGTATAAAAAAAAAAAGTGCCAAATAATTTATTATAAGAATTATTATGGAAGAAAAAAGAAGAAAGTGGACACCGACAATTAATGGAAAAGCTTATATATTGAATTACGTTTTCAAGGGCACAGAATTCAATGATATAAGCAAAATGGTTGTTTTCTGTGAGAAAAAAAGCTAAAGCTAAAAATTATTTTTCTCTGTGCCCGAACAACCATTATAATCAAGTGAATAGATTAAAAATGAAAACAGAATAGAATCAAATAATATGAAATGGAAAAATCAATAAAACCAAATTAAATATTTATAGCATATAAAATAGAAATACTACGCAACATACCGATTAATATTTCAGTTTTTTTTCAATATATCCTCACGCACATGGCTACCATAATATCGTAAAGATTAAGGTGAATAATACAGTTAAGAAATCCCAGTAATTGATACCAAAGGATGCAGTTAATACATTTTGAAAAAACATGATAAATACAATTAATATAATATAAAATAAAATAAATAGAAAGTAATTACATTATATAAAATAACTAAAATGCACATTTAAATTACTTAATTACTATTTAACAATATCGTCAAAATTTAGCTAAAATATCCACCTGGTGTAGGAAATTACAACTGAATAGGAGCTGCAAAAGACAAAATTTATAACTTATCGTCAAAAGACAAATTTTGGTGCTGCCATCTAGTAGTATTTTTATTATTCAAATGTCACAAGATGAACAATTGAAAGCCATATATATATATATATATATATATGTAACTAGCTGACCGCCCGGCGTTGCTCAGGCCCATTATAATAACGTAAACAAAACTCAAGTTTGTATGATTTTATATATTCATAAAGTAGTTCAAATGAACCTGGTTTTAGGGGTGGCCCACTGCCTTCGGCAGCGTCTAGTGTGCTCCCGACAATCCTCTTTCAGAACGAACCTGTGGCCTCGGTCACCGCTACTAAAGGCAGTGTATGCCAGGAGTGTTCCGTACACGCTGGAGACAATCGAAAACCAAGTTGAATGAGCATACCACGTAGTAATCGAGCCCATAGAACCCGAGATAAGAATACGAATCCTAGCAGTGGAACTATAATCTTTAAAACAATCGTAAGCTAAGTTGAATGGACCAATTTCCGTTGAAATAGAGCCCATAACAACCTAGAAATGAATGCGCCGTTAATGTTCGAAAATGGTGGTAACAGAAGTCTAAGATAAACTTTCACAATGTAGAAAGTAGCTGAATAATAAGCTAAGCTTAATTTTCCATTTACCGTTGAAATCGGACATATTGAACCCGAGAAAAGAATGCACCATTAATGTTTGAAAATGTCGGTAACTGAAGCCTAAGACAAACTTTCATAATACAAAAAGTAGCTGAATCGTAATCTAGGTTGAATTAACCAATTCTCGTTAAAATCGGCCCCCTAGAACCCGAGGAAAGAAGCACTCCGAAGCAGTGGAAGGTGCTTGTTGCCCCCTCCCCCTGTAAATTTAACGAATTACCTTTAACATTAACGTGATATTTAATTTACGGAGGAAATTCCATCCCCTCTAAAGCTAACCACTTACCTTTAACAGTGGCGTGAATTTTAATTCACGGCTGTAGTGAGTAAAGGTAAGTTGATGCCCTAAAAGAAGATTAATGTTCGAAAGAGGTGATAGCTGGAGTAAAAGAAATTTTTCGTGGTTTCTAAAGTAGCCGGAGGACCCTAGAACTATGCTTAAGAAAATTGCAAGACTATCGGATAATTTTTAAAGAAACTGCACCAAACACCCTAAGAAGGCGATTAAGATCCAAAATTGGTGGTAGCTGAAGTGTGAGTAATTTTTTTGTTTTTCATGTAGTAGCTGGAGGACCTAAGAAATAGTTAGGGAAAAAATCCTAGTGAATCGGACCATTTTTATAGGGGGACTAAAAGAAGCTTACTGATAATTGAGAACAAAGCTTAAGATGAAAACACGATAAAAGGTCCTAGTACTTAGCGCTTTAGATTTTCAATTAGTCGAAATTAAATATAGGGTATAAATATTAATCATTAGAAAAAATTTCAAAGAAATGCTTAAAACAGAGCCCTTGAATCCCAATAGAAATATGAAGCTGTTGGCTCGGGGAGAGAAGACCAAGGCTCAATTTTGAAGTTATGCAATGAGATTGTGGCACAATTAGTGGGTGAAAATGCATGGCACACAAAAAGTTACCCTAGGGGGGGGGGGGGCAGTGTCTGAACTGAAATGTAGAAACGAAAAAAAAACTAAATGGAAAAAGATCCCTCAAAATGATAGTCGGATTAAAAGGGGCGATTTATTAACAATTTAGGGCACAAAAACTTCAAGTGGCCTTGTACCAAGCCCCAGGTGTCCAGGGTCTCACCTGGAATGTAGCTGGGCAAGGGCCCCAAGAAGGGATTAATTTTCAAATTTGGTGGTAGCTGAAGTCTAAAACATTTTTATGTTGGTCGTGTAGTAGCTGGATTTTCCTAAGATGTTGTTACAAAAAAAAAGTTAGTGAATCAGACCATTTTTAAGGGAGATATAAAAGGAGGTCCAAAAGGGGCCAACTGATAGTTGAGAGCAGGGCCCTAAGATGAAAACATGTTAAACGGTTATAGTACTTAGCGCTTTAGATCTCAATAAGTTTTGTTCTAACGTATATACAAAATAGCTGACCGCCGTTCTGATTATCACATTCATAGACAATGTTGAAACAGTCCCGTTTTCATGTTAAAATGTAATTTTTAACAAAAAATAATGTTTGAATTACGTTTTCTTTGCCGAAAATATTCTTTATAAATACTTTTGCACATCAAGCGCAAAAATCAATATAATACACATATATATAGGGGAAATCACAATCACAGCATTGTACGAATACACGAAGCCTATACATTTCAAACAAATACTTGATAAATGATTTTACAAAAAAAAAACTAAATAAAATAAAATACGTATATATATATATTTATTTAAAGAGAGGCCGCGCTCTTTGGTACCAGATAGGCGGAAAATTTTTGGGGCAGACCATGTCGCTATTGGTCACACAGAAAATTACAGAATATATACGTTAAGTTTTAAAAGATTTCAATGGGTCTCAGAAGCAAAGAAACTTTCAAGAAAAAAAAATCAATTCTTCTACCTTGCAAAGAGAAATAAAAATCATTAATAAAAAATCCTTCAAAAAAGTGATTTAAAAAAAAATATTAAGTGATTTAAGACTTTTTATATCTAATGCTTATAGCAAATTTTAAAACTATATTAGCTTCACCTGAGGGAGGGAGCAGCTTTACCTGGTTTAGGGCTCACAGACCTGCAGGTCGGTTGCCCGGTGGGCCAATCTGCCTTATTTAATCCTAAAATTCTGCGATTAAATAAGATTTAATGCCGAAAAGTGCTGTTACAAAAAAGTGGTGTAATTTTGCATAGGCTATAATCAGGCCCTAAGGAACACTGAATTTGGTACTTAATTTTTTCTCTCTTTTTGAAGCTTATCGATTCTGCATTTGACATTTGCAATATTTTCAAAATCTCAAAAACAATACTCACAAAATTTAAGTTGTTGCTTCCCCTTACCCCCCCTCCCATCTAAATTTTGTCGCCGTGGGCTGATGTGGAATATGTTTAAATCCAGCTCTTATTATTGTTTTGTAATCTCTATCGATGCATGTTTAGTTTCTACAAAACAAACAAAAAACCCTTCAAAATTTTCGTTTTCTTGTATTTCGTCTGTAAAATGGTCAATAATTTTCTACAATTTTATTTCCTATTTTCCTATGGGCTATTTTTTTTTTCCAAATCGTAAAATAATTATCGTAAATTACTACTGTTACATCGTACATATAGGTTACTCAGCGGTGAATTCTTTGGCTACCATTATTTCCGCACAGTAATCATCATGATAAATTTCTAAAACATTTCTAATAGAAATGTACCAGAAAGATTATTTTTTGGAAATAGTGGTAGCCAGTAAAGTGACCGATGACAGCCCTGTTAAATAAGTTTTGATTACTTTAAGATCTGAAAATCTTCAACGGTCGTCTCCAGAAAAGTCACAGAAAATAATCAGGCATGCTGAAACGGTGTTGGAGAAGTTACTTGATGCTTCAATATGGTATGAATTAAAATTAAAACTTCCTGAATAGAAGTCATTTCTTTCAACTGTGTATGAAAACATGTTTTAAATCGAAATGGTTGAGGTTAAACACAAGGTAAAATATCATAGGAATACGCTGATTGTAACAAGATTCATCTATAATGTCTGATTAATAATGAAAAAAATATGCAAATATTTTAAGAAATCTTTATTTCGCTCTTTCTAATTTTGCGCCCTTAGGATTCGTGCGCCTGGAGCAGTCTGCTCCAACTGCTCCACGGTAGCTACGCCCCTGTCTAGACACTAAACATTCTCAAACCCAAAGTGAAGTCATGATTTGCAAGTAATCCGTCTTTTCAT
This sequence comes from Maratus speciosus, assembly GCA_963932465.1. Lineage (NCBI taxonomy): Eukaryota > Metazoa > Arthropoda > Arachnida > Araneae > Salticidae > Maratus > Maratus speciosus. The sequence goes on along the minus strand of OZ010793.1, from coordinate 250,464,652 downwards.
TTCAAAAGCTGGAAAAATTTGTTGCGGAGACTTCATTTGAAAATAAGCGTCATGAAGTCCCGATAACAATTATGTCCTTCAGATGTTTTATGGATGAACTAGCATATAACCCCCGTCAAAAAAGACGAAATGTTGATCTGCGTTTCATTTTCATAAGCCTTCGTACAAGCAAACAGAATGAAGATTTTATTATTGACGGGTTTGTATTGTAGAAAAGTACATTCTAAAAATGACAAATGATTTCTACAAATACAAATGAGGATATTTTTTTACTCAATATTCAATTTCTAAAATAGTTCAACAATTGGACAAAAAAAAAAAGAAAAAAAAAGAGCAGTATTTATTGCAACAATAATAATAATAAGCAAAGCGAAACACAATTTCCGAAGATTTCACAAATCATTAAAATTAAATGTTCAATGTATTCAAGCTTTTTTAGCCCCCGGTAAGCTATTTCTTTCTCAAAGCTAATAAAATGTCGTCTCCAAAAATTAACGTTACGTTGTATAAGTCAGCCGTAAAACAAAGAAAATGTATCATTGTACTGTTAAATACTCTACTGCATTTTTTAAAATTTCTAATCGCATATTTAAAATTTTTATACCGTATAGTATTGGGAAAAAAAGTACTTTTAAATGCAATTTGTTTGAAAACTGCATATCCATTTTTTTTTTAAGATATTATAATTTTGTAGTTTTTAGCGACATTTGTTTAATTTTGGTAACTCAAGTACTCCATTTCTGTAGAAATTAAAGGGGAAATAGTTGGAAAATAGTAATTATATCTTTTTGTTGCCATTTTCTCATAAAAACTGAAATAAAAAAAACGTAATTAAACTACGTGCTATTTTGAAAAAATATAAATGAATGATTTCTGATAGAACATGGAGCTGTTATAAACTACAGTTAACTTTAAGTATCTATATTAATATTACAAACACATGAAGGCATATAAAACATGAGATAACCGATCTTTTTGGTCGATTTTCTTGAATGACGAAATCTCTTTTTTTTTTGGATTTGTGTATTATTCAGCGATAGTGGCGTCATATGCGTACTTTACTGTAGATGTTGTTTAATACTGGATTGCAAATGAGGAATTCTTCAGCGGATGTGGATGGCGTCGCTTTATATAAAATAAAATCTCGTGTTTTAAGTCTTAAATCTGAACTACAGTAGAGTCCCGATTATCCGAGTCCCGCTTAACCGAGTTTCCGCTTTAACCGAGTTATTTTCTTCTGATGCACTGATGGCTTTCATTATTATGAAACAGCCATTATAAATGAAGTGTTAGGTGAAGGTGAAAGAGCAGCCGTAACAAGTTTGAACTCTGATTTTTTAGTCAGAATGGAGAAAAAAAAATGGCTATAATTTTTTTTTGAAAAACAACAACAACAACAACAACAAAAAAAAAAAAAAACGGCCATTTTTTTCCCATTCTGACTAGAAAATCAGAGTTCTAACTTTTACGGCTGCTCTTTCATCTTCACCTAACACTTCATTTATAATGGCTGTTTCCTAATAATGGAAGCCATCATTCCATCAGTAGAAAAGGATCCATTCCAAAGGTATAAGTTCGGTTAACTCGGATAATCGGGCCTCTACTGTATATATATTTATATACATAGACATTATTTTTCCTCGGTGGCGACACTAAATTCTGAAAAAGCAGAATTCCAGTTCTCTAGTTTTTTTAATCTACTAGGGGACCCTGCCCCCTACGAGCTACGCTCACCAACCCCGTTCAGACACCGCAGACTCTAAAAGCATGCTAATTTGACCTGCTTTAAAAAGGTTTTGAAAGATTGAATTAAAATTTATAAAACAGTGGCGATCTCCCTATAAACGAGTTTCTATTCACTTCTCTTTGATTGGGGAATTTTAAGGCCAAATCAGCTGCTGTTAAAAAATACAATGGCTGTTTCCGTCTTTGATTAAATAAAATCAGTTAAACATTTCAAAATAAGCTAATATAAAATGAATTAAGTACACAGAGTTTTTGTCTCCCGGTATTTTTTAACAAAGCGAATGGAAAGTTTTTTTTAAATAAGACATTTTAAATGTATCGTTTTTAATCTCACGTAATTTTCACCAAACTTTTTTTTTTCTCTTTTTAATATTCACGTGAAAATACTTTTGTTAGAAATTAAATATTATTTGCGCTGTCCTAACAAAAATAGTCGAAAAGATCATCTCAAAATATCAAATAAATGTCTCGAGCAATTTTTAAATTTAAACTGTTTTGCAATATTATTTTTTGTTCATATTACGAAATAAGTGTAATATGACGTAAATGTGACGTAATTTATCCTATTTAAGACTTCTAACGCATGTTAATGAATTTATTGTTTTACAATATTCTTTCTCTTTTAAAATTCAAGTGTAAGTATAGTTTTTATGACGTAATTTGCAATGGGTTCCTGCTTTTTATATTTTCTGTTTATAATAGTTACGTGTAAATAAATTATTAATTTGAAGCAAACATTATTGTTTGCGCTTTTTACACAATTGGCAACAGTTTAAATTAATACCATTTTCTAAAATATGTAAAAAATATCTTTCGAAATGCTGAAAATTTGAATTTAAAATAGAAATAAAACCTAAAAAAAAAAAGGAGTCAAATTAAAGAAATAAATGCAGTCTGCACACCGGGAAATTAAAATGCATAATATGATCTAAAAATGATTAAATTCCCTTGTATAGTTTTTGATCCTATAAAACTTTTTAATGGAACGATTTTGTCCAACTTTAGCATTAAATATCTCTTAAAATAATTCTTCGATTTGAAAACTGTCTACATCAGCGTGTTTATCAAACATTTCTCTATAATACCACCGATTTTCATATTTTTGTATGCAATATTTTTCTTAATATTAACGAAGAAAGACTTCCGATCACGAAAATTTCAAAACCGGCGGCGGCGGTGACAGCGTTAATTACATTTCTTTTAGAATAGAGTTATTATTATTATTATTATCATTTAAACCAATGAATCTCAATAATGAATAACTCAACAAACCACTTTCTATTAGGAGTGGATCAAGGCAGCAGCTTTACTCATCGATTAATGAAGTTTTATGTTTCGTTTCTAAAATGGATTTGGCGCCATCTAACGGCACTCGGCAGTCAATATAAACAAATGAATTTTTTGTTAAAATTATAGTTTTCTAAAAGAAATATGCGGGACGTATTCATTTAATTCAAGATCAATTTTTAAAAACCTCAGCTGTGCAACTCCGTATCAATAAAAACCAAAATTATAATTTAAGTATTGCGCGGCAGCGCAATACTTATTTATTTCCAGTGTCACTTCTCAATGTTAATTTAACATAGAAAAGCCTATGGAGATGATAACTTTTTCATTTTTTCTTCCCACCTTTTTGTCCCTGATGCCACTCATTTTTTATTCTTTACTAATTCTAATAATATTATAAATTAAAAGTTTAAAATCGTTTGCCTGACGTCAGGGTCAAAACGAATGGCAAAATACTTTTGCATATGGGTGAATTATAACCCAGAGAGAAACAAGAGCCAATTTTTTTGTATATTATTCATATATTTTTCTTAATAATTCCAAATTTCACTTTTTTCATTGAGAATCAACGGACATTTTAAATAGAAAATGTAATATTTTTTTCTTCATTGTTGCAAAAATTTCAAAAGCCGTAATAATAATTTATTTGGTTTTAATAGAAAGATTCCCGCGTGAAAAATTTTAATTGAAATAGTTTTTTTTTTTTTTTTTTTTTTCAAAAATTAAAAAGGTGAATATGGCGTCATAATGGAAATAAAAAGGATATTTTCAGAATACGTTTTTGCTTTGGTCAAGTTTATATTTTAGTAAAAAGTTTATAATGGATAGCTATTTTTACGCAGGTAGCGAACTTAGTGGGGAATTACATAACTTAAATTTTAAAATGTATTTTTTTTTCGCGGTGAGAACTATTTATACCCCAAGTTAAACTTGGGTAATAATTTTCTGATGTGTTTACATCACCCTTTGGGAGAGAATAAGGTTTAAAAATTCAAGTAAAACTTTTATTTTTTTATTTTTTACTGTATCACAGTTATAATATTGTTGAATATTAGCAGTAAGGATTCAACAGAATTTACATTTACATTCATAGCGTTCCTGAGTGGGAAATAGGGTATCTAAATTTAAGTGAAGTTAATTTTTTATGTTTTGATTATAGATTTTTTACGTTCAGATTGGAAGTTTTTGTCCAAACTACCGTAACCTGCATTACTACAGTGGTGAAACATTTTGAATTACACATTGGTAAACTGCATCCCACATTGTGATGCAATACCGCATACATCAAAGCCTGATGGTGATACTCTGTATTAATTTTGAAATGCGTTCGTCTGAGTGCTGTAGTCATTAAAAAACATGACATATTAAACAAAAACATAATTTGAAGAACAAATTAAAAAAACAAAATTTATTTCCTACATTGTTTAAGCCTGAGAAAGGACAGATATTAAGTTATTTCATTCAATTAGTTCTACATTTAATGTTAAATTTTTGTAACAAATTAGTTAAGCCAATTGAAGATTAAAAAATAAAAAATAAAGTTCATACAATATGATACTTAAAACATCCTAAAAACTTAGATTCCGTTAGAATGAAATCGAAATAAATCTTAGACTTTTTTTAAAGTTTTGTATTTTGCATGCATCTTATCATTTTATGCACAATTTTCGTAAACATAATACTAAATCTGCAATACAAATATTTTCAATTAAAAATGGAAGAAGTCTAAGATTTATTTCGATTTCACTTGAACGGAATCTAAGTTTTTTGGGTGTTTTAAGTATCATATTGTATGAATTTTATTTTTATTTTTTAATCTTCAATTGGCTTAACTAATTTGTTACAAAAATTTAACATTAAATGTAGAACTAATTGAATGAAATAACTTAATATCTGTCCCTTCTCAGGCTTAAACAATGTAGGAAATAAAATTTGTTTTTTTAATTTGTTCTTCAAATTATGTTTTTATTTAATTATTATTTCTTTCGAAAAAATTTAATTTAATTTTATCAATTTTTAAGAGCTTATCTTATATCCACTTGAAATTTGCTTGTATCGTAAATAAAATGTGTATTTCTTATCAAATATAATTAAAGTATAAGGGATATACAATACCATGTACTACATATATTAATTACACCAATTCAATAAAATTTCGATTTTTAACATAGTAACATTTGCACATAGCTTTGGAGGGGAAAAAATTGTAATTTAATAAGAGAATGTTAAAAAATAATTTTCAGTCATACTAATGCAATCATGATAACACCTTTTATTTCAATTACACCTGAAAAAGAAAACAAAAACTTATTTTATTTATAATGTAAACAAAAATTTTAAAACATAAGCGGATAAATGTTAATCTCTTAAAAATTAATAAAACTAAATATAATTCTATCAAAGAAATCACAATAATAAAAATATTCATTTTATTTATATTGAACGAAATTTTAAAATGATATAACGCAAGCGTTTAAAAAAAAAAAAAAATGATCTCGAATTACGTCATTACGTCCTGCCTTTTTAAAAAATAAAAACAATATGATTTCAATCAAAAGTTACTTCATTTATTTTGATTGCCAATAGATGGCGCTAAACAATGTTGAAATAAAGAATATTCGAAGCATGGAACGATGGAACCTCTGTTTTGTTTATTTCACAAAAACATGAGTCGGTATGTAAAAGTGATAAACGCATTTCAAAATATTTAAAGATTTTAATACGCTTTTACAAATATTTTAAAAGCAGAATTGGATGTTAGATGGAATTAATGAATCGCGCAAAGAGTCGTTCATTTGTTTATAGATTTGCAGTTTGTGCTTCTGAATGACAACGGTGTTCGTTTGTTTATATCGGTAATCTGTTGTTAGTAGCTGGTTATTTTTAATTTAGAACTTAAGACGTTATAGTTATATAGTTTTTGAAGGTTTTAGAGAAAATGAATAGATATGATAAAACGTAGATTATTATAAGTCGAAAAATTTCCTTATTTAAAGCATAGGAATGCTTAAGCCTAACATGGCCGCGATATGTTTTTTTTCCGAGCATGAGCCCGTCCCAGTATCGTCACCTTAGCGTATTATATAAATAGATATGTGAATTTTTAAACATGACGTCATTTTCACCATTGAGAATATCTTACCGACCTGTCTTAAGAAGCCATATCTTTTATATCATCTATATATTTAAAAGACAAGGTTGTTTTTTAGTCATCTGAACCGATTTTGATAATTTTTTTTTAAAGTGAAAGCTGTTTATTTGTAGATGTGCCCGCACAAGCTATATTTAAAAATATTCAATTAAAAATATTTAATTATAAAAGCTTTTTAGGAAATTTCTTTAATATAGTGGCAATCGGATTACTTCCATTGTTGAAGAGAAAAGAGGAATAATGCGGTTTATTAAACTTTATTCATTACATCATTATTGATGCCCTTTTCTCAGAATTAAAAATAACTTTTTCTTTCATAAAGCTGTTACATTTCAATATTTTTCATTCCGCTGTTGCTGAGTTTGAGACGCTAAGCGAAATGCTTCAGTGAGTAAAATTTACGTCATATTTAAAAGAAAACAATCATTTTATTTTATAAAACTAAGTACATATTTTACTTTTCACATGCAAAGTTATAGTTGACAAACATGAGTTAAAGTTTGGAAATATATTTATTAATATTATGACGCATGTTAAACTATTTTTTAAATGATGAATTCGGATATGAGAGGTGCCTGTGTAATTTTTGAGACGGTGAAAATGACGTTATGTTTAGATTTTACCGGGAAAAAATTCTATGATTATGTCAAAATGAAGTCATTTTTGCTGACTTTTCATTCCTAATACCTGTTGGCGTCAACCTTGGCGTCTACTATCGCTTGGCGAAAATGTAACGCCAGTTGTTGTTTGTCGTTCGCTTCGTGCGGTAGCCTCCATCGGGAGATCCGTACAAAATCTTTGTTAATAAAAATTTGTTATAGCTAAAAATTAATTAGTCGAATTTATAGTTAAAAATTTTACAAAGTCCACAATGCTTGTGCCAATAAACGTCTGGTACCGCTCGATAAAGTGAAAATTTGCGACCACTGGAATTGTTTTGCATTGTTAGAGAAAAAAAAAAAACAACTGTACTATGGAAATAAAGGTTTTAAAACGTAGAAGGTGCAATATAAAAGCCCAGATAACTAAGTTATCAAGTTTCACAGCTGACGAGGCAGAAAAAACTGATCAAGTGGATATTTCGAACAAAATTGAAAATCTTAATAAATTAGAAGGCAAGCTCGATGAGCTAAAAATGGAATATTATAAAAAAATATATAAATGCGAAGAAATTGATAAATGCGAAACTGAATTCGAAGAAATCGACCAAGAGCTCCAGCATTCTTAGATTACTTATGCACTTACAAAAAATAGTCTTCTTAGTAACTTTTCGCGAAGGAATTCACACTTTTTCATTCCGTTTGTAGGATCAGGCGGGGGAAAACGGAGGTAAAATGTGTAGTAAAAAAAAAAAAAAAAAAAAAAAAAAAAAAAAAAAAAAAAAAAAAAGGCTTAGCTAAACCAAATTGTTAAATGAAACTTTCGATGAATATTATATAGATTCGACTTATGTAGATTGAGAATATAGCATTAGTTTTAAATTTTGTCGAAAAAGTTTTAAATTTTGTCATCTATACTTATATAAAAGAGCTTGTTCTGACTGACTCATAATGAACGCCGACCTCAACTATAGCTCCCAGGATAAAGAAATTTGGACAACATGTACCTTACGCTGTGTAGGTACTGACTAAGAAAGGAGTTTTGGAAATCCAACCCCTCCCCCCCCCCCCTCAAAGGGGTTAACGGGAAAGTCTGAAGTTTTAGGTCCTTTCGCCATACCGCAGCAGCAGTTTTAGATAGGAGCGTAAAATTCAAGATTATAAATCTACTAAAAAAAAAAATAAATAAATAAACACGTTTTTTAGCGATTTAAGAAATTTATAATCAAAAATATAATAGTATATAAAAATGAAAATTAGTCTGTCTGTAATGCCATACAAATCCACAGCTTGGAAGCGAGAATTCTGAAATGTTACGTACATGCGTATTAAAACACGGCCGAGGCAACTAAAGTAATCCGGAATCGAAATAATTCATAGTTAATTTTTAATTAATAAAAAAACAGCAATTAACAGCAATTTTCTATCAAATTTAAACATTTTTCGTTATAGCAGTTGCCAACAATTAAAAATCTGCAAATAAAATTCTTATCAGAACAATTACTTTTCTAATGCAAGATTTCCACGTGAAAAATAAAAATGAAATAAATAGTTTGACGAATTTTAAAAAAAAGTGATTATTACGTCATATTGGAAATATAATGGACGTCAGCAGGTTTATATATAACGTCATATGAGTTTGAAAAAACGTATTAAAGCATTATAAAAACCCAATTATTGAAATATTGGCATATTTTAACGTTTTGAGGTTCTCTGAATTTGTTTTCGTCATTTTTAGGGTTCCGTACTTATAAAGTAAAAACGGAACCATTATAAGACCACTCCTATGTCTGTCTGTCCGTCTGTCAACGACATTTTACTCGTAAACTATGGAATGTGCAAAGTTCAAATTGAGGAAAGTAATAAACACTATTGACCCACATATTTACTGATTATTAAACATTCACAAATATATTTAGGAAAAATGTAGAGGGGCTAATTAAGATACTTGAAAAAAAAAAAAAACTTTTCTTTGTATATCGTGTGAAAGCTTTCGTAACGCTCAACTCAAAAATGCAGTTCTTTTAATTTTAGGTGTTACAGTTTCAGAGATATCGTCAAAGATGTAGTGCAAAAAAATGTTCTCCACTTTCTATTTCCGAATCTACTCAAACTAAAATTTTGAAAAAATTAGAGGTAGTAGACGTTAATTTAAACCTTGCAGGGAAATAGCGATTACCCTAGGTCACACAGTTTTTGAGAAAAAAGCATTTTTGCGTTACACGCAAATTTCGATTTGCGGGCATTCAACAGAAGTGTTGAGGAGCGCTGATGGTACCTTTCGTAGCAGAAGTATAAAAGCATTGTTGATAAAGATTTTCGAAAAAAAAAATTGTCGGTAATTAGCCGAGATATTAACCCTTAAAGACATATGGCCTTCGTTTGGTTGTGTGCGGACGTGTCCCAGACGCGCTCCCAAAAAATGCTTGGCTAAAGGCGTCCCAAGACCCGCGGGCCAGGGGCCCTCTATGGATTCTGATGTGTGAATGTCCCTGCTACAGTTTAAGGTATGTTGCATGTTTCTCGGCCTTTTAATTATTAAGTTATGAGTAATTTATTATTTCATTCCTCAGTCATTTAATTCTGCTGGCCCTTGCATTTGCTAGTATTTTAAAATATAACTTAATATTAGGCATTTCACCTTCTAAATCGCCGACAATCTAATCTAATAGCAACAACAAAGCAGCAGTTATTATTCTAATTTAATTTCTCATGTTTTCATTAAAATGTTCATTCCTACTTAAGATTAAATCATTATTATAGCTGCTTTTAAACCCGGACCATGTGCTTCGAATTCGCTGGATTTACCCTAAGTCCAGCCCCCTTGGGATGACTATTAAGATAACTATATCCCATGCAGGCGTCTTCTCACCCCTGCCAGCAGCTAGTTGGGCCATAGGCGAGGTTCTGGAAGGGGCGGGGGGCGGGGGTCGCAGTCGGGTGGGGGTGTATCCGCCCTACTGGTCGTGTGTGTGAGTGTTTTTTTTTCTTTTCTTTTAGAGAGAGAGATAAGTGCGAGGTTTACCTCTACTTGGTTCTTTCTCCGTTTCTCCATCTGAATTTTGAGGGGAGTGAGGGGCTAGTAATTTGGAAGCGATTGATACCTTCTCATCTTGTCTGCAATGGGCAATCAATCATGACTGGCTTGGGATATTGTACAGCGGGGGTGGGGGATTTGGTTTATGAGATGTATAGTAAAGCCCTTTTTTCCAGACTTTACTTTCGGATCGTTTATGTAAAAATATACTTTTAAAAATTACAATTCCCATTAATGTATATGTGCATATATATATATATATATATAAATCAGCGTAAATACACATAATTATTATTTAAAAAATTATTCAAATAAGTTAAAATACAGAATTTAATGTTCAAGCATTAAAGGGGAATAAATAAATAAATAATTAAATCCTTTATAATCTCCTTCTTTTAATTTACGATTAGAAGCATGAACTAGTGCATTTAGTTTTTTTTTTTAAAAAGGCAATTTTCCCTCTGCTTCTTTCTTTATTATTTGCTAAAGTTAAAAGTACAGTTTTAACTACCTCCCAAGATATTTTAAATGTTCCATTTTAAATTTTAAAATCATTAATAAATAAATAATTTAAATAATTGTCGAATAAGTGCATTTAAGAAATATATATTACATACTTTATACTTTATTTTTTACATTTTAATATTTACATTTTTGTATTGTTGCAGTTTCATAGCAAATTGGCATATTTTAGCGTACATGATTTGGCATATAATTAATTGCATTCTTCTTGTAACTCTAATACAATTTTATCCATAGCATTATTTAGAATTTTTCACCTGGAACCACCTTAGGAAAGACATTATCAATTTAAATTAAATTATCAAAATATTAAAATGTTATTTTGTCATCGAAAACACGCAAGCTTGTACAATTTGTATAACCTTTGCTTACCAGGAAGTGAATGAAATATCTTTGAGAAAAAGGAAAAAAAAAGAAAAGAAAAAGTCCATGTAAAAATACATAAACCACGTTAAAAAGAGTAATTATCTTGGCTACGGTCTTTTTATTTTCTTTTTTTTATCTATTTTCTTTTATTGTGTAACATCATTAACTTAAAAAACTTAAAGCCAGTAGAAAACCTAAGAAATCAGTGTTTATGACTAGTAGTGTTTGTGAGACAAAAAGGCATTCAATTAAGATTACACTCACGCCACTTAATGTAATTTAATAATGGGGAGGGGGGGATGATTTATAACAAACCTTCTACAATCTAATTTCAATCATTCAAGTAACCGGCTTTATCACAAATTTTAAAAACAGTGTTTAAATATTAATTTTACCTCCGCATGTATATGTGTATGTATACATGCAGTATGTATGTGTGTATATGTATATATATATATTAATCTTACTTTCCCCCCATAATACTCAGAGTGTCTTTAGCTTTCCACTGCACACTTTTCTGTATGTCCAAGCATAATAAGATCGTTTGGAAATAATACTTTTAATATTCAATTACCACTAGACTCATGTTAAATCAGCGTTTATAGAGATGACGTTACAAATTACTTATTTAAAGCAGATTAGTAAAAATAACATAACCTATTTATTGGACTGCATGTAAATAAAATCTGTTTTTTATTTTAAAGAAAAAGAAAAGGGGAAAAAAAAAAAGGGAAAGAGAAGGAGGGGGGAAAAATTAAAAGGAAAGGAAGGGAAAAGAAAGAAAAAAAGAGAAGGAAAGGGAAAAAAAAAAGGGGGGGGGAACTTTAAGACTTTTCTTTTTTTTTCTTCCTAATATGTTAAACTTTTATTTCTGATGGACAGCGCAACATAAACAAAAATAACTTATTGTACATACTTTTTCAAAATAGTTCTTGTATTTTTTTTTCTTTTTTTTTATGTTCTTTATATTCTTAATGATAAAAATTGGTTAAAAAACTGACATTTTTCTTTTTTTTTAAATTATTTTCCATTAGGCCAAATAAGGGGAGGGGGGGAAAAAGGGAAAAAGAAGGGAAAGAAAGGAGAAAAGAAATTGCTTTTTTTTTTTTTTGAAAGCTTATAGTATTCTGGGATAATTGTGCAATGCGGCTTGGGTTCGGAGTCTTTAATTCAAGTTTTTTAGGGAATCGTCGGGGTGTCTAGGGTTGGCTTTGGTGGCTTGTTTTGAATGGGGCGGTGGGGTTCTCTTCAAAATTGCCGGCTTTTTTCTTTTAAAAAGGGGGGGGGAAGAGAAGAAAAAGAGGGATTTTTTTTTCATTAAAAAGAAGGGTAGAAAGGGAAATGGATTTTTTTTTTCTTCCGTAAATGGAGTATTGGATGTTTCCCATACCACTAGAGATTGCTCACTGTAAGGGACGCGACCTGGTGACCAGTGGGGTGTCTGGGCTTCGCCTGGCTGTGGTTTTCGCCCTCCATTTTGGAATTTTGCGGCCCATAGCGAGCACATGGTTCGGGTTTTGCTACACTTCTTGATTGTCTCATCCTAACTCTAATAGCAGGCCTAATGCAGGTTAATTGCTGCTGATTTCAATCGAGACAATGTTGTCTAATTTTACTCTTAATTATCTAATAAGAAACATTTTTTTTTTCTACAAGCTTTTAGCTCATTTCGGACTCTAACTTATTCTCAGTTTTTCATTTATTTTTCAAAACTTAAAACTTTTTTTTCTTTTCTCTCCCCATCTGACTTTATTTTCTATTTTATCTAACCACATATTTATTTAAATCAAAAGTGTTTGTCATTTTATTGAAATTTTTTCTCAATTACTGAACTTTGAAATTATTCCCATATTGCAAATAAAGCTTGTATTATTTTTTTTTTCCCTCACCATTTCAACAAATTAGAAAAAGTTGTTCTTGAGACTTGATTTTCTAGAGACTCAGCCACTTCTGTTCAATTCCCCCGTGTCCGGCGGTGGTCTCTGGACGGGCTTAGCAGCCAATTTGTTTGCATGGCATTTTTTTTGTATGTCCCTTCTGCCTGTAATTTGTCAAAATCCAACAATATTTCAAAAATGCTTCATTCTCCCACCCCTCTTTTAAAGATTTTTCCCTCATTGTCCCGTGTTCTGCTGGACTCTTAACTTACTTCCAGTACAAATACTAAATTCCTCATGTTCAACAATAAACATGATTTTTCATCTCCAAATACATACTTTCGAACTTTACAATACAATAACAATACAACAATTCGAACTTTAACTTTCTTTTTCCTTTTTGCGAGAAAAAAGAAAAAAAAAATCACTAGGAACTTTGAATCCAGCAGAACTTATTAAATTTTTAACCTGTGTTTTGCTGGACCCTTATCTTATTTTCAGTAAGAATTTTAAATTCCTTATTTTCAACAATAAACTTGTTTTTTCATCTCCCAATGCATATTAAATTCGAACTTTAACTATTAGACCGGGAGCCGGCAGCACAGACAATCACCTCATCGAGTTCACGGCTGAAATTCCAAAATTAGTTAAAACTCGATACGCATATTAAAGCGCAATCGGTCTGCCAAGTCATAACTCGGTGGAAAACGCCTGAAAACGCGATTTTAGCGGTTGATTCGTACATTTACTAGTGCGTTTTCCTGCTCCCAGTCCTCCATGTTTTTATACTATCGAGTGCAGGAAAACACAATGGTAAACCTACGAGTCAACCGCTAAAATCAGGTTTTAAGGTGTTTTCCACCAAGATTTGACTTGGCAGACTGATTGCGTTTTAATATGCGTATCGAGTTTTAACTAATTCTGGAATTTCAGCCGTGAACTCGATGAGGTGATTATCTATGCTCCCGGCTCCCGTTCTATATCGTTTTCTTTTTTCTTTTTTTTTTCTTTTTTTTTTTTTTTTACGGGAACTTAGAACATTTCGGCCCTTATATCCTAAATTTCGTCAAAGTCCAAACCCACTTCAAAATTCATCTAAGTCCAACCCCCCCCCCCCCCATACTTTCTTCAATGTTCAGTCCCCTATGTTCCTGTGTCCAGCAAATTTTTAAACTTTAACCTGTGTTCCCGTGTTCTGCTGGACTAACTTACTCAGCAAAAATATTAAATTCTTTATTTTCAACAATAAACGTGTTTTTTCATCTCCTAATACACATTTAATTCGAGCTTTAATTTTCTTTTTCATTTTTTTTTTTTTTTTTTTTTTTTTTTTTTTTTTTTGCAAAAATTTTATTTTTACTGGAAACTTAGAATATTTCGACACTCATGTCCAAACCCACCTTAAATTCATCTTGTCCAGTACCCCCACGCCCTAAAGTAAAATTACAACAATTTTATCCAAAAACAACTCCTAACATATCTAATTACAGTGCTGAGCAGATGCAGGGGCTCACAGACTAAATGCCTCGTTACCTTCCCACCCACTATTCCAAACCTAAACATGCAACAAGCCGGGACGGCGCACAGGGGCCTGTAGATGGGTTCCCACAACCCGCGGATCATTCTTCTGACTTATAATATTTTTTTAAAACTATATCAGCCATTCTAGTTCTCTAGCCATTTTTTATTTTTTCTCACATACCATCGCTGCTCACAATGGGAGAAAGCCAAACATATTCCATTGCCGAATTGGCAAACAAGGCTAAATCCCTCGTTACCTTAGTCCTGTCAGAGGACGAAAATACATTCACAGAGGAATCTGCTGACCACCTGAAAAATGTGAAACTGATCCTCCAATCGATCAGAAAACAAGACCACGCCAATCAAAAATCAGTACAGGAGTCCAAACAGGAGTTTGAAAAGCTCCGCTTAAAAGCAGATCTCCTTAAGGAACAGCTCACCACACTAAACGAGAACATTGCCAGCCAGATCCAACAGATCCCAAAGACTGAAGAAATAGTAGCCAGGCTTGAGGAAAGTCTCCATAGCAGACTAGACAAATTAAGAATTGATAATGATAGGGACGCATACCTTCGTAGTCAACAACCTTCCCTGCTCTATAATGATCAGGACGGCAAGTCTCAAGAGTTCCCTTCACCGACAGAGGAGGTAGTACCGGCGGAGCCACAGCGGAGGCCAGGAGAGGAGAGGCATCTTCGAACAATTGTGGTCAGGGGCAAGAAACGCTCCATGTCCGGACTGGCTATTAGAAACCTGCTCGAAAAACAAAATATCGCCTGTCCAAAAGTAGTATTGGAAATCAAATGCCTTCGAAGACAACTGGAACTCTTCTGCCGATCCGCCGAAGAAACGAAAGTCGTCCTAAGTGATCTAAAATCCCATGCTAGAATTGCTGAAGATCTATTCTTCAGCATTAAAACCTCCCATTTCACAAAACTATCCTGTTTGGAGTTCCCGACGGAACAACACTAACTTATATTACCTCGACGTTGGATGAAATTTACGATTATCACCCAGACGAAATCCGATTCATTAAAGCCGTTCCTTCTAAAAGACCCTCATGCAAGGACTGGCACCTCATTCTGTCAGAAAAATTAGCCATGGCAGTAATCCAAGATGGAGGCATACCACTGGGATACAATCTCTGCAGACTGCGGCCACACACCACAGTCCAAAGGTGCAGAAATTGCCAGCGATATGGCCACGTAGCAAAGTACTGCCATAATGATGAAACCTGCGAAATTTGCGGAGAACTCCACCCATCCTCAACCTGCAACAAATCCCCCTCGTGCGTGAACTGTAGACGCGCAAATAACCTTTTCAATGCACACTGCAGAACTGATCACATAGCCTCTGCCTCCAACTGTCCAACCTTCAAGTTCGAGTATAACAGAGAGCGGGCAAGACTGAACGATCTCTTCCAACTTCCCTTTCGAAATCCCCAAGCACCTCCCCCGGCGGCTCCATCCTCCCACTCTGGTCCGGGACTCCTGGGCGAACATCCTCCCTCACATCGAGGTTATTTTCCTTTTCCGAGTCATGCTCCACCTCCGAACCTCTACTCACCTTACTACCAGGAGGACTACTTCAGCCAGCAGCAGAACTGGGGCTTTTAAGGTAGGAGGTTTTAAACTTTTTATAACATACACAATACAATGTCATCCTCAGCACCTTCTCCCCACCCACCCCTTCCTTTAGGCCGTCTAAATTTTCTCCAAGTAAACCTCAATCACTGCATAGCAGCCAGTGTAAGCACAATCAACCACATGGAAGAGAACGAGATTGGCATCGCTCTACTGCAGGATGCTTACTGCTCCGATGGAAACCTCGCTATCTTCAGCAAGGACTGGAGAAGGTTTTCCTCTCGGAATCTCTCCGCCCACATCGTTGTCAGGAGCTCGAGTCTTGTATGTACCCATCTCTTTACCGGCGACAATAGCGTCTTCCTCTCCATAACGGCGAAGGAGGGCGAGATTGTCGTCGGATCCTGCTACGCAGCCCCGTCGGCAAACTTTGGCCTTTGTCTCTCGGAATGGGAACACACCATCACAAACAGGAAGGCTTTCATCTGTGGTGGCGACTTCAACGCGAACTCATCCCTCTGGGGATGTCCGCGTGAAGACGCTCGGGGTGACTTGCTGTCAGGACACATAATTATCCATAACTTGGCACTTGCAAACATGCACAACTCTGAAGCCACTTTCGAAAGACGAGATACAGAAGACAGAGTCATAGCAGAAGGCTGGCCTGACCTAACAATTACAAATTCCTTCACCCTACCACGAATATCACAATGGTCCGTATCAGACAAACACAGTGGCTCAGACCATAAATACATACACTTTTCTTACATGACCTCTCCACTCTACACGCAACGTAGACGCTACAACACAACTCGCGGAAACCTTCGCAAATTTAACAACGTCATCAAAAGTCATAAGTCATCCCTTTCAGCACAACTCGAAGGAGTGCACAGCGAAGACACACTCAACTCTTTCACATCTAATTTAATCGAAACCATGCAGACTGCGGCGAAGGCTTCCTTTCGACTGAAAACAGTCCAAAAATCACACACTTTCTCATTCTGGAACAAGGATCTTAGAAAGCGGAGGAACCAGCTGACAGCCCTCAGACGCAAGATTAAAACATTGCGCCTGCTCAATCCTATCCCCCCTGAAGTAAAGACCCTTGCAGCACGTCGTACGAGACTTAAAGCAGTTTACAAACGTGAGATTCTGGCGGCGAGACGGGCGGCGTGGAAGAAATTCTGCAGCAACAATGAGAACCCTTTCGGCATCACTCAAAAATTTCTGACCGGCAAGTTCTTCACTCCGGATGAAATACGTCTAGAAAGACCAACTCACGAAACCTCGCGACAAAATAACCTGGAATTCCTGACACACACTCTCTTTGGCCCCTCGGCTTATCCCCAACAAGACAACCAGGATATCCTTTTCACAGCACACGAAGACAAACGCTTCACAAAGGCAGAAGTAAAAACAGCACTATACACATTGAATGACAAGAAGGCCCCAGGGCCGGATTCAATTGACTTTCGGATACTAAAACTCACTCACAAACAACTTCCACACATATTCACGCGCTGGGCTAACCTCTGCCTCACCATGAGATACTTTCCTTTAGTACTCAGGCAGGGAGAGGTAGTTTACTTTCTGAAGCAAGGCAAGTCTCCTTCCGAACCCAAGTCATACAGACCCATCTGCCTTCTTCCCACTCTGGGAAAGCTTCTGGAAAAACTTCTGGTTATGCGGTTGACACACTTCTTGGAGTCAAACAACCTTCTCCACCCCAGACAATTCGGGTTCCGCGAGGGCCACTCATGCGAGCTCGCACTTCATGCCATAATGACTGCCTGTACTGAAAGCATAGCCCAGGGCAACGCAACATCACTCGTTTCACTAGACATACAAGGCGCATTCGACAACGTAGAATGGCGAGACATTCTCTTACAACTACAAGCACTCAACTGTCCGGGGAACATAGCTGGTCTCATCGGCTCCTACCTCTCACAGAGGAGCGTCCTGATTAACTGGGGTGCTGGCACATCTACGCACCGATTACAGAAGGGTTGCCCCCAGGGCTCGTGCCTTGGCCCAATCCTCTGGTTGCTTGTAGCAAATGTGCTACTAACAGAACTAAATCGGCTGGGATTTAAACTATTTGCCTTCGCCGATGATTTCAGCTTCATTTTCTCCGGTCGTTACAGACGTCATCTGGAGGAACAGTTTGCCGTAGCTCTTCCTATTTTCTGCCGGCTCCTGGATTTACTGCACCTCACACTCTCACCACAAAAGTCTCAAGCACTAGTATTCACCAAACCACACAGATATGATCCAAAACGCCCTCCAGTGATGAGGATCAATAATGTCTCCATTCGACACGTACAATTCATAAAACTCCTAGGTATAACCATTGACGCAAATCTTAACTGGATCCCACACATTAACGACCTAAAACTTAAATTGACAGCATATCATAATAATTCATTAAGACTAACTTCTAAATTGGGAGGGGTAGACAACAAAACACTGAAGATCTGGTACCTAACAATAATCGAAAGAATAATACTTTACGGGGCCTGTATCTGGGGGGGGTAATTTATCATCCATAGCACAACCTAAACTAAAATCAATACAACGCACTTTTCTCCTACAAATTTCAAGAGGCTACCGCACAATCTCCACAGATGCACTACATATACTTACAGGTATTCCACCCATCACACTTCAACTAGAATACGAACACGCCAAATCCTCAATCCTACAGCTAAAACGTGACACAGTAATAGATTCTCTTTTTCCAAACACAACATTGCAATACAAAGTCAGGAGCTGGCAGCTCCCCCCCGCTGAGGAGACTTCACATTTTCAAGTAAACACAACACGCAACAGCTACACACCTGCCCTTAGCACCACACTCTTCACTGATGGTTCAGGCACAGAGACTGGTGTGGGCGCAGCCTTCTGCGCCACGGAGGGCACGGTGGTGGTCCATCAGTGGTCTGCAAGGCTAGATGATAATAACTCCGTATTCCAAGCGGAGCTGTTCGCAATACTAAACGCATTAGAGTGGGTGGAATCCCACTCTAGCAATAGTATTATCATCTACAGTGACTGCCTCTCTGGCCTGCAGGCAATACAGGCACACAGGACAAAACATCCTCTAGTACTGCAAATCAAACTAAAACTTAAGAATCTCCTACATCGTATCTCACTAGGTCACGTCTCGGCTCACAAAGGTATCTTTGGCAATGAACTAGCAGACAACCTAGCGAAGAAGGCCACACAGAAAGAAACAATAGACACACACCTCCCAGTGCCCCAGTCATACGTCAAAAGGGTCCTTAGAGCAAGGATACTGACGCGATGGCAGGAGCACTGGGATACTTCAAAAAAGGGCAGGCACACATATAAGCTAATTCCTAAAGTTTCTCTCACACTATATAACTTAACACCCTACACCACTAGCTTCTTAACAGGACATGGCCCTTTCATGGCATATCTGGACCGCTTCAAAATAAGATCCACTGCCACTTGCGTCTGCGGTGAAGATGGCACTATAAGTCACCCGTACTACAGTTGTACTCTCACGCAACGCTGGCACTTGAGGCGTCCAGACATACTGCCAGTCAACTGGCTCCAAAACGTCCTTTCCCGCACCCTCCTACTCAACAAATTAAAACACATTCACAATTTCCTTACATACTTAACAAACTTAACTTAAGCCCTGGTTCTGCTTATCCAGTCTCACTGCCACCATATCAATCTTCAAACAGCACCAGAATCCAGTCCTCTTTGTAGGCTCCAGTAAATTCTTCTACTCATCAATGTGTGGTTTCCTACGATCGCAAGAGCCTCTGCTCGTGCTTCTGACCATTCTATCAAGAGATACATCTCCAATGGACGCTTGAGTATCTGCTCGTGCCATCTTACTTGTGCCACACAAAGCATTACATCTCCAATGGACGCTGAGTATTTGCTCGTGCCATCTTATTTGTGCCACGCAAATCATTACATCTCCAATGGACGCTTGAGTATTTGCTCGTGCCATCTTACTTGTGCCACGCATTCCATTCTTTTCCCTTCCTGTCGCCCCTTGTCGCGAGAGGGGTTCCTACCCCGGCGACCAGGATCAGTGATGTTTATTATTATTATTATTATTATTTATTTTATTTTATTTTTACTTTAAATGTTCTCATACTCCCGCCCTCTGTCGCGAGTAGGCGTTTTCCTGGCGGGAAGGCATTCGTCTAATTTTTGTAATCCCACTTTGTTCTTTTTAAAATAAATTCTGGGTTCAGTGGTCGGTGGTGCATAGACGCCCTTAGCGGGTGAGCGTCGCCCCTTGAACATTTTGTGTTTGTCCGTCTGCATACGGCCGGACAGGGCTGTACTCACTAACGAGCCCCAACGTGTCGGGGAACATACCGGGAGAGACGTTAAGCTCTAAGGGGCAGGCCTAGCCGGCCCTGAGCAGTCTCTCTTAGGCTGCCTAACCCTTAAAGACATGGACAGTTTCGACATACATAATGACAGGGGCGACGTACTCTGTGTTCTATCGGCTTTTAAAGCGTAGATAACTACTTATAATGATACATATGTGTAATGTAATGCCCAGTAGCAGTATAAAAGAAATAAATGTCAAATTGTTAAAAACAAACTTATTTAATTAGAATTAATCACATAAATACCATGGGATTCGCGAATAGTTTGCATTGGTTGGATCTTTCAATACGCCTGACGTGTCTTTAAAAGTTAATTAAAAACCTATCTGGAAAAACGTGGCAGCGCTGCAATTTGCGACCTCCTTTCGAAGCGCGTTTAGCACAGTGCCAAGTTTAAACTTTGAACAAGAGTTTTGTTTTAAATGCACTGTAAAAAGAAAAGTTATTAGTACGCTGAATTTAGTTTTATGAAATGCCAAATTAAGTTTAAATATGCACTACTTTTATTGTCAGTACCGAATTAAGTTCACCATAAACAGATTTAGGCTGTGGGCCTTGAACTAAAAATGTACTTAAATTGCAAGTTCCGTTTCAACTCTTTGGGGGCAATTTGAAATTACTACTAATTGATTCTTTGCCATATGACGAACAAAATTTACCAATGTTCTGGAAAAAATCTTTGCACATTATTTTACAATCGTGGTTTTAATGCGTAAAAAAAAAAAAAAAAAAAAAAAAAAAAAAAAAAAAAAAAGTCTCTATATTTTACATCTGGCATATTTAACATATAAATTAGTAAATTTTTATAATTTCATAATCTATGTTCTTTTATCACACTTTCGAGCATGCTGTACTTTTCCATTATAGGGGGCTTGGCGGTATTTTAAAAGCTTGGAGCAATTCAAGTTTTAGAAAGTGAAATTTTAAATCTCACTTTCTAAAGTTTGATAAACGATATAAAAACAAACCTGATGGACTTTTTAGGCTTGTTTATGAATATATTTAAACAAATAAATATTTATTTATGTATATGCTATTTTTTGTACACGAATTACTTCTGTTTGTACAGCAGACTCCCTCAAATCTGCAAACGCCTATAATCCGCACATCACCACAGATGTAAACAATTAAACTTTCAGTTAAAATATAGAGACAAAATTAAAGAATTTTTTGTTTTATATCATTCCGTGTATATTTTAATATGTAATTAATGATAATATGTCTGAACTCGCGGTTTTTCATGAAGAAAGTATAAATTTATTTCTGAAAAAATATTGCTGATATCACTGGTAATCAAAATCTTTTTACCGAATCTATTTATGTATTAATCAAGCTTTTTTGGTTATTATCAAATCTATTCATGAACTAATTTGTTTTCACATACTTTTAACACTAAACCATTAATTTTTTTTAATCTAAATTATTTTTTAAAAGAAGCATCCAATCACACAAAAAGTACAGTACAAATATCTTTCAGTATTATATTAAATTCCTGGATTTATTTGGTTTAATGAAACATCCTTGTTATTGAATGTAAAATATAGTGACTGTTAAAAGTGAAGGTTTTACATAATTTAAAAAAATAATAATAATAAAACAATAAATAGAAATTTCACTTTTTTCTTTTCTTTTCTTTTCTTTTTTTCTGTTTCTTTTCTTTTTTTTTTTCTTTTGTTGACAAAAATGGGCTTTAAAAAATAAAATCTGAATTGACACCTGAAATTAACATTGCTTTCAAATTCTAGGAATATAAATATACACCATAAAAAAATATAGTACTGTACAAGATCTTTAGAACACAAACTTAAAAACGCAAGGTTTTGCGTTCGTTAGAATTTTGTGTTTTATAGATCATTTCACAGATCAAAACTCAAAACTTACCTTGTAAACATAGCAAAATATGCAAGAAACATGTCAATATACAGTCGAAGATCTTTATATTATTATATTCCTTGAGACTAGTCGTTGTGCATATTTTAAATTATTGAATAATATAATATCATTTCACATACATTAAATTTTACTTCTTAAACACGATCCAAATAATCTTGTACAAAATCATTATACTACTTATTTAAAAAAAAAAATATTACAATAAAAGCTATTTTTCTTATTAAAAAGCTCTGAATTAAAGCAAGATGAAATGATTATTAAATTTGGCCTAGGGAAATATACTATTTAGAAAATTCATCATCATCAGAATCCGATACTGGCGCACATCGGTTTGGTCGCAATTGTTGCAATTATAACAAAAACATAGTTCAGTGCAATGTAAATTAGATGCACGACAAGTACACAATAGTTTTTCACAAGATGTTTTCTTGCATTTGCAATGAATTTGTTGCAGAAGAGATCTTGGAACTGGTTCATTTGCCATCCAATCAATTTCTAGAACGTCATCAGAAACTTTCCAACCATGATGAATAGGAGAAGGTGCAGACATGTTAGCAATGAGACTTCTTCCATAAATACGGGCTTGGAACGCTGCATATGTTTAAATAAACAGTCTTTATTTGGAGGAAGCACAGTGTCACCTTTACATCCAAGACGCAACCAATCATGGCGGCATATGTCAATGTTTTTGGTGTTTTTTCTGCCATAGATTTCACATGTAAACATTTCTAAATTCTCCGTAACTTCATTATTCATTATCCATAATTTACCCAGTTCTTTGAATGTTGAGATGTACTTTGCTGTTTCACACATAATTTTAAAAGACTTTACTTTACTTTTCCCTTTAAAACTGCTCACTGAATCACATCCAGTGTATACATGTAATCCGATTAGAGCCTGGCAAATGTTATCTCCAAGAGACTTATTTACCGCATTAATATCTATTATTTTTATACCTTTTATCAATTGGGCAAAATACAGCTGTGCTTTTATGTATGGAGAAAAAGACAGAGATAATATGAAGACATCTGTATCTGGACTCAAAATAACAATGCTTCTATAGAGGGATGAGGCTTGAGCTGCATGCAACAACAATCTTGTGTCAGCTTCTTCGTGATCACTTTCAAGCTCTTTTATTTCAGTAACTTGAAGTTGTTCATCTAAAATTTCCATAGCATGGCATTGACTTCCATGTGTAACAACTAACCTAATATCACCAAGAGAATTGAGGCCTAAGATTTTCCAAACTTGAAAAAAAACTCAACTAAAACTCATTATTTTATTTTGCTTGATGATTAAATCTTCTATTACATCAGTGCAGAAAACTTTAAATGATATGTAATATTGTGTGTCAACAGGTTGTGCGCTTTTGTCAATGGTTAAAAACTTAGTATAATTTTTGTAACAAGATCTATGATACTGCATTTCGATTGCTACCAAGTCCTTATCACGAATTTGTATCAGTAAATGCTCATCCTTCTTTGCGATTGCAGCTTCGAGCAATAAATTGGTGTTTGTTTAACATTTAGCCAATTTTTCTTTTTTTCCTAAAACTGTAGTAAACTTGTAGGTCTGTCAACAATATATTTTTCTGTTTTGCAAACAACACATACAGCGGGCAACATGCATTTTTTGTTTACACCCTGCGAAAATATAGTATCACTTCGCATAATTCCTTTAGAAATCATGTTTTCGGAAAGTGCTGCATCATAAAATTGTTTTGCTTTTGAAGTTGATGCTTTAGAATTTTTTTGTTTTTTCAGCAACAGCAATTCGGGTTTTATCCGTAAACTTACTGTAGCATTTACGATGAAAACCATTGTTTTTATCATCAGGTAATTCTTCTTGTTCATTTACGGGCAACAATAACAATTCAGAAGCTAATTTTACCTTCAGTCGTATCAAAATCTTTCCATTTCAAACAGCACTGTTTAACTTTTGACTAACTGACGGTGGAAAAGTTTAATATTTTTATGTCTGCATCATTGACAAGATGCAAACAACATTTCATAAGATCAGACATTGTATTAATATCGGCATTAGTATCATTCATACGCGGAATCAACTTTGTAAACAAGGCGAATTCTAGGATGTAAACATACGATAGAGATAACGCTAGATAGCGTGTTTGCGATTCGACGATGTTCATTGGATCATAATTTCAGTCAAAAAAAAACAAAAAAAAACGGCGGCTTGTGATTGGAGGATTCAGTTGGATATTCGGCTACTTTTACATACCAACATATAAACAGGACCGCAGAAATTGTTAAAATTAAGAATTTATATAATTGATTATGAAAAAATGTGCACTTTATGATACCAGAACATTATGAATTCTTTATCTATACAATATTATTTAAATTTTAAGATTAACTCAAAATTGCCCCTCGATGATTGAAACGAACTTGCATGATATTCACGTACGGCCCACGGCCTAATTAGGTTCAGATTAAAAAAAAAAAAGAGTTATACAGAATAGCAATATTTGATATTATTTAGGCTCTTTCAACATTTATGGTATACTCATTCATGCTTTTTTAGTATATACAGCTATACCCAACACTACGTTATATAGTTTTTTTGCAAAGTCTTATTACAGCCCAGTGGTAGGGGAGAAAAAAAAGGCCAAATTCTGAATTAATTAGGGGAAAGCTGGAAATTGTTTGAAACCATTTAGTTTGGGTCTAGAATGAATATGCTAAGTTTTTCTCCTCGTAGGTGAGCGTTAGAAAATATGTACAGATTTATAGTAAAAAAACACGTTTTTTTTAAATATCTCAATTAAATATCTCGATTTCAATTAAATCAATCTCAATTAAATATCAAATTACAATATCTCAAAACAGCTAACTCTGTCAAAAACATTGTCAATACAAGTGTTGTAGAGCTTAAAATTCTGAGTAAAATGAGTACCTACACTTAATATTTTTGTTGAACATTAAGCTCACAATTCTACTTTAAAGTTTTAGACACGTGATCAGGGGGTTGAACTCAGAATTAATTAGGAGAAAACTGAAAATTATTTTAATCCCTTCAGTTTAGGTCTGAAATGAACGTACTATGTTTTCTTCCTCATACTTGGGTGAATGTTAGAAAAAATGTACATATTTATTTTCGAAAAACACATTTTTTTAATTATCTTAACAATATCTCAAAACAGCTAACTCTAAAAAAAATTGTCATTACAAAAGTTGTAGAGATTAAAATTTTGAATAAAATGAGTATTATCATTAATATTTTTGTTCAACATTAAGGTTGCAATTCTATTTCAAAATTTTTCAAATCAAGAGCTTGAAGCCAGGAGAGACCAAGTTAACTTAACAATATCTCAAAATTGCGGTCTTAATATTGAACAAAAATATTAAGTATGGGTACTCATTTTATTCAGAATTCTAGGCTCTACCACTTTTGTACTGACAATGTTTTTGATAGTTAGCTGTTTTGAGATATTGTTAAGTTAATTTGGTCTCTTCTGACTTCAAGCTCTTGATTAGTGATTAAGTGGGCTTGTCACTCAGCTTTCGATTTCCCCTTACTAATGTAAAGTCTATGGGCATTGGATGCATTCGTATATTTAAAATATCTCGTCAGGAAATTAATATTTTTAACTTATATTTTTTGTGTACACTTCCTAAGAGGTCTATTTTTTTTCTTAGTTCTCAAAATATTTTTAAAGTATAGACTTAATTTTATAGGAAGTGTTAAAATCTTACTCACAGTTCGCCCGCTTTTAACACATAAAATGTTAAATTCAGCATAGATTTTAGAAATATTTTGAAAACTAAGAAAAAAAAAAGAGACATCCTTTAAGAAGAGTACACAGAAAAAATATTTTAAAAATATAATTTTCCCGAGAAGATATTTTAAATATACGAATGTATCAAAAGTCCATTACGGAGGAGAATTCCGAAACTGAGTGACCAGCCACCTTAAGGCAAAATTTTGAAATACAATTGCGACCTTAATGTTGAACAAAAATATTAATGATGATACTCATTTTATTCAGAATTTTAAGCTCTACAACATTTGTATTGAGAATGTTTTTTATAGAGTAGCTGTTTAGAGATATTGTTAAGGTAATTAAAAAAACATGTTTTTCGAAAATAAATTTGTACATACTATTTTCTAACATTCACTCAAGTACGAGGAAGAAAACATAGTACGTTCATTTTACACCTAAACTGAAGGGATTAAAACAATTTTCAGTTTTCTCCAAATTAATTTTGAGTTCAACCCCCTGAGCACGGGTCTAAAACTTTAAAGTAAAATTGTGACCTTAATGTTCAACAAAAATATTAAGTGTAGGTACTCATTTTACTCAGACTTTTAAGCTCTACAACATTTGCACTGACAATGTTTTTGACAGAGTTAGCTGTTTTGAGATATTGTTATGGTATGCAAAAAAACGCGTTTTTTGACTATGTATATATTTCCTAACGCTCACCTAGTACGAGGGGGAAAACATAGCACATTCATTCTAGACCAGTGGTTCCCAACCTTTTTTTGGCCGCGCCCCACCTAAGCCTTTCTGAAATCATGATGTCCCCCCTCCCTTCTATATATCATATAAAACTTATTACATAAAAAATAAACTACTATTTCCCCGGAAGGATCTGAAAATAGCACTAACTTTGATAAGTTATTTCACATTCTTTCGTAAAATTTCTTGAAATCTCTCTCACATTTTTATCTCCGTAAAATTTCTTGAAATCTCTCTCACATTTTGTGTTACATCTCATAGAATTGATACATTTTATGATGGATTTTAGTACTTCATTAAGAACAAGTGACATTTGTTTATCACCGAGATTGTATGGATAACATAATTCAGAAGTAACATTTCCGAATTCGCGCTTTTATCCATTTTAAGTAACTATTTTTCTTTCCCCTCAGAACATACTTCTTTGATAGCGGGACTTCTTTTTCTCATTATTAATATTTGGTCACCATGTTTTCTACGATTTCAAATTTTAAAATGCATATGTCATGAAGTTTGTTTACATATTCCATATGTGATCTGCAGAAGAGCCATAAGAAGTTTACTTTCTACCATTTCCTTCAATGATGTGCACGGGGATTTATTCATTTCATAAGAATAGTACCTCATGTAGATAATTCAAAACATTTTTTAGATTAAACATGTCCAAATAGTCAATTTTAGATATACGCTACAAAATTTCATATGTAAAAGTTCCTTTATGAGGCATATTGTACTATGAATAGATGTATATAAGTTGTTTTTTTTTAAATAAATAGTAAAGAAAGGTGTGTGCTTTACTTAAATAACATTAAAACCAGAAAAAAATAATAGGATTTTTTAATATACTAGGGGGCTCTGCCCCCTACGAGCTACGCTCGTCAACCCCCGTTTAGACACCGCAGACTCTAAAAGTACGCTAATTTGATCGGCTTTAAAAAGATTTCGGAAAATTGAATTATAATTTAAAAAACAGTGGCGATCTCCCTATAAACGGATTTCTATTCATTTCTCTTTGAATGAGGAATTTTAAGGCCAAATCCGCTGCGGTACTACTTGATGAACACGTCGACTAATTTCGCCAAATTATATAAATCGCCAAAGCACTCGCCAATTATATAAATTGACATAATTTTTATTTTAAATAACGAAAGAACAAATAAATTAGTGCAACATTAATAAAAATACAAATAAAACGTCGAAATAAAAATAACTTGATGACGTAGACACGTGTAACTTGCTTAAAGTCAAGTTAATGTGACATTTACGATCAACCATTATTGGCATTTAATCTTATAGTTTGGCGAATGATAGATTTTTGGTCGACGGGATAACTAAGTAGTCCCAAAAATGCATATGTCAATCGCTGTTTTCGTCTTTGATGTAGACACGTGTAACAACATTTCAAAATAAGCTAATATAAAAGGAATTAAGTAAACAGTCTTTGTCTCCCGATATTTTTTAACAAAGCGAAAAGAAAGTTCTTTTAAATATGACTTTTTAAATTAATCGTTTTTAATCTGACGTAATTTTGACCAAACTATTCTTTCTCTTTTTAATATTCACGTGAAAATGCTTGTGTTAGAAATGAAATATTATTTGCACTTTCCTAACAAAAATAGTTGAAAAGAATCCGCTCAAAATATCAAATAAATGTCTAGCGCAATTTCTGAATTTAAACCTTTTTGCAATATTATTTTGTATTCATTTTATGTAAGAACTGTAATGTGACGTAAATATGACGTAATTTCTCCTATTTAAGACTTCTAACGCATGTTAATAAATTTATTATTTTACAAATTCCTTTCTCTCTTAAAATTCACGTGTAATTATAGTTTTTATGACGTAATTTTTAATAAGTTCCTGCTTTTTGTACATAATTATTTAATTCTAATTCCAAATGTTTTTTTCTGTTTATAATAGTCACGTGTAAATAAATTTTTAATTTATTTACAAGTATAAATATTTTTGTTTTGAAGCAAACATTATTGTTTCCACTGTTTATACAGTTGGCAACAGTTTAAATTAGTATCATTTTCTAAAATCTGTAAAAAATATCTCTAGAAATGCTGAAAATTTGAATTTAAAATAGAAATAAAACCTCAAAAAATTAGTCAAATTAAAAAAAGAAAAACAGTCTGCACACCGGGAACTTCAAACGTATAAAATTACCTAAAAATGATTAAATTCCTATGAATAGTTTTTGCTCCTATAAAACTTTTTTAGTGGAACGATTTTGTCCAACTTTAGCATTAAATATCTCTTAAAATAATTCTTCGATTTGAAAACCGTCTGCATCAGCGTGTTTATCAAACATTTCTGTATAATACCACCGATTTTGATATTTTTGTATGCATTATTTTTCTTAATATTAACGAAGAAAGACCTCCGGTCACAAAAAATTCAAAACCGGCGGCGGCGGCGGCGGTGACAGCGGTAGTTACTTTTTTTTAGAATAGAGAGATAGTTTGACTGCTACAAAATCCATATCTTGAATTACGGAATTTTATGGTGCATCTATAAACATAATCCGAAGTTTATGAATAAGAATTTTCAAACTTTCGGTACTTTTTCATTGATATTTTTAATTTTTTACATATCAACATATTTTACAAGTCATATAGACAATCTAATATATAAAAATGAAAAATTGTCTGTCTGTCTGTAATGCTATACAAATCTAAAGTTTTGAAGCCAGAATTGTGAAATGTTACGTACATGTGTATTAAAACACGGCCGAGGCAACTAAAGTAATCCGGAATCGAAATAACTTATAGTTAATTTTTAATTAATAAAAAAACCCACAAATTTAACAGCAATTTCCAATCAAATTTAAACATTTTTCGTTATAGCTGTTGCCAACAATTAAAAACCCATGATAAAATTCTTACCACAACAATTATTTTTCTATTGCAAGATTTCCACGTTTAAAAATGAAATAAATGGTTTGACGAATTTAAAAAAAAGGGAATATTTACATCTTAACTTTTTCTACTGCAAGATTTCCGCGTAAAAAAATAAAAATAAATAAATAATTTGACAAATTAAAAACAAAAGTGAATGTTACGTCATAATTTTTCTGTTTTATGATTTCCATATGAAACATTATAATTATTTTATTAATTTGACGAATAAAAAAAAAATGGAATATTACGTCATATTGGAAATATAAAGGACGTGGAGAATATATAACGTCATATAAGTGTGAAAAAATATATTGAAGCATGATTAAAACTCGATTATGGAAATATTGGCGTATTTTAAAATTATTGCTCCAATGATGAATGGAAATAAGTTCATTTGTAGCTGTATTATTTTGAGTCTGTTATATAAATTTATACATTTTTATATTGGGTTTTCATTTGATTCATGTGTACAACACTTCGAATGGTTTAATTTTTTTTTTTTTTTTAATGTTGTATGTTAAATTTTGAAATTGGTTTTACAAAACAAACATTCTTAAAATTCCGGGAATCGCCGGGTACTTTAGCTAGTGTGTAATAAAAATTTGTTGAAAAAGATATTCACAATAAAATAAAATAAAATCACAAATTTAATGTTGCGAAAACGCAACGTCAGTCTTTAATGGGTTAATAATTGTTTTTGGAAAAAAATTATCTAATGCTTTAATGTAAGATGGATATTTTATTAAGAATTATTTTTGTAGATTTATTATAAATTTATTTAACAATCCCCACCAACCAATATTATCCATCTATTATAAGAGAAAAAACAGAGATTCTAGCACGTAAAAATAACATATGTAACGATACAGCATCATTCAACTTACCAAAACTGTGGCTCGAAGTATTCAATGGTTTCGAAAATAGAAATAAACATCCAAGTAAAATAAACTAGTCGGATGTGGCAATCCCGAAACTTTCTTCTATCTCACTAGGGGACTCTGCCCCCTACGAGCTGTGTTAGGAATTGAAGTGAAATGAAACTAGTGGCACGCGCTGTGCGTGATATTGTAATGTAAATTTATTGATGATGCGTAGTTAATAGGAGTATTCCATGAATGTATGTGAACTGTTGAATTCTCTTGAAGTAAAATGAAATATGTTTTTATTGTCGGAATTAAATGATTATTTTATACTATAAATGATTCTTTGTATGAGTTTGAACCCAGATTCTAATTCATTAACGCCCAGCATCGTGTAGATGCAACTCGCAAGAAGAATATCAGAAGGTTAGTATTACATATTATGCTAAGCCTATCTTTAGAACTCTTAACATAATTGGTACCCTCGGCGGGACGGGCATTTTTGAATTTTGAATTTATATGAATGAAGAAATGAATTTGAATAATTTAAAAACGCAAAGAAAAGGACTAAGAACTACTTTTACCGTCACAGTTAATAAAATTGAGGCTGAATTATCTAAAGAGATAAATGAATTCAAAGATTTCTCAATTTTAAAAACTCAACTCATGGACAAGTTTCAGAGGTTAGACACATGTCAAAGTCAAATTTCGGAAAGGTTGTTGCAAGAGGAAGACGAAAAATTGTTCACTGAAGACTTTGAAAGTGCAGAAGCATATAGAGAGAAATATATAGAAGTATGCTCGCACATTGATGAGAAAATTGAATTATCTTCATCTCCTAGTGAAAGTGAAAGAAGAAAATTTAAACTACCGAAAATTGAGCTGAAAAGATTTAATGGCGAGCCAAAAGAATATTTATCTTTCTGGAGTCAGTTCAAAAAAATAAATGAAGATGTCTCTATTGCTGATGAGGATAAGATGCAATATTTATTGCAATGTATGGAACCACAATCAAAGGCAGAGCGATTAGTGAAGAGCTATCCGGCAACTGCTGAAAACTATCCAAAGGCTATTGAACAATTAAAAGAAAGATTTAGCCGAGATGACCTACTTGTTCAGATTTACGTAAGAGAACTGTTAACCCTCGTAATGAGAAATGCTACAGCTGGAAAAATGAAAGTTGATTTGGCTTCTTTATATGATGAATTGGAAAGTAAACTCCGAGCCTTGGAAAGCCTTGGTCGAACACAAGAGAAATACGGAGATTTCCTGACGCCTTTAGTTGAAAGTTGTTTGCCTGAAGAAATTCTTTTAACTTGGGAAAGAAGCCGAAGTCATAATGCATCTGCCGGTAAGAATTCCCGAACTTTAGAGGAACTGATGGACTTTCTTCGCCAAGAAGTTCAAGGAAATGAAATCGTTTCTCTAGCAAGGAAAGGTTTCGGACAAATGAATGTCGGCAAAAGAGACCCTATATCTGAAAGTGTAAAGAGATCTGATTTAGCTACCGCATCGGCGTTAGTGAGTATGGAAAATATAGGTAAAAAAAATAATTGTATCTTTTGTGAAAAATTTCATCAGAGTGAAAAGTGCTTTAGCGCTAAAAAAATGTCTTTAGGTGATAAACAACAATTATTGTTAAAAAAAGGTGCCTGTTTTTCATGCTTACAAAAAGTTGGTCATTTAAGTAGAAATTGTAATACTAAATCTAAGTTAAAGTGTACCCTTTGTAATAAACCTCATTTTGAAATAATGTGCCCACAGCAATCTAGAAGAAATGATCAAAATGAAATTCTTAAGTCAGAGAATTCTCTTTCTAATTGTAATAGTAATGAAGTTGTTTTTATACAGACACTTGGCGTGCGTATTCGGTCGCACGGTCGCCAAAGGGTTGTACGCGCACTTTTAGATACTGCGAGCCAAAGTAGCTATGTTAGCGAAAGAGTAACGAAATTATTAAAAATGCGTCCTCTGAGAAAGGAAACAATTATTCACGAATTGTTCGGGGGGAATGAAACCAAGCCCAAACCACATGATGTGTTTTCCGTAGAAATTAGTGAACTAGAAGGAGATAACGCGTTTAGTTGCGAAGTATTTTCCGAAAGAAAGATTTGCGGATTGGTCCCTAAAATTAAAGATTGTAGGATTTTAAATGAGCTGAAAAAAAGACAGATTAATCTAACTGATAACTTTTGTAAGGAAACCAAAATTGATATTTTGATAGGGGCAGATTTGATAGGGAGATTATTAACAGGTAATTTAATTCAATTGAGTTGCGATTTGACTGCCATAGAAACCAAGCTGGGTTGGACTGTAATGGGAAAACAAATTTCTAGTAAGAAACATAATATTTTGACAACATTGTCTATGCATGTTAGAAATGTTCCTTTGAATGAATTATGGGAACTTGAAACAATAGGAATTTCTGACCCCATTCCGAGTTTTGAAAGGAAAGAAAATTTTGATTTAAGCGATTTTGGAAATAAAATGAAAATTCTTCCCGATGGCAGATATGAAGTAGAGCTTCCATGGAAGTGTAATTCTGAGAACTTGACAGATAACAAAATTTTAACTTGGAAGAGACATGAAAAAATGATTAAGAAATTGAAATGCGGGGGATTTTTCGCTGAATATCAAGAAGTATTTAGGGAATGGGAAAAATTAAATATTATTGAGCGTGTCCCAGAAAATGAATTAAGTAATAAATGTCATTATTTACCGCATAGGCCCGTAATCAGGTTAGATAAGAAAACTACAAAGGTACGCCCTGTATTTGACGCGTCTGCTTCTGAAAGAGGAAAACCCTCCTTAAATGAATGTCTATATAAAGGAATTAATCTCATTGAAGTAATACCTGATATTCTTGACCGTTTTAGAACATATCCTATCGGTATAACTGCAGATATAGAAAAAGCTTATTTAATGTTATCTGTTATGCCTAGAGATAGAGATTGTCTTAGATTTTATTTCCCATGTAATGAAGGGCAATTGATTTATAGACATTGCAGAGTTGTATTTGGTGTATCTTCCAGCTCTTATTTATTAAGTGCATCCATAATGCATCTATTAGAAAATAGTCCCCCTGAATATGAAGAAACTGCTGAAAAATTGAAAGGTTCGTTTTATGTAGATAATTGTGTATCAGGTGTTTTTAACATTGATGAAGCTGAAACATTTATTGAAGATGCAAAATTGTTAATGTCTAAAGGGTGTTTTAATTTGCGTTGTTTTGAAAGCAATGTAGCTTGCAAGAATGTCGATAAGAGTTCTGGGGATACTTCTATTTTAGGGATTATTTGGAATTTAAATAATGATTCTTTAAAATGTTGTTTAGATTTAGAAACAGTAACGTGCGAAAGGAAAATTACTAAGAGGTTAATCTTGAGCATTGTACAAAGGATTTTTGATCCTATCGGCTTATTGTCACCAACTACATTGCTTCCAAAACTATTATTGCAAGATTCATGGAAAGAGAAAATTCCATGGGATCATGAATTGCCTTGTAATATTGTAAATGTATTTTTGAAATGGCTAAAGAATATCGATGTGTTAAAGGAAGTAGCTATACCTCGCTACTTGGAGATTAATACTTCATCTGAAATCCATGTTTTTGTTGATGCTAGCAAAGGGGCATATGCAGCGTGCGTTTTCGCTAGATCAATAATTGGTTCTGAAGT
The DNA here is from genome assembly GCA_963932465.1 of Maratus speciosus. NCBI lineage: Eukaryota > Metazoa > Arthropoda > Arachnida > Araneae > Salticidae > Maratus > Maratus speciosus. The sequence goes on along the minus strand of OZ010793.1, from coordinate 250,430,768 downwards.
AAAGGTTATACTTGTTAGAGCGAAGTCTAGGGTTGCTCCTCTCAAAACTTTGAGTATGCCGCGTTTAGAACTAATGGCTTGTTGTATAGGTGCTCGACTCGCGAATTCTGCCATCAAAGCGATCAATATGCCAAATCTGAAAATAACATTTTGGTCAGATTCTACTACTGCACTTTGGTGGATAAAAGAACATGGAAATTGGTCGATTTTTGTGAGCAACAGAGTTAAAGAGATTCGGCAATTGACCAGAACGGAATCATGGAAGCACGTTCCTGGAAGTTTAAACATAGCTGATATACTATCGCGTGGGTGCTCTCCACAACGAATGCTTAGTTCGAGTTGGTGGGAAGGCCCTAAGTGGTTAAAGGAAAATCCTGGGTGTTGGCCAATGGGCGCGATTGACTGTCAACCTAAAGAAGTAGATTTAGAAAAAAAGAAAGTTAAAATTATGAATGTTGATCTAGCTAAAGACGCACCCCTTTCGCTCTTAAATAATATATCTAATTATGAAAAAATGATAAGAGTATTTGCTTATGTCTTGAGATTTGTAAATAATTGTCGTAAGGTTTCTAATAAATGTGAAGATTTGAATCTTTCTCAAAATGAAATTCAGAATTCGGAAAATCACCTAATCAGTTTAGTCCAAAGGTATTATTTGTACAATAAAATGTCTGTGCATCATATTGTTACATTCGTAGATAATAATGGAGTTTTAAGGGTAAAAACTAAAATAACTGAAAGAAATGATCAAGAATCATTTTTGTATCCAATATTGTTGCCAGATAAGTGTGAATTTATTAAACTGTTGATTAGATCTGTACACCAGAAGAATTGTCATGCGGGAATAAGAATAATGCAGTCTTTAATAAGAGAAAGATTTTGGATTATTAGAGCTAGAAGAGCCATCAAAAATGTGTTATTTGATTGTATTCCATGCAAACGCTTTAAAGCAAAATCCTTGTCAAGCGAACCGACGCCTTTACCACCAGATCGCGTGACGGATTGCGCTGTATTTGAAATTATAGGAGTGGACTTAGCAGGGCCTCTATTCCTGAAAACAGGCGAGAAAGTTTGGATAGCGCTATTTACTTGTGCAGTTTATCGTGCACTTCACCTTGAACTAGTTAACTCGTTACCTTCTGATGCATTTCTTCTAACCCTGAGGCGTTTTATAGCTAGACGCGGAAGACCTAGTACTATTTATTGTGATAATGGAACGAATTTTAAGGGAGCTTCCAATGAACTTTCGAAATTAAATTGGGATAAAATTTTACGAGAAACTATGACGCATAAAATTGTTTGGAAATTTATACCTCCCACCGCAGCTTGGTGGGGAGGCTGGTGGGAAAGGTTGGTTCGTATTGTAAAAGAATTGTTAATACGTACTCTTGGTAGATCAGTATTGACTTATGAAGAACTGAATACATTTGTATGTGATTGTGAATCTGTAATTAATTGTAGACCTCTAACCTATATCTCTGAGGACCCACTAGAGCTAGTTCCTCTTACACCCGCTATGTTTCTTACTGAAAACAGATGTTTTAGCAACTCAGATATTATCGAATTAGATTCTCGAAGTTTAAGGAGAAGGGCGAATTATAGAGCTAAACAGCGAAACAGCACCGAAAACTGGCGATATGAAGCAATTAAAATAATAAAACTTTGTAAAAAATCACCATAAAATTAAAACAAAACACAGGACGCGTTTCGAGCTAAAAACATAACAGCTCGTCATCAGCTACAGCATACACGTGTCCGTAAACGAACAAGTTCAAAAATGAACTCAGTTCATTTTTGAACTTGTTCGTTTACGGACACGTGTATGCTGTAGCTGATGACGAGCTGTTATGTTTTTAGCTCGAAACGCGTCCTGTGTTTTGTTTTAATTTTATGGTGATATTTTACAAAGTTTTATTATTTTAATTATAGAGCTAAACTTCTTACCGATTTTAGGCAACGCTTTAGAAAGGAATACCTCAGTGAATTAATCCAAAAACATACTGAAAAACACACACGTGAGCCTCGATTGGGGGAAGTAGTCTTGATTGGGGATGATAATAAAAAGCGTTTATTTTGGCCTTTAGGGAAAGTGATTCAATTGATTCCTGGACGGGATAGTAAAATCCGTACTGTTAGGTTAAAAACGCAGCACGGCACGCTTTTACGTCCGGTGCAGCGCATCTTCCCTTTGGAAATATATTCGAATGATACGAATGAAATCGCATTTAAAAAGTTGGGTGAAGAGGAATCTAGTTCTAGTGAGTGTATTAATGATAAAAATGTATCTTCTCCTGATAGTGTCATAATTAAGAAATATACCTCTTCTGGAAGATGTGCAAGAGCTCCGAAGAAATTAGATCTTTTTAATAACAATTGTTATGTATTTGAAACTCTCCCCAAGTTTCAAAGGGGGGAGGATGTTAGGAATTGAAGTGAAATGAAACTAGTGGCACGCGCTGTGCGTGATATTGTAAAGTAAATTTATTGATGATGCGTATTTAATAGGAGTATTCCATGAATGTATGTGAACTGTTGAATTCTCTTGAAGTAAAATGAAATATGTTTTTATTGTCGGAATTAAATGATTATTTTATACTATAAATGATTCTTTGTGTGAGTTTGAACCCAGATTCTAATTCATTAACGCCCAGCATCGTGTAGATGCAACTCGCAAGAAGAATATCAGAAGGTTAGTATTACATATTATGCTAAGCCTATCTTTAGAACTCTTAACAAGCTGTGCTCGCCAAACCCCGTCCAGACACCGCAGACTCTAAATGCACGCTAATTAGATCGGCTTCAAAAAGATTTCGAAAGATTGAATTACAATTTAAAAAACAGTGGCGATCTCTCTATAAACGGATTTCTATTCATTTCTCTTTGATTGGGGAATTTTAAAGCCAAATTCGCTGCGATACTACTTGATTATCCCGTCGACCAATTTCACCAAATTATATAAATCGCCAAACCACTCGCCTAATTTTACAAATTGACATAATTTTTATTTTAAATAACGAAAGAACAAATAAATTAGTACAACATTAATAAAAATACAAATAAAACTTCGAAATAAAAGTAACTTGATGACGTAGACACGTGTAACAACATTTCAAAATAAGCTAATATAAAAGGAATTAAGTAAACAGAGTCTTTGTCTCCTGGTATTAACAAAGCGAAAAGAAAGTTCTTTTAAATGAGACTTTTTAAATCAATCGTAATTTTGACCAAGCTATTCTTTCTCTTTTAAATATTCACGTGAAAATACTTTTGTTAGAAATGAAATATTATTTGCGCTTTCCTAACAAAAATAGTTGAAAAGATCCTCTCAAAATATCAAATAAATGTCTAGCGCAATTTCTAAATTTAAACTGTTTTGCAATATTATTTGGTGTTCATTTTATGTAATAACTGTAATGTGACGTAAATATGACGTAATTTCTCCTATTACTTCTAACGCATGTTAATGAATTTATTATTTTACAATATCCTTTCTCTTTTAAAATTCACGTGTATACTTTTTATGACATAATTTTTAATAAGTTCCTGCTTTTTGTACATAATTATTTAATTCTAATTCCAAATGATTTTCTCTGTTTATAATAGTTACGTGTAAATAAATTTTTAATTTGAAGCAAACATTATTGTTTGCGCTGTTTATACATTTGGCAACAGTATAAATTAATACCATTTTCTAAAATAATGTAAAAAAATATCTCTAGAAATGCTGAAAATTTGAATTTAAAATAGAAATAAAACCTCAAAAAATGTGTCAAATTAAAAAAAGAAATACAGTCTGCACACCGGGAACTTCAAACGTATAAAATGATCAAAAAATGATTAAATTCCCATGAATAGTTTTTGCTCCTATAAAACTTTTTTAGTGGAACGATTTTGTCCAACTTTAGCATTAAATATCTCTTAAAATAATTCTTCGATTTGAAAACTGTCTGCATCAGCGTGTTTATCAAACATTTCTGTATAAAATCACCGATTTTCATATTTTTGTATGCATTATTTTTCTTAATATTAACGAAGAAAGACCTCCGATCACAAAAAATTAAAAACGGCGGCGGCGGTGGTTACTTTTTTTTAGAATAGAGAGATACATATTAATACTTCTTATAAATGCAGCACAGCAGCGCCACTGTGATTAGGTGATTTACACCAAAATCTAATCAGCAACAACTTAGATAAACTTCTAATTGAATTTGAAGTTTGATGAAAATTCCTGCGTTAGTTTTTGAGATCTATGCGAAAATTGTGAAAAGTTCTGCATAGCAGTGGCACCTGTTGGGCAATTTACACCAAAAAATTATCAATTTATATCAGTGACACTAACTGAATCTAAAGTTTGATGAGAATTCATGCATTAGTTCTTGAGATACAGCCATTGCGGAAATCGTCAAAACTGCAGCATAGTAGCGCCACCTAGAGCGCCATTTCAGAATTTTCTTAGGGGGGGGGGGGGTGCAAAGATTTTTTGAGGGAAGTTATATAGCTAAGTGTAGCCTCCGGGCGTCTACCCCCCCCCCCCCCCCTAACCCCGAACGACAAACAATCATGCTTACAAAACCGGTAAACACCTTGAACACGGAAACTCAAGAACCAATATTTGGTTTTAAGCAAGTTTTCGTCTTATCATTTAAAATTTCAATATGTTGAATATGAAAATTTTTCTTTTTAGACAGGATTCTATTGTAGGTTCCATTTTTACAGGTATCCTCAAAGACTGCTGTTAAACCATCCACTTTATAGTGTAGCTCTGAAAAGAGATGTATTACAGTAAAACTTATGAAAACGAAGCCTGTCTATAACATAATTCTTTCTCAAAGGGGAAAAAAATCAAATTTCGATGAAAAAACTTTATACAATTGTTCTTGCTAAGACAGAGACCTGTCTAAAATGGAACTTTTTTCTAGTCCCTTTCGATTTCTTTTTTTCAGGTTTTAGTACAGAAGCTCCATTTCAAAAGTTTCCTGGCAAAGGACAATGAAAAATTCCGTTGAGGAATAGGGAACGTGCAGAATTGCACAACGTGCAGAACTGCACAAATCTCACAGAATATGAGAACATCCTGCGCAATAAAAAAATCTCTGCGTGATTTTGTCTCCTTAACTTCTTTCATGGACATGTGATTATGATGCGAATTTTTTTAATTTTCGTGAAAGTCCTCGATTTTTTTTCTTTCGAATTCCGCAAAATCAATTCGTCAATGGGTCACAGAAAAAAATCTCAAATTTTGAAAAAAAACCCGCCAAATCGTTGCGGGAAAAATCGCTAATTTCTCCAAACGACCGTGAAAAATATTGCTAATTTCCTCAGAGATCGCGAAAAGAAATGCAGATTTCGTCAAATGATTGTACAAATTAAAATCTCGAATTTTGTAAAAGGATTGCGAAAAAACGTGCGAATTTCGTCAAAAGATTGCTCAAAAAATCACGAAAATTTAGTCAAGCAATCAAAGAGAATTTCGTCAAACGATCGTAAAATAAGATACAATTGTAACTACAGCGCAAAAATTACAAATATTATTTGTCGGTGGTAGAAAAAACTAATCACGAATTTCAACATATGATCACGAAAAAGAATCGCGAATTTTGTCAAAAGATCGCAGAAACAAATACGGAATTTCGTCAGTTGGTCGTGGAAAAATATTGTGAATTTCGACAAATGATTGCGAGAAAAAAACCAATTTCGATAGAGGTTGCAGAAAAAAAATAGTGAATTCCGTGAAACGGTCGCGGAAAAAATAAAAAAATTCGCCATATGATCGCGAAAAAAGAATCACGAAATTCAATCAGTCATGAGGTAATTAGCCCACGAACGTCATGAATAGGTCACGGAATTTGCGACTTTTGTGATCTATAGCGATGAGAAAATTTTCATTAGTGATTTTCTGCAAGTAAATGTAAGGTAAAGCGTTAATAGTTTTGGATTGCGTTTTCACTATTTTGAGGTGAGTTCGTGTTATTACTATTTTTCAAAGAAATCCTGAATATTTTTCTGATGATAAAGCTACATATTTGAACATTAATGAATACTATATCTTCATTTTTCTACATAAAAGGTAAAGTTTATATGAAAGATATAATTGTAGACTTCTTTGACAATAATTGTATTAAAATATGGATTATTTTTATTGCATTTCGGATCGGGTTGCCTTTCAATGGAAATCTTTTTAGCGGTTTTCGTATTTACATGAAATTACAGTCCTGCGTCAGGATAGGTTGACGTAATTTCTTCGTTGCGAGTGAGGTACACAGTTTTTCGGATTTTGCTTTATCTCTTTCGGTCGGAGTCGGTATATGAGCCGGTTTTTAACAAGGAAGTCCTGAATATTTTTCAAATGAAAAACTATAGATTTGACTATTAATGGTGGCTCATAGTAATAACCCATGTGTTCGTTTTTGTACTTAAGGGATAAAATTATAAGCTGCTTTATTATAAACGCAGGGCTTGAAATTCAATTTTTCCTAGGAGGGGAATCTCCCTCCCAACATTTGTAAATGTAGGGGAGTTGAGCAGTTTGGGAGGGAGAAAAAAATGTTTAAAACCCAGTGTTATTTTACATGTTATTTAAAGAATTACATTCATACAGACATGACAAAGTACCACTGAATCAATTTAAATCAACAATTCAAAATAATTATGCAACATGTTCTTTTATTTAAAAAAGAAAGAAAGTCAAGCTTTTATACAGTCTACTTTTCAACTTTCAACCAAATGGCATGCGTCGATAACAATGGGGGTTGTAAAATAAATTTCAGAATTTTTATTTTTTTCGATTTTGGGCCCTGAATCCTCTTTTACAAGGTTAAACTTGTGACAGACAAAACAAGCACAACATTTATAACTCTGGAAATTACCGGAAATGTATGGTTATGCTCTCTTAAAAAAATTTCAGAAAATTTTGCAATATCTGACGTGTTTTCATTTTTAACTATTAGCATGAGCATATTCAGAGATGTCATCATAAATATCTATTTCTGAATGAAATTGTTTTATTATATTTTTAACGGAATTATAGTCAAAATTTGAAATGGAAACTGTCGATTCATTTCTTCTATTACAAAAGAAATCTAGGTTAACTTTAAATTGCCAAGTCCTAATTTCTGTTCTGTGAATTAAAGGGGGAGGCGCGAAGGGGAAATCCTCTCCCGGCGATAATTATTTTTGTTGCAGGTCGAGTAAACTTCGTTTTGGTTTGGGTCGATTTCAGGCTGAATGTAGATCAATGCAAGTTGGAATCGGGTTAAACCGAATTTTTCAAAAATTAGTTGAGTATATTATTTCAGATTAAAAACTACACCTATAATAATAAACATAGATATTTATATTTGTGCTTCTTTCGAAAGGCCGCTGCGTTTTTCCCACGACCCTTTGACGAAATTTGCGTTTTTTCACAATCCTTCGAAGAAATTTGCGGGTTTTTTTTCAGCAGCCGTTAGACGAAATTCGCGTTTTTCGCGATTCTTTAATGAAATTCGCGTGTTTTCCACGTTTCTTTGACAAAAATTCACGCTTTTTCCCTGCGATTCTTTGACGAAATTCGCATTTTTTCACGATCCTTTGACGAAATTCACGTTTTTTCGCGATCTTTAATCGAAATTCGCGATCCTCTGACGAAATTTGCGTTTATCCCGAGATCTTTTCACGAAACTTTCGTTTTTTTTTTTCGCTACCCTTTGACGAAATTTGCGTTTTTTCCGCGATTATTTGACAAAAATGAGTTTTTCCACGATTTTTTGAAGAAATTTGCATTTTTCGCTATCTTTTGGTGAAATTCGCGTTTTCTCTGTGATCTTTTGACGAAACGCGCGTTTTTTACGAAACGCGCGATCCTTTGCCGAAAGTCGCTTTATTTCCGCGATGATTGACGAAATTTGCATTTTATTTGCGAACCTTTAACGAAATTAGCGTTTTTTTTCACCGCCTATTCGCGATGAAATTGATTTTTTCGGCGACCATTTGTCGAAATTCATGATTTTTTCAATTATATTATTTACTAGCTGATAAGCCCGGCGATGCCCGGGCCCGTGATGAATAACCCTTTAAAACACTTTCCGGCGCCGTGTCCCTAAGAAAGGACACCAAATTCAAAACTTTCAAAAGAAAAGAAAATCCGTAGTAAAATTTCAAAAACCCTAGAAAACGTTGCAATTAGTTTCATTTTACCACAATAGATGGCAGCACTAAGCATAAGGTTTCTATTCTAGTATAATCTGATATTTAAATTGCTCTCTTTCTAAACTTAAATACTGAATTTTTTTTTGAGTTCTTAAAAATTAAGATTTTCGAAAAATGATGGGGCCATTGGCTTTTAGTTTCTTTTAAATGTTATAATTCATCCTAAATATTTTTCTATTTTATTTAGTCAAATTTAATTTTTAGTTAATATTAATATTAAATTGAATTAGTTTTAATTTTGTTTAATTTACTTAATTTAGAATAATTTTTGTAGTATATTTTAAAAAATTTTGTATTTTAAATTTTTTAAATCATTTTAAATATCTTCGAACGCAAATAAAAGTGTTTAAAACTTAAAAAAAAATCCTTTGTAAAATTTCAAAAATTCCAGAAAAAGTTGCAATTAGTTTCATTTTATCATAATAGATGGCAGCACTAAGCATTCAGGTTCCTATTCTAATATTACTTAAAATTGCTCTATTTCTAAACTGAAATACTGAATTTTTTTGAGTTCTTAAAAATTACGATTTTCGAAAAATGATGGGGCCATTGGCTTTTTGTTTCTTTTAAATGTTATAATTCATCCTAAATATTTTTCTATTTTATTTAGTCAAATTTAATTTTTAGTTTATATTAGTATTAAGTTGAATTAGTTTTAATTTTGTTTAATTTACTTAATTTAGAATAAGTTTTGTAGTAGATTAAAAAAAAATTGTATTTTAAATTTCTTCGAATACAAATAAAAGTGTTTAAAAACTTTAAAAGAAAAATCCTTAGTAAAATTTCAAAAACTCCAGAAAAAGGTTGCAATTAGTTTCATTTTACCATAATAGATGGCAGCACTAAGCATTAAGGTTTTTATTCTAGTAAAGTTATAAAAGTGCTTAGAAACTTAAAATATTCATAGTTACTGTTATTGTTATAAGAAATTTACGCAATCCTTTCAGATTTCTTATGTATTAAAATGAACTTGCATATAAATGAAATTCATAAAATTTCAGAATAAAAAAATGAAATTTCTTTTATTAAAACAACATTTTATCTTCGGTAGTTCCGAGTATCGAAACAGGGAACTTCGCTTTTGAAGGATCCTTAAAATCTACTAATTCAGATTTCAACTTTGTCCTATCTAGTTTCGAACCTCGGTCTGTTCGTACAGAAAACCAAGAGCCACTACGCCACAACTGCTACGAAAAGTTTAGTAAATTAACGTTTCATACCGGAGCGTAAATAGTTTCTGCCTTTATTTTTTTTCCGCGTCGGTTTCATTAGCATAATAAAATAAATGATTATTGTTGTTCGAATTCGCTGAAATTTTAATGGATCGTAAATATTACTAAAACCAAGCCCTCTTTAAAATTTCATTAAAAAAATATGCATATTTTAAAGGATAAACATTTAACCGAAATGTAAATCATCTTTATGAGGCGGAAAGTGACCTGCATTTGACGGGGTATTTGAAAGGGTTAAAATTCAAATTTTTAAAAACCAATTGCACCATCATTTTGAAGAAGGATTCAGCTTTATAATCATATATTTGACGTGTCAGTACCTTTAAAATTGCATCCTGGGGAGGTGTTGTAATAAGGGAGAAAAACGTTTTAAAGAAAAACGATCCTTTTTTAACTTTTTTTTTCAAGGGGTTAATTGCGATATATTTTTTAATTGATCGCAGCATTTGAGACGGAAGAGTACAATCTTTCAGGATATGTCTTCCGTTTTAAACTTTACTAAGCTGTTTGGACGATGTTAGTTAATAAATAATGACAAAATACCGCCGAAATATTTTTTTCCGTTCTTCATTTGCGTATCAGCGCCTTCAGCGCATGCGTCGGAGATTTTCCCTTCAGAAATGGATTTTTAATCAAAGTGAGTGACGGTTGATACTTAATAACTCAGTTGTTAATTAGAATATTAAAATTCTGAAGCTATGGCGCATTATGAGACACTTTGGGCTAGCTTCAAAAAATTTTGAGCCTCGTACGGTCCGTAGATTTTGCTAGCCATCGCACACAGACAGACAGACAAAGCGATTTGTTCTTTTATTAGTATAGATATTCGAATTTTCGGACTGATGACCGATTTTTGATAAATTTCGGAACCGAACGCCTTAAATTTTCGAAACATTTGGAACAGAATCACCCCGAAAATAAAGTGAAACTTGTCAATCGACCTCGGTAAAAAATCGTGAAATTTTTCTATTAATCGCGAAATAAAAACCGCCTAAAATGTGTCAATCGGTCGCGCGAAAAAATCACAAAATTTGCAAGGCATTCTCGGGTGTTGATCGTAGTTTCAAAATGCAAAATTTTTCTGAAAGGTGTGAATTTTTTAGGGCGGGAGCCTCCCGACCACGATATTCTTTTGGGCGGGATTTCAAAGTTTTGGGTGCGAATCCCGCCAACCCGCCCTGAAATTCAAGCCCTGTTAAACGTGTTAAAATATGAAGCAATATTAATTTACTTTGGGATTTGGTAGAAGTCTGTCGGTTTTTGTGTTGAAGAAATTGTTTTGTCGGGTGCTCGCAGACTCCATTCCTAGACGTTGAAATTAAAAACTCTACCCCTGAATTTCTAGCCATGAGGGGACTAGTTTTCCTATGATCAAGCTGTACACAGCTGAGAAGCAATTGATAAAAGAAAATTCATCTCATGTATTTTTTAAATTAGACAAAGTACGATATATGTCTCATCTTAAGAAAATTCGAATAGGAAATTTTTTTGATAATTATTAATTTCTATGCATTAAGCGTTCATTTAATGCATGTGTTTTCATTGCAATCAAATCTGACAAATTATTATAGCGTTTGAGCAATTTTTTATTTTTTGTTTGAGTCTGACAATTGATGAAAATTTTTCGAAAAATCAAATTTCTTGGGGGGGGGGGGGGCTATTGCCCTCCCCCAAAATGGCGCCCCTAAGCGCCACCTGTTGAAAAATTGTAATTTTGAACGAAATAAATTATAGTTCAATTTATGACTTTTTTAATAATTTTCAGGTATGAGTTGTTTTTTAACTCTATCTGAACAATGAGAATCTGTTTGTTGCTATAGCATAAAGTACTAACTGGCAAAATTACCATTGTAAAGCAATTGATTGTCCAATGTCCACGCCAACATAAAAAGAAAAAAAAAGCCGAATAATCAGAAGATACAGAATTTTATCGCTAAATTGAAATCTGTCAACTTAAAGACAGATTTCTGTTGCATCAGAATATGCTAGAAATCGTATTTATTTTATTTTATTTTTTAAGATCCATTGTATATATTCTTTTATAAGAGGGAAAGGACCTTCGATCGTGTAAAAAACTACCGATTACGGAAAGGAAACAAAGAAACCCATATAAACAAATTACCAAATGAAAACATTAACTAGTTGGATGTGTCAATCCCAAAACTTTCTTCTACCTCATGCATCTTAATATTTCAAAAAGTAGTTACACATGTTAATACCTCAATATTATTAGTTCAATACTATGCCAATTTTGATTTATTAAAATCAATAGTTTTTCGTTATTATGTTATACATCAGCTGTTTGAGAATAGCCGGCTTAGCAGGACGCGAATTCCCGTCGCTGCATGAGCCGCCGATGGACAATAGAATTACGAAAAATCAAGAAAATGATAAAAATATCGCTATCACAGAGCCCCTTTTCGTTGGATATTTTCAAATTCAAGGAGAACCTGCAGGCCATAGCCAAAAACATACACAAAAATTTGGTTTAATTCTATGCATAATTTCATACACTTTTCGATGGTACAATAATGAAATTGACAGAGACATCGCTATTACAGCGCCCCCTTCTGGCGGATTTTTTTTTATATTCAGGGAGGACCAACTAGCCATAGCCAAAAATATACACACAAAATTTGGTTCAAACCTATGCATAACTTCATATACTTTTCAATAGTACAATAAAGGAAATCGCACAAAAATCGCTATTACAGCGACACCCTTCCGATGACATATTTTTAAATTCAAGGAGAAACTGCTGGCCATAGCCAAAAACATACACAAAAAATTGGTTCAATTCTATGCATAACTTCATACACATTTCGATGGTACAATAATGAAAATGGCACAGACATAGCTATTCCAGATAGAAGAAAGTAAAAATCTGTCTTATCTGCAGATTTTATAACATTATGGTGAAACCCCCAGTTATTGAAACCTAACCAGTGACTGACATTTCAGCAAAAATCTAACTCAATTAAGCATTTTCTTAATTAAAATATACATAAAGTATAAATAATTGTACAAAAATTACTTTTAGGTGCAGAAATCTATACTCCTATTATAAAGAGGAAAAAATTGTTTATTTGTCGGAGATAAGCTCTGGAACTACCGAACCGATTCCAAAAGTAATGGTATCAAAATGATGGTGTTAGTCCAACTTAGAACATAGGCTATATCTTATGTCGGTGCCACTACCCCAAAGGGGGTGTAGGAGCAAAAAACGTTCTAAAACTGCGATTTTAGCGTTACTGAAGGGCTTAGAAATATGAAATTTTTAATATTAGTTACTTATAAGATATAAATGATGTCTAAGAACAGTTCTTAAACAATTCGAAATTTAAAAGGGTTGAAAATGCACAAAAAGTGTTCTAAAAAACGTTCTAAATGGTAGTTTCTATACAATCTCAGGAAATACCAAATCGATTTAAAAAGTATTGGTGTCAAAATGACGGTGACAACGCTTGCTCCAAGATAGGCTATGTTTTATGTCGGTGCCACTACCCCAAAGGGGGTGTAGGAGCAAAAAACGTTCTAAAAATGCGATTTATGTGTTACTGAAGGGCCTAGAAATATGAAATTTGAAATATTAGTTACTTATTAGATATAAAGGATTTCTAAGAACAGTTCTTAAGCAATTCGAAATTTGAAAGGGGTGAAAATGCGCGAAAATCGTATTAAGAAACGTTCTAAATGTTGTTTTCTACACAATCTAAGGAAATACCAAACCGATTTAAAAAATAATGGTGTCAAAATAAGGGTGTTAAAATGACGGTGACAACCCTTGCTCCAACATAGGCTATGTTTTATGTCGGTGCCACTACCCCAAAGGGGGTGCAGGAGCAAAAAACGTTCTAAAAATCCAATTTTTGCGTTACCGAAGGGCCTAGAAATATGAAATTTGAAATATTAGCTACTTATTAGATATAAAGGATTTCTAAGAACAGTTCTTAAACAATTCGAAATTTAAAAGGAGTGAAAATGCGCGAAAAGCGTTCTAAAAACGTTCTAATGGTGGTTTCTACACAATCTCAGGAATTATTAATCCGATCTAAAAAAAAAATGGCGTCAAAATGATGGAGAAATCCATTGCTCCAACATAGGCGATGTTTTATGTCGGTGCCACTACCCCAAAGGGGGTGCAAGAGTAAAAAACTTTCTAAATTGCGGCTTTTGCGTTACGGAAGGGCCTAGAATCGTGACATTTGGAATGGTAGTTAGTTATAAGATATCGATGATCTCTAAGGACATTTCCTAAAAAAATCGAAATTTAAAAGGGGGTCAAAATGCGCAAAAAGTGCTATAAAAATCTTTCTAAATTGCGATTTCTATGCAATCTCAGGAAGTACTGAACCGATTTCAAATATAATGGTGTAAAAATGATGGTGACAGATCTTGCTCCAAGATAGGCTATATTTTATATATGTTTCCACTAACCCAGAGGGGATGCAGGAGCAAAATGCGCGAAAAGCGTTCTAAAAACGTTCTAGATGCCGATTTGTCGGCAATATCTCAGGAAGAATGAATCTGATTTCAAACGTAATGGTAGTAAATTGATGCTGACAGCCTCTGCTCTAACATAGACGCTATTTTATGTCGGTATCACTATCACCAAGACGTTGCAGGAACAAAAAATGCGTTCTAAATTTCGATTTTTGTGATCGGTAGGGGCTAGCAACTTAAAATTAGGCAAGGTACATATTTATTATCTATAAATGATCTTTAAGAACAGTTTCGAAAAAATTGGAAATTTAAAAAGCGGTGAAAATGCGTGAAAAGCGTCCTAAAAACGTTCTAAATTGCGATTTCTACTCAATCTAAGGAAATACCAAAGCTATTTCAAAAGTAATGGTTGCAAATCAATGGTGACAGTCCCTGCTATAACATAGGTTATATTTTATGTTGAAGTCACTACCATCCGAGGGTTGCAAAAGCAAAACATGTTCTAATTTGCATTTTTTGCACAACTGAGGGGTCTAGCAACTTAAAATTAGGCAAGGTACATATTTATTATCTATAAATGATCTTTAAGAACAGTTTCGAAAAAATTGGAAATTTAAAAAGCGGTGAAAATGCGTGAAAAGCGTCCTAAAAACGTTCTAAATTGCGATTTCTACTCAATCTAAGGAAATACCAAAGCTATTTCAAATGTAATGGTTGCAAATCAATGGTGACAGTCCCTGCTATAACATAGGTTATATTTTATGTTGAAGTCACTACCATCCGAGGGTTGCAAAAGCAAAACATGTTCTAATTTGCATTTTTTGCACAACTGAGGGGTCTAACACTTTGAAGTATGGCATGATATTTACTTACAAGTTGCAACTGCTTTCTAAGAACAGTCGAAAGAAAATTCCAAATTTAAAAGGATGAAGTGAGCAAAAAGCGTTCTAAATTACAATTTTTATGCAATCTTTTCAAATACCAAACCGATATAAAAAATAATGATGACAAATTGCTGGTGATAGAACCTGCTCAAACATAAGCTATATTTTATGTCTGTTCCACTACCACCAGAGTGTTGCAGGAGCAAAAAACGTTCTAAATTGCGATTTCTGTGATGCTGAAAAGGCTAGAAACTTTAAATATGGAATGGTAGTTACTTATAAAATATAAATGCCCTCGAAGGACTGTCTAAAATAAATTAAAATTAAAAAGGGGTAAAGCGAAGGGCAGTGCGAAAAGCATTCTAAAAAAGGTCCTAAATTACGATTTCTATGCAATTTCAGGAAATATAAACCGATTATAAAAGTAATAATAGCGAATCAATGGTAACAATCTCTGATCCTACACAGGCTATATTTTATGCGGATGATTCTACCAACTGGGGTTTAGATGAACAACAAACATTCTAAAAAAAGGCCTTTAAAAGCTTTCTAAATTACGTTTCTGTGGAATATTAGGAAATAACAAACCGATTTGAAAATTAATATTGGCAAATTAATGGTGACAGTTCCTGTTTCAACATAGCCCTTTATGTTGAGAGAGGTGGTAGGACTTAGGAATTCGATATGATGGTTAATTTTAAGATGTAAGAAGATGGTTTCTAAAAAATTCAAAACCTCAAATGAATACTGAAATGAGCGTATTAATTGAGCATAAAAGTTTCAAAATATTTTCTAAATTATCATTTATTTAGTTTTATTTCATTTTATTAATTTAAGTCTCATTTCTGCCTAATACAGTGTAATAATGATGTTTAGTCAAACTGTGTTTTAAATAGTAATTTTTGAATTATTCCTAAAAGTATTAAATACCTTTTAATAAAATAAAATATTACCTTTTAATAAAATAAATTATTACCTTTTAATAAAATAAAATATTACCTTTTAATAAAATAAAAATTTAGTTAGTACCTTTTGATAAAAATTAGACATATAAACATCACTTGGCACATTTCAAATATTACGCGAGCAAAGCCGCGGGGTTTGCTAGTATAATATAAAGATATTTAAAATACAAACTCAAAATACATCAGGAAAACCTAGGACGTTTTCAACCATTACAATGTCCATGGTGTATGGAGATATTTGCTGCATAATAGATGAAAGCTCGTTTTGTTGAAAATTTGAATAACTTTACCTGGAATCTCATCTGACGTACAACATGCAAAGAAGTACTAATTGATATCAAGGTATGCCTGTATCTGAAGTTTGTTGAAAATCCAAGCATTAGTTCTTGAGATAGAGCTATTGCGGAAATTGCAAAAAAATGCAGCATAGCAGCACCACCTGTTGAGCGATTTACACCGAAATGTATAAAATGTCAAAAACTAACTGAATCTGAAGTTGGATGAAAATCCGTGCATTAGTTCTGGGGATTGAGCTATTGTGGAAAACGTGAAAAATTCTGCATAGCAGCGCCACCTGTTAAGCGATTTACACCAAAAAACTAATCAGCAACAATTTATATCAGGGACTAACTGAATATAAATTTTTATTAAATTCCGTGCATTAGTTCTTGAGATAGAGCGCCCCCAAAATTTGTGTCACATACAGACAGACATTTTGTAAAAATATGTTTTTCGAAATCTCTGACCCCTAAAACGTGTAAATCCGTCGAAAACCGAAAATTTTCACGAGTAAAAACAGGTTGAATTAAATAAAAGAGTGTAAAAAATAGAATATATTTGAAATGCTTTTTATTTCTTATCCGGTATTTATTTTCAAAATAGGTATTAACAAGAATGAAAAATCCAGCGTCAAACATAGATTACTAAACACTCTCTAACACAACGTTTAATTTTTTTTATAAGGTAAACTTCGATATTCATGAGAAAAATTTGGAAAGCGCATAACACAATTGAAAACCTCATTCCTGCAATTGCCATCAATAGCCGGGAAAAATATGCGACTATTCTTTTGTGCCGCACTGTATATGATGTATAAATTTGTATGTATACCACATAGCATGCTAAAATTTAGTTCAGTTAGGAAACGCATAGAACAGTTGAACCACTTCGGCAATTTCCGTCAACATATTTAGATCGTTGTGCAGCCCTGTATATGATGTATAGAATTTACATATATCAAGTAATATGCAAAAAATTAATAAAATTTAAAAACACGTGCCACAGCTGAAAACGCATTTCTAGCAGTTGTTGTTCATAATATACAGTATAACTTCAAAAATCCGCCATCATCGGGGCCGAGACTATGCCCGATTTTTGAAAGAATATCAAAAGTAGCAGTGTATTCTTAATGGTGCCTTTAGCCATAGTTTAATTCATTATTAAGGGGCTGTGCATATATAACATTATCAACTTTTTGGTAATTTTGGACCCCCTCCCCCCCTTACGATATCATACGTTATCATCCCTCGACACCCCTCCCCCTGTGAAATTTCGCAAACCCCTTCTTTTCTCAGCCAGACTGATTAGGCGCCAGTGATCCCAGGTCACGTGGTCTGACTAGAGAATTAATATTAAAAAACATTTTTTCTTTCTTGTTCCTTTTTTTAGTTTTGTTGCGAATGTGAATCTCGAAAGCAGCATGCTGGCTGTGTATTTCTTGATCTTCCGAAAAGGGAGAAATAAATATTCTTGAACATATAAAAGAAATTATCTTGAATTCCTAGTGAGGAATAACAAATATTATCCAAATGTTTTCGTTGTATATACTGTATATATTTAAAAGTGTAAATATAGAATTTTCAAGTTTTTTATCATTATGTGCTCTTTTATTGAACAACACCAGCGCCATTTTCAGTTGTGAAATATGTTTTATTATTTTAATGTGATTTTACATGAATCGTGAAGTCTATAGCTAAGCTCTCCCAACCTTTGATTTGAATTGTGATAACGTGAAATTTCGTGGAATATATGAAGATTATTCTTCATGTTTTGGTGCCTCAACAACCGGGAAAAAAGGTAAGAAATACCTTTATTATTCTGCATGACTATTGACTCTTGATTTATTGAAAATAACGTTTTCTCATAATTTATTTTGAAAATTGAAATAAATTTTAAACATGGATAACCCTGATAAGCTTAAAAGTAAAAGAGCTACCGTTCGCGCGACAGTTACAAAATTAATCTCAAAATGTGATACATTATTATCTGTTGATATTGATAAAACTGATTGCGATTCTTTAATGGAATCATTAGAGCTCGTACATGAAAAGGAAGCTCAACTAAAGGAATTAGATTCCGAAATAGATGAGCTAATTCAGGAAAAACTAAATATGAAAAAGAACTAAAATCGGTAGAAGAATATTCTGAAAAAAATATCAAGTTTGAAATTTAAAATTAAGATGAGGCTTAAAAAATGTAAAATCGAAACTGAACCAAAAGTTGTACTAGAATCAAGTGACGGTTCAAAGGAAGTAAACCAGTTTCGGCAGTGAAGCTTCCTAAACTTAACATAGATAAATTTTCTGGTGATGCAAGCCAGTTCTTAGAATTTTTTAATTTATTTACTAGTACGATAGATTCAAACGAATCATTATCAAATATTGAAAAATTCCAATACCTGAAATCTTTGTTGTCTGGACCTGCATATAATATTGTAGCTGGTTTTGAACTGACAGATCAAAATTATTCAACTTGTTTAAAATTGTTAGAAGAGAGGTATGGTAAGCGAGAAAATATCATAAACTGTTACATGAACAAAATCCTGAATCTTGAGCGTTGAGCCAGTAAAATCCTCTAACAATGTTGCTTCTTTAAGAAAGTTGTATGATAATATTGAAACGTGTATGAGAAATCTTGATGTGTTAGGAGTAACATCAGGCTCCTATGGCCATTTATTACTACCCATACTAATAAGATTATTACCCGAAAATTTGATACTAGATTTTCATCGAAAACGTGATCCCGATAAGGACTGTGAAGTCACCGATTTAATAAATTTTATTAAAACGGAATTAAGATGTCGTGAAGCTACTAATTTAGTAAACAATTCCCAAAGCAAAGCTTATGAAAATTCTAAAACTAAATATGAAAATTCTTCAAGTAAATATCAAAATTTTCCTCAAAAGAAAAATATACCTTCAGCTGCTGCTTTAAATACATCTACAAAACAGTTTTGCATATTTTGCAAGTCTTCTGGTCATGTAGGACTAAATTGTTCGAAATTCACTGATGAACAAAAACGATATAAATTAAAGAAAGAAGGTCGCTGTTACAAATGCTTTTACAAGTCCCATTTATCAATTAATTGTAGAACAAAAATTAACCCTTGTTCCAAATATGGTAACACAACCCATAGTCATTTGTTTTGTTTTAAAGAAACAGCAAAAGAAAATCCTGAAAAAGAAATGAAAGGTGCAATTGTATCTATGATGTCAGAACAAAAATATAAACAAAATAAATCTACATTATTGCAGACTTGTACAGTTTCTGTGTCTGCTGGTAAGGGATGCTTGTTGGCTCGCGTTTTATGTGATAGTGGTTCAGAAAAATGCTTCGTGAAGAGATCGCTAGTACAAAAATTAAAATTGAAGCCATTGCGAAGAGAAAATTTATTAGTTTATCCTTTTGGGCGGAGACGCCCTTATGAATCTTGTTATGAAGTAGTTGCTCTAGAATTATCCAGTGTTGTGCAACCTATTAACTCGATAAATATCGAAGCACTAGTGGTTGATAATATAACTGGAGCTTCTGTGAAAACCCTAGAACCAGAACTGCTAGAGATAATGAGAACAAGAGGCTTTAAGCCTGCTGATACAGGTCTTGAACAGGAAATAAATATTTTGCTAGGGTCTGACTTTTTGTGGAAAATATTAAAGGGAATCGAGGGAAAATTGACAAAAGAATTATACGTTGCAGAAACTATTTTCGGTCATACGGTGCAAGGGCAGATAGAGTCTAATAAAAAAGAAGTAGCTTGTTTGCGTGTTTCAGTTGAAAATATAAATACTCAGCTGAAAGCATTTTGGGATCTTGAATCAATTGGCATTGCTGAAAGCAATGAAAAGAACATTACCGATCATGAGGTAATAAAAGAATTTAAAGAAAATTTAAAATTCGTAAATGGGCGTTATGAAGCAAAATTATTGTGGAAAAATTCTCGTGAATTGCTTAGAAATAATCTTGAAGTAGCAAAGAAGCGGTTTTCTAGTTTAGAAAATAAATTCTTGAAAAACGATTCTTTATTTAAAGAATATAACTCCATTTTGCTAGAGCAGTTTAATGATGGTGTAATAGAATTGTGCACCGAGAAACATTCTAATAATTCCTATTACATGCCACACAGACCTGTTATCCGTGACGACAAAACTACAACAAAAATGCGCATAGTCTATGATGCTTCTTCCAAATATGGTGATTCTCTATCATTAAACGAATGTTTGAATCACGGCCCTAACTTAAATTCTAATGTTTCAGATGATGAAAACATTCCTGTTTCGTGTTCTGAACCCCCAAATACTTCCTTGAAATTTTTAGAACTGATCTGGAACAATACAGAAGATAAATTAGGACTAGAATTACGACCCTTGTTAGAAAAATTAAATAATGATTCTTCTATTAAACGCAATGTTTTGAAAATTGCAACTATGTTCTTTGATTCAGCCGGATTTATTGCTTCTTTTGTTTCTGGTGAACTAGAAAATGATTGGCAAAATTGGCTTTCAGAAATCCCTGATCTCGCTCACTTGAAAATTCCCTGGCAGTATTTTAGCAACCTGATCATGGAAAAGGAGCATCTCCAATTGCATGTTTTTCCTGATGCTAACCCTAATGTGTATGTTCCTGAATTTCTTTCCTTGCCTGAAAATTATGTAAGAAAAAGAGAAAATTATCAAAGAAAATTATTTTAATTGATATTTTCTATGTTACAGAAAAAAATCTAATAAAGAGTGAAGCTATTTCTTCTCTTGTAATTTCGGAAACATTAATACAAACTTTGTTTTCTTCAAATTTTATGGCCGTTCCTTAAGATTTTCTTTTTTAATTTTATACAAATGAATAATGTTTATTTCGGAAATACAGTCTTGTTTCTCTAAAGCATATATTAATTCTCCGACAAATTTATGCATTTTTCTAGTGACATCTTTTTTTCTGCGGTTGTTCATCCTCACCTTCTGAGCTGCTACTACCATTATCGGCGGTTCTATTTAGCCCAGCATCAGCGATTTTGCTGCCCGTTAAATTGTTCGTTGTTTATGCATTTTCGTCAATGCTTAGTCAGTCATCTATATCCCTTTCTTTGACACTTAATGCATTTTCAGATTTTGTGTGTTCAATACGCTCATAAATTGCGGCCTTTTCTCGGGAAATGTGAAAGCCTGAAAATTCTTCCTCGTCATTGACGGCGCCGTTGCCGGAAATTTGTTCAGACTATATATTGCGCCATGCAATCGCTGAAGTTGTCCCCAAAGTTCTTCCCGTTGCTAATAGACCGGGAGCCGGCAGCACAGACAACCCCCTCATCGAGTTGGAGGCTGAAATTCCAGAAATAGCTAAAACTCGATTTCCATATTAAAACGCAATCGGTCTGCCAAGTCATACCTTGGTGGAAAACACCTAAAAACCAGATTTTAGCGGTCAACTCGTAGGTTTACCATTGCGTTTTCCTGCACCCAAAAGTATGAAAACATGGCGGATTGGGAGCCTTAAAACACAATGGTAAACATACGAGTGAACCGGTAAAATCGGGTTTTTAGGTGCTTTCCACCAAGATAGGACTTGGCAGACCGATTGCGTTTTAATATGGGAATCGAGTTTTAGCTATTTCTGGAATTTCAGCCTCCAACTCGATAAGGTAGTTGTCTGTGCTGCTGGCTCCCGGTCTATAAGTAACAGTGCAGTTCCCAGAAAATAATCGCCTCTGACAAATGAGAAAAAAGTCAAATATTCTTTTTATTTTACATTTTATTTTCGATCTTGAAGTTTTTCATTCATAAAGAATTGCTATTTTTCTTCTCCCATATTTTGAAAGTGTAAAAGAAAAAGAAGGGAAATGATGGTTTTGATGTCGGATTTGTGAATGCCGGATATTTGAAGTCACAATGTATATCAATTTCAGTATGTTTAAAATGGTAAAACATCATTAAAATACACCGCAAATAATTTTATCCTACAGATCTCGTAATGCTACGAAATTCTTATGTGTCCCTGTAAAATGAACGATAAATTTTAAGCACATCATATTCTACAGTAAGTGCCTTGTAAGAAATATGTAAATTCCAATGTGTTTAAAATAGTGTAAAATTATTCAAATGATTTTGCACCTTAGATCGTAATTCTTTTGAGCATTCCTGTAAAAGAACCATAAATGTTCCGCACTTCATTTTCTATAAACATACCATAGTAAACTTCAATAACATACACCAATTGCATGACAATCTGAGTATATTTATGCGAGTTAGAGCACGGAAAAGCGGCAGACAGACAGACCGAACTCCTAAACATTTTTCAACTAGGCGTGTTGGAAAATGTTACAAATCAGCGTGTGCATGTGTTACACAATGGAGCATCATATATATAAAAAAAAAATACGATAATGCAAAAGATTATTTTTGACATAGAAAAAACCCATGAATAATGACTTATTTAACAATTTATACACCCAAATTTATTTAACAGCCATGAGTAAACGAAAATTACAGAAGAGCATCACAAAATAAAAAAACACACTTTTGAGTACTTTTAAAAACAAAAGTTTCTCATTTACAATATTCTTCTTGAAACTTTTTGGGTTGTGTATACGTCATAGCTAACATTAGTTAGATTTTTTTTCTGCAGGTTTCTTGCTTCTTTTTGTTTTTTCCAACACCGTAACGTTGCTTTCCAACACCGTACTGGCGATTTGTCTGACTACGACCACGCCTTTTTTTCACCTGTAAAATAAATTTTTAATCAGTTACATGTTGTGAGACATTTATTTCATGCATGTATTATTCTAAATTTGAAAATTATGAAAAGAAACTTTTATTAATACAAGGTGGAACCCGTCGAATTTCGACGAAAGAAAATGTTTAAGGAGGAACTGTTTCATTAATTTATAATAAACCTACAAAATTAGTTACAATAAAAAATGCATCTTATACTGGATAGTCTAACTCTCAAACAAATATTATTTTAGCTTAAAGTTGGCAAATTACTCTTTCTATAAAGAGTACTCTTTCCGTAAAGAGTACTCTTTCCGTTGTCCATATTATTAAAATTAAACTTTAATTGTATATGTCATCAGTAAAATATAATAAAGATAAGTTATTATGATAAAGTTATCAATTGAGACTCTAATGCTTGATATTCTAGAATGAAAAACGTCAAAATGTATTCCACTATGACGCGGTCATAGAATTTTTTCCCCGTGAAATCTACACCCGACATCATTTTCACCTTCTCAAAATTTACATAAATAACTCTGATATCCGTATTTACCATTTTTAAAAAAATAGTGTTTTTTTATTTGATCATTTCAAAATCATTTTAACTCAAAACTTGAAGTCACGATTGTCAGCAACATCTTTGCACGAGAATAATCGCACTCTCAACCCTTAAATGCGCGATTTTTTAAATTTTGCTTCAAAAAATTTATATATGATTCTCTGAAAGGTTTATTACACGGGAAAAATAATGAAAAAAAATCAGAGATAGATTTTTCATATACTACAATCATATTTTTCATATACGTCAATATTTTCTTCGGTTACACATCTGCAACACAAATAAAAACTACTGTCGTGTGGCTGTTTTGCTTTAAAATAATGCAAATTAGTAAATACCTTAATATGTATGTCTCCAAATACCTTATTTTATATAATTATTTATTTTATAAAACTTAACCTTTAAATTTTTAATACCCAAAATAGAATACATTCTAGAAATTACGTAGTTCAGAGAATCTGACTTTACAAAAGAAAGTTTCAATGGTTAATTTCGTTTTATTTAAATACGGAATGTGTGTTTTTTAATTAAAGCAAATATTGCTATTTTAATTTTCTGGTGTGAATTAGGTATATGCGAATTAAAAAAATCTATTAAATTCAAAACAGTGTTGTTCGCATATATGCAAAGCTGCGCGCTAAAGGGTTAACAGATTCTGATCTCAAAACCGGAGGGTAGAAATTACCGTAGTTTATGCTTTTTAGGCGCATTTGTCTTAAAATGTTTAATTTTATCTAAGAAAATGATCATTTTCTTTTAAATATGACGTCATATTCACAAGCATTTCTCCTAGTGTCTCAAACTTGGTTTCAGTACACATGCAGAAGAAAAAAATATGAAGACTTATGAGGAAAAATGTTTTCAAAAGCAGTGCTTCATTTTCCGATCAAAATATTTAGGCGCAGCGTCAGGGTTGGACGGTATTTACCATCTGATGGTTTTAATCGGTATTTACCATGGTTTTTACCGTCTTTGGAAAAACATGTTTTTACCAGGGTTTTTACCACCTATGAAAAAACTTATTAGTTTGACGTTTTGGTCACTTAAATATGAAAATTTATTTACCAATTTTTCATTTACCCAGGGGTTAAAGTTTTCTGGTCATTTAATACCATATAACAATCAATATTCACTTAATTTAGTTTACGATTAGGTAGGTAAAAGAATACTATACAAAAATATTGGTTTTTAAGGAATATAAATAACCCGGAAAACTTTCATCAGTGTTTTCTTCCTACAAAAATTCAAAATTTTAATGACATATCATTATTACATATATCATTACTACACATATCAGTATTACATACACATATTAGTACACATATCATTATTAAACTAAAAATTATTATAACTATTATTATGAGAATGCGCATTATAACATTTATTAATATTATCTTAATGAAGACTAATTTACTAATTTTTACTTAAAGCAAAAGGAAAAGAAAAATTCTACACTTTTAACACACTTAAAAACCTTAATCATTTTAATAAAAACCAAATGCTTGCAAATATTAATTGTCACATAACGTAGTTTGTAAAAATGTTAGCAGGTATGTTTTACCAATCTGTGTCTTTGGAGCCGCTTAGCATTTTATAACAAAATACAATCTTTACAGTTTACTGTACACCAAGTCTATTTCTTAATTTACTGTGGATATGTGAAAATCTCGAAAAAATTTGCTCAATGGGTGAAGAAGTACAAGGTATGTTGTAAAGATTCATCATTAATTATACGAATTCGGGATTTATTTCTTTGTTATTTAAGGCTTTCCGCCAAATTTTGGCTTAAGCATCTTTTGTTTTAAAGAAACTCCTTGGAAATGGTAAGAGTACAAGTGGGATGAAAACCTGCTTTGTGAAACAGCTAGTAAACATCTGTTTTCCTATTTATAGATGGGGAATAGAAAATATGATAAAATCTCTATGTTAAAGTGGTGTATCAGCAGCTTTGAAGAACTAATTCTTTACTTCCCATCTCTTTATAATATATAAACACATCAATTACATGAAAATAGTTTTTATCAATAGTATTAAAATAAAGTTTAATAACTAGTAGAGTTTATTGTATGTTTAGGTTTTTACCGGTAAAAACCTAGTTTTTACCATGTCCTGGTAAAAACCAGTTTTTACCGGTAAAAAGCCAACCCTGCGCAGCGTCACTAATGGAATTTTGCGCCACCAAACCCTATACAACAAAATTTAAACCATACAATTTTTTAAAAAAATGTTCGAAAAGGACGCACTTCTACAAAACATATTTCAGTTTTAAGAATTAAAATACACGCTTCTTAATACATAAAATGACGTCATTTGCACCCGCTAAAGTATTCCAGTTTTACGATCCAGTCTTAAACAACATCTATAGAAAAGTATGCATATGATGCCATTATCGCGAATAATACACAAACCCAGCATAAAGCATAGTGTCGTCATTCAAGAAGCAAATCGGGAATCTAATTATTCGTATGCCTTCATTTGTTTCTTTATAATAGCTCTATGTTTTATCGGAAATCATTCATTTAATATTTTTTTCAAAATTCGAAAAATGTTATTACGCACGGATTAATAAAATTGCATTCTTTAAGCTTTTTAATACGGATTAAATAAAACCGGAGAAAATAATTCACACAAATAAAAAGAAAGTGTTGTATCGTGTGTAAAGTAAGTTTGCAATGAACTAAAAAAATTTAATTGATAAATAAAAACAAAATAAAACCAAAATTCACCGGGTTTATAACAGACGATATTATTGACAGCACGTATTTTAATTTCAATTTTTTTTTCAGTTTTTATGAGAAAATGGCAACAAAAAGATACGGTAATCTATTATTTTATTATTTTTCCCTTTACTTTCAAGCATGGAGGAATGAGATAGATGGAGGTGCAGTAAGATGGTTGGAGGTGACGCCAAAAAAGTAACCCTAAAATCCGCTAAAGAAAGCAAAAACAAAACCACGTGCTTTGACACGCCTATCAGTTCAAACCGGTTTAAACCTGTATTTCTTTGCTTTCATTTTTTACTGTCGGAAATTGTTATTCAAGATATGATTAAAATTTCGATAAAAGATGACTTATGCGCTGTTATAGGATGTAGTACTAGATCAGATTGTATCAAAGATACTAATATATCATTTCACAGAATTATTCGATTATTTTATCATATGTATTTTAAATATAAATATCAGAAGCGTCTTTTAAGATTTTACTTGAAAGGGTAACATTCTTTCGTTATTGTCCTAAAATCGTTTGCACTTGAAAATCTAGATTTTCGATTAATATTTGTAATTTAATTTTTCATACATAATTTTAAAAGAATGCTTTCATCATTATATTTTATTTGTTTACATGCAATTATTAATATGCTGTTAAAAACAACTAAAGACGTTTAACTAAATTAGTAGCGATTGATACAGTAAAAAATGGGGGCCTATTTGAAGCGCAGTCACAAAATTTCATTCCATCAAAGAAACTCCATTAATCAGTTTGAATTACTTGAGTTTTGAAACATATTATTATTTGCAAAAAAATAAGTTCCCTGACAGGAAAATTTTAGCTGTAAGAATGAAATTATTATCAATAAATGCTTGGCTCGCATTTGAGTAATTGGACTGGACCTTTCGATATCAAGTTTTATTTTTCACAAAATTGTTATGCATTTCTCAAGGATAACTTTTTCTTTTCAGAAAATTGATACCAAAAGAAAAACAAAACTTCCTTCTATACCATTCCCAAAACTTTCTTCTATCTCATACATGTTAATACTTCAAAATTCGCTATCACACTGCCAAAATTAAATGGCAATCTATACCCATCATGAGGATTCTAAAGATATGAAATTCCGTGCATTAGTTCTTGAGATATGGCTATCGCTGAAATCGTGTAAATCCAGCAAACTGCAGCCTAGCAGCACCACCTATTTGGTGCTTTACACCAAAACCACCAAACAACAACATATGTCAACGTGAAACTGAATCTGAAGTTTGGGGAGGGAGAATCCGTGCATTAGTTTTTGAGATAGAGCTATTGCGAAAATCATAAAAATTCTAGCGTAGCTGCACCACCTATTGGGCGATTAACACCTAAATCTATCAGCAACAACTTGTGTTAACATCTAACTAACTCTGAAGTTAGATGAAAATTCGTGCATTAGTTTCTATTGCGGAAATCGTGAAAAATGCAGCACAGCAACGCCACCTGATGGGCGATTTACACCAACACGCAATCAGCACCAAGTCATATCAAGGACTAACTGAATCTGAAGTTTGATGAAAATCCATGCATCAGTTCTTAAAATAGAGCTATGCGGAAATCGTGTAAAACTTACAAAATGCAGCATGGCAGCGCCACCTGTTGGGTGATTTACACCAAACGTAATAAGCACCAACTCATACTAAGGACCAACTGAACCTGAAGTTTGATGAAAATCCGTATACTAGTTCTTGAGATACAGCTATTGCTGAAATCGCGAAAAATGCAGCATAGCAGCGCCACCTGTTGGGCGATTTACACCAAAAACTAATCAACACAAATTTATATTAGGGACTACATGAATATAAATTTTTATTAAATTCCGTGCATTAGTTCTTGTGATAGAGCGCCCACAAAATTTGTGTCACATACTAACAAGTACTTTAGATACAGTACTGTATCCGAATCTTTTGTGTGTCCTTGTAAATGAACGATAAATACCATGCACATCATATTTCACAGCAAGCACATTATACTAAATCTGAGTAATTTATGCCTATTCCATTCTATTTCAGTAACATAATATCGCTGTAAACAGCCCCCCCCCCCATATTATGTAACGAAATTCTTTTGTGTGGCCCTGTAAATGAATAATAAATGCTTTGCAAACCCCATATTCTGCAAAATGCATGTTTTACTGCACTTTATAAATGAATATTAATTTCTTTATGTTTTAAATTGTCTATCATCATTAAAATGCACTTGAAACGATTTTTCCCATTGACCGTAATGTAACAGATTACTTTTTACCGCCCATGCAAATGAACTATAAGTGCCACACATTTTTTTTTTCAATAGCGATTACGCTATAGTAAACGTCAATAACATATAAAAAATGCAGGGTGATCCCAGTATATTTACAAGAGTTAGAGCTCGGCCAGAAGGCCATACAAACCGAAGACAAACATTTTTCATCTGCGTTGGAAAGGGTTAAAGAAAGAAAACTTTCAATAATACAATTTTTAGTTCTTATCAAATGTTTTCAATATTTTATTTAATCTTATTTTGACATTTATTTATTGCTAATTTTCCAATTCCAATTATTTTAAAAGCAAACATTTATTTTAATAAATAACAACACAACAAAGACCCTTTAAAAAGTGTACCATTTTTTCTTAAAATATACTTCAGCTGTAATTCACCTCTTTGAATTCGTACCTTTTTAACGGCATACTGCAACTCCATCTATCTCTTTCCTCCATGACTTTCAAGAGAAATGGGGTACTTCAGTTGCCACAATTACCAAAAAAAAAAAGGTATTAAAAACTACAAAAAAATTAATATCTCAAAAATAAATTGAGATATAATTGCTTTCAAACAAATTGCTTTTAAAAGTAAATTTTTTTCCCTATACGACGGTGTAAAAATTGAAAATGTACGATGTTTAGAAGTTTAAAAATTTGCAGTGGCGAAAATCACAAAACAGAAATTTCAATTCAAATTTCAAAATGTTGCCATTCGCAAAATGACGTATGCGTCATGCACAGATATGTTTGTCCTTTATAATATACATATTACACATATTTATTATTTTGGTTTATTAAAAAAAAAAAAAAAAAAAAAAAAAAAAAAAGTGGCTATAAAGAGGCCAAGACGTATAAAACGTGGAAACTTTTCCAATAGAGGGACACCAATCGCAGTTTTGTATCAAAGCAGCAAATGTGGTAAATTTCTAATTAAAATCGACAAGTGCAGTAAACGTAGGGTGGATCGAAAAATATACGATTTTTTTTTTAATTACTTTTGGCGCGGGGTGCAAAATTTGCCTTTTATGTAGTCTAGTTTACACCTATTTTTTTTTTTTTTTATTATTATTGAAATCCAATCATATCTTCCGGTGCCCCAAGCGCCCCAAAAATAGTTAAAAATCGAAATTTTTATGAAAATATATATATTTTTTTTATTTTAAATTAGTTTTGGCGCGGGGTGCGAAAGTTGTCTTTTATGTATATTAGTTTACGTGATTTTTTAAACTGAAATCCATTCATATCTTCTGGTGCCCCAAGTGCCCCCAAAATAGTTAAAAAATTAATATTTTATGAAAATTTATAATTGTTTTTATTTTATTTATTTATTTATTTATTTTAAATTACATTTAGCGCCTGGTGAGAAAGTTTTGTATTGGGTGTACTACATAATTGTGTAATTCAGATAATTTTTTATCTAAATCCATTCATATCTTCTGGTGTCCCAAATATAGTTAAAGATTGTAATTTTTAAGAAAATGTATTAAAAATATTTTAATTTACGAAAATTGACAAAGTGTTTAGTTAACAAAGAATAAGCTTATAAGGATTAATAATTTTATAATAATACATGAAGTATAAATTTAAAAATAAAAGCATTAGATCATACAAATTATAAATAATGAACTTACGTAGAAATTTTTTTACTTCTCTGATTTTGATAATTTACATGTTTCTGAAGTTTGTAATAATTTTTCGTGTTAAAATGTTTGATATGATTTTCTATTCAATTTGAAAACTTGTCTCTTTTCATGTCCAGACACACTTTCTGATGCCTCAGACACTAGGCGAATGCATCTTGCAACAGCGTGGGTATGGCATAGGGACGGCGAACCTATGGCACGCTGCAGATTATTTTTGACATGGCATAGGTTTAGGTTCTACATCAAAATATAGTAGAATTTCACAAAACGCATTAATTAATCTAGAATGCATCCTCATTTAGCTAAATATTGGGTCACAAAATTTTAAGATTAAGAGAGAATTAGGAAATTATTGCAAAAGAAAGATAAAAAGCAAAAATAAGGTAATATTATAACAACTTGGAATTCAGTTCCAGACACTAAAAGCTGTAAATTCTATTTTGACAATTTTTTCTGCGACACATTCGTTTCGGAAATAAATAACAACATTCAAGTAAAAACATTTTGACAAATGAGTCCAATTCAACTTGCATTGTCCTAAAAATAATTAAGTACGAAGCTGATATAAATAATTTGGCATCTAAGATGAGACAACAGGAATAATATTTTAAAAATAAATTTCTAAAGTACAACAACAAATATTACCCATATTTTTTGAATGCTAAGAACAAAATTTTAAGCAGTTTTAATTCATTTTTATTTGATCCATTAAATATTTTATTGTTCGCATGTCATGATCACGTAAAATGTTTTTGGAAAAAAATTGGCACGTGGATGTGAAAAGGTTCGCCGTTCCTGGCATAGATACTTTGACCATTCCTTCGTTTTACTTACTTTTGCCATAGCGTCAAATTATTCGCAAGGCACATTCTTTAAAAGAGGTGGTTCAAAACGTCCAACTCGTTGCCAGTTAATAACTCCATGATAATCTTTTGCTTTGAAGTATATTTTCGTTTCTTGAAAAATCCTTATTTCTGATGTTCCTCTATTTTCATTTCTAGCACAAATAAACCTTCGTATTGCTTAGGCTTGATATCCTCTCTG
Organism: Maratus speciosus; assembly: GCA_963932465.1. Classification (NCBI taxonomy): domain Eukaryota; kingdom Metazoa; phylum Arthropoda; class Arachnida; order Araneae; family Salticidae; genus Maratus; species Maratus speciosus. The sequence continues at coordinate 250,399,834 of OZ010793.1, read as the reverse complement.
TCATCTGAGAGAATTGACAATAACAAATTTTCAGGACGAAAAAAGAAGCTATATCGTTGAACAACAGCGTCTACTATCTTTCTTAGATAGGGTTCAAAATAGTGATGCAACGAATAGTGGTTTGGCCGAATAGCCGAATACCGAATATTCGGCTAAGTTACAGCCGAATATTCGGCCTATTCGGCCGCCGAATAATGAACTTATTTTTGCCTAAAAACAAAATATAGTATGCACTATATGCACAATTCTTGTATATTTCACAATTAAAATGTATTGTTTTCTTTTAAAAAATTATTTATATACAAATTTTTAATTTTTTAAAGCATTATTTTACTCTGAAAAAATATTCGGCTATGTTCGGCCTAAAAATTGCCTCAATAATATAATTCAGACCCCTCCCAAAAAATTCTTAGCAAAAGTTCCTCATCAGGTACTGCCTAGTTACATTTTAATAGATATTATGTGTGTTGTTGTTACATTTTAAAATAATGACAAAATTTTAAAAGTACTTGGAAACATAAGTTTCAGCTTTCAGAGGAAATAAAATATAAGAAATCTTAATATCTTAAGAAAAACCACTGATAGAAAGGGTGAAAGGAATATCCTCTAAAATGGTGGAAAGAAATCATTGTAGACTTTATAAAGCTCACTATTAACAAAATTTTTATTTATTTATTTTATTATTTTTTGTTTGTTTGCTATCAGCAGTGAAGCCTCTATAGAAAGTGCTCCTCAATGTGAAGAAGTAAAATAAATTAGTAAGTTTCTTTCCCAGCCACTACTAGAAAGACAACAGTGTCCTTTGGAGTGGTGGACGAAAAATTCGGAAGACTTTCCAAACCTTTCACGATTAGCCAAAAAGTACCTTTCTGCATCAGGAAGTACCATATATAGTGAGATTATTTTCAGAAGCAGGTAATATTTACGAAAAAAAAAATAGACTATCGCCTGAGAATGCTGAATTATTATTATTTCTGCGTCCCAATCTACGTTTATTGAAAACATTTTAATGTTTTTTGAGGCATTACAATGCTACTCTTGAAAAAAAAATATCTAAAACGTAAATGTATACTAATTAAAAGAAGTATTTACATTTCTTTCATTATTTAATAAGAAATAGTAACAGACTTAAAAAAAAATCACTTAAATTATATTTAACTTTTAAGCATATTTTACTTAAAAAGAAAAAATGTATATCCCTTAAGTATTGCAACATATACGACTTAAATATCTTGTACATATAATACATCTATGTCTAATCAATCACATGTTCATGTTCTTTATACGTATAATTCAAAATATTATTGAAAGAAATATTTTTTTTTATGTAACAAGGGTTAAATGTTAAACTTCCCATTATAATAAAAAAATTTTTGAATTAGCTTGTACAGCTGTACTAAAACAATTTTGAATAGATTAATTTTAAATTTAACAGATTATGTTAGTTTATTACATATACTTTTTGTACTTACTAATACCGCATAAAATTTTTTTAACATGATTCCTAAATTAGCCTCTTATATAAAAATGGGTAGATAATACCCATTCGGAGTATGAAAGTTAATGGGAAAAAAAGTGTTAGTTAATTTCAAATAAAATTTTCATTATACATGATGAATATAAATTGTCAAATTAAAAAGTTATACTGTGTAAATATAAAAACATTTATTACAGTATTATTCAGCCAAGGCCGAATAATGGACTTGATATTCGGCCGAAGCCGAATATTCGGCAGACAAGCCGAATGGGCCGAATATTCGTTGCATCTCTAGTTCAAAATATCTAGAAATGCGAATAAGTTTTCAAATATGTCGCGCTCCTTTTATTACGAAGGACTTTGTTTTGATATGGAACTATACAAAGGTCATATACCTCCATAACATATGTTGTAAGAATAATGAGATTCTTAAATGGATTTTCTGTGGCCACATACAACTCTAAAATTCTACATGCAGTAGTCAGCCATTTTGAGTGAACAACTAGACCAAGTTTTTTGTAATGCCGGGTCTGAACCACATTCACAAGGCAATATTGCTATGGAAATATATAACTATTGCTGATCATTGCTGAGAACCATTCTATCTATGTTATCTGGCATATTCTCCACACTTATTGAATAAAAAGAAACTACAGGTAGCTCCTCGCAGGTTTTGATTGCTGTACCAATTGGCCCACAAAAGGTTGTAGAACCAATTGTTGCACCATGTAAAGAATTTAGTAAATGTCGTAAAGGCTCACTTATATCATTTATATAAAGCAAACAAATGACCACTGTAAAAGTCTATTGAGTTCAGCTCCATCAGGGTAATAATTCATCCTTTGTTCCCAATATTTACCGCAATATTCCATATATATACGCAATAACCAACATATTACACACAATAATGTTCCGCCGCATCCAATTACTGTAAGCCCATATAATTGTATGTTATTTGATTAAAAAATATATTATTGCTTTTTTTGCCCCCGATATGCGATTTCTTTCTCAAAGCAAATAAAATGTAGTCTCCAAAAAATAACGTTCCGTTGTATAAGCCAGTCGTTAAACAAAGCAGATGTTTCATTGCACTGTTAAATACTCTACTGCAATTTTTTAAACTTCTAAGCATCGCACATTTTATACCGTCGTATTGGGAAAAAAAAGTACTTGTTAATGCGGTTTGTTTGAAAACTGCATCTCAATTTATTTTTGAGATATTAATTTTTTTGTAGTTTTAGAGCCATTTCATTAATTTCGACAACTCTCCATTTCTGTAGAAAGTAAAGAATAAAAGGTTGGAAAATAGTAATTATATCTTTTGTTACCATTTTCCCATAACTACTGAAAAAAAAATGTAATTAAAATACGTGCTATTTTGAAAAAAATATAAATGAATGATTTCTGATAAAACATGGAGCTATTATAAATTATATTTAATTTAATTATATATATTACAAACAAATGAAGGCATATGAATAATTAGATAGCCGATTTTTTTTGTCGAATTTCTCGAGTGACATCCCTTTTTTTTTTTTTTTGGATTTGCGTAATATCCAGCGATAGTGACGTCATACGAATACTTTACAGTATATGTTGCCTGGATCGTAAATGAGGAATTCTTTATCTATATTTATATACATGTGAAACTTCTTTTAAGGGCTACCCCTATTCAAGGGTCACTTCTATTAAGGGCGAATATTTTTAGGAACGAAAACTTTTCCCATAGACATAAAGTTAAATTTACTCCTATTAGGGGACGCACCTACCCCTCATAAAGGCCAATTTTTTATATGTACTTTAAATCCTAAACAGGTGTATTGATTTTCTGGATCAAAAGATAAGAGTTCAGCAAACAACTGCACTTGCAACAAAGAAGGCAGGGGGAGATGGGGAGGATTTAGTAACACAGTGAAGGACCACAAAGATGTTCCTCACACTTTGTTCGACTTTTCAACCTGTAGGGGTTGGGTTGGAGGGGAAACTTGACCATTTGTTGTGGGCACACAAAGGATAACAGGTTATCTAGAAATACAGAATCCACATTTACTAAAACTGTGAATGCATATTGAAGCACAATTTTAAAACCTGTCAGGAAACGCTAACAGAAATAAATAAACTAATGTCTTATTCTAAGGTATTAATGGATGATTCAAATTTAAGTAATTTGTTCCATAAAGTAAAAGAATCATTAGAAACCAAAATTATCTGCAAAAAATTTTTGAAAAGCTTCAATAGAAAAAAATTTCAACCATGTATAGAATTTGAAAATGTTAATAAACAGTTTTTTTTTTTTTTTTTTTTTTTTTTACGTATATAGGTTTTGATTTCCTTATTTTAGTTTTTTTTGTTACCCCTATTCAAGGGCCACCCCTCATAAAGGCCAATTTTAATAGAACGGCAGGTGGCCCTTACAGAGAGGTTTCACTGTATATATGTTTTTAATCTGGGGCGACACTAAATTCTGAAAAAGCAGAATTCCCGTTTTCTAGTTTATGGCTTTAGCTTCTCTTGTTGCAACTGAAACGTGTCTAATATACTGAGAGTAAGGTTCCTTTACAAGAGTATAATATTTCTCCTTTGTGGTTTTTGTGTAAAACTGTGTGCCCTTCATCACTTGCACTTTTGTGTAGTCTTTTCTATATAGTATGAAAAATAGTTTTATTCATTTAATAATAAACGATAAACAATTTTTCATATTTTATAGAGAGTACTTTTTAAGCCATTCAAATGATTCTTTAACTCTTATTTTTATTTATAATTTTTTGTTCAGAATTTGCATAAAAATCGACATTCGGCAAATATTTAAGTGTCTTATGCACCGGGAAAAAAATATCGAATTTGAAAATTTTTGCATATATGCTAGTATGCTTAATAGATAACTTCCGTACCCCGCGCCAAAAGTAATTTAATATAAAAAAATAACAAAATACAGTCGAACCCGGTTAAGACACTTTTCAAGAAAGTGGACAAAAGTCGCGTATTAAATGTGATTTGTATAATGTCTCAGAAAATTGGCTTATTTACACATTTACTCGTCCAAATGAAATTTTGAGCTTTCATTTACATGTTTACGGTCTAAAATTTTCTTTTTCACCTATAATAGATTAAAACTTAATTGTATTCCGTTTGATTTTTAAGGCCCGGATAGAGTAATAACGGAAAATAAATAAATAGGATATTGTCAATTAATACGTTGCAACAAAAAATAAAACAAAAAAAACTATTTTCCTACTAGACAAATTTTTGTAACACAAAAAAAAATATAGTATATTAAATCTTTGAAGCACAACCCAGATTTTAAAAACACATTTAGTACTTGTAATAATGAGTTCCATTATAATCTATCCTTTTTTTAATATACGAAAAACTATCCTTATTAATCTTTATGTAAAAAATATTGTTTGCATGGCAAAAAGTAAAGAAAACATGAAAACGTAAAAGGTTAACCAACCGCAGTCGTATTTGTTTAATCTTTACGAACTTCATTTTTTGTTGCCTATAACATGCATAATAAAACATATTCGTGATATAGCGTACATTTAAAGCCTCACTAAAACAGGTATGGCCATCTCTAATCATAATAATTTTTATGGCGTATCTGAGTAACCTGAATTCTTCTATATCGCCCCCATTGTTGACATTTGATTTTTGTTGTGATCAGAGAAACACTGAACACAGCGAATTATGCCATGCCAATCAGCACGGCGCGGCGGTAGATCATTGGCAAAGATTAAAATTTTTACATCCCTGAGCCTTGCTAAGTTACATTTTGTTATCACCTTAGTACCAATTTTTGATAATTTTAAAATCCTCCATTTCATAGGCCAATTTTAACTAGAAACTTTATTTAATAAAAATTTCAAATTTAGACAGGAAAAGAACAGCAACAAATTCAATAAATCTAACATCTTTTTGACCTTTTCAATAACAAATTTAAAAGAAAAACATTTTCTGCATAAAAATCACAGTAAAAATTATATGTTCAAAGTATTGTGGGTTTTTATTTATTTTTGGTCTTAAGATTTTATTGAAGTAACTATCACATGGATGTTGACATTTATACTGTGATCGGATAGAGATCGAACATAGCAAATTATGCCCTGTTGCACAGCGGTAGATCGATTAACATGCTGAGCACCAGATTTTTGAGCACACATTTTGAGATCCCCGAGTTTTGCTAAATTACATTTTATTATCAATTCAGTATTAATTTTTGATAATTTGTAAGCCTTCCATTTCATATGCCAATTTTAACTAGCATTTTTATTTAATAAAATGTATCTTATTCATAAATGGCATTTATTTCAAATTGATTACAAAATTTCAGGTATGAAATATATTTATGCTATGAGTGAAGAGACTAGGAACAAATGAAATGCACACAGCACAGTAATCTAGAATGAATCGTATAAAATTCATGTGACAGTTAAAAATTTAAATATTTTTAAAAGCAACAAAAATGTGGGAGAAATACACTGTAAAGTGTATGAATGGGAGTCAACCAGAAAATCAACAGTTTCCCACCGAAATTTGGAGGATTGGCATCTTGGAGCTACATTTATGGATTGAAAAGTGTAATTCAACTTCAAATGGAAGTTTTTGTAGATAAAAAAAAATGGATACTGAAATGATAACAAATTGCAAATCTATACTAATAAAAGAAAGTTTCATTCTATGTGTTTGTCTGTCTGTTTGCAATGCCTAACGAAATCTACTGCACGTACAAAGCTGAAAATTTTTGTGAGGGTAGTCGAAGGCCTCTCCTGGTGCACTGAGACTCAGAATTTTAAATTTCTAATAATTAGGAGAGTTATTAATTAAAAACCACAATTAAAATAATGGAAAATATTTATAATTCAACTAAAGTATGGATTTTAATCAGACCGCAAATAACATTCTTTTTCAACCTCCACAAGAGAGGGAAGGGTTGCCAAGGTGATAAAAAACACAGATGATTTTTATATTGGGATTGTTTCGCAGGGTATAAAATTTTTACAAATACTGCATTTATAGATTTGAAATTTATTCATCTATGCGTATTTTATGCTGATTCCAAGTATGTCATTTTCTTTAAAATCGGTTAGTTTTTTTAAATGAAAAATAAATGCTTTCAATTTCTTATCAGCAGAAAACGAGAGACAGTCTGTCTGTGGTAAAACAACGATAATTTTCACAGTGGGATTGTTTCGTGGTATATAAAATTTTTACAAATTGCATTTATAGATTTGAAATTTATGTATCTTTGCTTATTTTTTATCACTGAATCCAAATATGTAATTTTTGTCAAAATCTATGAATAACCTTTCATTTGATCAAAAAATCAATTTTTTAAAGGAAAAAATTTCCCACAGCAGATTATTTAAATCTTTCTTTACTAATTATCATAAATTTTAAGCCTGATTTTTTATTATATATAGGATATATAAAAAGATTAAAAATATATTATGATATTGACTAGCGGGCTTAGCTTGCTATTTAGGTTACAATTATAAAAATCTAAAATCATAACGTTTTCTACAATAAATATCAATTTAGATCTGATTTTACGAAGCCCTCTGATAAATATTATTTACAAAATATAAAACTTTCAAAATGGGAGGAGGGGTGTATTCCGGGAGCATAACATTAGTCTCTTGAGCGGAAAATTTTTTAATTTTTTAAGAACCCTTCATGTGATCTATCATTGGAAAAGCCTTTGTCTACTCTTTCACATTATGAACCTCCATTATCCCTTTTCCCCAATTTGTTATATTTGTGGGGATGGGGAGGAGAGTGAACGACTTGATTAAAAAATATCGCAATTAGTCCACATCGCAGATATTGTGATAGAGATTAATTCCAAACATGATGATTAACTTAATAATGACACTCTATGCCATTGAAGTAAAATTATGAGTAGCACATATCACTACTTTCGATTAATAATTTAAGATATTTTTAAATTTCATTTTAAAGTATCTCGGGTTCTATGGGCTAAATGACGATGAGGTTTTGTTCAATCGACTGGATATCAATAGCCTTACATATTTTAGTTCTTTTTTCTCCACCAGGGGCGCTTTCCTATCTTGAGTCCTACGGGCCCGGTCTCAACGGGGTTTGGTTCATTCAACTTGGTTTTCGATGGCTTCGTTCTGAAGATGGTTTGTTTAGAACAGAGTGCGTTCCTTGGCAATAGAATTTGGAATTAACTGATTTGACAGAGAGTGCGCAATATGCCTACTATATGGTGTCACAAGTAGCTGAACACGTGTCAGCATTTCGTTCTGAAAGTGTTTTGTTTAGAACAGAGTGTGTCCCCTGGAATTTAGATCTAACAGATTTTACACAGTACGCAGTATGCCTGTTATACGGTACCGAAGGCAGTAGGGACCAGTGTCGGATGTTCATGTAGGACATATTGCTCTCCCTAGCAGTGAAAGATACAAGATTATCCAGCAATAATCAGTTTTAAAATTAAAGAATTTCACTCAGGATTTCGATGTGAAAAAAAAATGATTACGCATAAGTCATTGATTTTTATAGATACATCAATATTTTAGCACAAAAATTATCTAGTCGTCGGAAACATAATGCATCCCCCCCCCCCCTCCCTTTCGTTTCCTGTGGCAGTTATCTCAAGCCTTTTTACTGCTAAATATCAGGGTTTTTATTATTTATTTTATTTTTATACTTTTTTAAACTGATTTTACCCACAATCAGCGGGCACATATTTGAGCCATCAATTTCGAGTTGAAGATATAAAATACAAATTTAACCCTTAAATACTGAAAGGTTTTTGGTAGAAATGAAAAGTTTTGGTGGTTTTGCCTAATTAATAGAATCGTATTTGTTGGAGAAAAAATATCCCATGTCAGGTTATGCCAAGGAATGCTCTACACTAAATCATACAAAGAAAGAGGAAAATGTTTTTCATTTTCTTTAGGATCAACTACACCATTGTGTATGTCAGGTCTTAAACGGATTAAGAATATTATCACGGGCACGGGAAAAGCTAAGCAGGTCAGCTAGTCATGAAATATTGCAACAGGGTATTCAGTTAAAGAAAAAAATAAAAAGGGAAAGAGTCAGCAGATCTGTGTTGATGAAAAAATAATTTTTTACCAAAAATAGTAGCTGAAATTGGAAAATAGTCTCCTTTTCTTTTATTTTTCTCCGAAATAGTCACTTTTGAAGGATTCTGGGCCAAAATAGTAGCCATGGTAGCCTGATGCTGAAAATAGTCGATTTTAGTAGCATGTGACAGCTCTGAAATGAACGGATTAAAAAAAAAATATGTAAACTAATATACATAAAAGACAAATTTCGCCACCCGCGCCAAAAGCAATTTTAAAAAAAATTGTACGTTTTCATACAAATTTCATTTTTTATCTATATTTCAGGCGCTTGGGGCACCGGAAGATATAAATGGATTTTAATAAAAAAAAATAATACATGTAAACTAGTATACATAAAAGGCAACTTTTGCACCTCACGCCGATTCGATTATCCACATTTCAATTGCTCGATCCACCCTAACAACATACCCAGAATTTGGCTCAGTTTGCTTAAAGAATCATAAAACACGGCAGCGTTCGAAATCATTGGTGGTCCGCTGATTTGAGACCACTAAAAATTCAATCGGACCATTAATTAAATAAATTTAGTGGTCCGCAGGACCAGTAACTTTTCTCCCTCTCTGACAGGTAAACGTACATTTTCCCGTTCCATAGAAAATCGTAACCAAACACAAACCACGGAATTTTATTTTATTTAAAAGAATAAATAAAAAAAATGCATTAAAACTTAGTCAGTTGAAATAAATAATCGGAAATAAAATACATAAATAATAATTTTATAGTTTTTGTTTATGTACTGTTTATTTAATTTTTAGAAAATTATAATTTTACAGTTTATTATGCCGAAAATTTTGGGTAACTGAAAGGAAGTTTGGTTTATATTCTAGGAGGAGGGGGGGGGGGATGTCACTGAAAGGGTTAAAGGTACTTAATAGAATTTTATGTAGCGGGCCAGTGACGATGTCTGCGGACCAGTAAACTCTGATGTTTAGTGGTCCTTGGGACCAGTGACTTTTTTTTATCAATTCTATCGCTGAACACGTAATATTCCACTTCCCTCTACAGTCTATATCCATATTTTTATTTTCCCAATGGTTTCCGGATATAAAAATTGACTTTCACTTTCACTGCTTTAGACACCAACTACGTGAAATTTGAAAATAAGACGTTTGTATTTTTTTATTCTTGACGAAGGCTATGCATATAGTTGAAAGTACTAACTATATTAAAGTAATTTACACATTTTAAAATATTTTTTCATATTTTAAATAATTTGCGCATAGTGTAATTTTAAGTTAAAACAAAAGTTCCGTATGTCCTATTACATAAGTTAATTACTGCAGAGTTTAAAAAATGAATACATTGACGTTTGCTTTGATTTTACGGTTTTATCTTTTATAACTTTTATTTCCAAGTCCTTTCGAAGTTCAGTAATAAATGCAATTTTTTTTTTTTGAACTGGAACAAATAATGACGATTTTATTAATTTATTTCTTTGAAAGTTTCCTGACAGAATAGGGTAGGGGAGTTTACTCACTGTCATTCTTAATTTGTCATCAGAGTTCAATTAATTGCCTAAAAAGGCACAAAGGGGTAAACACTTAAAAGTTACTGGAATAATAATAATAAAAAAATCTAAACTTAATTTAGAAGTTCGATGAATAATGCGCTCTCCGGAATTATTTTTCTAATAAAACTTTGTTCCAGCGACCAGGAAAAAACGGAATTTGTTTAATTTTCTTCAAAGAAATGGGTCGCTTATGGAGGGAGTTCAACTGAGATGGTCTCTGAATGGAGGTAAAATTAGTATTGAGCCTATGGGAATAAATTTCGTTCCATGAAAAAAATGGTCGTTCAGGGAGGTGGTCGCTTAATGGAGGTGGTCTCACAGGGAGGTTTCACTGTAATTGTATTTGGTACATTAATTTAAAAAAATAAAAATTCAGATATTGAGATCCATATATCACGTTCATATTCACAGTCATATTCACGTTCAATAAATAGAGTCAAAATAATTAGTCCAGGTTGAAATAATAACCTTTTGTACGGTAGGGTTTCCAGGTTGTACGGTGTACGTTTAAATTTGTGTACGATGATTTCTTCCGTTTTTCTAGCACATCTTGCTTAGGATTGTTTCAAGATTTTTTTTTTTTTCAGTTTGTTTCAAAATTTCACCTTTTGCCTAGTAGCGTTAGATATTTTGAACTTGACATTAGTTTAGATTATAAGTATTTACATTATAAAAATTTTAATTTATTATATCTGTATCTTAACTTTTAATATTTTGTTTGATTTATTATCTTCTTTTCGCTTAAATATAAATATTTATTTTTGAAGAGTGTCCATTATTAAAATTTTCGTGATCATCATTGAATTGTAAGATATTTTGATTTATTTTCGTTCTTACAATTCAATTAATTTTACATTCACAGGCTCCAAAATTAGTTAAACAATGTAATACAAATACAGTTGGTAATGATTAAATCGATTAATTAATAATCTCTATACAAACTTGTTACGAAAACTTTACTGGCACATACAGCATAGTTTAGTATGATATAAAAAAGGACGATAGCCCGATAAAACCAAAAATAATTAGTGTTAATAAAAATCTTCCGTTTTTTTTTTCCCAGATAAATCTGGCAACCCCATTGTACGGTCAGTGGTGAAACAAATTGTGCATTAGTATGTAGCCGGTACTTTTCAATTATACCAACACTATACCAAAATGTATGCTATTGCTGACTTTTTAAGAACCTTAGCAATTTGGCTAATCAGAAGTAAAAAACATTCGCCAAATGAAAAAAAAAAGCAAAATTAATTCATTGTGAAACAAAGAAAGTTAGATCTTTAACCCCTTCACGTATCCCCCCTTATTTTCAATATGATCTAAAATAGCCAAAGTTTTTGAAACTGTTTCAGGGTTCGTACACATTTCTTTAAATAAAAATCAAGTACTTTTAAGGACTTTCAAGGACCAAAACCAAAAAAATTTAAGGACCTTCAAATTAAATAAACTAATAAATTATAACATGCATTTTTTAATAAAGAGTTTCTTTCATTTTTGTAAAAGTTTTAAATATTCAAACGGACGGGAAGGGGGGGGGGGATTTCACCATGTGGCAGTAGAAATTTAGAAAATTTTAAAATAACATACAGCAGAAGAAAAAAACTAGTCAGATGTGCAAATCCCAAAACTTTCTTCTATCTCATACATGTTAATACTACAAAATTCATTATCAGAGTGCCAAAATTAAATGGTCTATGCCCCTCATGAGGATTCTAAAGATATGAAATTCCGTGCATTAGTTCTTGAGATACGACTTGAAAACCGTGTAAATCCTGCAAAATATAGCATAGCAGAACCACCTGTAGGGTGATTTACACCAAAACCTAATCAGCAACAACTTATGTAAACATCTAACTGAATCTGAAGTTTGATGAAAATCCGTGCATTAGTTCTTGCGATATAACTATTGCAGAAATCGTGAAAAATGCAGCATAGCAGCGCCATCTGTTGCGAGATTAACACCAAACCATGATCAGCACCTATAATTATCAAGGTATACCTGAATCTGAAGTTTGATGAAAATTCGTGCTTTAGTTCTTGAGATATAGCTATGGCGTAAATCATGAAAAATGCAGCATAGCAGCATCACCTGTAGGGCGATTTACATCAAAAACTAATCAACACTAATTTATATCAAGGATTAACTGAATATAAATTTTTATTAAATTTTGTGCATTAGTTCTTGAGATACACCACCCACAAAATTTGTGTCACATACAGACAAACAGAGTCAGACTTATTTTGTAAAAACATGTTTTTCAGGATATCTGACCCCTAAAACGTGTAAATCAGTCGAAAATTTTCCTGAATCCAATACTTTCTTATTGGAAAGATAAACAAAGAGGAGAAACATAATTTTTTCTTATTATTGAGGGGGGGGGGGGGTAGTTTAACAGATTTATAATTAACTTACAGTTTAAAAGACTTTAAATTTTGTATGCTTGGAAAGTAAGGGGGAGGGCGGGGAAACGTCAATTTCGGTGGAGGGGGGAGTAAAACTGTAAGATCGATTAGTTATTGTTACAATAAATTAACTAATGGAGCAGAAAAAGTTTTAAAAAAAGCAATGATTTTTAAGATTTTAAACTTTATAAGTTGAGGGGGCAAAGGGACAAGCATATTTTTTAAAATTTTTTAGGGAGGGAGGGAGTTTATTAGATGACTTATTTATTTACCTTACAAGATAATACAAGATTTTTAATTTCCAAGAAAAAAAAAAAAAACTGAGAGGAGTTTTAAAGACTATAAATTCCATGTGTTCTTTAAGTGTGTGTGTGTGTGTCGGGGGGGAGGGGGGCAAAAGGAAAATTCCAATTTCGGGTGGGAAGAGAAATCTTGATTGATCATTTATTGTGGCAATAAAATGACAAAGCAAAAAAAAAAAAAATAATTAAACAGTTTCGAAGAGTTTTTAAACTTTGAGTACTGTGGGGGAGCAAAGAAAAACAGAGGAAGATAAATTTTAAGGGTGAAATTCAGGTGAAATTTTAATGAAATGTGATGGAATGAATTGTTACAGAAATTTAGGACAGATTATTTATTCAATATAAAGTAAGAAATAGAGTACAGGTATGAAAGTGCACTAACGTCATTTTGTAGCAGTTTTGTAGCAGCAAAAATCGAATTTTGGAGCAGTAAAATCTATTTTTGTAGCAGCAAAAATCTGATTTTGTAGCCATAAAAACTGTTTTTGGAGCAAATTGAAATTCTAATGCTAATAAAAAACAAATTTGCGTATTTTCGCGATCTTTTGATGAAATTTGCATATTTCTTGCGATCTTTTGGCGAAATTTGCGTATTTCTCGCCATCTTTTGTCGAAATTTGCGTATTTCTCGCGATCTTTTGGCGAAATTCGCGTATTTTTCGTGATCTTTTGACGGAATTCGCGTATTTTTCGCGATCTTTTGACAAAAGTCGCGTATTTTTTGCTATCCTTTGTTGAAATCAGTGTGCTGTTCGCTATTTTTTGACGAAATTAGCGTTTTTTTTTAATCTTTTGACAAAATTTGCGGTTTTTTATGACCTTTTGATGAAATTTGTGGTTTTTTACGAGATCTTTTAACGAAATTTGCGTTTTTTCACAACCTTTTGACCCCATTTTGTTCGTTTTTAGAAGTAATTGGTAATCCTTTGACAAAATTAACGGGGTCTTTTTTTCGCTATGACAAAATTCGCATGTTTTTCACGATCTTTTGACGAAATTTGCGTATTTTTGGCAATCTTTTGACAAAATTAGCGTATTTTTCGCGATCTTTTAACGAAATTCGCGTTTTTCACAATCTTTTGACAGCGTTTTGTTCGTTTTTTGATGAAGTCAACTATCTTTTGACAAATTGCACATTTTTTTCGCGATATTTTGACGAAATTCGTGTGTTTTTGGCAACTTTTTGATTAAATTTGCGGGGTCTTTTCGCCATCTTTTAATAAAAATAGGGTTTTTACGATCTTTTGATCGTGTTTTGACGAAATTAGCGATCCTTTGGCAAAATTCGCGATCTTTCGACAAAATTTGCGCGTTTTTCGCGATCTTTTGACGAAATCATGCGTTTTCCGCGATCTTACGACAAAATTTGCGTGTTTTTCGCGATCTTTTGACGAAATTTGCATGTTTTTCGCGATCTTTTGACGAAACTTATGGTTTTTTTGCGACCTTTTGATGAAATTTGCGGAGTTTTTTCGCCATCTTTTAACAAAATTATCGTTTTTTGGATCTTTTGACCGCGTTTTGTTCGTTTTTGACGAAATTAGCGATCCTTTGACAAAATTCACGTTTTTTTTCGTGATCATTTGACAAACATCGCATATTTTTCGAGATCTTTTGACCGCGGTTTTTTGCTTTTTTGACGCAATTAGCGGCCTATTAAAAGGTTAAAAATGGATTTTTTTTTGTTTCTCGGATCGACGAAATCGTACAAAATTTCATCTTGGCACTAAGTACGTTTTGGCGCAGGTTTGGTGCAAAATGAAAAAAAATAGCGGTTTCGTAGAAACTTGGAGCAGTAAAGCGATTTTGGCTTCGTCTGGCGCAATTGGCGCAGGTCTTACATCCCTGAGAGTAGAAAAAGGTTAAAAAAAAGTTTTTAACTTTGATATTACGAAGGCGGACGTGAAATTTCAGAAGGGGAGGCAAGGCGGGATTAAGATTTTTTTAAAATCAGAAATTAAAAGAAATGCAGAAGAGTTTTACCTTTCATTAAGAATTAATATGGGAGTAGAATTAAGCACTTTTAAGGACTTTTTTCAGATTTTGCATGAAAATAAGCACTTTTAAGCACCAAAAATTTCCTTTGAAAAATTTAAGCACTTTTAAGGACTTTCAAGTGTGTTTACAGATCAGTTTTTCATCTAAATTTAATTATCTGCTTCAGAAACTAAATAAATAACTTTATTCTAAATGTCTTGCGCAATCAAGAAAAAAATTTAAAAGCTGATTTAACTCAATAAAATGTTATGAAGTAAAGCTCCCAATCCCTGTTAACTCAGGATTTTAATAGGGATGGGACGAATAGTGATTTGGCCGAATAGCCGAATACCGAATGAATATTCGGCCAAATTTTAGGCCGAATGCCAACATTTTTTTCCAATAAAGGAAATAGCTTTTGATGATATATAATTTAAAAAATAGGAACTCATTAATCATTACTACTCTTAAATGTACTTAAAATTTTTTTTTAAATTTGATAAACTTATTTTAGCACAAAAAATTATGAAATCGCATTATATGCTTTTATTCTAAGGTACATCAAATTGATTTTCAGTAAGTCAGGATGGTAAATTATTTCTATTAAAAATAAAGAATTTACTTCACTTTTACTATCAAATGATACTTTTATCCTTTCTTGCATTCAAAATCAATAATATTCTTACAAATTATTTGAAAAAACGTTTAAACACAAAATAAAACAAGCAGATTTGACCATACGTATACGTTTCGTGAGTACTAGGACTCACATCCTCAGTGTAAAAACTTTAAAAACAATATCCCCCCCAACTGCATGTACGGTGAAAAAAACCCAAATGTCAAAACATAATACCAAAAGACCATCAAGTTCTAACAGCCAATGAAATTAATGCGGAAGTGAAGTGTCGTGACACAACAAATCCATCCAGAAAGTTGAGATGTATGGTGTACTAGATAAATCATTAACCAAGGAGTCTTTAAATTTATGGATATGAATAGCCTCAAAAAAGTCTAAATCCAGAGGAGTAATGCATTTCTTGATAATGGTAGCTGAGTCAAAATTAAAATTATGCCCCCCCCCCCCCCCCCCAGTAATGAGAGGCGATAGTGGATTTCTGTAATTCTTTTTTCTTTACATAGTTTCTGTGTTCATTGATTCTGTAACGGAGTTTTCGTTTAGTTTGTCCAATGTAGGACAAACCACATTGGCATTGAATGTTGTAAATGCCCCAATAATTATGTGGAGGAGTTTGGTCCTTAAGTTGCGAAAAAGATAATTTATTAACCGGCATAAAAACCACATTAAAATCATAATGTCTTAAGATATTAGCCATCTTAAAGCTAATGCTATTATAAAATGGTAAAATGATAAGGTTGGAAATGGAAACCGCAGTAATAGGAGAACTCCTATTACTCCTATTACTGCGGGTAACTCTTAAAAGATATTTCACCGAGGAAATATAAAAGGATCGTGCACCCATAGTGAATTCTTTTCTTCCCTGTTCGTCTAAAAGCTTTAATTCCTTTTCAGTATCTGAACCAACTGCGGCAAGAACATCAAATTGTTGTACTCTTTTTTCATGCACAGGGGTCTCATCTACTTGAATGGAATAAAAAGAACCACATTTATTAACTTCTTCAATCAACTTTTCTTTCAGAAATGGTCCAATCCCATCTGAAATAATATATGATAGCTGCTTAGTCCTGGAAACTGAAAATTCACTTGCAAGTTTTGAATCTGGAAACATTTTAGGAAATATTTCACTAGCAGTGTTACTGAAGGAAAATGGAATGTTGCATTTTGCAACTGCTAAAGTAAACAGTGTCTCTGCTACAGCAACCTTATCTTGCTCAGTGAGCTGCTGGCAGTTCTTTTGCATTAAATCCAATCTTTTCTGGACAGTTTTTTTTTTTATTTGCCCAGAACTATCTCTAATTTTATTACAGTTTTCCACATGTTTTTTTAATTCAGCATGGCGTTTAATAGCACTCACACCATGTTGGTTGCACTTTATTATCATGTCACATATAGTGCATAACCCTTCTTCTGGTTTGAAACCAGATGTACACCAATCAGATATTAGATCATTGTTGCAATCTCGCTGCTTTAAAATATCTGGATTAAAGCGAGTGCATCTTTCTGGAAAGAAAAAAAAACAATAAGCATGCTGTCAGATAAATGGAAAATACTAAGTATAGGATCCGTTATCCGGAATCCTTGGGACCTGGGGCATTCCGGATAAGGGGTTTTTCCGTAATTCGGAACACTACCACAAATATTTTCTAATGTACATAAATATGAAATAAGGTAAGCATAAATAATATTAAAAATTCTGCATTACACATTTGTTGAATTAATTCAATAAAACACAATTAAGGAAAAGTTTCATTAATTTTTATTTACAAAAAAAAAAAAAGTTAAGTAATAATTTTAAATTATAATAAAACCAACATATAAACAAGATCAAAAATAAAATTTCGTTTTGGGGTTCAGATGCAGATGCTTAGGAATTAGTTTTTTGGAAAAATCCTTTTGAAGTTGGCTGCTTGTAACGTTTCTCTTTTACAAGCTGGTCTTGAATTTTATATAAGGATATTATTTGAAATAACTTCTTTGTACCATGCCTTGAATTAATTGTTGAGTGTAAAATATCATTTGTTCATTAGATATTTTTTCTACCTCCTCATTCTTGTCATCATCATCACTACTATCATCAGATGCATCTTAGTCATCATTTAACAAATTTTACTGTATGTCATCTGATGACTAAGTGGAGCATTATTATCTATATTGAAACAAACTTGAACTGCATCTTTATCCAATAATTGAGGAGGGAGGGAGGGGAATATATTGAAAGTTGACTTTTTATTTATTTTTGTTTTGTTTACGAATTTATCGCATGGAAAGCGGACAGAAAAATACAAGAGGCAAAATTATCAACACTTAAAAGGCAGATTTCCGCAAATTCGCGGAGATAAAGAAATGCATAATTATTGTAATATTCCATTAACCCACCCTCCCCTATTTTGTAAACAAATTTGATATTTAAAAAAAATCCCACGAAAGCACCCTCTCCCCACCCCCCCCCCCTTTCCAAAAAAAAAAAAAAAAAAATCGCTATCTGATTCCGGATACCGAAAATTATCCGATTCCGAATCTCTGCTTTCCTTCTGTTCGATGGACGCAGCTGATCACGGTAAAACGAACGTTTCTCTCATTCTCCTAATTGGCCGAATTGTGGGTGCGCCTTTAGATGACGTCAAAGGTCGAAGCTTGCCAACACATTTTCGATCGTGGAAAACGCGTCCAAATTCTAAGTGATGTTTCGAAAATATTTTATTTCAAAAGGTTAAAATTAAAAATTTTTATAATGGATTTTAGCGTTTGAAACAGAAAAATACGAAATTTAAGAATGTGTAGTTAGTTTTTCCATATTTCTAAAGGTTATGCCGATGCGAAGTCATAAAAATGATCGAAAAGAGAACTTATGTCCGATGATTGCGTACGTTCAATTCTTATCTTTCACCGGAGCGTCATAAGTGGGTCGCAGGGAGAGCGCGCTTTTTAAGTTCTGTTTTTTAAGTATCTCGGTTAACAACAGGGATGTAGTGGAGGGTATACGGGGGTATACGCCGTATACCTGCTGGATTTTTTAAATTAACACCGTATACCCTCTGTTTCTCAAGAAAGCTATAGTATATAGGCTCTAGGGTATACGCTCCACCTTGAGCGTATACCCTCTGCTTAGAGCGCATACCCTCTGTTTTATTTACGACTACACCACTGGTTAACAAAAAAAGAAAAATCTGAATATCAGGGTAGGTTTTGGACTATTCTTTTTCTTATAAACATTTTCGGATTTCAACAGGCGGTAGATTTCGATAGCCACTTTTAATCCCTGTAAGCGGCCTCTCTGATTACTTTACGATTTTTTGCCGTGTTTGGGGGGGGGGGGGGGAGAAATTAATGGGATATTACGGTACCTTGAGGTGTATGAGAAAAAGTTTAAAATATTCAAAATATCGATTTATAAAGCATGCTAACTCTTCAATAAAATATGAAAAAAAAAAAAAAACTGCAAATTTTTATGAAATGAAAGTTTTTACTAAGTTTCGGTTTCGGATCGTTTAGCGTTCCGGATATCGGGACGCCGGATAATAGATCCTATACTGTACTCTAAGCAATGATAGATGTAAGGGGCGGTGGTTTGGGGGGGGGTAAGCAACCAAATCTACCTTTGAAGACTCAATACATAAACTCATACATAAACAATATTCAGCAGTCCAGTGCAACCAACATGTTTGGGGTTTACAGCTTTCCCCTCCAAAGAAACTCTAAATTTAAAAGTTAAAGTTATATAAGCAATAAAGTCAGTCAAAATTTCTGGGGCAGGGTGAACCACCAAATCCCCCTTGACTATAGCCTTGTATTGGGGCGGGGGTAAGGAATTTCAGGGAGGGGTATTGCAGGATGACAGGTCAGAAATATCTTTAGAAATAAAAAAGTTTATGGTTTGATCAATGGGAGGAGAAGGTGGAAATTTCAGAAAAAATTAATATTTAATCCAAAAGTCTAAGAATCTAATAGTATTTCTTTTATTTTTCTATTTATTTGATAGATTTTGAGTTGTATTAGATTGCTACTGAATAACCAGCGATCATCATATCCCGAAAATTTGTTCAAAACAATTTTACTGCATTTTCAGATAGATTCTTTAAGAGGACAGGCATGAGATTGCAAAAAGATAAAATAAGAAAAGGCACATGAAATGGGAAAATGAGAAATTATTTAAAATAGCGCACCTATAAGACAATTGAATTAATACGATTATTTTATTTGCAATAAAATAGACAATATTTTTGTTTAAATGCTGCTTTATTTGGGGGGGGGGGGGAGAGAATCAAATTAATAATTTATACAAATACTATAATTCTGAAATAAAAATTTTTATTTTTAGTTCATAATTCTCATGTGCAATGTTTTACACAGCAATCTTAGCTAGTTGTCCAATTCAAATTTTAACATGCTTTCACTCAAACCATCACTTAATAAACATGGCTAGCTAATGTTTAACCTGCTATTCAGCAAAAGAAAAGCTGGTGAAAAGTAATGTTGCACCAAATTTTTTCGCGCTCCTTTGACTAAATTCGCGTTTTTTAGCTATCCTTTGACGAAATTCGCTTTTTTTAGCTATCCTTTGACGAAATTCGCGTTTTTTCGCGATCCTTTGACAAAATTCGCATTTTTCTGTGATCTTTTGACGAAATTCGCATTTTACCCTCACGATCCTTTGACAGAATTCGCGTTTTCCCGCAAACTTTTGACGAAATTCTCGGTTTTTCCGCGATCTTTTGAAAAATTTCGGAGTTTTTCCGCGATCCTTTGAAGAAATTCACGTTTTTCTGTGACCTTTTGACGAAATTCACACTTTACCCTCATGATCCTTTGACAGAATTCGCGTTTTCCCGCAAACTTTTGACGAAATTCGCGGTTTTTCCTCGATCTTTTGAAGAAATTCGGAGTTTTTCCGCGATACTTTGAAGAAATTCACGTTTTTCTGTGACCTTTTGACGAAATTCGCACTTCACTCCCATGATCCTTTGACAGAATTCGCGTTTTCCCGCAAACTTTTGACGAAATTCGCGGTTTTTCCTCGATCTTTTGAAGAAATTCGGAGTTTTTCCGCGATACTTTGAAGAAATTCACGTTTTTCTGTGACCTTTTGACGAAATTCGCACTTCACTCTCATGATCCTTTGACAGAATTCGCGTTTTCCCGCAAACTTTTGACGAAATTCGCGGTTTTTCCGCGATCTTTTGAAGAAATTCGAAGTTTTTCCGCGATCCTTTGACGAAATTCACGTTTTTCTGTGACCTTTTGACGAAATTCGCATTTTACACTCATGATCCTTTGACAGAATTTGCGTTTTCCCGCAGTCTTTTGACGAAATTCGCGGTTTTTCCGAGATCTTTTGAAGAAATTCGCGTTTTTTCCGCGATCCTTTGACGAAATTCACATTTTTCTGTGACCTTTTGATGAAATTCGCATTTTACACTCATGATCCTTTGACAGAATTCGCGTTTTCCCGCAATCTTTTGACGAAATTCGCGGTTTTTCAGCGATCTTTTGAAGAAATTCGGAGTTTTTCCGCGATTCTTTGACGAAATTTGCATTGTTTCGCAGCCCTTTGAAGAAATTTACGTTTCTTTTGCGATACTTTAACGAAATTCGCTTTTTTTCTGCGATCCTTTTCGAAATTGACTATTTTTGCGAACGATTGACGAATTTTTTTTTCGGCGGCCATTTTTTGAAATTAGTATTTTTTTTATGTCGAATTTTCGGACCGATTTTTAAATTGTTGGAACAAATCACCCCTGCGAGAAACAAACGACAAAAAATCGGAAAAAAGCGAAAAATAGTGGATCCTCGGAAGAAAGCGCAAGCCCCCCCTTCCGTCGCCACCAACACTACAAATGAACGTTGTTTTTGTCAAATATTTAACATTTTTACAAAATTATACTTTCATTTTAACACATTTAGAGATTAAACTGCATCAAATTTTCGAATGAAAACGGCGCAGAAAAATGAAAAAGTTGTAAAATCGCGAATACGCGGACGACCCTCATGCAGATTTTTAATATATATATATAAACGTAGCAAGGCTTTTTTTTTTTTTTCCCGAAAGATCACCATCCATATGGGCGCGAAAGGTTCAGGGTCCCGTATGTATTATGATCGCGCCGCTTTATAACAATCGCCGTATTAACTATTTATGGACGCTCACGATGTACATACGCTTTGCGAACAGTAAATTATAAAATAATATAGAAAACAGTTATGTTAAATGAATAAAAAGAACATCTGAAGTATCAAAAGAATATCTCAAAAACAGAACACCAACGCGTACGGCGACTAAATAATAAAAATCTGCAAGAATTTTCATGCAGAGGAAAAGAAATCGAACGGTGTTTTCTTTTTTATTATTAAAGTGAATTATTTTTCTGAAAATACTGTAAAATTCTTATTTTGCCATATTATTCTCAGCCTAACCAAACTCCTATTTTACATATTATATTGAATAAATTATTATATTAAGCTTGCTCTGAACATTTTTTTTTAAGTTTTCTAATAACTCACATCATAAAACTATTAAATTTGCTGTAAAAATAATTAGACTTACCTGATTGCTTGCCATGTAGAGACATCGCAGCTTCGGTTTTGGTTTTTAAATCACAGATAGAATCTCATTGTTCGACTAAGATTAGTAGGATTCCACACATGCGCCGCCAAGAGGTGTGAGTGTGACGTCGGATACGTAGAGAGAATCCCATTGTTCTTTCCGGCAGAAGACAATTCCAACACGTTTCCTTTTTCACCGTCAAGAGGGTGTCGTTTTTTGGCGGCGATCGCTTAATTAGCAACTTTCAGATTTCTTTCTCTCATCCGGAGTGAAGTTCCGAGATTTTAGCGGGAGAAAAATCGGGAAGTCTGCGGGTGCGACCGAGACCGACTCTCCCATACCGAGAGTACGCCAAGCAAATCCGCCGCCAACTTTTTGCCGAAGAGAGGAAGAAAAAAATCACATAAAGGCCCGGATTTTAATGTATTTCTAGGAGGAAATTTACCACCTGGAAAAAGTTAAAAATGGAATTTGTTTTTGTTTCTCGGATCGACGAAATCGTGCTAAATTTCATTTTGGTACTTAACTATGTTTTGGCGCAGGTTTGGCGCAAATTTAAGGAAAAACGCTATTTCGGCGCAGACATGCGCAGCAATTGTATTTCTGCGCAGATATGCGCAGCACTTGCATCCCTGAAAATTTATATTTAAATATTTATAAAACCATCTTCATAAAGCAAGTTGCTAGTTTGACACCAGTTCTGTTTTCAGATGTACTGTTGTACTTTGAATAGTGATATTTGCTGTTCCATGATTTGCGTGGAATTTGCAGATATTAATGAATATTCATGTGTTTTAGAATGAGACAGTGTTTTTCTTTTTTCCCATAAGAGTTTTTACATCTTGAGCTGTAATCTATCATTCTCTAATGAAGACATTTCCCGGACAATTGAATCTCAAATTTGGGCGGCATTTTCTAAAAGATCCCTAACTTTTATAAGAGATACAGAAAGGCTGTATATTTTTTAGTATCTGAATAAACATACATTTTGTGGTAGTAAGAATGAGAATGACTTCATGAAAGTGTCAGAAAGCAGCCAATTTGGTTTAGAAAAAAAAATTGCAAGAAACATTTTTTTTTTTTAAATACTGAATTTATTTGGCAAGATATCTTTCACTATTCGGCGAGATTTTAGCAATATTCGGCGAGATATCGCTAAATATTCGGCCACAGGTATTCGACCGAAGCATTCGGCCAACCGAATATTCGACCCATCCCTAGATTTTAATATATTACATTCAATGAATTCTGAAAAATTTTAAATATATAAACAACAAAATGTGTCATAAACTATATTTTTCTAGAATTCTTCGGCTTTTCATTGAAGCCCATACTTCAGAGGCTATTTCAAAATAATTCTGTTGCCTACTGTGCATATTAAAACATACTGAAATGACATTTTTGCTTGTTGTGGCTTTGGTTGAAGCTAAATTGAATCGGTGTTCGGTTAGTACCTCTAAATATATTGTAAATTGTACAATACGATTGAACATAAGTGACATCAATCGTTCAGTAATGAAAATAAGAATGTCGCCTGTACTGAAACACACACACATACACACACAAAAAATATGAGCAAAAATCGAGGACTCGTAATTTGGCGAGTCTAATCATCCGTTTTCTCGCCAAATGAAACATTTTGTCGTGATTTGGCGCCATGGCGAGCGGCAGCGAGAGCCCTGCTAAGGCGCCGTTCATTAGAGCCGTGATCGTACAAAGAATTTTACTTTTATTGCAAACCGCGGACGTGGCTAATTTTTTTAATCGGTATTTCGCAAAGCAACTCAATTTGCTATTTTCCGAATCGAAAATATTTAGTTTTAGATTATAACTTACATTTAATAAAATTGGTTAAGATCTTTGCAATTATGCATAAAAATTTTTTGTTAAAAAAACTACTAATGTATTCATTCAAAAAATGAAATGTTTACTGAAATGCTAACAGATATGTACAATTTCATGCCGAACAGTTTAAATTGAGTTTTATTTCATTACTTTACTGGCTGACCCGCCCGGCGTTGCCCGGGTTCGTAAGAAAGAAAAAAAAAGGCACGAAATCCGAAAAATCTCTAATCACAATAAAAAATCGAAAAAAAAAATTAAAATCACAGCATGAATGTCGAATAAACTTCATCGAAAAGATAAAAAACAACAACAACAACAACAACAACAAGAAAAACAAATTACAACGACCATTTGGAAAATGATTTTTTCGAAGACTAAAATTTAAGACATAAAAAATCGCACGGAGTTGATCATACATTACGTACGCCATGAATTAAACATTAACATTCCTGGACCCATCATGAACAAATTTTAAAAGAAATTTCAGTTTTACAATTTTCGGTACTGTAAATTTTTAAACTTCTACGGAGCTGGTTATACATTACGTACGCCATGGATTAAACATTAATATTCCTGGACCAATTTTAAATGAAATTTTACATTTTTCGGTACTGTAAATTTTTAAACTTCTACGGAGCTGCGCCATGGATTAAACATTAATATTCCTGGACCAATTTTAAATGAAATTTCATTCTTAAACTTCTAAACATCCCACAATATTACTTTTTACATCATCGTATAGAGAAAAAAATGTACTTTTTAATGCAATTTGTTTGAAAGCTGTATCTAAATTTGTTTCTGAGTTATTAATTTTTTTTTTGTAGTTTTTATTACTTTTTTGTCATAGTGGCAACAGAAGTATCCATCTCTGTTGAAAGTAAAGGGAAAATGCAGGTAGACCAATCAGAAAACGAATAAAATAAGGATTCAACCAATAAAACGCTTCAGATATGTTTTTCATTTCCTACCCTGAGAGAGGACGATAACCATTTTCCCAAATGGTTAAAAAAAAAAAAAAAAAATACTACATAGGGCTAGAAAATTGAAACCGGGTTTCTTTTACTAAAGTGGAAAAATCGTAACGAATCGCGAGAAAACACTAAAAATCACATACAAAATTATATTATACGAAAATATTATAGAGGGCTACATTAGGTCAAAAATCGGTGCTACTTAGTTAACCCGTCGACCAATTTCGTCAAATATAAATCGCAAATTATACAAATTGGTGTAATTTTTATTTTAAATAACGAACGCACAAAATAAATTAGTATAACATTAATAAATATACAAACTAGGACTTCCCTCAGAGGGATTAGTCTGAGCGATATTGCTGAGAACATAGATTTAATAATAACATGTGGAAGCAATGAAAATTATACGCTATCTTTAAATTGTCCATATACTGCGATAAATTGAAATGATGAAAATAAACGAATCGTAGAATTACAAAATCGTATATATAAATTCGTATACACTGTTTAAAAAAATGGGAAATCAAACCATTCAAGACAGCCATGCATGGATATAAAATTGAAAGTACGCAATACATTAAAAGTAAAATAGAAAATGAAACACTAAATTACTTATATCGGAATTTTAACTGCATAAAATGATGTCAAGAGCATAATCAGACGCTCCGCACCAATTTGAGTAACTTTAAATGACAAATATATGTTTAAAAAGAATGGACTATACTTTATATGGTGTGTGCTCCCCCGGAATAGTTAATATTGTACAATATCCACGGATGCAATGAGGTTGTCGATAACATTTAAGGAATTCTCTCCTCAAAATCTGATATAGTATCAAAGTACCGAACACATCAACAGTGGCATGCAATGCGTCGTTAGAGTGTGTTTTAGATTATGCTCGATCAGATTTAAATGATGAGTGTATTCTGGCCACTACATACGCTGTATTGTTTTGTTTTCAAGCATATACTACACAAGTTGAGCTGTATTTAGCATGTATTAAATAAAAGAAATCGGCAATGATTACAGCATAAAGTATGACACAAGATCTGAATATATCGTCTGCATAACTTTTGAGCTGTCAAAGTGTCATTTGAAGTAATTTACAAATCCATACATATTTATTCAGCAAATCATGCAAGCTGACATACGCCAATATGAACCCGATTATTAAATTTCACCAGAATAAGTTAATATATAAAAAATCTTGTAATGATAATTGAGAATATGACCTTATGATAAAATGTCTAGAAAAATGAATCGGATAAAAAATCATATCACATTTAAAACGGCACTTCCCTCTGTTAGTGGCCTTGGCAAGAGAGAGAAAAGCCTTGATAAGGAACACTTTAACAAGTACTTTCGGGCAACTTACTCACTGTTTCATATAGGTCTTTATTCAATATTTACACAATTTATTTAGTGCTATGTGGGTATCTATCCATTTTGTTGCATTTAAATTGCATGTTTTGCGGAGGAAATGCAGCATTATGAAATATTTAAAGTTTCTGTACCTAATAATCCCAAATTAATGGTAATTGAGATCGCTTTCCGTTAATTTCATCTTTTTCAATTTTAAATTTTTTAGAAACCATTCATAGAGACAATTGTACATTTTAAAACTAACCCGAAGCAAAATTTCAAGATTTTGGGCTCAGCAGTAACACAGAAATAGAAAATTTTAGAAAGTTTTTTGTTTCTGCACTGTTTTATATAGCGACATTTTTAGAAATTGTTCTATTGCGAGAATTTACGTCATGAGAAATACAACCATGTCAATTTTCATGTTTACATTCCTAACAATTCCATGTACTTCGTTACTTAGATCATCTTTAGATCTTTTTCCGCTTTGTTTAGTCTTTCGATTTTTTAGAATCAGTTCTACAACGAGCATTTACATCTTATTAATTACTACCATGCGAAAGTTCTAGTTTCTAACCCCAACAGTATCCCAAAAATTCCAGCATTCCAAATACATCATAGTTTAGAACCTTTCTAGAAATTTTTACGTTTATCCGTCAAATTGAACCTTTTAGAGAGCGTTCATTACGAGTATTTACATCTTAAAAGTAACCACCGCACCAAATTTAAAGTTTCTAACCCAATCAATATCGCAGAAATCGCAATTTTAGAACTTTTTTGCTCCTGCAGCGATGTAGGTTCTTGCAATGACATAAAATAGTCTTTTTTTCGGAGCAGAGATGGCCACGAACATTTTTTTAAGTTGGCTATGTAGTTTCAGAGAACCTTACAAACGCACAAGCATTAATAATATTATACACTTTATAATATTATAACTCTTTATAATATTAGCATTAGATGTATAGATATAAAAGCCATTTATCTGTTACAAACTAAAGTGCCCGGCGTTGCCCAGAATCTGAAGGATGTTGGTTCTGAAAAATCAATTTCAAAATTTAACATACAACACAAAACAAACATTAAAAAAAGCAGTCGAAATGTTGGTTGAATGAATCATATAAAAACGCTATATAAAAATGTATAAATGTATATAACAGACACAAAAGAATACAGCTATAAATGAATTTATTTCAATTGATAATTGGAGCAATAATGTTAAAATACGCCAATATTTCCCTAATCGGGTTTTTATCATGCTTTTTCACACTCATATGACGTTATACTATATCCACCATGTCCGTTATATTTCCAATATGACGTAATATTTTTCCCTTTCCCGTGGAAACCTTGAAATAGAAAAGTTATGAAGTTAGATTCACTTTCATTTAAATTCATCAAACTATTTATTTCATTTTCATTTTTCACGTGAATATCTTGCAATAGAAAAGTTATGACGTAATATTCACCTTTTTTTTAAATTCGGCAAACTATTTCATTTCATTTTTCACGTGGAAATCTTGCAGTAGAAAATTAATTGTTGTAGTAATAATTTTTTTGTGCTTTTTAAATGTTGGCAACTGCTATAACGAAAAATGTTTAAATTTGATAAGAAATTGGTGTTTTTTACTGTTAAATTGGTGGTTTTTTATTAATTAAAAATTAACTATAAATTATTTCGATTCCGGATTACTTTAGTTGCCTCGACCATGTTTTAATAGACATGTACGTATCTTTTCGCAATTTTGGCTTCCAAATTGTGGATTTTTATAGAATTACAAACAGACAGATAGACAAGTTTTCATTTTTATATATCTCTCTATTCTAAAAAAAAGTAACTAACGCTGTCACCGCCGCCGGTTTTGAATTTATTGTGACCAGAGGTCTTTCTTCGTTAATATTAAAAAAACTATTGCATACAAAAATATGACAATCGGTGGTATTATAGCGAAATGTTTGATCAACACGCTGATGCATACAGTTTTCAAATCGAAGAATTATTTTAAGGTATATTTAATGCTAAAGTTGGACAAAATCGTTCCATTAAAAAAGTTTTATAGGAGCAAAAACTATACATGGGAATTTAATCATTTTTAGATCATTTTATTCAATAGAAGATCCCGGTGTGCAGATTCCATTAATTTATTTAATTTGACTCATTTTTTGAGGTTTTATTTCTATTTTAAATTCAAATATTCAGCATTTCGACAGATATTTTTTGCATATTTTAGAAAATGGTATTAATTTAAACTGTTGCCAACTGTATAAACAGCGCAAGCAATAATGTTTGCTTCAAATAAAAAAATTATTTACACGTTACTATTAAAACAGAAAAACACCTTCAAATTAGAATTAAATATTTAGGTATAAAAAGCAGGCACTTATTGGAAATTACGCCATAAAAACTGTATTTACATGTGAATTTTAAAAGGGAAAGATATTGTAAAATAAATTCATTAACATGCGTTAGAAGTCTGAAATAGAAGAAATTACGTCACATTACATTTATTATGCAAAATGAACAAAAAATAGTATTGCAAAACAGTTTAAATTTAAAAATTGCGCGAGACAAAATCTTAGAGGTTAAATATTAGATTTTTTTTCAAAATTTTATTATTTGTCGTTTGATGTGAGGTGTTCAGCTATAAGTATGCAAAATTTCACGTCTCCAACTTAATTAGGGGCTGAGTTAGAAAAATTGCTTAAAATACTCAAGTTAGAGCCCAGAGGGTTAAATATTAGACTTTTTCAAAATTTTGTTATTTGCCGTTTGATGTGTGGTGTTCAGCTATAAGTATGCAAATTTCCAAGTCTCCGACATATATAGTTTCTGAGAACGGGCTCTGTGACAGACGGACAGACAGAGGAGTAAGACAAGTAGGGTTTCCTTAGATGAACGAAACTCTAAAAACACGCTGCGGATGACTGTAACAATATCCTAAAATTACATTACCATCAGCGATCTACCAATCCCGAATTTAGTTTATATTCGTTTCATATATTCTTATTCTTTTGTGCGGCCCTGTAAAATAACTATCAATAATATATACAGTAAAACCTCTGAATAGCGGGCACCTCGAGAATGCAGGATTTGTCCTCTATTTGGAGGTGTCCGCTACTGAGAGTAAAACATGTACAGTTATTTAAGTGTTGGTAATCGAATATATGTCCGCTAAATAGAGGTATCCGCTAATCACTGAGAGTAAAAAATATACAGTTATTTAAGGGTTGGTAATCGAAAAATGTCCGCTAAATAGAGGTATCCGCTAATCGGGTGTGTCCGTTATGGAGGTTTTACCAGTAAAACCTCTGAATAGCGAACACCTCGGGAAGGCAGAATTTGTCCTCTATTTGGAGGTGTCCGCTACTGAGAGTAAAATATGTACAGTTATTTAAGGGTTGGTAATCGAAAAAATGCCCGCTAAATAGAGGTGTCCACTAATGGGGTGTGTCCGTTATGGAGGTTTTACTGCATAATAATATCATCCTTTACAAGAAAATTGCATGTTGTATGATAGACAGATCCAGGGAAAGATAACCTCCTGGAGCAATAAAAAGTCATGTCTTTTGTTTTAATCATACACAATTGTATGTCATACAACAGGCAAGATTTTATGCAACAGGCTAAAAACGGTCACCGTGGTACGGAGTACTGTATTATTATTTGTTTGCCCACCAAAATTGGTTGCCGCCACGGGTTGTTGCAAGGTTTGTGATCACGTGGTTGAAACTGATCTATTCAATATTACTGCGTGTGTATTTTTTTTTATTTAGTCCATGTGTTCAAACCAGTTGTCTACGAAAACATCCACCGGTGAAAGTGACGCACACCATTTTTCTGTGACGTATGCAGATAAATTGTGCTTTTTTATCAGTTTTTTTAATATAATTTTTAAACGGTTTGGAACTTATTTTTCATAGTAGGTGCATTCAGTAGGTGGTCCTCATAGGTACCTTCTGGTGCAATCAGAAACGAAATCCGACAAATATTTTTTGAGTTATGCTTGACGAAAGGTTTTTATTAGGCTTTTTTTTTAGTAGGACATGGCGTTAATATCCATCGTAGTTGTAATGTGTCCGGACAGTAATATTTCGCTGAGTATTAGCCTTCGCTTCGCTCAGACAATAAAACGTCAAAATAAAAATCACTTGATGACTTAAACACGTGTAACTTGCTTAAAGTCAAGTGAATGTGTCATTTACGATCAACCATTATTGGCATTTAATCTTATAGTTTGGCGACAGATTTTTGGTCGACGGGATAACTGAGTAGTACCCAAAAATCTAATGTAAAAAAAATGAGAGAAAAAAATTCTATTAAGGGGTAAAACATTCTGATCGGAATGTATACTATTAGGCAAGAGGTAGGGATGCACTGATTATTCGGTATCTATTCGGTATTCGGCCATGTTACCGAATATTCGGTTCGGCCGAATATCGAAATATTCGGCCCAACCGAATACTTAAAAAACTTTTAAAACATATTTTTAAAAACCTTATACCACTTCTACGTTTAACAGTCAACTTATAAAGATATTTAGAATAATTAGAAACAGAATCATATATTTAAATAAAAGAAAATGTTTTTACATTATTTATTTGCTGTTTGTTAAGTATTATTTAAGAAAATTAACCAATCACGATGATTTTCATAGGAATTAATTATGTACAAATGCAAGTTCTAGAAAATTGTCCAGTAAATAATCTGTTTCTTGTCAAGATTTTAAGAACACCGTTTACAATCTCTTAAAATGATCGCCCACTCCAGACACCGATCTAGGGTGCATTTAAAAACTTCCTTGCTTAATCAAAGGGAGAGTAGAACAGTTATTCTTGCTGAGTTGCCACTATATAATAGATTGTATTATTTATTTATTTTTACTTTAGTCTCTTCCTGACAAACAAATAATATATGATCCTCTACAATTTTCTTCCAATTATTTCACAATTTCTCTTTCATTTTAAAATGTTTGTTTTAGAATTTAAGAAAAGTTTATTCATTTGTTTTAATTCACAGAAGAAGCCATGAAATTTAAAATTTTATTAATTAAAAAAGTTTTATAACTATCCTCTTCTTAAATAACTCAAAGCAAATTTTTTTCAGCAAAAAGTTTACTTGAAAAAAGCTCTCGATTTTCAAAATGAAAGTTTGCTTTAAATATTATGTAAAATTGTTTTAAAATTTAACATTTCAATGCCTTTAAACTTTGAAATGTAAAATTATTCGACAAGCCGAATATTCGGTATTCGGCCTAGCAGTTACTAGTAGGCTAGCCGAATATTCGGTATTCGGCCAAAATCACTATTCGGTGCATCCCTAGCAAGAAGTTTGAAATCTAAATTCGTTTCCGAATGTCAAAAAATTGCAGCGGAACTCGAAGAACAGCTAAAAATCATATTGAAAATCGCGAGATATTTAAAACTTGCCACGGTAAAAAATTACTATTAAAAGGGAAAACATTGTAATAGGAAATCTTTCACGAATGATAAAATATCGACGCGGAACGCCAAACATCTCTAAAAATCACATTGAATATCGTATTAATAATTAAAGAGTAAATAATAAAACATTTGTCAACAGTCAACAGTAAAATAAGGTTATCATGGAGAAGGAAAAAAAAAGTGTTATTATAATTATTCTAAATATTTAGTTTAGGGGTTTACCGAGTAGTACGTTAGATGAGTACCGAGTAGTTGTGTATAACAAAGAACTATCGATGCTCACATGAAGTGAGCTTAAGTGTAACATGTCTCTGTGTGTGTTTACATATATATAAACATACTTTTTGAGCATACCACCATATATTTATACTTTTTGAGCATACAACCATATATTTTTAAATCAACTTTAAAATTTTCAAATTAACTAATTTAATTTGAAATTTAATTATGCACTTTTTAAAGACAATTTTTGAAAATTAAAAAAAATATTAAAACAGTAGCATTAATTTAAAAAAAAAGAAAAAAAATGATATATAAAAAGTAAAATTAACCAATGTGAAATAAAAACTGATTCTTCAATTTATCTAACTCGGAGACCGCTGACCAGGCCCCTACCTACCGGGATTTGACCCAGCTGAACGGGTTTGAGTTGCCTGGAGAGTGGGGCGAAAATCGCCTGATCGCTGCATGGGGCGATCCACATCGACAAGCACCCGGGTCGGCCATGCAATTGAGTTACCTTTGTTTCTGTGTTGTTTATTGCACTAGTCGAGGTCTGTGATTGACCGAATACTCGTCACGCCAGGAGGAATGGGGCTGGACAATTTTGTGCCCAATCGGTGGTACGGTGCTTAGCTTAAAGAGGGAGCAATTTTGAGGGTGAATTAAAAAGAACTAGAAATGGCCGAGAAGCTAAGTCGTACCGCAGAAGGGAAATTTTTAGCCGAAATACAAGGGAGTCGAAACGCTGCAGCGGGAGACGGGAGTTCTCCTTTCTACCGTTCCCCACCGGGTAAAAACTGGCTCCGTCGACTGTCCCATTGGAGCGGGTCCGGTAGCTCGTGCGGACAGTGTCCTATTGCACCTAATAAAGAGGCGAACTGTCAAATAGAAAAGAAAAAACAACATAAAAAGAAAGAGGGAGGGAGGGCACCACCAGCTGGGGCCGGCTACTGCCTGCCCCACCCAGTGGCTTCGGGAGCGAAGGGGGGACCTGAAAGGGAATGGGATTAAAAACAAAGTTAGTTACATATTAGTTCATTTTTATTGTACACTATACTAACTGCTAAATCTACTTACAGGACAGGCTACCTATTAATACTAGAATTTAGTGTCCCATTGGGTCTGATGGGGTGCTATAATATGCAGGGCAGGGCGTATTAGTTGTTAGATATGTACTATTGGGGAAGTTTAAATTAGACAATTTAATAAAAGAACTTAGCGTTATATTGATGATAAACAGCGGATGGAGATATAAAGTTAATTTAGGACTATTAAGATTGCTATTGACTCAGTGGGAGATTAAGCTTGACTAGTAAGTATTTTAAGCTTAATCTCGCACTGGTCTCCAGTTAATATCCCAATTTATGTAACTCATTCTGATACCTGAAATCCATCTATCAAAAATGGTTATTAGTTGCTGTAATTTTGAATAATGCAAAAAGCTGATGTTAAAAGCAGGGCTTAATTTCTAACAAAAAAGTACCGGAGTCCTAATATTCTGCGGTACCAGTACTAACAACTGTACCGTTCACCTCCCCGCCCCCTGTCAACCTAATCTGCATATTTATATATTGTATATTATTTACAAAATTTAAAGCATTTTTTTTTCTGTAGCAATATAAAAATGTTAATTATATCTATCAGCATATACTTAGGTGCCAACTATTCCACTTTACTTTTTAGTTATCACTCTTTCCGAATAGTAATCTTTGCCTAATTATAATGTTAATTGCGATTTTTTTTAAATTCTACGATTAAATACGGCAGTGTTGAATTCAGACACTTTTCTCCGGGGGGGATCTCATTGCTCCGGGGAGGAATGTCCCCCCCCCCCCCCCGGGCCACCCCCTGAAATCAACACTGAAATATGGTAAGGATTATGATTCGGAAATAGTGTTAACACAAAAAGGGATAGTTCGCAGCTGTACATTTTTATATAAAAAATAAATGAAATTTACACAAATTAATATTTATATGATGAAGAATGGAACAATGCTTTCCAACTTCCTACAGAAGGTGAATACCTTAAACTATAATCGATTACTTCCACATAACAATCTTTTATGATGTGTCCCTGAAAATCAGATTAATTTAAAAAAAGACTCCATTATCGGAACGATTCTATGCTTTTATAAAGAAAGGGGAAACACTGCTCGATATCTTTCTATCAGAATAACAACACATGGCAATTATATGTACTTATAAATGAAAGTGACTTCGTAAATGTGCAGAGAAGAGCCCTAGCATGGCCAGCATTCACGATGCAAAATAAATAGAATAATCACTAACGTGATTTTTATACTCGTACGCAAAACAAAACCTCAAGTTGATGCTTGGTGGCTAAAAACAGAAAATATTCTTTTCAAGTTAGTTCTAAATAAATAAATTTAAAAAAAACAACGAATTAAAAATTATCCTGCTTTCACAAAAGATGCCATTCAGTCTCTTGAGTGGCGCCATATCAATGCGTCGCCGACATAAATTTGCAAATACTATCATTAGAATAGAAAAACACGATTTCTGTTTTCCCATCATTCTGATCAAAATAGCATAAAAATGATTTGAAATAGAATATAATACGTAATTTTGAAGGAGGAAATTTTTTTTCTATACATGAATAAATAAAATTTTGAATATAAGACAAATTGAGCTTGAGTCAGTCCAAGCCCAAAAACCGATATAAAAATCCAGTCCGTATTATCTCCATCTCCTATGTGTGCGACACATTACGTCACACATAAATGTTTTGATAAAAAAGAATGCAAAAACTTGGAGATGGGAAGGGAAGGAAAGGGTAACTTAGGCTTCGGATTTTCGGAAGCGCTATTGCACTGGATTCCGGAGCTCTGCTTTTATGAGCTCCGGTGAATTCCGACCAATATTTAAATATTTACTAAAAACAGAGAAGTAGCTCCGGCACAAGTTAAGCCCTTGTTAAAAGTGTAGCTTGCACTATTCACAACGTGCAGCTTATAATAAAATCCGGTTTATCGTCACAGCATGCTATTTTTGACATGTTAGCTATAGCTAAAACATGGACTGCTGGGACATTTTAACCACTCTGTAGCTGCATGCTCAAATTTTGAAAAGTTTCAGTTGCATTTGTCTGAATCAAAAAAAAAAAAAAAAAAAAAAAAAATCATTAGTGTAATTAACCATAAGATGGAACTCAAAATATAATATGTTGAAAAGATAGCATGAATTAAAGCAGCCTCTTTACTTTAACGCTGCTGAAAGTGAAATAAAAAATTTAACCGTAGTTCAGTGGCAATTACTAGGAAGTGTAATGAAATGGTTATTGCCATTCAGAGTAATCATAAGCTCAAATGAATAGATTATATTAGAAGTAATACCATCAATTAAAACATTGCTACATTTTTTGGAAAAAGAAAGTTCCAATCATTTTGGTTGTGGTACAATTAAAGGGGCATTAAAAAATGAACTGGAAAAAGGATTCATATTTGTGAAAAATGAAAACAAGGAAAATGAGAAGCAGCAGGATACTATTGAAATCGAAATCCAAGAATTTTTCATTATTTTATTGCAACTGATAAGATCCTCAATTTAAATTGTCATTTTTTACTGAAAAATATAAATGTTGAATGAGAAAAAGGTTTAAAAAATAAAGCTGTAGAACATGACAGGTTGGCTACAGACTCTGGAAATCAGGAGAAAATCAAGGAGTTTATCAATCTGGAAAAATAAGGAAATTTCGTAAAAATGCTCTGAAATCAGGGAAATTTGTCTATATGCGAAAATATTTGCCTTTTCGTCTTGCCAATGAGACTGATTCACCAACAAACACGCAATATTTAAGACAATAATAGGACGCGATTGTACAGTTTTTATGTTTTTTCTCCCAAATGAGATATTAGCAAGTGTGCTATACAGGCATGAGAGTGGGTAAAGAACAAAAAGTCTGAAAATACGCGTAAGCTAAAATTTGGTAAAAAACAAAGACCGCGCGAAATCTTATTTTGCACAAAACAGGCAAAAAACACAAATTTTGTCAAAGGGCTCGAAAAAAATGTGGATTTCGTCAAATGGTCGTTGGAAAAACGCGAATTCCGTCAAAAGATCGTAGAGAAAACGCGAATTTTGTCAAAAGATCGCGAAACAAACGCGAATTTTGTCAAAAAATCGCGGAAAAACGAGAATTTCGTCAAAAGATCGCGGAAAAACGCGAATTTCGTAAAAAAGAGGGAGAAGCACGAATTTCGTCAACAAATCGCAGAAAAAACGCGAAATTCGTCAAAAGATCGCGGGAAAACGCGAAATTCGTCAAAAGATCGTGAAGAAAAAACGAATTTCGGCAAAGGATCGCGGAAAAAAGCAAATTTTGTGAAAGAACCGCTGAAAAAACGCGAATTTCGTTAAAGGTTAGAGGGAAAAAAACGTGAATCGTCAAAAGCAGCAAAAAAGCGAATTTCGTGAAAGGATCGCGGAAAAAACGCGAATTTCGTCAAAAAATCGCGGAAATAACGCGAAATTCCGTCAAAAGATCGTGGAAAATACGTGAATTCTGTCAAAAGATCGCGAAAAAAAACGCGAATTTCGTCAACGAATACCGGAGAAAATGCGATACAATTCTGGCGCTATATGTATCGTTTGGCGTATTTTTCTGCTGCCATAAGGAAAAAAACGACAAAATTCGTTTTTTTTTCTTTTTTTTTTTTACAGATAAAAATCAAAAATTTAAGAAAAGTCGGAAATTCCGATAAAAGTCGGAAGAATCTCATCCCTGGCTATAAGAGGAAGTAACATACATTGAAAAATATCGTATGTGTAAATTTGATAAAGATCAGGGACTTTTTTCTTCACAATTTCTGTGGCCATCCTGCATGAAGATTAATCTTCAAAATTCACCTAAAAAAAGAAAAAATGCAGCATAACACTACTAGTGATGCCGATGTAGATGATCTAAATGGGAAGACGACGGAAAAAAGTCTGTCTATTTTTTTATGAGATTGCAAATGAATAGGATAATAATTATGACACTTACATTGGATCGGAAATAAATATGAAGAAATAGTAGAAAAAGAGATTGACTTTTTCAGCAGGAGAGTTATTGGGTAAAACAGACAGTCTATTTGCATGGAGGAAAAAATATAGTAAAACTTTTCCCATTATGTGCAAACTTGCAAGAAAATTCTTATTCGCACTTTCAAACAATGCTTACAGAAAATGTATTTTTTCTGATGCAGGACAAATTTACAATAATAAAAAATCTACAACCTGAAAATTAAAATCTAAAACAAATTGCTGTCTTTGCAGCATAGTTTATGATATAACAAATTTAATTATTAATGCTTTTTTTTTCATTTGTTATGTTTTCTGTTTTACAAAATGTTTTTGTATCCAAAATCAGTCTTTTCTTAGTTTTAAAAATGACATTTTTTTTATTTGCATATTAAAACTAAATTTTGAACTGCATTGATTTTTCTTAACTTTTCTATATATTTTAGACATATTTTTACATACTAAGTAAATAGTTTTTATGAATACGTAATTTCATATATTATACATTTATATTCAAATAACTTTTACAGATAAGTTATAAATTCGTTTGTCTTCAATAATAATAATAATAACGCTTAAAGAATGAAATTCTTACACTACTCAGTATTGTACTCGGTACTCGGCCCAGAATTTAGCCGAGTACCGAGTATATACCGAGTACTCGGTACGCCCTAATTTAGTTACTCTAAATGTTTTACTCTTATACGCGTCTTGATTGGTGCAGTTATAGTTGACTTGGCCCGAATAATATGCATCTATTTTTTAAATACTCGCTTTCGTACCAACAATATTATTTTCTTTTCAAATGTTTAATTTCACGTAAATTTTATTTTGCACAAACTATTATGCTTGTTGACAATGGTGTTCTTATAACGAAAATGTAGTACGTATTAACCTTATTAGGTCTGATGTAACCTTATGGCGGGTTAATGAAAAATCCCTTAATTGCTACAAGTTACTAAAACCAAGACCCTGATAAGGGAATCTTGACTGAAACATTGCAAAGACATCTGAAACCCACTTTGGTATTTTTATGTTAGCGGGCGCAGGTGATAAATCGCCAAACATTTTTACCATCAGCATCGTTCGTACTACATTAATTTCATTTAAAATACAAAATCTTTCACTCACTGCATTTAAAATACGTAACGTTTATATAAAATACATGCGTTTAAAATACACATATTCCATGCATTTAAAATAAACATATCACACACATTTTATTTAAAATAAATAACAAATGTCTACAAACCAATATATTTTATTTCAACATCGAAGAATTCTTCCCAATTAGCATATGCGGAAAATAAAAGTTATACTATTAGAAGTTTGCTAAATATATATTCATGTGTTTTCACTACGTCTTAAAATATCTAAATTGGTGATAAAATGCTGATTTAGCATCGTACTTAAGTATATTTAATATAGAGCAAAAAATGATTTAATAAACGTGTGTTTATAAATATTTAAAAATAATTCTTTTCTGCCATCTTAAAAATTTTTTATAAGATACTAAAACGGCATTTTGCCGCCAATTTGGATTCTGATGCCAGTCACTCAAACCGGCACAGGATACGGAACGCTTCCCGTATAACAATAAATAAAACAAAATACAGCATTAAAATAAAAAATTGGTATGACGCTAAAACGCCCTTTTGTAAACATGTTGGCAAACTGCGTTACGAAGCACAGGATACGGAATTCTTCAAAAAAAATTTATAATAAATTCTATCCTTACATACCAAAATGAAATCCCAGTAAAATAATCTAATAATATATGACCAAAATATCTAGTTTAATAGGGTAAAACTTACCAGCATATTGAAATGAGTTTCGCTCTCTATCAAAATGCCTTTTTCCTTCAAAGCGGATAATTGCGATTCGATAGTAGACTTGTGTTTTTCAAGATTGATTCTTTTCGACTTCCCCCAAATTTTAAACATTCTCTTTTTGGGACAGCCCTTTTCCCCACTTGCGTGTTTAATAAGGCTGTCCTTTATTAAATGTTTAATAGTTTCGGGGGGAGCCGAATTTTCTGGACCAGCAAAGCTTGTTGACGGGCCAGGATCCATTATACCTAGCAAATGTCACTTTCAGAGGTAAATGTAGAACGAAATCCGTCGCTAAACAGATTCAAATTTTAGAGTGATGTTGAGTAATCTTTCAGGATCACGTGACACAGTTTTCATTATTTTTCTTGTACTATCTTTCTGCTGTAAAATCAGATTGTTTTATACCTTTTATTTCGTTGTTCACTTTTGCGTCAAAATTTTTTTCTGTGAAAATTCAGACGATTTTAAAATTCTACCATGCATTGAAAAGAAAAATTGCGCATTTAGATAACTGATGGAAATATTAAATTACTCTGATTATTTTAAAATTTTGTCAATACATATGTCAAGCATTCTAATTTATCTATATATTTTTAAGGGACTTTTATGCATCTGTTCGAAAAATATAAAACATTTTAACTTTTCACTTTTATTTTTTTCCTATATAGGTAGATGTTCATTCGCTTTTACTTTAACAGTTGCTTAGCAACTATATTTCCTAACCTGCCATAAAAGAAAATTTATTAAAAGAAGTCGGAACCCATTAAATTCGACTAAATGGAAATGTTAAAAGAACTGTCACAACAAATAGTATTATTTTATTATTCCTCTTAAACATAGGCGTAGCAGGTGGGAGGGGGGAGTATACATCTCTTTAGCTTTCTGAACACCAAATTAAAAAAATGATGCAGTCAAATAAGAATTGTTTTGTAACGATTCGAAATCGAAATGGCAATGAATTACTTTTATATTTTCATCATTTTCATTTTACATCTCTTCACTTTTTATGGATTTACTCAACTCAGTAGATAACTAGGCTACTGAGCTAGCAACGTCAAAAAACACGTCATTTTGTCAAGTCTCATTTTTGTATCAGGAGCGGATCCAGATAATCGTTTTTTTTTTTTGTTTTTTTTTTTTGGGGGGGGGGGGGGGGGGGAGCGATATAAAGTAACATATAATCAACGTAGTCATAATTTCTGTTGCTCAAATCATTCCTTGTAGTTGATTATTAAATGAATATGAAATAATTAATGCGATTTGAAAGTATTACAGACTCTCGATTATCCGTCGTCCGATTAACCGAAACACTCGATTATCCAACACTCTTATTATATAAAATCCTCAAAATATGGTTTATTGTTATTTATTAGATCGAAAAATTAAAAACGTTCTAACGTAATTTATTTATTAAATGTCTTATTTTTTTCTTTTTCTTTTTACTCTCGTACTATGGTAATTACTTATCTTATTTTTTGTTCTTTTAGTTATAGTGAAGTTTTAACAACGTTAATAACACAAGCCTGCGATAATTGTGTTTTTTAACTTTTGACAATTGATTTTGATGTATTTTTTAGCAATGAATCCGAAAATGACCTTCATTTTTAACCATCACATCACGATTTTCGCAATTTCAAAGTTAAAAAGTAAATAAACTATTAAATTTAAAAAATCAAAAAACCCGACTGAGTAAAAAGCGAACTAATTAATTGTTTCACATCAATGTGAAACTATTTTTTTTTTTACCCGACTGAAAAGAAGGGTTATGTGTTTCAAGCGTATCTATCTATGTGGATTTTTTATACCCTCGAAACATCTCAACGGCTGGGTGGATTTTAATGAACGAGGTTTCTATCAATTCGCCTTAATGGCCCGATGGGTATAGGCTAAGTTTTGTTTTTATAAATTCAAAGTGGCGGCCGTAAAATACAAAATGGTGGTAGAGGAGAAAAAAAAAATTACGCACCCTATTGAATGGCATATTATTGGATAGGTCTTTCAAAATGAAGACGATGTTTCATTGACTATTTTACAGTCAGAAGCTCCGTTAAAATATTATACAACCTGGAAGTTGTGTAGGTAGGATCTCAAACTTTACTGCAACTCTAACCATCATAGACATCTATAGACCTCATCAAAACAGCGTTTATAGATAGGAACTAACAATTAAACAAAACTTAAAAGTCATCAATACAAGTAAATAAAAAAAATAGGTAAGTAATATAAACAAGTAATAAAAAAAAAAAAAAAAAAAAAAAAATAAGTCAATTCCTATTTAGGTCAATAAGAAAATTTTTTTTCTCCCATTTTTCTTTCCTCTTGAGGGGCGCTTAAAATGCCTTGATCAAGAAGAGGGCTCTCTCGATTATTGAAAACGAATTAATTTAATGTAATTAATGAATTAATATTTGAAGAAAACTGGATTAACATCAAGTGTCATCCACTACAAGCTTAAAAAAATTTATTTGAGCTTGATTGGATGAATAATAAGTATTTTATTAACGATTGAAAATTTGAACAAGATATATATAGCGAGAGTGTGAGCTAATAGTAGGAATTGAAAAAAATAAATTTCACATTGAGAGGAAATAATTAATTAGTTCGCTTTTTACGCAGTCGGGTTTTTTTATTTTTTAAATTTAATTGTTTATTATTTCAATTCCTACTATTAGTTCACACTCTCGCTATACCTATCTTGTTCAAATTTTCAATCGTTAATAAAATACTTATTATTCATCCAATCAAGCTCAAATAAATTTTCTTAAACTTGTAGTGGATGACACTTGATGTTAATTCAGTTTTTTCAAATATTAATTCATTAATTAAATTAAATTAATTAATTAACAATAATGGAGAGAGCCCTCTTCTTGATCAAGGTATTTAAAGACCGAGAGAGCTCTCTTCTTGATCAAGGCATTTTAAGCACCACTCAACAGGAAAGAAGAATGGGAGAAATAAACAATTAAATTTAAAAAATCAAAAAACCCGACTGCGTAAAAAGCGAACTAATGAATTATTTCTCATTAATGTGAAAGTACTTTTTCAATTCCTACTATTAGCTCACACTTTCGCTATATATATCTTGTTAAAATTTTCAATCGTTAATAAAATACTTATTATTCATCCAATCAAGCTCAAATAAATTTTTTTAAACTTGTAGCGGATGACACTTGTGTTAATCCAGTTTTTTTCAACTATTAATTCATTAATTAAATTAAATTAATTAATTTTCAATAATCGAGAGAGCCCTCTTCTTGATCAAGGTATTTTAAAACCGAGAGAGCCCTCTTCTTGATCAAGGCATTTAAGCGCCACTCAAGAGGAAAGAAGGATGGGAGAAAAAAAATTCTCTTATTGACCTAAGTAGGAATTGACTTAATTTTTTTATTTATTATATTACTTGTTTATATTACTTACCTATTTTTTTTATTTACTTGTA
This sequence comes from Maratus speciosus, assembly GCA_963932465.1. Classification (NCBI taxonomy): domain Eukaryota; kingdom Metazoa; phylum Arthropoda; class Arachnida; order Araneae; family Salticidae; genus Maratus; species Maratus speciosus. The sequence goes on along the minus strand of OZ010793.1, from coordinate 250,357,734 downwards.
TTGATGACTTTTAAGTTGTGTTTAACTGTTAGTTCCTATCTATAAACACTGTTTTGATGAGGTCTATAGATGTCTATGATGGTTAGAGTTACAGTAAAGCTAGAGATCCTACATACACAATTTCCAGGTTGTATAATATTTTAACGGAGCTTCTGACTGTAAAATAGTCAATGGAGTATCGTCTTCATTTTGAAAGACTTATCCAATGATATGCCGCTCAATGGGGTGCGTAATTTTTTTTCGTCTCTACCGCCATTTTATATTTTACGGCCGTTATTTTGAATTTATAAAAACAAAATCTACCCTATAACCATCGGGTCGTTAAGACGAATTGATAGAGACCTCATTCATTAAAATCCATCCAGCCGGTGGGATGTTTTGAGAGTATAAAGAAATCCATATACACAGATGCGCGTGAAACACATAACCCTGACGTGATGGTATGGTAAAAAATGAAGATCATTTTTGGATTTAGCACTCAAAAATACATAAGAACCAATTATCGAAAGCTGAAAAACATAACCATCACATCCATTTTTTAATATCAGATTTCTGAAAGATAATCTCTGAAAAAGGATCCCCTTCAGAAATCTGAAGGGGCTTTAACAAGCTTGACAGTCAAAATGTGTCATCTAAGTGGTGTGTACCTCTTCACAGGCGCGGATCCAAGGAAGTGGGGAGATCGTCTCGATCGCCCCTCCCCCACCTTGGTTAAAAAAAATATAAATCCACCGATTTTCGCGAATTTCGAGAAATGGTCGCCGAAAAAAATCAATATCGTGAATTGTTCGCAGATCAAAGGATCGCAAAAAAATGCGAATTTCGTCAAAGGATCGCGCAAAAAAACCAATTTCGTCAAAGGATTGCGCAAAAACGCGAATTTTGTCAAAGAAGCGCGAAAAAACGTGAATTTCGTCAAAAGATCGGGCATTTTGTCAAAGGACCACGGAAAAAAACGCAAATTTCGTCAAAGGATCGCACAAAAAAACGCGAATTTTGCCAAACAATTGCGGAAAAAACACTAATTGCGGGAAAAAAATACGCTAATTTCGCCAAAGGGCCGCTTAAAAACGCACAATTAGCACCAGGAGGAGATTTCCCTAGGCGCGCATCCACGGGGTGGGGTGGGAGATCGATCGGAGCAGTCGCCCCCCCCCCCCCCCAAGATTTAAATCCAACGCTTTTAACGGCAGTTTTCGCGGAACAGACAGACTAGTAAACGAAAACCAAACACTTTTCGGGTGTCAATTAGTGGTGTAGTCGTAAAAAAGCAGAGGGTATACGGTGTTCCTTTAAAAAATCCAGAAGGTATACGGCGTATACCACCGTATACCCTCCACTACATCGCTGGTCAATGGTAAACCTCACTGACCTTTCGGCAATTAGTGAACAAAAAACGATTATGTCCTGTCAAAAGGCATATGGCGCCATAATTTTTGACACTATGGGTTGAGGTGGGGGAAGATGCCACTTCGTGTACCTTTTGTTGAATCTCTACAACAGAAATTGATCTCTTTAAAGTGTTGAAACTTTTTCGTTCTTTCAAAGAAGCTGGAATTCTAATTTCTGTATAATGATATTTTTGAGGAGTGCTTTATTGTTTGAGAAAGGAATGGGATTCATAGCGATTTCCAAAGAAAAAACGAAAGGTCCTTTGAAAAATCCAAGCATCTTAATGTTTTCTGAAGAAAGCCACTAGTATGTAAAAAATGTACTGTTATTGCCACCTACATTGGTAAATTTCAAGGGGTATTTGATGAATGAACAAAAAAGGATTATGTCCTAATACTAGTCAGTTAAAAGCTAAAATGCGTATGGTGTGTTGATTTCTTAAAAACCAATTTGGTAAATTTGTTCTTCCCTTCTTCGCACCGATCGACCCCCCCCCCCCCCCGTGAATGCGCTCCTACGCGGCCGTTTGACGAAATTCGCGTTTTTTTTCTGCGATCCTTTGACAAAATTTCTGTTTTTTCCGTGATCCTTTGACGAAATTCGCGTTTTTCCCGCACTTTGACGAAATTCACGTTTTTTCGCGATCATTTGACGAAATTGGCGTTTTTTGCGCGATCCTTTGACGAAATTCGCGTTTCTTTTGTGATCCTTTGACCTGCGAACGATTGAGATTGACGAAATGGATTTTTTTCTGCGCCCATTTGTTAAAATTCGCGATAATCGGAGGATTTATATTTTTTTGGTGGGGGGGAAGGGGAGATCCCCCCCCCCGTGGATCCGCGCCTGTTTTCTATATGTTCTTCCGTTTTATGATGTAGTATATTTGCGGACAGTCTGGCTGGTGGGAGACGTTGCGTTTACCAGCGGGAGAAGAGGTTATGAAGGTAAAAAAACTTCAAATTTACGTCATTTTATCAAGGATTATTTTTCTATATGTTCAGCCATTTCATGATGCAGTACGTTTGCGGACGGTCTGGCTGCCGGGAGACGTTGCGTTTACCTGTGGGAGAAGGGGTTATGCAGGTCAAAAAACTCAAAATTACGTCATTTTATCAAGGCTCATTTTTCTATATGTTCTTCCGTTTTTTGGTGTAATACGTTTGCGGACGGACTGGCTGTCAGGAGACGTTGCGTTTACCTGCGGGAAAATGGGTTATGCAGGCCAAAAAACTTCAAAATTACGTCATTTTAGCATGAGTTTTGTTTATAACATCTGTTTCTACTAACTATTTGTTATTAATCCATTATTGCCAGACGTTGCCAATGTTGCTCAGACCCCGCCAGATCCACATTTATAGCTAACATATTACTTTTTGGCTATCAGACAGCCTATAAGTAATTTGCCAGACACAAATTCGGTTGCAAAGTTAATGTCAAACGGCTTTAAATATAGCAACGAAAGTGCCTGTGTCAAGAATGTTTTATGGTTCAAAAATTATAAGTCATTTTTACGTCCTTTTATCAAGATTAAAAATAACACGATATTACTCTTTGGCTAACTGACAACCTATAATTAATTTGCCAGACACAAATTTGGTTGCAATGTTAATGCCAGATGGCTTTAAATATGGCAACGAAAGTGCTTGTTTCGAGAGTGGTTTATAGTTTAAAATTTATAAGTCATCTTTACTTCATTTTATCAAGCTTAAAAATAACAAGATGTTACTCTTTGGCTAACAGATAACCTATAATTAATTTGCCAGACACAAATTCGGTTGCAAAGTTAATGCCAGACGCAAGCAAAATTAAATAGGCACTTTTATTGCCATATAAAATGAAGTAAAGATGACTTATAATTTTTAAACTATAAACCACTCTTGAAACAAGCACTTTCGTTGCTATATTTAAATCCGTCTGGCATTAATTTTGCAACAGAATTTGCGTCTGGCAAATTAATTATAGGTTGTCTGTTAGCCAAAGAGGAATATTTTGTTATTTGTTGCCATATTGAATTTGCTCCTGGCAAATTAATTATGGGTTATCTGTTAGCCAAAGAGTAACATCTTGTTATTTTTAAGCTTGATAAAATGAAGTAAAGATGACTTATAAATTTTAAACTATAAACCACTTTTGAAATAGGCATTTCGTTGCCATATTTAGACCCGTCTGGCATTAACATTGCAGCCGAATTTGTCTCTGGCAAATTAATTATAGGTTGTCTGTTAGCCAAAGAGTAATATCTTGTTATTTTTAAGCTTGATAAAATGAAGTAAAGATGACTTATAATTTTTAAACTATAAACCACTTTTAAAACAGGCACTTTCGTTGCCATATTTAAAGCCGTCTATGCATTAACTTTGCAACCGAATTTGTGTCTGGCAAATTATTTATAAGTTGTCTGTTAGCCAAAGAGTAATATCGTATTATTTTTAAGCTTGATAGAATGACGTAAAGATGGCTTATAATTTTTAAACTATAAAACACTCTTGAAACAGGCACTTTCCTTGCCATATGTACAGCCGTCTGGCATTAACTTTGCAATCGAATTTGTGTGTGGAAAATTATTTATAGGTTGTCTGTTAGCCGAAAAGTAATATCTTGTTATTTTTAAACTTGATAAAAAAGATGTAAAGATGGCTTATAATTTTTAAACTATAACACACTCTTGAAACAGGCACTTTCCTTGCCATATTTAAAGCCGTCTGGCATTAACTTTGCAACCGAATTTGTGTCTGGAAAATTAAATATCTATTGTCTGTTAGCCAAAGAGTCTTGTTATTTGTCTTGTTATTTTTAAGCTTGATAAAATGACGTAAAGATGGTGTACCGTCGTATAAGAACTCACTTAAGAAAGGCTCTTAACTAGAAATTAAAAGAACTTGGCGTTCGCTTCTTTTTTCAGAGTTTTTATTAGACAATACGGGACACACACATAACAAGCACACGTAATATTTACACGGCAAAAAGTTAATCTTTTCCGGAGCGAGACGCTCCTTTCGGCAGGACCGAGAACTCGACCGTCTGGGGTCGTGTCACAGCAGATACTCTCCCTCTACGGGGCCTTGTTTTTCTGACCTCAGTTCATCTCCGAAATAACCCGCGTGGTCTTGACTCATCTTAGTCAACAAGTTCAGTTTATAACATTTCTACGCAGCACTTTTTCTCCAGATATTTACATGATTAAAACTGTTTACATGTACCATCTGGTTTTTTGGTGAAACTGACAGGCGAAGTTATAGCAGGCATCTGGAGGGTCCAATTTAAAGATGTTTATTTCGTTAGGGGCATCTGGTCTCTGAGTCCTCAGATAAAACGTCACAGTCCCTCCATGCCCCATATAAATTTTTCCTTAAGGGAAAGATTTCCACACTCGGGTGCACAATCATAGTGAAATTCGGAGTTAATGCTATCCCTAACAATGCTATCTACTCCAAAATTAACAAAATTTTAAATTTTAAAAAACAAAACATTTATCAGAAAGTACTTCGTTACCATGGAAGGGATTCAGCATAACACACAACAAACATAATAAATACAGTAACAATAAACACATTGCAATTGCACACCGTTATATAATAATACTAAGATTACTGATAAGCATTCCAACAATTTTATAACAAACCAGTACCTTCATTATGAATTTTCTTTTAACCCAATCAGAATAGATAAAAAGTTTGAAACATCACAGGTATTTCCAATAAAAATTCGCTCTCTCATGTTCACATGGGTAACCAACAATACTAATATATATTTTTTTCTTATATATATGGATAATCTTAAGAAAGAATTCTAATACACTAATAAAACCAAACACTTTTAAACCTTTTATATACAATAAGTTACTTAAAAGAATTTTAACACAATAATAAAACAAACACTCAAACTATTCTTAATAATATATAATCTCAGTATTCTACACAGACATATAGCAATACAATCCTTCACTAACTGATTTAAAAAACCTTTTTAACATAATCAGTAAACTAAAATTTCAGTACTTCTATCATAAGGTTCTTCTTACCCTTTACTTGTTCAATACAAGAGGTTTTTTTTTTTTTTTTTTTCAATTTAAAGGAGTTTAAAAGAATAATATTAACAATTTTAACATTAAGAACCAAAATGTATATTCTAACGATTTTGTACGTAATACAATTACTAACTCAAAATACAAGTTCCAATTCAAATTACAACTTCTAAATTTCAACTTATTAACTTTCTTAAATTACAATTTTTTTTCTTTTTCCCCAAGCCAAAAAATAAAAGCATTTATAATCTAATATCTAAGATATCCAGGAATAGTTATATTTCTAATCCTCTTACTTCTAAATACTGAAACAACAGTCTTTCATAAAAACACTTAACTCTTCTTTTTAACATATGAAATCCTTCCACGTTTACTTTATAAGTTTCATACAATGAACAATTTTTTTTTTTTTAAATGGGGTGTATAAAAATCTCTTTTCAAAATAAACACATATTCACACTCTATAAACTAAATAACACAATACATAAGTCACTCTTAGCAAAACAAAACAAAATAAACAAACCAAAACATCCCTAATCTCTACTCTCTCTCTAAAACTCTCTTACATATCTGATAAACAGAATTGTTTTCCAAAAAATTGAAAACAGATACGGGATTTATCTTCTCGTTCTTCTTTTTCGTCCGAGAAGAATTGACCCAATTCCGCGATCGGAACCCATTCCTTCGATTTCCCTCTTTTCGTCTCGCGCACTTCCCGCTCTCGAACCGGGATTGTCGCCACAACACCGCCAGAAAAATCCTTCTCCCTGACCAAATTAGTGATCTCAAGGGTGTTTTCGGGTAGTCTGCTACTCGATTTATCACGTACAGGAAATTTTAAAATTTGTTTTCCTTCACCAATTTCATCGGAAATAACCTCTAAGTTATTCGCCGGTACAATGGGAGTTTCACTAACCTGTTCTGAATCAAATTCTTTCAAACCTTTAATTTCAGAATTAGCGTTTATTTTTTTGACCTGCTCGCGCTTTTCTGATGCCTTATTTATCACTTCGGGTTCAATTTTCGCACTGCCTCTCAAACTCTCTCCAGTTTTAAATTTACCTAACCCTGCATCCTCAACTTTATTTTTTTCTGGCACCCTGGTATTTGAATTATTCCCCCTCGCGTACCTGCGATCCGATTTTCTCAACTTAAATAAACGCCTACAAATACAAGGTGTCAGCAAAGCTTCACAATTTAATTCCGGCACCAGTGCTGCCGTTATATAAATCCTAGGTGAATTTTCCTGGTTCCCGTTCCACAAAGAAACTGGAACCTTCGCCAGATCGGGTCTGCGAATTTTTCCGATGGCTGGAACTAACTCGATCTGTTCACCCGTTTTATATTGATCTGGAATCAATTCGCCTCGAAAAACCGATAACTCCGTACCCGAATCCTTTATTCCCTTAACCCTTCGGCCCAAAATATTGATATCAATGAGTGGTAATTTACTTTTGCCTACGGCCTTCTGTTGTTTATCCCAGACACTTCTAGAATTTAACTTCTCCACTCCTACATAGCTTACTCTAGCTTTCGCTCCCGTTTCAATATCTTCACTCGTATTCCGCGATCCCGAATTTTTTTTCAATTCTGGACAAAAATTCCGCAAATGGTTCCTGGAGTTGCAATGGAAACATCTACGCTCCACTCTTTTTTCGAATGCTTTCTCCCGACTCATGGTACCGCGTTGGGCTGACGCACCAGGGAGGAGAGTTTCATTCTTCGTTTCTACCTGTTTTTAATCCGATTTCGGACGCGTATTTCCATCCTCTGCGTACCGATTTTTCTTAAACGACGCTCTGACACTCTCATAACCATCCAATAATTCCACTATCGCTGCTTCGGTCTTAAGCTGTGGCCATTTGTCAATGAAATGTTCACGCATTTCAAACGTCGCACGCCGTTTAATCTGATCGGTGACCAAAAGGTCTTTTAGTTCGTCTAAAGAAGATATTCCTAAACCTGCTAGCCATTCATTTAAATAATTTCGGATTTCGAAACCGAAATCCTGCCAATTTAAAGATTGCGACTTCTGGTGGCTAACAAATTTCTGCCGAAAACTCTCTGGGTTTAATTTAAATTTTTTTAACAATATACCTTTTACGTTATCGTAATCTTCTGACTCTGTCTCGGGTTGTCTGGCAATAATGGAAATAATGTCTACTGGCAGAAGCCCAATTAAATGAGAGACCCAATTTTCCTTCGGTATCCCAACCCGTTTTGCTTGGCGTTCAAACAGAACCAAATACAAGCTAATATCTGTTTTTTCTGGATTAAAATCCGGGATTAATTTTTTTAAGTTCTGTTCAGGGGACCGCGAATGTATATTATTTGCATTTACTGAAGACGGGGCAATTCCTTTCTCGATTTTTAGTTTTTCTAACTCGAATTTATTTTTTAATTCTAATTCCTTTAATTCTTTCTCTTGCTCCAATTTTTCCTTCCTAATGGCTTGATCAAGCTCCCATGTCTGTTTACGCAACATGTCCTCCCTCTCGATAGCTTGTAACCGTGCGCGCTGACTTTCTTCCCGTTCTAATTCCTCCTTAGCTGTCTCTAATATAGTCTCATACAGAGCCCGTACTATTCCTTCTTCATATTCCTCAGATTCCAGCACCAAGTGCGTTAACTGAATCCGAGTTTCGTTTCCGGTCCTGTGAAGTTCCAGTTCATCCACTAACTTTTTTATATTTTCCATTTTTCCTTTACCCAGGAAAGCCATATCTAACCCTTTTTTTTCAAACAAAATTTCTCTATAAAAAGGTACTTCTCTACACTAATACAACAACAAAAAAATATATATACTATATTAACAATAATCACAATCAATCATAAAATTTCTTTCAATAACACAGCAATATGTAAATACTGACTCACTTCCATGACTAGTACCTGTTCAATTTTTGTCATTCCCGTTTTTGAATTTTCCCAACAAAATCAGCAATTTGAAATAATTAAAAATCACTAAACATTAACTCCAAATTCGAAATTGTGACTTACCCCAATGAAGGCTCAGACACTAACCGGTAATCCACTTTTTTTCTTCAGCCGGGTGGCTCACTGAACACACTTTCTTTCTGACCTTAAGGTTCACTAAAAATAATATATCCATAGGCACGGAACACTGAACACTATCTTCGACCCAAAACGGGGCCCACTGACATTTACAACCAGAATTATCTTCTTTTTTTCCACTCTTCCGCAATCCTTTCATCACCAAAAGCACCTTCCTCCGATGACGATCTTCTTTTTTCCTTCAGCAGGGGGGGGGGGTGAAAAGCTGGACGATGTCCGATTCTCTCAGCCGACCGGGGTGAAAATCCGAACTGTCTTCCTCTCTTCCCAAACCGAAACCTGGCCTCCTCCTCTTTTCCCGCACGGAAATTTCACGTTTTTCCCTTCTTCCAACACACGGGGACTTTCCTTTATTTTTCTTTTCCAGTATCAGGACGGCTCTCTACTTTTTGAAAGAATGATCTTCACTTAATCCTTCCTTCCGTGGGTAACAAGTGCAGGCCTAAAGTGCAGGCTTATACTAAAAACTAGCTAACTTTTTGTGTGTGCGTGTGTGCCCAAACTTTTTTCGAACAACTCGCATCCCACTTCTGACACCAACTGTACCGTCGTATAAGAACTCACTTAAGAAAGGCTCTTAACTAGAAATTAAAAGAACTTGGCGTTCGTTTCTTTTTTCAGAGTTTTTAATAGACAATACGGGACACACACATAACAAGCACACGTAATATTTACACGGCAAAAAGTTAATCTTTTCCGGAGCGAGACGCTCCTTTCGGCAGGACCGAGAACTCGACCGTCTGGGGTCGTGTCACAGCAGATACTCTCCCTCTACGGGGCCTTGTTTTTCTGACCTCAGTTCATCTCCGAAATACCCCGCGTGGTCTTGACTCATCTTAGTCAACAAGTTCAGTTTATAACATTTCTACGCAGCACTTTTTCTCCAGATATTTACATGATTAAAACTGTTTACATGTACCATCCGGTTTTTTGGTGAAACTGACAGGCGAAGTTATAGCAGGCATCTGGAGGGTCCAATTTAAAGATGTTTATTTCGTTAGGGGCATCTGGTCTCCGAGTCCTCAGATAAAACGTCACAATGGCTTATAATTTTTAAACTATAAAACACTCTTGAAACAGGTACTTTCGTTGCCATTTTTAAAGCCATCTGGCTTTAACTCTGCAACCGAATTTGTGTCTGGCAAATTAATTATAGGGTATCTGTTAGACAAAGAGTAACATCTTGTTATTTTTAAGCTTGATAAAATGAAATAAAGATGACTTATAATTTTTAAACTATAAACCACTCTTGAAACAGGCACTTTCGTTGCCATATTTAAAGCCGTCTGGCATTAACTTTGCAACCGAATTTGCGCCTGGCAAATTAATTATAGGTTGACCGCTAGCCTAAGAATAATAACCTGTTATTTTTAAGCTTGATAAAATGACGTAAAGTTGACTTATAATTTTTAAACTGTAAAACACTCTTGAAACAGGCACTTTCGTTGCCATATTTAAGACCGTCTGGCATTAACTTTGCAACCGAATTTGTGTCTGGAAAATGATTTATAGGTTGTCTGTTAGCCATAAATGTGGATCTGGAAGGGTCTTAGCAGCATTGGCAACATCTCGCAATAATGGATTAATATCACAAATAGTTAGCAGAAACAGATGTTATAAACAAAAATCATGCTAAAATGACGTAATTTTGAACTTTTTTGACCTGCATAACCCCTTCTTCCACAGGTAAACGCAAAGTCTCCCGCCAGCCGCAAATGTACTACACCATAAAACGGAAGAACATATAGAAAAATGAGCCTTGATAAAATGACGTAATTTTGAAGTTTTTTGAACTGCATAACCCCTTTTGCCACAGGTAAACGCAACGTCTCCCGATAGCCAGACCGTCCGTAAACGCACTACACCATAGAATGGAAGAACATACAGAAAAATGAGCCTTGATAAAATCAGGGGACGAAAACGTTGCTAGCTCTTAGACTATACCTTTGGTAACTAAGTTTATTGGTTAAAATCTGAGGTGCGCGGAACGGAATGATTGTGCAAGGTTTTCAGACCTTTTCTTGCATGTTAAAGTAGAAATCAGGATATTTTTTTCTACAAAAGTACCTTTTCTAATAGCATTCTATTTTTGGCAGTACAGTTAAAATATGTTTGCATAATTAAATACTATATTAATCTCTCTTTATTTTTAGCCCCCGGTATGCTATTTCTTTCTCGCTGCTATTAAAATGTCGTCTCCAAAAAATAACGTTCCGTTGTATATGCCAGCCGTAAAACTAAACAGATGTATCACTGTACTGTTAAATACTTTACTGGAATTTTTTAACTTCTAAACATCGCACATTTTCAATTTTTATACCGTCGTATTGGGGAAAAAAAGTACTTTTTAATGCAGTTTGTTGGAAAACTGCATCTCTATTTATTTTTGAGATATTTATTTTTTTGTAGTTTTTTAGCGGCATTTGTTTAATGTTGGCAACTCAAGTACTCCATTTCTGTAGAAAGTAAAGGAAAAATAGTTGGAACAAGATGTATTTGTTGCCATTTTGTCATAACTACTGAAAAAAAAAGCATGCAATTAAAATACGTGCTATTTTGAAAAAACATAAATGAAAGATTTCCGATAAAACATGGAGTTATTATAAACTATATTTAATTTAATTACAGTAGAACCTCTTTTATCCGAAACTCTCGGTTAACCAAAATCCATTTTTAAAGCTTTTTTTTTTTTACTATCATATTCCTCGTGTGCAAGCGGTCCTTTCCGAACCACGAGTACAGATAAATATTTTGATCCCCTTTCTTAGAATTTCATTGAATTTAACTTGAACTCCCGTACGAGATTTTTACTAGAGCAAACATTTTCCTTTCTTATCATGTGTACAGAAAAAAAAATCCGCTTTTCTTTAAGTGTAGAAGAAAAAATTCAAATCATAAATCATCTAGAATCGGGTGAGAGTTGACAAAATAAGCTCAAGAATACGGGATTGGTTATTGCAGCGATTCGAAACTTCAACATACAAAACTTTGTTTCAAACCCGTGTGAAATATGTAAGAGGTACTTAATTTCAAAATTAAAATTCAGTAGTTTATTCTTCTTTCTAATTTGCTATTGATTTATTTTTATTAAGCACTTGTTACCATAACAAGAAATAGCATACATATTTGTCTTTGATCTTAAAATTGAAGCATTCTGGATTATCCAAAAATTTCGATTTTCCGAAAGAGGGTCGGTCCCAATTACTTCGGATAATCGAGGTTCTACTGTATCTATATTACAAACAAATGAAGGCATATGAATCATCAGATTAGACGATTTTTATAGTCGAGTTTCTTCAGTGATGACATCTGTTTTTTTGGATTTGTGTATTATTCAGCGATAGTGATGTCATATAAATATTTTACTGTAGATGTTGCTTAAGACTGTATCGAGAAAGAGGAATTCTTCATAGGATGTGAATGACGTCATTTTATATAAAATAAAAACGTGTGTTTTAAGTCTTAAAACTGAAATATGTTTTGTATTATCTATATTTATATACATATACCGGGTGTCCCAAAAAGGACTGACTGATTTTAAAATTCAATAACTTCCAAACGGTGACAGATATTAAAAAAATTCTTGCAGGAGGGTTATGCATAAAGTCAAAAGTTTTTTTACAGTGATTTTCGATTTTAGTTCGAATTACAAACAATAGATGGCGCTGTGATCAATAGAGGCTAAATTCAGGCTCGATTTTTGGTACTTTGTGACCCGGATAATATATTTCCATCTCCTTTTTCTGCATGGAACAACAGAAAGGACCAAAAATCGAACCTGTATTTAGCGACTATTGCTTACAGCGCCATCTATTGTTTGTAATTCGAACTAAAATCGAAAATCACTGTAATAAAACTTTTGACTTTATGCATAACCCTCCTGCAAGAATTTTTTTAATATCTGTCACCGTTTGGAAGTTATTGAATTTTAAAATCAGTCAGTCCTTTTTGGGACACCCGGTATATATTTTTACATTGGGGGGCGACACTAAATTCTGAAAAAGCAGAATTCCTGTTTTCTAGTTTTTAATTAATGTCAATTAATTTTTTACTATCGCTTCACTTTTATAAAATGCAGTGATCGTGTGTGTCGTTTTTTTTTAATTTTATTTTAAATCGCTGACAAGATATGAGCCTTGAATTAGATGCTTTAATGCCAGTGTATAATGGTACCGTTTAAATTAATTTAAGATGTATTGTAAGTTTTATCCTGTCAGCCTGTATTAAGCCTGTGTCCTATATTAAGCCTGCCAGCCATTTATTTATAACTGGCTGACAGGCGTTGCCCGGGCCCGTGATAATAACCATACATGAACCTCAAGTTTGTATGATTTTACATCTTTAACTCCATTCGCGAAAAAATCGCGAAAAATATTGATTTTTAGTGGTAAAAGCGCTCGTAATAAGACATTTTCTTGTTTTTTTCACGTTTGCTTGTTTCATAATAATAATAATAATAATAATAAATAAATAAATACTTCTTCTTGTCCGAACTCTATGAAATTTTTATCGGTTATAAATATAACGTTTTTGCCGCCCGTGTAAAGATTTCATAAAAAAAGATTGAAAATTTTAGCAAAAGGGTTTACAGAAGTTATTAAGTTAGAATTTCGTAATGAATGTTTGTTTGGAATTTGAGCTACAGAATTTCACCTTTCATTACAAAATGTTTTTTTTTTTTTTTTTTTTTTTTTTTTTTTTTTTTTTTAAACAAAAATATAATAAATTTTACAACCTATAATTGTCTAAATGCTTAAAGATTTAGATATGCTATATAAAATTCGTATCCTCTGGCTGTGTGAAAAATTGGTTAAAAAACAGCAGCAACTTATATTTAGCTATAAAAGGGCCGAAATTTGCAGTAAATACATAACATTATCACTTTGGGGGAGGGGGGGGGGCTGGCATTTGATGTAAGATATCTCTAGGGGAAGGGGGGTTTATCTTTTAATATCGTTATCATTTTTGATCCAACCATTTGGTAATTTTTTTCTAAACATCTATATAGTCTGTTATTTTCTTTGTAAGCCTGTTATCTAGTATTTTATCTAGTATTTTTATGAAAATACAAGGTTATTATTAAAACCATTAAATAATTATAAAATCATTTCATTGCAAAATATGGCATATTCCAACATTCGCTATTCCTATTCTTCTGCCACGTATATAATTCGTTGTTAGAGAAACCAGGTTCGAAATGACACTTGTTATGTTTGCTAGTAAAAAATAGAGAAGAATATTGTCCACCTGTTTTGTTTAAAAGAAGTTCTGCTTAACTCCGTGCAGGGAGCGAGTGCAAAAAGACAATATATTACTGTTGAATGCATTAAAACAAGTGGAAATTGTACGCCAAACGTGGCAAACGAGGTCCGTTTGTACTACAACTAGTTTTAATTCAGATCTTGGTGAAACAGCTGTTCTACTCTTATGCAAAAATGCATGAATGGAAAATTTATTACGATTAGGATATTAAATTCAGTAATATGGAAATAATATGGCTCCATGTTAAACAGGACGTCGCCAACATGGCAACTTAAAATCATTACCTATCATGGGATACCACTGAATTAATTACGTTTGATAGGATTTAATAGAATAAAGAAAACTTTTATTAATATCATTTTAAGTTTTGATTCGTGTTTCATAAAATTTGAAAAGACTCGATAAAATTCTGCAACGATTATACCTATTAAATTTCGAGCCATTCGGATGGGTAGTTTTTGCGATGTTATATACGGACAGACGGTCGGACCAGACGACGAATACATAGCTGCGAACTCTTAAGATTTTATGTACCACAAAATTTAATCGAAAATTTTACGCGGAAATACGTGCTACTTATTCATATAATTACAACATTTCCCATAGAGCATAATATGATGGAATACTTTTCAGTGTCTCTGTAAATAAACTATGAACGCTACATACTTTATTTTAAATTCCAAACATGGCATAGCAAATATTAATAACAAATATCAATTACAGGGAAATCCAATTATATTAACGCAAGTTAGAGTTTGGCCAAACGGACAGACAAATCGAATTCATAAACACTTTCAACAATGTTGGAAAGTGTTAAAAATGCATCTGGTTGAAATTCCACATTCAGAAATTTATACCAATAGATCGAAGCATACTTGAATAGTTTTGTAATGCCCTGCATTTTACGTACTATCTTTATATACGAGCCGCTATTTAGCTAAAATTTATTTACGACTACAACACGCTGAAAACTATTGAAATCACACTTCCAGAGACTATCACCCATAGACAGCCATGTATCTAATTCTTTACCAAATGTACTCACAAACACAAGCAGAACAACGGACGTATTCCGCTTTTTATATAAATGAATAAGCATCTGAATTAATCGAGTCCACCTCCCCCAGCAAAATGATTGATTTATTTTACCCAACTAATTGTTATCCACTATAAAAATAATAACTACTTGTACTACGCCGGGTGGGTAACAAATAAGTTCCAGCAGCACTTACGCTACATGGATGAACAGGATTACTGCACAACCTGTGAAGAGGATGATACACATGAATGTTCAGGTTCTCCCGCAGTTGTCAATTGTGTTCCTAAACATTTTACTTCATTCGTTTATTATTATTTTTTTTATTATTTATATTACTTTTTATATTTTACATTAGTTTTGTTTCTATCATTAAATATTTATTTATTTAACATTGACATATTCATTTATTTATCGTCTTACTTAACAAATTATTATTTTTCATTTATAATTTTTTTATTTACATTTACTAAGATTAATATTATTTTCTAATATTTTTCCCCTTTTTCCCATTCCTATTCGGACGTACTTATCTAATAAATATATTTTCAATAAAATAAATGTATTATTATATATATAAAATAGTGTATATATAACTGCCTTTCCTGTTCTCAGTCGTCCGAATGTACTCACAAACACAAGCAGAACTTCGGTCGTATTTCGCTTTTTTACAAAAGAATAAGCTTCTGAATTAATCGAGTCCACCTCCACCACCAAAATGATTGATTTATTTTACCCAACAAATTTTTATCCGCTATAAAAATAATAACTACTTGTACTACGTCGAGTGAGCAATAAATGAGTTCCAGCAGCACTTACACTACATGGATGAACAGGATTACTGCACCACCTGGGAAGAGGATGGTACACTCGAATATTCAGGTTCTCCCGTAGATGTAAATTGTGTTCCTAAACACATTTTACTTCATCCGTTTATTATTATTTTTTTATTGTTTATATTACTTTTTATATTTTACATTAATTTTGTTTCTACCATTAAATATTTATTTATTTAACATTTAAATATTCATTTATTTATCGTTTTCTTAACAAAAAATTATTTTTTTTTTTATAATTTTTTAAATTTATGTTTATAAAGATTATTATTATTTTCTTGTATATTTTACGCTTCTTCCCATTCCTATTCGGACGTACTTATCTAATAAATATATCTGCAATAAAATATATCTGTTATTATATATATACAATAGTGTATTATATATATACAATAACTACCATTCCTGTTCTCAACCGTCCGAATGTACTCACAAACACAAGCAGAACTTCGGTCGTATTTCGCTTTTTGAAGAATGAATAACCATCTTAATTAACCGAGTCCACCTCCACCACCAAATTGATTGATTTATTTTTTGCAACTAAATTTTATACGCTATAAAAATAATAACTACTTGTACTACGCCGGGTGAGTAACAAATGATCTCCAGCAGCACTTACACTACATGGATGAACAGGATTACTGCACCACCTGGGAAGAGGATGGTACACTCGAATATTCAGGTTCTCCCGTAGATGTAAATTGTGTTCCTAAACATATTTTACTTCATTCGTTTATAATTATTTTTTTATTACTTGTATTACATTTTATATTTTACATTAGTTTTGTTTCTATCATTAAACATTTATTTATTTAACGTTTACTAATTGATTTATTTATCCTCTTACTTAACAAATTGTTATTTTTTATTTATAATTTTTTAAATTTATATTTATAAAGATTATTATTACTTTCTTATATTTTTTACGCTTCTTCCCATTCCTATTCGGACGCACTTATCTAATAAATATATTTGCAATAAAATATATCTATTTTTATATATATACAATAGTGTATATATAACTACCTTGCCTGTTCTGAACCGTCCGAATGTACTCAGAAACACAGGCAGAAATTAGGTCGTATTTCGCTTTTTGAAAAATGAATAAGCATCTTAATTAATCGAGTCCAAATCCACCACCAAATTGATTGATTTATTTTTTCTAACTAAATTTTATCCGCTATAAAAATAATAACTACTTGTACTACGCCGGGTGAGTAACAAATGATCTCCAGCAGCACTTACACTACATGGATGAACAGGATTACTGCACCACCTGGGAAGAGGATGGTACATACGAATATTCAGTTTCTCCCGTAGTGTTCAATTGTGTTCTTAAACATATTTTACTTCATTCGTTTATAATTATTTTTTTATGATTTATATTACTTTTTATATTTTACATTAGTTTTATTTCTATCATTAAATATTTATTTATTTAGCATTTACATATTCATGTATTTATCGTCTTACTTAACAAATTGTTATTTATTATTTATAATTTTTTTACATTTATATTTATAAAGATTATTATTATTTTCTTATATTTTCTACGCTTCTTCCTATTTTACATTAGTTTTGTTTCTATCATTAAATATTTATTTATTTAACATTCAAATATTCATTTATTTATCGTCTTACTTAACAAATTATTATTTTTTATTTATAATTTTTTAAAATTTATATTTATAAAGATTATTATTATTTTCTTGTATTTTTTACACTTTTTCCCATTCTTATTCGGACGTACTTATCTAATAAATATATTTGCAATAAATATATCTATTATTATATATATACAATAGTGTATATATAACTACCTTTCCTGTTCTCAACCGTCCGAATGTACTCACAATTCAAGAAGAACTTCGGTCGCATTTCGCTTTTTGAAAAACGAATAAGCATCTTAAATAATCGAGACCACCTCCACCACGAAATTGATTGATTTATATTTTCCAACAAAATTTTATCCGCTATAAAAATAATAACTACTTGTACTACGCCGGATGAGTAACAAATGATTTCCAGCAGCGCTTACACTACATGGATGAACAGGATTACTGCACTATCTGGGAATAGGATGGTACATACGAATATTCAGGTTCTCCCGTAGTTGTCAATTGTGTTCCTAAACATATTTTACTTCATTCGTTTATTATTATTATTTTTTATTATTTATATTACTTTTTGTATTTTACATTAATTTTGTTTCTATCATTAAATATTTATTTATTTATCCTCTTGCTTAAAAAATTATTATTTTTTATTTATAATTTATTTAAAATTTTATTTATAAAGATTATTATTATTTTCTTATATTTTTTATGGTACTTCCCATTCTTATTCGGACGTACTTATCTAATAAATATATTTGCAATAAAATATATCTATTATTATATATATACAATAGTGTATATATAACTACCTTTCCTGTTCTCAACCGTCCGAATGTACTCACAATTCAAGCAGAACTTCGGTCGTATTTCGCTTTCTGAAAAACGAATAGGCATCTTAATTAATTGAGTCGACCACCACCACCAAATTGATTGATTTATTTTTTCCAAATAAATTTTATCCCCTATAAAAAATAACTGCTTGTACTACGACGGGTGAGTAACAAATGATTTCCAACAGCACTTGCACTACATGAATGAACAGGATTACTGCACCACCTGGGAAGAGGATGGTACATACGAATATTCAGTTTCACCCGTAGTTGTCAATTGTGTTCCTAAACATATTTTACTTCATTCGTTTATTATTATTATTTTTTATAATTTATACTAGAAAGGTAGCCCGTCAAAAATGACGGAAATTTAGATATAAAGATATATACAACTCATGTGCAAGAATATGAGTTTTCTCGCTTGTTCCGCAGTGATAGATGAAAATAACACACTTAATGAACGAAACACATTTATGAAAAACTGTGCACAGTAGAAGACCACTAATTTGCACAGTTTGGTTCCAAGTGTTATGCAGATTTGAGGCTTTTTGCGGTCATGTCTATTCAATCTTTGTTTACATTTTTTTAATTCATATATTGGGCAATTTAGATTGTTAAGCATTAAAAATAAATAAATTTTACACTTGAAGTAAGGTAAAAACTATTAAATTATCGTATACGATTTCATGAAATGGTATTATATGGTATTATATGTGTGTGCTTCACGATCTTGGTTACGACGTTGGCGAAATTGGCTGCAACTTGTCATAATCCTAATAGTGTGGGCCGCTATAACAAAAAAGTAACCAGTTTTTAGCAAAATTTGTGATATAAAGTAGTTTTCAAAAACTTGTGTAAAATTGCAGGCCGTTCTCATGTTATATCAGTCATAAGAATAATATTTCTAACACTGAAGAGTTTCCACGTATATATGAAATTTAGAAAAGCTTCTCTAAAAGAAAGGTCCTGAAATGACATTGTAATTCCTCTAACTTCAAAGTTTAATCGGGCCCTGATGTTGTTTACTGAAATCTAATAAATACAGTTATTTTGAATATTACAACAGAATTAAACAGTTAAACTTATTTAATTTAAACCCGCTGTTACTTCCTGATGTTATTTTTTACTATTAAGAAAGAAAATTATTTAAATTTTTCAAATCATGCATTTATAATTTTTTTCCGTCTTTAATAACTAAATAATGAAAAAATATGCTTTTGTTTTGAGCTCATAAATATGACAATAAAATAATCTAACTAAGAGACATTGCAAAATTAAATCTTTGTGATAATTGTACACTTTGTGATTTCAAACCATAAACAAAAGATACCGCCTCCATTTTACCTACTATGATGTCATTAGAATATTATCTATTGATTGTTGGAGAACTTACTTTGTGAATGATTACCTCAATGATTTAAAATTTTTTTAAGTTTCATGATGAATGAATCACTTGTGTTTGTTTAGGTTTATGGAATGAGATATTAAGCTGTGAACCTAATTTCAACTAAAGTTATCCAAGGATATATGTATTTTTAATTGAAATTAAAAACAATGCTTTGATCTCGAAATAAAAAGTTTTAGTTTCTATAATTGGTTATTTCTCTTAATTATTTATTTAGGTACTTTTCCATTATAGCGCATTTTTAAAAAAGCTTGGCGCAATTCGGGCATCATTAAAGTGAGATATGTTGCCAAAATATATAAACAGCTATGAAAACAAATCTAATGAACTTTTATTTTTGTTTATATATGCACTTATATACATAAAAAAAGTCGTTTCTAAATATATATATATTTTTTATATACAAATTACGGCACAGTTTTCAGATATGAACCGGGATACCTAACTGGCGCCAAAATGGTGTTATTTTGCCTGCTATGGTAACCCGGCTATTGTTTTTTATTTATTAATAAATTGTTTATTTACTTTTATTTTCTGTTTTTAATTATATAAACTGTTTTGTTCTATAGCTATTATTCAAACTTTTATTTATTTATAGTTATTTCCTTTTCAAAAGGATAGCAAATAATTTAAAAATATATAAGTAACTGGTATTCGAAAGCGAGATTTCTGCCAAATTGGCGTCAGAGAAAAATCACGCCAACCCCGATGCGTATATGACATCTGTGCAAAAATTACGGCACAGATGTCATGTTCGCCCCATATTGGCACGATTTTTTTTTCTGACGTTAATGTCATATACACACCGGGTACTTAACTCTCGCCAAAGTGTCGTTATTTTGCTTGATATGGTAACCCGGATGTTCTTGTTTATGCTGTTGATGTTTCGCCAAATTGGCGTCGGAAAAAAATCACGCCAATATGGGGGGAATATGACATCTATGCCAAAATTACTTCTGTTAAAAAATGGGTAGAAAAAATAATTAAAAAATGGGTAAATAGCTTTTTTTACATTAAATAAAGGTACTTGTTAATTATCCCGTCGACCAAATTACTGTCGCCAAATTGTAAGATTAAATGCCAATAATGGTTGACATTAAACATGATCATGTGTTTCTTACGTCATCAAGTGATTTTTAATTCGACGTTATATTTGTATTTTTATTAATGTTTTGCTAATTTAATTGATCTTTCGTTGTTTAAAATAAAAATTATGTCAATTTGTATAATTTGGCGAGTGGTTTGGCGATTTATATAATTTGGCGAAACTGGTCGACGGGATAGCTAACAACTACCTAAATAAATTGCATACATATGGAAAAAATTGCTTGTGAGTATGAAGCAGTAAATAGGTTGTCAGAAAATACGTTGGCAAACTTCTTTCCCGCCAAGCAACTTTTCTCCGAAGTTTTGTACATAAGGAATGATTGCTAGAAATGCATTTTTAATTATGATATGCGCTTTTATTTTTCACTACATTTATTTATGCATACTATACTGTGTGTATAAATGCTACAGTTCATATGCAGGGCTACACAAAAGAATTCGTAAGGGTTACTGAGTATGAGAGTAAATTGCTTAAAGGTGGTTTTTAAAGGAGTTATGCGTTTTTACGCTGAACTACATTTAGTTTACTAAGAAATGTTTGTAGAATATAGATAAAATAATATACAGGGTCACGCAAAGAATTGGATACATAACCGTCCATGGATGATAATATCTGGAAATGTGATTTCAATAGCTTTAAGAGTAGTTTAAATTAAATTTTGGCTAAATAGTGGCATGTAATAACGATACTATTGGCTATGGATGGTAACTGCTGAAATCAATTTTAAAAATTTTTTATGCGTCTTCTAAAATGTTTACTTAGTTATCTTATTTCCCCAAATAGCGAAGTTTTGTTAAAGCATTCAGGATGTGTTGGAAAGTGTTTCATATTCTATGCTTAACGCATGATTTTTCTTTCTTCTTTAGTCTTATTTTGCATTTATTTTATTCTTAATTTTTTAGTCTTATACTGCTTTATAGAAACTTTGGCACAGTTGTCATATACGCCAATTTGGCGAAAACATCAACAGCATAAACAACAACATCCAGGTTACCATATCAAGCAAAATAACGACGCTTTGCCGCCAGTTAAGTACCCGTTGTGTATATGACATTGGCGTCAGAAAAAAATCGCGCCAATATGGGGCGTATATGACATCTGTGCCGAAACTTTAATATTTAATTTTTAAACTCTTCGCTCCACACCCCTTACATATAGTACAAACTATAACACAGATAGCGCAAAATAATAGACAGTTTGGTACTTTTCCACTGTAGGAGTTTTGGCGTTTTTTTTTTTTTAAAAGCTTGGTGTAATTTGGGCATCAAAAAGTAAGATTTGGGTTCGTTTCCGTTATACGGATACCTTTGTCGCCAAGCGTAATAGATGGCGCAAAATGAAAATCACGTGAATTGAAGCATTTGAAAAATAAAAGAAAAAACATTGTCGATACTAAAGTGAGCATTTAAAAAATATAACATTTAAAAATTCCAGACTTTTACGAACTATTTCATTAAATCACAATTATATACTTAATATAGGTGAACAAATAACTGTTATAAAATAAAGCAATAAAATAAAACTCATATTAAACTGCTGGCATAAAATTAAAAATATCTTTTAGCATTTTGAAATAATTGACGCATTAGCATACATTTTGGCATGGTGTCCGTATAACGGAAAAATATCGAGATTTGTTGTCAAATCATATAAACAGCTATGAAAACAAACTTGATGAGCGTGTTTGTTTGTTTTATATGTTTATCTTATATGTATATTATTGATGTTTTTATGTACAAATCACATCTGTTTCTTTATAAAATTAGAGAAACGTCTTTTTTATATTAAATAAATCGTATAAATATCGAAAAACATGCGTGTGTATATAAAATGAAACAGTGGATAGGTTCCCGGAAAATATGTTGCCAAATTTCCTTTTTCGCCAAGGCACCTATACTGGAAAAGTACCTAAAGCACATTAAAATCGCGCAGTTAGGAGCTCACTCAGTACAGCGTCGTCTATTGGCTGTTATTTTATTAGTATCATCGGGAGGAAGATGTAAAGATGTACTTCAAATTCTCACTCATAGATTTTGAAAAATATCTTAAAAGAGCGGAGTTTAAATTAAATATCGGTGACCTCCTTTATGAAAGATTAATGGTTTTAAATGGGAATTTCGCCAAATTAGCCAGCTATCACCAAGTTGGCTAACATTTGGCGCTACTGTGGTAACCCTGCATTAGCTTTTTTCAACAATTACTCATTTCAATGAGGCGGTCCTACCGGAATCGTGAGGGACACACAGAGACTTGGATTTTATATAAATAGATTACTCTTTATATTTTACATTAATTTTGTTTCTACCATTAAATATTTATTTATTTAACATTGAAATATTCATTTATTTATCGTCTTACTTAACAAATTATTATTTTTATTTATAATTTTTTTAAATTTATACTTATAAAGATTCTTATTATTTTCTTATATTTTTTACGCTTCCCATTCTTATTTGGACGTACTTATCTAATGAATATATTTTCAATAAAATATATCTATTATTATATATATACAATAGTGTATATATAACTGCCTTTCCTTTTCTCAACCGTCCGAATGTACTCACAATTCAAGCAGAACGTCGGTCGTATTTTGCTTTCTGAAAAACGAATAAGCATCTTAATTAATTGAGTCCACCTCCACCACCAAATTAATTGATTTATTTTTTGCAACAAAATTTTATCCGCTATAAAAATAATAACTACTTGTACTACGCCGGGTGAGTAACAAATTATTTCCAGCAGCACTTACACTACATGGATGAACAGGACTACTACCCCACCTGGGAAGTGGATGGTACATACGAATATTCAGGTTCTCCCGTAGTTGTGAATTGTGTTCCTAAACACATTTTACTTCATCCGTTTATTATTATTTTTTTAATGTTTATATTACTATTTATATTTTACATTAGTTTAGTTTCTATCATTAAATATTTATTCATTTAACATTTAAATATTCATTTATTTATCGCCTTACTTAACAAATTATTATTTTTTATTTATAATTTTTTAAAATTTATATTTATAAAGATTATTATTATTTTCTTATACTTTTTACCCTTCTTCCCATTCTTATCCGGACGTACTTATCTAATAAATATATTTGCAATAAAATATATCTATTATTATATATATACAATAGTGTATATATAACTACCTATCCTGTTCTCAACTGTCCGAATGTACTCACAATTCAAGCAGAACTTCGGTCGTATTTCGCATTTTGAAAAATGAATAAGCATCTTAATTAATCGAGTCCACCTCCACCACGAAATTGATTGATTTTTTTTTCCAACAAAATTTTATCCGCTATAAAAATAATAACTACTTGTACTACGCCGGGTGAGTAACAAAAGATTTCCAGCAGCACTTACACTACATGGATGAACAGGATTACTGCACCACCTGGGAAGAGGATGGTACATTCGAATATTCAGGTTCTCCCGTAGTTGTCAATTGTGTTCCTAAACATATTTTACTTCATTCGTTTATTATTATTTTTTTTATTATTTATATTACTTTTTGTATTTCACATTACTTTTGTTTCTATCATTAAATATTTATTTATTTAGCACTTACATATTCATTTATTTATCGTCTTGCTTAACAAATTATTATTTATTATTTATAATTTATTTAAATTAATATTTATAAAGATTATTATTATTTTTTACGCGTCTTCCCATTCTTATTCGGACGTACTTATCTAATAAATATATCTGCAATAAAATATATCTATTATTATATATATACAATAGTGTATATATAACTACCTTTCCTGTTCTCAACCGCCCGAATGTACTTACAAACACAATCAGAATTTCGATCGTATTTCGCTTTTTTACAAATGTATAAGCTTCTGAATTAATTGGGTCCACGTCCACCACCAAAATGATTGATTTATTTTACCCAACTAATTGTTATCCTCTATAAAAATAATAACTACTTGTACTACGCCGAGTGAGCAATAAATGAGCTCCAGCATCACCTACACTACATGGATGAACAGGATTACTGCACCACCTGGGAAGAGGGTGGTACATACGAATGTGTAGGTTCTCCCTTAGTTGTCAATTCTGTTCCTAAACACATTTTACTTCATCCGTTTATTATTATTTTTTTAATGTTTAAAATACTTATTATATTTTACATTAGTTTTGTTTCTACCATTAAATATTTATTCATTTAACATTTAAATATTCATTTATTTATCGTCTTACTTAACAAATTATTATTTTTTATTTATAATTTTTTTTAATTTATATTCATAAAGATTATTATTATTTCCTTATACTTTTTACACTTCTTCCCATTCTTATTCGGACGTACTTATCTAATAAATATATTTGCAATAAAATATATCTATTATTATATATATACAATAGTGTATATATATAACTACCTATCCTGTTCTCAACCGTCCGAATGTACTCACAATTCAAGCAGAACTTCGGTCGTATTTCGCATTTTGAAAAATGAATAAGCATCTTAATTAATCGAGTCCACCTCCACCACGAAATTGATTGATTTATATTTTCCAACAAAATTTTATCCGCTATAAAAATAATAACTACTTGTACTACGCCGGTTGAGTAACAAATGATTTCCAGCAGCGCTTACACTACAAGGATGAACAGGATTACTGCACTATCTGGGAATAGGATGGTACATACGAATATTCAGGTTCTCCCGTAGTTGTCAATTGTGTTCCTAAACATATTTTACTTCATTCGTTTATTATTATTTTTTTTATTATTTATATTACTTTTTGTATATTACATTAATTTTGTTTCTATCATTAAATATTTATTTATCCTCTTGCTTAAAAAATTATTATTTTTTATTTATAATTTATTTAAAATTTTATTTATAAAGATTATTATTATTTTCTTATATTTTTTATGGTACTTTCCATTCTTATTCGGACGTACTTATCTAATAAATATATTTGCAATAAAATATATCTATTATTATATATATACAATAGTGTATATACATCTACCTTTCCTGTTCTCAACCGTCCGAATGTACTCACAATTCAAGCAGAACTTCGGTCGTATTTCGCTTTCTGAAAAACGAATAAGCATCTTAATTAATTGAGTCGACCACCACCACCAAATTGATTGATTTATTTTTTCCAAATAAATTTTATCCCCTATAAAAAATAACTGCTTGTACTACGACGGGTGAGTAACAAATGATTTCCAACAGCACTTGCACTACATGAATGAACAGGATTACTGCACCACCTGGGAAGAGGATGGTACATACGAATATTCAGTTTCTCCCGTAGTTGTCAATTGTGTTCCTAAATATATTTTATTTCATTCTTTAATAATTACTTTTTTTATTATTTATATTACTTTTTATATTTCACATTAGTTTTGTTTCTATCATTAAATATTTAATTTTTTAACATTGAAATATTCATTTATTTATCATCTTACTTAACAAAGTATTATTTTTTATTTATAAATTTTTAAAATTTATATTTATAAAGATTATTATTATTTACTTATATTTTTTACGCTTCTTCCCATTCTTATTCGGACGTACTTATCTAATAAATATATTTGCAATAAAATATATCTATTGTTATATATATACAATAGTGCATATATAACTAACTTTCCTGTTCTCAACCGTCCGGATGTACTCACAATTCAAGCAGATCTTCGGCCGTATTTCGCTTTTTGAAAAACGAATAAGCATCTTAATTAAATGAGTCCACCTCCACCACCAAATTGATTGATTTATTTTTTGCAACTAAATTTTATCCGCCATAAAAATAATAACGACTTGTACTACGCCGGATGAGTAACAAATGATTTCCAGCAGCACTTACACTACATGGATGATCAGGATTACTGCACCACCTGGGAAGAGGATGGTACATACGAATATTCAGTTTCTCCCGTAGTTGTCAATTGTGTTCATAAACATATTTTACTTCATTCGTTTATAATTATTTTTTTATGATTTATATTACTTTTTATATTTTACATTAGTTTTATTTCTATCATTAAATATTTATTTATTTAGCATTTACATATTCATGTATTTATCGTCTTACTTAACAAATTGTTATTTATTATTTATAATTTTTTTACATTTATATTTATAAAGATTATTATTATTTTCTTATATTTTCTACGCTTCTTCCTATTTTACATTAGTTTTGTTTCTATCATTAAATATTTATTTATTTAACATTCAAATATTCATTTATTTATCGTCTTACTTAACAAATTATTATTTTTTATTTATAATTTTTTAAAATTTATATTTATAAAGATTATTATTATTTTCTTGTATTTTTTACACTTTTCCCATTCTTATTCGGAAGTACTTATCTAATAAATATATTTGCAATAAAATATATCTATTATTATATATATACAATAGTGTATATATAACTACCTATCCATTTCTCAACTGTCCGAATGTACTCACAATTCAAGCAGAACTTCGGTCGTATTTCGCATTTTGAAAAATGAATAAGCATCTTAATTAATCGAGTCCACCTCCACCACGAAATTCGTTGATTTTTTTTCCAACAAAATTTTATCCGCTATAAAAATAATAACTACTTGTACTACGCCGGGTGAGTAACAAAAGATTTCCAGCAGCACTTGCACTACATGGATGAACAGGATTACTGCACCACCTGGGAAGAGGATGGTACATTCGAATATTCAGGTTCTCCCGTAGTTGTCAATTGTGTTCCTAAACATATTTTACTTCATTCGTTTATTATTATTTTTTTTATTATTTATATTACTTTTTGTATTTTACATTAATTTTGTTTCTATCATTAAATATTTATTTATTTAGCACTTACATATTCATTTATTTATCGTCTTGCTTAACAAATTATTATTTATTATTTATAATTTATTTAAATTTATATTTATAAAGATTATTATTATTTTTTACGTTTCTTCCCATTCTTATTCGGACGTACTTATCTAATAAATATATCTGCAATAAAATATATCTATTATTATATATATAAAATAGTGTATATATAACTAGCTTTCCTATTCTCAACCGTCCTAATGTACTCACAAACACGAGCAGAATTTCGGTCGTATTTCGCTTTTTTACAAATGCTTAAGCATCTGAATTAATCGAGTCCACCTCCCCCACCAAAATGATTGATTTATTTTACCCAACTAATTGTTATCCGCTATAAAAATAATAACTATTTGTACTACGCCGAGTGAGCAATAAATGAGTTCCAGCAGCACCTACACTACATGGATGAACAGGATTACTGCACCACCTGGGAAGAGAATGGTACATACCAATGTTCAGGTTCTCCCTTAGTTGTCAATTGTGTTCCTAAACTCATTTTACTTCATCCGTTTATTATTATTTTATTAATGTTTATATTACTTTTTATATTTTACATTAGTTTTGTTTCTATCATTAAATATTTATTCATTTAACATTTAAATATTCATTTATTTATCGTCTTACTTAACAATTTATTATTTTTTATTTATAATTTTTTTAATTTATATTTATAAAGATTATTTTTTCTTATACTTTTTACGCTTCTTCCCATTCTTATCCGGACGTACTTATCTAATAAATATATTTGCAATAAAATATATCTATTATTATATATATACAATAGTGTATATATAACTACCTTTCCTGTTCTCAACCGTCCGAAAGTGCTCACAAACACAAGTAGAACTTCGGTCGTATTTCGCTTTTTGAAAAATGAATAAGCATCTTAATTAATCGAGTCCACCTCCACCACCAAATTGATTGATTTATTTTTTCCAACAAAATTTTATCCGATATAAAAATATTAACTACTTGTACTACGCCGGGTGAGTAACAAATGATTTCCAGCAGCACTTATACTACATGAATGAACAGGATTACTGCACCACCTGGGAAGAGGATGGTACATACGAATATTCTGGTTCTCCCGTAGTTGTCAATTGTGTTTCTAAACATATTTTACTTCATTCGTTTATTATTATTATTTTTATTATTTATATTACTTTTTATATTTTACATTAGTTTTGTTTCTATCATTAAATATTTATTTATTTAACATTGAAATATTCATTTATTAATCGTCTTACTTAACAAATTATTATTTTTTAAAATTTATATTTATAAAGATTATAATTATTTTCTTGTATTTTTTACACTTCTTCCCATTCTTATTCGGACGTACTTATCTAATAAATATATTTGCAATAAAATATATCTATTATTATATATATATAATAGTGTATATATAAATACCTTTCCTGTGCTCAACCGTCCGAATGTACTCACAATTCAAGCAGAGCTTCGGTCGTATTTCGCTTTCTGAAAAACGAATAAGCATCTTAATTAATTGAGTCCACCTCCACCACCAAATTAATTGATTTATTTTTTGCAACAAAACTTTATCCGCTATAAAAACAATAACGACTCTTACTACGCCGGGTGGGTAACAAACGATTTCCAGCAGCACTTACACTACATGGATGAAAAGGATTACTGCACCACCAGGGAAGAGGATGGTACATACGAATATTCAGGTTCTCCCGTAGTTGTCAATTGTGTTCCTAAACATATTTTACTTCATTCGTTTATTATTATTATTTTTATTATTTATATTACTTTTTATATTTTACATTAGTTTTGTTTCTATCATTAAATATTTATTTATTTAACATTGAAATATTCATTTATTAATCGTCTTACTTAACAAATTATTATTTTTTAAAATTTATATTTATAAAGATTATTATTATTTTCTTATTTTTTTACGCTTCTTCCCATTCTTATTCGGACGTACTTATCTAAAAAATATATTTTCAATAAAATATATCTATTATTATATATATACAATAGTGTATATATAACTACCTTTCCTGTTCTCAACCGTCCGAATGTACTCACAAACACAATAAGAATTTCGGTCGTAATTCGCTTTTTTACAAATGAATAAGCTTCTGAATTAATTGGGTCCACGTCCACCATCAAAATGATTGATTTATTTTACCCATCTAATTGTTATCTGCTATAAAAATAATAACTACTTGTACTACGCCGAGTGAGCAATAAATGAGTTCCAGCATCACCTACACTACATGGATGAACAGGATTACTGCACCACCTGGAAAGAGGATGGTACATACGAATGTTCAGGTTCTCCTTTAGTTGTCAATTGTGTTCCTAAACACATTTTACTTCATCCGTTTATTATTATTTTTTTAATGTTTAAAATACTTTTTATATTTTACATTAGTTTAGTTTCTATCATTAAATATTTATTCATTTAACATTTAAATATTCATTTATTTATCGCCTTACTTAACAAATTATTATTTTTTATTTATAATTTTTTAAAATTTATATTTATAAAGATTATTATTATTTTCTTATACTTTTTACCCTTCTTCCCATTCTTATCCGGACGTACTTATCTAATAAATATATTTGCAATAAAATATATCTATTATTATATATATACAATAGTGTATATATAACTACCTATCCTGTTCTCAACTGTCCGAATGTACTCACAATTCAAGCAGAACTTCGGTCGTATTTCGCATTTTGAAAAATGAATAAGCATCTTAATTAATCGAGTCCACCTCCACCACGAAATTGATTGATTTTTTTTTCCAACAAAATTTTATCCGCTATAAAAATAATAACTACTTGTAGTACGCCGGGTGAGTAACAAAAGATTTCCAGCAGCACTTACACTACATGGATGAACAGGATTACTGCACCACCTGGGAAGAGGATGGTACATTCGAATATTCAGGTTCTCCCGTAGTTGTCAATTGTGTTCTTAAACATATTTTACTTCATTCGTTTATTATTATTTTTTTTATTATTTATATTACTTTTTGTATTTCACATTAATTTTGTTTCTATCATTAAATATTTATTTATTTAGCACTTACATATTCATTTATTTATCGTCTTGCTTAACAAATTATTATTTATTATTTATAATTTATTTAAATTAATATTTATAAAGATTATTATTATTTTTTACGCGTCTTCCCATTCTTATTCGGACGTACTTATCTAATAAATATATCTGCAATAAAATATATCTATTATTATATATATACAATAGTGTATATATAACTACCTTTCCTGTTCTCAACCGCCCGAATGTACTTACAAACACAATCAGAATTTCGATCGTATTTCGCTTTTTTACAAATGTATAAGCTTCTGAATTAATTGGGTCCACGTCCACCACCAAAATGATTGATTTATTTTACCCAACTAATTGTTATCCTCTATAAAAATAATAACTACTTGTACTACGCCGAGTGAGCAATAAATGAGCTCCAGCATCACCTACACTACATGGATGAACAGGATTACTGCACCACCTGGGAAGAGGATGGTACATACGAATGTGCAGGTTCTCCCTTAGTTGTCAATTCTGTTCCTAAACACATTTTACTTCATCCGTTTATTATTATTTTTTAAATGTTTAAAATACTTATTATATTTTACATTAGTTTTGTTTCTACCATTAAATATGTATTCATTTAACATTTAAATATTCATTTATTTATCGTCTTACTTAACAAATTATTATTTTTTATTTATAATTTTTTTTAATTTATATTCATAAAGATTATTATTATTTCCTTATACTTTTTACACTTCTTCCCATTCTTATTCGGACGTACTTATCTAATAAATATATTTGCAATAAAATATATCTATTATTATATATATACAATAGTGTATATATATAACTACCTATCCTGTTCTCAACCGTCCGAATGTACTCACAATTCAAGGAGAACTTCGGTCATATTTCGCATTTTGAAAAATGAATAAGCATCTTAATTAATCGAGTCCACCTCCACCACGAAATTGATTGATTTATATTTTCCAACAAAATTTTATCCGCTATAAAAATAATAACTACTTGTACTACGCCGGTTGAGTAACAAATGATTTCCAGCACTTACACTACATGGATGAACAGGATTACTGCACCACCTAGGAAGAGGATGGTACATACGAATATTCAGGTTCTCCCGTAGTTGTCAATTATGTTCCTAAACATATTTTACTTCATTCGTTTATTATTATTTTTTTTATTATTTATATTACTTTTTGTATATTACATTAATTTTGTTTCTATCATTAAATATTTATTTATTTATCCTCTTGCTTAAAAAATTATTATTTTTTATTTATAATTTATTTAAAATTTTATTTATAAAGATTATTATTATTTTCTTATATTTTTTATGGTACTTTCCATTCTTATTCGGACGTACTTATCTAATAAATATATTTGCAATAAAATATATCTATTATTATATATATACAATAGTGTATATACATCTACCTTTCCTGTTCTCAACCGTCCGAATGTACTCACAATTCAAGCAGAACTTCGGTCGTATTTCGCTTTCTGAAAAACGAATAAGCATCTTAATTAATTGAGTCGACCACCACCACTAAATTGATTGATTTATTTTTTCCAAATAAATTTTATCCCCTATAAAAAATAACTGCTTGTACTACGACGGGTGAGTAACAAATGATTTCCAACAGCACTTGCACTACATGAATGAACAGGATTACTGCACCACCTGGGAAGAGGATGGTACATACGAATATTCAGTTTCTCCTGTAGTTGTCAATTGTGTTCCTAAATATATTTTATTTCATTCTTTAATAATTACTTTTTTTTATTATTTATATTACTTTTTATATTTCACATTAGTTTTGTTTCTATCATTAAATATTTAATTTTTTAACATTGAAATATTCATTTATTTATCATCTTACTTAACAAAGTATTATTTTTTATTTATAAATTTTTAAAATTTATATTTATAAAGATTATTATTATTTACTTATATTTTTTACGCTTCTTCCCATTCTTATTCGGACGTACTTATCTAATAAATATATTTGCAATAAAATATATCTATTGTTATATATATACAATAGTGCATATATAACTAACTTTCCTGTTCTCAACCGTCCGGATGTACTCACAATTCAAGCAGAACTTCGGCCGTATTTCGCTTTTTGAAAAACGAATAAGCATCTTAATTAAATGAGTCCACCTCCACCACCAAATTGATTGATTTATTTTTTGCAACTAAATTTTATCCGCCATAATAATAATAACGACTTGTACTACGCCGGGTGAGTAACAAATGATTTCCAGCAGCACTTACACTACATGGATGAACAGGATTACTGCCCCACCTGGGAAAGTGATGGTACATACGAATATTCAGGTTCTCCCGTAGTTGTCAATTGTGTTCCTAAACATATTTTACTTCATTCGTTTATTATTATTATTTTTTATAATTTATATTACTCTTTATATTTTACATTAATTTTGTTTCTACCATTAAATATTTATTTATTTAACATTGAAATATTCATTTATTTATCGTCTTACTTAACAAATTATTATTTTTATTTATAATTTATTTAAATTTATATTTATAAAGATTCTTATTATTTTCTTATATTTTTTACGCTTCTTCCCATTCTTATTTGGACGTACTTATCTAATGAATATATTTTCAATAAAATATATCTATTATTATATATATACAATAGTGTATATATAACTGCATTTCCTGTTCTCAACCGTCCGAATGTACTCACAATTCAAGCAGAACGTCGGTCGTATTTTGCTTTCTGAAAAACGAATAAGCATCTTAATTAATTGAGTCCACCTCCACCACCAAATTAATTGATTTATTTTTTGCAACAAAATTTTATCCGCTATAAAAATAATAACTACTTGTACTACGCCGGGTGAGTAACAAATTATTTCCAGCAGCAGTTACACTACATGGATGAACAGGATTACTGCACCACCTGGGAAGAGGATGGTACATACGAATATTCAGTTTCTCCCGTAGTTGTCAATTGTGTTCATAAACATATTTTACTTCATTCGTTTATAATTATTTTTTTATGATTTATATTACTTTTTATATTTTACATTAGTTTTATTTCTAACATTAAATATTTATTTATTTAGCATTTACATATTCATGTATTTATCGTCTTACTTAACAAATTGTTATTTATTATTTATAATTTTTTTACATTTATATTTATAAAGATTATTATTATTTTCTTATATTTTCTACGCTTCTTCCTATTTTACATTAGTTTTGTTTCTATCATTAAATATTTATTTATTTAACATTCAAATATTCATTTATTTATCGTCTTACTTAACAAATTATTATTTTTTATTTATAATTTTTTAAAATTTATATTTATAAAGATTATTATTATTTTCTTGTATTTTTTACACTTTTCCCATTCTTATTCGGACGTACTTATCTAATAAATATATTTGCAATAAAATATATCTATTATTATATATATACAATAGTGTATATATAACTACCTATCCATTTCTCAACTGTCCGAATGTACTCACAATTCAAGCAGAACTTCGGTCGTATTTCGCATTTTGAAAAATGAATAAGCATCTTAATTAATCGAGTCCACCTCCACCACGAAATTCGTTGATTTTTTTTTCCAACAAAATTTTATCCGCTATAAAAATAATAACTACTTGTACTACGCCGGGTGAGTAACAAAAGATTTCCAGCAGCACTTGCACTACATGGATGAACAGGATTACTGCACCACCTGCTAAGAGGATGGTACATTCGAATATTCAGGTTCTCCCGTAGTTGTCAATTGTGTTCCTAAACATATTTTACTTCATTCGTTTATTATTATTTTTTTTATTATTTATATTACTTTTGTATTTTACATTAATTTTGTTTCTATCATTAAATATTTATTTATTTAGCACTTACATATTAATTTATTTATCGTCTTGCTTAACAAATTATTATTTATTATTTATAATTTATTTAAATTTATATTTATAAAGATTATTATTATTTTTTACGTTTCTTCCCATTCTTATTCGGACGTACTTATCTAATAAATATATCTGCAATAAAATATATCTATTATTATTTATATAAAATAGTGTATATATAACTAACTTTCCTATTCTCAGCCGTCCTAATGTACTCACAAACACAAGCAGAATTTCGGTCGTATTTCGCTTTTTTACAAATGCTTAAGCATCTGAATTAATCGAGTCCACCTCCCCCACCAAAATGATTGATTTATTTTACCCAACTAATTGTTATCCGCTATAAAAATAATAACTATTTGTACTACGCCGAGTGAGCAATAAATGAGTTCCAGCAGCACCTACACTACATGGATGAACAGGATTACTGCACCACCTGGGAAGAGAATGGTACATACCAATGTTCAGGTTCTCCCTTAGTTGTCAATTGTGTTCCTAAACTCATTTTACTTCATCCGTTTATTATTATTTTTTTAATGTTTATATTACTTTTTATATTTTACATTAGTTTTGTTTCTATCATTAAATATTTATTCATTTAAAATTTAAATATTCATTTATTTATCGTCTTACTTAACAATTTATTATTTTTTATTTATAATTTTTTTAATTTATATTTATAAAGATTATTTTTTCTTATACTTTTTACGCTTCTTCCCATTCTTATCCGGACGTACTTATCTAATAAATATATTTGCAATAAAATATATCTATTATTATATATATACAATAGTGTATATATAACTACCTTTCCTGTTCTCAACCGTCCGAAAGTGCTCACAAACACAAGTAGAACTTCGGTCGTATTTCGCTTTTTGAAAAATGAATAAGCATCTTAATTAATCGAGTCCACCTCCACCACCAAATTGATTGATTTATTTTTTGCAACTAAATTTTGTCCGCCATAAAAATAATAACGACTTGTACTACGCCGGGTGAGTAACAAATGATTTCCAGCAGCACTTACACTACATGGATGAACAGGATTACTGCATCACCTGGGAAAGTGATGGTACATACGAATATTCAGGTTCTCCCGTAGTTGTCAATTGTGTTCCTAAACATATTTTACTTCATTCGTTTATTATTATTATTTTTTATAATTTATATTACTCTTTATATTTTACATTAATTTTGTTTCTACCATTAAATATTTATTTATTTAACATTGAAATATTCATTTATTTATCGTCTTACTTAACAAATTATTATTTTTATTTATAATTTTTTTAAATTTATATTTATAAAGATTCTTATTATTTTCTTATATTTTTTACGCTTCTTCCCATTCTTATTTGGACGTACTTATCTAATGAATATATTTTCAATAAAATATATCTATTATTATATATATACAATAGTGTATATATAACTGCATTTCCTGTTCTCAACCGTCCGAATGTACTCACAATTCAAGCAGAACGTCGGTCGTATTTTGCTTTCTGAAAAACGAATAAGCATCTTAATTAATTGAGTCCACCTCCACCACCAAATTAATTGATTTATTTTTTGCAACAAAATTTTATCCGCCATAAAAATAATAACGACTTGTACTACGCCGGGTGAGTAACAAATGATTTCCAGCAGCACTTATACTACATGAATGAACAGGATTACTGCACCACCTGGGAAGAGGATGGTACATACGAATATTCTGGTTCTCCCGTAGTTGTCAATTGTGTTTCTAAACATATTTTACTTCATTCGTTTATTATTATTATTTTTATTATTTATATTACTTTTTATATTTTACATTAGTTTTGTTTCTATCATTAAATATTTATTTATTTAACATTGAAATATTCATTTATTAATCGTCTTACTTAACAAATTATTATTTTTTAAAATTTATATTTATAAAGATTATAATTATTTTCTTGTATTTTTTACACTTCTTCCCATTCTTATTTGGACGTACTTATCTAATAAATATATTTGCAATAAAATATATCTATTATTATATATATATAATAGTGTATATATAAATACCTTTCCTGTGCTCAACCGTCCGAATGTACTCACAATTCAAGCAGAGCTTCGGTCGTATTTCGCTTTCTGAAAAACGAATAAGCATCTTAATTAATTGAGTCCACCTCCACCACCAATTTAATTGATTTATTTTTTGCAACAAAACTTTATCCGCTATAAAAACAATAACGAATCTTACTACGCCGGGTGGGTAACAAACGATTTCCAGCAGCACTTACACTACATGGATGAACAGGATTACTGCACCACCAGGGAAGATGATGGTACATACGAATATTCAGGTTCTCCCGTAGTTGTCAATTGTGTTCCTAAACATATTTTACTTCATTCGTTTATTATTATTATTTTTATTATTTATATTACTTTTTATATTTTACATTAGTTTTGTTTCTATCATTAAATATTTATTTATTTAACATTGAAATATTCATTTATTAATCGTCTTACTTAACAAATTATTATTTTTTAAAAT
Source organism: Maratus speciosus (assembly GCA_963932465.1). Lineage (NCBI taxonomy): Eukaryota > Metazoa > Arthropoda > Arachnida > Araneae > Salticidae > Maratus > Maratus speciosus. The sequence goes on along the minus strand of OZ010793.1, from coordinate 250,320,795 downwards.
TTATATTTATAAAGATTATTATTATTTTCTTATTTTTTTACGCTTCTTCCCATTCTTATTCGGACGTACTTATCTAAAAAATATATTTTCAATAAAATATATCTATTATTATATATATACAATAGTGTATATATAACTACCTTTCCTGTTCTCAACCGTCCGAATGTACTCACAAACACAATAAGAATTTCGGTCGTAATTCGCTTTTTTACAAATGAATAAGCTTCTGAATTAATTGGGTCCACGTCCACCATCAAAATGATTGATTTATTTTACCCATCTAATTGTTATCTGCTATAAAAATAATAACTACTTGTACTACGCCGAGTGAGCAATAAATGAGTTCCAGCATCACCTACACTACATGGATGAACAGGATTACTGCACCACCTGGAAAGAGGATGGTACATACGAATGTTCAGGTTCTCCCTTAGTTGTCAATTGTGTTCCTAAACACATTTTACTTCATCCGTTTATTATTATTTTTTTAATGTTTAAAATACTTTTTATATTTTACATTAGTTTTGTTTCTATCATGAAACATTTATTTATTTAGCACTTACATATTCATTTATTTATCGTCTTACTTAACAAATTATTATTTTTTATTTATAATTTTTTTAATTTATATTTATAAAGATTATTATTATTTACTTATACTTTTTACGCTTCTTCCCATTCTTATCCGAACGTACTTATCTAATAAATATATTTGCAATAAAATATATCTATTATTATATATATACAATAATGTATATATAACTACCTTTCCTGTTCTCAACCGTCCGAATGTACTCACAATTCAAGCAGAACTTCGGCCGTATTTCGTTTTTTGAAAAATGAATAAGCAACTTAATTAATCGAGTCCACCTCCACCACCAAAATTATTGATTTATTTTACCCAACTATTATCCGCTATAAAAATAATAACTACTTGTACTACGCCGAGTGAGCAATAAATGAGTTCCAGCAGCACCTAAACTACATGGATGAACAGGATTACTGCACCACCTGGGAAGAGGATGGTACATACGAATTTTCAGGTTCTCCCTTAGTTGTCAATTGTGTTCCTAAACACATTTTACTTCATCCGTTTATTATTATTTTTTTATTGTTTATATTACTTTTTATATTTTACATTAGTTTTGTTTCTATCATTAAATATTTATTTATTTATTATTGAAATATTCATTTATTTATCGTCTTACTTAGCAAATTATTATTTTTATTTATATATATTTTTAATTTATATTTATAAAGATTATTATTATTTTCTTATATTTTTTACGCTTCTTCCCATTCTTATTCGGACGTACTTATCTAATAAATATATTTGCAATAAAATATATCTATTATTATATATATACAATAGTGTATATATATAACTACCTATCCTGTTCTCAACCGTCCGAATGTACTCACAATTCAAGCAGAACTTCGGTCGTATTTCGCATTTTGAAAAATGAATAAGCATCTTAATTAATCGAGTCCACCTCCACCACGAAATTGATTGATTTATATTTTCCAACAAAATTTTATCCGCTATAAAAATAATAACTACTTGTACTACGCCGGATGAGTAACAAATGATTTCCAGCAGCGCTTACACTACATGGATGAACAGGATTACTGCACTATCTGGGAATAGGATGGTACATACGAATATTCAGGTTCTCCCGTAGTTGTCAATTGTGTTCCTAAACATATTTTACTTCATTCGTTTATTATTATTTTTTTTATTATTTATATTACTTTTTGTATTTTACATTAATTTTGTTTCTATCATTAAATATTTATTTATTTATCCTCTTGCTTAAAAAATTATTATTTTTTATTTATAATTTATTTAAAATTTTATTTATAAAGATTATTATTATTTTCTTATATTTTTTATGGTACTTCCCATTCTTATTCGGACGTACTTATCTAATAAATATATTTGCAATAAAATATATCTATTATTATATATATACAATAGTGTATATATAACTACCTTTCCTGTTCTCAACCGTCCGAATGTACTCACAATTCAAGCAGAACTTCGGTCGTATTTCGCTTTCTGAAAAACGAATAAGCATCTTAATTAATTGAGTCGACCACCACCACCAAATTGATTGATTTATTTTTTCCAAATAAATTTTATCCCTTATAAAAAATAACTGCTTGTACTACGACGGGTGAGTAAAGAATGATTTCCAGCAGCACTTACACTACATGGATGAACAGGATTACTGCACCACCTGGGAAGAGGATGGTACATGCGAATATTCAGTTTCTCCCGTAGTTGTCAATTGTGTTCATAAACATATTTTACTTCATCGTTTATAATTATTTTTTTATGATTTATATTACTTTTTATATTTTACATTTGTTTTATTTCTATCATTAAATATTTATTTATTTAGCACTTACATATTCATTTACTTATCGTCTTACTTAACAAATTGTTATTTTTTATTTATAATTTTTTAAAATTTATATTTATAAAGATTATTATTATTTTCTTATAATTTTTACGCTTCTTCCCATTCTTTTTCGGACGTACTTATCTAATAAATATATTTTCAATAAAATAAATTTATTATTATATATATACAATAATGCATATATAACTACCTTTCCTGTTCTCAACCGTCCGAATGTACTCACAAACACAAGCAGAATTTCGGTCGTATTTCGCTTTTTTCAAATGAATAAGCTTCTGAATTAATTGAGTCCACCTCCACCACAAAAATTATTGATTTATTTTACCCAACTATTATCCGCTATAAAAATAATAACTACTTGTACTACGCCGAGTGAGCAATAAATGAGTTCCAGCAGCACCTAAACTACATGGATGAACAGGATTACTGCACCACCTGGGAAGAGGATGGTACATACGAATTTTCAGGTTCTCCCTTAGTTGTCAATTGTGTTCCTAAACACATTTTACTTCATCCGTTTATTATTATTTTTTTATTGTTTATATTACTTTTTATATTTTACATTAGTTTTGTTTCTATCATTAAATATTTATTTATTTAGCATTTACATATTCATTTACTTATCGTCTTACTTAACAAATTGTTATTTTTTATTTATAATTTTTTAAAATTTATATTTATAAAGGTTATTATTATTTTCTTATATGTTTTACGCTTCTTCCCACTCTTATTCGGACGTACATATCTAATAAATATATTTGCAATAAAATATATCTATTATTATATATATACAATAGTGTATATATAACTACCTTTCCTGTTCTCAACCGTCCGAATGTACTCACAAACGCAAGTAGAACTTCAGTCGTATTTCGCTTTTTGAAAAATGAATAAGCATCTTAATTAATCGAGTCCACCTCCACCACAAAATTGATTTATTTATTTTTTCGAACTAATTGTTATCCATTATAAAAATAACAACTACTTTTACTACACCGGGTGAGTAACCAATGATTTCCAGCAGCACTTACACTACATGGATGAACAGGATTGCTGCACCACCTGGTACAAACGAATATTCAGGTTCTCAGGCAGTTGTCAATTGTGTTCCTAAACATATTTTACTTCATTCGTTTATTATTATTTTTTTTATTATTTATATTACTTTTTATATTTTACATTAGTTTTGTTTCTATCATTAAATATTTATTTATTTAACATTGAAATATTCATTTATTTATCGTCTTACTTAGCAAATTATTATTTTTATTTATATATATTTTTAATTTATATTTATAAAGATTATTATTATTTTCTTATATTTTTTACGCTTCTTCCCATTCTTATTCGGACGTACTTATCTAATGAATATATTTTCAATAAAATATATCTATTATTATATATATACAATATTGTATAAATAACTACCTTTCCTGTTCTCAACCGTTCGAATGTACTCACAAACAGAAGCAGAATTTCGGTCGTATTTCGCTTTTTTACAAATGAATAAGCTTCGGAATTAATTGAGTCCACCTCCACCACCAAAATTATTGATTTATTTTACCCAACTATTATCCGCTATAAAAATAATAACTACTTGTACTACGCCGAGTGAGCAGTAAATGAGTTCCAGCAGCACCTAAACTACATGGATGAACAGGATTACTGCACCACCTGGGAAGAGGATGGTACATACGAATTTTCAGGTTCTCCCTTAGTTGTCAATTGTGTTCCTAAACACATTTTACTTCATCCGTTTATTATTATTTTTTTATTGTTTATATTACTTTTTATATTTTACATTAGTTTTGTTTCTATCATTAAATATTTATTTATTTATTATTGAAATATTCATTTATTTATCGTCTTACTTAGCAAATTATTATTTTTATTTATATATATTTTTAATTTATATTTATAAAGATTATTATTATTTTCTTATATTTTTTACGCTTCTTCCCATTCTTATTCGGACGTACTTATCTAATAAATATATTTGCAATAAAATATATCTATTATTATATATATACAATAGTGTATATATATAACTACCTATCCTGTTCTCAACCGTCCGAATGTACTCACAAACGCAAGTAGAACTTCAGTCGTATTTCGCTTTTTGAAAAATGAATAAGCATCTTAATTAATCGAGTCCACCTCCACCACAAAATTGATTTATTTATTTTTTCGAACTAATTGTTATCCATTATAAAAATAACAACTACTTTTACTACACCGGGTGAGTAACCAATGATTTCCAGCAGCACTTACACTACATGGATGAACAGGATTGCTGCACCACCTGGTACAAACGAATATTCAGGTTCTCAGGCAGTTGTCAATTGTGTTCCTAAACATATTTTACTTCATTCGTTTATTATTATTTTTTTTATTATTTATATTACTTTTTATATTTTACATTAGTTTTGTTTCTATCATTAAATATTTATTTATTTAACATTGAAATATTCATTTATTTATCGTCTTACTTAGCAAATTATTATTTTTATTTATATATATTTTTAATTTATATTTATAAAGATTATTATTATTTTCTTATATTTTTTACGCTTCTTCCCATTCTTATTCGGACGTACTTATCTAATGAATATATTTTCAATAAAATATATCTATTATTATATATATACAATATTGTATAAATAACTACCTTTCCTGTTCTCAACCGTTCGAATGTACTCACAAACAGAAGCAGAATTTCGGTCGTATTTCGCTTTTTTACAAATGAATAAGCTTCGGAATTAATTGAGTCCACCTCCACCACCAAAATTATTGATTTATTTTACCCAACTATTATCCGCTATAAAAATAATAACTACTTGTACTACGCCGAGTGAGCAATAAATGAGTTCCAGCAGCACCTAAACTACATGGATGAACAGGATTACTGCACCACCTGGGAAGAGGATGGTACATACGAATTTTCAGGTTCTCCCTTAGTTGTCAATTGTGTTCCTAAACACATTTTACTTCATCCGTTTATTATTATTTTTTTATTGTTTATATTACTTTTTATATTTTACATTAGTTTTGTTTCTATCATTAAATATTTATTTATTTATTATTGAAATATTCATTTATTTATCGTCTTACTTAGCAAATTATTATTTTTATTTATATATATTTTTAATTTATATTTATAAAGATTATTATTATTTTCTTATATTTTTTACGCTTCTTCCCATTCTTATTCGGACGTACTTATCTAATAAATATATTTGCAATAAAATATATCTATTATTATATATATACAATAGTGTATATATATAACTACCTATCCTGTTCTCAACCGTCCGAATGTACTCACAATTCAAGCAGAACTTCGGTCGTATTTCGCATTTTGAAAAATGAATAAGCATCTTAATTAATCGAGTCCACCTCCACCACGAAATTGATTGATTTATATTTTCCAACAAAATTTTATCCGCTATAAAAATAATAACTACTTGTACTACGTCGGATGAGTAACAAATGATTTCCAGCAGCGCTTACACTACATGGATGAACAGGATTACTGCACTATCTGGGAATAGGATGGTACATACGAATTTTCAGGTTCTCCCTTAGTTGTCAATTGTGTTCCTAAACACATTTTACTTCATCCGTTTATTATTATTTTTTTATTGTTTATATTACTTTTTATATTTTACATTAGTTTTGTTTCTATCATTAAATATTTATTTATTTAGCATTTACATATTCATTTACTTATCGTCTTACTTAACAAATTGTTATTTTTTATTTATAATTTTTTAAAATTTATATTTATAAAGGTTATTATTATTTTCTTATATGTTTTACGCTTCTTCCCACTCTTATTCGGACGTACATATCTAATAAATATATTTGCAATAAAATATATCTATTATTATATATATACAATAGTGTATATATAACTACCTTTCCTGTTCTCAACCGTCCGAATGTACTCACAAACGCAAGTAGAACTTCAGTCGTATTTCGCTTTTTGAAAAATGAATAAGCATCTTAATTAATCGAGTCCACCTCCACCACAAAATTGATTTATTTATTTTTTCGAACTAATTGTTATCCATTATAAAAATAACAACTACTTTTACTACACCGGGTGAGTAACCAATGATTTCCAGCAGCACTTACACTACATGGATGAACAGGATTGCTGCACCACCTGGTACAAACGAATATTCAGGTTCTCAGGCAGTTGTCAATTGTGTTCCTAAACATATTTTACTTCATTCGTTTATTATTATTTTTTTTATTATTTATATTACTTTTTATATTTTACATTAGTTTTGTTTCTATCATTAAATATTTATTTATTTAACATTGAAATATTCATTTATTTATCGTCTTACTTAGCAAATTATTATTTTTATTTATATATATTTTTAATTTATATTTATAAAGATTATTATTATTTTCTTATATTTTTTACGCTTCTTCCCATTCTTATTCGGACGTACTTATCTAATGAATATATTTTCAATAAAATATATCTATTATTATATATATACAATATTGTATAAATAACTACCTTTCCTGTTCTCAACCGTTCGAATGTACTCACAAACAGAAGCAGAATTTCGGTCGTATTTCGCTTTTTTACAAATGAATAAGCTTCGGAATTAATTGAGTCCACCTCCACCACCAAAATTATTGATTTATTTTACCCAACTATTATCCGCTATAAAAATAATAACTACTTGTACTACGCCGAGTGAGCAGTAAATGAGTTCCAGCAGCACCTAAACTACATGGATGAACAGGATTACTGCACCACCTGGGAAGAGGATGGTACATACGAATTTTCAGGTTCTCCCTTAGTTGTCAATTGTGTTCCTAAACACATTTTACTTCATCCGTTTATTATTATTTTTTTATTGTTTATATTACTTTTTATATTTTACATTAGTTTTGTTTCTATCATTAAATATTTATTTATTTATTATTGAAATATTCATTTATTTATCGTCTTACTTAGCAAATTATTATTTTTATTTATATATATTTTTAATTTATATTTATAAAGATTATTATTATTTTCTTATATTTTTTACGCTTCTTCCCATTCTTATTCGGACGTACTTATCTAATAAATATATTTGCAATAAAATATATCTATTATTATATATATACAATAGTGTATATATATAACTACCTATCCTGTTCTCAACCGTCCGAATGTACTCACAAACGCAAGTAGAACTTCAGTCGTATTTCGCTTTTTGAAAAATGAATAAGCATCTTAATTAATCGAGTCCACCTCCACCACAAAATTGATTTATTTATTTTTTCGAACTAATTGTTATCCATTATAAAAATAACAACTACTTTTACTACACCGGGTGAGTAACCAATGATTTCCAGCAGCACTTACACTACATGGATGAACAGGATTGCTGCACCACCTGGTACAAACGAATATTCAGGTTCTCAGGCAGTTGTCAATTGTGTTCCTAAACATATTTTACTTCATTCGTTTATTATTATTTTTTTTATTATTTATATTACTTTTTATATTTTACATTAGTTTTGTTTCTATCATTAAATATTTATTTATTTAACATTGAAATATTCATTTATTTATCGTCTTACTTAGCAAATTATTATTTTTATTTATATATATTTTTAATTTATATTTATAAAGATTATTATTATTTTCTTATATTTTTTACGCTTCTTCCCATTCTTATTCGGACGTACTTATCTAATGAATATATTTTCAATAAAATATATCTATTATTATATATATACAATATTGTATAAATAACTACCTTTCCTGTTCTCAACCGTTCGAATGTACTCACAAACAGAAGCAGAATTTCGGTCGTATTTCGCTTTTTTACAAATGAATAAGCTTCGGAATTAATTGAGTCCACCTCCACCACCAAAATTATTGATTTATTTTACCCAACTATTATCCGCTATAAAAATAATAACTACTTGTACTACGCCGAGTGAGCAATAAATGAGTTCCAGCAGCACCTAAACTACATGGATGAACAGGATTACTGCACCACCTGGGAAGAGGATGGTACATACGAATTTTCAGGTTCTCCCTTAGTTGTCAATTGTGTTCCTAAACACATTTTACTTCATCCGTTTATTATTATTTTTTTATTGTTTATATTACTTTTTATATTTTACATTAGTTTTGTTTCTATCATTAAATATTTATTTATTTATTATTGAAATATTCATTTATTTATCGTCTTACTTAGCAAATTATTATTTTTATTTATATATATTTTTAATTTATATTTATAAAGATTATTATTATTTTCTTATATTTTTTACGCTTCTTCCCATTCTTATTCGGACGTACTTATCTAATAAATATATTTGCAATAAAATATATCTATTATTATATATATACAATAGTGTATATATATAACTACCTATCCTGTTCTCAACCGTCCGAATGTACTCACAATTCAAGCAGAACTTCGGTCGTATTTCGCATTTTGAAAAATGAATAAGCATCTTAATTAATCGAGTCCACCTCCACCACGAAATTGATTGATTTATATTTTCCAACAAAATTTTATCCGCTATAAAAATAATAACTACTTGTACTACGTCGGATGAGTAACAAATGATTTCCAGCAGCGCTTACACTACATGGATGAACAGGATTACTGCACTATCTGGGAATAGGATGGTACATACGAATATTCAGGTTCTCCCGTAGTTGTCAATTGTGTTCCTAAACATATTTTACTTCATTCGTTTATTATTATTTTTTTTTATTATTTATATTACTTTTTGTATTTTACATTAATTTTGTTTCTATCATTAAATATTTATTTATTTATCCTCTTGCTTAAAAAATTATTATTTTTTATTTATAATTTATTTAAAATTTTATTTATAAAGATTATTATTATTTTCTTATATTTTTTATGGTACTTCCCATTCTTATTCGGACGTACTTATCTAATAAATATATTTGCAATAAAATATATCTATTATTATATATATACAATAGTGTATATATAACTACCTTTCCTGTTCTCAACCGTCCGAATGTACTCACAATTCAAGCAGAACTTCGGTCGTATTTCGCTTTCTGAAAAACGAATAAGCATCTTAATTAATTGAGTCGACCACCACCACCAAATTGATTGATTTATTTTTTCCAAATAAATTTTATCCCTTATAAAAAATAACTGCTTGTACTACGACGGGTGAGTAAAGAATGATTTCCAACAGCACTTGCACTACATGAATGAACAGGATTACTGCACCACCTGGGAAGAGGATGGTACATACGAATATTCAGTTTCTCCCGTAGTTGTCAATTGTGTTCCTAAACATATTTTACTTCATTCGTTTATTATTATTATTTTTTATAATTTATATTAGTCTTTATATTTTACATTAATTTTGTTTCTACCATTAAATATTTATTTATTTAACATTGAAATATTCATTTATTTATCGTCTTACTTAACAAATTATTATTTTTATTTATAATTTTTTTAAATTTATATTTATAAAGATTCTTATTATTTTCTTATATTTTTTACGCTTTTTCCCATTCTTATTTGGACGTACTTATCTAATGAATATATTTTCAATAAAATATATCTATTATTATATATATACAATAGTGTATATATAACTGCCTTTCCTTTTCTCAACCGTCCGAATGTACTCACAATTCAAGCAGAACGTCGGTCGTATTTTGCTTTCTGAAAAACGAATAAGCATCTTAATTAATTGAGTCCATCTCCACCACCAAATTAATTGATTTATTTTTTGCAACAAAATTTTATCCGCTATAAAAATAATAACTATTTGTACTACGCCGGGTGAATAACAAATTATTTACAGCAGCACTTACACTGCATGGATGAACAGGATTACTACACCACCTGGGAAGTGGATGGTACATACGAATATTCAGGTTCTCTCGTAGTTGTGAATTGTGTTCCTAAACACATTTTACTTCATCCGTTTATTATTATTTTTTTAATGTTTATATTACTTTTTATATTTTACATTAGTTTAGTTTATATCATTAAATATTTATTCATTTAACATTTAAATATTCGTTTATTTATCGTCTTACTTAACAAATTATTATTCTTTATTTATAATTTTTTAAAATTTATATTTATAAAGATTATTATTATTTTCTTATACTTTTTACGCTTCTTCCCATTCTTATCCGGACGTACTTATCTAATAAATATATTTGCAAAAAAATATATCTATTATTATATATATACAATAGTGTATATATAACTACCTATCCTGTTCTCAACTGTCCGAATGTACTCACAATTCAAGCAGAACTTCGGTCGTATTTCGCATTTTGAAAAATGAATAAGCATCTTAATTAATCGAGTCCACCTCCACCACGAAATTGATTGATTTTTTTTTCCAACAAAATTTTATCCGCTATAAAAATAATAACTACTTGTACTACGCCGGGTGAGTAACAAAAGATTTCCAGCAGCACTTACACTACATGGATGAACAGGATTACTGCACCACCTGGGAAGAGGAGGGTACATTCGAATATTCAGGTACTCCCGTAGTTGTCAATTGTGTTCCTAAACATATTTTACTTCATTCGTTTATTATTATTTTTTTTATTATTTATATTACTCTTTGTATTTTACATCAATTTTGTTTCTATCATTAAATATTTATTTATTTCGCACTTACATATTCATTTATTTATCGTCTTGCTTAACAAATTATTATTTATTATTTATAATTTATTTAAATTTATATTTATAAAGATTATTATTATTTTTTACGTTTCTTCCCATTCTTATTCGGACGTAATTATCTAATAAATATATCTGCAATAAAATATATCTATTATTATATATATACAATAGTGTATATATAACTACCTTTCCTGTTCTCAACCGCCCGAATGTACTCAGAAACACAATCAGAATTTCGGTCGTATTTCGCTTTTTTACAAATGTATAAGCTTCTGAATTAATTGGGTCCACGTCCACCACCAAAATGATTGATTTATTTTACCCAACTAATTGTTATCCTCTATAAAAATAATAACTACTTGTACTACGCCGAGTGAGCAATAAATGAGCTCCAGCATCACCTACACTACATGGATGAACAGGATTACTGCACCACCTGGGAAGAGGATGGTACATACGAATGTGCAGGTTCTCCCTTAGTTGTCAATTCTGTTCCTAAACACATTTTACTTCATCCGTTTATTATTATTTTTTTAATGTTTAAAATACTTATTTTATTTCACATTAGTTTTGTTTCTAATATTAAATATTTATTCATTTAACATTTAAATATTCATTTATTTATCGTCTTACTTAACAAATTATTATTTTTTATTTATAATTTTTTTAAATTTATATTCATAAAGATTATTATTATTTCCTTATACTTTTTACACTTCTTCCCATTCTTATTCGGACGTACTTATCTAATAAATATATTTGCAATAAAATATATCTATTATTGTATATATACAATAGTGTATATATAACTACCTTTCCTGTTCTCAACCGTCCGAATGTACTCACAATTCAAGCAGAACTTCGGTCGTATTTCGCATTTTGAAAAATGAATAAGCATCTTAATTAATCGAGTCCACCTCCACCACGAAATTGATTGATTTATATTTTCCAACAAAATTTTATCCGCTATAAAAATAATAACTACTTGTACTACGCCGGATGAGTAACAAATGATTTCCAGCAGCGCTTACACTACATGGATGAACAGGATTACTGCACTATCTGGGAATAGGATGGTACATACGAATATTCGGGTTCTCCCGTAGTTGTCAATTGTGTTCCTAAACATATTTTACTTCATTCGTTTATTATTATTTTTTTTTATTATTTATATTACTTTTTGTATTTTACATTAATTTTGTTTCTATCATTAAATATTTATTTATTTATCCTCTTGCTTAAAAAATTATTATTTTTTATTTATAATTTATTTAAAATTTTATTTATAAAGATTATTATTATTTTCTTATATTTTTTATGGTACTTCCCATTCTTATTCGGACGTACTTATCTAATAAATATATTTGCAATAAAATATATCTATTATTATATATATACAATAGTGTATATATAACTACCTTTCCTGTTCTCAACCGTCCGAATGTACTCACAATTCAAGCAGAACTTCGGTCGTATTTCGCTTTCTGAAAAACGAATAAGCATCTTAATTAATTGAGTCGACCACCACCACCAAATTGATTGATTTATTTTTTCCAAATAAATTTTCTCCCTTATAAAAAATAACTGCTTGTACTACGACGGGTGAGTAAAGAATGATTTCCAGCAGCACTTACACTACATGGATGAACAGGATTACTGCACCACCTGGGAAGAGGATGGTACATGCGAATATTCAGTTTCTCCCGTAGTTGTCAATTGTGTTCATAAACATATTTTACTTCATCGTTTATAATTATTTTTTTATGATTTATATTACTTTTTATATTTTACATTAGTTTTATTTCAATCATTAAATATTTATTTATTTAGCACTTACATATTCATTTACTTATCGTCTTACTTAACAAATTGTTATTTTTTATTTATAATTTTTTAAAATTTATATTTATAAAGATTATTATTATTTTCTTATATTTTTTACGCTTCTTCCCATTCTTTTTCGGACGTACTTATCTAATAAATATATTTTCAATAAAATAAATTTATTATTATATATATACAATAATGCATATATAACTACCTTTCCTGTTCTCAACCGTCCGAATGTACTCACAAACACAAGCAGAATTTCGGTCGTATTTCGCTTTTTTCAAATGAATAAGCTTCTGAATTAATTGAGTCCACCTCCACCACCAAAATTATTGATTTATTTTACCCAACTATTATCCGCTATAAAAATAATAACTACTTGTACTACGCCGAGTGAGCAATAAATGAGTTCCAGCAGCACCTAAACTACATGGATGAACAGGATTACTGCACCACCTGGGAAGAGGATGGTACATATGAATTTTCAGGTTCTCCCTTAGTTGTCAATTGTGTTCCTAAACACATTTTACTTCATCCGTTTATTATTATTTTTTTATTGTTTATATTACTTTTTATATTTTACATTAGTTTTGTTTCTATCATTAAATATTTATTTATTTAGCATTTACATATTCATTTACTTATCGTCTTACTTAACAAATTGTTATTTTTTATTTATAATTTTTTAAAATTTATATTTATAAAGGTTATTATTATTTTCTTATATGTTTTACGCTTCTTCCCACTCTTATTCGGACGTACATATCTAATAAATATATTTGCAATAAAATATATCTATTGTTATATATATACAATAGTGTATATATAACTACCTTTCCTGTTCTCAACCGTCCGAATGTACTCACAAACGCAAGTAGAACTTCAGTCGTATTTCGCTTTTTGAAAAATGAATAAGCATCTTAATTAATCGAGCCCACCTCCACCACAAAATTGATTTATTTATTTTTTCCAACTAATTGTTATCCGCTATAAAAATAATAACTACTTTTACTACACCGGGTGAGTAACAAATGATTTCCAGCAGCACTTACACTACATGGATGAACAGGATTACTGCACCACCTGGGAAGAGGATGGTACATACGAATATTCAGGTTCTCCCGTAGTTGTCAATTGTGTTCCTAAACATATTTTACTTCATTCGTTTATTAATATTACTTTTTATTTTTTATATTACATTTTATATTTTACATTAGTTTTTTTTCTATCACTAATATTTATTTATTTAACATTTACATATGCATTTATTTATCGTCTTACTTAACAAATTATTATTTTTTATTTATAATTTTATTAAATTTATATTTATAAAGAATATTATTATTTTTTACGCTTCTTCCCATTCTTATTCGGACGTACTTATCTAATAAATATATCTGCAATTAAATATATCTATTATTATATATATACAATAGTGTATATATAACTACCTTTCCTGTTCTCAACCGTCCGAATGTACTCACAAACACAAGCAGAACTTCGGTCGTATTTCGCTTTTTGAAAAATGAATAAGCATCTTATTTAATCGAGTACGCCTCCACCACCAAGTTGATTGATTTATTTTTTCCAACTAAATTTTATCCGCTATAAAAAAATAAGTACTTGTACTACGCCGGGTGAGTAACAAATGATTTTCAGCAGCACTTACACTACATGGATGAACAGGATTACTGCACCACCTGGGAAGAGGATGGTACATACAAATATTCAGGTTCTCCCGCAGTTCTCAATTGTGTTCCTAAATATATTTTACTTCATTCGTTTATTATTATTTTTTTTATTATTTATATTACTTTTTATATTTTACATTAGTTTTGTTTCTATCATTAAATATTTATTTATTTAGCATTTACATACTCATTTACTTATCGTCTTACTTAACAAATTGTTATTTTTTATTTATAATTTTTTAAAATTTATATTTATAAAGATTATTATTATTTTCTTATAATTTTTATGCTTCTTCCCATTCTTTTTCGGACGTACTTATCTAATAAATATATTTTCAATAAAATAAATTTATTATTATATATATACAATAGTGCATATATAACTACATTTCCTGTTCTCAACCGTCCGAATGTACTCACAAACACAAGCAGAATTTCGGTCGTATTTCGCTTTTTTCAAATGAATAAGCTTCTGAATTAATTGAATCCACCTCCACCACCAAAATTATTGATTTATTTTACCCAACTATTATCCGCTATAAAAATAATAACTACTTGTACTACGCCGAGTGAGCAATAAATGAGTTCCAGCAGCACCTACACTACATGGATGAACAGGATTACTGCAACACCTGGGAAGAGGATGGTACATACGAATTTTCAGGTTCTCCCTTAGTTGCCAATTGTGTTCCTAAACACATTTTACTTCATCCATTTATTATTATTTTTTTATTGTTTATATTACTTTTTATATTTTACATTAGTTTTGTTTCTATCATTAAATATTTATTTATTTAGCATTTACATATTCATTTACTTATCGTCTTACTTAACAAATTGTTATTTTTTATTTATAATTTTTTAAAATTTATATTTATAAAGATTATTATTATTTTCTTATATGTTTTACGCTTCTTCCCACTCTTATTCGGACGTACTTATCTAATAAATATATTTGCAATAAAATATATCTATTATTATATATATACAATAGTGTATATATAACTACCTTTCCTGTTCTCAACCGTCCGAATGTACTCACAAACGCAAGTAGAACTTCAGTCGTATTTCGCTTTTTGAAAAATGAATAAGCATCTTAATTAATCGAGTCCACCTCCACCACAAAATTTATTTATTTATTTTTTCCAACTAATTGTTATCCGCTATAAAAATAATAACTACTTTTACTACACCGGGTGAGTAACAAATGATTTCCAGCAGCACTTACACTACATGGATGAACAGGATTACTGCACCACCTGGGAAGAGGATGGTACATACAAATATTCAGGTTCTCCCGCAGTTGTCAATTGTGTTCCTAAACATATTTTACTTCATTCGTTTATTATTATTTTTTTTATTATTTATATTACTTTTTATATTTTACATTAATTTTGTTTCTATCATTAAATATTTATTTATTTAACATTGAAATATTGATTTATTTATCGTCTTATTTAACAAATTATTATTTTTATTTATATATATTTTTAATTTATATTTATAAAGATTATTATTATTTTCTCAAATTTTGTACGCTTCCTCCCATTCTTATTCGGACGTACTTATCTAATGAATATATTTTCAATAAAATATATCTATTATTATATATATACAATATTGTATAAATAACTACCTTTCCTGTTCTCAACCGTCCGAATGTACTCACAAACAGAAGCAGAATTTCGGTCGTATTTCGCTTTTTTACAAATGAATAAGCATCTTAATTAATCGAGTCCACCTCCACCACCAAAATGATTGATTTATTTTACCCAACTATTTTCCGCTATAAAAATAATAATTAATTGTACTACGCCGAGTGAGCAATAAATGAGTTCCAGCAGCACCTACACTACATGGATGAACAGGATTACTGCACCACCTGGGAAGAGGATGGTACATACGAATTTTCAGGTTCTCCCTTATTTGTCAATTGTGTTCCTAAACACATTTTACTTCATCCGTTTATTATTATTTTTTTAATGTTTATATTACTTTTTATATTTTACATTAGTTTTGTTTCTATCATTAAATATTTATTTATTTAGCATTTACATATTCATTTACTTATCGTCTTACTTAACAAATTGTTATTTTTTATTTATAATTTTTTAAAATTTATATTTATAAAGGTTATTATTATTTTCTTATATGTTTTACGCTTCTTCCCACTCTTATTCGGACGTACTTATCTAATAAATATATTTGCAATAAAATATATCTATTATTATATATATACAATAGTGTATATATAACTACCTTTCCTGTTCTCAACCGTCCGAATGTACTCACAAACGCAAGTAGAACTTCAGTCGTATTTTGCTTTTTGAAAAATGAATAAGCTTCGGAATTAATTGAGTCCACCTCCACCACCAAATTGATTGATTTATTTTTTCCAACAAAATTTTATCCGCTATAAAAAAATAAGTACTTGTACTACGCCGGGTGAGTAACAAATGATTTCCAGCAGCACTTACACTACATGGATGAACAGGATTACTGCACCACCTGGGAAGAGGATGGTACATACGAATATTCAGGTTCTCCCGCAGTTGTCAATTGTGTTCTTAAACATATTTTACTTCATTCTTTTATTATTATTTTTTTATTATTTATATTACTTTTTATATTTTACATTAGTTTTGTTTCTATCATTAAATATTTATTTATTATCACTTACATATTCATTTATTGATCGTCTTACTTAACAAATTATTATTTTTTATTTATAATTTTTTAAAATTTATATTTATAAAGATTATTATTATTTTTTACGCTTCTTCCCATTCTTATTCAGACGTACTTATCTAATAAATATATCTGCAATAAAATATATCTATTATTATATATATACAATAGTGTATATATAACTACCTTTCCTGTTCTCAACCGTCCGAATGTACTCACAGACACAAGTAGAACCTCGGTCGTATTTCGCTTTTTGAAAAATGAATAAGCATCTTAATTAATCGAGTCCACCTCCATCACAAAATTAATTAATTTATTTTTTCCAAGTAATTGTTATCCGCTATAAAAATAATAACTACTTTTACTACACTGGGTGAGTAACAAATGATTTCCAGCTGCACTTACACTACATGGATGAACAGGATTACTGCACCACCTGGGAAGAGGATGGTACATACGAATATTCAGGTTCTCCCGTAGTTGTCAATTGTGTTCCTAAACATATTTTACTTCATTCGTTTATTATTATTACTTTTTATTATTTATATTACTTTTTATATTTTACAATAGTTTTTTTTCTATCATTAAATATTTATTTATTTAACATTTACATATTCATTTATTTATCGTCTTACTTAACAAATTATTATTTTTTATTTATAATTTTTTTAAATTTATATTTATAAAGAATATTATTATTTTTTACGCTTCTTGCCATTCTTATTCGGACGTACTTATCTAATAAATATATCTGCAATAAAATATATCTATTATTATATATATACAATAATGTATATATAACTGCCTTTCCTGTTCTCAACCGTCCGAATATACTCACAAACACAAGCAGAACTTCGGTCGTATTTCGCTTTTTGAAAAATGAATAAGCATCTTAATTAATCGAGTACACCTCCACCAAGGTTATTAGACTATAAAGGTTGGCTCGTAACTTTTCACCCAATCGGAGGGGTCTTTCTCTGCTACGTCACAAGAATCCACAGTCGAATCCCTCCTGTGCTAATAGCGTTATATACAGTTGAATTGTTATGCAATTTTAAGGGGAAAAAATTTTTAATACTTTTTTTTTTACGTGTAAAGAAATAAGAGACCTTAGTTTTAAAACTACATAGAAGAAAATTAATAAGTTTTAAAATCTTTACAGTGACACGGGGGTGAAAAATTAAACATTTTTGAAAAAAAGAGAAAAAACAGTTACAGCTGCTCTATATTCTCTCTCACTCTTTCTCTCTTATTTTGTTATTATGATATATATTTTTTACTTACTAGTTGACAATTTCTTATATATATATTAAATTAGTAAAATAGTAGGTTGCAACTTGAATTCATTTAATTAAAATGTACGTTTTAATATGGAATTTCTACAAATTAGAAAAACAAAATAACTTCTCAGAATTACGTTTATAAAGACTAATAAGTTTTAAAATATTTGTAAGTTGTAAAAAACAGTAAAAAAGGCTTAAACATATGCAATTATGATTCTTTTAAAGCATATATTAGTAAAGTACAAAGTCAAAAATTCGGAATCGTCCAGAACTCGTCGATTGGACTTTTCCGAATTTTTGTTCATTTGCATAATTAAAAAAAAAAAAAAATGAAAACTTTATCCACTTTCACCGGTGAATTACTTACGCATTGGAAAGCATTTTAATACTAAAAAGAAAACAATTAATAATTAAAAGAAAATAAATTAAAATAATACTAAAGAGATATTTTAATTGGGGAATATGTGTTTTTCAAAAAGTAAAAACTATCTCAATTACAACAATTTTTTTTAATTTAATTTTTTACGTGGTTTTTATCGTTTTTATGAATTTTGCGAAAAAAATTTTACTTTACTAACAGGATTCTGATTACAATATTCTAATTCAGTATAATAAACTTTGACCTCTTTTCAGTGAAGTTTATTTGGAAATCCTACATCGACTTTTCAATGTATCGCATTTTTCAAGCGATTTTAAGAGTTTTTGTTTTCGTCATACGGCAATTTTTTGACATTCGTAAAAGTAATTCGATTTCAAAGTTTAGGCCCGTGATTAATGACTTTTTAGGGATTTTGAATGCGTTATTTTGCGATTCACAAAAGCATTCTGGTTACAATGTCTTAGACAATAAATTTTGTTGTTTGCGATTTTTAAATTAAAAAAAAAAAAATTCCTTCTTTTTTCGCGCGTGTGGCACTTTTCCCAAATCATTAAAAGGTATCTGGTTTTAGTCTTTTAGCTTAATATGGTAAATGTTTTCCTCTTTTTAATAATGTTTATTTGGAATTCGTACAGCGTTTCTTGAAATTTTCGCGAATTTTTTATGTGAATTTTAGATTTTTTGAGGCAATTTTTTGACATTCGTAAAAGGAAATCATTTTCAATCTTTTAATTCAATATAGTACATTTTATCCTACACAATTTTTGAAATTTGGGCGATTTGCAATGCGAATTTTTGCTTTTCGAGGCAATTATTTTGGCATTCATGAAGGAATTCCAGTTACAATGGTATTGTTCACTATAGTAAATTATGTTCTCTGCAAACTTCAGACGCTTAAAGTTTGCTATTTTTTCTGCCTTTACGTTTCGCGA
The DNA here is from genome assembly GCA_963932465.1 of Maratus speciosus. Taxonomy (NCBI): domain Eukaryota; kingdom Metazoa; phylum Arthropoda; class Arachnida; order Araneae; family Salticidae; genus Maratus; species Maratus speciosus. Next base: position 250,300,882 of record OZ010793.1, on the reverse strand, counting down.
TTTTTCCGCATTAGTAAAAGGAATCCGGTTTTAATCTTTTAGTTCAGTATTATAAATGGCCTCTTTTTAATAAAGTTTATTCAGAATTCTTGCAGTGATTTTTAATTTTTAAAGATTTTTTTTCCGTGTGATATTTAGAGATTTTTTTGGCATTCGTAAAAGAGATTCGGTTTCAAACTTTTAGCTTAATATAATATTGTTTTATGCGATTATTAGCGGTTTATTTTACTTTTCGCTAAAATAAAAACGCCAATTACGAAAATGTCCGAATTTTGGAGAATTCCGGATTTCGGACGTCCGGATTTGAGACTTTGTACTGTATATAAAACACATAGTATCTTCCTACAGGTTTTTTTAACCAAGTATTGGTTATTTCCAAAGGCTGATACAAAGGAAGGGGAAGGGGGGAGGGAGTAGTGGAGAAATTAGCCCTCACAATAATTAACACCATCAATTTTTTATATTTAATATATCAATGATTAAAAAATAATAATATTTACAACAGTTCAACTGTTCACATATTATTTACAATTTAAAGCATTTGATTTTATATAATAAAGAAAATACTAATGAAAAATAAAACAACTATACAATAGTTTTTCTCATTTTTTTCTTTCTACACAATCCCTAGTGCAAAATTTTAATTTTCTTTTTAATGATTTCATCTCTTCTGACTTAGCATTTAAATATTTTACGCGGATAAAGATTCGTAATTTAGAAAAAGAAGTTATTAACATACTGTCGATATTTAAACAGGATGTGTTTGATTATATATATTCAACAGTTTTCTTTAAAATATCTTTCTTTTCATTGAATGTCTCTTTATGAAATAAAATATTAAAAGAGAGCTTCAAATTCAAGTTTTTATGTATTTGACTTTAAATCTAAAAAGAAAAATATTTTAGACGAACAAATATAAACATAGCAAACACGGGTTACGGCCGACAGGAAAATAAGGATTCTTGGATTCTTGTGACGTATGATTTTGCCTAGCAACGAGAGTGGGCGGGACGGAGTCCATAGTGACGAGCCAACCTTATATGTCTAATAACCTTGCACCTCCACCACCAAGTTGATTGATTTATTTTTTAAAACTAAATTTTATCCGCTATAAAAAAATAAGTACTTGTACTACACCGGGTGAGTAACAAATGATTTCCAGCAGCACTTACACTACATGGATGAACAGGATTACTGCACCACCTGGGAAGAGGATGGTACATACGAATTTTCAGGTTCTCCCGCAGTTGTCAATTGTGTTCCTAAACATATTTTACTTCATTCGTTTATTATTATTATTTTTATTATTTATATTACTTTTTATATTTTACATTAGTTTTGTTTCTATCATTAAATATTTATTTATTTAGCATTTACATACTCATTTACTTATCGTCTTACTTAACAAATTGTTATTTTTTATTTATAATTTTCTAAAATTTATATTTATAAAGATTATTATTATTTTCTTATATGTTTTACGCTTCTTCCCACTCTTAGTCGGACGTACTTATCTAATAAATATATTTGCAATAAAATATATCTATTATTATATATATACAATAGTGTATATATAACTACCTTTCCTGTTCTCAACCGTCCGAATGTACTCACAAACACAAGCAGAAATTCGGTCGTATTTCGCTTTTTGAAAAATGAATAAGCATCTTAATTAATCGAGTACACCTCCACCACCATGTTGATTGATTTATTTTTTCAAACTAAATTTTATCCGCTATAAAAAAAATAAGTACTTGTACTACGCCGGGTGAGTAACAAATGATTTCCAGCAGCACTTACACTACATGGATGAACAGGATTACTGCACCAACTAGGAAGAGGATGGTACATGCGAATATTCAGGTTCTCCCGCAGTTGTCAATTGTGTTCCTAAACATATTTTACTTCATTCGTTTATTATTATTATTTTTTATTATTTATATTACATTTTATATTTTACATTAGTTTTTTTTCTATCATTAAATATTTATTTATTTAACATTTACATATTCATTTATTTATCGTCTTACTTAGCAAATTATTATTTTTTATTTATAATTTTTTTAAATTTATATTTATAAAGAATATTATTATTTTTTACGCTTCTTCCCATTCTTATTCGGACGTACTTATCTAATAAATATATCTGCAATAAAATATATCTATTATTATATATATACAATATTGTATAAATAACTAACTTTCCTGTTCTCAACCGTCCGAATGTACTCACAAACGAAGCAGAATTTCGGTCGTATTTCGCTTTTTTACAAATGAATAAGCTTCGGAATTAATTGAGTCCACCTCCACCACCAAATTGATTGATTTATTTTTTCCAACAAAATTTTATCCGCTATAAGAAAATAAGTACTTGTACTACGCTGGATGAGTAACAAATGATTTCCAGCAGCACTTACACTACATGGATGAACAGGATTACTGCACCACCTGGGAAGAGGATGGTACATACGAATATTCAGGTTCTCCCGCAGTTGTCAATTGTGTTCCTAAACATATTTTACTTCATTCGTTTATTATTATTTTTTTATTATTTATATTACTTTTTATATTTTACATTAGTTTTGTTTCTATCATTAAATATTTATTTATTATCACTTACATATTCATTTATTGATCGTCTTACTTAACAAATTATTATTTTTTATTTATAATTTTTTTAAAATTATATTTTTAAAGATTATTATTATTTTTTACGCTTCTTCCCATTCTTATTCAGACGTACTTACCTAATAAATATATCTGCAATAAAATATATCTATTATTATATATATACAATAGTGTATATATAACTACCTTTCCTGTTCTCAACCGTCCGAATGTACTCACAAACACAAGTAGAACTTCGGTCGTATTTCGCTATTTGAAAAATGAATAAGCATCTTAATTAATCGAGTCCACCTCCATCACAAAATTTATTTATTTATTTTTTCCAACTAATTGTTATCCGCTATAAAAATAATAACTACTTTTACTACACTGGGTGAGTAACAAATGATTTCCAGCAGAACTTACACTACATGGATGAACAGGATTACTGCACCACCTGGGAAGAGGATGGTACATACGAATATTCAGGTTCTCCCGTAGTTGTCAATTGTGTTCCTAAACATATTTTACTTCATTCGTTTATTATTATTACATTTTATATTTTACATTAATTTTTTTTCTATCATTAAATGTTTATTTATTTAACATTTACATATTCATTTATTTAACGTCTTACTTAACAAATTATTATTTTTTATTTATAATTTTTTTAATTTTATATTTATAAAGAATATTATTATTTTTTACACTTCTTCCCATTTTTATTCGGACGTACTTATCTAATAAATATATCTGCAATAAAATATATCTATTATTATATATATACAATAATGTATATATAACTACCTTTCCTGTTCTCAACCGTCCGAATGTACTCACAAACACAAGCAGAACTTCGGTCGTATTTCGCTTTTTGAAAAATGAATAAGCTTCTGAATTAATTGAATCCACCTCCACCACCAAAATTATTGATTTATTTTACCCAACTATTATCCGCTATAAAAATAATAACTACTTGTACTACGCCGAGTGAGCAATAAATGAGTTCCAGCAGCACCTACACTACATGGATGAACAGGATTACTGCAACACCTGGGAGGAGGATGGTACATACGAATTTTCAGGTTCTCCCTTAGTTGTCAATTGTGTTCCTAAACACATTTTACTTCATCCATTTATTATAATTTTTTTTATTGTTTATATTACTTTTTATATTTTACATTAGTTTTGTTTCTATCATTAAATATTTATTTATTTAGCATTTACATATTCATTTACTTATCGTCTTACTTAACAAATTGTTATTTTTTATATATAATTTTTTAAAATTTATATTTATAAAGGTTATTATTATTTTCTTATATGTTTTACGCCTCTTCCCACTCTTATTCGGACGTACTTATCTAATAAATATATTTGCAATAAAATATATCTATTATTATATATATACAATAGTGTATATATAACTACCTTTCCTGTTCTCAACCGTCCGAATGTACTCACAAACACAAGCAGAACTTCGGTCGTATTTCGCTTTTTGAAAAATGAATAAGCTTCTGAATTAATTGAATCCACCTCCACCACCAAAATTATTGATTTATTTTACCCAACTATTATCCGCTATAAAAATAATAACTACTTGTACTACGCCGAGTGAGCAATAAATGAGTTCCAGCAGCACCTACACTACGTGGATGAACAGGATTACTGCACCACCTGGGAAGAGCATGGTACATACGAATATTCAGGTTCTCCCGTAGTTGTCAATTGTGTTCCTAAACATATTTTACTTCATTCGTTTATTATTATTACTTTTTATTATTTATATTACTTTTTATATTTTACAATAGTTTTTTTTCTATCATTAAATATTTATTTATTTAACATTTACATATTCATTTATTTATCGTCTTACTTAACAAATTATTATTTTTTATTTATAATTTTTTTAAATTTATATTTATAAAGAATATTATTATTTTTTACGCTTCTTGCCATTCTTATTCGGACGTACTTATCTAATAAATATATCTGCAATAAAATATATCTATTATTATATATATACAATAATGTATATATAACTGCCTTTCCTGTTCTCAACCGTCCGAATGTACTAACAAACACAAGCAGAACTTCGGTCGTATTTCGCTTTTTGAAAAATGAATAAGCATCTTAATTAATCGAGTACACCTCCTCCACCATGTTGATTGATTTATTTTTTCAAACTAAATTTTATCCGCTATAAAAAAATAAGTACTTTTACTACGCCGGGTGAGTAACAAATGATTTCCAGCAGCACTTACATAACATGGATGAACAGGATTACTGCACCACCTGGGAAGAGGATGGTACATACGAATATTCAGGTTCTCCCGCAGTTGTCAATTGTGTTCCTAAACATATTTTATTTCAGTCGTTTATTATTATTTTTTTATTATTTATATTACTTTTTATATTTTACATTAGTTTTGTTTCTATCATTAAATATTTATTTATTTAGCATTTACATACTCATTTGCTTATCGTCTTACTTAACAAACTGTTATTTTTATTTATAATTTTTTAAAATTTATATTTATAAAGATTATTATTATTATCTTATATGTTTTACGCTTCTTCCCACTCTTATTCGGACGTACTTATCTAATAAATATATTTGCAATAAAATATATCTATTATTATATATATACAATAGTGTATATATAACTACCTTTCCTGTTCTCAACCGTCCGAATGTACTCACAAACACAAGCAGAAATTCGGTCGTATTTCGCTTTTTGAAAAATGAATAAGCATCTTAATTAATCGAGTACACCTCCACCACCAAGTTGATTGATTTATTTTTTCCAACTAAATTTTATCCGCTATAAAAAAATAAGTACTTGTAGTACGCCGGGTGAGTAACAAATGTATTCCAGCAGCACTTACACTACATGGATGAACAGGATTACTGCATCACCTAGGAAGAGGATGGTACATACGAATATTCAGGTTGTCCCGCAGTTGTCAATTGTGTTCCTAAACATATTTTACTTCATTCGTTTATTATTATTTTTTTTATTATTTATATTACTTTTTATATTTTACATTAATTTTTTTTCTATCATTAAATGTTTATTTATTTAACATTTACATATTCATTTATTTATCGTCTTACTTAACAAATTATTATTTTTTATTTATAATTTTTTTAAATTTATATTTATAAAGATTATTATTATTTTTTACGCTTCTTCCCATTCTTGTTCGGACGTACTTATCTAATAAATATATCTGCAATAAAATATATCTATTATTATATATATATACAATAGTGTATATATAACTACCTTTCCTGTTCTCAACCGTCCGAATGTACTCACAAACACAAGCAGAACTTCGGTCGTATTTCTCTTTTTGAAAAATGAATAAACATCTTAATTAATCGAGTACACCTCCACCACCAAGTTGATTGATTTATTTTTTCCAACTAAATTTTATCCGCTATAAAAAAATAAGTACTTGTACTACACCGGGTGAGTAACAAATGATTTCCAGCAGCACTTACACTACATGGATGAACAGGATTACTGCACCACCTGGGAAGAGGATGGTACATACGAATATTCAGGATCTGCCGTAGTTGTCAATTGTGTTCCTAAACATATTTTACTTCAATCGTTTATTTTTTTATTATTTATGTTACTTTTTATATTTTACATTAGTTTTGTTTCTATCATTAAATATTTATTTGTTATCACTTACATATTCATTTATTGATCGTCTTACTTAACAAATTATTATTTTTTATTTATAATTTTTTTAAATTTATATTTATAAAGAATATTATTATTTTTTACGCTTCTTCCCATTCTTATTCGGACGTACTTATCTAATAAATATATCTGCAATAAAATATATCTATTATTATATATATACAATAGTGTATATATAACTACCTTTCCTGTTCTCAACCGTCCGAATGTACTCACAAACACAAGCAGAATTTCGGTCGTATTTCGCTTTTTTACAAATGAATAAGCTTCTGAATTAATTGAGTCCACCTCCACCACCAAAATGATTGATTTATTTTACCCAACTACTATCCGCTATAAAAATAATAACTACTTGTACTACGCCGAGTGAGCAATAAATGAGTTCCAGCAGCACCTACACTACATGGATGAACAGGATTACTGCACCACCTGGGTAGAGGATGGTACATACGAATGTTCAGGTTCTCCCTTAGTTGTCAATTGTGTTCCTAAACACATTTTACTTCATCCGTTTATTATTATTTTTTATTGTTTATATTACTTTTTATATTTTACATTAGTTTTGTTTCTATCATTAAATATTTATTTATTTAGCATTTACATATTCATTTACTTATCGTCTTACTTAACAATTTGTTATTTTTTATTTAAAATTTTTTAAAATTTATATTTATAAAGATTATTATTATTTTCTTATATGTTTTACGCTTCTTCCCACTCTTATTCGGACGTACTTATCTAATAAATATATTTGCAATAAAATATATCTTTTATTATATATATACAATAGTGTATATATAACTACCTTTCCTGTTTTCAACCGTCCGAATGTACTCACAAACACAAGTAGAAATTCGGTCGTATTTCGCTTTTTGAAAAATGAATAAGCATCTTAATTAATCGAGTCCACCTCCACCACCAAAATGATTGATTTATTTTACCCAACTATTTTCCGCTATAAAAATAATAATTAATTGTACTACGCCGAGTGAGCAATAAATGAGTTCCAGCAGCACCTACACTACATGGATGAACAGGATTACTGCACCACCTGGGAAGAGGATGGTACATACGAATTTTCAGGTTCTCCCTGATTTGTCAATTGTGTTCCTAAACACATTTTACTTCATCCGTTTATTATTATTTTTTTAATGTTTATATTACTTTTTATATTTTACATTAGTTTTGTTTCTATCATTAAATATTTATTTATTTAGCATTTACATATTCATTTACTTATCGTCTTACTTAACAAATTGTTATTTTTTATTTATAATTTTTTAAAATTTATATTTATAAAGGTTATTATTATTTTCTTATATGTTTTACGCTTCTTCCCACTCTTATTCGGACGTACTTATCTAATAAATATATTTGCAATAAAATATATCTATTATTATATATATACAATAGTGTATATATAACTACCTTTCCTGTTCTCAACCGTCCGAATGTACTCACAAACGCAAGTAGAACTTCAGTCGTATTTTGCTTTTTGAAAAATGAATAAGCATCTTAATTAATCGAGTCCACCTCCACCACAAAATTGATTTATTTTTTTCCAACTAATTGTTATCCGCTATAAAAATAATAACTACTTTTACTACACCGGGTGAGTAACAAATGATTTCCAGCAGCACGTACACTACATGGATGAACAGGATTACTGCACCACCTGCGAAGAGGATGGTACATACGAATATTCAGGTTCTCCCGTAGTTTTCAATTGTGTTCCTAAACATATTTTACTTCATTCGTTTATTATTATTTTTTTTATTATTTATATTACTTTTTATATTTTACATTAGTTTAGTTTCTATCATTAAATATTTATTTATTTAACATTGAAATATTCATTTATTTATCGTCTTACTTAACAAATTATTATTTTTATTTATATATATTTTTAACTTATATTTATAAAGATTATTATTATTTTCTTATATTTTTTACGCTTCTTCCCATTCTTATTCGGACGTACTTATCTAATGAATATATTTTCCATAAAATATATCTATTATTATATATATACAATATTGTATAAATAACTACCTTTCCTGTTCTCAACCGTCCGAATGTACTCACAAACAGAAGCAGAATTTCGGTCGTATTTCGCTTTTTTACAAATGAATAAGCTTCGGAATTAATTGAGTCCACCTCCACCACCAAATTGATTGATTTATTTTTTCCAACAAAATTTTATCCGCTATAAGAAAATAAGTACTTGTACTACGCTGGATGAGTAACAAATGATTTCCAGCAGCACTTACACTACATGGATGAACAGGATTACTGCACCACCTGGGAAGAGGATGGTACATACGAATATTCAGGTTCTCCCGTAGTTGTCAATTGTGTTCCTAAACATATTTTACTTCATTCGTTTATTATTATTACTTTTTATATTTTACATTAATTTTTTTTCTATCATTAAATGTTTATTTATTTAACATTTACATATTCATTTATTTATCGTCTTACTTAACAAATTATTATTTTTTATTTATAATTTTTTTAAATTTATATTTATAAAGAATATTATTATTTTTTACACTTCTTCCCATTCTTATTCGGACGTACTTATCTAATAAATATATCTGCAATAAAATATATCTATTATTATATATATACAATAATGTATATATAACTACCTTTCCTGTTCTCAACCGTCCGAATGTACTCACAAACACAAGCAGAACTTCGGTCGTATTTCGCTTTTTGAAAAATGAATAAGCATCTTAATTAATCGAGTACACCTCCACCACCAAGTTGATTGATTTATTTTTTCCAACTAAATTTTATCCGCTATAAAAAAATAAGTACTTGTACTACACCGGGTGAGTAACAAATGATTTCCAGCAGCACTTACACTACATGGATGAACAGGATTACTGCACCACCTGGGAAGAGGATGGTACATACGAATATTCAGGTTCTGCCGTAGTTGTCAATTGTGTTCCTAAACATATTTTACTTCAATCGTTTATTTTTTTTATTATTTATGTTACTTTTTATATTTTACATTAGTTTTGTTTCTATCATTAAATATTTATTTATTTAACATTGAAATATTCATTTATTTATCGTCTTACTTAACAATTTATAATTTTTTATTTATAATTTTTTTAAATTTATATTTATAAAGATTATTATTATTTTTTACGCTTCTTCCCATTCTTGTTCGGACGTACTTATCTAATAAATATATCTGCAATAAAATATATCTATTATTATATATATATACAATAGTGTATATATAACTACCTTTCCTGTTCTCAACCGTCCGAATGTACTCACAAACACAAGCAGAACTTCGGTCGTATTTCTCTTTTTGAAAAATGAATAAACATCTTAATTAATCGAGTACATCTCCACCATCAAATTGATTGATTTATTTTTTCCAACTAAATTTTATCCGCTATAAAAAAAATAAGTACTTGTACTACGCGGGTGAGTAACAAATGATTTCCAGCAGCACTTACACTACATCGATGTACAGGATTACTTATCGTCTTACTTAACAAATTATTATTTTTATTTATAATTTTTCTTTATTTATATTTATAAAGATTATTATTATTTTCTTATATTTTTTTACGCTTCTTCCCATTCCTATTCGGACGTACTTATCTAATAAATATATTTTGAATAAAATTAAGTTATTATTATATATATACAATAGTGTATATATAACTACCTTTCCTTTTCTCAACCGTCCGAATGTACTCACAAACAGAAGCAGAATTTCGGTCGTATTTCTCTTTTTTACAAATGAATAAGCTTCGGAATTAATTGAGTCCACCTCCACCACCAAAATGATTGATTTATTTTACCCAACTAATTGTTATCCGCTATAAAAATAATAACTACTTGTACTACGCCGAGTGAGCAATAAATGAGTTCCAGCAGCACCTACACTACATGGATGAACAGGATTACTGCACCACCTGGGAAGAGGATGGTACATACGAATGTTCAGGTACTCCCTTAGTTGTGAATTGTGTTCCTAAACATATTTTACTTCATTCGTATATAATTATTTTTTTTATTATTTATATAACTTTGTATATTTTACATTAGTTTTGTTTCTATCATTAAATATTTATTTATTTAACATTTACATATTCATTTACTTATCGTCTTACTTAACAAATTGTTATTTTTTATTTATAATTTTTTAAAATTTATATTTATAAAGATTATTATTATTTTCTTATATGTTTTACGCTTCTTCCCATTCCTATTCGGACGTACTTATCTAATAAATATATTTTGAATAAAATTAAGTTATTATTATATATATACAATAGTGTATATATAACTACCTTTCCTTTTCTCAACCGTCCGAATGTACTCACAAACAGAAGCAGAATTTCGGTCGTATTTCTCTTTTTTACAAATGAATAAGCTTCGGAATTAATTGAGTCCACCTCCACCACCAAAATGATTGATTTATTTTACCCAACTAATTGTTATCCGCTATAAAAATAATAACTACTTTTACTACACCGGTTGAGTAACAAATGATTTCCAGCACTTACACTACATGGATGAACAGGATTACTGCACCACCTAGGAAGAGGATGGTACATACGAATATTCAGGTTCTCCCGTAGTTGTGAATTGTGTTCCTAAACATATTTTACTTCATTCGTATATAATTATTTTTTTTATTATTTATATAACTTTGTATATTTTACATTAGTTTTGTTTCTATCATTAAATATTTATTTATTTAACATTTACATATTCATTTACTTATCGTCTTACTTAACAAATTGTTATTTTTTATTTATAATTTTTTAAAATTTATATTTATAAAGATTATTATTATTTTCTTATATGTTTTACGCTTCTTCCCATTCTTATTCGGACGTACTTATCTAATATATATATTTTCAATAAAATAAATTTATTATTATATATATACTAGTAAATCTGCAGATCAGGAGCCTCAACGTCAGCTCTGAAAGTCATTGTTTTTAGACACACTTTGGTAATATTCAGTTTCCTGTAAACCGCAATTTCAAGTTTTCAAATTATGTAATTATTTATAAGAATAAAAAATACGAAGTTTTCAGACATTAGAAGCGTTAAATTAAAAACGTTATGGAAGGATATTTCGAAATTTTCATGAGCTGTTATTTCTGGTATATTTTTTAAATAATAAAGTAGATTTTTTCAGGGGGGCGGAGCCCCCCTGAACCCCCCCCCCCGTTGTCTTATTAATTTACATACGTAACCTTTTATTGATTGCGCTAATGGTTAGCGCAAATCTTAGATATCTTTTTACACCTCCGAGCCTTATTTTTCAATACTGGTAACACAGAAAATGATTTATATTGACGCAATTATATTAAACGTTTAGGTTTTATGAATGAAAATGTAATTTCCTTTAAAAGTAAAATAATTTTCATTCATATTTTCTGAAATGAGGCGGCATTAAGAAGTAACACCCGTCAAAAAACATTTTTTCAGGCAATCTAGTTAATGCTTGGTTTTTAAGGATGAAAATATTTATTTCAAGATACAATGACGTCATTTTCGACAGCGATAATTTTGCGGTATACATAATTTTGATACTTGCTATATATTTGCTTTTCAAAGTTTTTATTTTTCTCATTGGAATTTTCGATTAAGGATTAAAATTTCTGTTAGCTGCGTGCAGACGATAAACCATGAGATATTAGTAACATTTTTTTTAATAATAAGAATTAATATCATAACACAAGCCCCTTTTATTTCAACCTCAAAGCGTATTGGTTTTATTTTTGATATATGAGATCAAATTCACCTTCTTTTCGTATTTTCACTTTATTTCTAATATGAAGGCGTATTCATGTCTATTTTTAATTTCATTTTCCTCTCGCACATAAAAATCTTTCAAATCAAAAGTAACTGTCTAGGATAAATTTTTATTCCGGGATTGAATTTTCGTGGCAATAGCAAAAAAAAAAAGAAAAAAAAAATGATTGTTAAATTTCATAGCAAAATGTCGATTTATTCCTTATGAAAATAATGAACTTTTTAATTTAAAAGAAAAATATTTGAACAAAATAAATAGAACATAGTCTTTCTTTATTTCTGTGGTAAATTCCATCTATATGTAAAGACACAAAAGCATTAATTCGTCCCTTTTGACTTTGATTTAACTTCAAACAATTACACATACTTTCACATTTACGATATTTTTAGGTGTAGTTCGCTGCTAGGTAACAGTTAAAAGATAATAAAAACAATTAAATATGTGCTTAAAAAGAAAATTTATATATAAAAAAATATTTTATATTATTGAAACACATATATAAAATCCCTCCATAAAAGTTATACACCGAATTTAAAAACTCTGACAAATGTATACACAAAATTTCAAACTAATTTGAATAATGTATGATTCTAATTAGGAAATTTCATCATCCTTAATTTAGCAGTTAAATCCTTCAATCATATGAGCCATTTCTTTTCAGTAAATAAAAATGGAAAAATCGTCTGAATTGCTATAGGAAAGCATTAAGTCGCAAAATAAAATGTTCTATATATTCCGAACGAATGAACCAAATTTAACCAAAAACTATGCAGCTAAATCCGGGGATATCACCAACATGCATCCTTAATTTTAAAATAATCGGATGCTTTTTACGGCAGTTATCGCGGAACAGACAGACAGACTAACAGAAACCAAAACTTTTCGTGTCTCCACAGTAAGCCTTCACTGACGTTTCGGCAACAATAGTGCATATATAACTACATTTCCTGTTCTCAACCGTCCGAATGTACTCACAAACAGAAGCAGAATTTCGGTCGTATTTCGCTTTTTTACAAATGAATAAGCTTCGGAATTAATTGAGTCCACCTCCACCACCAAAATGATTGATTTATTTTACCCAACTAATTGTTATCCGCTATAAAAATAATAACAACTTGTACTACGCCGGGTGAGTAACAAATGATTTCCAGCAGCACTTACACTACAGGGATGAACAGGATTACTGCACCACCTGGGAAGAGGATGGTACATACGAATATTCTGGCTCTCCCGTAGTTGTCAATTGTGTTCCTAAACATATTTTACTTCATTCGTTTATTACTATTTTTTGCATTATTTATATTACTTTTTATATTTTACATTAGTCTTGTTTCTATCATTAAATATTTATTTATTTAACATTGAAATGTTCATTTATTTATCATCTTACTTAACAAATTATTATTTTTTATTTATAATTTTTTAAAATTTATATTTATAAAGATTATTATTATTTTCTTGTATTTTTTACACTTCTTCCCATTCTTATTCGGACGTACTTATCTAATAAATATATTTGCAATAAAATATATCTATTATTATATATATACAATAGTGTATATATAACTACCTTTCCTGTTCTCAACCGTCCGAATGTACTCATAATTCAAGCAGAACTTCGGCCGTATTTCGCTTTTTGAAACAAGAATAAGCATCTTAATTAATTGAGTCCACCTCCACCATCAAATTGATTGATTTATTTTTTGCAACTAAATTTTATCCGCTATAAAAATAATAACGACTTGTACTACGCCGGGTGAGTAACAAATGATTTCCAGCAGCACTTACACTACATGGATGAACAGGATTACTGCACCACCTGGGAAGAGGATGGTACATACGAATATTCAGGTTCTCCCGTAGTTGTGAATTGTGTTCCTAAACATATGTTACTTCATTCGTATATAATTATTTTTTTTATTATTTATATAACTTTGTATATTTTACATTAGTTTTGTTTCTATCATTAAATATTTATTTATTTAGCATTTACATATTCATTTATTTATAGTCTTACTTAACAAATTATTATTTTTATTTATATATTTTTTTTAATTTATATTTATAACGATTATTATTATTTTCTTATATTTCTTCCGCTTCTTCCCATTCTTATTCGGACGTACTTATCTAATGAATATATTTTCAATAAAATATATCTATTACTATATATAAACAATATTGTATATATAACTACCTTTCCTGTTCTCAACCGTCCGAATGCACTCACAGACACAAGCAGAACTACGGTCGTACTTCATTTTTGAAAAATTAATAAGCATCTTAATTAATCAAGTCCACCTCCACCAACCAATTCATTGATTTATTTTTTCCAACTAAATTTTATCCGCTATAAAAATAATAACTACTTGTACTACGCCGTTTGAGTAACAAATGATTTCCAGTAGCGATTACACTACATCGATGTACAGGATTACTGCACCACCTTGGAAGAGGATGGTACATACGAATATTCAGGTTCTCCCGTAGTTGTCAATTGTGTTCCTAAATATATTTTACTTCATTCGTTTATTTTTTTAATTATTTATATTACTTTTTATATTTTACATTAGTTTTTTTTCTATCATTAAATATTTATTTATTTAACATTGAAATATTCATTTATTTATCGTCTTACTTAACAAATTATTATTTTTTATTTATAATTTTTTTAAATTTATATTTATAAAGATTATTATTTTTTTTACGCTTCTTCCCATTCTTATTCTGACGTACGTATCTAATAAATATATCTGCAATAAAATATATCTATTATTATATATATACAATAGTGTATATATAACTACCTTTCCTGTTCTCCACCGTCCGAATGTTCTCACAAACACAAGCAGAACTTCGGTCCTGTTTCGCTTTTTGAAAAATGAATAAGCATCTTAATTAATCGAGTCCACCTCCCCCACCAAATTGATTGATTTATTTTTTCCATAAAAATTTTATCCGCTATAAAAATAATAACTACTTGTACTACGCCGGGTTAGTAACAAATGATTTCCAGCAGCACTTACACTACATGGATGAACAGGATTACTGCACCACCTGGGAAGAGGATGCTACATACGAATATTCAGGTTCTCCCGCAGTTGTCAATTATGTTCTTAAACATATTTTACTTCATTCGTTTATTATTATTTTTTTTTTATTTATATTACTTTTTATATTTTACATTAGTTTTGTTTCTATCATTATATATTTATTTTTTTAACATTGAAATATTCATTTATTTATCGTCTTACTTAACAAATTATTATTTTTATTTATACATTATTTTAATTTATATTTATAAATCTTATTATTATTTTCTTATATTTTTTACGCTTCTTCCCATTCTTATTCGGACGTACTTATCTAATGAATATATTTTCAATAAAATATATCTATTATTATATATATACAATATTGTATATATAACTACCTTTTCTGTTCTCAACCGTCCGAATGTACTCATAAACACAAGAACTTCGGTCGTACTTCACTTTTTGAAAAATTAATAAGCATCTTAATTAATCGAGTCCACCTCCCCCACCAAATTGATTGATTTACTTTTTCCATAAAAATTTTATCCGCTATAAAAATAATAACTACTTGTACTACCTCGGGTTAGTAACAAATTATTTCCAGCAGCACTTACACTACATGGATGAACAGGATTACTGCACCACCTGGGAAGAGGATGGTACATACGAATATTCAGGTTCTCCCGCAGTTGTCAATTGTGTTCCTAAACATATTTTACTTCATTCGTTTATTATTATTTTTTTATTATTTATATTAGTTTTTATATTTTACATTAGTTTTGTTTCTATCATTAAATATTTATTTATTATCACTTACATATTCATTTATTGATCGTCTTACTTAACAAATTATTATTTTTTATTTATAATTTTTTTAAATTTATATTTATAAAGATTATTATTATTTTTTACGCTTCTTCCCACTCTTATTCGGACGTACTTATCTAATAAATATATTTGCAATAAAATATATCTATTATTATATATATACAATAGTGTATATATAACTACCTTTCCTGTTCTCAACCGTCCGAATGTACTCACAAACGCAAGTAGAACTTCAGTCGTATTTTGCTTTTTGAAAAATGAATAAGCATCTTAATTAATCGAGTCCACCTCCACCACAAAATTGATTTATTTTTTTTCCAACTAATTGTTATCCGCTATAAAAATAATAACTACTTTTACTACACCGGGTGAGTAACAAATGATTTCCAGCAGCACTTACACTACATGGATGAACAGGATTACTGCACCACCTGGGAAGAGGATGGTACATACGAATATTCAGGTTCTCCCGTAGTTTTCAATTGTGTTCCTAAACATATTTTACTTCATTCGTTTTTTATTATTACTTTTTATTATTTATATTACTTTTTATATTTTACATTAGTTTTTTTCTATCATTAAATATTTATTTATTTAACATTTGCATATTCATTTATTTATCGTCTTACTTAACAAATTATTATTTTTTATTTATAATTTTTTAAAATTTATATTTATAAAGATTATTATTATTTTCTTATAATTTTTACGCTTCTTCCCATTCTTTTTCGGACGTACTTATCTAATAAATATATTTTCAATAAAATAAATTTATTAATATATATATACAATTGTGCATATATAACTACCTTTCCTGTTCTCAACCGTCCGAGTGTACTCACAAACACAAGCAGAATTTCGGTCGTATTTCGCTTTTTTCAAATGAATATGCTTCTGAATTAATTGAGTCCACCTCCACCACCAAAATTATTGATTTATTTTACCCAACTATTATCCGCTATAAAAATAATAACTACTTGTACTACGCCGAGTGAGCAATAAATGAGTTCCAGCAGCACCTACACTACATGGATGAACAGGATTACTGCACCACCTGGGTAGAGGATGGTACATACGAATGTTCAGGTTCTCCTTTAGTTGTCAATTGTGTTCCTAAACACATTTTACTTCATCCGTTTATTATTATTTTTTATTGTTTATATTACTTTTTATATTTTACATTAGTTTTGTTTCTATCATTAAATATTTATTTATTTAGCATTTACATATTCATTTACTTATCGTCTTACTTAACAAATTGTTATTTTTTATTTATAATTTTTTAAAATTTATATTTATAAATGTTATTATTATTTTCTTATATGTTTTACGCTTCTTCCCACTCTTATTCGGACGTACTTATCTAATAAATATATTTGCAATAAAATATATCTATTATTATATATATACAATAGTGTATATATAACTACCTTTCCTGTTCTCAACCGTCCGAATGCACTCACAAACGCAAGTAGAACTTCAGTCGTATTTCGCTTTTTGAAAAATGAATAAGCATCTTAATTAATCGAGTCCACCTCCACCACAAAATTGATTTATTTATTTTTTCCAACTAATTGTTATCCGCTATAAAAATAATAAGTACTTTTACTACACCGGGTGAGTAACAAATGATTTCCAGCAGCACTTACACTACATGGATGAACAGGATTACTGCACCACCTGGGAAGAGGATGGTACATACGAATATTCAGGTTCTCCCGCAGTTGTCAATTGTGTTCCTAAACATATTTTACTTCATTCGTTTATTATTATTTTTTTTATTATTTATATTACTTTTTATATTTTACATTAGTTTAGTTTCTATCATTAAATATTTATTTATTTAACATTGAAATATTCATTTATTTATCGTCTTACTTAAGAAATTATTATTTTTATTTATATATATTTTTAATTTATATTTATAAAGATTATTATTATTTTCTTATATTTTTTACGCTTCTTCCCATTCTTATTCGGACGTACTTATCTAATGAATATATTTTCAATAAAATATATCTATTATTATATATATACAATATTGTATAAATAACTACCTTTCCTGTTCTCAACCGTCCGAATGTACTCACAAACAGAAGCAGAATTTCGGTCGTATTTCGCTTTTTTACAAATGAATAAGCTTCGGAATTAATTGAGTCCACCTCCACCACCAAATTGATTGATTTATTTTTTCCAACAAAATTTTATCCGCTATAAGAAAATAAGTACTTGTACTACGCTGGATGAGTAACAAATGATTTCCAGCAGCACTTACACTACATGGATGAACAGGATTACTGCACCACCTGGGAAGAGGATGGTACATACGAATATTCAGGTTCTCCCGTAGTTGTCAATTGTGTTCCTAAACATATTTTACTTCATTCGTTTATTATTATTACTTTTTATATTTTACATTAATTTTTTTTCTATCATTAAATGTTTATTTATTTAACATTTACATATTCATTTATTTATCGTCTTACTTAACAAATTATTATTTTTTATTTATAATTTTTTTAAATTTATATTTATAAAGAATATTATTATTTTTTACACTTCTTCCCATTCTTATTCGGATGTACTTATCTAATAAATATATCTGCAATAAAATATATCTATTATTATATATATACAATAATGTATATATAACTACCTTTCCTGTTCTCAACCGTCCGAATGTACTCACAAATACAAGCAGAACTTCGGTCGTATTTCGCTTTTTGAAAAATGAATAAGCATCTTAATTAATCGAGTACACCTCCACCACCAAGTTGATTGATTTATTTTTTCCAACTAAATTTTATCCGCTATAAAAAAATAAGTACTTGTACTACACCGGGTGAGTAACAAATGATTTCCAGCAGCACTTACACTACATGGATGAACAGGATTACTGCACCACCTGGGAAGAGGATGGTACATACGAATTTTCAGGTTCTCCCGCAGTTGTCAATTGTGTTCCTAAACATATTTTACTTCATTCGTTTATTATTATTATTTTTATTATTTATATTACTTATTATATTTTACATTAGTTTTTTTTCTATCATTAAATATTTATTTATTTAACATTTACATATTCATTTATTTATCGTCTTACTTAACAAATTATTATTTTTTATTTATAATTTTTTTAAATTTATATTTATAAAGAATATTATTATTTTTTACGCTTCTTCCCACTCTTATTCGGACGTACTTATCTAATAAATATATCTGCAATAAAATATATCTATTATTATATATATACAATAGTGTATATATAACTACCTTTCCTGTTCTCAACCGTCCGAATGTACTCACAAACACAAGTAGAACTTCGGTCGTATTTCGCTTTTTGAAAAATGAATAAGCATCTTAATTAATCGAGTACACCACCACCACAAAGTTGATTGATTTATTTTTTCCAACTAAATTTTATCCGCTATAAAAAAATAAGTACTTGTACTACGCCGGGTCAGTAACAAATGATTTCCAGCAGCACTTACACTACATGGATGAACAGGATTACTGCAACACCTAGGAAGAGAATGGTACATACGAATATTCAGGTTCTCCCGCAGTTGTCAATTGTGTTCCTAAACATATTTTACTTCATTCGTTTATTATTTTTTTTATTATTTATATTACTTTTTATATTTTACATTAGTTTTGTTTCTATCATTAAATATTTATTTATTTAGCAGTTACATATTCATTTATTGATCGTCTTACTTAACAAATTATTATTTTTTATTTATAATTTTTTTAAATTTATATTTATAAAGATTATTATTATTTTTTACGCTTCTTCCCATTCTTATTCAGACGTACTTATCTAATAAATATATCTGCAATAAAATATATCTATTATTATATATATACAATAGTGCATATATAACTACCTTTCCTGTTCTCAACCGTCCGAATGTACTCACAAACACAAGCAGAATTTCGGTCGTATTTCGCTTTTTTACAAATGAATAAGCTTCTGAATTAATTGAGTCCACCTCCACCACCAAAATGATTGATTTATTTTACCCAACTATTATCCGCTATAAAAATAATAACTACTTGTACTACGCCGAGTGAGCAATAAATGAGTTCCAGCAGCACATACACTACATGGATGAACAGGATTACTGCACCACCTGGGTAGAGGATGGTACATACGAATGTTCAGGTTCTCCCTTAGTTGTCAATTGTGTTCCTAAACACATTTTACTTCATCCGTTTATTATTATTTTTTATTGTTTATATTACTTTTTATATTTTACATTAGTTTTGTTTCTTTCATAAAATATTTATTTATTTAGCATTTACATATTCATTTACTTATCGTGTTACTTAACAATTTGTTATTTTTTATTTAAAATTTTTTAAAATTTATATTTATAAAGATTATTATTATTTTCTTATATGTTTTACGCTTCTTCCCACTCTTATTCGGACGTACTTATCTAATAAATATATTTGCAATAAAATATATCTATTATTATATATATACAATAGTGTATATATAACTACCTTTCCTGTTCTCAACCGTCCGAATGTACTCACAAACACAAGTAGAACTTCGGTCGTATTTCGCTTTTTGAAAAATGAATAAGCATCTTAATTAATCGAGTCACCTCCACCACCAAAATGATTGATTTATTTTACCCAACTATTATCCGCTATAAAAATAATAACAACTTGTACTACGCCGAGTGAGCAATAAATGAGTTCCAGCAGCACCTACACTACATGGATGAACAGGATTACTGCACCACCTGGGAAGAGGATGGTACATACGAATTTTCAGGTTCTCCCTTAGTTGTCAATTGTGTTTTAAACACATTTTACTTCATCCGTTTATTATTATTTTTTTATTGTTTATATTACTTTTAATATTTTACATTAGTTTTGTTTCTATCATTAAATATTTATTTATTTAGCATTTACATATTCATTTACTTATCGTCTTACTTAACAAATTGTTATTTTTTATTTATAATTTTTTTAAATTTATATTTATAAATGTTATTATTATTTTCTTATATGTTTTACGCTTCTTCCCACTCTTATTCGGACGTACTTATCTAATAAATATATTTGCAATAAAATATATCTATTATTATATATATACAATAGTGTATATATAACTACCTTTCCTGTTCTCAACCGTCCGAATGTACTCACAAACGCAAGTAGAACTTCAGTCGTCTTTCGCTTTTTGAAAAAGGAATAAGCATCTTAATTAATCGAGTCCACCTCCACCACAAAATTGATTTATTTATTTTTTCCAACTAATTGTTATCTGCTATAAAAATAATAACTACTTTTACTACACCGGGTGAGTAACAAATGATTTCCAGCAGCACTTACGCTACATGATGAACAGGATTACTGCACCACCTGGGAAGAGGATGGTACATACGAATATTCAGGTTCTCCCGCAGTTGTCAATTGTGTTCCTAAACATATTTTACTTCATTCGTTTATTATTATTTTTTTATTATTTATATTACTTTTTATATTTTACATTAGTTTTATTTCTATCATTAAATATTTATTTATTTAGCACTTACATATTCATATATTGATCGTCTTACTTAACAAATTATTATTTTTTATTTATAATTTTTTAAAATTTATATTTATAAAGATTATTATTAATTTTTACGCTTCTTCCCATTCTTATTCAGACGTACTTATCTAATAAATATATCTGCAATAAAATATATCTATTATTATATATATACAATAGTGTATATATAACTACCTTTCCTGTTCTCAACCGTCCGAATGTACTCACAAACAGAAGCAGAATTTCGGTCGTATTTCGCTTTTTTACAAATGAGTAAGCTTCTGAATTAATCGAGTACACCTAGACCACAAAATTGATTGATTGTTTTTTTCCAACTAATTGTTATCCGCTATAAAAATAATAACTACTTTTACTACACCGGGTGAGTAACAAATGATTTCCAGCAGCACTTACACTACATGGATGAACAGGATTACTGCACCACCTGGGAAGAGGATGGTACATACGAATATTCAGGTTCTCCCTTAGTTGTCAATTGTGTTCCTAAACATATTTTACTTCATTCGTTTATTATTATTACATTTTATTATTTATATTACTTTTTATATTTTACATTAGTTTTTTTTCTATCATTAAATATTTATTTATTTAACATCTACATATTCATTTATTTATCGTCTTACTTAAGAAATTATTATTTTTTATTTATAATTTTTTTAAATTTATATTTATAAAGAATATTATTATTTTTTACGCTTCTTCCCATTCTTATTCGGACGTACTTATCTAATAAATATATCTGCAATAAAATATATCTATTATTATATATATACAATAATGTATATATAACTACCTTTCCTGTTCTCAACCGTCCGAATGTACTCACAAACACAAGCAGAACTTCGGTCGTATTTCGCTTTTTGAAAAATGAATAAGCATCTTAATTAATCGAGTACGCCTCCACCACCAAGTTGATTGATTTATTTTTTCCAAATAAATTTTATCCGCTATAAAAAAATAAGTACTTGTACTACGCCGGGTGAGTAACAAATGATTTCCAGCAGCACTTACACAACATGGATGAACAGGATTACTGCACCACCTGGGAAGAGGATGGTACATACGAATATTCAGGTTTTCCCGCAGTTGTCAATTGTGTTCCTAAACATATTTTACTTCATTCGTTTATTATTATTTTTTTTATTATTTATATTAATTTTTATATTTTACATTAGTTTTGTTTCTATCATTAAATATTTATTTATTTAGCATTTACATACTCATTTACTTATCGTCTAACTTAACAAATTGTTATTTTTTATTTATAATTTTTTTAAATTTATATTTATAAAGATTATTATTATTTTCTTATAATTTTTACGCTCCTTCCCATTCTTTTTCGGACGTACTTATCTAATAAATATATTTTCAATAAAAGAAATTTATTATTATATATATACAATAGTGCATATATAACTACCTTTCCTGTTCTCAACCGTCCGAATGTACTCACAAACACAAGCAGAATTTCGGTCGTATTTCGCTTTTTTCAAATGAATAAGCTTCTGAATTAATTGAGTCCACCTCCACCACCAAAATTATTGATTTATTTTACCAAACTATTATCCGCTATAAAAATAATAACTACTTGTAGTACGCCGAGTGAGCAATAAATGAGTTCCAGCAGCACCTACACTACATGGATGAACAGGATTACTGCACCACCTGGGAAGAGGATGGTACATACGAATTTTCAGGTTCTCCCTTAGTTGTCAATTGTGTTTTAAACACATTTTACTTCATCCTTTTATTATTTTTTTTTTATTGTTTATATTACTTTTAATATTTTACATTAGTTTTGTTTCTATCATTAAATATTTATTTATTTAGCATTTACATATTCATTTACTTATCGTCTTACTTAACAAATTGTTATTTTTTATTTATAATTTTTTAAAATTTATATTTATAAATGTTATTATAATTTTCTTATATGTTTTACGCTTCTTCCCACTCTTATTCGGACGTACTTATCTAATAAATATATTTGCAATAAAATATATCTATTATTATATATATACAATAGTGTATATATAACTACCTTTCCTGTTCTCAACCGTCCGAATGTACTCACAAACGCAAGTAGAACTTCAGTCGTCTTTCGCTTTTTGAAAAATGAATAAGCATCTTAATTAATCGAGTCCACCTCCACCACAAAATTGATTTATTTATTTTTTCCAACTAATTGTTATCTGCTATAAAAATAATAACTACTTTTACTACACCGGGTGAGTAACAAATGATTTCCAGCATCACGTACGCTACATGGATGAACAGGATTACTGCACCACCTGGGAAGAGGATGGTACATACGAATATTCAGGTTCTCCCGCAGTTGTCAATTGTGTTCCTAAACATATTTTACTTCATTCGTTTATTATTATTATTTTTATTATTTATATTACTTTTTATATTTTACATTAGTTTTTTTTCTATCATTAAATATTTATTTATTTAACATTTACATATTCATTTATTGATCGTCTTACTTAACAAATTATTATTTTTTATTTATAATTTTTTAAAATTTATATTTATAAAGATTATTATTAATTTTTACGCTTCTTCCCATTCTTATTCAGACGTACTTATCTAATAAATATATCTGCAATAAAATATATCTATTATTATA
Organism: Maratus speciosus; assembly: GCA_963932465.1. Taxonomy (NCBI): domain Eukaryota; kingdom Metazoa; phylum Arthropoda; class Arachnida; order Araneae; family Salticidae; genus Maratus; species Maratus speciosus. Next base: position 250,276,686 of record OZ010793.1, on the reverse strand, counting down.
TATATACAATAGTGTATATATAACTACCTTTCCTGTTCTCAACCGTCCGAATGTACTCACAAACACAAGTAGAACTTCGGTCGTATTTTGCTTTTTGAAAAATGAATAAGCATCTTAATTAATCGAGTCCACCTCCATCACAAAATTTATTTATTTATTTTTTCCAACTAAATTTTATCCGCTATAAAAAAATAAGTACTTGTACTACACCGGGTGAGTAACAAATGATTTCCAGCAGCACTTACACTACATGGATGAACAGGATTACTGCACCACCTGGGAAGAGGATGGTACATACGAATTTTCAGGTTCTCCCGCAGTTGTCAATTGTGTTCCTAAACATATTTTACTTCATTCGTTTATTATTATTATTTTTATTATTTATATTACTTTTTATATTTTACATTAGTTTTTTTTCTATCATTAAATATTTATTTATTTAACATTTACATATTCATTTATTTATCGTCTTACTTAACAAATTATTATTTTTTATTTATAATTTTTTTAAATTTATATTTATAAAGATTATTATTATTTTTTACGCTTCTTCCCATTCTTATTCAGACGTACTTATCTAATAAATATATCTGCAATAAAATATATCTATTATTATATATATACAATAGTGCATATATAACTACCTTTCCTGTTCTCAACCGTCCGAATGTACTCACAAACACAAGCAGAATTTCGGTCGTATTTCGCTTTTTTACAAATGAATAAGCTTCTGAATTAATTGAGTCCACCTCCACCACCAAAATGATTGATTTATTTTACCCAACTATTATCCGCTATAAAAATAATAACTACTTGTACTACGCCGAGTGAGCAATAAATGAGTTCCAGCAGCACATACACTACATGGATGAACAGGATTACTGCACCACCTGGGTAGAGGATGGTACATACGAATGTTCAGGTTCTCCCTTAGTTGTCAATTGTGTTCCTAAACACATTTTACTTCATCCGTTTATTATTATTTTTTATTGTTTATATTACTTTTTATATTTTACATTAGTTTTGTTTCTTTCATAAAATATTTATTTATTTAGCATTTACATATTCATTTACTTATCGTGTTACTTAACAATTTGTTATTTTTTATTTAAAATTTTTTAAAATTTATATTTATAAAGATTATTATTATTTTCTTATATGTTTTACGCTTCTTCCCACTCTTATTCGGACGTACTTATCTAATAAATATATTTGCAATAAAATATATCTATTATTATATATATACAATAGTGTATATATAACTACCTTTCCTGTTCTCAACCGTCCGAATGTACTCACAAACACAAGTAGAACTTCGGTCGTATTTCGCTTTTTGAAAAATGAATAAGCATCTTAATTAATCGAGTCACCTCCACCACCAAAATGATTGATTTATTTTACCCAACTATTATCCGCTATAAAAATAATAACAACTTGTACTACGCCGAGTGAGCAATAAATGAGTTCCAGCAGCACCTACACTACATGGATGAACAGGATTACTGCACCACCTGGGAAGAGGATGGTACATACGAATTTTCAGGTTCTCCCTTAGTTGTCAATTGTGTTTTAAACACATTTTACTTCATCCGTTTATTATTATTTTTTTATTGTTTATATTACTTTTAATATTTTACATTAGTTTTGTTTCTATCATTAAATATTTATTTATTTAGCATTTACATATTCATTTACTTATCGTCTTACTTAACAAATTGTTATTTTTTATTTATAATTTTTTTAAATTTATATTTATAAATGTTATTATTATTTTCTTATATGTTTTACGCTTCTTCCCACTCTTATTCGGACGTACTTATCTAATAAATATATTTGCAATAAAATATATCTATTATTATATATATACAATAGTGTATATATAACTACCTTTCCTGTTCTCAACCGTCCGAATGTACTCACAAACGCAAGTAGAACTTCAGTCGTCTTTCGCTTTTTGAAAAAGGAATAAGCATCTTAATTAATCGAGTCCACCTCCACCACAAAATTGATTTATTTATTTTTTCCAACTAATTGTTATCTGCTATAAAAATAATAACTACTTTTACTACACCGGGTGAGTAACAAATGATTTCCAGCAGCACTTACGCTACATGATGAACAGGATTACTGCACCACCTGGGAAGAGGATGGTACATACGAATATTCAGGTTCTCCCGCAGTTGTCAATTGTGTTCCTAAACATATTTTACTTCATTCGTTTATTATTATTTTTTTATTATTTATATTACTTTTTATATTTTACATTAGTTTTATTTCTATCATTAAATATTTATTTATTTAGCACTTACATATTCATATATTGATCGTCTTACTTAACAAATTATTATTTTTTATTTATAATTTTTTAAAATTTATATTTATAAAGATTATTATTAATTTTTACGCTTCTTCCCATTCTTATTCAGACGTACTTATCTAATAAATATATCTGCAATAAAATATATCTATTATTATATATATACAATAGTGTATATATAACTACCTTTCCTGTTCTCAACCGTCCGAATGTACTCACAAACAGAAGCAGAATTTCGGTCGTATTTCGCTTTTTTACAAATGAGTAAGCTTCTGAATTAATCGAGTACACCTAGACCACAAAATTGATTGATTGTTTTTTTCCAACTAATTGTTATCCGCTATAAAAATAATAACTACTTTTACTACACCGGGTGAGTAACAAATGATTTCCAGCAGCACTTACACTACATGGATGAACAGGATTACTGCACCACCTGGGAAGAGGATGGTACATACGAATATTCAGGTTCTCCCTTAGTTGTCAATTGTGTTCCTAAACATATTTTACTTCATTCGTTTATTATTATTACATTTTATTATTTATATTACTTTTTATATTTTACATTAGTTTTTTTTCTATCATTAAATATTTATTTATTTAACATCTACATATTCATTTATTTATCGTCTTACTTAAGAAATTATTATTTTTTATTTATAATTTTTTTAAATTTATATTTATAAAGAATATTATTATTTTTTACGCTTCTTCCCATTCTTATTCGGACGTACTTATCTAATAAATATATCTGCAATAAAATATATCTATTATTATATATATACAATAATGTATATATAACTACCTTTCCTGTTCTCAACCGTCCGAATGTACTCACAAACACAAGCAGAACTTCGGTCGTATTTCGCTTTTTGAAAAATGAATAAGCATCTTAATTAATCGAGTACGCCTCCACCACCAAGTTGATTGATTTATTTTTTCCAAATAAATTTTATCCGCTATAAAAAAATAAGTACTTGTACTACGCCGGGTGAGTAACAAATGATTTCCAGCAGCACTTACACAACATGGATGAACAGGATTACTGCACCACCTGGGAAGAGGATGGTACATACGAATATTCAGGTTTTCCCGCAGTTGTCAATTGTGTTCCTAAACATATTTTACTTCATTCGTTTATTATTATTTTTTTTATTATTTATATTAATATTTATATTTTACATTAGTTTTGTTTCTATCATTAAATATTTATTTATTTAGCATTTACATACTCATTTACTTATCGTCTAACTTAACAAATTGTTATTTTTTATTTATAATTTTTTTAAATTTATATTTATAAAGATTATTATTATTTTCTTATAATTTTTACGCTCCTTCCCATTCTTTTTCGGACGTACTTATCTAATAAATATATTTTCAATAAAAGAAATTTATTATTATATATATACAATAGTGCATATATAACTACCTTTCCTGTTCTCAACCGTCCGAATGTACTCACAAACACAAGCAGAATTTCGGTCGTATTTCGCTTTTTTCAAATGAATAAGCTTCTGAATTAATTGAGTCCACCTCCACCACCAAAATTATTGATTTATTTTACCAAACTATTATCCGCTATAAAAATAATAACTACTTGTAGTACGCCGAGTGAGCAATAAATGAGTTCCAGCAGCACCTACACTACATGGATGAACAGGATTACTGCACCACCTGGGAAGAGGATGGTACATACGAATTTTCAGGTTCTCCCTTAGTTGTCAATTGTGTTTTAAACACATTTTACTTCATCCTTTTATTATTTTTTTTTATTGTTTATATTACTTTTAATATTTTACATTAGTTTTGTTTCTATCATTAAATATTTATTTATTTAGCATTTACATATTCATTTACTTATCGTCTTACTTAACAAATTGTTATTTTTTATTTATAATTTTTTAAAATTTATATTTATAAATGTTATTATAATTTTCTTATATGTTTTACGCTTCTTCCCACTCTTATTCGGACGTACTTATCTAATAAATATATTTGCAATAAAATATATCTATTATTATATATATACAATAGTGTATATATAACTACCTTTCCTGTTCTCAACCGTCCGAATGTACTCACAAACGCAAGTAGAACTTCAGTCGTCTTTCGCTTTTTGAAAAATGAATAAGCATCTTAATTAATCGAGTCCACCTCCACCACAAAATTGATTTATTTATTTTTTCCAACTAATTGTTATCTGCTATAAAAATAATAACTACTTTTACTACACCGGGTGAGTAACAAATGATTTCCAGCATCACGTACGCTACATGGATGAACAGGATTACTGCACCACCTGGGAAGAGGATGGTACATACGAATATTCAGGTTCTCCCGCAGTTGTCAATTGTGTTCCTAAACATATTTTACTTCATTCGTTTATTATTATTATTTTTATTATTTATATTACTTTTTATATTTTACATTAGTTTTTTTTCTATCATTAAATATTTATTTATTTAACATTTACATATTCATTTATTGATCGTCTTACTTAACAAATTATTATTTTTTATTTATAATTTTTTAAAATTTATATTTATAAAGATTATTATTAATTTTTACGCTTCTTCCCATTCTTATTCAGACGTACTTATCTAATAAATATATCTGCAATAAAATATATCTATTATTATATATATACAATAGTGTATATATAACTACCTTTCCTGTTCTCAACCGTCCGAATGTACTCACAAACACAAGTAGAACTTCGGTCGTATTTTGCTTTTTGAAAAATGAATAAGCATCTTAATTAATCGAGTCCACCTCCATCACAAAATTTATTTATTTATTTTTTCCAACTAAATTTTATCCGCTATAAAAAAATAAGTACTTGTACTACACCGGGTGAGTAACAAATGATTTCCAGCAGCACTTACACTACATGGATGAACAGGATTACTGCACCACCTGGGAAGAGGATGGTACATACGAATTTTCAGGTTCTCCCGCAGTTGTCAATTGTGTTCCTAAACATATTTTACTTCATTCGTTTATTATTATTATTTTTATTATTTATATTACTTTTTATATTTTACATTAGTTTTTTTTCTATCATTAAATATTTATTTATTTAACATTTACATATTCATTTATTTATCGTCTTACTTAACAAATTATTATTTTTTATTTATAATTTTTTTAAATTTATATTTATAAAGAATATTATTATTTTTTACGCTTCTTCCCATTCTTATTGGGACGTACTTATCTAATAAATATATCTGCACTAAAATATATCTATTATTATATATATACAATAGTGCATATATAACTACCTTTCCTGTTCTCAACCGTCCGAATGTACTCACAAACACAAGCAGAATTTCGGTCGTATTTCGCTTTTTTACAAATGAATAAGCTTCTGAATTAATTGAGTCCACCTCCACCACCAAAATGATTGATTTATTTTACCCAACTATTATCCGCTATAAAAATAATAACTACTTGTACTACGCCGAGTGAGCAATAAATGAGTTCCAGCAGCACATATACTACATGGATGAACAGGATTACTTCACCACCTGGGTAGAGGATGGTACATACGAATGTTCAGGTTCTCCCTTAGTTGTCAATTGTGTTCCTAAACACATTTTACTTCATCCGTTTATTATTATTTTTTATTGTTTATATTACTTTTTATATTTTACATTAGTTTTGTTTCTATCATTAAATATTTATTTATTTAGCATTTACATATTCATTTACTTATCGTCTTACTTAACAATTTGTTATTTTTTATTTAAAATTTTTTAAAATTTATATTTATAAAGGTTATTATTATTTTCTTATATGTTTTACGCTTCTTCCCACTCTTATTCGGACGTACTTATCTAATAAATATATTTGCAATAAAATATATCTATTATTATATATATACAATAGTGTATATATAACTACCTTTCCTGTTCTCAACCGTCCGAATGTACTCACAAACACAAGTAGAACTTCGGTCGTATTTCGCTTTTTGAAAAATGAATAAGCATCTTAATTAATCGAGTCCACCTCCACCACCAAAATGATTGATTTATTTTACCCAACTATTATCCGCTATAAAAATAATAACAACTTGTACTACGCCGAGTGAGCAATAAATGAGTTCCAGCAGCACCTACACTACATGGATGAACAGGATTACTGCACCACCTGGGAAGAGGATGGTACATACGAATTTTCAGGTTCTCCCTTAGTTGTCAATTGTGTTCCTAAACACATTTTACTTCATCCGTTTATTATTATTTTTTTATTGTTTATATTACTTTTTATATTTTACATTAGTTTTGTTTCTATCATTAAATATTTATTTATTTAGCATTTACATATTCATTTACTTATCGTCTTACTTAACAAATTGTTTTTTTTTATTTATAATTTTTTAAAATTTATATTTATAAAGGTTATTATTTTTTTCTTATATGTTTTACGCTTCTTCCCACTCTTATTCGGACGTACTTATCTAATAAATATATTTGCAATAAAATATATCTATTATTATATATATACAATAGTGTATATATAACTACCTTTCCTGTTCTCAACCGTCCGAATGTACTCACAAACGCAAGTAGAACTTCAGTCATATTTCGCTTTTTGAAAAATGAATAAACATCTTAATTAATCGAGTCCACCTCCACCACAAAATTTATTTATTTATTTTTTCCAACTAATTGTTATCCGCTATAAAAATAATAACTACTTTTACTACACCGGTTGAGTAACAAATGATTTCCAGCAGCACTTACACTACATGGATGAACAGGATTACTGCACCACCTGGGAAGAGGATGGTACATACGAATATTCAGGTTCTCCCGTAGTTGTCAATTGTGTTCCTAAACATATTTTACTTCATTCGTTTATTATTATTACTTTTTATTATTTATATTACTTTTTATATTTTACATTAGTTTTTTTTCTATCATTAAATATTTATTTATTTAACATTTACATATTCATTTATTTATCGTCTTACTTAACAAATTATTATTTTTTATTTATAATTTTTTTAAATTTATATTTATAAAGAATATTATTATTTTTTACGCTTCTTCCCATTCTTATTCGGACGTACTTATCTAATAAATATATCTGCACTAAAATATATCTATTATTATATATATACAATAGTGCATATATAACTACCTTTCCTGTTCTCAACCGTCCGAATGTACTCACAAACACAAGCAGAATTTCGGTCGTATTTCGCTTTTTTACAAATGAATAAGCTTCTGAATTAATTGAGTCCACCTCCACCACCAAAATGATTGATTTATTTTACCCAACTATTATCCGCTATAAAAATAATAACTACTTGTACTACGCCGAGTGAGCAATAAATGAGTTCCAGCAGCACATATACTACATGGATGAACAGGATTACTTCACCACCTGGGTAGAGGATGGTACATACGAATGTTCAGGTTCTCCCTTAGTTGTCAATTGTGTTCCTAAACACATTTTACTTTATCCGTTTATTATTATTTTTTATTGTTTATATTACTTTTTATATTTTACATTAGTTTTGTTTCTATCATTAAATATTTATTTATTTAGCATTTACATATTCATTTACTTATCGTCTTACTTAACAATTTGTTATTTTTTATTTAAAATTTTTTAAAATTTATATTTATAAAGGTTATTATTATTTTCTTATATGTTTTACGCTTCTTCCCACTCTTATTCGGACGTACTTATCTAATAAATATATTTGCAATAAAATATATCTATTATTATATATATACAATAGTGTATATATAACTACCTTTCCTGTTCTCAACCGTCCGAATGTACTCACAAACGCAAGTAGAAATTCAGTCGTCTTTCGCTTTTTGAAAAATGAATAAGCATCTTAATTAATCGAGTCCACCTCCACCACAAAATTGATTTATTTATTTTTTCCAACTAATTGTTATCTGCTATAAAAATAATAACTACTTTTACTACACCGGGTGAGTAACAAATGATTTCCAGCAGCACTTACGCTACATGATGAACAGGATTACTGCACCACCTGGGAAGAGGATGGTACATACGAATATTCAGGTTCTCCCGCAGTTGTCAATTGTGTTCCTAAACATATTTTACTTCATTCGTTTATTATTATTTTTTTATTATTTATATTACTTTTTATATTTTACATTAGTTTTATTTCTATCATTAAATATTTATTTATTTAGCACTTACATATTCATATATTGATCGTCTTACTTAACAAATTATTATTTTTTATTTATAATTTTTTAAAATTTATATTTATAAAGATTATTATTAATTTTTACGCTTCTTCCCATTCTTATTCAGACGTACTTATCTAATAAATATATCTGCAATAAAATATATCTATTATTATATATATACAATAGTGTATATATAACTACCTTTCCTGTTCTCAACCGTCCGAATGTACTCACAAACACAAGTAGAACTTCGGTCGTATTTCGCTTTTTGAAAAATGAATAAGAATCTTAATTAATCGAGTCCACCTCCATCACAAAATTTATTTATTTATTTTTTCCAAATAAATTTTATCCGCTATAAAAAAATAAGTACTTGTACTACACCGGGTGAGTAACAAATGATTTCCAGCAGCACTTACCCTACATGGATGAACAGGATTACTGCACCACCTGGGAAGAGGATGGTACATACGAATATTCAGGTTCTCCCGCAGCTGTCAATTGTGTTCCTAAACATATTTTACTTCATTCGTTTATTATTATTTTTTTATTATTTATATTACTTTTTATATTTTACATTAGTTTTGTTTCTATCATTAAATATTCATTTATTTAACATTGAAATATTCATTTATTTATCGTCTTACTTAACAAATTATTATTTTTATTTATATATATTTTTAATTTATATTTATAAAGATTATTATTATTTTCTTATATTTTTTACGCTTCTTCCCATTCTTATTCGGACGTACTTATCTAATGAATATATTTTCAATAAAATATATCTATTATTATATATAAACAATAGTGTATATATAACTACCTTTCCTGTTCTCAACCGTCCGAATGTACTCACAAACAGAAGCAGAATTTCGGTCGTATTTCGCTTTTTTACAAATGAGTAAGCTTCTGAATTAATCGAGTACACCTAGACCACAAAATTGATTGATTGTTTTTTTCCAACTAATTGTTATCCGCTATAAAAATAATAACTACTTTTACTACACCGGGTGAGTAACAAATGATTTCCAGCAGCACTTACACTACATGGATGAACAGGATTACTGCACCACCTGGGAAGAGGATGGTACATACGAATATTCAGGTTCTCCCTTAGTTGTCAATTGTGTTCCTAAACATATTTTACTTCATTCGTTTATTATTATTACTTTTTATTATTTATATTACTTTTTATATTTTACATTAGTTTTTTTTCTATCATTAAATATTTATTTATTTAACATTTACATATTCATTTATTTATCGTCTTACTTAAGAAATTATTATTTTTTATTTATAATTTTTTTAAATTTATATTTATAAAGAATATTATTATTTTTTACGCTTCTTCCCATTCTTATCCGGACGTACTTATCTAATAAATATATCTGCAATAAAATATATCTATTATTATATATATACAATAATGTATATATAACTACCTTTCCTGTTCTCAACCGTCCGAATGTACTCACAAACACAAGCAGAACTTCGGTCGTATTTCGCTTTTTGAAAAATGAATAAGCATCTTAATTAATCGAGTACGCCTCCACCACCAAGTTGATTGATTTATTTTTTCCAAATAAATTTTATCCGCTATAAAAAAATAAGTACTTGTACTACGCCGGGTGAGTAACAAATGATTTCCAGCAGCACTTACACAACATGGATGAACAGGATTACTGCACCACCTGGGAAGAGGATGGTACATACGAATATTCAGGTTCTCCCGCAGTTGTCAATTGTGTTCCTAAACATATTTTACTTCATTCGTTTATTATTATTTTTTTTATTATTTATATTAATTTTTATATTTTACATTAGTTTTGTTTCTATCATTAAATATTTATTTATTTAGCATTTACATACTCATTTACTTATCGTCTAACTTAACAAATTGTTATTTTTTATTTATAATTTTTTAAAATTTATATTTATAAAGATTATTATTATTTTCTTATAATTTTTACGCTCCTTCCCATTCTTTTTCGGACGTACTTATCTAATAAATATATTTTCAATAAAAGAAATTTATTATTATATATATACAATAGTGCATATATAACTACCTTTCCTGTTCTCAACCGTCCGAATGTACTCACAAACACAAGCAGAATTTCGGTCGTATTTCGCTTTTTTCAAATGAATAAGCTTCTGAATTAATTGAGTCCACCTCCACCACCAAAATTATTGATTTATTTTACCAAACTATTATCCGCTATAAAAATAATAACTACTTGTACTACGCCGAGTGAGCAATAAATGAGTTCCAGCAGCACCTACACTACATGGATGAACAGGATTACTGCACCACCTGGGAAGAGGATGGTACATACGAATTTTCAGGTTCTCCCTTAGTTGTCAATTGTGTTTTAAACACATTTTACTTCATCCTTTTATTATTTTTTTTTTATTGTTTATATTACTTTTAATATTTTACATTAGTTTTGTTTCTATCATTAAATATTTATTTATTTAGCATTTACATATTCATTTACTTATCGTCTTACTTAACAAATTGTTATTTTTTATTTATAATTTTTTAAAATTTATATTTATAAATGTTATTATTATTTTCTTATATGTTTTACGCTTCTTCCCACTCTTATTCGGACGTACTTATCTAATAAATATATTTGCAATAAAATATATCTATTATTATATATATACAATAGTGTATATATAACTACCTTTCCTGTTCTCAACCGTCCGAATGTACTCACAAACGCAAGTAGAACTTCAGTCGTCTTTCGCTTTTTGAAAAATGAATAAGCATCTTAATTAATCGAGTCCACCTCCACCACAAAATTGATTTATTTATTTTTTCCAACTAATTGTTATCTGCTATAAAAATAATAACTACTTTTACTACACCGGGTGAGTAACAAATGATTTCCAGCATCACGTACGCTACATGGATGAACAGGATTACTGCACCACCTGGGAAGAGGATGGTACATACGAATATTCAGGTTCTCCCGCAGTTGTCAATTGTGTTCCTAAACATATTTTACTTCATTCGTTTATTATTATTATTTTTATTATTTATATTACTTTTTATATTTTACATTAGTTTTTTTTCTATCATTAAATATTTATTTATTTAACATTTACATATTCATTTATTGATCGTCTTACTTAACAAATTATTATTTTTTATTTATAATTTTTTAAAATTTATATTTATAAAGATTATTATTAATTTTTACGCTTCTTCCCATTCTTATTCAGACGTACTTATCTAATAAATATATCTGCAATAAAATATATCTATTATTATATATATACAATAGTGTATATATAACTACCTTTCCTGTTCTCAACCGTCCGAATGTACTCACAAACACAAGTAGAACTTCGGTCGTATTTTGCTTTTTGAAAAATGAATAAGCATCTTAATTAATCGAGTCCACCTCCATCACAAAATTTATTTATTTATTTTTTCCAACTAAATTTTATCCGCTATAAAAAAATAAGTACTTGTACTACACCGGGTGAGTAACAAATGATTTCCAGGAGCACTTACACTACATGGATGAACAGGATTACTGCACCACCTGGGAAGAGGATGGTACATACGAATTTTCAGGTTCTCCCGCAGTTGTCAATTGTGTTCCTAAACATATTTTACTTCATTCGTTTATTATTATTATTTTTATTATTTATATTACTTTTTATATTTTACATTAGTTTTTTTTCTATCATTAAATATTTATTTATTTAACATTTACATATTCATTTATTTATCGTCTTACTTAACAAATTATTATTTTTTATTTATAATTTTTTTAAATTTATATTTATAAAGAATATTATTATTTTTTACGCTTCTTCCCATTCTTATTGGGACGTACTTATCTAATAAATATATCTGCACTAAAATATATCTATTATTATATATATACAATAGTGCATATATAACTACCTTTCCTGTTCTCAACCGTCCGAATGTACTCACAAACACAAGCAGAATTTCGGTCGTATTTCGCTTTTTTACAAATGAATAAGCTTCTGAATTAATTGAGTCCACCTCCACCACCAAAATGATTGATTTATTTTACCCAACTATTATCCGCTATAAAAATAATAACTACTTGTACTACGCCGAGTGAGCAATAAATGAGTTCCAGCAGCACATATACTACATGGATGAACAGGATTACTTCACCACCTGGGTAGAGGATGGTACATACGAATGTTCAGGTTCTCCCTTAGTTGTCAATTGTGTTCCTAAACACATTTTACTTCATCCGTTTATTATTATTTTTTATTGTTTATATTACTTTTTATATTTTACATTAGTTTTGTTTCTATCATTAAATATTTATTTATTTAGCATTTACATATTCATTTACTTATCGTCTTACTTAACAATTTGTTATTTTTTATTTAAAATTTTTTAAAATTTATATTTATAAAGGTTATTATTATTTTCTTATATGTTTTACGCTTCTTCCCACTCTTATTCGGACGTACTTATCTAATAAATATATTTGCAATAAAATATATCTATTATTATATATATACAATAGTGTATATATAACTACCTTTCCTGTTCTCAACCGTCCGAATGTACTCAGAAACACAAGTAGAACTTCGGTCGTATTTCGCTTTTTGAAAAATGAATAAGCATCTTAATTAATCGAGTCCACCTCCACCACCAAAATGATTGATTTATTTTACCCAACTATTATCCGCTATAAAAATAATAACAACTTGTACTACGCCGAGTGAGCAATAAATGAGTTCCAGCAGCAACTACACTACATGGATGAACTGGATTACTGCACCACCTGGGAAGAGGATGGTACATACGAATTTTCAGGTTCTCCCTTAGTTGTCAATTGTGTTCCTAAACACATTTTACTTCATCCGATTATTATTATTTTTTTATTGTTTATATTACTTTTCATATTTTACATTAGTTTTGTTTCTATCATTAAATATTTATTTATTTAGCATTTACATATTCATTTACTTATCGTCTTACTTAACAAATTGTTATTTTTTATTTATAATTTTTTTAAATTTATATTTATAAAGGTTATTATTATTTTCTTATATGTTTTACGCTTCTTCCCACTCTTATTCGGACGTACTTATCTAATAAATATATTTGCAATAAAATATATCTCTTATTATATATATACAATAGTGTATATATAACTACCTTTCCTGTTCTCAACCGTCCGAATGTACTCACAAACGGAAGTAGAAGTTCAGTCGTATTTCGCTTTTTGAAAAATGAATAAACATCTTAATTAATCGAGTCCACCTCCACCACAAAATTTATTTATTTATTTTTTCCAACTAATTGTTATCCGCTATAAAAATAATAACTACTTTTACTACACCGGGTGAGTAACAAATGATTTCCAGCAGCACTTACACTACATGGATGAACAGGATTACTGCACCACCTGGGAAGAGGATGGTACATACGAATATTCAGGTTCTCCCGTAGTTGTCAATTGTGTTCCTAAACATATTTTACTTCATTCGTTTATTATTATTACTTTTTATTATTTATATTACTTTTTATATTTTACATTAGTTTTTTTTCTATCATTAAATATTTATTTATTTAACATTTACATATTCATTTATTTATCGTCTTACTTAACAAATTATTATTTTTTATTTATAATTTTTTTAAATTTATATTTATAAAGAATATTATTATTTTTTACGCTTCTTCCCATTCTTATTCGGACGTACTTATCTAATAAATATATCTGCAATTAAATATATCTATTATTATATATATACAATAGTGTATATATAACTACCTTTCCTGTTCTCAACCGTCCGAATGTACTCACACACACAAGCAGAACTTCGGTCGTATTTCGCTTTTTGAAAAATGAATAAGCATCTTAATTAATCGAGTACACCTCCACCACCAAGTTGATTGATTTATTTTTTCCAACTAAATTTTATCCGCTATAAAAAAATAAGTACTTGTACTACGCCGGGTGAGTAACAAATGATTTCCAGCAGCACTTACACTACATGGATGAACAGGATTACTGCACCACCTGGGAAGAGGATGGTACATACGAATATTCAGGTTCTCCCGCAGCTGTCAATTGTGTTCCTAAACATATTTTACTTCATTCGTTTATTATTATTTTTTTATTATTTATATTACTTTTTATATTTTACATTAGTTTTTTTTCTATCATTAAATATTTATTTATTTAACATTTACATATTCATTTATTTATCGTCTTACTTAACAAATTATTATTTTTTATTTATAATTTTTTTAAATTTATATTTATAAAGAATATTATTATTTTTTACGCTTCTTCCCATTCTTATTCAGACGTACTTATCTAATAAATATATCTGCACTAAAATATATCTATTATTATATATATACAATAGTGCATATATAACTACCTTTCCTGTTCTCAACCGTCCGAATGTACTCAGAAACACAAGTAGAACTTCGGTCGTATTTCGCTTTTTGAAAAATGAATAAGCATCTTAATTAATCGAGTCCACCTCCACCACCAAAATGATTGATTTATTTTACCCAACTATTATCCGCTATAAAAATAATAACAACTTGTACTACGCCGAGTGAGCAATAAATGAGTTCCAGCAGCAACTACACTACATGGATGAACTGGATTACTGCACCACCTGGGAAGAGGATGGTACATACGAATTTTCAGGTTCTCCCTTAGTTGTCAATTGTGTTCCTAAACACATTTTACTTCATCCGATTATTATTATTTTTTTATTGTTTATATTACTTTTCATATTTTACATTAGTTTTGTTTCTATCATTAAATATTTATTTATTTAGCATTTACATATTCATTTACTTATCGTCTTACTTAACAAATTGTTATTTTTTATTTATAATTTTTTAAAATTTATATTTATAAAGGTTATTATTATTTTCTTATATGTTTTACGCTTCTTCCCACTCTTATTCGGACGTACTTATCTAATAAATATATTTGCAATAAAATATATCTATTATTATATATATACAATAGTGTATATATAACTACCTTTCCTGTTCTCAACCGTCCGAATGTACTCACAAACGCAAGTAGAACTTCAGTCGTATTTTGCTTTTTGAAAAATGAATAAGCTTCGGAATTAATTGAGTCCACCTCCACCACCAAATTGATTGATTTATTTTTCCCAACAAAATTTTATCCGCTATAAAAAAATAAGTACTTGTACTACGCCGGGTGAGTAACAAATGATTTCCAGCAGCACTTACACTACATGGATGAACAGGATTACTGCACCACCTGGGAAGAGGATGGTACATACGAATATTCAGGTTCTCCCGCAGTTGTCAATTGTGTTCTTAAACATATTTTACTTCATTCTTTTATTATTATTTTTTTATTATTTATATTACTTTTTATATTTTACATTAGTTTTGTTTCTATCATTAAATATTTATTTATTATCACTTACATATTCATTTATTGATCGTCTTACTTAACAAATTATTATTTTTTATTTATAATTTTTTAAAATTTATATTTATAAAGATTATTATTATTTTTTACGCTTCTTCCCATTCTTATTCAGACGTACTTATCTAATAAATATATCTGCAATAAAATATATCTATTATTATATATATACAATAGTGTATATATAACTACCTTTCCTGTTCTCAACCGTCCGAATGTACTCACAGACACAAGTAGAACCTCGGTCGTATTTCGCTTTTTGAAAAATGAATAAGCATCTTAATTAATCGAGTCCACCTCCATCACAAAATTAATTAATTTATTTTTTCCAACTAATTGTTATCCGCTATAAAAATAATAACTACTTTTACTACACTGGGTGAGTAACAAATGATTTCCAGCTGCACTTACACTACATGGATGAACAGGATTACTGCACCACCTGGGAAGAGGATGGTACATACGAATATTCAGGTTCTCCCGTAGTTGTCAATTGTGTTCCTAAACATATTTTACTTCATTCGTTTATTATTATTACTTTTTATTATTTATATTACTTTTTATATTTTACAATAGTTTTTTTTCTATCATTAAATATTTATTTATTTAACATTTACATATTCATTTATTTATCGTCTTACTTAACAAATTATTATTTTTTATTTATAATTTTTTTAAATTTATATTTATAAAGAATATTATTATTTTTTACGCTTCTTGCCATTCTTATTCGGACGTACTTATCTAATAAATATATCTGCAATAAAATATATCTATTATTATATATATACAATAATGTATATATAACTGCCTTTCCTGTTCTCAACCGTCCGAATATACTCACAAACACAAGCAGAACTTCGGTCGTATTTCGCTTTTTGAAAAATGAATAAGCATCTTAATTAATCGAGTACACCTCCACCAAGGTTATTAGACTATAAAGGTTGGCTCGTAACTTTTCACCCAATCGGAGGGGTCTTTCTCTGCTACGTCACAAGAATCCACAGTCGAATCCCTCCTGTGCTAATAGCGTTATATACAGTTGAATTGTTATGCAATTTTAAGGGGAAAAAATTTTTAATACTTTTTTTTTACGTGTAAAGAAATAAGAGACCTTAGTTTTAAAACTACATAGAAGAAAATTAATAAGTTTTAAAATCTTTACAGTGACACGGGGGTGAAAAATTAAACATTTTTGAAAAAAAGAGAAAAAACAGTTACAGCTGCTCTATATTCTCTCTCACTCTTTCTCTCTTATTTTGTTATTATGATATATATTTTTTACTTACTAGTTGACAATTTCTTATATATATATTAAATTAGTAAAATAGTAGGTTGCAACTTGAATTCATTTAATTAAAATGTACGTTTTAATATGGAATTTCTACAAATTAGAAAAACAAAATAACTTCTCAGAATTACGTTTATAAAGACTAATAAGTTTTAAAATATTTGTAAGTTGTAAAAAACAGTAAAAAAGGCTTAAACATATGCAATTATGATTCTTTTAAAGCATATATTAGTAAAGTACAAAGTCAAAAATTCGGAATCGTCCAGAACTCGTCGATTGGACTTTTCCGAATTTTTGTTCATTTGCATAATTAAAAAAAAAAAAAAATGAAAACTTTATCCACTTTCACCGGTGAATTACTTACGCATTGGAAAGCATTTTAATACTAAAAAGAAAACAATTAATAATTAAAAGAAAATAAATTAAAATAATACTAAAGAGATATTTTAATTGGGGAATATGTGTTTTTCAAAAAGTAAAAACTATCTCAATTACAACAATTTTTTTTAATTTAATTTTTTACGTGGTTTTTATCGTTTTTATGAATTTTGCGAAAAAAATTTTACTTTACTAACAGGATTCTGATTACAATATTCTAATTCAGTATAATAAACTTTGACCTCTTTTCAGTGAAGTTTATTTGGAAATCCTACATCGACTTTTCAATGTATCGCATTTTTTAAGCGATTTTAAGAGTTTTTGTTTTCGTCATACGGCAATTTTTTGACATTCGTAAAAGTAATTCGATTTCAAAGTTTAGGCCCGTGATTAATGACTTTTTAGGGATTTTGAATGCGTTATTTTGCGATTCACAAAAGCATTCTGGTTACAATGTCTTAGACAATAAATTTTGTTGTTTGCGATTTTTAAATTAAAAAAAAAAAATTCCTTCTTTTTTCGCGCGTGTGGCACTTTTCCCAAATCATTAAAAGGTATCTGGTTTTAGTCTTTTAGCTTAATATGGTAAATGTTTTCCTCTTTTTAATAATGTTTATTTGGAATTCGTACAGCGTTTCTTGAAATTTTCGCGAATTTTTTATGTGAATTTTAGATTTTTTGAGGCAATTTTTTGACATTCGTAAAAGGAAATCATTTTCAATCTTTTAATTCAATATAGTACATTTTATCCTACACAATTTTTGAAATTTGGGCGATTTGCAATGCGAATTTTTGCTTTTCGAGGCAATTATTTTGGCATTCATGAAGGAATTCCAGTTACAATGGTATTGTTCACTATAGTAAATTATGTTCTCTGCAAACTTCAGACGCTTAAAGTTTGCTATTTTTTCTGCCTTTACGTTTCGCGATTTTTCCGCATTAGTAAAAGGAATCCGGTTTTAATCTTTTAGTTCAGTATTATAAATGGCCTCTTTTTAATAAAGTTTATTCAGAATTCTTGCAGTGATTTTTAATTTTTAAAGATTTTTTTTCCGTGTGATATTTAGAGATTTTTTTGGCATTCGTAAAAGAGATTCGGTTTCAAACTTTTAGCTTAATATAATATTGTTTTATGCGATTATTAGCGGTTTATTTTACTTTTCGCTAAAATAAAAACGCCAATTACGAAAATGTCCGAATTTTGGAGAATTCCGGATTTCGGACGTCCGGATTTGAGACTTTGTACTGTATATAAAACACATAGTACCTTCCTACAGGTTTTTTTTAACCAAGTATTGGTTATTTCCAAAGGCTGATACAAAGGAAGGGGAAGGGGGGAGGGAGTAGTGGAGAAATTAGCCCTCACAATAATTAACACCATCAATTTTTTATATTTAATATATCAATGATTAAAAAATAATAATATTTACAACAGTTCAACTGTTCACATATTATTTACAATTTAAAGCATTTGATTTTATATAATAAAGAAAATACTAATGAAAAATAAAACAACTATACAATAGTTTTTCTCATTTTTTTCTTTCTACACAATCCCTAGTGCAAAATTTTAATTTTCTTTTTAATGATTTCATCTCTTCTGACTTAGCATTTAAATATTTTACGCGGATAAAGATTCGTAATTTAGAAAAAGAAGTTATTAACATACTGTCGATATTTAAACAGGATGTGTTTGATTATATATATTCAACAGTTTTCTTTAAAATATCTTTCTTTTCATTGAATGTCTCTTTATGAAATAAAATATTAAAAGAGAGCTTCAAATTCAAGTTTTTATGTATTTGACTTTAAATCTAAAAAGAAAAATATTTTAGACGAACAAATATAAACATAGCAAACACGGGTTACGGCCGACAGGAAAATAAGGATTCTTGGATTCTTGTGACGTATGATTCTGCCTAGCAACGAGAGTGGGCGGGACGGAGTCCATAGTGACGAGCCAACCTTATATGTCTAATAACCTTGCACCTCCACCACCAAGTTGATTGATTTATTTTTTAAAACTAAATTTTATCCGCTATAAAAAAATAAGTACTTGTACTACACCGGGTGAGTAACAAATGATTTCCAGCAGCACTTACACTACATGGATGAACAGGATTACTGCACCACCTGGGAAGAGGATGGTACATACGAATTTTCAGGTTCTCCCGCAGTTGTCAATTGTGTTCCTAAACATATTTTACTTCATTCGTTTATTATTATTATTTTTATTATTTATATTACTTTTTATATTTTACATTAGTTTTGTTTCTATCATTAAATATTTATTTATTTAGCATTTACATACTCATTTACTTATCGTCTTACTTAACAAATTGTTATTTTTTATTTATAATTTTCTAAAATTTATATTTATAAAGATTATTATTATTTTCTTATATGTTTTACGCTTCTTCCCACTCTTAGTCGGACGTACTTATCTAATAAATATATTTGCAATAAAATATATCTATTATTATATATATACAATAGTGTATATATAACTACCTTTCCTGTTCTCAACCGTCCGAATGTACTCACAAACACAAGCAGAAATTCGGTCGTATTTCGCTTTTTGAAAAATGAATAAGCATCTTAATTAATCGAGTACACCTCCACCACCATGTTGATTGATTTATTTTTTCAAACTAAATTTTATCCGCTATAAAAAAAATAAGTACTTGTACTACGCCGGGTGAGTAACAAATGATTTCCAGCAGCACTTACACTACATGGATGAACAGGATTACTGCACCAACTAGGAAGAGGATGGTACATGCGAATATTCAGGTTCTCCCGCAGTTGTCAATTGTGTTCCTAAACATATTTTACTTCATTCGTTTATTATTATTATTTTTTATTATTTATATTACATTTTATATTTTACATTAGTTTTTTTTCTATCATTAAATATTTATTTATTTAACATTTACATATTCATTTATTTATCGTCTTACTTAGCAAATTATTATTTTTTATTTATAATTTTTTTAAATTTATATTTATAAAGAATATTATTATTTTTTACGCTTCTTCCCATTCTTATTCGGACGTACTTATCTAATAAATATATCTGCAATAAAATATATCTATTATTATATATATACAATATTGTATAAATAACTAACTTTCCTGTTCTCAACCGTCCGAATGTACTCACAAACAGAAGCAGAATTTCGGTCGTATTTCGCTTTTTTACAAATGAATAAGCTTCGGAATTAATTGAGTCCACCTCCACCACCAAATTGATTGATTTATTTTTTCCAACAAAATTTTATCCGCTATAAGAAAATAAGTACTTGTACTACGCTGGATGAGTAACAAATGATTTCCAGCAGCACTTACACTACATGGATGAACAGGATTACTGCACCACCTGGGAAGAGGATGGTACATACGAATATTCAGGTTCTCCCGCAGTTGTCAATTGTGTTCCTAAACATATTTTACTTCATTCGTTTATTATTATTTTTTTATTATTTATATTACTTTTTATATTTTACATTAGTTTTGTTTCTATCATTAAATATTTATTTATTATCACTTACATATTCATTTATTGATCGTCTTACTTAACAAATTATTATTTTTTATTTATAATTTTTTTAAAATTATATTTTTAAAGATTATTATTATTTTTTACGCTTCTTCCCATTCTTATTCAGACGTACTTACCTAATAAATATATCTGCAATAAAATATATCTATTATTATATATATACAATAGTGTATATATAACTACCTTTCCTGTTCTCAACCGTCCGAATGTACTCACAAACACAAGTAGAACTTCGGTCGTATTTCGCTATTTGAAAAATGAATAAGCATCTTAATTAATCGAGTCCACCTCCATCACAAAATTTATTTATTTATTTTTTCCAACTAATTGTTATCCGCTATAAAAATAATAACTACTTTTACTACACTGGGTGAGTAACAAATGATTTCCAGCAGAACTTACACTACATGGATGAACAGGATTACTGCACCACCTGGGAAGAGGATGGTACATACGAATATTCAGGTTCTCCCGTAGTTGTCAATTGTGTTCCTAAACATATTTTACTTCATTCGTTTATTATTATTACATTTTATATTTTACATTAATTTTTTTTCTATCATTAAATGTTTATTTATTTAACATTTACATATTCATTTATTTATCGTCTTACTTAACAAATTATTATTTTTTATTTATAATTTTTTTAATTTTATATTTATAAAGAATATTATTATTTTTTACACTTCTTCCCATTCTTATTCGGACGTACTTATCTAATAAATATATCTGCAATAAAATATATCTATTATTATATATATACAATAATGTATATATAACTACCTTTCCTGTTCTCAACCGTCCGAATGTACTCACAAACACAAGCAGAACTTCGGTCGTATTTCGCTTTTTGAAAAATGAATAAGCTTCTGAATTAATTGAATCCACCTCCACCACCAAAATTATTGATTTATTTTACCCAACTATTATCCGCTATAAAAATAATAACTACTTGTACTACGCCGAGTGAGCAATAAATGAGTTCCAGCAGCACCTACACTACATGGATGAACAGGATTACTGCAACACCTGGGAGGAGGATGGTACATACGAATTTTCAGGTTCTCCCTTAGTTGTCAATTGTGTTCCTAAACACATTTTACTTCATCCATTTATTATAATTTTTTTTATTGTTTATATTACTTTTTATATTTTACATTAGTTTTGTTTCTATCATTAAATATTTATTTATTTAGCATTTACATATTCATTTACTTATCGTCTTACTTAACAAATTGTTATTTTTTATATATAATTTTTTAAAATTTATATTTATAAAGGTTATTATTATTTTCTTATATGTTTTACGCCTCTTCCCACTCTTATTCGGACGTACTTATCTAATAAATATATTTGCAATAAAATATATCTATTATTATATATATACAATAGTGTATATATAACTACCTTTCCTGTTCTCAACCGTCCGAATGTACTCACAAACACAAGCAGAACTTCGGTCGTATTTCGCTTTTTGAAAAATGAATAAGCTTCTGAATTAATTGAATCCACCTCCACCACCAAAATTATTGATTTATTTTACCCAACTATTATCCGCTATAAAAATAATAACTACTTGTACTACGCCGAGTGAGCAATAAATGAGTTCCAGCAGCACCTACACTACGTGGATGAACAGGATTACTGCACCACCTGGGAAGAGCATGGTACATACGAATATTCAGGTTCTCCCGTAGTTGTCAATTGTGTTCCTAAACATATTTTACTTCATTCGTTTATTATTATTACTTTTTATTATTTATATTACTTTTTATATTTTACAATAGTTTTTTTTCTATCATTAAATATTTATTTATTTAACATTTACATATTCATTTATTTATCGTCTTACTTAACAAATTATTATTTTTTATTTATAATTTTTTTAAATTTATATTTATAAAGAATATTATTATTTTTTACGCTTCTTGCCATTCTTATTCGGACGTACTTATCTAATAAATATATCTGCAATAAAATATATCTATTATTATATATATACAATAATGTATATATAACTGCCTTTCCTGTTCTCAACCGTCCGAATGTACTAACAAACACAAGCAGAACTTCGGTCGTATTTCGCTTTTTGAAAAATGAATAAGCATCTTAATTAATCGAGTACACCTCCTCCACCATGTTGATTGATTTATTTTTTCAAACTAAATTTTATCCGCTATAAAAAAATAAGTACTTTTACTACGCCGGGTGAGTAACAAATGATTTCCAGCAGCACTTACATAACATGGATGAACAGGATTACTGCACCACCTGGGAAGAGGATGGTACATACGAATATTCAGGTTCTCCCGCAGTTGTCAATTGTGTTCCTAAACATATTTTATTTCAGTCGTTTATTATTATTTTTTTATTATTTATATTACTTTTTATATTTTACATTAGTTTTGTTTCTATCATTAAATATTTATTTATTTAGCATTTACATACTCATTTGCTTATCGTCTTACTTAACAAATTGTTATTTTTATTTATAATTTTTTAAAATTTATATTTATAAAGATTATTATTATTATCTTATATGTTTTACGCTTCTTCCCACTCTTATTCGGACGTACTTATCTAATAAATATATTTGCAATAAAATATATCTATTATTATATATATACAATAGTGTATATATAACTACCTTTCCTGTTCTCAACCGTCCGAATGTACTCACAAACACAAGCAGAAATTCGGTCGTATTTCGCTTTTTGAAAAATGAATAAGCATCTTAATTAATCGAGTACACCTCCACCACCAAGTTGATTGATTTATTTTTTCCAACTAAATTTTATCCGCTATAAAAAAATAAGTACTTGTAGTACGCCGGGTGAGTAACAAATGTATTCCAGCAGCACTTACACTACATGGATGAACAGGATTACTGCATCACCTAGGAAGAGGATGGTACATACGAATATTCAGGTTCTCCCGCAGTTGTCAATTGTGTTCCTAAACATATTTTACTTCATTCGTTTATTATTATTTTTTTTATTATTTATATTACTTTTTATATTTTACATTAATTTTTTTTCTATCATTAAATGTTTATTTATTTAACATTTACATATTCATTTATTTATCGTCTTACTTAACAAATTATTATTTTTTATTTATAATTTTTTTAAATTTATATTTATAAAGATTATTATTATTTTTTACGCTTCTTCCCATTCTTGTTCGGACGTACTTATCTAATAAATATATCTGCAATAAAATATATCTATTATTATATATATATACAATAGTGTATATATAACTACCTTTCCTGTTCTCAACCGTCCGAATGTACTCACAAACACAAGCAGAACTTCGGTCGTATTTCTCTTTTTGAAAAATGAATAAACATCTTAATTAATCGAGTACACCTCCACCACCAAGTTGATTGATTTATTTTTTCCAACTAAATTTTATCCGCTATAAAAAAATAAGTACTTGTACTACACCGGGTGAGTAACAAATGATTTCCAGCAGCACTTACACTACATGGATGAACAGGATTACTGCACCACCTGGGAAGAGGATGGTACATACGAATATTCAGGGTCTGCCGTAGTTGTCAATTGTGTTCCTAAACATATTTTACTTCAATCGTTTATTTTTTTATTATTTATGTTACTTTTTATATTTTACATTAGTTTTGTTTCTATCATTAAATATTTATTTATTATCACTTACATATTCATTTATTGATCGTCTTACTTAACAAATTATTATTTTTTATTTATAATTTTTTTAAATTTATATTTATAAAGAATATTATTATTTTTTACGCTTCTTCCCATTCTTATTCGGACGTACTTATCTAATAAATATATCTGCAATAAAATATATCTATTATTATATATATACAATAGTGTATATATAACTACCTTTCCTGTTCTCAACCGTCCGAATGTACTCACAAACACAAGCAGAATTTCGGTCGTATTTCGCTTTTTTACAAATGAATAAACTTCTGAATTAATTGAGTCCACCTCCACCACCAAAATGATTGATTTATTTTACCCAACTACTATCCGCTATAAAAATAATAACTACTTGTACTACGCCGAGTGAGCAATAAATGAGTTCCAGCAGCACCTACACTACATGGATGAACAGGATTACTGCACCACCTGGGTAGAGGATGGTACATACGAATGTTCAGGTTCTCCCTTAGTTGTCAATTGTGTTCCTAAACACATTTTACTTCATCCGTTTATTATTATTTTTTATTGTTTATATTACTTTTTATATTTTACATTAGTTTTGTTTCTATCATTAAATATTTATTTATTTAGCATTTACATATTCATTTACTTATCGTCTTACTTAACAATTTGTTATTTTTTATTTAAAATTTTTTAAAATTTATATTTATAAAGATTATTATTATTTTCTTATATGTTTTACGCTTCTTCCCACTCTTATTCGGACGTACTTATCTAATAAATATATTTGCAATAAAATATATCTTTTATTATATATATACAATAGTGTATATATAACTACCTTTCCTGTTTTCAACCGTCCGAATGTACTCACAAACACAAGTAGAAATTCGGTCGTATTTCGCTTTTTGAAAAATGAATAAGCATCTTAATTAATCGAGTCCACCTCCACCACCAAAATGATTGATTTATTTTACCCAACTATTTTCCGCTATAAAAATAATAATTAATTGTACTACGCCGAGTGAGCAATAAATGAGTTCCAGCAGCACCTACACTACATGGATGAACAGGATTACTGCACCACCTGGGAAGAGGATGGTACATACGAATTTTCAGGTTCTCCCTGATTTGTCAATTGTGTTCCTAAACACATTTTACTTCATCCGTTTATTATTATTTTTTTAATGTTTATATTACTTTTTATATTTTACATTAGTTTTGTTTCTATCATTAAATATTTATTTATTTAGCATTTACATATTCATTTACTTATCGTCTTACTTAACAAATTGTTATTTTTTATTTATAATTTTTTAAAATTTATATTTATAAAGGTTATTATTATTTTCTTATATGTTTTACGCTTCTTCCCACTCTTATTCGGACGTACTTATCTAATAAATATATTTGCAATAAAATATATCTATTATTATATATATACAATAGTGTATATATAACTACCTTTCCTGTTCTCAACCGTCCGAATGTACTCACAAACGCAAGTAGAACTTCAGTCGTATTTTGCTTTTTGAAAAATGAATAAGCATCTTAATTAATCGAGTCCACCTCCACCACAAAATTGATTTATTTTTTTCCAACTAATTGTTATCCGCTATAAAAATAATAACTACTTTTACTACACCGGGTGAGTAACAAATGATTTCCAGCAGCACGTACACTACATGGATGAACAGGATTACTGCACCACCTGCGAAGAGGATGGTACATACGAATATTCAGGTTCTCCCGTAGTTTTCAATTGTGTTCCTAAACATATTTTACTTCATTCGTTTATTATTATTTTTTTTATTATTTATATTACTTTTTATATTTTACATTAGTTTAGTTTCTATCATTAAATATTTATTTATTTAACATTGAAATATTCATTTATTTATCGTCTTACTTAACAAATTATTATTTTTATTTATATATATTTTTAACTTATATTTATAAAGATTATTATTATTTTCTTATATTTTTTACGCTTCTTCCCATTCTTATTCGGACGTACTTATCTAATGAATATATTTTCCATAAAATATATCTATTATTATATATATACAATATTGTATAAATAACTACCTTTCCTGTTCTCAACCGTCCGAATGTACTCACAAACAGAAGCAGAATTTCGGTCGTATTTCGCTTTTTTACAAATGAATAAGCTTCGGAATTAATTGAGTCCACCTCCACCACCAAATTGATTGATTTATTTTTTCCAACAAAATTTTATCCGCTATAAGAAAATAAGTACTTGTACTACGCTGGATGAGTAACAAATGATTTCCAGCAGCACTTACACTACATGGATGAACAGGATTACTGCACCACCTGGGAAGAGGATGGTACATACGAATATTCAGGTTCTCCCGTAGTTGTCAATTGTGTTCCTAAACATATTTTACTTCATTCGTTTATTATTATTACTTTTTATATTTTACATTAATTTTTTTCTATCATTAAATGTTTATTTATTTAACATTTACATATTCATTTATTTATCGTCTTACTTAACAAATTATTATTTTTTATTTATAATTTTTTTAAATTTATATTTATAAAGAATATTATTATTTTTTACACTTCTTCCCATTCTTATTCGGACGTACTTATCTAATAAATATATCTGCAATAAAATATATCTATTATTATATATATACAATAATGTATATATAACTACCTTTCCTGTTCTCAACCGTCCGAATGTACTCACAAACACAAGCAGAACTTCGGTCGTATTTCGCTTTTTGAAAAATGAATAAGCATCTTAATTAATCGAGTACACCTCCACCACCAAGTTGATTGATTTATTTTTTCCAACTAAATTTTATCCGCTATAAAAAAATAAGTACTTGTACTACACCGGGTGAGTAACAAATGATTTCCAGCAGCACTTACACTACATGGATGAACAGGATTACTGCACCACCTGGGAAGAGGATGGTACATACGAATATTCAGGTTCTGCCGTAGTTGTCAATTGTGTTCCTAAACATATTTTACTTCAATCGTTTATTTTTTTTATTATTTATGTTACTTTTTATATTTTACATTAGTTTTGTTTCTATCATTAAATATTTATTTATTTAACATTGAAATATTCATTTATTTATCGTCTTACTTAACAATTTATAATTTTTTATTTATAATTTTTTTAAATTTATATTTATAAAGATTATTATTATTTTTTACGCTTCTTCCCATTCTTGTTCGGACGTACTTATCTAATAAATATATCTGCAATAAAATATATCTATTATTATATATATATACAATAGTGTATATATAACTACCTTTCCTGTTCTCAACCGTCCGAATGTACTCACAAACACAAGCAGAACTTCGGTCGTATTTCTCTTTTTGAAAAATGAATAAACATCTTAATTAATCGAGTACATCTCCACCATCAAATTGATTGATTTATTTTTTCCAACTAAATTTTATCCGCTATAAAAAAAATAAGTACTTGTACTACGCGGGTGAGTAACAAATGATTTCCAGCAGCACTTACACTACATCGATGTACAGGATTACTTATCGTCTTACTTAACAAATTATTATTTTTATTTATAATTTTTCTTTATTTATATTTATAAAGATTATTATTATTTTCTTATATTTTTTTACGCTTCTTCCCATTCCTATTCGGACGTACTTATCTAATAAATATATTTTGAATAAAATTAAGTTATTATTATATATATACAATAGTGTATATATAACTACCTTTCCTTTTCTCAACCGTCCGAATGTACTCACAAACAGAAGCAGAATTTCGGTCGTATTTCTCTTTTTTACAAATGAATAAGCTTCGGAATTAATTGAGTCCACCTCCACCACCAAAATGATTGATTTATTTTACCCAACTAATTGTTATCCGCTATAAAAATAATAACTACTTGTACTACGCCGAGTGAGCAATAAATGAGTTCCAGCAGCACCTACACTACATGGATGAACAGGATTACTGCACCACCTGGGAAGAGGATGGTACATACGAATGTTCAGGTACTCCCTTAGTTGTGAATTGTGTTCCTAAACATATTTTACTTCATTCGTATATAATTATTTTTTTTATTATTTATATAACTTTGTATATTTTACATTAGTTTTGTTTCTATCATTGAATATTTATTTATTTAACATTTACATATTCATTTACTTATCGTCTTACTTAACAAATTGTTATTTTTTATTTATAATTTTTTAAAATTTATATTTATAAAGATTATTATTATTTTCTTATATGTTTTACGCTTCTTCCCATTCCTATTCGGACGTACTTATCTAATAAATATATTTTGAATAAAATTAAGTTATTATTATATATATACAATAGTGTATATATAACTACCTTTCCTTTTCTCAACCGTCCGAATGTACTCACAAACAGAAGCAGAATTTCGGTCGTATTTCTCTTTTTTACAAATGAATAAGCTTCGGAATTAATTGAGTCCACCTCCACCACCAAAATGATTGATTTATTTTACCCAACTAATTGTTATCCGCTATAAAAATAATAACTACTTTTACTACACCGGTTGAGTAACAAATGATTTCCAGCACTTACACTACATGGATGAACAGGATTACTGCACCACCTAGGAAGAGGATGGTACATACGAATATTCAGGTTCTCCCGTAGTTGTGAATTGTGTTCCTAAACATATTTTACTTCATTCGTATATAATTATTTTTTTTATTATTTATATAACTTTGTATATTTTACATTAGTTTTGTTTCTATCATTAAATATTTATTTATTTAACATTTACATATTCATTTACTTATCGTCTTACTTAACAAATTGTTATTTTTTATTTATAATTTTTTAAAATTTATATTTATAAAGATTATTATTATTTTCTTATATGTTTTACGCTTCTTCCCATTCTTATTCGGACGTACTTATCTAATATATATATTTTCAATAAAATAAATTTATTATTATATATATACTAGTAAATCTGCAGATCAGGAGCCTCAACGTCAGCTCTGAAAGTCATTGTTTTTAGACACACTTTGGTAATATTCAGTTTCCTGTAAACCGCAGTTTCAAGTTTTCAAATTATGTAATTATTTATAAGAATAAAAAATACGAAGTTTTCAGACATTAGAAGCGTTAAATTAAAAACGTTATGGAAGGATATTTCGAAATTTTCATGAGCTGTTATTTCTGGTATATTTTTTAAATAATAAAGTAGATTTTTTCAGGGGGGCGGAGCCCCCCTGAACCCCCCCCCCGTTGTCTTATTAATTTACATACGTAACCTTTTATTGATTGCGCTAATGGTTAGCGCAAATCTTAGATATCTTTTTACACCTCCGAGCCTTATTTTTCAATACTGGTAACACAGAAAATGATTTATATTGACGCAATTATATTAAACGTTTAGGTTTTATGAATGAAAATGTAATTTCCTTTAAAAGTAAAATAATTTTCATTCATATTTTCTGAAATGAGGCGGCATTAAGAAGTAACACCCGTCAAAAAACATTTTTTCAGGCAATCTAGTTAATGCTTGGTTTTTAAGGATGAAAATATTTATTTCAAGATACAATGACGTCATTTTCGACAGCGATAATTTTGCGGTATACATAATTTTGATACTTACTATATATTTGCTTTTCAAAGTTTTTATTTTTCTCATTGGAATTTTCGATTAAGGATTAAAATTTCTGTTAGCTGCGTGCAGACGATAAACCATGAGATATTAGTAACATTTTTTTTAATAATAAGAATTAATATCATAACACAAGCCCCTTTTATTTCAACCTCAAAGCGTATTGGTTTTATTTTTGATATATGAGATCAAATTCACCTTCTTTTCGTATTTTCACTTTATTTCTAATATGAAGGCGTATTCATGTCTATTTTTAATTTCATTTTCCTCTCGCACATAAAAATCTTTCAAATCAAAAGTAACTGTCTAGGATAAATTTTTATTCCGGGATTGAATTTTCGTGGCAATAGCAAAAAAAAAAAGAAAAAAAAATGATTGTTAAATTTCATAGCAAAATGTCGATTTATTCCTTATGAAAATAATGAACTTTTTAATTTAAAAGAAAAATATTTGAACAAAATAAATAGAACATAGTCTTTCTTTATTTCTGTGGTAAATTCCATCTATATGTAAAGACACAAAAGCATTAATTCGTCCCTTTTGACTTTGATTTAACTTCAAACAATTACACATACTTTCACATTTACGATATTTTTAGGTGTAGTTCGCTGCTAGGTAACAGTTAAAAGATAATAAAAACAATTAAATATGTGCTTAAAAAGAAAATTTATATATAAAAAAATATTTTATATTATTGAAACACATATATAAAATCCCTCCATAAAAGTTATACACCGAATTTAAAAACTCTGACAAATGTATACACAAAATTTCAAACTAATTTGAATAATGTATGATTCTAATTAGGAAATTTCATCATCCTTAATTTAGCAGTTAAATCCTTCAATCATATGAGCCATTTCTTTTCAGTAAATAAAAATGGAAAAATCGTCTGAATTGCTATAGGAAAGCATTAAGTCGCAAAATAAAATGTTCTATATATTCCGAACGAATGAACCAAATTTAACCAAAAACTATGCAGCTAAATCCGGGGATATCACCAACATGCATCCTTAATTTTAAAATAATCGGATGCTTTTTACGGCAGTTATCGCGGAACAGACAGACAGACTAACAGACAGAAAGACTAACAGAAACCAAAACTTTTCGTGTCTCCACAGTAAGCCTTCACTGACGTTTCGGCAACAATAGTGCATATATAACTACCTTTCCTGTTCTCAACCGTCCGAATGTACTCACAAACACAAGCAGAATTTCGGTCGTATTTCGCTTTTTTACAAATGAATAAGCTTCTGAATTAATTGAGTCCACCTCCACCACCAAAATTATTGATTTATTTTACCCAACTATTATAAGCTATAAAAATAATAACTACTTGTACTACGCCGAGAGAGCAATAAATGAGTTCCAGCAGCACCTACACTACATGGATGAACAGGATTACAGCACCACCTGGGAAGAGGATGGTACATACGAATATTCAGGTTCTCCCGCAGTTGTCAATTGTGTTTCTAAACATATTTTACTTTAATAGTTTATTATTATTTTTTTTATTATTTATATTATTTTTATATTTTACATTAGTTTTGTTTCTATCATTAAATATTTATTTATTTAACATTGAAATGTTCATTTATTTATCGTCTTACTTAACAAATTATTATTTTTTATTTATAATTATTTTTTATTTATATTCATAAAGATTATTATTATTTTCTTATATTTTTTACGATTCTTCCAATTCCTATTCGGACGTACTTATCTAATAAATATATTTTGAATAAAATAAATGTATTATTATATATATACAATAGTGTATATATAACTACATTTCCTGTTCTCAACCGTCCGAATGTACTCACAAACAGAAGCAGAATTTCGGTCGTATTTCGCTTTTTTACAAATGAATAAGCTTCGGAATTAATTGAGTCCACCTCCACCACCAAAATGATTGATTTATTTTACCCAACTAATTGTTATCCGCTATAAAAATAATAACAACTTGTACTACGCCGGGTGAGTAACAAATGATTTCCAGCAGCACTTACACTACAGGGATGAACAGGATTACTGCACCACCTGGGAAGAGGATGGTACATACGAATATTCTGGCTCTCCCGTAGTTGTCAATTGTGTTCCTAAACATATTTTACTTCATTCGTTTATTACTATTTTTTGCATTATTTATATTACTTTTTATATTTTACATTAGTCTTGTTTCTATCATTAAATATTTATTTATTTAACATTGAAATGTTCATTTATTTATCATCTTACTTAACAAATTATTATTTTTTATTTATAATTTTTTAAAATTTATATTTATAAAGATTATTATTATTTTCTTGTATTTTTTACACTTCTTCCCATTCTTATTCGGACGTACTTATCTAATAAATATATTTGCAATAAAATATATCTATTATTATATATATACAATAGTGTATATATAACTACCTTTCCTGTTCTCAACCGTCCGAATGTACTCATAATTCAAGCAGAACTTCGGCCGTATTTCGCTTTTTGAAACAAGAATAAGCATCTTAATTAATTGAGTCCACCTCCACCATCAAATTGATTGATTTATTTTTTGCAACTAAATTTTATCCGCTATAAAAATAATAACGACTTGTACTACGCCGGGTGAGTAACAAATGATTTCCAGCAGCACTTACACTACATGGATGAACAGGATTACTGCACCACCTGGGAAGAGGATGGTACATACGAATATTCAGGTTCTCCCGTAGTTGTGAATTGTGTTCCTAAACATATTTTACTTCATTCGTATATAATTATTTTTTTTATTATTTATATAACTTTGTATATTTTACATTAGTTTTGTTTCTATCATTAAATATTTATTTATTTAGCATTTACATATTCATTTATTTATAGTCTTACTTAACAAATTATTATTTTTATTTATATATTTTTTTTAATTTATATTTATAACGATTATTATTATTTTCTTATATTTCTTCCGCTTCTTCCCATTCTTATTCGGACGTACTTATCTAATGAATATATTTTCAATAAAATATATCTATTACTATATATAAACAATATTGTATATATAACTACCTTTCCTGTTCTCAACCGTCCGAATGCACTCACAGACACAAGCAGAACTACGGTCGTACTTCATTTTTGAAAAATTAATAAGCATCTTAATTAATCAAGTCCACCTCCACCAACCAATTCATTGATTTATTTTTTCCAACTAAATTTTATCCGCGATAAAAATAATAACTACTTGTACTACGCCGTTTGAGTAACAAATGATTTCCAGTAGCGATTACACTACATCGATGTACAGGATTACTGCACCACCTTGGAAGAGGATGGTACATACGAATATTCAGGTTCTCCCGTAGTTGTCAATTGTGTTCCTAAATATATTTTACTTCATTCGTTTATTTTTTTAATTATTTATATTACTTTTTATATTTTACATTAGTTTTGTTTCTATCATTAAATATTTATTTATTTAACATTGAAATATTCATTTATTTATCGTCTTACTTAACAAATTATTATTTTTTATTTATAATTTTTTTAAATTTATATTTATAAAGATTATTATTTTTTTTACGCTTCTTCCCATTCTTATTCTGACGTACGTATCTAATAAATATATCTGCAATAAAATATATCTATTATTATATATATACAATAGTGTATATATAACTACCTTTCCTGTTCTCCACCGTCCGAATGTTCTCACAAACACAAGCAGAACTTCGGTCCTGTTTCGCTTTTTGAAAAATGAATAAGCATCTTAATTAATCGAGTCCACCTCCCCCACCAAATTGATTGATTTATTTTTTCCATAAAAATTTTATCCGCTATAAAAATAATAACTACTTGTACTACGCCGGGTTAGTAACAAATGATTTCCAGCAGCACTTACACTACATGGATGAACAGGATTACTGCACCACCTGGGAAGAGGATGCTACATACGAATATTCAGGTTCTCCCGCAGTTGTCAATTATGTTCTTAAACATATTTTACTTCATTCGTTTATTATTATTTTTTTTTTATTTATATTACTTTTTATATTTTACATTAGTTTTGTTTCTATCATTATATATTTATTTTTTTAACATTGAAATATTCATTTATTTATCGTCTTACTTAACAAATTATTATTTTTATTTATACATTATTTTAATTTATATTTATAAATCTTATTATTATTTTCTTATATTTTTTACGCTTCTTCCCATTCTTATTCGGACGTACTTATCTAATGAATATATTTTCAATAAAATATATCTATTATTATATATATACAATATTGTATATATAACTACCTTTTCTGTTCTCAACCGTCCGAATGTACTCATAAACACAAGAACTTCGGTCGTACTTCACTTTTTGAAAAATTAATAAGCATCTTAATTAATCGAGTCCACCTCCCCCACCAAATTGATTGATTTACTTTTTCCATAAAAATTTTATCCGCTATAAAAATAATAACTACTTGTACTACCTCGGGTTAGTAACAAACTATTTCCAGCAGCACTTACACTACATGGATGAACAGGATTACTGCACCACCTGGGAAGAGGATGGTACATACGAATATTCAGGTTCTCCCGCAGTTGTCAATTGTGTTCCTAAACATATTTTACTTCATTCGTTTATTATTATTTTTTTATTATTTATATTAGTTTTTATATTTTACATTAGTTTTGTTTCTATCATTAAATATTTATTTATTATCACTTACATATTCATTTATTGATCGTCTTACTTAACAAATTATTATTTTTTATTTATAATTTTTTTAAATTTATATTTATAAAGATTATTATTATTTTTTACGCTTCTTCCCACTCTTATTCGGACGTACTTATCTAATAAATATATTTGCAATAAAATATATCTATTATTATATATATACAATAGTGTATATATAACTACCTTTCCTGTTCTCAACCGTCCGAATGTACTCACAAACGCAAGTAGAACTTCAGTCGTATTTTGCTTTTTGAAAAATGAATAAGCATCTTAATTAATCGAGTCCACCTCCACCACAAAATTGATTTATTTTTTTTCCAACTAATTGTTATCCGCTATAAAAATAATAACTACTTTTACTACACCGGGTGAGTAACAAATGATTTCCAGCAGCACTTACACTACATGGATGAACAGGATTACTGCACCACCTGGGAAGAGGATGGTACATACGAATATTCAGGTTCTCCCGTAGTTTTCAATTGTGTTCCTAAACATATTTTACTTCATTCGTTTTTTATTATTACTTTTTATTATTTATATTACTTTTTATATTTTACATTAGTTTTTTTCTATCATTAAATATTTATTTATTTAACATTTGCATATTCATTTATTTATCGTCTTACTTAACAAATTATTATTTTTTATTTATAATTTTTTAAAATTTATATTTATAAAGATTATTATTATTTTCTTATAATTTTTACGCTTCTTCCCATTCTTTTTCGGACGTACTTATCTAATAAATATATTTTCAATAAAATAAATTTATTAATATATATATACAATTGTGCATATATAACTACCTTTCCTGTTCTCAACCGTCCGAGTGTACTCACAAACACAAGCAGAATTTCGGTCGTATTTCGCTTTTTTCAAATGAATATGCTTCTGAATTAATTGAGTCCACCTCCACCACCAAAATTATTGATTTATTTTACCCAACTATTATCCGCTATAAAAATAATAACTACTTGTACTACGCCGAGTGAGCAATAAATGAGTTCCAGCAGCACCTACACTACATGGATGAACAGGATTACTGCACCACCTGGGTAGAGGATGGTACATACGAATGTTCAGGTTCTCCTTTAGTTGTCAATTGTGTTCCTAAACACATTTTACTTCATCCGTTTATTATTATTTTTTATTGTTTATATTACTTTTTATATTTTACATTAGTTTTGTTTCTATCATTAAATATTTATTTATTTAGCATTTACATATTCATTTACTTATCGTCTTACTTAACAAATTGTTATTTTTTATTTATAATTTTTTAAAATTTATATTTATAAATGTTATTATTATTTTCTTATATGTTTTACGCTTCTTCCCACTCTTATTCGGACGTACTTATCTAATAAATATATTTGCAATAAAATATATCTATTATTATATATATACAATAGTGTATATATAACTACCTTTCCTGTTCTCAACCGTCCGAATGCACTCACAAACGCAAGTAGAACTTCAGTCGTATTTCGCTTTTTGAAAAATGAATAAGCATCTTAATTAATCGAGTCCACCTCCACCACAAAATTGATTTATTTATTTTTTCCAACTAATTGTTATCCGCTATAAAAATAATAAGTACTTTTACTACACCGGGTGAGTAACAAATGATTTCCAGCAGCACTTACACTACATGGATGAACAGGATTACTGCACCACCTGGGAAGAGGATGGTACATACGAATATTCAGGTTCTCCCGCAGTTGTCAATTGTGTTCCTAAACATATTTTACTTCATTCGTTTATTATTATTTTTTTTATTATTTATATTACTTTTTATATTTTACATTAGTTTAGTTTCTATCATTAAATATTTATTTATTTAACATTGAAATATTCATTTATTTATCGTCTTACTTAACAAATTATTATTTTTATTTATATATATTTTTAATTTATATTTATAAAGATTATTATTATTTTCTTATATTTTTTACGCTTCTTCCCATTCTTATTCGGACGTACTTATCTAATGAATATATTTTCAATAAAATATATCTATTATTATATATATACAATATTGTATAAATAACTACCTTTCCTGTTCTCAACCGTCCGAATGTACTCACAAACAGAAGCAGAATTTCGGTCGTATTTCGCTTTTTTACAAATGAATAAGCTTCGGAATTAATTGAGTCCACCTCCACCACCAAATTGATTGATTTATTTTTTCCAACAAAATTTTATCCGCTATAAGAAAATAAGTACTTGTACTACGCTGGATGAGTAACAAATGATTTCCAGCAGCACTTACACTACATGGATGAACAGGATTACTGCACCACCTGGGAAGAGGATGGTACATACGAATATTCAGGTTCTCCCGTAGTTGTCAATTGTGTTCCTAAACATATTTTACTTCATTCGTTTATTATTATTACTTTTTATATTTTACATTAATTTTTTTTCTATCATTAAATGTTTATTTATTTAACATTTACATATTCATTTATTTATCGTCTTACTTAACAAATTATTATTTTTTATTTATAATTTTTTTAAATTTATATTTATAAAGAATATTATTATTTTTTACACTTCTTCCCATTCTTATTCGGATGTACTTATCTAATAAATATATCTGCAATAAAATATATCTATTATTATATATATACAATAATGTATATATAACTACCTTTCCTGTTCTCAACCGTCCGAATGTACTCACAAATACAAGCAGAACTTCGGTCGTATTTCGCTTTTTGAAAAATGAATAAGCATCTTAATTAATCGAGTACACCTCCACCACCAAGTTGATTGATTTATTTTTTCCAACTAAATTTTATCCGCTATAAAAAAATAAGTACTTGTACTACACCGGGTGAGTAACAAATGATTTCCAGCAGCACTTACACTACATGGATGAACAGGATTACTGCACCACCTGGGAAGAGGATGGTACATACGAATTTTCAGGTTCTCCCGCAGTTGTCAATTGTGTTCCTAAACATATTTTACTTCATTCGTTTATTATTATTATTTTTATTATTTATATTACTTATTATATTTTACATTAGTTTTTTTTCTATCATTAAATATTTATTTATTTAACATTTACATATTCATTTATTTATCGTCTTACTTAACAAATTATTATTTTTTATTTATAATTTTTTTAAATTTATATTTATAAAGAATATTATTATTTTTTACGCTTCTTCCCACTCTTATTCGGACGTACTTATCTAATAAATATATCTGCAATAAAATATATCTATTATTATATATATACAATAGTGTATATATAACTACCTTTCCTGTTCTCAACCGTCCGAATGTACTCACAAACACAAGTAGAACTTCGGTCGTATTTCGCTTTTTGAAAAATGAATAAGCATCTTAATTAATCGAGTACACCACCACCACAAAGTTGATTGATTTATTTTTTCCAACTAAATTTTATCCGCTATAAAAAAATAAGTACTTGTACTACGCCGGGTCAGTAACAAATGATTTCCAGCAGCACTTACACTACATGGATGAACAGGATTACTGCAACACCTAGGAAGAGAATGGTACATACGAATATTCAGGTTCTCCCGCAGTTGTCAATTGTGTTCCTAAACATATTTTACTTCATTCGTTTATTATTTTTTTTATTATTTATATTACTTTTTATATTTTACATTAGTTTTGTTTCTATCATTAAATATTTATTTATTTAGCAGTTACATATTCATTTATTGATCGTCTTACTTAACAAATTATTATTTTTTATTTATAATTTTTTTAAATTTATATTTATAAAGATTATTATTATTTTTTACGCTTCTTCCCATTCTTATTCAGACGTACTTATCTAATAAATATATCTGCAATAAAATATATCTATTATTATATATATACAATAGTGCATATATAACTACCTTTCCTGTTCTCAACCGTCCGAATGTACTCACAAACACAAGCAGAATTTCGGTCGTATTTCGCTTTTTTACAAATGAATAAGCTTCTGAATTAATTGAGTCCACCTCCACCACCAAAATGATTGATTTATTTTACCCAACTATTATCCGCTATAAAAATAATAACTACTTGTACTACGCCGAGTGAGCAATAAATGAGTTCCAGCAGCACATACACTACATGGATGAACAGGATTACTGCACCACCTGGGTAGAGGATGGTACATACGAATGTTCAGGTTCTCCCTTAGTTGTCAATTGTGTTCCTAAACACATTTTACTTCATCCGTTTATTATTATTTTTTATTGTTTATATTACTTTTTATATTTTACATTAGTTTTGTTTCTTTCATAAAATATTTATTTATTTAGCATTTACAAATTCATTTACTTATCGTGTTACTTAACAATTTGTTATTTTTTATTTAAAATTTTTTAAAATTTATATTTATAAAGATTATTATTATTTTCTTATATGTTTTACGCTTCTTCCCACTCTTATTCGGACGTACTTATCTAATAAATATATTTGCAATAAAATATATCTATTATTATATATATACAATAGTGTATATATAACTACCTTTCCTGTTCTCAACCGTCCGAATGTACTCACAAACACAAGTAGAACTTCGGTCGTATTTCGCTTTTTGAAAAATGAATAAGCATCTTAATTAATCGAGTCCACCTCCACCACCAAAATGATTGATTTATTTTACCCAACTATTATCCGCTATAAAAATAATAACAACTTGTACTACGCCGAGTGAGCAATAAATGAGTTCCAGCAGCACCTACACTACATGGATGAACAGGATTACTGCACCACCTGGGAAGAGGATGGTACATACGAATTTTCAGGTTCTCCCTTAGTTGTCAATTGTGTTTTAAACACATTTTACTTCATCCGTTTATTATTATTTTTTTATTGTTTATATTACTTTTAATATTTTACATTAGTTTTGTTTCTATCATTAAATATTTATTTATTTAGCATTTACATATTCATTTACTTATCGTCTTACTTAACAAATTGTTATTTTTTATTTATAATTTTTTTAAATTTATATTTATAAATGTTATTATTATTTTCTTATATGTTTTACGCTTCTTCCCACTCTTATTCGGACGTACTTATCTAATAAATATATTTGCAATAAAATATATCTATTATTATATATATACAATAGTGTATATATAACTACCTTTCCTGTTCTCAACCGTCCGAATGTACTCACAAACGCAAGTAGAACTTCAGTCGTCTTTCGCTTTTTGAAAAAGGAATAAGCATCTTAATTAATCGAGTCCACCTCCACCACAAAATTGATTTATTTATTTTTTCCAACTAATTGTTATCTGCTATAAAAATAATAACTACTTTTACTACACCGGGTGAGTAACAAATGATTTCCAGCAGCACTTACGCTACATGATGAACAGGATTACTGCACCACCTGGGAAGAGGATGGTACATACGAATATTCAGGTTCTCCCGCAGTTGTCAATTGTGTTCCTAAACATATTTTACTTCATTCGTTTATTATTATTTTTTTATTATTTATATTACTTTTTATATTTTACATTAGTTTTATTTCTATCATTAAATATTTATTTATTTAGCACTTACATATTCATATATTGATCGTCTTACTTAACAAATTATTATTTTTTATTTATAATTTTTTAAAATTTATATTTATAAAGATTATTATTAATTTTTACGCTTCTTCCCATTCTTATTCAGACGTACTTATCTAATAAATATATCTGCAATAAAATATATCTATTATTATATATATACAATAGTGTATATATAACTACCTTTCCTGTTCTCAACCGTCCGAATGTACTCACAAACAGAAGCAGAATTTCGGTCGTATTTCGCTTTTTTACAAATGAGTAAGCTTCTGAATTAATCGAGTACACCTAGACCACAAAATTGATTGATTGTTTTTTTCCAACTAATTGTTATCCGCTATAAAAATAATAACTACTTTTACTACACCGGGTGAGTAACAAATGATTTCCAGCAGCACTTACACTACATGGATGAACAGGATTACTGCACCACCTGGGAAGAGGATGGTACATACGAATATTCAGGTTCTCCCTTAGTTGTCAATTGTGTTCCTAAACATATTTTACTTCATTCGTTTATTATTATTACATTTTATTATTTATATTACTTTTTATATTTTACATTAGTTTTTTTTCTATCATTAAATATTTATTTATTTAACATCTACATATTCATTTATTTATCGTCTTACTTAAGAAATTATTATTTTTTATTTATAATTTTTTTAAATTTATATTTATAAAGAATATTATTATTTTTTACGCTTCTTCCCATTCTTATTCGGACGTACTTATCTAATAAATATATCTGCAATAAAATATATCTATTATTATATATATACAATAATGTATATATAACTACCTTTCCTGTTCTCAACCGTCCGAATGTACTCACAAACACAAGCAGAACTTCGGTCGTATTTCGCTTTTTGAAAAATGAATAAGCATCTTAATTAATCGAGTACGCCTCCACCACCAAGTTGATTGATTTATTTTTTCCAAATAAATTTTATCCGCTATAAAAAAATAAGTACTTGTACTACGCCGGGTGAGTAACAAATGATTTCCAGCAGCACTTACACAACATGGATGAACAGGATTACTGCACCACCTGGGAAGAGGATGGTACATACGAATATTCAGGTTTTCCCGCAGTTGTCAATTGTGTTCCTAAACATATTTTACTTCATTCGTTTATTATTATTTTTTTTATTATTTATATTAATTTTTATATTTTACATTAGTTTTGTTTCTATCATTAAATATTTATTTATTTAGCATTTACATACTCATTTACTTATCGTCTAACTTAACAAATTGTTATTTTTTATTTATAATTTTTTTAAATTTATATTTATAAAGATTATTATTATTTTCTTATAATTTTTACGCTCCTTCCCATTCTTTTTCGGACGTACTTATCTAATAAATATATTTTCAATAAAAGAAATTTATTATTATATATATACAATAGTGCATATATAACTACCTTTCCTGTTCTCAACCGTCCGAATGTACTCACAAACACAAGCAGAATTTCGGTCGTATTTCGCTTTTTTCAAATGAATAAGCTTCTGAATTAATTGAGTCCACCTCCACCACCAAAATTATTGATTTATTTTACCAAACTATTATCCGCTATAAAAATAATAACTACTTGTAGTACGCCGAGTGAGCAATAAATGAGTTCCAGCAGCACCTACACTACATGGATGAACAGGATTACTGCACCACCTGGGAAGAGGATGGTACATACGAATTTTCAGGTTCTCCCTTAGTTGTCAATTGTGTTTTAAACACATTTTACTTCATCCTTTTATTATTTTTTTTTATTGTTTATATTACTTTTAATATTTTACATTAGTTTTGTTTCTATCATTAAATATTTATTTATTTAGCATTTACATATTCATTTACTTATCGTCTTACTTAACAAATTGTTATTTTTTATTTATAATTTTTTAAAATTTATATTTATAAATGTTATTATAATTTTCTTATATGTTTTACGCTTCTTCCCACTCTTATTCGGACGTACTTATCTAATAAATATATTTGCAATAAAATATATCTATTATTATATATATACAATAGTGTATATATAACTACCTTTCCTGTTCTCAACCGTCCGAATGTACTCACAAACGCAAGTAGAACTTCAGTCGTCTTTCGCTTTTTGAAAAATGAATAAGCATCTTAATTAATCGAGTCCACCTCCACCACAAAATTGATTTATTTATTTTTTCCAACTAATTGTTATCTGCTATAAAAATAATAACTACTTTTACTACACCGGGTGAGTAACAAATGATTTCCAGCATCACGTACGCTACATGGATGAACAGGATTACTGCACCACCTGGGAAGAGGATGGTACATACGAATATTCAGGTTCTCCCGCAGTTGTCAATTGTGTTCCTAAACATATTTTACTTCATTCGTTTATTATTATTATTTTTATTATTTATATTACTTTTTATATTTTACATTAGTTTTTTTTCTATCATTAAATATTTATTTATTTAACATTTACATATTCATTTATTGATCGTCTTACTTAACAAATTATTATTTTTTATTTATAATTTTTTAAAATTTATATTTATAAAGATTATTATTAATTTTTACGCTTCTTCCCATTCTTATTCAGACGTACTTATCTAATAAATATATCTGCAATAAAATATATCTATTATTATATATATACAATAGTGTATATATAACTACCTTTCCTGTTCTCAACCGTCCGAATGTACTCACAAACACAAGTAGAACTTCGG
Organism: Maratus speciosus; assembly: GCA_963932465.1. Lineage (NCBI taxonomy): Eukaryota > Metazoa > Arthropoda > Arachnida > Araneae > Salticidae > Maratus > Maratus speciosus. The sequence goes on along the minus strand of OZ010793.1, from coordinate 250,233,215 downwards.
TCGTATTTTGCTTTTTGAAAAATGAATAAGCATCTTAATTAATCGAGTCCACCTCCATCACAAAATTTATTTATTTATTTTTTCCAACTAAATTTTATCCGCTATAAAAAAATAAGTACTTGTACTACACCGGGTGAGTAACAAATGATTTCCAGCAGCACTTACACTACATGGATGAACAGGATTACTGCACCACCTGGGAAGAGGATGGTACATACGAATTTTCAGGTTCTCCCGCAGTTGTCAATTGTGTTCCTAAACATATTTTACTTCATTCGTTTATTATTATTATTTTTATTATTTATATTACTTTTTATATTTTACATTAGTTTTTTTTCTATCATTAAATATTTATTTATTTAACATTTACATATTCATTTATTTATCGTCTTACTTAACAAATTATTATTTTTTATTTATAATTTTTTTAAATTTATATTTATAAAGAATATTATTATTTTTTACGCTTCTTCCCATTCTTATTGGGACGTACTTATCTAATAAATATATCTGCACTAAAATATATCTATTATTATATATATACAATAGTGCATATATAACTACCTTTCCTGTTCTCAACCGTCCGAATGTACTCACAAACACAAGCAGAATTTCGGTCGTATTTCGCTTTTTTACAAATGAATAAGCTTCTGAATTAATTGAGTCCACCTCCACCACCAAAATGATTGATTTATTTTACCCAACTATTATCCGCTATAAAAATAATAACTACTTGTACTACGCCGAGTGAGCAATAAATGAGTTCCAGCAGCACATATACTACATGGATGAACAGGATTACTTCACCACCTGGGTAGAGGATGGTACATACGAATGTTCAGGTTCTCCCTTAGTTGTCAATTGTGTTCCTAAACACATTTTACTTCATCCGTTTATTATTATTTTTTATTGTTTATATTACTTTTTATATTTTACATTAGTTTTGTTTCTATCATTAAATATTTATTTATTTAGCATTTACATATTCATTTACTTATCGTCTTACTTAACAATTTGTTATTTTTTATTTAAAATTTTTTAAAATTTATATTTATAAAGGTTATTATTATTTTCTTATATGTTTTACGCTTCTTCCCACTCTTATTCGGACGTACTTATCTAATAAATATATTTGCAATAAAATATATCTATTATTATATATATACAATAGTGTATATATAACTACCTTTCCTGTTCTCAACCGTCCGAATGTACTCACAAACACAAGTAGAACTTCGGTCGTATTTCGCTTTTTGAAAAATGAATAAGCATCTTAATTAATCGAGTCCACCTCCACCACCAAAATGATTGATTTATTTTACCCAACTATTATCCGCTATAAAAATAATAACAACTTGTACTACGCCGAGTGAGCAATAAATGAGTTCCAGCAGCACCTACACTACATGGATGAACAGGATTACTGCACCACCTGGGAAGAGGATGGTACATACGAATTTTCAGGTTCTCCCTTAGTTGTCAATTGTGTTCCTAAACACATTTTACTTCATCCGTTTATTATTACTTTTTTATTGTTTATATTACTTTTTATATTTTACATTAGTTTTGTTTCTATCATTAAATATTTATTTATTTAGCATTTACATATTCATTTACTTATCGTCTTACTTAACAAATTGTTTTTTTTTATTTATAATTTTTTAAAATTTATATTTATAAAGGTTATTATTTTTTTCTTATATGTTTTACGCTTCTTCCCACTCTTATTCGGACGTACTTATCTAATAAATATATTTGCAATAAAATATATCTATTATTATATATATACAATAGTGTATATATAACTACCTTTCCTGTTCTCAACCGTCCGAATGTACTCACAAACGCAAGTAGAACTTCAGTCGTATTTCGCTTTTTGAAAAATGAATAAACATCTTAATTAATCGAGTCCACCTCCACCACAAAATTTATTTATTTATTTTTTCCAACTAATTGTTATCCGCTATAAAAATAATAACTACTTTTACTACACCGGTTGAGTAACAAATGATTTCCAGCAGCACTTACACTACATGGATGAACAGGATTACTGCACCACCTGGGAAGAGGATGGTACATACGAATATTCAGGTTCTCCCGTAGTTGTCAATTGTGTTCCTAAACATATTTTACTTCATTCATTTATTATTATTACTTTTTATTATTTATATTACTTTTTATATTTTACATTAGTTTTTTTTCTATCATTAAATATTTATTTATTTAACATTTACATATTCATTTATTTATCGTCTTACTTAACAAATTATTATTTTTTATTTATAATTTTTTTAAATTTATATTTATAAAGAATATTATTATTTTTTACGCTTCTTCCCATTCTTATTCGGACGTACTTATCTAATAAATATATCTGCACTAAAATATATCTATTATTATATATATACAATAGTGCATATATAACTACCTTTCCTGTTCTCAACCGTCCGAATGTACTCACAAACACAAGCAGAATTTCGGTCGTATTTCGCTTTTTTACAAATGAATAAGCTTCTGAATTAATTGAGTCCACCTCCACCACCAAAATGATTGATTTATTTTACCCAACTATTATCCGCTATAAAAATAATAACTACTTGTACTACGCCGAGTGAGCAATAAATGAGTTCCAGCAGCACATATACTACATGGATGAACAGGATTACTTCACCACCTGGGTAGAGGATGGTACATACGAATGTTCAGGTTCTCCCTTAGTTGTCAATTGTGTTCCTAAACACATTTTACTTTATCCGTTTATTATTATTTTTTATTGTTTATATTACTTTTTATATTTTACATTAGTTTTGTTTCTATCATTAAATATTTATTTATTTAGCATTTACATATTCATTTACTTATCGTCTTACTTAACAATTTGTTATTTTTTATTTAAAATTTTTTAAAATTTATATTTATAAAGGTTATTATTATTTTCTTATATGTTTTACGCTTCTTCCCACTCTTATTCGGACGTACTTATCTAATAAATATATTTGCAATAAAATATATCTATTATTATATATATACAATAGTGTATATATAACTACCTTTCCTGTTCTCAACCGTCCGAATGTACTCACAAACGCAAGTAGAACTTCAGTCGTATTTTGCTTTTTGAAAAATGAATAAGCATCTTAATTAATCGAGTCCACCTCCACCACAAAATTGATTTATTTTTTTTCCAACTAATTGTTATCCGCTATAAAAATAATAACTACTTTTACTACACCGGGTGAGTAACAAATGATTTCCAGCAGCACTTACACTACATGGATGAACAGGATTACTGCACCACCTGGGAAGAGGATGGTACATACGAATATTCAGGTTCTCCCGTAGTTTTCAATTGTGTTCCTAAACATATTTTACTTCATTCGTTTTTTATTATTACTTTTTATTATTTATATTACTTTTTATATTTTACATTAGTTTTTTTCTATCATTAAATATTTATTTATTTAACATTTGCATATTCATTTATTTATCGTCTTACTTAACAAATTATTATTTTTTATTTATAATTTTTTAAAATTTATATTTATAAAGATTATTATTATTTTCTTATAATTTTTACGCTTCTTCCCATTCTTTTTCGGACGTACTTATCTAATAAATATATTTTCAATAAAATAAATTTATTAATATATATATACAATTGTGCATATATAACTACCTTTCCTGTTCTCAACCGTCCGAGTGTACTCACAAACACAAGCAGAATTTCGGTCGTATTTCGCTTTTTTCAAATGAATATGCTTCTGAATTAATTGAGTCCACCTCCACCACCAAAATTATTGATTTATTTTACCCAACTATTATCCGCTATAAAAATAATAACTACTTGTACTACGCCGAGTGAGCAATAAATGAGTTCCAGCAGCACCTACACTACATGGATGAACAGGATTACTGCACCACCTGGGTAGAGGATGGTACATACGAATGTTCAGGTTCTCCTTTAGTTGTCAATTGTGTTCCTAAACACATTTTACTTCATCCGTTTATTATTATTTTTTATTGTTTATATTACTTTTTATATTTTACATTAGTTTTGTTTCTATCATTAAATATTTATTTATTTAGCATTTACATATTCATTTACTTATCGTCTTACTTAACAAATTGTTATTTTTTATTTATAATTTTTTAAAATTTATATTTATAAATGTTATTATTATTTTCTTATATGTTTTACGCTTCTTCCCACTCTTATTCGGACGTACTTATCTAATAAATATATTTGCAATAAAATATATCTATTATTATATATATACAATAGTGTATATATAACTACCTTTCCTGTTCTCAACCGTCCGAATGCACTCACAAACGCAAGTAGAACTTCAGTCGTATTTCGCTTTTTGAAAAATGAATAAGCATCTTAATTAATCGAGTCCACCTCCACCACAAAATTGATTTATTTATTTTTTCCAACTAATTGTTATCCGCTATAAAAATAATAAGTACTTTTACTACACCGGGTGAGTAACAAATGATTTCCAGCAGCACTTACACTACATGGATGAACAGGATTACTGCACCACCTGGGAAGAGGATGGTACATACGAATATTCAGGTTCTCCCGCAGTTGTCAATTGTGTTCCTAAACATATTTTACTTCATTCGTTTATTATTATTTTTTTTATTATTTATATTACTTTTTATATTTTACATTAGTTTAGTTTCTATCATTAAATATTTATTTATTTAACATTGAAATATTCATTTATTTATCGTCTTACTTAACAAATTATTATTTTTATTTATATATATTTTTAATTTATATTTATAAAGATTATTATTATTTTCTTATATTTTTTACGCTTCTTCCCATTCTTATTCGGACGTACTTATCTAATGAATATATTTTCAATAAAATATATCTATTATTATATATATACAATATTGTATAAATAACTACCTTTCCTGTTCTCAACCGTCCGAATGTACTCACAAACAGAAGCAGAATTTCGGTCGTATTTCGCTTTTTTACAAATGAATAAGCTTCGGAATTAATTGAGTCCACCTCCACCACCAAATTGATTGATTTATTTTTTCCAACAAAATTTTATCCGCTATAAGAAAATAAGTACTTGTACTACGCTGGATGAGTAACAAATGATTTCCAGCAGCACTTACACTACATGGATGAACAGGATTACTGCACCACCTGGGAAGAGGATGGTACATACGAATATTCAGGTTCTCCCGTAGTTGTCAATTGTGTTCCTAAACATATTTTACTTCATTCGTTTATTATTATTACTTTTTATATTTTACATTAATTTTTTTTCTATCATTAAATGTTTATTTATTTAACATTTACATATTCATTTATTTATCGTCTTACTTAACAAATTATTATTTTTTATTTATAATTTTTTTAAATTTATATTTATAAAGAATATTATTATTTTTTACACTTCTTCCCATTCTTATTCGGATGTACTTATCTAATAAATATATCTGCAATAAAATATATCTATTATTATATATATACAATAATGTATATATAACTACCTTTCCTGTTCTCAACCGTCCGAATGTACTCACAAATACAAGCAGAACTTCGGTCGTATTTCGCTTTTTGAAAAATGAATAAGCATCTTAATTAATCGAGTACACCTCCACCACCAAGTTGATTGATTTATTTTTTCCAACTAAATTTTATCCGCTATAAAAAAATAAGTACTTGTACTACACCGGGTGAGTAACAAATGATTTCCAGCAGCACTTACACTACATGGATGAACAGGATTACTGCACCACCTGGGAAGAGGATGGTACATACGAATTTTCAGGTTCTCCCGCAGTTGTCAATTGTGTTCCTAAACATATTTTACTTCATTCGTTTATTATTATTATTTTTATTATTTATATTACTTATTATATTTTACATTAGTTTTTTTTCTATCATTAAATATTTATTTATTTAACATTTACATATTCATTTATTTATCGTCTTACTTAACAAATTATTATTTTTTATTTATAATTTTTTTAAATTTATATTTATAAAGAATATTATTATTTTTTACGCTTCTTCCCACTCTTATTCGGACGTACTTATCTAATAAATATATCTGCAATAAAATATATCTATTATTATATATATACAATAGTGTATATATAACTACCTTTCCTGTTCTCAACCGTCCGAATGTACTCACAAACACAAGTAGAACTTCGGTCGTATTTCGCTTTTTGAAAAATGAATAAGCATCTTAATTAATCGAGTACACCACCACCACAAAGTTGATTGATTTATTTTTTCCAACTAAATTTTATCCGCTATAAAAAAATAAGTACTTGTACTACGCCGGGTCAGTAACAAATGATTTCCAGCAGCACTTACACTACATGGATGAACAGGATTACTGCAACACCTAGGAAGAGAATGGTACATACGAATATTCAGGTTCTCCCGCAGTTGTCAATTGTGTTCCTAAACATATTTTACTTCATTCGTTTATTATTTTTTTTATTATTTATATTACTTTTTATATTTTACATTAGTTTTGTTTCTATCATTAAATATTTATTTATTTAGCAGTTACATATTCATTTATTGATCGTCTTACTTAACAAATTATTATTTTTTATTTATAATTTTTTTAAATTTATATTTATAAAGATTATTATTATTTTTTACGCTTCTTCCCATTCTTATTCAGACGTACTTATCTAATAAATATATCTGCAATAAAATATATCTATTATTATATATATACAATAGTGCATATATAACTACCTTTCCTGTTCTCAACCGTCCGAATGTACTCACAAACACAAGCAGAATTTCGGTCGTATTTCGCTTTTTTACAAATGAATAAGCTTCTGAATTAATTGAGTCCACCTCCACCACCAAAATGATTGATTTATTTTAACCAACTATTATCCGCTATAAAAATAATAACTACTTGTACTACGCCGAGTGAGCAATAAATGAGTTCCAGCAGCACATACACTACATGGATGAACAGGATTACTGCACCACCTGGGTAGAGGATGGTACATACGAATGTTCAGGTTCTCCCTTAGTTGTCAATTGTGTTCCTAAACACATTTTACTTCATCCGTTTATTATTATTTTTTATTGTTTATATTACTTTTTATATTTTACATTAGTTTTGTTTCTTTCATAAAATATTTATTTATTTAGCATTTACAAATTCATTTACTTATCGTGTTACTTAACAATTTGTTATTTTTTATTTAAAATTTTTTAAAATTTATATTTATAAAGATTATTATTATTTTCTTATATGTTTTACGCTTCTTCCCACTCTTATTCGGACGTACTTATCTAATAAATATATTTGCAATAAAATATATCTATTATTATATATATACAATAGTGTATATATAACTACCTTTCCTGTTCTCAACCGTCCGAATGTACTCACAAACACAAGTAGAACTTCGGTCGTATTTCGCTTTTTGAAAAATGAATAAGCATCTTAATTAATCGAGTCCACCTCCACCACCAAAATGATTGATTTATTTTACCCAACTATTATCCGCTATAAAAATAATAACAACTTGTACTACGCCGAGTGAGCAATAAATGAGTTCCAGCAGCACCTACACTACATGGATGAACAGGATTACTGCACCACCTGGGAAGAGGATGGTACATACGAATTTTCAGGTTCTCCCTTAGTTGTCAATTGTGTTTTAAACACATTTTACTTCATCCGTTTATTATTATTTTTTTATTGTTTATATTACTTTTAATATTTTACATTAGTTTTGTTTCTATCATTAAATATTTATTTATTTAGCATTTACATATTCATTTACTTATCGTCTTACTTAACAAATTGTTATTTTTTATTTATAATTTTTTTAAATTTATATTTATAAATGTTATTATTATTTTCTTATATGTTTTACGCTTCTTCCCACTCTTATTCGGACGTACTTATCTAATAAATATATTTGCAATAAAATATATCTATTATTATATATATACAATAGTGTATATATAACTACCTTTCCTGTTCTCAACCGTCCGAATGTACTCACAAACGCAAGTAGAACTTCAGTCGTCTTTCGCTTTTTGAAAAAGGAATAAGCATCTTAATTAATCGAGTCCACCTCCACCACAAAATTGATTTATTTATTTTTTCCAACTAATTGTTATCTGCTATAAAAATAATAACTACTTTTACTACACCGGGTGAGTAACAAATGATTTCCAGCAGCACTTACGCTACATGATGAACAGGATTACTGCACCACCTGGGAAGAGGATGGTACATACGAATATTCAGGTTCTCCCGCAGTTGTCAATTGTGTTCCTAAACATATTTTACTTCATTCGTTTATTATTATTTTTTTATTATTTATATTACTTTTTATATTTTACATTAGTTTTATTTCTATCATTAAATATTTATTTATTTAGCACTTACATATTCATATATTGATCGTCTTACTTAACAAATTATTATTTTTTATTTATAATTTTTTAAAATTTATATTTATAAAGATTATTATTAATTTTTACGCTTCTTCCCATTCTTATTCAGACGTACTTATCTAATAAATATATCTGCAATAAAATATATCTATTATTATATATATACAATAGTGTATATATAACTACCTTTCCTGTTCTCAACCGTCCGAATGTACTCACAAACAGAAGCAGAATTTCGGTCGTATTTCGCTTTTTTACAAATGAGTAAGCTTCTGAATTAATCGAGTACACCTAGACCACAAAATTGATTGATTGTTTTTTTCCAACTAATTGTTATCCGCTATAAAAATAATAACTACTTTTACTACACCGGGTGAGTAACAAATGATTTCCAGCAGCACTTACACTACATGGATGAACAGGATTACTGCACCACCTGGGAAGAGGATGGTACATACGAATATTCAGGTTCTCCCTTAGTTGTCAATTGTGTTCCTAAACATATTTTACTTCATTCGTTTATTATTATTACATTTTATTATTTATATTACTTTTTATATTTTACATTAGTTTTTTTTCTATCATTAAATATTTATTTATTTAACATCTACATATTCATTTATTTATCGTCTTACTTAAGAAATTATTATTTTTTATTTATAATTTTTTTAAATTTATATTTATAAAGAATATTATTATTTTTTACGCTTCTTCCCATTCTTATTCGGACGTACTTATCTAATAAATATATCTGCAATAAAATATATCTATTATTATATATATACAATAATGTATATATAACTACCTTTCCTGTTCTCAACCGTCCGAATGTACTCACAAACACAAGCAGAACTTCGGTCGTATTTCGCTTTTTGAAAAATGAATAAGCATCTTAATTAATCGAGTACGCCTCCACCACCAAGTTGATTGATTTATTTTTTCCAAATAAATTTTATCCGCTATAAAAAAATAAGTACTTGTACTACGCCGGGTGAGTAACAAATGATTTCCAGCAGCACTTACACAACATGGATGAACAGGATTACTGCACCACCTGGGAAGAGGATGGTACATACGAATATTCAGGTTTTCCCGCAGTTGTCAATTGTGTTCCTAAACATATTTTACTTCATTCGTTTATTATTATTTTTTTTATTATTTATATTAATTTTTATATTTTACATTAGTTTTGTTTCTATCATTAAATATTTATTTATTTAGCATTTACATACTCATTTACTTATCGTCTAACTTAACAAATTGTTATTTTTTATTTATAATTTTTTTAAATTTATATTTATAAAGATTATTATTATTTTCTTATAATTTTTACGCTCCTTCCCATTCTTTTTCGGACGTACTTATCTAATAAATATATTTTCAATAAAAGAAATTTATTATTATATATATACAATAGTGCATATATAACTACCTTTCCTGTTCTCAACCGTCCGAATGTACTCACAAACACAAGCAGAATTTCGGTCGTATTTCGCTTTTTTCAAATGAATAAGCTTCTGAATTAATTGAGTCCACCTCCACCACCAAAATTATTGATTTATTTTACCAAACTATTATCCGCTATAAAAATAATAACTACTTGTAGTACGCCGAGTGAGCAATAAATGAGTTCCAGCAGCACCTACACTACATGGATGAACAGGATTACTGCACCACCTGGGAAGAGGATGGTACATACGAATTTTCAGGTTCTCCCTTAGTTGTCAATTGTGTTTTAAACACATTTTACTTCATCCTTTTATTATTTTTTTTTTATTGTTTATATTACTTTTAATATTTTACATTAGTTTTGTTTCTATCATTAAATATTTATTTATTTAGCATTTACATATTCATTTACTTATCGTCTTACTTAACAAATTGTTATTTTTTATTTATAATTTTTTAAAATTTATATTTATAAATGTTATTATAATTTTCTTATATGTTTTACGCTTCTTCCCACTCTTATTCGGACGTACTTATCTAATAAATATATTTGCAATAAAATATATCTATTATTATATATATACAATAGTGTATATATAACTACCTTTCCTGTTCTCAACCGTCCGAATGTACTCACAAACGCAAGTAGAACTTCAGTCGTCTTTCGCTTTTTGAAAAATGAATAAGCATCTTAATTAATCGAGTCCACCTCCACCACAAAATTGATTTATTTATTTTTTCCAACTAATTGTTATCTGCTATAAAAATAATAACTACTTTTACTACACCGGGTGAGTAACAAATGATTTCCAGCATCACGTACGCTACATGGATGAACAGGATTACTGCACCACCTGGGAAGAGGATGGTACATACGAATATTCAGGTTCTCCCGCAGTTGTCAATTGTGTTCCTAAACATATTTTACTTCATTCGTTTATTATTATTATTTTTATTATTTATATTACTTTTTATATTTTACATTAGTTTTTTTTCTATCATTAAATATTTATTTATTTAACATTTACATATTCATTTATTGATCGTCTTACTTAACAAATTATTATTTTTTATTTATAATTTTTTAAAATTTATATTTATAAAGATTATTATTAATTTTTACGCTTCTTCCCATTCTTATTCAGACGTACTTATCTAATAAATATATCTGCAATAAAATATATCTATTATTATATATATACAATAGTGTATATATAACTACCTTTCCTGTTCTCAACCGTCCGAATGTACTCACAAACACAAGTAGAACTTCGGTCGTATTTTGCTTTTTGAAAAATGAATAAGCATCTTAATTAATCGAGTCCACCTCCATCACAAAATTTATTTATTTATTTTTTCCAACTAAATTTTATCCGCTATAAAAAAATAAGTACTTGTACTACACCGGGTGAGTAACAAATGATTTCCAGCAGCACTTACACTACATGGATGAACAGGATTACTGCACCACCTGGGAAGAGGATGGTACATACGAATTTTCAGGTTCTCCCGCAGTTGTCAATTGTGTTCCTAAACATATTTTACTTCATTCGTTTATTATTATTATTTTTATTATTTATATTACTTTTTATATTTTACATTAGTTTTTTTTCTATCATTAAATATTTATTTATTTAACATTTACATATTCATTTATTTATCGTCTTACTTAACAAATTATTATTTTTTATTTATAATTTTTTTAAATTTATATTTATAAAGAATATTATTATTTTTTACGCTTCTTCCCATTCTTATTGGGACGTACTTATCTAATAAATATATCTGCACTAAAATATATCTATTATTATATATATACAATAGTGCATATATAACTACCTTTCCTGTTCTCAACCGTCCGAATGTACTCACAAACACAAGCAGAATTTCGGTCGTATTTCGCTTTTTTACAAATGAATAAGCTTCTGAATTAATTGAGTCCACCTCCACCACCAAAATGATTGATTTATTTTACCCAACTATTATCCGCTATAAAAATAATAACTACTTGTACTACGCCGAGTGAGCAATAAATGAGTTCCAGCAGCACATATACTACATGGATGAACAGGATTACTTCACCACCTGGGTAGAGGATGGTACATACGAATGTTCAGGTTCTCCCTTAGTTGTCAATTGTGTTCCTAAACACATTTTACTTCATCCGTTTATTATTATTTTTTATTGTTTATATTACTTTTTATATTTTACATTAGTTTTGTTTCTATCATTAAATATTTATTTATTTAGCATTTACATATTCATTTACTTATCGTCTTACTTAACAATTTGTTATTTTTTATTTAAAATTTTTTAAAATTTATATTTATAAAGGTTATTATTATTTTCTTATATGTTTTACGCTTCTTCCCACTCTTATTCGGACGTACTTATCTAATAAATATATTTGCAATAAAATATATCTATTATTATATATATACAATAGTGTATATATAACTACCTTTCCTGTTCTCAACCGTCCGAATGTACTCACAAACACAAGTAGAACTTCGGTCGTATTTCGCTTTTTGAAAAATGAATAAGCATCTTAATTAATCGAGTCCACCTCCACCACCAAAATGATTGATTTATTTTACCCAACTATTATCCGCTATAAAAATAATAACAACTTGTACTACGCCGAGTGAGCAATAAATGAGTTCCAGCAGCACCTACACTACATGGATGAACAGGATTACTGCACCACCTGGGAAGAGGATGGTACATACGAATTTTCAGGTTCTCCCTTAGTTGTCAATTGTGTTCCTAAACACATTTTACTTCATCCGTTTATTATTACTTTTTTATTGTTTATATTACTTTTTATATTTTACATTAGTTTTGTTTCTATCATTAAATATTTATTTATTTAGCATTTACATATTCATTTACTTATCGTCTTACTTAACAAATTGTTTTTTTTTATTTATAATTTTTTAAAATTTATATTTATAAAGGTTATTATTTTTTTCTTATATGTTTTACGCTTCTTCCCACTCTTATTCGGACGTACTTATCTAATAAATATATTTGCAATAAAATATATCTATTATTATATATATACAATAGTGTATATATAACTACCTTTCCTGTTCTCAACCGTCCGAATGTACTCACAAACGCAAGTAGAACTTCAGTCGTATTTCGCTTTTTGAAAAATGAATAAACATCTTAATTAATCGAGTCCACCTCCACCACAAAATTTATTTATTTATTTTTTCCAACTAATTGTTATCCGCTATAAAAATAATAACTACTTTTACTACACCGGTTGAGTAACAAATGATTTCCAGCAGCACTTACACTACATGGATGAACAGGATTACTGCACCACCTGGGAAGAGGATGGTACATACGAATATTCAGGTTCTCCCGTAGTTGTCAATTGTGTTCCTAAACATATTTTACTTCATTCATTTATTATTATTACTTTTTATTATTTATATTACTTTTTATATTTTACATTAGTTTTTTTTCTATCATTAAATATTTATTTATTTAACATTTACATATTCATTTATTTATCGTCTTACTTAACAAATTATTATTTTTTATTTATAATTTTTTTAAATTTATATTTATAAAGAATATTATTATTTTTTACGCTTCTTCCCATTCTTATTCGGACGTACTTATCTAATAAATATATCTGCACTAAAATATATCTATTATTATATATATACAATAGTGCATATATAACTACCTTTCCTGTTCTCAACCGTCCGAATGTACTCACAAACACAAGCAGAATTTCGGTCGTATTTCGCTTTTTTACAAATGAATAAGCTTCTGAATTAATTGAGTCCACCTCCACCACCAAAATGATTGATTTATTTTACCCAACTATTATCCGCTATAAAAATAATAACTACTTGTACTACGCCGAGTGAGCAATAAATGAGTTCCAGCAGCACATATACTACATGGATGAACAGGATTACTTCACCACCTGGGTAGAGGATGGTACATACGAATGTTCAGGTTCTCCCTTAGTTGTCAATTGTGTTCCTAAACACATTTTACTTTATCCGTTTATTATTATTTTTTATTGTTTATATTACTTTTTATATTTTACATTAGTTTTGTTTCTATCATTAAATATTTATTTATTTAGCATTTACATATTCATTTACTTATCGTCTTACTTAACAATTTGTTATTTTTTATTTAAAATTTTTTAAAATTTATATTTATAAAGGTTATTATTATTTTCTTATATGTTTTACGCTTCTTCCCACTCTTATTCGGACGTACTTATCTAATAAATATATTTGCAATAAAATATATCTATTATTATATATATACAATAGTGTATATATAACTACCTTTCCTGTTCTCAACCGTCCGAATGTACTCACAAACGCAAGTAGAACTTCAGTCGTCTTTCGCTTTTTGAAAAATGAATAAGCATCTTAATTAATCGAGTCCACCTCCACCACAAAATTGATTTATTTATTTTTTCCAACTAATTGTTATCTGCTATAAAAATAATAACTACTTTTACTACACCGGGTGAGTAACAAATGATTTCCAGCAGCACTTACGCTACATGATGAACAGGATTACTGCACCACCTGGGAAGAGGATGGTACATACGAATATTCAGGTTCTCCCGCAGTTGTCAATTGTGTTCCTAAACATATTTTACTTCATTCGTTTATTATTATTTTTTTATTATTTATATTACTTTTTATATTTTACATTAGTTTTATTTCTATCATTAAATATTTATTTATTTAGCACTTACATATTCATATATTGATCGTCTTACTTAACAAATTATTATTCTTTATTTATAATTTTTTAAAATTTATATTTATAAAGATTATTATTAATTTTTACGCTTCTTCCCATTCTTATTCAGACGTACTTATCTAATAAATATATCTGCAATAAAATATATCTATTATTATATATATACAATAGTGTATATATAACTACCTTTCCTGTTCTCAACCGTCCGAATGTACTCACAAACACAAGTAGAACTTCGGTCGTATTTCGCTTTTTGAAAAATGAATAAGAATCTTAATTAATCGAGTCCACCTCCATCACAAAATTTATTTATTTATTTTTTCCAAATAAATTTTATCCGCTATAAAAAAATAAGTACTTGTACTACACCGGGTGAGTAACAAATGATTTCCAGCAGCACTTACACTACATGGATGAACAGGATTACTGCACCACCTGGGAAGAGGATGGTACATACGAATATTCAGGTTCTCCCGCAGCTGTCAATTGTGTTCCTAAACATATTTTACTTCATTCGTTTATTATTATTTTTTTATTATTTATATTACTTTTTATATTTTACATTAGTTTTGTTTCTATCATTAAATATTCATTTATTTAACATTGAAATATTCATTTATTTATCGTCTTACTTAACAAATTATTATTTTTATTTATATATATTTTTAATTTATATTTATAAAGATTATTATTATTTTCTTATATTTTTTACGCTTCTTCCCATTCTTATTCGGACGTACTTATCTAATGAATATATTTTCAATAAAATATATCTATTATTATATATAAACAATAGTGTATATATAACTACCTTTCCTGTTCTCAACCGTCCGAATGTACTCACAAACAGAAGCAGAATTTCGGTCGTATTTCGCTTTTTTACAAATGAGTAAGCTTCTGAATTAATCGAGTACACCTAGACCACAAAATTGATTGATTGTTTTTTTCCAACTAATTGTTATCCGCTATAAAAATAATAACTACTTTTACTACACCGGGTGAGTAACAAATGATTTCCAGCAGCACTTACACTACATGGATGAACAGGATTACTGCACCACCTGGGAAGAGGATGGTACATACGAATATTCAGGTTCTCCCTTAGTTGTCAATTGTGTTCCTAAACATATTTTACTTCATTCGTTTATTATTATTACTTTTTATTATTTATATTACTTTTTATATTTTACATTAGTTTTTTTTCTATCATTAAATATTTATTTATTTAACATTTACATATTCATTTATTTATCGTCTTACTTAAGAAATTATTATTTTTTATTTATAATTTTTTTAAATTTATATTTATAAAGAATATTATTATTTTTTACGCTTCTTCCCATTCTTATTCGGACGTACTTATCTAATAAATATATCTGCAATAAAATATATCTATTATTATATATATACAATAATGTATATATAACTACCTTTCCTGTTCTCAACCGTCCGAATGTACTCACAAACACAAGCAGAACTTCGGTCGTATTTCGCTTTTTGAAAAATGAATAAGCATCTTAATTAATCGAGTACGCCTCCACCACCAAGTTGATTGATTTATTTTTTCCAAATAAATTTTATCCGCTATAAAAAAATAAGTACTTGTACTACGCCGGGTGAGTAACAAATGATTTCCAGCAGCACTTACACAACATGGATGAACAGGATTACTGCACCACCTGGGAAGAGGATGGTACATACGAATATTCAGGTTCTCCCGCAGTTGTCAATTGTGTTCCTAAACATATTTTACTTCATTCGTTTATTATTATTTTTTTTATTATTTATATTAATTTTTATATTTTACATTAGTTTTGTTTCTATCATTAAATATTTATTTATTTAGCATTTACATACTCATTTACTTATCGTCTAACTTAACAAATTGTTATTTTTTATTTATAATTTTTTAAAATTTATATTTATAAAGATTATTATTATTTTCTTATAATTTTTACGCTCCTTCCCATTCTTTTTCGGACGTACTTATCTAATAAATATATTTTCAATAAAAGAAATTTATTATTATATATATACAATAGTGCATATATAACTACCTTTCCTGTTCTCAACCGTCCGAATGTACTCACAAACACAAGCAGAATTTCGGTCGTATTTCGCTTTTTTCAAATGAATAAGCTTCTGAATTAATTGAGTCCACCTCCACCACCAAAATTATTGATTTATTTTACCAAACTATTATCCGCTATAAAAATAATAACTACTTGTACTACGCCGAGTGAGCAATAAATGAGTTCCAGCAGCACCTACACTACATGGATGAACAGGATTACTGCACCACCTGGGAAGAGGATGGTACATACGAATTTTCAGGTTCTCCCTTAGTTGTCAATTGTGTTTTAAACACATTTTACTTCATCCTTTTATTATTTTTTTTTTATTGTTTATATTACTTTTAATATTTTACATTAGTTTTGTTTCTATCATTAAATATTTATTTATTTAGCATTTACATATTCATTTACTTATCGTCTTACTTAACAAATTGTTATTTTTTATTTATAATTTTTTAAAATTTATATTTATAAATGTTATTATTATTTTCTTATATGTTTTACGCTTCTTCCCACTCTTATTCGGACGTACTTATCTAATAAATATATTTGCAATAAAATATATCTTTTATTATATATATACAATAGTGTATATATAACTACCTTTCCTGTTCTCAACCGTCCGAATGTACTCACAAACGCAAGTAGAACTTCAGTCGTCTTTCGCTTTTTGAAAAATGAATAAGCATCTTAATTAATCGAGTCCACCTCCACCACAAAATTGATTTATTTATTTTTTCCAACTAATTGTTATCTGCTATAAAAATAATAACTACTTTTACTACACCGGGTGAGTAACAAATGATTTCCAGCATCACGTACGCTACATGGATGAACAGGATTACTGCACCACCTGGGAAGAGGATGGTACATACGAATATTCAGGTTCTCCCGCAGATGTCAATTGTGTTCCTAAACATATTTTACTTCATTCGTTTATTATTATTATTTTTATTATTTATATTACTTTTTATATTTTACATTAGTTTTTTTTCTATCATTAAATATTTATTTATTTAACATTTACATATTCATTTATTGATCGTCTTACTTAACAAATTATTATTTTTTATTTATAATTTTTTAAAATTTATATTTATAAAGATTATTATTAATTTTTACGCTTCTTCCCATTCTTATTCAGACGTACTTATCTAATAAATATATCTGCAATAAAATATATCTATTATTATATATATACAATAGTGTATATATAACTACCTTTCCTGTTCTCAACCGTCCGAATGTACTCACAAACACAAGTAGAACTTCGGTCGTATTTTGCTTTTTGAAAAATGAATAAGCATCTTAATTAATCGAGTGCACCTCCATCACAAAATTTATTTATTTATTTTTTCCAACTAAATTTTATCCGCTATAAAAAAATAAGTACTTGTACTACACCGGGTGAGTAACAAATGATTTCCAGGAGCACTTACACTACATGGATGAACAGGATTACTGCACCACCTGGGAAGAGGATGGTACATACGAATTTTCAGGTTCTCCCGCAGTTGTCAATTGTGTTCCTAAACATATTTTACTTCATTCGTTTATTATTATTATTTTTATTATTTATATTACTTTTTATATTTTACATTAGTTTTTTTTCTATCATTAAATATTTATTTATTTAACATTTACATATTCATTTATTTATCGTCTTACTTAACAAATTATTATTTTTTATTTATAATTTTTTTAAATTTATATTTATAAAGAATATTATTATTTTTTACGCTTCTTCCCATTCTTATTGGGACGTACTTATCTAATAAATATATCTGCACTAAAATATATCTATTATTATATATATACAATAGTGCATATATAACTACCTTTCCTGTTCTCAACCGTCCGAATGTACTCACAAACACAAGCAGAATTTCGGTCGTATTTCGCTTTTTTACAAATGAATAAGCTTCTGAATTAATTGAGTCCACCTCCACCACCAAAATGATTGATTTATTTTACCCAACTATTATCCGCTATAAAAATAATAACTACTTGTACTACGCCGAGTGAGCAATAAATGAGTTCCAGCAGCACATATACTACATGGATGAACAGGATTACTTCACCACCTGGGTAGAGGATGGTACATACGAATGTTCAGGTTCTCCCTTAGTTGTCAATTGTGTTCCTAAACACATTTTACTTCATCCGTTTATTATTATTTTTTATTGTTTATATTACTTTTTATATTTTACATTAGTTTTGTTTCTATCATTAAATATTTATTTATTTAGCATTTACATATTCATTTACTTATCGTCTTACTTAACAATTTGTTATTTTTTATTTAAAATTTTTTAAAATTTATATTTATAAAGGTTATTATTATTTTCTTATATGTTTTACGCTTCTTCCCACTCTTATTCGGACGTACTTATCTAATAAATATATTTGCAATAAAATATATCTATTATTATATATATACAATAGTGTATATATAACTACCTTTCCTGTTCTCAACCGTCCGAATGTACTCAGAAACACAAGTAGAACTTCGGTCGTATTTCGCTTTTTGAAAAATGAATAAGCATCTTAATTAATCGAGTCCACCTCCACCACCAAAATGATTGATTTATTTTACCCAACTATTATCCGCTATAAAAATAATAACAACTTGTACTACGCCGAGTGAGCAATAAATGAGTTCCAGCAGCAACTACACTACATGGATGAACTGGATTACTGCACCACCTGGGAAGAGGATGGTACATACGAATTTTCAGGTTCTCCCTTAGTTGTCAATTGTGTTCCTAAACACATTTTACTTCATCCGATTATTATTATTTTTTTATTGTTTATATTACTTTTCATATTTTACATTAGTTTTGTTTCTATCATTAAATATTTATTTATTTAGCATTTACATATTCATTTACTTATCGTCTTACTTAACAAATTGTTATTTTTTATTTATAATTTTTTAAAATTTATATTTATAAAGGTTATTATTATTTTCTTATATGTTTTACGCTTCTTCCCACTCTTATTCGGACGTACTTATCTAATAAATATATTTGCAATAAAATATATCTCTTATTATATATATACAATAGTGTATATATAACTACCTTTCCTGTTCTCAACCGTCCGAATGTACTCACAAACGGAAGTAGAAGTTCAGTCGTATTTCGCTTTTTGAAAAATGAATAAACATCTTAATTAATCGAGTCCACCTCCACCACAAAATTTATTTATTTATTTTTTCCAACTAATTGTTATCCGCTATAAAAATAATAACTACTTTTACTACACCGGGTGAGTAACAAATGATTTCCAGCAGCACTTACACTACATGGATGAACAGGATTACTGCACCACCTGGGAAGAGGATGGTACATACGAATATTCAGGTTCTCCCGTAGTTGTCAATTGTGTTCCTAAACATATTTTACTTCATTCGTTTATTATTATTACTTTTTATTATTTATATTACTTTTTATATTTTACATTAGTTTTTTTTCTATCATTAAATATTTATTTATTTAACATTTACATATTCATTTATTTATCGTCTTACTTAACAAATTATTATTTTTTATTTATAATTTTTTTAAATTTATATTTATAAAGAATATTATTATTTTTTACGCTTCTTCCCATTCTTATTCGGACGTACTTATCTAATAAATATATCTGCAATTAAATATATCTATTATTATATATATACAATAGTGTATATATAACTACCTTTCCTGTTCTCAACCGTCCGAATGTACTCACACACACAAGCAGACCTTCGGTCGTATTTCGCTTTTTTAAAAATGAATAAGCATCTTAATTAATCGAGTACACCTCCACCACCAAGTTGATTGATTTATTTTTTCCAACTAAATTTTATCCGCTATAAAAAAATAAGTACATGTACTACGCCGGGTGAGTAACAAATGATTTCCAGCAGCACTTACACTACATGGATGAACAGGATTACTGCACCACCTGGGAAGAGGATGGTACATACGAATATTCAGGTTCTCCCGCAGCTGTCAATTGTGTTCCTAAACATATTTTACTTCATTCGTTTATTATTATTTTTTTATTATTTATATTACTTTTTATATTTTACATTAGTTTTTTTTCTATCATTAAATATTTATTTATTTAACATTTACATATTCATTTATTTATCGTCTTACTTAACAAATTATTATTTTTTATTTATAATTTTTTTAAATTTATATTTATAAAGAATATTATTATTTTTTACGCTTCTTCCCATTCTTATTGGGACGTACTTATCTAATAAATATATCTGCACTAAAATATATCTATTATTATATATATACAATAGTGCATATATAACTACCTTTCCTGTTCTCAACCGTCCGAATGTACTCACAAACACAAGCAGAATTTCGGTCGTATTTCGCTTTTTTACAAATGAATAAGCTTCTGAATTAATTGAGTCCACCTCCACCACCAAAATGATTGATTTATTTTACCCAACTATTATCCGCTATAAAAATAATAACTACTTGTACTACGCCGAGTGAGCAATAAATGAGTTCCAGCAGCACATACACTACATGGATGAACAGGATTACTGCACCACCTGGGTAGAGGATGGTACATACGAATGTTCAGGTTCTCCCTTAGTTGTCAATTGTGTTCCTAAACACATTTTACTTCATCCGTTTATTATTTTTTTTTATTGTTTATATTACTTTTTATATTTTACATTAGTTTTGTTTCTATCATTAAATATTTATTTATTTAGCATTTACATATTCATTTACTTATCGTCTTACTTAACAATTTGTTATTTTTTATTTAAAATTTTTTAAAATTTATATTTATAAAGATTATTATTATTTTCTTATATGTTTTACGCTTCTTCCCACTCTTATTCGGACGTACTTATCTAATAAATATATTTGCAATAAAGTATATCTATTATTATATATATACAATAGTGTATATATAACTACCTTTCCTGTTCTCAACCGTCCGAATGTACTCAGAAACACAAGTAGAACTTCGGTCGTATTTCGCTTTTTGAAAAATGAATAAGCATCTTAATTAATCGAGTCCACCTCCACCACCAAAATGATTGATTTATTTTACCCAACTATTATCCGCTATAAAAATAATAACAACTTGTACTACGCCGAGTGAGCAATAAATGAGTTCCAGCAGCAACTACACTACATGGATGAACTGGATTACTGCACCACCTGGGAAGAGGATGGTACATACGAATTTTCAGGTTCTCCCTTAGTTGTCAATTGTGTTCCTAAACACATTTTACTTCATCCGATTATTATTATTTTTTTATTGTTTATATTACTTTTCATATTTCACATTAGTTTTGTTTCTATCATTAAATATTTATTTATTTAGCATTTACATATTCATTTACTTATCGTCTTACTTAACAAATTGTTATTTTTTATTTATAATTTTTTAAAATTTATATTTATAAAGGTTATTATTATTTTCTTATATGTTTTACGCTTCTTCCCACTCTTATTCGGACGTACTTATCTAATAAATATATTTGCAATAAAATATATCTCTTATTATATATATACAATAGTGTATATATAACTACCTTTCCTGTTCTCAACCGTCCGAATGTACTCACAAACGGAAGTAGAAGTTCAGTCGTATTTCGCTTTTTGAAAAATGAATAAACATCTTAATTAATCGAGTCCACCTCCACCACAAAATTTATTTATTTATTTTTTCCAACTAATTGTTATCCGCTATAAAAATAATAACTACTTTTACTACACCGGGTGAGTAACAAATGATTTCCAGCAGCACTTACACTACATGGATGAACAGGATTACTGCACCACCTGGGAAGAGGATGGTACATACGAATATTCAGGTTCTCCCGTAGTTGTCAATTGTGTTCCTAAACATATTTTACTTCATTCGTTTATTATTATTACTTTTTATTATTTATATTACTTTTTATATTTTACATTAGTTTTTTTTCTATCATTAAATATTTATTTATTTAACATTTACATATTCATTTATTTATCGTCTTACATAACAAATTATTATTTTTTATTTATAATTTTTTTAAATTTATATTTATAAAGAATATTATTATTTTTTACGCTTCTTCCCATTCTTATTCGGACGTACTTATCTAATAAATATATCTGCAATTAAATATATCTATTATTATATATATACAATAGTGTATATATAACTACCTTTCCTGTTCTCAACCGTCCGAATGTACTCACACACACAAGCAGAACTTCGGTCGTATTTCGCTTTTTGAAAAATGAATAAGCATCTTAATTAATCGAGTACACCTCCACCACCAAGTTGATTGATTTATTTTTTCCAACTAAATTTTATCCGCTATAAAAAAATAAGTACTTGTACTACGCCGGGTGAGTAACAAATGATTTCCAGCAGCACTTACACTACATGGATGAACAGGATTACTGCACCACCTGGGAAGAGGATGGTACATACGAATATTCAGGTTCTCCCGCAGCTGTCAATTGTGTTCCTAAACATATTTTACTTCATTCGTTTATTATTATTTTTTTATTATTTATATTACTTTTTATATTTTACATTAGTTTTTTTTCTATCATTAAATATTTATTTATTTAACATTTACATATTCATTTATTTATCGTCTTACTTAACAAATTATTATTTTTTATTTATAATTTTTTTAAATTTATATTTATAAAGAATATTATTATTTTTTACGCTTCTTCCCATTCTTATTGGGACGTACTTATCTAATAAATATATCTGCACTAAAATATATCTATTATTATATATATACAATAGTGCATATATAACTACCTTTCCTGTTCTCAACCGTCCGAATGTACTCACAAACACAAGCAGAATTTCGGTCGTATTTCGCTTTTTTACAAATGCATAAGCTTCTGAATTAATTGAGTCCACCTCCACCACCAAAATGATTGATTTATTTTACCCAACTATTATCCGCTATAAAAATAATAACTACTTGTACTACGCCGAGTGAGCAATAAATGAGTTCCAGCAGCACATATACTACATGGATGAACAGGATTACTTCACCACCTGGGTAGAGGATGGTACATACGAATGTTCAGGTTCTCCCTTAGTTGTCAATTGTGTTCCTAAACACATTTTACTTCATCCGTTTATTATTATTTTTTATTGTTTATATTACTTTTTATATTTTACATTAGTTTTGTTTCTATCATTAAATATTTATTTATTTAGCATTTACATATTCATTTACTTATCGTCTTACTTAACAATTTGTTATTTTTTATTTAAAATTTTTTAAAATTTATATTTATAAAGGTTATTATTATTTTCTTATATGTTTTACGCTTCTTCCCACTCTTATTCGGACGTACTTATCTAATATATATATTTGCAATAAAATATATCTATTATTATATATATACAATAGTGTATATATAACTACCTTTCCTGTTCTCAACCGTCCGAATGTACTCACAAACACAAGTAGAACTTCGGTCGTATTTCGCTTTTTGAAAAATGAATAAGCATCTTAATTAATCGAGTCCACCTCCACCACCAAAATGATTGATTTATTTTACCCAACTATTATCCGCTATAAAAATAATAACAACTTGTACTACGCCGAGTGAGCAATAAATGAGTTCCAGCAGCACGTACACTACATGGATGAACAGGATTACTGCACCACCTGGGAAGAGGATGGTACATACGAATTTTCAGGTTCTCCCTTAGTTGTCAATTGTGTTCCTAAACACATTTTACTTCATCCGTTTATTATTATTTTTTTATTGTTTATATTACTTTTTATATTTTACATTAGTTTTGTTTCTATCATTAAATATTTATTTATTTAGCATTTACATATTCATTTACTTATCGTCTTACTTAACAAATTGTTATTTTTTATTTATAATTTTTTAAATTTTATATTTATAAAGGTTATTATTATTTTCTTATATGTTTTACGCTTCTTCCCACTCTTATTCGGACGTACTTATCTAATAAATATATTTGCAATAAAATATATCTATTATTATATATATACAATAGTGTATATATAACTACCTTTCCTGTTCTCAACCGTCCGAATGTACTCACAAACGCAAGTAGAACTTCAGTCGTATTTCGCTTTTTGAAAAATGAATAAACATCTTAATTAATCGAGTCCACCTCCACCACAAAATTTATTTATTTATTTTTTCCAACTAATTGTTATCCGCTATAAAAATAATAACTACTTTTACTACACCGGTTGAGTAACAAATGATTTCCAGCAGCACTTACACTACATGGATGAACAGGATTACTGCACCACCTGGGAAGAGGATGGTACATACGAATATTCAGGTTCTCCCGTAGTTGTCAATTGTGTTCCTAAACATATTTTCTTCATTCGTTTATTATTATTACTTTTTATTATTTATATTACTTTTTATATTTTACATTAGTTTTTTTTCTATCATTAAATATTTATTTATTTAACATTTACATATTCATTTATTTATCGTCTTACTTAACAAATTATTATTTTTTATTTATAATTTTTTTAAATTTATATTTATAAAGAATATTATTATTTTTTACGCTTCTTCCCATTCTTATTCAGACGTACTTATCTAATAAATATATCTGCAATAAAATATATCTATTATTATATATATACAATAGTGCATATATAACTACCTTTCCTGTTCTCAACCGTCCGAATGTACTCACAAACACAAGCAGAATTTCGGTCGTATTTCGCTTTTTGAAAAATGAATAAGCATCTTAATTAATCGAGTACGCCTCCACCACCAAGTTGATTGATTTATTTTTTCCAAATAAATTTTATCCGCTATAAAAAAATAAGTACTTGTACTACGCCGGGTGAGTAACAAATGATTTCCAGCAGCACTTACACTACATGGATGAACAGGATTACTGCAATACCTGGGAAGAGGATGATACATACGAATATTCAGGTTCTCCCGCAGTTGTCAATTGTGTTCCTAAACATATTTTACTTCATTCGTTTATTATTATTTTTTTTATTATTTATATTACTTTTTATATTTTACATTAGTTTTGTTTCTATCATTAAATATTTATTTATTTAGCATTTACATACTCATTTACTTATCGTCTAACTTAACAAATTGTTATTTTTTATTTATAATTTTTTAAAATTTATATTTATAAAGATTATTATTATTTTCTTATATGTTTTACGCTTCTTCCCATTCTTTTTCGGACGTACTTATCTAATAAATATATTTTCAATAAAATAAATTTATTACTATATATATACAATAGTGCATATATAACTACATTTCCTGTTCTCAACCGTCCGAATGTACTCACAAACACAAGCAGAATTTCGGTCGTATTTCGCTTTTTTCAAATGAATAAGCTTCTGAATTAATTGAGTCCACCTCCACCACCAAAATTATTGATTTATTTTACCCAACTATTATCCGCTATAAAAATAATAACTACTTGTACTACGCCGAGTGAGCAATAAATGAGTTCCAGCAGCACCTACACTACATGGATGAACAGGATTACTGCACCACCTGGGAAGAGGATGGTACATACGAATTTTCAGGTTCTCCCTTAGTTGTCAATTGTGTTTTAAACACATTTTACTTCATCCGTTTATTATTATTTTTTATTGTTTATATTACTTTTAATATTTTACATTAGTTTTGTTTCTATCATTAAATATTTATTTATTTAGCATTTACATATTCATTTACTTATCGTCTTACTTAACAAATTGTTATTTTTTATTTATAATTTTTTTAAATTTATATTTATAAATGTTATTATTATTTTCTTATATGTTTTACGCTTCTTCCCACTCTTATTCGGATGTACTTATCTAATAAATATATTTGCAATAAAATATATCTATTATTATATATATACAATAGTGTATATATAACTACCTTTCCTGTTCTCAACCGTCCGAATGTACTCACAAACGCAAGTAGAACTTCAGTCGTCTTTCGCTTTTTGAAAAATGAATAAGCATCTTAATTAATCGAGTCCACCTCCACCACAAAATTGATTTATTTATTTTTTCCAACTAATTGTTATCTGCTATAAAAATAATAACTACTTTTACTACACCGGGTGAGTAACAAATGATTTCCAGCAGCACTTACGCTACATGATGAACAGGATTACTGCACCACCTGGGAAGAGGATGGTACATACGAATATTCAGGTTCTCCCGCAGTTCTCAATTGTGTTCCTAAACATATTTTACTTCATTCGTTTATTATTATTTTTTATTATTTATATTACTTTTTATATTTTACATTAGTTTTATTTCTATCATTAAATATTTATTTATTTAGCACTTACATATTCATATATTGATCGTCTTACTTAACAAATTATTATTTTTTATTTATAATTTTTTAAAATTTATATTTATAAAGATTATTATTAATTTTTACGCTTCTTCCCATTCTTATTCAGACGTACTTATCTAATAAATATATCTGCAATAAAATATATCTATTATTATATATATACAATAGTGTATATATAACTACCTTTCCTGTTCTCAACCGTCCGAATGTACTCACAAACACAAGTAGAACTTCGGTCGTATTTCGCTTTTTGAAAAATAAATAAGAATCTTAATTAATCGAGTCCACCTCCATCACAAAATTTATTTATTTATTTTTTCCAACTAAATTTTATCCGCTATAAAAATATAAGTACTTGTACTACACCGGGTGAGTAACAAATGATTTCCAGCAGCACTTACACTACATGGATGAACAGGATTACTGCACCACCTGGGAAGAGGATGGTACATACGAATATTCAGGTTCTCCCGCAGCTGTCAATTGTGTTCCTAAACATATTTTACTTCATTCGTTTATTATTATTTTTTTATTATTTATATTACTTTTTATATTTTACATTAGTTTTGTTTCTATCATTAAATATTCATTTATTTAACATTGAAATATTCATTTATTTATCGTCTTACTTAACAAATTATTATTTTTATTTATATATATTTTTAATTTATATTTATAAAGATTATTATTATTTTCTTATATTTTTTACGCTTCTTCCCATTCTTATTCGGACGTATTTATCTAATGAATATATTTTCAATAAAATATATCTATTATTATATATAAACAATAGTGTATATATAACTACCTTTCCTGTTCTCAACCGTCCGAATGTACTCACAAACAGAAGCAGAATTTCGGTCGTATTTCGCTTTTTTACAAATGAGTAAGCTTCTGAATTAATCGAGTACACCTAGACCACAAAATTGATTGATTGTTTTTTTCCAACTAATTGTTATCCGCTATAAAAATAATAACTACTTTTACTACACCGGGTGAGTAACAAATGATTTCCAGCAGCACTTACACTACATGGATGAACAGGATTACTGCACCACCTGGGAAGAGGATGGTACATACGAATATTCAGGTTCTCCCTTAGTTGTCAATTGTGTTCCTAAACATATTTTACTTCATTCGTTTATTATTATTACTTTTTATTATTTATATTACTTTTTATATTTTACATTAGTTTTTTTTCTATCATTAAATATTTATTTATTTAACATTTACATATTCATTTATTTATCGTCTTACTTAAGAAATTATTATTTTTTATTTATAATTTTTTTAAATTTATATTTATAAAGAATATTATTATTTTTTACGCTTCTTCCCATTCTTATTCGGACGTACTTATCTAATAAATATATCTGCAATAAAATATATCTATTATTATATATATACAATAATGTATATATAACTACCTTTCCTGTTCTCAACCGTCCGAATGTACTCACAAACACAAGCAGAACTTCGGTCGTATTTCGCTTTTTGAAAAATGAATAAGCATCTTAATTAATCGAGTACGCCTCCACCACCAAGTTGATTGATTTATTTTTTCCAAATAAATTTTATCCGCTATAAAAAAATAAGTACTTGTACTACGCCGGGTGAGTAACAAATGATTTCCAGCAGCACTTACACAACATGGATGAACAGGATTACTGCACCACCTGGGAAGAGGATGGTACATACGAATATTCAGGTTCTCCCGCAGTTGTCAATTGTGTTCCTAAACATATTTTACTTCATTCGTTTATTATTATTTTTTTTATTATTTATATTACTTTTTATATTTTACATTAGTTTTGTTTCTATCATTAAATATTTATTTATTTAGCATTTACATACTCATTTACTTATCGTCTAACTTAACAAATTGTTATTTTTTATTTATAATTTTTTAAAATTTATATTTATAAAGATTATTATTATTTTCTTATAATTTTTACGCTCCTTCCCATTCTTTTTCGGACGTACTTATCTAATAAATATATTTTCAATAAAAGAAATTTATTATTATATATATACAATAGTGCATATATAACTACCTTTCCTGTTCTCAACCGTCCGAATGTACTCACAAACACAAGCAGAATTTCGGTCGTATTTCGCTTTTTTCAAATGAATAAGCTTCTGAATTATTTGAGTCCACCTCCACCACCAAAATTATTGATTTATTTTACCCAACTATTATCCGCTATAAAAATAATAACTACTTGTACTACGCCGAGTGAGCAATAAATGAGTTCCAGCAGCACCTACACTACATGGATGAACAGGATTACTGCACCACCTGGGAAGAGGATGGTACATACGAATTTTCAGGTTCTCCCTTAGTTGTCAATTGTGTTTTAAACACATTTTACTTCATCCTTTTATTATTATTTTTTTATTGTTTATATTACTTTTAATATTTTACATTAGTTTTGTTTCTATCATTAAATATTTATTTATTTAGCATTTACATATTCATTTACTTATCGTCTTACTTAACAAATTGTTATTTTTTATTTATAATTTTTTAAAATTTATATTTATAAATGTTATTATTATTTTCTTATATGTTTTACGCTTCTTCCCACTCTTATTCGGACGTACTTATCTAATAAATATATTTGCAATAAAATATATCTATTATTATATATATACAATAGTGTATATATAACTACCTTTCCTGTTCTCAACCGTCCGAATGTACTCACAAACGCAAGTAGAACTTCAGTCGTCTTTCGCTTTTTGAAAAATGAATAAGCATCTTAATTAATCGAGTCCACCTCCACCACAAAATTGATTTATTTATTTTTTCCAACTAATTGTTATCTGCTATAAAAATAATAACTACTTTTACTACACCGGGTGAGTAACAAATGATTTCCAGCAGCACGTACGCTACATGGATGAACAGGATTACTGCACCACCTGGGAAGAGGATGGTACATACGAATATTCAGGTTCTCCCGCAGTTGTCAATTGTGTTCCTAAACATATTTTACTTCATTCGTTTATTATTATTATTTTTATTATTTATATTACTTTTTATATTTTACATTAGTTTTTTTTCTATCATTAAATATTTATTTATTTAACATTTACATATTCATTTATTGATCGTCTTACTTAACAAATTATTATTTTTTATTTATAATTTTTTAAAATTTATATTTATAAAGATTATTATTAATTTTTACGCTTCTTCCCATTCTTATTCAGACGTACTTATCTAATAAATATATCTGCAATAAAATATATCTATTATTATATATATACAATAGTGTATATATAACTACCTTTCCTGTTCTCAACCGTCCGAATGTACTCACAAACACAAGTAGAACTTCGGTCGTATTTTGCTTTTTGAAAAATGAATAAGCATCTTAATTAATCGAGTCCACCTCCATCACAAAATTTATTTATTTATTTTTTCCAACTAAATTTTATCCGCTATAAAAAAATAAGTACTTGTACTACGCCGGGTGAGTAACAAATGATTTCCAGCAGCACTTACACTACATGGATGAACAGGATTACTGCACCACCTGGGAAGAGGATGGTACATACGAATATTCAGGTTCTCCCGCAGCTGTCAATTGTGTTCCTAAACATATTTTACTTCATTCGTTTATTATTATTTTTTTATTATTTATATTACTTTTTATATTTTACATTAGTTTTGTTTCTATCATTAAATATTCATTTATTTAACATTGAAATATTCATTTATTTATCGTCTTACTTAACAAATTATTATTTTTATTTATATATATTTTTAATTTATATTTATAAAGATTATTATTATTTTCTTATATTTTTTACGCTTCTTCCCATTCTTATTCGGACGTACTTATCTAATGAATATATTTTCAATAAAATATATCTATTATTATATATATACAATAGTGTATATATAACTACCTTTCCTGTTCTCAACCGTCCGAATGTACTCACAAACAGAAGCAGAATTTCGGTCGTATTTCGCTTTTTTACAAATGAGTAAGCTTCTGAATTAATCGAGTACACCTAGACCACAAAATTGATTGATTTATTTTTTCCAACTAATTGTTGTCCGCTATAAAAATAATAACTACTTTTACTACACCGGGTGAGTAACAAATGATTTCCAGCAGCACTTACACTACATGGATGAACAGGATTACTGCACCACCTGGGAAGAGGATGGTACATACGAATATTCAGGTTCTCCCTTAGTTGTCAATTGCGTTCCTAAACATATTTTACTTCATTCGTTTATTATTATTACTTTTTATTATTTATATTACTTTTTATATTTTACATTAGTTTTTTTCTATCATTAAATATTTATTTATTTAACATTTACATATTCATTTATTTATCGTCTTACTTAAGAAATTATTATTTTTTATTTATAATTTTTTTAAATTTATATTTATAAAGAATATTATTATTTTTTACGCTTCTTCCCATTCTTATTCGGACGTACTTATCTAATAAATATATCTGCAATAAAATATATCTATTATTATATATATACAATAATGTATATATAACTACCTTTCCTGTTCTCAACCGCCCGAATGTACTCACAAACACAAGCAGAATTTCGGTCGTATTTCGCTTTTTTCAAATGAATAAGCTTCTGAATTAATTGAGTCCACCTCCACCACCAAAATTATTGATTTATTTTACCCAACTATTATCCGCTATAAAAATAATAACTACTTGTACTACGCCGAGTGAGCAATAAATGAGTTCCCCCAGCTCCTACACTACATGGATGAACAGGATTACTGCACCACCTGGGAAGAGGATGGTACATACGAATTTTCAGGTTCTCCCTTAGTTGTCAATTGTGTTTTAAACACATTTTACTTCATCCGTTTATTATTATTTTTTTATTTTTTATATTACTTTTAATATTTTACATTAGTTTTGTTTCTATCATTAAATATTTATTTATTTAGCATTTACATATTCCTTTACTTATCGTCTTACTTAACAAATTGTTATTTTTTATTTATAATTTTTTAAAATTTATATTTATAAATGTTATTATTATTTTCTTATATGTTTTACGCTTCTTCCCACTCATATTCGGACGTACTTATCTAATAAATATATTTGCAATAAAATATATCTATTATTATATATATACAATAGTGTATATATAACTACCTTTCCTGTTCTCAACCGTCCGAATGTACTCACAAACGCAAGTAGAACTTCAGTCGTCTTTCGCTTTTTGAAAAATGAATAAGCATCTTAATTAATCGAGCCCACCTCCACCACAAAATTGATTTATTTATTTTTTCCAACTAATTGTTATCTGCTATAAAAATAATAACTACTTTTAGTACACCGGGTGAGTAACAAATGATTTCCAGCAGCACTTACGCTACATGGATGAACAGGATTACTGCACCACCTGGGAAGAGGATGGTACATACGAATATTCAGGTTCTCCCGCAGTTGTCAATTGTGTTCCTAAACATATTTTACTTCATTCGTTTATTATTATTTTTTTATTATTTATATTACTTTTTATATTTTACATTAGTTTTATTTCTATCATTAAATATTTATTTATTTAGCACTTACATATTCATTTATTGATCGACTTACTTAACAAATTATTATTTTTTATTTATAATTTTTTAAAATTTATATTTATAAAGATTATTATTAATTTTTACGCTTCTTCCCATTCTTATTCAGACGTACTTATCTAATAAATATATCTGCAATAAAATATATCTATTATTATATATATACAATAGTGTATATATAACTACCTTTCCTGTTTTCAACCGTCCGAATGTACTCACAAACACAAGTAGAACTTCGGTCGTATTTCGCTTTTTGAAAAATGAATAGGCATCTTAATTAATCGAGTCCACCTCCATCACAAAATTTATTTATTTATTTATTCCAACTAATTGTTATCCGCTATAAAAATAATAACTACTTTTACTACACTGGGTGAGTAACAAATGATTTCCAGCAGCACTTACACTACATGGATGAACAGGATTACTGCACCACCTGGGAAGAGGATGGTACATACGAATATTCAGGTTCTCCCGTAGTTGTCAATTGTGTTCCTAAACATATTTTACTTCATTCGTTTATTATTATTTTTTTTTATTATTTATATTACTTTTTATATTTTACATTAGTTTTTTTCTATCATTAAATATTTATTTATTTAACATTTACATATTCATTTATTTATCGTCTTACTTAACAAATTATTATTTTTTATTTATAATTTTTTTAAATTTATATTTATAAAGAATATTATTATTTTTTACGCTTCTTCCCGTTCTTATTCGGACGTACTTATCTAATAAATATATCTGCAATGAAATATATCTATTATTATATATATACAATAATGTATATATAACTACCTTTCCTGTTCTCAACCGTCCGAATGTACTCACAAACACAAGCAGAACTTCGGTCGTATTTCGCTTTTTGAAAAATGAATAAGCATCTTAATTAATCGAGTACGCCTCCACCACCAAGTTGATTGATTTATTTTTTCCAATTAAATTTTATCCGCTATAAAAAAATAAGTACTTGTACTACGCCGGGTGAGTAACAAATGATTTCCAGCAGCACTTACACTACATGGATGAACAGGATTACTGCAATACCTGGGAAGAGGATGATACATACGAATATTCAGGTTCTCCCGCAGTTGTCAATTGTGTTCCTAAACATATTTTACTTCATTCGTTTATTATTATTTTTTTTATTATTTATATTACTTTTTATATTTTACATTAGTTTTGTTTCTATCATTAAATATTTATTTATTTAGCATTTACATACTCATTTACTTATCGTCTAACTTAACAAATTGTTATTTTTTATTTATAATTTTTTAAAATTTATATTTATAAAGATTATTATTATTTTCTTATAATTTTTACGCTTCTTCCCATTCTTTTTCGGACGTACTTATCTAATAAATATATTTTCAATAAAATAAATTTATTACTATATATATACAATAGTGCATATATAACTACATTTCCTGTTCTCAACCGTCCGAATGTACTCACAAACACAAGCAGAATTTCGGTCGTATTTCGCTTTTTTCAAATGAATAAGCTTCTGAATTAATTGAGTCCACCTCCACCACCAAAATTATTGATTTATTTTACCCAACTATTATCCGCTATAAAAATAATAACTACTTTTACTACGCCGAGTGAGCAATAAATGAGTTCCAGCAGCACCTACACTACATGGATGAACAGGATTACTGCACCACCTGGGAAGAGGATGGTACATACGAATTTTCAGGTTCTCCCTTAGTTGTCAATTGTGTTTTAAACACATTTTACTTCATCCGTTTATTATTATTTTTTTATTGTTTATATTACTTTTAATATTTTACATTAGTTTTGTTTCTATCATTAAATATTTATTTATTTAGCATTTACATATTCATTTACTTATCGTCTTACTTAACAAATTGTTATTTTTTATTTATAATTTTTTAAAATTTATATTTATAAATGTTATTATTATTTTCTTATATGTTTTACGCTTCTTCCCACTCTTATTCGGACGTACGTATCTAATAAATATATTTGCAATAAAATATATCTATTATTATATATATACAATAGTGTATATATAACTACCTTTCCTGTTCTCAACCGTCCGAATGTACTCACAAACGCAAGTAGAACTTCAGTCGTATTTCGCTTTTTGAAAAATGAATAAGCATCTTAATTAATCGAGTCCACCTCCACCACAAAATTGATTTATTTATTTTTTCCAACTAATTGTTATCCGCTATAAAAATAATAACTACTTTTACTACACCGGGTGAGTAACAAATGATTTCCAGCAGCACTTACACTACATGGATGAACATGATTACTGCACCACCTGGGAAGAGGATGGTACATACGGATATTCAGGTTCTCCCGTAGTTGTCAATTGTGTTCCTAAACATATTTTACTTCATTCGTTTATTATTATTTTTTTATTATTTATAACTTTTTATATTTTACATTAGTTTTGTTTCTATCATTAAATATTTATTTATTTAGCATTTGCATACTCAATTACTTATCGTCTTACTTAACAAATTGTTATTTTTTTTTATAATTTTCTAAAATTTATATTTATAAAGATTATTATTATTTTCTTATATGTTTTACGCTTCTTCCCACTCTTATTCGGTCGTACTTATCTAATAAATATATTTGCAATAAAATATATCTATTATTATATATATACAATAGTGTATATATAACTACCTTTCCTGTTCTCAACCGTCCGAATGTACTCACAAACGCAAGCAGAAATTCGGTCGTATTTCGCTTTTTTATATAACTACCTTTCCTGTTCTCAACCGTCCGAATGTACTCACAAACACAAGCAGAAATTCGGTCGTATTTCGCATTTTGAAAAATGAATAAGCATCATAATTAATCGAGTACACCTCCACCACAAAATTTATTTATTTATTTTTTCCAACTAATTGTTATCCGCTATAAAAATAATAACTACTTTTACTACACCGGGTGAGTAACAAATGATTTCCAGCAGCACTTACACTACATGGATGAACAGGATTACTGCACCACCTGGGAAGAGGATGGTACATACGAATATTCAGGTTCTCCCGTAGTTGTCAATTGTGTTCCTAAACATATTTTACTTCATTCGTTTATTATTATTACTTTTTATTATTTATATTACTTTTTATATTTTACATTAGTTTTTTTTCTATCATTAAATATTTATTTATTTAACATTTACATATTCATTTATTTATCGTCTTACTTAACAAATTATTATTTTTTATTTATAATTTTTTTAAATTTATATTTATAAAGAATATTATTATTTTTTACGCTTCTTCCCATTCTTATTCGGACGTACTTATCTAATAAATATATCTGCAATTAAATATATCTATTATTATATATATACAATAGTGTATGTATAACTACATTTCCTGTTCTCAACCGTCCGAATGTACTCACAAACACAAGCAGAACTTCGGTCGTATTTCGCTTTTTGAAAAATGAATAAGCATCTTAATTAATCGAGTACACCTCCACCACCAAGTTGATTGATTTATTTTTTCCAACTAAATTTTATCCGCTATAAAAAAATAAGTACTTGTACTACGCCGTGTGAGTAACAAATGATTTCCAGCAGCACTTACACTACATGGATGAACAGGATTACTGCACCACCTGGGAAGAGGATGGTACATACGAATATTCAGGTTCTCCCGCAGCTGTCAATTGTGTTCCTAAACATATTTTACTTCATTCGTTTATTATTATTTTTTTATTATTTATATTACTTTTTATATTTTACATTAGTTTTGTTTCTATCATTAAATATTCATTTATTTAACATTGAAATATTCATTTATTTATCGTCTTACTTAACAAATTATTATTTTTATTTATATATATTTTTAATTTATATTTATAAAGATTATTATAATTTTCTTATATTTTTTACGCTTCTTCCCATTCTTATTCGGACGTACTTATCTAATGAATATATTTTCAAGAAAATATATCTATTATTATATATATACAATAGTGTATATATAACTAACTTTCCTGTTCTCAACCGTCCGAATGTACTCACAAACACAAGCAGAAATTCGGTCGTATTTCGCTTTTTGAAAAATTAATAAGCATCTTAATTAATCGAGTCCACCTCCATCACAAAATTTATTTAATTATTTTTTCCAACTAATTGTTATCCGCTATAAAAATAATAACTACTTTTACTACACTGGGTGAGTAACAAATGATTTCCAGCAGCACTTACACTACATGGATGAACAGGATTACTGCACCACCTGGGAAGAGGATGGTACATACGAATATTCAGGTTCTCCCATAGTTGTCAATTGTGTTCCTAAACACATTTTACTTCATTCGTTTATTATTATTACTTTTTATTATTTATATTACTTTTTATATTTTACATTAGTTTTTTTTTCTATCATTAAATATTTATTTATTTAACATTTACATATTCATTTATTTATCGTCTTACTTAACAAATTATTATTTTATATTTATAATTTTTTAAAATTTATATTTATAAAGAATATTATTATTTTTTACGCTTCTTCCCATTCTTATTCGGACGTACTTATCTAATAAATATATCTGCAATAAAATATATCTATTATTATATATATGCAATAATGTATATATAACTACCTTTCCTGTTCTCAACCGTCCGAATGTACTCACAAACACAAGCAGAACTTCGGTCGTATTTCGCTTTTTGAAAAATGAATAAGCATCTTAATTAATCGACTACACCTCCACCACCAAGTTGATTGATTTATTTTTTCCAACTAAATTTTATCCGCTATAAAAAAATAAGTACTTGTACTACACCGGGAGAGTAACAAATGATTTCCACAGCACTTACACTACATGGATGAACAGGATTCCTGCACCACCTGGGAAGAGGATGGTACATACGAATATTCAGGTTCTCCCGCAGTTGTCAATTGTGTTCCTAAACATATTTTACTTCATTCGTTTATTATTTTTTTTTTATTATTTATATTACTTTTTATATTTTACATTAGTTTTGTTTCTATCATTACATATTTATTTATTTAGCATTTACATACTCATTTACTTATCGTCTTACTTAACAAATTTTTATTTTTTATTTATAATTTTTTAAAATTTATATTTATAAAGATTATTATTATTTTCTTATATGTTTTACGCTTCTTCCCACTCTTATTCGGACGTACTTATCTAATAAATATATTTGCAATAAAATATATCTATTATTATATATATACAATAGTGTATATATAACTACCTTTCCTGTTCTCAACCGTCCGAATGTACTCACAAACACAAGCAGAAATTCGGTCGTATTTCGCTTTTTGAAAAATGAATAAGCATCTTAATTAATCGAGTCCACCTCCATCACAAAATTTATTTATTTATTTTTTCCAACTAATTGTTATCCGCTATAAAAATAATAACTACTTTTACTACACTGGCTGAGTAACAAATGATTTCCAGCAGCACTTACACTAGATGGATGAACAGGATTACTGCACCACCTGGGAAGAGGATGGTACATACGAATATTCAGGTTCTCCCATAGTTGTCAATTGTGTTCCTAAACACATTTTACTTCATTCGTTTATTATTATTAATTTTTATTATTTATATTACTTTTTATATTTTACATTAGTTTTTTTTTCTATCATTAAATATTTATTTATTTAACATTTACATATTCATTTATTT
Organism: Maratus speciosus; assembly: GCA_963932465.1. NCBI lineage: Eukaryota > Metazoa > Arthropoda > Arachnida > Araneae > Salticidae > Maratus > Maratus speciosus. The sequence goes on along the minus strand of OZ010793.1, from coordinate 250,194,895 downwards.
ATCGTCTTACTTAACAAATTATTGTTTTTCATTTATAATTTTTTAAAATTTATATTTATAAAGAATATTATTATTTTTTACGCTTCTTCCCATTCTTATTCGGACGTACTTATCTAATAAATTTATCTGCAATAAAATATATCTATTATTATATATATACAATAATGTATATATAACTACCTTTCCTGTTCTCAACCGTCCGAATGTACTCACAAACACAAGCAGAACTTCGGTCGTATTTCGCTTTTTCAAAAATGAATAAGCATCTTAATTAATCGAGTACACCTCCACCACCAAGTTGATTGATTTATTTTTTCCAACTAAATTTTATCCGCTATAAAAAAATAAGTACTTTTACTACACCGGGTGAGTAACAAACATTTCCAGCAGCACTTACACTACATGGATGAACAGGATTACTGCACCACCTGGGAAGAGGATGGTACATACGAATATTCAGGTTCTCCCATAGTTGTCAATTGTGTTCCTAAACACATTTTACTTCATTCGTTTATTATTATTAATTTTTATGATTTATATTACTTTTTATATTTTACATTAGTTTTTTTTTCTATCATTAAATATTTATTTATTTAACATTTACATATTCATTTATTTATCATCTTACTTAACAAATTATTATTTTTTATTTATAATTTTTTAAAATTTATATTTATAAAGAATATTATTATTTTTTACGCTTCTTCCCATTCTTATTCGGACGTACTTATCTAATAAATATATCTGCAATAAAATATATCTATTATTATATATATACAATAATGTATATATAACTACCTTTCCTGTTCTCAACCGTCCGAATGTACTCACAAACACAAGCAGAACTTCGGTCGTATTTCGCTTTTTGAAAAATGAATAAGCATCTTAATTAATCGAGTACACCTCCACCACCAAGTTGATTGATTTATTTTTTCCAACTAAATTTTATCCGCTATAAAAAAATAAGTACTTGTACTACACCGGGTGAGTAACAAATGATTTCCAGCAGCACTTACACTACATGGATGAACAGGATTACTGCACCACCTGGGAAGAGGATGGTACATACGAATATTCAGGTTCTCCCGCAGTTGTCAATTGTGTTCCTAAACATATTTTACTTCATTCGTTTATTATTATTTTTTTTATTATTTATATTACTTTTTATATTTTACATTAGCTTTGTTTCTATCATTGAATATTTATTTATTTAGCATTTACATATTCATTTACTTATCGTCTTACTTAACAAATTGTTATTTTTTATTTATAATTTTTTAAAATTTATATTTATAAAGATTATTATTATTTTCTTATATGTTTTACGCTTCTTCCCACTCTTATTCGGACGTACTTATCTAATAAATATATTTGCAATAAAATATATCTATTATTATATATATACAATAGTGTATATATAACTACCTTTCCTGTTCTCAACCGTCCGATTGTACTCACAAACACAAGCAGAAATTCGGTCGTATTTCGCTTTTTGAAAAATGAATAAGCATCTTAATTAATCGAGTACAACTCCACCACCAAGTTGATTGATTTATTTTTTCCAACTAAATTTTATCCGCTATAAAAAAATAAGTACTTGTACTACGCCGGGTGAGTAACGAATGATTTCCAGCAGCACTTACACTACATGGATGAACAGGATTACTGCACCACCTAGGAAGAGGATGGTACATACGAATATTCAGGTTCTCCCGCAGTTGTCAATTGTGTTCCTAAACATATTTTACTTCATTCGTTTATTATTATTTTTTTTATTATTTATATTACTTTTTATATTTTACATTAGTTTTGTTTCTATCATTAAATATTTATTTATTTAACATTGAAATATTCATTTTTTTTATCGTCTTACTTAAAAAATTATTATTTTTATTTATATATTTTTTTAATTTATATTTATAAAGATTATTATTATTTTCTTATATTTTTTACGCTTCTTCCCATTCTTATTCGGACGTACTTATCTAATGAATATATTTTCAATAAAATATATCTATTATTATATATATACAATAGTGTATATATAACTACCTTTCCTGTTCTCAACCGTCCGAATGTACTCACAAACAGAAGCAGAATTTCGGTCGTATTTCGCTTTTTTTACAAATGTATAAGCTTCGGAATTAATTGAGTCCACCTCCACCACCAAATTGATTGATTTATTTTTTCCAACAAAATTTTATCCGCGATAAAAATAATAACTACTTGTACTACGCCGGTTGAGTAATAAATGATTTCCGGCAGCACTTACAATACATGGATGAACAGGATTACTGCACCACCTGGGAATATGATGGTACATACGAATATTCAGGTTCTCCCGTAGTTGTCAATTGTGTTCCTAAACATATTTTACTTCATTCGTTTATTATTATTATTTGTATTATTTATATTACTTTTTATATTTTACATTAGTTTTTTTTCTATCATTAAATTGTCATTTATTTAACATTGAAATATTCATTTATTTATCGTCTTACTTAACAAATTATTATTTATATTTGTAATTTTTTAAAATTTATATTTATAAAGATTATTATTATTTTCTTATATTTTTTACGCTTCTTCCCAATCCTATTCGGACGTACTTATCTAATAAATATATTTTCAATAAAATAAATTTATTATTATATATATACAATAGTGTATATATAACTACCTTTCCTGTTCTCAACCGTCCGAATGTACTCACAAACACAAGCAGAATTTCGGTCGTATTTAGCTTTTTTTACAAATGAATAAGCTTCTGAATTAATTGAGTCCACCTCCACCACCAAATTGATTGATTTATTTTTTCCAACAAAATTTTATCCGCTATAAAAAAATAAGTACTTGTACTACGCCGGGTGAGTAACAAATGATTTCCAGCAGCACTTACACTACATGGATGAACAGGATTAATTCACCACCTGGGAAGAGGATGGTACATGCGGATATTCAGGTTCTCCCGCAGTTGTCAATTGTGTTCCTAAACATATTTTACTTCATTCGTTTATTATTATTTTTTATTATTTATATTACTTTTTATATTTTACATTAGTTTTGTTTCTATCATTAAATATTTATTTATTTAGCACTTACATATTCATTTATTGATCGTCTTACTTAACAAATTATTATTTTTTATTTATAATTTTTTAAAATTTATATTTATAAAGATTATTATTATTTTTTACGCTTCTTCCCATTCTTATTCAGACGTACTTATCTAATAAATATATCTGCAATAAAATATATCTATTATTATATATATACAATAGTGTATATATAACTACCTTTCCTGTTCTCAACCGTCCGAATGTACTCACAAACACAAGCAGAAATTCGGTCGTATTTCGCTTTTTGAAAAATGAATAAGCATCTTAATTAATCGAGTCCACCTCCATCACAAAATTTATTTATTTATTTTTTCCAACTAATTGTTATCCGCTATAAAAATAATAACTACTTTTACTACACTGGCTGAGTAACAAATGATTTCCAGCAGCACTTACACTAGATGGATGAACAGGATTACTGCACCACCTGGGAAGAGGATGGTACATACGAATATTCAGGTTCTCCCATAGTTGTCAATTGTGTTCCTAAACACATTTTACTTCATTCGTTTATTATTATTAATTTTTATTATTTATATTACTTTTTATATTTTACATTAGTTTTTTTTTCTATCATTAAATATTTATTTATTTAACATTTACATATTCATTTATTTATCGTCTTACTTAACAAATTATTGTTTTTCATTTATAATTTTTTAAAATTTATATTTATAAAGAATATTATTATTTTTTACGCTTCTTCCCATTCTTATTCGGACGTACTTATCTAATAAATTTATCTGCAATAAAATATATCTATTATTATATATATACAATAATGTATATATAACTACCTTTCCTGTTCTCAACCGTCCGAATGTACTCACAAACACAAGCAGAACTTCGGTCGTATTTCGCTTTTTGAAAAATGAATAAGCATCTTAATTAATCGAGTACACCTCCACCACCAAGTTGATTGATTTATTTTTTCCAACTAAATTTTATCCGCTATAAAAAAATAAGTACTTTTGCTACACCGGGTGAGTAACAAATGATTTCCAGCAGCACTTACACTACATGGATGAACAGGATTACTGCACCACCTGGGAAGAGGATGGTACATACGAATATTCAGGTTCTCCCATAGTTGTCAATTGTGTTCCTAAACACATTTTACTTCATTCGTTTATTATTATTAATTTTTATGATTTATATTACTTTTTATATTTTACATTAGTTTTTTTTTCTATCATTAAATATTTATTTATTTAACATTTACATATTCATTTATTTATCATCTTACTTAACAAATTATTATTTTTTATTTATAATTTTTTTAAATTTATATTTATAAAGAATATTATTATTTTTTACGCTTCTTCCCATTCCTATTCGGACGTACTTATCTAATAAATATATTTGCAATAAAATATATCTATTATTATATATATACAATAGTGTATATATAACTACCTTTCCTGTTCTCAACCGTCCGATTGTACTCACAAACACAAGCAGAAATTCGGTCGTATTTCGCTTTTTGAAAAATGAATAAGCATCTTAATTAATCGAGTCCACCTCCACCACGAAATTGATTGATTTTTTTTTCCAACTAAATTTTATCCGCTATAAAAAAATAAGTACTTGTACTACGCCGGGTGAGTAACGAATGATTTCCAGCAGCACTTACACTACATGGATGAACAGGATTACTGCACCACCTAGGAAGAGGATGGTACATACGAATATTCAGGTTCTCCCGCAGTTGTCAATTGTGTTCCTAAACATATTTTACTTCATTCGTTTATTATTATTTTTTTTATTATTTATATTACTTTTTATATTTTACATTAGTTTTGTTTCTATCATTAAATATTTATTTATTTAGCATTTACATACTCATTTACTTATCGTCTAACTTAACAAATTGTTATTTTTTATTTATAATTTTTTAAAATTTATATTTATAAAGATTATTATTATTTTCTTATAATTTTTACGCTCCTTCCCATTCTTTTTCGGACGTACTTATCTAATAAATATATTTTCAATAAAAGAAATTTATTATTATATATATACAATAGTGCATATATAACTACCTTTCCTGTTCTCAACCGTCCGAATGTACTCACAAACACAAGCAGAATTTCGGTCGTATTTCGCTTTTTTCAAATGAATAAGCTTCTGAATTATTTGCGTCCACCTCCACCACCAAAATTATTGATTTATTTTACCCAACTATTATCCGCTATAAAAATAATAACTACTTGTACTACGCCGAGTGAGCAATAAATGAGTTCCAGCAGCACCTACACTACATGGATGAACAGGATTACTGCACCACCTGGGAAGAGGATGGTACATACGAATTTTCAGGTTCTCCCTTAGTTGTCAATTGTGTTTTAAACACATTTTACTTCATCCTTTTATTATTATTTTTTTATTGTTTATATTACTTTTAATATTTTACATTAGTTTTGTTTCTATCATTAAATATTTATTTATTTAGCATTTACATATTCATTTACTTATCGTCTTACTTAACAAATTGTTATTTTTTATTTATAATTTTTTAAAATTTATATTTATAAATGTTATTATTATTTTCTTATATGTTTTACGCTTCTTCCCACTCTTATTCGGACGTACTTATCTAATAAATATATTTGCAATAAAATATATCTATTATTATATATATACAATAGTGTATATATAACTACCTTTCCTGTTCTCAACCGTCCGAATGTACTCACAAACGCAAGTAGAACTTCAGTCGTCTTTCGCTTTTTGAAAAATGAATAAGCATCTTAATTAATCGAGTCCACCTCCACCACAAAATTGATTTATTTATTTTTTCCAACTAATTGTTATCTGCTATAAAAATAATAACTACTTTTACTACACCGGGTGAGTAACAAATGATTTCCAGCAGCACGTACGCTACATGGATGAACAGGATTACTGCACCACCTGGTAAGAGGATGGTACATACGAATATTCAGGTTCTCCCGCAGTTGTCAATTGTGTTCCTAAACATATTTTACTTCATTCGTTTATTATTATTATTTTTATTATTTATATTACTTTTTATATTTTACATTAGTTTTTTTTCTATCATTAAATATTTATTTATTTAACATTTACATATTCATTTATTGATCGTCTTACTTAACAAATTATTATTTTTTATTTATAATTTTTTAAAATTTATATTTATAAAGATTATTATTAATTTTTACGCTTCTTCCCATTCTTATTCAGACGTACTTATCTAATAAATATATCTGCAATAAAATATATCTATTATTATATATATACAATAGTGTATATATAACTACCTTTCCTGTTCTCAACCGTCCGAATGTACTCACAAACACAAGTAGAACTTCGGTCGTATTTTGCTTTTTGAAAAATGAATAAGCATCTTAATTAATCGAGTCCACCTCCATCACAAAATTTATTTATTTATTTTTTCCAACTAAATTTTATCCGCTATAAAAAAATAAGTACTTGTACTACGCCGGGTGAGTAACAAATGATTTCCAGCAGCACTTACACTACATGGATGAACAGGATTACTGCACCACCTGGGAAGAGGATGGTACATACGAATATTCAGGTTCTCCCTTAGTTGTCAATTGCGTTCCTAAACATATTTTACTTCATTCGTTTATTATTATTACTTTTTATTATTTATATTACTTTTTATATTTTACATTAGTTTTTTTCTATCATTAAATATTTATTTATTTAACATTTACATATTCATTTATTTATCGTCTTACTTAAGAAATTATTATTTTTTATTTATAATTTTTTTAAATTTATATTTATAAAGAATATTATTATTTTTTACGCTTCTTCCCATTCTTATTCGGACGTACTTATCTAATAAATATATCTGCAATAAAATATATCTATTATTATATATATACAATAATGTATATATAACTACCTTTCCTGTTCTCAACCGCCCGAATGTACTCACAAACACAAGCAGAATTTCGGTCGTATTTCGCTTTTTTCAAATGAATAAGCTTCTGAATTAATTGAGTCCACCTCCACCACCAAAATTATTGATTTATTTTACCCAACTATTATCCGCTATAAAAATAATAACTACTTGTACTACGCCGAGTGAGCAATAAATGAGTTCCAGCAGCTCCTACACTACATGGATGAACAGGATTACTGCACCACCTGGGAAGAGGATGGTACATACGAATTTTCAGGTTCTCCCTTAGTTGTCAATTGTGTTTTAAACACATTTTACTTCATCCGTTTATTATTATTTTTTTATTTTTTATATTACTTTTAATATTTTACATTAGTTTTGTTTCTATCATTAAATATTTATTTATTTAGCATTTACATATTCCTTTACTTATCGTCTTACTTAACAAATTGTTATTTTTTATTTATAATTTTTTAAAATTTATATTTATAAATGTTATTATTATTTTCTTATATGTTTTACGCTTCTTCCCACTCTTATTCGGACGTACTTATCTAATAAATATATTTGCAATAAAATATATCTATTATTATATATATACAATAGTGTATATATAACTACCTTTCCTGTTCTCAACCGTCCGAATGTACTCACAAACGCAAGTAGAACTTCAGTCGTCTTTCGCTTTTTGAAAAATGAATAAGCATCTTAATTAATCGAGTCCACCTCCACCACAAAATTGATTTATTTATTTTTTCCAACTAATTGTTATCTGCTATAAAAATAATAACTACTTTTAGTACACCGGGTGAGTAACAAATGATTTCCAGCAGCACTTACGCTACATGGATGAACAGGATTACTGCACCACCTGGGAAGAGGATGGTACATACGAATATTCAGGTTCTCCCGCAGTTGTCAATTGTGTTCCTAAACATATTTTACTTCATTCGTTTATTATTATTTTTTTATTATTTATATTACTTTTTATATTTTACATTAGTTTTATTTCTATCATTAAATATTTATTTATTTAGCACTTACATATTCATTTATTGATCGACTTACTTAACAAATTATTATTTTTTATTTATAATTTTTTAAAATTTATATTTATAAAGATTATTATTAATTTTTACGCTTCTTCCCATTCTTATTCAGACGTACTTATCTAATAAATATATCTGCAATAAAATATATCTATTATTATATATATACAATAGTGTATATATAACTACCTTTCCTGTTCTCAACCGTCCGAATGTACTCACAAACACAAGTAGAACTTCGGTCGTATTTCGCTTTTTGAAAAATGAATAGGCATCTTAATTAATCGAGTCCACCTCCATCACAAAATTTATTTATTTATTTATTCCAACTAATTGTTATCCGCTATAAAAATAATAACTACTTTTACTACACTGGGTGAGTAACAAATGATTTCCAGCAGCACTTACACTACATGGATGAACAGGATTACTGCACCACCTGGGAAGAGGATGGTACATACGAATATTCAGGTTCTCCCGTAGTTGTCAATTGTGTTCCTAAACATATTTTACTTCATTCGTTTATTATTATTTTTTTTATTATTTATATTACTTTTTATATTTTACATTAGTTTTTTTCTATCATTAAATATTTATTTATTTAACATTTACATATTCAGTTATTTATCGTCTTACTTAACAAATTATTATTTTTTATTTATAATTTTTTTAAATTTATATTTATAAAGAATATTATTATTTTTTACGCTTCTTCCCGTTCTTATTCGGACGTACTTATCTAATAAATATATCTGCAATGAAATATATCTATTATTATATATATACAATAATGTATATATAACTACCTTTCCTGTTCTCAACCGTCCGAATGTACTCACAAACACAAGCAGAACTTCGGTCGTATTTCGCTTTTTGAAAAATGAATAAGCATCTTAATTAATCGAGTACGCCTCCACCACCAAGTTGATTGATTTATTTTTTCCAATTAAATTTTATCCGCTATAAAAAAATAAGTACTTGTACTACGCCGGGTGAGTAACAAATGATTTCCAGCAGCACTTACACTACATGGATGAACAGGATTACTGCAATACCTGGGAAGAGGATGATACATACGAATATTCAGGTTCTCCCGCAGTTGTCAATTGTGTTCCTAAACATATTTTACTTCATTCGTTTATTATTATTTTTTTTATTATTTATATTACTTTTTATATTTTACATTAGTTTTGTTTCTATCATTAAATATTTATTTATTTAGCATTTACATACTCATTTACTTATCGTCTAACTTAACAAATTGTTATTTTTTATTTATAATTTTTTAAAATTTATATTTATAAAGATTATTATTATTTTCTTATAATTTTTACGCTTCTTCCCATTCTTTTTCGGACGTACTTATCTAATAAATATATTTTCAATAAAATAAATTTATTACTATATATATACAATAGTGCATATATAACTACATTTCCTGTTCTCAACCGTCCGAATGTACTCACAAACACAAGCAGAATTTCGGTCGTATTTCGCTTTTTTCAAATGAATAAGCTTCTGAATTAATTGAGTCCACCTCCACCACCAAAATTATTGATTTATTTTACCCAACTATTATCCGCTATAAAAATAATAACTACTTTTACTACGCCGAGTGAGCAATAAATGAGTTCCAGCAGCACCTACACTACATGGATGAACAGGATTACTGCACCACCTGGGAAGAGGATGGTACATACGAATTTTCAGGTTCTCCCTTAGTTGTCAATTGTGTTTTAAACACATTTTACTTCATCCGTTTATTATTATTTTTTCATTGTTTATATTACTTTTAATATTTTACATTAGTTTTGTTTCTATCATTAAATATTTATTTATTTAGCATTTACATATTCATTTACTTATCGTCTTACTTAACAAATTGTTATTTTTTATTTATAATTTTTTAAAATTTATATTTATAAATGTTATTATTATTTTCTTATATGTTTTACGCTTCTTCCCACTCTTATTCGGACGTACGTATCTAATAAATATATTTGCAATAAAATATATCTATTATTATATATATACAATAGTGTATATATAACTACCTTTCCTGTTCTCAACCGTCCGAATGTACTCACAAACGCAAGTAGAACTTCAGTCGTATTTCGCTTTTTGAAAAATGAATAAGCATCTTAATTAATCGAGTCCACCTCCACCACAAAATTGATTTATTTATTTTTTCCAACTAATTGTTATCCGCTATAAAAATAATAACTACTTTTACTACACCGGGTGAGTAACAAATGATTTCCAGCAGCACTTACACTACATGGATGAACATGATTACTGCACCACCTGGGAAGAGGATGGTACATACGGATATTCAGGTTCTCCCGTAGTTGTCAATTGTGTTCCTAAACACATTTTACTTCATTCGTTTATTATTATTACTTTTTATTATTTATATTACTTTTTATATTTTACATTAGTTTTTTTTTCTATCATTAAATATTTATTTATTTAACATTTACATATTCATTTATTTATCGTCTTACTTAACAAATTATTATTTTATATTTATAATTTTTTAAAATTTATATTTATAAAGAATATTATTATTTTTTACGCTTCTTCCCATTCTTATTCGGACGTACTTATCTAATAAATATATCTGCAATAAAATATATCTATTATTATATATATGCATTAATGTATATATAACTACCTTTCCTGTTCTCAACCGTCCGAATGTACTCACAAAAACAAGCAGAACTTCGGTCGTATTTCGCTTTTTGAAAAATGAATAAGCATCTTAATTAATCGAGTACACCTCCACCACCAAGTTGATTGATTTATTTTTTCCAACTAAATTTTATCCGCTATAAAAAAATAAGTACTTGTACTACACCGGGAGAGTAACAAATGATTTCCAGCAGCACTTACACTACATGGATGAACAGGATTCCTGCACCACCTGGGAAGAGGATGGTACATACGAATATTCAGGTTCTCCCGCAGTTGTCAATTGTGTTCCTAAACATATTTTACTTCATTCGTTTATTATTTTTTTTTTATTATTTATATTACTTTTTATATTTTACATTAGTTTTGTTTCTATCATTACATATTTATTTATTTAGCATTTACATACTCATTTACTTATCGTCTTACTTAACAAATTTTTATTTTTTATTTATAATTTTTTAAAATTTCTATTTATAAAGATTATTATTATTTTCTTATATGTTTTACGCTTCTTCCCACTCTTATTCGGACGTACTTATCTAATAAATATATTTGCAATAAAATATATCTATTATTATATATATACAATAGTGTATATATAACTACCTTTCCTGTTCTCAACCGTCCGAATGTACTCACAAACACAAGCAGAAATTCGGTCGTATTTCGCTTTTTGAAAAATGAATAAGCATCTTAATTAATCGAGTCCACCTCCATCACAAAATTTATTTATTTATTTTTTCCAACTAATTGTTATCCGCTATAAAAATAATAACTACTTTTACTACACTGGCTGAGTAACAAATGATTTCCAGCAGCACTTACACTAGATGGATGAACAGGATTACTGCACCACCTGGGAAGAGGATGGTACATACGAATATTCAGGTTCTCCCGCAGTTGTCAATTGTGTTCCTAAACATATTTTACTTCATTCGTTTATTATTATTTTTTTTATTATTTATATTACTTTTTATATTTTACATTAGTTTTGTTTCTATCATTAAATATTTATTTATTTAGCATTGAAATATTCATTTTTTTTATCGTCTTACTTAAAAAATTATTATTTTTATTTATATATATTTTTAATTTATATTTATAAAGATTATTATTATTTTCTTATATTTTTTACGCTTCTTCCCATTCTTATTCGGACGTACTTATCTAATGAATATATTTTCAATAAAATATATCTATTATTATATATATACAATAGTGTATATATAACTACCTTTCCTGTTCTCAACCGTCCGAATGTACTCACAAACAGAAGCAGAATTTCGGTCGTATTTCGCTTTTTTCACAAATGTATAAGCTTCGGAATTAATTGAGTCCACCTCCACCACCAAATTGATTGATTTATTTTTTCCAACAAAATTTTATCCGCGATAAAAATAATAACTACTTGTACTACGCCGGTTGAGTAATAAATGATTTCCGGCAGCACTTACAATACATGGATGAACAGGATTACTGCACCACCTGGGAATATGATGGTACATACGAATATTCAGGTTCTCCCGTAGTTGTCAATTGTGTTCCTAAACATATTTTACTTCATTCGTTTATTATTATTATTTGTATTATTTATATTACTTTTTATATTTTACATTAGTTTTTTTTCTATCATTAAATTGTCATTTATTTAACATTGAAATATTCATTTATTTATCGTCTTACTTAACAAATTATTATTTTTATTTGTAATTTTTTAAAATTTATATTTATAAAGATTATTATTATTTTCTTATATTTTTTACGCTTCTTCCCAATCCTATTCGGACGTACTTATCTAATAAATATATTTTCAATAAAATAAATTTATTATTATATATATACAATAGTGTATATATAACTACCTTTCCTGTTCTCAACCGTCCGAATGTACTCACAAACACAAGCAGAATTTCGGTCGTATTTAGCTTTTTTTACAAATGAATAAGCTTCTGAATTAATTGAGTCCACCTCCACCACCAAATTGATTGATTTATTTTTTCCAACAAAATTTTATCCGCTATAAAAAAATAAGTACTTGTACTACGCCGGGTGAGTAACAAATGATTTCCAGCAGCACTTACACTACATGGATGAACAGGATTAATTCACCACCTGGGAAGAGGATGGTACATGCGGATATTCAGGTTCTCCCGCAGTTGTCAATTGTGTTCCTAAACATATTTTACTTCATTCGTTTATTATTATTTTTTATTATTTATATTACTTTTTATATTTTACATTAGTTTTGTTTCTATCATTAAATATTTATTTATTTAGCACTTACATATTCATTTATTGATCGTCTTACTTAACAAATTATTATTTTTTATTTATAATTTTTTAAAATTTATATTTATAAAGATTATTATTATTTTTTACGCTTCTTCCCATTCTTATTCAGACGTACTTATCTAATAAATATATCTGCAATAAAATATATCTATTATTATATATATACAATAGTGTATATATAACTACCTTTCCTGTTCTCAACCGTCCGAATGTACTCACAAACACAAGCAGAAATTCGGTCGTATTTCGCTTTTTGAAAAATGAATAAGCATCTTAATTAATCGAGTCCACCTCCATCACAAAATTTATTTATTTATTTTTTCCAACTAATTGTTATCCGCTATAAAAATAATAACTACTTTTACTACACTGGCTGAGTAACAAATGATTTCCAGCAGCACTTACACTAGATGGATGAACAGGATTACTGCACCACCTGGGAAGAGTATGGTACATACGAATATTCAGGTTCTCCCATAGTTGTCAATTGTGTTCCTAAACACATTTTACTTCATTCGTTTATTATTATTAATTTTTATTATTTATATTACTTTTTATATTTTACATTAGTTTTTTTTTCTATCATTAAATATTTATTTATTTAACATTTACATATTCATTTATTTATCGTCTTACTTAACAAATTATTATTTTTCATTTATAATTTTTTAAAATTTATATTTATAAAGAATATTATTATTTTTTACGCTTCTTCCCATTCTTATTCGGACGTACTTATCTAATAAATTTATCTGCAATAAAATATATCTATTATTATATATATACAATAATGTATATATAACTACCTTTCCTGTTCTCAACCGTCCGAATGTACTCACAAACACAAGCAGAACTTCGGTCGTATTTCGCTTTTTGAAAAATGAATAAGCATCTTAATTAATCGAGTACACCTCCACCACCAAGTTGATTGATTTATCTTTTCCAACTAAATTTTATCCGCTATAAAAAAATAAGTACTTTTACTACACAGGGTGAGTAACAAATGATTTCCAGCAGCACTTACACTACATGGATGAACAGGATTACTGCACCACCTGGGAAGAGGATGGTACATACGAATATTCAGGTTCTCCCATAGTTGTCAATTGTGTTCCTAAACACATTTTACTTCATTCGTTTATTATTATTAATTTTTATGATTTATATTACTTTTTATATTTTACATTAGTTTTTTTTTCTATCATTAAATATTTATTTATTTAACATTTACATATTCATTTATTTATCATCTTACTTAACAAATTATTATTTTTTATTTATAATTTTTTAAAATTTATATTTATAAAGAATATTATTATTTTTTACGCTTTTCCCATTCTTATTCGGACGTACTTATCTAATAAATATATCTGCTATAAAATATATCTATTATTATATATATACAATAATGTATATATAACTACCTTTCCTGTTCTCAACCGTCCGAATGTACTCACAAACACAAGCAGAACTTCGGTCGTATTTCGCTTTTTGAAAAATGAATAAGCATCTTAATTAATCGAGTACACCTCCACCACCAAGTTGATTGATTTATTTTTTCCAACTAAATTTTATCCGCTATAAAAAAATAAGTACTTGTACTACACCGGGTGAGTAACAAATGATTTCCAGCAGCACTTACACTACATGGATGAACAGGATTACTGCACCACCTGGGAAGAGGATGGTACATACGAATATTCAGGTTCTCCCGCAGTTGTCAATTGTGTTCCTAAACATATTTTACTTCATTCGTTTATTATTATTTTTTTTATTATTTATATTACTTTTTATATTTTACATTAGTTTTGTTTCTATCATTGAATATTTATTTATTTAGCATTTACATATTCATTTACTTATCGTCTTACTTAACAAATTGTTATTTTTTATTTATAATTTTTTAAAATTTATATTTATAAAGATTATTATTATTTTCTTATATGTTTTACGCTTCTTCCCACTCTTATTCGGACGTACTTATCTAATAAATATATTTGCAATAAAATATATCTATTATTATATATATACAATAGTGTATATATAACTACCTTTCCTGTTCTCAACCGTCCGATTGTACTCACAAACACAAGCAGAAATTCGGTCGTATTTCGCTTTTTGAAAAATGAATAAGCATCTTAATTAATCGAGTACAACTCCACCACCAAGTTGATTGATTTATTTTTTCCAACTAAATTTTATCCGCTATAAAAAAATAAGTACTTGTACTACGCCGGGTGAGTAACGAATGATTTCCAGCAGCACTTACACTACATGGATGAACAGGATTACTGCACCACCTAGGAAGAGGATGGTACATACGAATATTCAGGTTCTCCCGCAGTTGTCAATTGTGTTCCTAAACATATTTTACTTCATTCGTTTATTATTATTATTTTTATTATTTATATTACTTTTTATATTTTACATTAGTTTTGTTTCTATCATTAAATATTTATTTATTTAACATTGAAATATTCATTTTTTTTATCGTCTTACTTAAAAAATTATTATTTTTATTTATATATATTTTTAATTTATATTTATAAAGATTATTATTATTTTCTTATATTTTTTACGCTTCTTCCCATTCTTATTCGGACGTACTTATCTAATGAATATATTTTCAATAAAATATATCTATTATTATATATATACAATAGTGTATATATAACTACCTTTCCTGTTCTCAACCGTCCGAATGTACTCACAAACAGAAGCAGAATTTCGGTCGTATTTCGCTTTTTTTACAAATGAATAAGCTTCGGAATTAATTGAGTCCACCTCCACCACCAAATTGATTGATTTATTTTTTCCAACAAAATTTTATCCGCGATAAAAATAATAACTACTTGTACTACGCCGGTTGAGTAATAAATGATTTCCGGCAGCACTTACAATACATGGATGAACAGGATTACTGCACCACCTGGGAATATGATGGTACATACGAATATTCAGGTTCTCCCGTAGTTGTCAATTGTGTTCCTAAACATATTTTACTTCATTCGTTTATTATTATTATTTGTATTATTTATATTACTTTTTATATTTTACATTAGTTTTTTTTCTATCATTAAATTGTTATTTATTTAACATTGAAATATTCATTTATTTATCGTCTTACTTAACAAATTATTATTTTTATTTGTAATTTTTTAAAATTTATATTTATAAAGATTATTATTATTTTCTTATATTTTTTACGCTTCTTCCCAATCCTATTCGGACGTACTTATCTAATAAATATATTTTCAATAAAATAAATTTATTATTATATATATACAATAGTGTATATATAACTACCTTTCCTGTTCTCAACCGTCCGAATGTACTCACAAACACAAGCAGAATTTCGGTCGTATTTAGCTTTTTTTACAAATGAATAAGCTTCTGAATTAATTGAGTCCACCTCCACCACCAAATTGATTGATTTATTTTTTCCAACAAAATTTTATCCGCTATAAAAAAATAAGTACTTGTACTACGCCGGGTGAGTAACAAATGATTTCCAGCAGCACTTACACTACATGGATGAACAGGATTAATTCACCACCTGGGAAGAGGATGGTACATGCGGATATTCAGGTTCTCCCGCAGTTGTCAATTGTGTTCCTAAACATATTTTACTTCATTCGTTTATTATTATTTTTTATTATTTATATTACTTTTTATATTTTACATTAGTTTTGTTTCTATCATTAAATATTTATTTATTTAGCACTTACATATTCATTTATTGATCGTCTTACTTAACAAATTATTATTTTTTATTTATAATTTTTTAAAATTTATATTTATAAAGATTATTATTATTTTTTACGCTTCTTCCCATTCTTATTCAGACGTACTTATCTAATAAATATATCTGCAATAAAATATATCTATTATTATATATATACAATAGTGTATATATAACTACCTTTCCTGTTCTCAACCGTCCGAATGTACTCACAAACACAAGTAGAACTTCGGTCGTATTTCGCTTTTTGGAAAATGAATAAGCATCTTAATTAATTGAGTCCACCTCCATCACAAAATTTATTTATTTATTTTTTCCAACTAATTGTTATCCGCTATAAAAATAATAACTACTTTTACTACGCCGGGTGAGTAATAAATGATTTCCAGCAGCACTTACACTACATGGATGAACAGGATTACTGCACCACCTGGGAATAGGATGGTACATACGAATATTCAGGTTCTCCCGTAGTTGTCAATTGTGTTCCTAAACATATTTTACTTCATTCGTTTATTATTATTATTTGTATTATTTATATTACTTTTTATATTTTACATTAGTTTTTTTTCTATCATTAAATTTTTATTTATTTAACATTGAAATATTCATTTATTTATCGTCTTACTTAACAAATTATTATTTTTATTTGTAATTTTTTAAAATTTATATTTATAAAGATTATTATTATTTTCTTATATTTTTTACGCTTCTTCCCAATCCTATTCGGACGTACTTATCTAATAAATATATTTGCAATAAAATATATCTATTATTATATATATACAATAGTGTATATATAACTACCTTTCCTGTTCTCAACCGTCCGAATGTACTCACAAACACAAGCAGAATTTCGGTCGTATTTCGCTTTTTTACAAATGAATAAGCTTCTGAATTAATTGAGTCCACCTCCAACACCAAAATGATTGATTTATTTTACCCAACTATTATCCGCTATAAAAATAATAACTACTTGTACTACGCAGAGTGAGCAATAAATGAGTTCCAGCAGCGCCTACACTACATGGATGAACAGGATTACTGCACCACCTGGGTAGAGGATGGTACATACGAATGTTCAGGTTCTCCCTTAATTGTCAATTGTGTTCCTAAACACATTTTACTTTATGCGTTTATTATTATTTTTTATTGTTTATATTACTTTTTATATTTTACATTAGTTTTGTTTCTATCATTAAATATTTATTTATTTATCATTTACATATTCATTTACTTATCGTCTTACTTAACAAATTGTAATTTTTTATTTATAATTTTTTAAAATTTATATTTATAAAGATTATTATTATTTTCTTATATGTTTTACGCTTCTTCCCACTCTTATTCGGACGTACTTATCTAATAAATATATTTCCAATAAAATATATCTATTATTATATATATACAATAGTGTATATATAACTACCTTTCCTGTTCTCAACCGTCCGAATGTACTCACAAACACAAGTAGAACTTCGATCGTATTTCGCTTTTTGAAAAATGAATAAGCATCTTAATTAATGGAGTACACCTCCACCACCAAGTTCATTGATTTATTTTTCCAACTAAATTTTATCCGCTATAAAAAAATAAGTACTTGTACTACGCCGGGTGAGTAACAAATGATTTCCAGCAGCACTTACACTACATGGATGAACAGGATTACTGCACCACCTGGGAAGAGGATGGTACATACGAATATTCAGGTTCTCCCGCAGTTGTCAATTGTGTTCCTAAACATATTTTACTTCATTCGTTTATTATTATTTTTTTATTATTTATATTACTTTTTATATTTTACATTAGTTTTGTTTCTATCATTAAATATTTATTTATTTAACATTTACATATTCATTTATTTATCGTCTTACTTAACAAATTATTATTTTTTATTTACAATTTTTTTAAATTTATATTTATAAAGATTATTATTATTCTTTATGCTTCTTCCCATTCGTTTTCGGACGTACTTATCTAATAAATATATTTTCAATAAAATAAATTTATTATTATATATATACAATAGTGTATATATAACAACCTTTCCTGTTCTCAACCGTCCGAATGTACTCACAAACACAAGCAGAATTTCGGTCGTATTTCGCTTTTTGAAAAATGAATAAGCATCTTAATTAATCGAGTACACCTCCACCACCAAGTTGATTGATTTATTTTTTCCAACTAAATTTTATCCGCTATAAAAAAAATAAGTACTTGTACTACGCCGGGTGAGTAACAAATGATTTCCAGCAGCACTTACACTACATGGATGAACAGGGTTACTGCACCACCTAGGAAGAGGATGGTACATACGAATATTCAGGTTCTCCCGCAGTTGTCAATTGTGTTCCTAAACATATTTTACTTCATTCGCTTATTATTATTATTTTTATTATTTATATTAATTTTTATATTTTACATTAGTTTTGTTTCTATCATTAAATATTTATTTATTTAGCACTTACATATTCATTTATTGATCGTCTTATTAACAAATTATTATTTTTTATTTATAATTTTTTTAAATTTATATTTATAAAGATTATTGTTATTTTTTACGCTTCTTCCCATTCTTATTCAGACGTACTTATCTAATAAATATATCTGCAATAAAATATATCTATTATTATATATATACAATAGTGCATATATAACTACCTTTCCTGTTCTCAACCGTCCGAATGTACTCACAAACACAAGCAGAATTTCGGTCGTATTTCGCTTTTTTGCAAATGAATAAGCTTCTGAATTAATTGAGTCCTCCTCCACCACCAAAATGATTGATTTATTTTACACAATTATTATCCGCTATAAAAATAATAACTAGTTCCCGTAAGGCATGATGACGTCACAGCGACGTCGCTGAGAAGTCACACTGTGACTTTGTGACCGTCGATGTGACGTCACGTGACATCGATGTGAAGTCATGGTGACTACAATGTGAAGTCGTTATGGCCGTTTTTAGAGCTTGTTTGTGACGTCCCATTGTGACCACTTTGTGAAGTCACGATGTGACAAATTTGTGAAAAATGTGTCCTTTGTGACTATTTTGGCTATAACTCTGTGACGAACTTGTGACGAAAGCGACATTGCTTTGAAGTCGCATTGTGACCAATTTGTGAAATATATGTGCCATTTGTGACGAAATTGTCATTAACACTGGATGATTCTGTTTCGATTTAACTTCTTTTGAAGATTTTCTAACAATTTAAAGGAACAGGATCGTTTGAAATTATTATTACTGCACGCGATCTTTCTGTTAGAATTGGTTTGGAATACTAAAATCGTATACTCACAATTTATGAATAAATACTGTATAAGATGTATAAATAGTCATATACAATCATAGCTGCCAACTTATACGGATTTTTGCTACCACTAAAATTTAACAGAAATTTCTGCCTTATTTAATTATCAAAATTCACTGCAATTCGGCGATTGAATTAGGGAAAATGTTTGAATTAATTTTAGTGGTAGCAAAAATCCGTACAAGTTGGCAGCTATGTACAATATACAGACTTTGTTCTAAATTAAAGTTAAAAATTTAATTTCCCTCACTTGCCTTACAACTGTAACAGATTTTATTGTTTTCAATATTTGATGAATGTTGCCTTTGAAAAATATTTATGCATTCCCCTCACACACACATGCTAAAAACACCACAGCTTTAATTGTATTTATAACATACACACAGTGACTATTTTCTGTTGCTGTGGTGGGCAAGGCGAAAAGTAAAAAAAAAAAGTTTTTGTTTCTCTCATTTTGTAGAAGGTTATTGCAAACTGTTTTGCCATTAAGTATTTTTGCACTCTCTTTAAAAGCTTTTACTCACGTTAACACCCAAAGGTATCAGCACATATGTAAAACTGTACAGTTTGCCAATATTTCTGACCAATAACGCTGATGTTCAAGCAAAATTATCTTTTATTGTAATTTTTCCAGTTGAGTGAAAAAGTGTCCAGGTCAGGATTCGAACTAGGGCCCAATGGCGTAAGCTGCCAATGTTCTATCAACTGTCAACTGAGCTATTCTGGATAAATCTAACGCACACAATTCACCCAGTGAATATGAATATGTACTTATTATTATTACACAACTTTATATAATAATACTTTAATTATTTTACATACTACCCGTATGAATAACACATACTACTCATATAAGTACATAATAATAGTTCTCTGGATGAAATTTGTCCGGAATGGCTCAGTTAGCAGAGCATGGGCAGCATACGTCAAAGGTCTCTGGTTGGAATCCTGACTTGAACACTTTTTCACTCAGTTAGAGATATTAAATCTTTGTTGATTAATTTACCAATTAGAATCATCCTATTAAAGTTAATATAGAAATATATTTTGATAAAACTACGTGTATTATTTGCGCAATATTTCCAACATACAGATTTTAGTTGAAAATCTTGAGTATAAATGAAGACGATGCAACTACTTCTGCCATTACGCTTTGGTACTTCCTTATTATAGTGGTCTGTGCATGTACGATTACGCCAAGGTTTCAGTTGCGATTTAGCCAAAGTCATAGTTTAAATTATATACGTATATATATATATATATATTATGTGCAGGTCTTATATATGTTTTATATGTCATATAAGGTAGATGAGTAATGGACACCCTTAAGGAATTTCTTTAAAACTATAATTAATACCTATAATTTTTATATTCCAGTTTTTCCAGTATTATATTAATATATCAATAATATTTAACTATTCTCATACTCTCATTTCCCAATATTAATCAAAATTTTATTGTAAATAACAGAAATATATCAAAATACCCACAATTCCAGTCATGGACACTCCAGAAAATATAGTACATATAATTGTTTTTATGACTGTATTTAGAATCAGAATTTATCGAAAGCATACTAACTAATGAAACAAAATAGTTATTTTCAAATAAATTTAACAATTAAGTTATCATTAATTAACAAAATATATGTGATAATTATTCACTGTTTAAATAAATTATTGTGATTATTACAAAATCAATTTTTTAATTATTTTAGATAGATGGTTTAAAATAATAAATGACAGGGAATTACAGTTGTCAAATTTTAGAGACAGTGGTGGATTTAGGAAGGTAATTCAAAAAAATCTGAAAAAAAAAAAAACGTTTTGGAATATTAGTGCATAAATTCGTATATTTACCATTATTTTTAACAGTGAAACACCCCGAAACTACTTGATATATTACTTGCAGTAATTAATATTATATATATGAAAGAAATAATACTGCAGGTTGAATGTTTTAAATATTAAATAAAATAATTTCAAAATAAAAGTTCAGAACTGATGTTTGAGGTCACTGATCCGCAGATTTACTAGTTTCATTTACTACTATAAGTATAAATTTAATTACTAATATGGGATTTATATATTTTTTTATTTAATTATTTTATTTATTTATTTATTTATTTATTTATTTTGGTCAGAGAAGAATGAAAAACGTTTAAGACAGGAAATAATAAGTATATTTTTAACAACTTCTGTAACTTTTTTTTTAATGGGTAGAAATTGAGCACTTCTTTCCCCTATGTCCTTAAACAATATTCTCTGATTCCTAATTTGTTTTATTTATTACCAGATTATAAAATATTTTTTAGCAAAGTTATATAAAATGTGTTATTACATTCTGGTAAGTGCAATATAAATTATTAAATTTGATTACTTAGGTTTTCAGTTTTGTCAAAACATTTTTATCTACTATGAACATTACTTAAATTGCATTTTTAGCAATGTCTACATGGGATGTCCATACTGTACATTGAGTAATTAAACGTTTCAAAGTTTTCTATTACTACCAAAACAAAAACATGGAAGTTTTGTAAGAAAATAAAGAATATATAAAATTATTAAGTGAATTAAGCTTTTAACAGGTTCATTAAGATTTTCACTGAAAAACAGTAGAACTTCGAAACATTATTTTCTGCTTCCTTATTGCTTTGATTAAGAGTATGCCATCCATAACCCAGTTTATAAAACATGCAAGAGGGAGTTATGAAAAAAATAATAAAAGCTAAATTTTTATTGGTTATTTTTTTAGAAACCAAAAACATTCAAGGGTGTCAATTACTGGAAGGGTATCCATTACTTTCACACCTATCCTGTATAACATTCATGTGTTTTATTATGTGATATGCTTCATATATGCCTTATACACATGTCACATATATATGTCATATGACTAAAATTTTGTCATATACATCATAAAATGTTATGCAAGTAAATTTTATATTGATTTCAATCAAAGAACTAATTTAAGCACTATTTAAAGTTGAAATTACTAGGATGTTAGAATAAATCATTTTAAGCATATACAAATCCAAAATTAAGTATAAAAAATTATTGGCTAAAAGGTATCTTTTTTTTATATTTGCAATAAACAGAAAATTACCATACTTCTCATAATACTGTCAATTTTCTAACACAAACTTGTAAAGAATACGAATGTACCTTACAAAAATATTTTTGTGGGCATCACCAGCCTTTTTAATATTATAAAATTTAAGAAGTTGCTTTTAGCAATAACGATGTGAAACTGCTCAAAAGATAAATAAAATTTTGATGTGGAAGATTCCGTATCGCTGAGCAGATATCCATTTTTTATTATATAAAAACATGCAATGCAAATTATTTCAGAACATTACTTAACGCAAAATTAAAAATTTAAGTTTGCAAACACTTTTATTCTATAAAAGGTTTTTTATTCAGTAATTTAATTAGCTTTAAATGTTTATGAATTATGTGAATTGTTGATTATATATATTTTTTAATTTACGAAAATGTGATTTTAACCAGATAATTTTAAAAAGGAAAATAAATGCGATTAAACTGCAATTTAAAATAATGGTTTTAACCATCTGATTAAAATCGTTGACGTACTATTTTTTCTTTCAACTATTCAAAATAAACATTAAATTTATTACATTTTATTGAATAGATAAAAGTTAAATTGATGGCATCTATTACTTTATAACATGTTTTTTATGTGAAATTAACTCAAATCATAATAAAAGAAAGCAGAAAAAATCATTTTTTCTTACCCATTTCTTGTTGACATCGTCTTCTATATTTCCATTATGGTAATCCAAAAAGCGAAAGTTCTTAAAGTCGAAAGTCGAAGAATTATATCCGAATACTAGACGCAATGACATTGACCAGCTGAGATTAACCGGTCACTGCACATTGTACTTTTTCGGACTGATTTTTATGTAAAATATTTCTTGACCGCGTTCCTGTATAACTTTTGTAGAATTTAAAAAACCAGTGCCAACTACACACATTCATAAAAGAGCTACTGTTTCCAGCTGCTGCCACTATTCAAAAGAATAAATACACTGTTTCCTCTTGTTATCGTCTGCAGAAAACAAAATTCGCGGGCAGATGGTTTTATTTGTTATTGTAGATTTGCAAGTTAAATGCGTAATACATTTATAAAAGTGTGGCTAATTAAAATGTTCTGTTTGATTTCTTTTTTGTGTGTGTGTGTGTGTGTGCATTTCATTTTAGCTTTCAATCAATTTGAAATCAATTCAAGTAAAAATGGACTGTCTCTTTTTTGTAAATTATAAAAATTGTATTAGTCATAATTAGAGTATATAAAATAAAACATTATTGAAATTTCTACTGTATATAAAACCAATTTAATGGACAATAAAGAAAAAGTTTATATCACATGTAATAAATACCAAATATGTTCCAAAAAAAAAAAAAAAAAAAGATTATCGGGCAAAGAAAGCTTTTTTTTTCTTTATAATCTTTTATTTTTTTCTGTATTAATTTCCTGTAGAATAAATCAGCGTGGACAATAACTATTTTTTAAAGGAATTTCTGGGGGAAAAAATTAAAATATGAATAAATATGTCATGCGTTTTGGATATATTTTGTATATTTTATTATATATTCAGAAAATGTTAAATTTGTTTTAAAAAAGTCAGAAACAAATAGCAACATTTATTTTTAAATAGTGACTTAAACTAGTTAAACATTAACAGAAAAGGAGAATATTATAGAAAGTATAAAAGTGAATTTATTTATTATAATAAAGTATACTACAAAATCAATCCGATCCAAACTCCAAAATGCATTAAGACGGCCTGTTTAAAATATGTCTCTTCATTTTTAAAGTTTTCCTAAATTCATATTTTTGTCACCCTGTGAGTTTACAATATGGAGGATTTTTCGCCACATATGTGACGTGACGTATGTTACATGCAGTGACATGACAGTGACGTCACAAAAAATTTTTTAATTGCCGATTTTACAGTAAATAACATGTTTTAAAGAGCTTTTGTAATTTTTTTAAGTTTCCTAAGAAGTTCACATCTCGGTCACAATGTGACATAACTGAGTGGTGGCATTTTGGTCACAGATGTGACGTGACCACAGTGACTTACAGCGACGTCACAATGACGTCACTGTGACCATGCATGCTATGAGGGTTGTACTACGCCGAGTGAGCAATAAATGAGTTCCAGCAGCACCTACACTACATGGATGAACAGGATTACTGCACAACCTGGGAAGAGGATGGTACATACGAATATTCAGGTTCTCCCGTAGTTGTCAATTGTGTTCCTAAACATATTTTACTTCATTCGTTTATTATTATTACTTTTTATTATTTATATTACTTTTTATATATTACATTAGTTTTGTTTCTATCATTAAATATTTATTTATTTAACATTGAAATATTCATTTATTTATCGTCTTACTTAACAAATTATTATTTTTATTTATATATTTTTTTAATTTATATTTATAAAGATTATTATTATTTTCTTATATTTTTTACGCTTCTTCCCATTCTTATTCGGACGTACTTATCTAATGAATATATTTTCAATAAAATATATCTACATATACTACTTATACTACGCCGGGTGAGTAACAAATGATTTCCAGCAGCACTTACATGGATGAACAGGATTACTGCACCACCTGGGAAGAGGATGGTACATACGAATGTTCAGGTTCTCCCGCAGTTGTCAATTGTGTTCCTAAACATATTTTACTTCATTCGTTTATTATTATTTTTTTTATTATTTATATTAATTTTTATATTTTACATTAGTTTTGTTTCTATCATTAAATATTTATTTATTTAGCACTTACATATTCATTTATTGATCGCCTTACTTAACAAATTATTATTTTTTATTTATAAATTTTTAAATTTATATTTAAAAAGGTTATTATTATTTTCTTATAATTTTTACGCTTCTTCCCATTCTTTTTCGGACGTACTTATCTTATAAATATATTTTCAATAATATAAATTTATTATTATATATAAACAATAGTTAATATATAACTACCTTTCCTGTTCTCAACCGTCCGAATGTACTCACAAACACAAGCGGCAATTTCGGTCGTATTTCGCTTTTTTACAAATGAATAAGCTTCTGAATTAATTGAGTCCACCTCCAACACCAAAATGATTGATTTATTTTACCCAACTATTATCCGCTATAAAAATAATAACTACTTGTACTACGCCGAGTGAGCAATAAATGAGTTCCAGCAGCGCCTACACTACATGGATGAACAGGGTTACTGCACCACCTGGGTAGAGGATGGTACATATGAATGTTCAGGTTCTCCCTTAGTTGTCAATTGCGTTCCTAAACACATTTTACTTCATCTGTTTATTATTATTTTATTATTGTTTATATTACTTTTTATATTTTACATTAGTTTTGTTTCTATCATTAAATATTTAGTTATTTAACATTGAAATATTCATTTATTTATCGTCTCACTTAACAAATTATTATTTTTATTTATATATTTTTTTAATTTATATTTATAAAGATTATTATTATTCGCTTCGTCCCATTCTTATTCGGACGTACTTATCTAATGAATATATTTTCAATGAAATATATCTATTATTATATATATACAATAGTGTATATATAATTACCTTTCCTGTTCTCAACCGTCCGAATGTACTCACAAACACAAGCAGAACTTCGGTCGTATTTCGCTTTTTGAAAAATGAATAAGCATCTTAATTAATCGAGTCCACCTCTACCACCAAATTCATAGATTTATTTTTTCCAACTAAATTTTATCCGCTATAAAAATAATAACTACTTGTACTACGCCGGGTGAGTAACAAATGATTTCCAGCAGCACTTACATGGATGAACAGGATTACTGCACCACCTGGGAAGAGGATGGTACATACGAATATTCAGGTTCTCCCGTAGTTGTGAATTGTGTTCCTAAACATATATTACTTCATTCGTATATAATTATTTTTTTTATTATTTGTATAACATTGTATATTTTACATTAGTTTTGTTTCTATCATTAAATATTAATTTATTTAACATTTACATATTCATTTACTTATCGTCTTACTTAACAAATTGTTATTTTTTATTTATAATTTTTTAAAATTTATATTTATAAAGATTATTATTATTTTCTTATATGTTTTACGCTTTTTCCCATTGTTATTCGGACGTACTTATCTAATAAATATATTTTCAATAAAATAAATTTATTATTAAATATATACAATAGTGCATATATAACTACCTTTCCTGTTCTCAACCGTCCGAATGTACTCACAAACACATGCAGAATTTCGGTCGTATTTCGCTTTTTTACAAATGAATAAGCTTCTGAATTGAGTCCACCTCCACCACCAAAATGATTGATTTATTTTACCCAACTAATTATTATCCGCTATAAAAATAATAACTACTTGTACTACGCCGAGTGAGAAATAAATGAGTTCCAGCAGCACCTACACTACATGGATGAACAGGATTACTGCACCACCTGGGAAGAGGATGGCACATACGAATGTTCAGGTTCTCCCATAGTTGTCAATTGTGTTCCTAAACACATTTTACTTCATCCGTTTATTATTATTTTTTTGATTGTTTATATTACTTTTTATATTTTACATTAGTTTTTTTTCTATCATTAAATATTTATTTATTTAGCACTTACATATTCATTTATTTATCGTCTTACTTAACAAATTATTATTTTTTATTTATAATTTTTTTTAATTTATATTTATAAAGATTATTATTATTTTTTACGCTTCTTCCCATTCTTATTCGGACGTACTTATCTAATAAATATATCTGCAATAAAATATATCTATTATTATATATATACAATAGTGTATATATAAGTACCTTTCCTGTTCTCAACCGTCCGAATGTACTCACAAACACAAGCAGAACTTTGGTCGTATTTCGCTTTTTGAAAAATGAATAAGCATCTTAATTAATCGAGTACACCTCCACCACCAAGTTGATTGATTTATTTTTTCCAACTAAATTTTATCCGCTATAAAAAAAATAAGTACTAGTACTACGCCGGGTGAGTAACAAAAGATTTCCAGCAGCACTTACACTACATGGATGAACAGGATTACTGCACCACCTGGGAAGAGGATGGTACATACGAATATTCAGGTTCTCCCGCAGTTGTCAATTGTGTTCCTAAACATATTTTACTTCATTTGTTTATTATTATTTTTTTTATTATTTATATTACTTTTTATATTTTACATTAGTTTTGTTTCTATCATTAAATATTTATTTATTTAGCACTTACATATTCATTTATTGATCGTCTTACTTAACAAATTATTATTTTTTATTTATAATTTTTTAAATTTATTTTTATAAAGATTATTATTATTTTCTTATAATTTTTACGCTTCTTCCCATTCTTTTTTGGACGTACTTATCTAATAAATATATTTTCAATAAAATAAAATTAATATTATATATATACAATAGTGCATATAAAACTACCTTTCCTGTTCTCAACCGTCCGAATGTACTCACAAACACAAGCAGAATTTTGGTCGTATTTCGCTTTTTTACAAATGAATAAGCTTCTGAATTAATTGAGTCCACCTCCACCACCAAAATTATTGATTTATTTTACCCAACTATTATCCGCTATAAAAATAATAACTACTTGTACTACGCCGAGTGAGCAATAAGTGAGTTCCAGCAGCACCTACACTACATGGATGAACAGGATTACTGCACCACCTGGGAAGAGGTTGGTACATACGAATGTTCAGGTTCTCCCTTAGTTGTCAATTGTGTTCCTAAACACATTTTACTTCATTTTTATTATTTTTTTTTATTGTTTATATTACTTTTTATATTTTACATTAGTTTTTTTTCTATCATTAAATATTTATTTATTTAGCATTTACATATTCATTTACTTATCGTCTTACTTAACAAACTGTTATTTTTTATTTATAATTTTGTAAAATTTATATTTATAAAGATTATGATTATTTTCTTATATGTTTAACGCTTCTTCCCACCCTTATTCGGACGTACTTATCTAATAAATATATTTGCAATAAAATATATCCATTATTATATATATAGAATAGTGCATATATAACTACCTTTCCTGTTCTCAACCGTTCGAATGTACTCACAAACACAAGCAGGATTTCGGTCGTATTTCGCTTTTTGAAAAATGAATAAGCATCTTAATGAATCGGGTCCACCTCCACCACAAAATTGATTTATTTATTTTTTCCAACTAATTGTTATCCGCTATAAAAATAATAACTACTTTTACTACACCGGGTGAGTAACAAATGATTTCCAGCAGCACTTACACTACATGGATGAACAGGATTACTGCACCACCTGGGAAGAGAATGGTGCATACGAATAGTCAGGTTCTCCCGTAGTTGTCAATTGTGTTCCTAAACATATTTTACTTCATTCGTTTATTATTATTACTTTTTATTATTTATATTACTTTTTATATTTTACATTAGTTTTGTTTCTATCATTAAATATTTAGTTATTTAACATTGAAATATTCATTTATTTATCGTCTCACTTAACAAATTATTATTTTTATTTATATATTTTTTAATTTATATTTATAAAGATTATTATTATTTTCTTATATTTTTTACGCTTCTTCCCATTCTTATTCGGACGTACTTATCTAATGAATATATTTTCAATAAAATATATCTATTATTATACATATACAATAGTGTATATATAATTACCTTTCCTGTTCTCAACCGTCCGAATGTACTCACAAACACAAGCAGAATTTTGGTCGTATTTCGCTTTTTTACAAATGAATAAGCTTCTGAATTAATTGAGTCCACCTCCACCACCAAAATTATTGATTTATTTTACCCAACTATTATCCGCTATAAAAATAATAACTACTTGTACTACGCCGAGTGAGCAATAAGTGAGTTCCAGCAGCACCTACACTACATGGATGAACAGGATTACTGCACCACCTGGGAAGAGGATGGTACATACGAATATTCAGGTTCTCCCGTAGTTGTGAATTGTGTTCCTAAACATATTTTACTTCATTCGTATATAATTATTTTTTTTATTATTTATATAACTTTGTATATTTTACATTAGTTTTGTTTCTATCATTAAATATTTATTTATTTAACATTTACATATTCATTTACTTATCGTCTTGCTTAACAAATTGTTATTTTTTATTTATAATTTTTTTAAATTTATATTTATAAAGATTATTATTATTTTCTTATATGTTTTACGCTTCTTCCCATTCTTATTTGGACGTACTTATCTAATAAATATATTTTCAATAAAATAAATTTATTATTATATATATACAATAGTGCATATATAACTACCTTTCCTGTTCTCAACCGTCCGAATGTAAACACAAACACAAGCAGAATTTCGGTCGTATTTCGCTTTTTTACAAATGAATAAGCTTCTGAATTGAGTCCACCTCCACCACCAAAATGATTGATTTATTTTACCCAACTAATTATTATCCGCTATAAAAATAATAACTACTTGTACTACGCCGAGTGAGCAATAAATGAATTCCAGCAGCACCTACACTACATGGATCAACACGATTACTGCACCACCTGGGGAGAGGTTGGTACATACGAATATTCAGGTTCTCCCGCAGTTGTCAATTGCGTTTCTAAACATATTTTACTTCATTCGTTTATTATTATTATTTTTTATTATTTATATTACTTTTTATATTTTACATTAGTTTTGTTTCTATCATTAAATATTTATTTGTTAGGCACTTACATATTCATTTATTGATTGTCTTACTTAACAAATTAATATTTTTTATTTATAATTTTTTTAAATTTATATTTATAAAGATTATTATTATTTTTTACGCTTCTTCCCATTCTTATTCGGACGTACTTATCTAATAAATATATTTTCAATAAAATAAAAATAATATTATATGTATACAATAGTGCATATATAACTACCTTTCCTGTTCTCAACCGTCCGAATGTACTCACAAACACAAGCAGAATTTCGGTCGTATCTCGCTTTTTTACAAATGAATAAGCTTCTTAATTAATTGAGTCCACCTCCACCACCAAAATGATTGATTTATTTTACCACACTAATTATTATCCGCTATAAAAATAATAACTACTTGTACTACGCCGAGTGAGCAATAAATGAATTCCAGCAGCACCTACACTACATGGATGAACAGGATTACTGCACCACCTGGGAAGAGGATGGTACATACGAATATTCAGGTTCTGCCGTAGTTGTCAATTGTGTTCCTAAACATATTTTACTTCAATCGTTTATTTTTTTTTATTATTTATGTTACTTTTTATATTTTACATTAGTTTTGTTTCTATCATTAAATATTTATTTATTTAACATTGAAATATTCATTTATTTATCGTCTTACTTAACAAATTATAATTTTTTATTTATAATTTTTTTAAATTTATATTTATAAAGATTATTATTATTTTTTACGCTTCTTCCCATTCTTGTTCGGACGTACTTATCTAATAAATATATCTGCAATAAAATATATCTATTATTATATATATATACAATAGTGTATATATAACTACCTTTCCTGTTCTCAACCGTCCGAATGTACTCACAAACACAAGCAGAACTTCGGTCGTATTTCTCTTTTTGAAAAATGAATAAACATCTTAATTAATCGAGTACATCTCCACCACCAAATTGATTGATTTATTTTTTCAAACTAAATTTTATCCGCTATAAAAAAATAAGTACTTGTACTACGCGGGTGTGTAACAAATGATTTCCAGCAGCACTTACACTACATCGATGTACAGGATTACTTATCGTCTTACTTAACAAATTATTATTTTTATTTATAATTTTTCTTTATTTATATTTATAAAGATTATTATTATTTTCTTATATTTTTTTACGCTTCTTCCCATTCCTATTCGGACGTACTTATCTAATAAATATATTTTGAATAAAATTAAGTTATTATTATATATATACAATAGTGTATATATAACTACCTTTCCTTTTCTCAACCGTCCGAATGTACTCACAAACAGAAGCAGAATTTCGGTCGTATTTCTCTTTTTTACAAATGAATAAGCTTCGGAATTAATTGAGTCCACCTCCACCACCAAAATGATTGATTTATTTTACCCAACTAATTGTTATCCGCTATAAAAATAATAACTACTTGTACTACGCCGAGTGAGCAATAAATGAGTTCCAGCAGCACCTACACTACATGGATGAATAGGATTACTGCACCACCTGGGAAGAGGATGGTACATACGAATGTTCAGGTACTCCCTTAGTTGTCAATTGTGTTCCTAAACACATTTTACTTCATCCGTTTATTATTATTTTTTTAATGTTTATATTACTTTTTATATTTTACATTAGTTTTGTTTCTATCATTAAATATTTATTCATTTAACATTTAAATATTCATTTATTTATCGTCTTACTTAACAATTTATTATTTTTTATTTATATTTTTTTTAATTTATATTTATAAAGATTATTTTTTCTTATACTTTTTACGCTTCTTTCCATTCTTATACGGACGTACTTATCTAATAAACATATTTGCAATAATATATATATATTATTATATATATACAATAGTGTATATATAACTACCTTTCCTGTTCTCAACCGTCCGAATGTACTCACAAACACAAGTAGAACTTCGGTCGTATTTCGCTTTTTGAAAAATGAATAAGCATCTTAATTAATGGGGTCCACCTCCACCATAAAATTTATTTATTTATTTTTTCCAACTAATTGTTATCCGCTATAAAAATAATAACTACTTTTACTACACCGGTTGAGTAACAAATGATTTCCAGCACTTACACTACATGGATGAACAGGATTACTGCACCACCTAGGAAGAGGATGGTACATACGAATATTCAGGTTCTCCCGCAGTTGTGAATTGTGTTCCTAAACATATTTTACTTCATTCGTATATAATTATTTTTTTTATTATTTATATAACTTTGTATATTTTACATTAGTTTTGTTTCTATCATTAAATATTTATTTATTTAACATTTACATATTCATTTACTTATCGTCTTACTTAACAAATTGTTATTTTTTATTTATAATTTTTTAAAATTTATATTTATAAAGATTATTATTATTTTCTTATATGTTTTACGCTTCTTCCCATTCTTATTCGGACGTACTTATCTAATATATATATTTTCAATAAAATAAATTTATTATTATATATATACTAGTAAATCTGCAGATCAGGAGCCTCAACGTCAGTTCTGAAAGTCATTGTTTTTAGACACACTTTGGTAATATTCAGTTTCCTGTAAACCGCAATTTCAAGTTTTCAAATTATGTAATTATTTATAAGAATAAAAAATACGAAGTTTTCAGACATTAGAAGCGTTAAATTAAAAACGTTATGGAAGGATATTTCGAAATTTTCATGAGCTGTTATTTCTGGTATATTTTTTAAATAATAAAGTAGATTTTTTCAGGGGGGCGGAGCCCCCCCGAACCCCCCCCCCCCCCGTTGTCTTATTAATTTACATACGTAACCTTTTATTGATTGCGCTAATGGTTAGCGCAAATCTTAGATATCTTTTTACACCTCCGAGCCTTATTTTTCAATACTGGTAACACAGAAAATGATTTATATTGACGCAATTATATTAAACGTTTAGGTTTTATGAATGAAAATGTAATTTCCTTTAAAAGTAAAATAATTTTCATTCATATTTTCTGAAATGAGGCGGCATTAAGAAGTAACACCCGTCAAAAAACATTGTTTCAGGCAATCTAGTTAATGCTTGGTTTTTAAGGATGAAAATATTTATTTCAAGATACAATGACGTCATTTTCGACAGCGATAATTTTGCGGTATACATAATTTTGATACTTACTATATATTTGCTTTTCAAAGTTTTTATTTTTCTCATTGGAATTTTCGATTAAGGATTAAAATTTCTGTTAGCTGTGTGCAGACGATAAACCATGAGATATTAGTAACATTTTTTTTAATAATAAGAATTAATATCATAACACAAGCCCCTTTTATTTCAACCTCAAAGCGTATTGGTTTTATTTTTGATATATGAGATCAAATTCACCTTCTTTTCGTATTTTCACTTTATTTCTAATATGAAGGCGTATTCATGTCTATTTTTAATTTCATTTTCCTCTCGCACATAAAAATCTTTCAAATCAAAAGTAACTGTCTAGGATAAATTTTTATTCCGGGATTGAATTTTCGTGGCAATAGCAAAAAAAAAGAAAAAAAAATGATTGTTAAATTTCATAGCAAAATGTCGATTTATTCCTTATGAAAATAATGAACTTTTTAATTTAAAAGAAAAATATTTGAACAAAATAAATAGAACATAGTCTTTCTTTATTTCTGTGGTAAATTCCATCTATATGTAAAGACACAAAAGCATTAATTCGTCCCTTTTGACTTTGATTTAACTTCAAACAATTACACATACTTTCACATTTACGATATTTTTAGGTGTAGTTCGCTGCTAGGTAACAGTTAAAAGATAATAAAAACAATTAAATATGTGCTTAAAAAGAAAATTTATATATAAAAAAATATTTTATATTATTGAAACACATATATAAAATCCCTCCATAAAAGTTATACACCGAATTTAAAAACTCTGACAAATGTATACACAAAATTTCAAACTAATTTGAATAATGTATGGTTCTAATTAGGAAATTTCATCATCCTTAATTTAGCAGTTAAATCCTTCAATCATATGAGCCATTTCTTTTCAATAAATAAAAATGGAAAAATCGTCTGAATTGCTATAGGAAAGCATTAAGTCGCAAAATAAAATGTTCTATATATTCCGAACGAATGAACCAAATTTATCCAAAAACTATGCAGCTAAATCCGGGGATATCACAAACATGCATCCTTAATTTTAAAATAATCGGATGCTTTTTACGGCAGTTATCGCGGAACAGACAGACAGACTAACAGACAGAAAGACTAACAGAAACCAAAACTTTTCGTGTCTCCACAGTAAGCCTTCACTGACATTTCGGCAACAATAGTGCATATATAACTACCTTTCCTGTTCTCAACCGTCCGAATGTACTCACAAACACAAGCAGAATTTCGGTCGTATTTCGCTTTTTTACAAATGAATAAGCTTCTGAATTAATTGAGTCCAGCTCCACCACCAAAATTATTGATTTATTTTACCCAACTATTATACGCTATAAAAATAATAACTACTTGTACTACGCCGAGAGAGCAATAAATGAGTTCCAGCAGCACCTACACTACATGGATGAACAGGATTACAGCACCACCTGGGAAGAGGATGGTACATACGAATATTCAGGTTCTCTCGCAGTTGTCAATTGTGTTTCTAAACATATTTTACTTTAATAGTTTATTATTATTTTTTTTATTATTTATATTATTTTTATATTTTACATTAGTTTTGTTTCTATCATTAAATATTTATTTATTTAGCACTTACATATTCATTTATTGATCGTCTTACTTAACAAATTATTATTTTTTATTTATAATTTTTTTAATTTATATTTATAAAGATAATTATTATTTTTTACGGTTCTTCCCATTCTTATTCGGACGTACTTATCTAATAAATATATCTGCAATAAAATATATCTATTATTATACATATACGATAGTGTATATATAACTACCTTTCCTGTTCTCAACCGTCCGAATGTACTCACAAACACAAGCAGAACTTCGGTCGTATTTCGCTTTTTGAAAAATGAATAAGCATCTTAATTAATCGAGTCCACCTCCACCACCAAGTTGATTGATTTATTTTTTCCAACTAAATTTTATCCGCTATAAAAAAATAAGTGCTATTTCTACGCCGGGTGAGTAACAAATGATTTCCAGCAGCACTTACACTACATGGATGAACAGGATTACTGCACCACCTGGGAAGAGGATGGTACATACGAATATTCAGTTTCTCCCACAGTTGTCAATTGTGTTCCTAAACATAATTTACTTCATTCGTTTATTATTATTTTTATTACTATTTATATTACTTTTTATATTTTACATTAGTTTTGTTTCTATCATTAAATATTTATTTATTTAGCACTTACATATTCATTTATTAATCGTCTTACTTAACAAATTATTATTTTTTATTTATAATTTTTTTAAATTTATATTTATAAAGATTATTATTATTTTCTTTAATTTTTACGCTTCTTCCCATTCTTTTTTGGACGTACTTATCTAATAAATATATTTTCAATAAAATAAAATTAATATTATATCTATACAATAGTGCATATATAACTACCTTTCCTGTTCTCAACCGTCCGAATGTACTCACAAACACAAGCAGAATTTCGGTCGTATTTCGCTTTTTTACAAATGAATAAGCTTCTGAAATAATTGAGTCCACCTCCACCACCAAAATTATTGATTTTTTTTACCCAACTATTATCCGCTATAAAAATAATAACTACTTCTACTACGCCGAGTGAGCAATAAATGAGTTCCAGCAGCACCTACACTACATGGATGAACAGGATTACTGCACCACCTGGGAAGAGGATGGTACATACGAATATTCAGGTTCTCCCACAGTTGTCAATTGTGCTCCTAAACATAATTTACTTCATTCGTTTATTATTATTTTTATTATTATTTATATTACTTTTTATATTTTACATTAGTTTTGTTTCTATCATTAAATATTTATTTATTTAGCACTTACATATTCGTTTACTTATCGTCTTACTTAACAAATTGTTATTTTTTATTTATAATTTTTTTAAATTTATATTTATAAAGATTATTATTATTTTCTTATATGTTTTACGCTTCTTCCCACTCTTATTCGGACGTAGTTATCTAATAAATATATTTGCAATAAAATATATCTATTATTATATATATACAATAGTGTATATATAACTACCTTTCCTGTTCTCAACCGTCCGAATGTACTCACAAACACAAGTAGAACTTCGGTCGTATTTCGCTTTTTGAAAAATGAATAAGCATCTTAATGAATCGAGTCCACCTCCACCACAAAATTGATTGATTTATTTTTTCCAACTAATTGTTATCCGCTATAAAAATAATAACTACTTTTACTACACCGGGTGAGTAACAAATGATTTCCAGCAGCAATTACACTACATGGATGAACAGGATTACTGCACCACCTGGGAAGAGGATGGTACATACGAATATTCAGGTTCTCCCGCAGTTGTCAATTGTGTTTCTAAACATCTTTTACTTCAATAGTTTATTATTATTATTTTTATTATTTATATTATTTTTATATTTTACATTAGTTTTGTTTCTATTATTAAATATTTATTTATTTAGCACTTACATATTCATTTATTGATCGTCTTACTTAACAAATTATTATTTTTTATTTATAATTTTTTTAAATTTATATTTATAAAGATAATTATTATTTTTTACGCTTCTTCCCATTCTTATTCGGACGTACTTATCTAATAAATATATCTGCAATAAAATATATCTATTATTATACATATACAATAGTGTATATATAACTACCTTTCCTGTTCTATACCGTCCGAATGTACTCACAAACACAAGCAGAACTTCGGTCGTATTTCGCTTTTTGAAAAATGAATAAGCATCTTAATTAATCGAGTCCACCTCCACCACCAAAACCATTAATTTATTTTTTCCAACTAAATATTATCCGCTATAAAAATAATAACTACTTGTACTACGCCGAGTGAGCAATAAATGAATTCCAGCAGCACCTACACTACATGGATGAACAGGATTACTGCACCACCTGGGAAGAGGATGGTACATACGAATATTCAGGTTCTGCCGTAGTTGTCAATTGTGTTCCTAAACATATTTTACTTCAATCGTTTATTTTTTTTATTATTTATGTTACTTTTTATATTTTACATTAGTTTTGTTTCTATCATTAAATATTTATTTATTTAACATTGAAATATTCATTTATTTATCGTCTTACTTAACAATTTATAATTTTTTATTTATAATTTTTTTAAATTTATATTTATAAAGATTATTATTATTTTTTACGCTTCTTCCCATTCTTGTTCGGACGTACTTATCTAATAAATATATCTGCAATAAAATATATCTATTATTATATATATATACAATAGTGTATATATAACTACCTTTCCTGTTCTCAACCGTCCGAATGTACTCACAAACACAAGCAGAACTTCGGTCGTATTTCTCTTTTTGAAAAATGAATAAACATCTTAATTAATCGAGTACATCTCCACCACCAAATTGATTGATTTATTTTTTCAAACTAAATTTTATCCGCTATAAAAAAATAAGTACTTGTACTACGCGGGTGAGTAACAAATGATTTCCAGCAGCACTTACACTACATCGATGTACAGGATTACTTATCGTCTTACTTAACAAATTATTATTTTTATTTATAATTTTTCTTTATTTATATTTATAAAGATTATTATTATTTTCTTATATTTTTTTACGCTTCTTCCCATTCCTATTCGGACGTACTTATCTAATAAATATATTTTGAATAAAATTAAGTTATTATTATATATATACAATAGTGTATATATAACTACCTTTCCTTTTCTCAACCGTCCGAATGTACTCACAAACAGAAGCAGAATTTCGGTCGTATTTCTCTTTTTTACAAATGAATAAGCTTCGGAATTAATTGAGTCCACCTCCACCACCAAAATGATTGATTTATTTTACCCAACTAATTGTTATCCGCTATAAAAATAATAACTACTTGTACTACGCCGAGTTAGCAATAAATGAGTTCCAGCAGCACCTACACTACATGGATGAACAGGATTACTGCACCACCTGGGAAGAGGATGGTACATACGAATGTTCAGGTACTCCCTTAGTTGTCAATTGTGTTCCTAAACACATTTTACTTCATCCGTTTATTATTATTTTTTTTAATGTTTATATTACTTTTTATATTTTACATTAGTTTTGTTTCTATCATTAAATATTTATTCATTTAACATTTAAATATTCATTTATTTATCGTCTTACTTAACAATTTATTATTTTTTATTTATATTTTTTTAAATTTATATTTATAAAGATTATTTTTTCTTATACTTTTTACGCTTCTTTCCATTCTTATACGGACGTTCTTATCTAATAAACATATTTGCAATAATATATATATATTATTATATATATACAATAGTGTATATATAACTACCTTTCCTGTTCTCAACCGTCCGAATGTACTCACAAACACAAGTAGAACTTCGGTCGTATTTCGCTTTTTGAAAAATGAATAAGCATCTTAATTAATCGAGTCCACCTCCACCATAAAATTGATTTATTTATTTTTTCCAACTAATTGTTATCCGCTATAAAAATAATAACTACTTTTACTACACCGGTTGAGTAACAAATGATTTCCAGCACTTACACTACATGGATGAACAGGATTACTGCACCACCTAGGAAGAGGATGGTACATACGAATATTCAGGTTCTCCCGCAGTTGTGAATTGTGTTCCTAAACATATTTTACTTCATTCGTATATAATTATTTTTTTTATTATTTATATAACTTTGTATATTTTACATTAGTTTTGTTTCTATCATTAAATATTTATTTATTTAACATTTACATATTCATTTACTTATCGTCTTACTTAACAAATTGTTATTTTTTATTTATAATTTTTTAAAATTTATATTTATAAAGATTATTATTATTTTCTTATATGTTTTACGCTTCTTCCCATTCTTATTCGGACGTACTTATCTAATATATATATTTTCAATAAAATAAATTTATTATTATATATATACTAGTAAATCTGCAGATCAGGAGCCTCAACGTCAGCTCTGAAAGTCATTGTTTTTAGACACACTTTGGTAATATTCAGTTTCCTGTAAACCGCAATTTCAAGTTTTCAAATTATGTAATTATTTATAAGAATAAAAAATACGAAGTTTTCAGACATTAGAAGCGTTAAATTAAAAACGTTATGGAAGGATATTTCGAAATTTTCATGAGCTGTTATTTCTGGTATATTTTTTAAATAATAAAGTAGATTTTTTCAGGGGGGTTCAGCCCCCCTGAACCCCCCCCCCCCCCGTTGTCTTATTAATTTACATACGTAACCTTTTATTGATTGCGCTAATGGTTAGCGCAAATCTTAGATATCTTTTTACACCTCCGAGCCTTATTTTTCAATACTGGTAACACAGAAAATGATTTATATTGACGCAATTATATTAAACGTTTAGGTTTTATGAATGAAAATGTTATTTCCTTTAAAAGTAAAATAATTTTCATTCATATTTTCTGAAATGAGGCGGCATTAAGAAGTAACACCCGTCAAAAAACATTTTTTCAGGCAATCTAGTTAATGCTTGGTTTTTAAGGATGAAAATATTTATTTCAAGATACAATGACGTCATTTTCGACAGCGATAATTTTGCGGTATACATAATTTTGATACTTACTATATATTTGCTTTTCAAAGTTTTTATTTTTATCATTGGAATTTTCGATTAAGGATTAAAATTTCTGTTAGCTGTGTGCAGACGATAAACCATGAGATATTAGTAACATTTTTTTTAATAATAAGAATTAATATCATAACACAAGCCCCTTTTATTTCAACCTCAAAGCGTATTGGTTTTATTTTTGATATATGAGATCAAATTCACCTTCTTTTCGTATTTTCACTTTATTTCTAATATGAAGGCGTATTCATGTCTATTTTTAATTTCATTTTCCTCTCGCACATAAAAATCTTTCAAATCAAAAGTAACTGTCTAGGATAAATTTTTATTCCGGGATTGAATTTTCGTGGCAATAGCAAAAAAAAAGAAAAAAAAAATGATTGTTAAATTTCATAGCAAAATGTCGATTTATTCCTTATGAAAATAATGAACTTTTTAATTTAAAAGAAAAATATTTGAACAAAATAAATAGAACATAGTCTTTCTTTATTTCTGTGGTAAATTCCATCTATATGTAAAGACACAAAAGCATTAATTCGTCCCTTTTGACTTTGATTTAACTTCAAACAATTACACATACTTTCACATTTACGATATTTTTAGGTGTAGTTCGCTGCTAGGTAACAGTTAAAAGATAATAAAAACAATTAAATATGTGCTTAAAAAGAAAATTTATATATAAAAAAATATTTTATATTATTGAAACACATATATAAAATCCCTCCATAAAAGTTATACACCGAATTTAAAAACTCTGACAAATGTATACACAAAATTTCAAACTAATTTGAATAATGTATGGTTCTAATTAGGAAATTTCATCATCCTTAATTTAGCAGTTAAATCCTTCAATCATATGAGCCATTTCTTTTCAATAAATAAAAATGGAAAAATCGTCTGAATTGCTATAGGAAAGCATTAAGTCGCAAAATAAAATGTTCTATATATTCCGAACGAATGAACCAAATTTATCCAAAAACTATGCAGCTAAATCCGGGGATATCACCAACATGCATCCTTAATTTTAAAATAATCGGATGTTTTTTACGGCAGTTATCGCGGAACAGACAGACAGACTAACAGACAGAAAGACTAACAGAAACCAAAACTTTTCGTGTCTCCACAGTAAGCCTTCACTGACATTTCGGCAACAATAGTGCATATATAACTACCTTTCCTGTTCTCAACCGTCCGAATGTACTCACAAACACAAGCAGAATTTCGGTCGTATTTCGCTTTTTTACAAATGAATAAGCTTCTGAATTAATTGAGTCCAGCTCCACCACCAAAATTATTGATTTATTTTACCCAACTATTATACGCTATAAAAATAATAACTACTTGTACTACGCCGAGAGAGCAATAAATGAGTTCCAGCAGCACCTACACTACATGGATGAACAGGATTACAGCACCACCTGGGAAGAGGATGGTACATACGGATATTCAGGTTCTCCCGCAGATGTCAATTGTGTTTCTAAACATATTTTACTTTAATAGTTTATTATTATTTTTTTTATTATTTATATTATTTTTATATTTTACATTAGTTTTGTTTCTATCATTAAATATTTATTTATTTAGCACTTACATATTCATTTATTGATCGTCTTACTTAACAAATTATTATTTTTTATTTATAATTTTTTTTAATTTATATTTATAAAGATAATTATTATTTTTTACGGTTCTTCCCATTCTTATTCGGACGTACTTATCTAATAAATATATCTGCAATAAAATATATCTATTATTATACATATACGATAGTGTATATATAACTAACTTTCCTGTTCTCAACCGTCCGAATGTACTCACAAACACAAGCAGAACTTCGGTCGTATTTCGCTTTTTGAAAAATGAATAAGCATCTTAATTAATCGAGTCCACCTCCACCACCAAGTTGATTGATTTATTTTTTCCAACTAAATTTTATCCGCTATAAAAAAATAAGTGCTATTTCTACGCCGGGTGAGTAACAAATGATTTCCAGCAGCACTTACACTACATGGATGAACAGGATTACTGCACCACCTGGGAAGAGGATGGTACATACGAATATTCAGTTTCTCCCACAGTTGTCAATTGTGTTCCTAAACATAATTTACTTCATTTGTTTATTATTATTTTTATTACTATTTATATTACTTTTTATATTTTACATTAGTTTTGTTTCTATCATTAAATATTTATTCATTTAACATTTAAATATTCATTTTTTATCGTCTTACTTAACAAATTATTTTTTATTTATAATTTTTTTAAATTTATATTCATAATGATTATTATTATTTTCTTATATTTTTTACGCTTCTTCCCATTCCTATTCGGACTTACTTATCTAATAAATATATTTGCAAAATATATATCTCTTATTATATATATACAATAGTGCATATATAACTACCTTTCCTGTTCTTAACCGTCCGAATGTATTCACAAACACAAGCAGAATTTCGGTCGTATTTCGCTTTTTTACAAATGAATAAGCTTCTGAATTAATTGAGTCCACCTCCAACAC
The DNA here is from genome assembly GCA_963932465.1 of Maratus speciosus. Classification (NCBI taxonomy): domain Eukaryota; kingdom Metazoa; phylum Arthropoda; class Arachnida; order Araneae; family Salticidae; genus Maratus; species Maratus speciosus. The sequence goes on along the minus strand of OZ010793.1, from coordinate 250,151,756 downwards.
CAAAATGATTGATTTATTTTACCCAACTATTATCCGCTATAAAAATAATAACTACTTGTACTACGCCGAGTGAGCAATAAATGAGTTCCAGCAGCACCTACACTACATGGAGGAACAAGATTACTGCACCACCTGGGAACAGGATGGTACATACGAATGTTCAGGTTCTCCCTTAGTTGTCAATTGTGTTCCTAAACACATTTTACTTCATCCGTTTATTATTATATTTTTTTTATTGTTTATATTACTTTTTATATTTTACATTAGTTTTTTTTCTATCATTAAATATTTATTTATTTAGCATTTACATATTCATTTACTTATCGTCTTACTTAACAATTTATTATTTTTTACTTATAATTTTTTTAATTTATATTTATAAAGCTTATTATTATTTTCTTATATTTTTTACGCTTCTTCCCATTCTTATTCGGACGCACTTATCTAATGAATATATTTTCAATAAAATATATCTATTATTATATATATACAGTATTGTATATATAACTACCTTTCCTGTTCTCAACCGTCCGAATGTACTCATAATTCAAGCAGAACTTCGGTCGTATTCCGCTTTTTGAAAAAGAATAAGAATGTTAATTAGTTGAGTCCACCTCCACCACCAAATTGATTGATTTATTTTTTGCAACTAAATTTTATCCGCTATAGAAATAATAACAACTTGTACTACGCCGGTGAGTAACAAATGATTTCCAGCAGCACTTACACTACATGGATGAACAGGATTACTGCACCACCTGGGAAGAGAATGGTACATACGAATGTTCAGGTTCTCCTTTAGTTGTCAATTGTGTTCCTAAACACATTTTACTTCTTTCGTTCATTATTATTATTTTTTATTATTTATATTGCTTTTTATATTTTACATTAGTTTTTTTTCTATCATAAAATTTTTATTTATTTAACATTTAAATATTCATTTATTTATCGTCTTACTAAACAAATTTTTATTTTTATTTATAATTTTTTTTTATTTATATTCATAAAGATTATTATTATTTTCTTATATTTTTTACGATTCTTCCAATTCCTATTCGGACGTACTTATCTAATAAATATATTTTGAATAAAATAAATGTATTATTATATATATACAATAGCGTATATATAACTACCTTTCCTGTTCTCAACCGTCCGAATGTACTCACAAACACAAGCAGAATTTCGGTCGTATTTCGCTTTTTTACAAATGAATAAGCTTCGGAATTAATTGAGTCCACCTCCACCACCAAAATGATTGATTTATTTTACCCAACTAATTGTTATCCGCTATAAAAATAATAACAACTTGTACTACGCCGGGTGAGTAACAAATGATTTCCAGCAGCACTTACACTACAAGGATGAACAGGATTACTGCACCACCTGGGAAGAGGATGGTACATACGAATATTCTGGCTCTCCCGTAGTTGTCAATTGTGTTCCTAAACATATTTTACTTCATTCGTTTATTACTATTTTTTTCATTATTTATATTACTTTTTATATTTTACATTAGTCTTGTTTCTATCATTAAATATTTATTTATTTAACATTGAAATGTTCATTTATTTATCGTCTTACTTAACAAATTATTATTTTTTATTTATAATTTTTTAAAATTTATATTTATAAAGATTATTATTATTTTCTTGTATTTTTTACATTTCTTCCCATTCTTATTCGGACGTACTTATCTAATAAATATATTTGCAATAAAATATATCTATTATTATATATATACAATAGTGTATATATAACTACCTTTCCTGTTCTCAACCGTCCGAATGTACTCATAATTCAAGCAGAACTTCGGCCGTATTTCGCTTTTTGAAAGAAGAATAAGCATCTTAATTAATTGAGTCCACCTCCACCATCAAATTGATTGATTTATTTTTTGCAACTAAATTTTATCCGCTATAAAAATAATAACGACTTGTACTACGCCGGGTGAGTAACAAATGATTTCCAGCAGCACTTACACTACATGGATGAACAGGATTACTGCACCACCTAGGAAGAGGATGGTACATACGAATATTCAGGTTCTCCCGTAGTTGTGAATTGTGTTCCTAAACATATTTTACTTCATTCGTATATAATTATTTTTTTATTATTTATATAACTTTGTATATTTTACATTAGTTTTGTTTCTATCATTAAATATTTATTTATTTAGCATTTACATATTCATTTATTTATAGTCTTACTTAACAAATTATTATTTTTATTTATATATTTTTTTAATTTATATTTATAAAGATTATTATTATTTTCTTATATTTCTTCCGCTTCTTCCCATTCTTATTCGGACGTACTTATCTAATGAATATATTTTCAATAAAATATATCTATTATTATATATATACAATATTGTATATATAACTACCTTTCCTGTTCTCAACCGTCCGAATGCACTCACAGACACAAGCAGAACTACGGTCGTACTTCACTTTTTGAAAAATTAATAAGCATCTTAATTAATTGAGTCCACCTCCACCACCAAATTAATTGATTTATTTTTTGCAACTAAATTTTATCCGCTATAAAAAAATAAGTACTTGTACTACGCCGGGTGAGTAACAAATGATTTCCAGCAGCAATTGCACTACATCGATGTACAGGATTACTGCACCACCTTGGAAGAGGATGGTACATACGAATATTCATGTTCTCCCGTAGTTGTCAATTGTGTTCCTAAACATATTTTACTTCATTCGTTTATTTTTTTTTATTATTTATGTTACTTTTTGTATTTTACATTAGTTTTGTTTCTATATTAAATACTTATTTATTTAACATTTACATATTCATTTATTTATAGTCTTAGTGATTAAATTATTACTTTTCATTTATAATTTTTTTATTTACATTTATGAAGATTATTATTATTTTCTAATATTTTTTACACTTCTTCTCATTCTTATTCGGACGTATTTATCTAATAAATATATTTAGAATAACTTCAGTCGTATTTCGCTTTTTGAAAAATGAATAAGCATCTGAATTAATCGAGTCCTCCTCCACCATAAAAATGATTGATTTCTTTTACCCAACTAATTCTTATCCGCTCCAAAAATAATAACTACTTGTACTACGCCTGGTGAGTATCAAATGAGTTCCAGGAGCACTTACACTACATGGATGAACAGGATTACTCCACCACCAGGGAAGAGGATTGTACATACGAATGTTCAGGTTCTCCCGCAGTTGTCGATGTGGTCCTAGACATATTTTACTTCATTCATTTATTATTTCTTTGTTATTTATGTTACTTTTTATATTTTGCATTAGTTTTGTTTCTATCTTTAAATATGTATTTATTTAACATTTACATATCTATTTATCTATCGTCTTACGTAACAAATTATTATTTTTCATTTATAATTTATTTATTTACATTTATAAAGATTATTATTATTATTTATAAAGATTATTGTTATTTTCTAATATTTTTTATTATTATTTTCTAATGTTTTTTTATGCTTCTTCCCATTCCGATTCGGACTTACTTATGTAATAAATATATTTGCAATAATATATATTTATTATTATATATATACAGTAGTGTATGTATAACTACCTTTCCTGTTCTGAACCATCCAAATTTACTCACAAACACAAGCAGAACTTCGGTCATATTTCGCTTTTTGACAAATGAATAAGCATCTGAATTAACCGAGTCCACCTCCACCACCAAAATGATTGATTAATTTTACCCAGCTAATTGTTATCCGCTCTAAAAATAGTAACTAATTGTACTACGCCGGATGAGTAACAAATGAGTTCCAGCAGCACTTACACTACATGGATGAACCGGATTACTGCACCACCTGGGAAGAGGATGGTACATACGAATGTTCAGGTTCTCCCGTAGCTGTCAATTGTGTTCCTAAACACATTTGACTTCATTCGTTTATTATTATTTTTTTATTATTTATATTACTTTTTATATTTTACATTAGTTTTGTTTCTATCATTAATTATTTATTTATTTAACATGTACATATTATTAGTCTATACATATATACAGTCACTTAACAAATTATTATTTTTTATTTATAATATTTTTAATTTATATTTATAATGATTATTATTATTTTCTTACATTTTTTCCGCTTCTTCCCATTCCTATTCGGACGTACTTATCTAATAAATATATTTGCAATAAAATATATTTATTATTATACATATACAATAGTGTATATATAACTACCTTTCCTGTTCTCAACCGTCCGAATGTTCTCACAAACACAAGCAGATCTTTGGTCGTATTTCGCTTTTTGACAAATGAATAAGCATCTGAATTAATCGAATCCACCTCCACCATCAAAATGATTGATTTATTTACCCAAGTGATTGTTATCCGCTATAAAAATAACTTCTTTTTCTACGTCGTGTGAGTATATACATGAGTTCCAGCAGCACTTGCACTACATGGATGAACAGGGTTACTGCACCACGTGGGAAGAGGATGGTACATGCGAACGTTCAGGTTCTACCGCAGTTGTCAATTGTGTTCCTAAACAAAATTTACTTCATTAGTTTATTATGATTTTTTTATTATTTATATTACTTTTTATATTATACATTAGTTTTGTTTCTATCATTAAATATTTATTTATTTATCGTTTTACATAAGAAATTATTATTTTTCATTTATAATTTTTTTATTTACATTTATAAAGATTATTTTTATTTTCTGATATTTTTTACGCTTCTTCCCATTCTTATTCGGACGTACTTTTCTAATAAATTAATTTGCAGTAAAATATATTTATTATTATATATACAGGGTGCAATATGTTATCTATTGCCGACCTTTAGTTTCTCACCCGTTGTCGTATACATATAGTTCCAATTACAAAAACGTTTTAAATGAGATTAATATTCATGTTATGGCCTTATTTAAAGTAAAAAATCAATTTTACAAAAACTACGAAAACTAACTTTTTATACGGTTCCCTAGTCCCTATAGTTATATTTAGTAAAAGTTTATACGCATCATATCAGATAAACACAAAAAGTTTGACATGTGTACTACAAAAACTGTCACAGTTATTAAATTTCAAAGTTTGAGATTTTTGCACATAATTTTGTCTTTCATTGAGGGATCAGTTAAAAGATAAATTAAAGTAATTCGAGATCATAAGGGTGCAATGACCTTTTTACGTCGAAACCACCTTTAGCCGGTATCGCCAAATCGGGGTACCACCAAAGAGGATTATTTCATTTAAAATTTTGTGCTGACTTTTAGGGGTCGTATAAAAAGCGAAGAATGAAATATTGAAATTAAACAGGAAAAATAAATATCAATTTATTACAATATCAGAAAACGGTCTACTGTAAAAAATGGATACATCAAAAGCCGGAATCTACTAGAGATACTGCTCAAAGTGCTCTCCATTGTTGGCAATGCACAATTGAATGCGCTACAGTACTGAGTCCTAGACACGTTAGAGCATAGCAGGTGTGCAAACTGTGCGACAATCAAGAATGATGCGTTACTTCAGATAAACCAGAGAAGTGGTCTCAGTCACACAGACCTATGCCTTGATGTATCCCAAGAGGTAGAAATCCACGGGAGTCAAGTCCGGCAAACGCGGTGCCACTCTACCGGACCACCATATCCAAGGATCTGTTGACCGAATTCGAGGCAACTCATCCTACCAGTCCCGTACCGTGTTTTGTAGCAGATGCAGGTAATGATCGCCCGTTACGGTCCCAACGTAGAAGATGGGCCCAACAATCTGTGTTCCACATATACCGCACTACACGTGTAGTACTGTGCGGGCAATGTGGAGGTTTTCCAGAGACCCGTAATGCACACTGTACACATTCACAATGTTATCCCGTGTAAACATTGACTCATCTGTCCACAGAATGTCACAAAGGAACGACGGATTTTCCTCTAAGGTTTTGAGCAGGAAATTTCAATAATCAAATGTGTCGTGCTTGGTCACCCAGCATCGACACCTGCAACAGTGTCGGATGGTATGGATGCGTATCATGTGCATGTAGTAAATGCCAGACATGCTGACCACATTCTTCGCTTATTTCCGCCGTGCTCAGTTGTGGAATTAATAGAGCGCGTGCTATCACTTCCTCCGATGTCACTCGAACATTACACCTTGCCCATCTACTTTTCTTTGTCGTGGTGAAACAGAGTCGCTCTCTCTAAGCAAAGCCGCCTCAAGACTACAAGCCAAACACGAGGTTTCGTGACGTCACGACGCGGGGCTTAGATCAGCCATGGAGAGCACATGCGTTATTTAAAACATATTAATTCTTTCCTCTATATTCCAACTTATTATCACAGCATATGGGAAAAAAATAAAAACTTATAGTTTACAGACGCTAATTAAGTGCTTTTTAATCAATTTCGAAACAATAATAATAACGATAACACAAAAACGAAATTTATGAAATAATATCACTGTGTTGTCAAAATGTGCACTTAATTACAGTTACATTAAAGAAAAATGGTTGGTTAATGAAAAACTAAATCGAAGTATTAAATTTAATTTAGTTAACAGTTTTCATTATTTATTCTACTTTGAAATTTACAATAATATCAATTATCTATTTTCTATACATTCTAAAATAAGACATTAATAAATATATATAAGCAAAATCTACAAATATGTATATAATATATATATACACATATATATGTAGTTTTAAGCACATAAAGAGAATTACTTTGCTTTCAATTATTTCATTTTCAAAAATAAATAAATAAATACCAATATTCTGTCAATCAAAACCCACATTTAAAATTAAATTAAAGTGGATGAAAAATGATTGTTAAATGAAAACAAATTCAAATTGTATGCTATTTTTATTATTCATCGTGGCTTGAAATTATGCAATAAATATCCTGTAAATATTTAGTGATTTGAAACATGCAAAGGAGTATAATAAATTTAATATAAATAAATATTAAAACTAGAGTGCATGAAATTAGGTAACAACACAGATAAATTTTTCTCACTGTAAACTTTACTTAGGAGAAATGGGTAATTTTCACATAAAATCGATTAAATTGAAAAAACATAAAGCTCTCATAATAAAACAAAACAAGGTCATGAAACAGAAAATTATTTTCTTAATTTTTGTATTATTTTAAGATATTATGCAAAGTACAAGCAATAGAGTTTGTAAAAAGTGTACTGAAACATGGTGATAACAAAAGAAAGAAAGAAAACACTTTCATCAATTGGAATTGAAATATATATAATAGATTTTTTTTCCATTGAAAAACTGTAAATAAGCCAAAAATCGGAAAAATCCGAATTTTGGAATCGCAGAGTGCCGAAGGATTCTGGATTTTGGACTTTGTACTATATATATCATTAGAAAACTAATGATTTAAATTTTATTAAAACAACTTAGTATTACATTGCTTTCAAAAGAAATTCTTCATACACGTTTTCCTCATAACGAGTCAAGTTGAAATCATTTATTATGGACCAATTGAGGGTATTTTTTTAGACACCTTATAACATAAATAGAAAAACAAATAAAAGTTTGCAAACAAATACTCCTTTGCAACAAATACATGATTTCAGCTATCTGGTGCCAGTATTTCCGAGTAAATAAAGTCAGAAGTTTTAATCGAAATTATTGAATAGCAAGAAAGGAAAGTTTAAACTAATAATATTTATGCTGTGCTTACTGTATACAAAATTTCATCAGTTTTCAGTGGTAAATTTCTGAGTAATAATAATTTTTAAGTTTTTTTACTAATTTTCTTAAATTAAAAGAACTGATTAAAATTTGCACTTGAAAGTTTAACAGTTGAGGTAGAAAAATATGTCACATAAGACATTAAAATTTCAAGTGAATCGGACAAATAGCTTCCAAATTATAAGGCAAAATGTGCTGGTGCCAATAGAATTGTCAGCAGATATTGAAATCAGATTATTTTGACAAATTAATAAAGGCTATAATTAAACAATGGAAACTTTATTAATCAATAACTTTTGAGATAATTCACCTATTCCAATTCAACCTCCATTTTTTAGAAAATTACGAGATACAAGGAATGATGTAAGTCCCGACACGATCTTGTCATTTTTTTCCATTTTAAATTATTGCTGTATTTAAATGAAGCAGAACTAGATTAATATCGGTTTTTTTTTGAGACACGGAATATTACAACACGATATTTCATTAGGATTTACTAGTTAACTTATTTTAAACAAATTAAAAATAAAATACATAGTGAACAAAAAAAGATAACTAGTACTAATAGTGTATAAATAGTTAATTTGAAAATAAACTTACCTTAAAAAGAATACGTTCTTTGCTGCCGAATAAAAAACACGTTGTATTCTAATTCTAAACAGCCAGATACAAAATACAAATGCTCCTCGTTGGCGCCAGCCCTGGATCGTTACGTCACATATGAGGGGGAATAAAATTGTGTCTGGCTTGATAGTCTTAAGGCGGCTTTGCTCTAAGACGGTGCAATGCATCAGTTATCCATGTGTTGGATGTAGTTCCTTAGGGAATCGTTCTGAATTAACACTCCAGCCTCTCTGGCATTCCTATGACATTCACCATAAATAAGTATCATTTCGGCATAGTGCATGTACGCGTAGTTTGTCATCACGATCTCAGCGCTGACTAGCATGTCCACTGATATATGGCTTATGTTTTATCCCGAACGTGTGGCGCTGCGGTACTATTGTAGTTTGCATAATCCCAATTTTTATGCTCGTTATAGCTCAGCTGATCGTTTGCATCACGCTGTTATTTATCTAGTCCTTAGTGAGTATGTTTTATTTTCCGGTTGTCGATTCTACCTACTTTGACGTTTGAATGTTGTTCGACCCATAAAAGTTAGCTTAAATTTTTAGATGAAATAACCCTCTTTGTTGATCCCCCGATTTGGCGATACCGGCTACAGGTGGCTTCGCCGTAAAAAGGACATTGCACCCTGATTTTGATCTCGAATCTGATCTTAATTCATCTTTTAACTGATCCCTCAATGAAAGAAAAAATCATGTGCAAAAATATCAAACTTTGAAATTTAATAACTGTGTCAATTTTTGTTGTACAGATGTCAAACTTTTTGTGTTATATCTGTTATGATATGCGTAAACTTTTACTAAATATAACTATAGGGAATGGGGGACCGTATAAAAAGTTACATTTCGTAATTTTTATAAAATTTTTTACTTTGAATAATGTCACAACATGAATATTTACCTCATTTGAAACGTTTTTGTAATTGAAACTATATGTCTACGGCCAACGGTTGAGAAACTAAAGGTCGGCGATAGATAACGTAATGCACCCTGTATAATGAATGTTAAATAGCTACATGGGATCTTATACATATTCCAATTCACCCAGAGGGCGACTTTCTTGCAAATGAGAGATTTTTTTGTCATCTTTCAATGTTTCCCATAGTTATCTCAATGTTAAATTTAAATTCTACTTTACGTCGGTAAAAGAAACAAAGGTTCATTTATACATCATCATGTCGTTTTTTTATAATTTAGGAAGAAAAAACACAATTTAATGCTACATTTTGTTTCATAAAATTGATTAAATATAAACAGATTGATTTAATATAAAAAATGTATATATGTATAATCAGTTTAGTCAAATTTATATTAAATAGGTATAACAAAATTTAACTGAAAATTATGTTATTAAAATCTTAAGTACTTATTACACGGACACATGGGAGCTTATACTTTTTCAACCAACTCATACAGCGTCTGTCTTGAAAATGCGACATTCTTTCATCGTTTTAAAAATATTCCCATCATTTCTCAATGTTAAATTTGAATTCACTTTTGATTGTTAAAAGAAACAAAGGTTTATTCTTACATTATAATGTCATTTTCTTTATATTCTATAAAGAAAGAATATAATTTTATATAAAGTGTTAAATGTTACACAGGTACATGTGATTTTACAGTTATTCAGATCAACCCAGACGGCGACAGTCTTGTAAATGAGACATTCTTTCGTCATATTCGTCATATTTAAATGTTTCCGATGGTTGTTTTAATGTTAAATTTCAATTCTACTTTACGTCTGTAAAAGAAACAAAGGTTCATTCTTACATCATCATGACGTTTGTTTTATATTTTAGAAATGAAAACACAATTTCATGTTACATTTTATCTCATAAAATTGGTTAAATGCAAAGAGATTGATTTAATATAAAAAATGTATACATGTATAATCAGCCTGTTTATATTTAATCAAATTTACATCGAATAGGGTATAATAAAATTTAACTTAAAATTAAGCTATTAAAATCTTCAAGTACTTATTACACGGACACATGGGAACTTACACGTATTCAACCAACACATACTGCGTCTGTCTTGCAAATGCGACATTTATTTATTTATTGAATAACAAACTTACGACTTGTGTGCGTGACATGAGAGCCCGCTTATAAGTCGGAGACAAGACAGCACAAGGAAATATTACAACACAAGAGAAATACACCCTGGGAGTTCCACACGAAGTGTGTGTGCAATGGAACCAGCGGGAATCGAACCCACAAACTTACGCACAAACGATTAAATGCGACATTCTTTCATTGTTTTAAAAATATTCCCATCGTTTCTCCTTGTTAAATCTGAATTTACTTTTGATTGTTAAAAGAAACAAAAGTTTATTGTTACATCATAATGTCGTTTTCTTTATATCCTATAAAGAAAGAACATAATTTTATATAAAATGTTAAATGCTACTCAGGTACATGTGATTTTACATTTATTCAGATCAACCCAGACGGCGACTGTCTTGCAAATGAGACATTCTTTCGTCATATTTAAATGTTTATGATAATTGATTTAATGTTAAATTTCAATTCTACTTTACTTCTGTAAAAGAAACAAAGGTTCATTCTTACATCATCATGACATTTTTCTTTATATTTTAGAAAGAGAAAACACAATTTCATGTTACATATTATCTCATAAAGTTGATTAAATGCAAACAGATTGATTTAATATAAAAAATGTATACATGTATAATCAGCCTGTTTATATTTAATCAAATTTACATCGAATAGGGTATAATAAAATTTAACTTTAAATTAAGTTATTAAAATCTTCAAGTACCTATTATGCGGACACATGGGAGCTTACACAGATTCAACCAACTCATACTGCGTCTGTCTTGCAAATACGACATTCTTTCATTGTTTTAAAAATATTCCCATCGTTTCTCATAGTTAAATTTGAATTCACTTTTGATTGTTAAAAGAAACAAAGGTTTATTCTTACATCAAAATGTCGTTTTCTATATATCCTATAAAGAAAAAACATAATTTTACATAAAATGTTAAATGTTACACAGGTACATGTGATTTTATAGTTATTCAGATCAACCCAGACGGCGACAGACTTGCAAATGAGGCGTTCTTTCGTCCTATTCGTCATATTTAAATGTTTCCGATAGTTGTTTTAATGTTAAATTTCAATTCTGCTTTACGTCTGTAAAAGAAACAAAGGTTCATTCCTACATCATCATGACTTTTTTTTTTTATATTTTAGAAAGAAAAAACCCAATTTAATGTTACATTTTATCTCATAAAGTTGATTAAATGCAAACAGATTGATTTAATATAAAAAAATTTATACATGTATAATCAGCCTGTTTATATTTAATAAATTTACAGCGAATAGGGTATAATAAAATTTAACTTAAAATTAAGTTATTAAAATCTTCAAGTACTTATTATACGGACACATGGGAGCTTATACTCAACTAACTCATACGGCGTCTGTCTTGCAAATGCGACATTCTTTCATTGTTTTAAAAATATTCCCATAGTTTCTCATTGTTAAATTTGAATTCACTTTTGATTGTTAAAGAAACAAAGGTTTAGTCTTACATCAAAATGTCGTTTTCTATATATCCTATAAAGAAAGAACATAATTTTATATAAAATGTTAAATGTTACACAGGTACATGTGATTTTATAGTAATTCAGATGAACCCAGACGGCGACTGTCTTGCAAATGAGACATTCTTTCGTGATATTCGTCATATTTAAATGTTTCCGATAGTTGTTTCAATGTTAAATTTCAATTCTACTTTACGTCTGTATAAGAAAGAAAGGTTCATTCTTACATCATCATGTCGTTTTTTTTAAATATTTTACAAAGAAAAAACACAATTTAATGTTACATTTTATCTCATAAAATTGATAAAATGCAAACAGATTGATTTAATATAAAAAATGCATGCATGTATAATCTGCCTGTTTATATTTAATCAAATTTACATCGAATAGGGTATAATAAAATTTAACTTAAAATTAAGTTATTAAAATCTTCAAGTACTTATTACACACACGGCAGCTTATACTTATTTACCAATTCATATAGCGTCTGTCTTGCAAATGTGACATTCTTTCATTCTTTTAAAAAGATTCCAATCGTTTCTCACTTTCATTAAATCATAAATGTTACACAGCTACATGGGATTTTATACTTATTCCAATGAATCCAGACGGCGACTGTCTTGCAAATGAGACATTATTTCGTCGTATTCAAATTTTCCCCATAGTTGTCTCAATGTTAAATTTCAGTTCTACTGTACGTCATTAAAAGAAACAAAGTTTTATTCTTACATCATCCTGTCTTTTTTTTATGTTTTAGAAAGAAAATACATAATTTTATGTTACATTTTATTACGCTGTAGCCAGAAAAATGATTAAATATAAAGCGATTTATTTAATATAAAAAAGGTATACATATATAATCAGTCTGTTTATATTTAATCAAATTTATAAGGAATAGAGTATAATAATAAAATTTAACACAAAATTGTTATACAAATCTTAAGTACGTATTACTCAGATACACGGGATCTTATACTTTTTAAACCAACTCATACAGCGCGTGTCTTGCAAATGCGACAATCTTTCGTTGTTTTTAAAAGTTTCCCATCGATTCTCATTTTTAGGTGCGTTCGTAATTATATAAATACGTAGCACCTATAGTCGTCGTTCAGTCCGTCCGTCTGTCAGTCCGTCTGTCTGTCCGCATGTAACAGAGCAAAAACTACCCAACCGAATGGTCTGAAATTTCAAATATATGATTGTTGCAAAATTTTGTCGAGGCATTTCAAATTTTATGAAAATCGGATGTATAGTTTAATTACAGGGACAGTCAAAATTTTTTCTTTACATTACGGCCAATGGGAAAAATTATTGCAAGTGAATTTTAATGATATTAGAGCCTTCCGAATGATCTGAAATTTTAAAGATATAATTGTTGCAAAATTTTGTTGAGCCATTTCAAATTTTAGGAAAATCGGATGTATAGTTTAATTACAGGGACAGTCAAAAGTTTTTCTTTACATTACGGCCAATGGGAAATTTATTGCAAGTGCATTTTAATGATATTACAGCCTTCCGAATGGTCTGAAATTTTAAAGATATAATTGTTGCAAAATTTTGTTGAGCTATTTCAAATTTTAGGAAAATCGGATGTATAGTTTAATTACAGGGACAGTCAAAAGTGTTCCGTTACATTACGGGGAATAGGAAAAAATTATTGGAAGTTCATTTTAATGATGTATCAGACTATGCACTTTATGAAGGGCAAAAAATTATACATTCAGTACAATATGGGGTGCAAAAAATAATTATAAAACTAGTTATAGTACGAACGCACCTCATTTGCCACGTTTGACGAGCAATTTCCAACTTGTTTAAATTGAATTCTATTTTAGATTGTTATACGAAACATAGGTTTATTCTTACATTATAATGTCGTTTTCTTTATATCCTAGAACGAAAGAAAATAATTTTATATAGTAAATGTTACATAGCTACATGGGATCTTATACTTATTCCAACCAACCCACAGGGCGATTGTCTTGCAAATGAGACATCCTTTCGCGTATTTAAATATTTCCCATAGTTGTTTCAATGTTAAATTTCAGTTTTAATTTACGTCTGTAAAAGAAACAAAGGTTCATTCTTACATAATGATGTCTTTTTTAGGGTTCCGTACTTAAAAAGTAAAAACGGAACCATTATAAGATCACTCCTGTGTCTGTCTGTCACAGCACTTTTACTCGTAAACTATGCAACGTGGAGAGTTCAAATTGGGGGAAGTAATAAAGACTATTGACCCACATTTTTATAGATTAATAAATATTCATAAATATATTTAGGAAAACTGTAGAGGGGCTAATTAAGTTACTTGATAAAAATCTTTTCTTTCTATATCGTGTGGGATATGGTGTGAAAGCTTTCGTAACGCTGAAATCAAAAATATATTTCATTTAATTTTAGGTATTATATTTTCAAAGTTATGGTGGAAAATATTGTGCAAAAATATGTTCCCCCCATCTAATTCCGAATTTATTGAAACTAAAATTATGAAAAAATTAGAGGTAGTAAACAGTAATTTAAACCTTGCAGGAAAAGTATAGCGTTTTAAAAGTATAGCGCAGGAAAAGTATAGCATAGTTTTTGAGAAAATCGCATTTTTCCGTTACACTCAAATTTCGATTTACGGGCTTCAGCAAAAGTGTTGAGCAGAGCTGGAGGTACCTGCCGTAGCAGAAGTATAAAAGCATTGTTGATCATGAATTTTGGAAAAAATCGTCGGTAATTAGCCAAGATACTAACCCTTAAAAACACGGAGGGTTTGGACATACATAATGACAGGGACGGCGTACTCTATGCTCCATCGACTTTTAAAGCCTAGATAAAAAATTTTAAGGATATATTTATGTAATGCAATGTCCAGTAGCAGAATAAAAGCAATAAACATCAAATTGTTAAAAGCAGGCTAATTTAATGAGAATTAATCACATAAATACTAAGGGATTCGCGACTAGTTTCCATTGAATGGCTCTCTCAATACACCTACTATGTCTTTAAAGGTTAACTAAAAACCTATACGGAATAACAAATATACAGAATAGCTACATTTGCCATTATTTAGGTTCCATATATCTTTGAACTTTCTTCGTATATCCATTTATACTTTTCTAGTATACAGGGTGCAAAGGAAAGTCCATTTAACCTGAAAATACTTCTGAACGGAGAAAGCTACAGCTATGCATGTGAGATAAAGGTATAGTAAAGGGACTACGCCCTATTTAATGAAAACGACAGCAATGCCCCCTAGTGGCGAAATTTGGAAGATAGTCGCTGCAAATCGAAAACGAAAAGAGGTAGAGCAAAATTTCCAGTTAGAAAGTTTTAGAGCATCAATTAATTAACAGAATACGGCATTTGGTTTACATGAAAAAATAAATCTTCGCCTGTTTACCCAAAAATGTCCGAAATAGATGCACTCCAATTTCTGTACACGCTTGAATGGAATAGTCAGAAGTATGAAGAAATACGCACAATTTATGCTATAAATACGTAGTTATCTCAATACATTTTGGTAACATCACACACACACACAAAAAAAGATAAACTGTCTCACAGTGATAAAAAGTTAATATTCAGTATGTTCGAAAAGTTCGCCATTGCTCACGATACATGTTTGTATTCGTGATAGTAATTCTGCATGCACATTTCTCAGCATGGAACGTCTATTGCAAGCCTCTTCAATACGACGACATAGATTTAACCCTTTCAAGGGCGGTGGCTAGACGGTCTAGCCACCTAATTTTAATTCCAAAACTGACAAATGGCACTAAGAATATTTTAATAAAATTTTGCTTTTGTAATGAAAGTGCAAATTAGCGGATTTTTGTTTTCTAAGAAATTCGCTTGAATATTCTGGTGTCAGTCAATTATTTAATCGGTTTACGAACAGAATTCTTCTGGCCCTGAAAGGATTATTCTAAAATTTTAAATGCATTGGAAATTAAATCTTTACAGACATTATAGCCCAGTACAACGTCACAATCTGCAATTGTGCACTGCTACATTTTCGGAATGTGAATAGGCAAAGTAGAATCGTCGCTTATCGATTTCGGACATTTTGGGGCATGCAGGCGACGATTTATCTTATCCGTGTCAACCAAATGTTGTTTCGTACTAATTAATTGATGCTCTAAAACTTGCTAATTGGAAAATTTGCTCTACCTCTTTTCGTTTTCGATTTTCAATGGCTATCTTCCAAATTTCGCCATTAGGGGTGCTGCTGTCGTTTTCATTAAAGGGACTGTTTCAAAGGGATTTTCCTTTGCAACCTATATATTATACAGCTATACCCAACCCTACGTTGTATAGTTTTTAAAAAGCCTTAGTATTCTTTTAGCAACGGTATTTTTTTAATAATACACTTACTAATTCATATATTATTGTACAGAACCCTCTGTGCGCGAGTAATACTCGCACTTGACAGTTTATTTATATTTTAGAAAGAAAAAACATAATTTAATGTTGTATTTTACTTCATAAAATTGATTAAATATAAACAGATTGATTTAATATAAAAAATGTATACATGTATAATCAGTCTGTTTATAATTAATCAAATTTATATTAAATAGGGTATAATAAAATTTAACTGAAAATTATGTTATTAAAATCTTAAGTACGTATTACATGGACACATGGGAGCTTATACTTATTCAACCAACTCATACAGCGTCTGTCTTGCAAATGCGACATTCTTTCATTGTTTTAAAAATATTTCCATCGTTTCTCATTGTTAAATTTGAATTCACTTTTGATTGTTAAAAGAAATAAAGGTTTATTCTTACATCATAATGTCGTTTTCTTTATATCCAATAAAGAAAGAACATAATTTTATATAAAATGTTAAATGTTACACAGGTATATGTGATTTTATAGTTATTCCAACCAATCCAGACGGCGATTGTTTTGCAAATGAGACATTCTTTCGTTGTATTTAAATTTTTCCCATAGTTGTCTCAATGTTAAATTTCAATTCTACTGTACGTCGTTAAAAGAAACAAAGGTTTATTCTTACATCATCCTGTTTTTTTATGTTTTAGAAAGAAAAAACATAATTTTATGTTACATTTTATTACGCTATACTCATAAACATGATTAAATATAAAGAGATTGATTTAATATAAAAATGTATACACATATAATCAGTTTGTTTATATTTAATCAAATTTATGAGGAAATAGAGTATAATAAAATGTAACATAAAATCGTGTTATTAAAACCTCAAGTACGTATTACACACACACAAGGCAATTGTACTTATTACCAACTCATACAGCGTCTGTCTTACAAATGCGACATTCTTTCATTCTTTTATTTATTTATTTATTGTACAACAAACATACGACTTGTGTGCTTGACATGAGAGCCCGCTTTTAAGTCGGAGACGAGATAGCACAAGGAAATATTACAACACAAGAGAAATACACCCTGGGAGTTCCGCACAAAGAGTGTGTGCAATGGAACCAGCGGGAATCGAACCCACAAACTCTTACGCACAAGCGATTAGCAGACTGGTGCCCCTACCACTCAGCCGCAGAGTCCCCTTTCATTCCTTTAAAAAGATTCCAATCGTTTCTCATTGTTAAAATTGAATTCTACTTTTGATTGTTAAAGAAACAAAGGTTTATTTTTGCATCATAATGCCGTTTTCTTTATATCCGAGAAAGAAAGAACATAATTTTATATAAAATGTTAAATGTTACACATGTCTAAGAGATCTTATATTAATTCCAATCAACCCAGACGGCGAATGCCTTGGAAATGAGACATTATTTTGTCGTACTTAAATATTTCCATAGTTGTCTAAATGTTAAATTTATATTCTACTTTACATCGTTAAAAGAAATAAAGGTTTATTCTTACATCATTATGTCGTTTTTTGTTGTTTTTTTTTTAAATTTTAGAAAGAATAACCATAATTATATGTTACATTTTATTACGCTATACTCATAAAATTGATTATATGTAAACAGATTTATTTAATATAAAAAAATGTATACATGTATAATCAGTCTGTTTATATTTAATCATATTTATAACGAATAGAGTGTAATAAAATTTAACGCAAAATTATGTTACTAAAACTTTAAATACCGTAATTTCCGGTGTATAGCCCGCGGATCAAACAATCGCGTTTCGACACAGAAATTTTTTAAAATAAAATTTAACTTTTTAGATCACGCTAAATATTGATCTTCAAACACTGAATAATAATTTCTGATTCCAAACTGAATTGTTTGATATGCGGGCTATACACGGGAAATTACGGTACGTATTACTCTGACACATGGGAGCTTATACTTATTCAACCAACTCATACAGCGTCTATCTTGCAAATGCGACAATCTGTCATTGTTTTAGAAAGACTCCCATCGTTTCTCATTGTTAAATTTGAATTCTACTCTTGATTGTTAAAAGAAACAAAGGTTTATTCTTACATCATGATGTCGTTTTCTTTATATACTAGAAAGAAAGAAAGAAGATTTTATATAAAATCTTCGGTGTTACACAGGTACACGAGATGTTATACTTATTCCAACCAAACCACACAGTGACTGCCTTCGAAATGACACGTTCTTTCATCGTATTTAAATATTTCCCATCGTTGTCTCATTATTAAATTTGAATTCTTCTTTATGTTGTTCAAAGAAACAAAGGTTTATTACTACATCATAATGTCGTTTTCTTTAAGTCATGGAAGAATAAACTATAATATAATGTTAAATGTTATAATGCTATATTCATTGCAGAATTGATTAAATATAAACATATTTATTAAATATAAACATATACATGAATGTATAATCTGTTTTTAATGAATATGACATAATAAAATTTAACATAAAATTATGTTAATAAAATCTTAAATGTTTCCCAGCCACATGGGAGCATATACTTAATCCAACTAACTCAGACAGCATCTGTCTTGTAAATAAGACATTCTTTTATAGTTTTATAAACTTTTCGTTGTTAAAATAAATAAAGATTTTTTCTGACATCATCATGTCATTTTTTTATATCATAGAAAGAGCACAATTTTATATAAAGTCTTAGATAGTTCTTATATGAAACCTTAGATTCGCAGGTACATAAGATTGTATATTTATTTCAACCAACCTAGAAGGTGACTGTATTGCAAATGAGACATTCTATTTTACAAAGAACATAATTTTATATAAAATCTTAAATTTTACACAGCTACATGAGATTTTATACTTAATTCAACAAACCCGGACGACGACTGTCCTGCAAATGAGACATTCTTTCATAGTATTTAAATCTTTACCATAGTTGTCTCATTGTTAAATTTCAATTCTACTTTACGTCGTTAAACAAAGGTTTATTCTTACATCATATTGTCGTTTCCTTATATCTTAGAGAGAACAATTATTAAATGTTATTATGCTATATTCGTTACGTAATTGATTAAATAAAATAACATTTATTAAACATAAACATATACATGAAAGTATAATCAGTTTTTAATGAATATAGCAAAATACAATTTAACATAAATTATGTTAGTAAAATATTAAATGTTTCACAGTCACACGGGAGCTTATACTTATACCAACCTACTCAGACTGCATCTATCTTGTAAATGAGACATTCCTTTATCGTTTTATAATGTTTCCCACCGTTGTCTCATTGATAAATTTGTATTAAACTTTCCACTGTTAAAAGAAATAAAGATTTGTTCTGACATCATGAGGTCGTTTTTATTATATTTTAGAAAGAGTATAATTTTATATAAAATCTTAAATGTTACACGCAGAGGCGCCATTTCAGAACTTTCTTTGGGGAGGGTTCAAATTTTTTTTTGACAGCAATATTATAGCCAAGGGTGAGGTTCAGGGAGGTGGAAAATGCATCCTCTTCCTTCGGAACAAGAACCAATTAAATATTCCGTTTTAAGCAGGTTTTCTTCTTAGAAGATATAATTTCAAGATACTGACTGAGAAAGATTTCAGTTTAAGGCAGGGTTACGTTATATACAGTTTCCATTGTTTCAAGTATTCTTTAAAGCTGTTAAATATCCTTTCTATAGTACACTGCTGAAAAGCATGGATATATTACATTTATTGTAAAACTTGTGAAAATGAAACTTGTCAAAGAAGAATTGTTTTACAAACGAAAAAAAAAATCAAGTTTCTATGAAAAAAAAAATCATATAATTATACTTCCTAGGACAGAGACCTGTCTAAAATGTAGTTTTTTCTTGACCTTTCGACTTCTTCTTTGCAGGGGAGGGGAGCCATTTCAATAGGCTATTGGAAGGGAACGTGCAAAGTTTTTCTTGAAAGGAAGGATTTGAAATAGCATGCGGGATTTTGCCCACTTAACGTCTTTCACAAGCATGTATTTCTCACAGGAATATATTTTTAAATTTTTGTGGACGACCGCGACAGTTTTTTTTCTTTTTTTTGCGGAGCAAAATCAATTCACCAATCGACCGCAGAAAAAATCGCAAATTTTGCCAATTCGACTTCGGAAAAAATAGTTATTTTGGCATATTAATCGCGGAAAAAATATAATTTCCTAAAAGGACCGTGGACAAGGAGATCGTGGAGACCTAAAAGATCGTGGAAACAAACAGTGATTATTGTCAATTGGTTGCGGGAAAAAAATTGAAGATTTCAACATTAGATAACAGAAAAAAATCAAATTTGTCAATCAGCCACGCAAAAAACTGCAAATTTTGAATATCTATCTCGAAAAAAATCGATAATTTCATCAAAGGTTTCTGGAAAAAAATCGCTAATTTAGTCAAAAATCGCGAAAAAAATAAGAATTTTTTCAAACGATCGCAAATTTTAACAGTTAGCTGCGGGTGAAAAAAAAATGAATTTCGTCAAAATATCTCAGAAATAAATAGCAAATTTTGTTAATTGGTCGCAAAAAAATATCGTGAATTTTGACAAATGGTCACCGAAAAAAATGCGAATTCCGTAAAACGATTAGGGAAAAAAATCACAAATTTTATCAAATGGTCATGAAAAGAAATCGCGAAATTCAATTGTTCAAGAAATAATCAGAACACAAACGTGACCAACAAGTCACGAAATTTTCAAATTTTGTTAACCATAGTGATAAATTTTCACCAAGGATCTGCAAAATCCTTGGTGGCAGGTAGAGTATACATTGGGTCGGGTAACCCGACCAAAAACCTACACGACTCGATCCGCGGCACATATCGAGACGGCTTGGCGTTTCTTTTTTTTATTTTCTTCTATCTTCAATAGAAGAAAGTATTGTAATCGAAATTTTTTTCGACTTCCGGTTTTCAACAGATTTATATGTTTTAGGGTTCAGAGATCCCCAAAAACATGTTTATAGAAAATGGTCTGTCTGTTCGTGTGTCAGTCTGTCCGTCTGTCTGTTGCCACTGTACCATCAAAAAGTGTATGAAGTTATGCATAGAATTGAACCAAATTTTTTAAGTTTTCGGCTATGGCAAACAGGTCCTCCCTTAATTTGGAAAAAATCCGCCTGAAGGGGACGCTGTAATTTCAATTTTTGTGCGATTTTGAATATTGTACCATCGAAAAGTGTATGAAGTTATGCATAGAATTGAACTAAATTTTTTTAAAGTTCTTGGCTATGGCAAGCAGGTCCTTCCTTAATTTGGAAAAAATCCACCGGTTAAATGTTATTAACTCATTTATGCCTGAATTTTTGTTTTCTCAAATTTGTTGCTAAAATCCCTTTAAAATGTTGCAAAATGAACTGGAAAATCGCTAAAAAATATTACGCTGAAATATTTTTGTATTTTTTTGATAAAATGTAAACGTACAAAATGTGATAATATCCATAATGTGGAAAAATGCATAATTATATGTTTTGTCTAAATTTATATAAATTAAGCCTTTAAATTGTTTATTATATATTATTAGTATTTTTATGAACTATTAAAAAAATATATTTCTTTCTTTGCAGAGACTAATAACATTATAAGTATTATTAATAATATATTAAGAATAATCGTATTTGAGGCTAAAAAACAATTTATTTCAAAATCAACTTGAAAAGCACTTTACATAAAGAACTGCTCACTAAATGTCTAATAGAAATTTGTACCCATTTGTGCCTTGCGCCGTATATTTTGTAAGTGACAAACATGCATAAAAAATAGGCTTGAACATATAATTTCGGAATTTAAAAAATACGTATTTCAAAGAAGTCTACAAGCTAAGATTATGACTTATTTTTTGGATCCTTGATATAAAAAATACAAATAAACTTACTTTTTTACATTTCGCTATCTTGAAAAATGAAAAATCTATAAACACCAAATATAGGCCTTCATTTAAGCAAAAAAATATCAATCTTCTGCTGTCATTTCTCGGTAATAGATAAAGACATTTATAGACAATTACTTCATGTAACTTTCATATTGTAAAGAAGAAGAAAATTAAAAAAAATTATTAAAATTTGAAACGTCCCAAAAATGGGACGCTAGGCATAAATGGGTTAAGCTATATTCATTACGAAATTGATTAAATATAATTACATTGATTAAATATAAACATAAACAAGCATGTATAATCAGTTTTATAATAAATATAGCATAATAAAATTTAGCAAAAGCTTACATTAATAAAACCTTAAGTGTTACATAGGCACATGGGAGCTTATACGTATTCAATCAACTCAGACAGCATCTGTCTTGCAAATGAAACATTCTTTCATTGTTTTAAAATGCTTCCCACAGTTGTCATTGTTAAATTTGAAATCAACTTTTCATTTTTAAAAGAAACAAAGGTTTATTCTGACATTAGAATGTCGTATTCATTATATCTTAGAAAGAAAAAACATAATTTTATGTTAAATTTTATTGTGCTATATTCAGTCTAAAATTAATTAAATGTAAACAGATTGATTATATACATATAGTACTTGTATGTATAATCAGTTTTGTAATGAACTTGTAAAACCCGTGGCTTTTCTCACGTAATAGTTGAACTATGCCAAATGGTATTTTTATTAGAAGAAAAAGGTCTAGCCGGATAAGCATAGCGAAATGGCGCCTATGGCCAATGTTTGAAATAACATTTGTATTAATAAGCCTTACCACGAGACTAAAATGCAGAGTGTTTTACGGCCTTGACCTTGAACTGTCCTTGAGATAATCGGGAAAGTATGCGCCGGCGCCACTATTTTTCAAATGCGTTTTTTGAAAAAGTATGAAAGTTAAAAAAAATGAAACTAACGCCAATCGGTTTTAAAGAAGAAATTTAATACACTTTGTGAAAGTTCTGCCGTTAAAAACTCCAGAAATTTGCCTCTTGTTAACCAAAATGCTGTTGTCAATCTTTCTAGTGTTCCTTTAAGTAACAATCAGCTCGATGCTCTCAAATTGAATAACAATTTTTCTGTCTCTGCTATTCTTTCTTTACCTAATCTTATTGCTCCTTTTGAAAAAGCCTTTAAGGAT
This sequence comes from Maratus speciosus, assembly GCA_963932465.1. Taxonomy (NCBI): domain Eukaryota; kingdom Metazoa; phylum Arthropoda; class Arachnida; order Araneae; family Salticidae; genus Maratus; species Maratus speciosus. Next base: position 250,128,435 of record OZ010793.1, on the reverse strand, counting down.
AGCGCTCTATCTTCTTCTCAAAAAGAATCCATTAGGCATCTCATTGCCAATACTGTTGATTTCAATTCTAATGTTTATAAGCCTAATCTTAAAATTCCTGTTAAACAAGGTCTGAAAAAATTGCGTTCTGATCCAAACTTAATTATTACTAAGGCCGACAAAGGTGGTCAGATTGTTCTTCTCGACAAATCTACGTATTTGGAAAAATCCCATAAATTAATTAATGATGGCCCGTATGTGGATATCCGCAAAGACCCTTCCACAAGTGAAATTAACTCTATTAAGTCTCCCATCAAGTCTTCTTCCATTATTCCTGCTAGCTTTAAGAAGTCACTTATTCCGTCTATTGCGCATTGTACCAAGTTTTATGCTTTACCTAAGGTCCATAAACCTGACATTCCTTTTAGACCTATTGCTTCTAGTATCGGTACAGCTTCTTACAAGTTTGCCAAATATAATCTGTAAGTAACACTTTCTTCATTCTCGTCTGTCTTCTACACAATTCTCAGAAGGTCGCGTTGAGATGGATCTATTAAAATTTGTCTGAACATTTTTTGAACGTCCGTCGTAAAGGCATACCTGTAAACACGAAATCTTGTCATAATTCAAATATGTCTTCTTTTACTTCTCCTTTCAGCAGACAATCATTGAGACTGAAGCCAGATGTAGTGGCAGCTGATGCATTGAACACCACACGTAATTTAGTTGTGGTTTTGTCTGGCCTGAGAACACCATGATGCGGCAAATAGTAACATGAGTGATTTTCTGGATGTTCGGAATGAGGGTCTGCAACCTTCTCCATGTGACCTAATTCTAAGTATTCTTGCATGAACTGCTGATACAATGCTTTCATAGTTTTATCCTTACCTAATCTTTTCCATAACTGATTCAGACGTTTTTTCGCAAGCTCTTTAGAATCACCTAAATTTTCCAAATCCTTGGTTGGCATCTGTACGATGTATCTACCTGCGTCATTTCGTTTATGCGTAGTTTTGTAATGCTCTTCACAGTATTCTTCTTCTTTACTAAGGATTTTCGAAGTTTCATCAATGGTTTCCAACTTCCAAAACTTTTCTAAACATTCATCAATGCTTTGCGACTGCGAAACAAAACCCCAATATTGCATTTGGCTGACAGATTCTATGCTTCCTGTTGCGATGTATCCGAATACTTAATTGCGAAACACTAAATTACTGTTTGGAATGCGAATTTCTCCATCTTTTATTATATGAAAGAAGGATTCGGCGCCGAGCAGCATATCAATTTTGCCATTTATCAAATTTCGGATCTGCTAACTGATGAGGAATTTTTAAGTTATCAATGTTTAAGTTTGTAACTGGGAGTGAGTCCGTTATTTTTTAGACAACAAGAAAATCCAATGACGTTTCAAAAGATCCATTTCCGTTTAGAATTTTAGCACGAATTTTGTATTTAACGTTCATTTCATTTCCACCTGAGATGGCGATGTTCAATCTCTTTAGTGGAATTCCCAATCGATTAGCGAATTCTGAAGTCACAATATTGGACATACTTCCAGAGTCCATTACTACACGTGCTTGTAAATAACTTCCAGAACAAGGATTAAAGACCCAAACTAAAGCAGTGGAGAGAATGACAGATTTATTTCTGTTATTAATGCAAGATAAAGAAGATGATACAGATGATTTAGCTTCTGTCTGTCCGTAAAACTCATCTGCGTTCGGATTCAATTTATGACCTTGCGTGGTGGGGTTAACTTCATCAACTTTGCTCGGAAAAGAGTTGTTTATATTTCTATGAAGTAATGTGTTGTGTCTTGCCTGACAAATGTTGCAGGAACTTTTAGACTTGCAATTAGCAATCGCGTGTTGACTACTTAAGCAGTTGAAACAAAGCTTATTTTTCATTGCTACATCTTTTCTCTGAAAAGCATTTAATTTCAAAAATGCGTCACATTTATAAATTGCATGATTTTGCTTACACATTACACAGAAATTAATTGAATTGGTTGACTTAACAAAGAGGGATTTTTGTTTAAAATTACGCTCTTGATTTGATTTCGGTTTTACTGAAATGGTTTTACTTATGTTTTCCAAAATTTGAGAACGTTTTTCTAAAAATAAAATTAAATCATCTAACTTTGGAACTTCATTTGAACTTATTGTGATTTCATAATTTTTCCGTGTATCTTTATCCAACTTTTGAAGAATGATAGTTAAAATTAAAACGTCGGAGAGATTGTTTCTGTTGTAATCTAAAACCTTTAATGTGCGAATGCTTTTCTTAACCCTGTCTACTAGATTTCCTAGATCTTTTGCGGAAGGCTGTGTAATTTTATCTGCATCTAAAAGTGAGTTTATGTGTATTTGTACTACAATTCTTTCATTTTCGTACCTGTCTTTTAACGCTTGAAATAAAGAAGAAAAAGTATCTTCTGTTGTTTGCAAAGCTCTTGCGTCATTTACTAATGCAGCTGATAAATAATGTAGTTTTTGAGCTTCTGATAACTGCTCGTTTGATGTTATAATATTATCAAACTGTAATTTAAATGTACTCCATTCTTCAGGTTTTCCGGAAAATTTAGGAAGCGGTATTTCCGGTAACTTGATGTTTAGCGCATTGTTTGTAAGAGTAGGTTTTAATTGATTTTCATTGAGAACCTTACCCACTTCTAAATGCTTAATTTGTTTCTTTATTTTGAATTTAGTTTTTATAATATTTTCACTGTATTCTTCACTAATGTTAATATCATTTTCATAATCCTTAGGAATGCTTATTGCAGCTTCTATTTCGCTATTTAAGCTTTTTAGCAAATCTTCCTTATCATTTAATTGTTCCAGAATTTCTAAATAGTCATCAGTTTCTTTATTTTCATCATTTATTAACGTTTCAAATTTAGTGATCAATTTAGTAACGGATGTTCTTAAATATGCACGTTTCTTTTTTAATTTCTCAAGCGGTTCCATTTTATAAAAAACTTATCATGCAATAATGAAAAAAGAATAATCAAATATTTCGTACCTTGTTTCATGAACAGACGATTTCGTTTTGGCTTTAATCCATTGTGGAAGCTTGCGCAATCACTCTTCTAAAACTACAAGTATAAACTCGATGTCGAAACTTCAAAATGAAAGAAAGGGAACTTTTCCTTTCAACTGCGATGTTTTTTCACTATTTTAGACTAAATTCTTTTTTAAAATAAATACTTGAGGCTCGAATTAACTAAATGTTATTGTTTACGAGCATAAACATGAATTAAAAGTCAATAGATTTAAACTTTAATATAGTGGACTGTTTTATTTAAATTATAAATGCGTGCTCTTAGAGCTGCGACTGCCTTGGCGGCGTACAAAACTACTACTGAAGCTACTGAAGGAATTATGAAACATCTGTGGGAGGGTAAATACTGTGACGTCATAACAACATACAGTGGCGCCCACAGCTAATATTAGTTTTTGTTGCATTAAAATATCTCAATTTGTTGATTTTCTATAAGCAAGTAGGTTTACAATGGAAGTTTACGGGAATTTGGCGAAATATTAGAGATATCGCCAAGTTGGCGTCACTTTGGCGACTCATTTTGGCCGCCAAATTTGGCGATATATCGCCAAGTTGGCGGCAAACTTGACGGTATTTGGCGGCAGAACAGGGTACCCCCTATGGTAACCCCTTATTGAAAATACTTTCATTGATCTTCAATAACCAATGGCCGCCATTTTGTTTCCCATGCAAAACTAAAATTAATTAATTAAAATTTAATTAATGAATTCGAATCATGGCAACATTTCATATACTTTTTGTAGTTATGTTTTTCATCGTTCTTTACAAATACAGCTTAAATCACTTAGGCATTTATGCTTCATGTCCATTTGTTTATCAATTGCAATATCTTCGATAACGCAAATTTTTAAACCTATTATATTCCGTAATCGGGTCAATGGCCAATTGGCGTGTTTTAGCTAATAAGATTTGGTGCAATAGAATGTTTTTTGTGAAAATCCTTTAATGATAGCTACATTTACATTAAGATATATTGTTGCTGATATTCTTTTTGTTACAATTGAATCTTGGCAGTAGACTAGATTACGGAAGATTAGGTAATTAAATAGCTGAAATTCATCAATCTGATTTTATGTACTTAATAAATGCATATCAAATTACTGTTTTGAATTCATTTGGTCAATAAGAATGGTAAGTGTGTTTGGCATTTAACAATCATCATTTTGCATGATCTATCTTCTCGAGATGGATAACACATAAGTAGAAAATGAGATGATCATTCGTTTTAAAATTTGATTAATTAAATATTTTTACAGGTGCTGGATTTATTTCATTTAACTTATAGTAACCTCTTGAGGTACGGTGGGATATATTTTATCTCACCTACGATTAATGAGGATTTGCACTAGAAAAATTTTATTAAATTTTACTTTTCTAACTTTGGTGGAAAAAAGTCGTAAACTTGCTTTTCCTTATTTTGTAATAAATCTTTTTGCGGATTCCGGTGTGAATTCGACATTTGATAAACACAATTGCTTGCCCCTCAAAGGGTTAAGGAAAGATCGGCTATTTTTGAGTTAGCCGGGAAAAGTGATAAATCCCCAAATATTGTTTCCCTTTCCATCATTCATATTGCATTATCATTTCATTTAAAACACACAGCTTTCATTTCAAATACATTCTTTTTAAAAAATGTGTCATACACTTAAAATACATTGTTTTTGACTTACCTCAATTGAAACACAAAATAAAAAAATAACGGAAACAGAAACATTTTATCTCAGAATCAAAGCATTGTTTCTGACTTACGCCCTCAAAAAATATGCAAAAAAAAAAAATGCTAGCAGGTTTGATTTTCTGAACAAACTTATATGCATATTATTTATTGCTTGTCATTAAGAAAAATTCATGGAACTCATTCCTTTCTGAAATAAATTTCATAAATAGCTATCAACATACAAACTTTTATTGGATACACCACACAAACATTTCTCTAATAATTTGCATACATTAACATTAAATGTTTTTAAAGGAAAGTAAGAAAACTGTAATAAATTTTAAAAGGCAAAAGAACATCCAAAGGGACTTAGAAAATTAAACTAAAAATAGGATAATTGAATTTGCAAACTTAACAGCCATGTATTTCATCAAATGAAACTTATTTACGGATTTAGTAAAATATTTCCTTTTTTACTGTAACATAAATAATTTTTATTAGAAATACCACAGCAGAAAAATACAGTTTAAAAGCTTTTCAGGAAATAAGCATGCTTGCCTGTCTACTGATGAACTTTTTAGCTAATTTTATCAAAGATAATAAAATTTACTATGGGGCTCTGCCCCCTGCAAGCTACACTCGCCAACCCCCGTTCAGACATCACAGAATCTAAAAACACCCTAATCTGATGAGTTTTACAAATATTAGAGAAGATTGAATTATACTGAAAAAAGCTAACTTTCCACCTGAAAATGATTACCCCTTAAACATCATTGTCTTGTTAGGAAAACATTTGTAAAAATCTCCCATTTCATCCATATTGTAAATGTCGTCCGCACTATAGCCTGCAAGAAGTTTGGGTAATGAAACCGTCTTCCATTCGTCACACAGTGTATCAGACACATCTTTTGCTTCAGTTTCTAATGTCCGAAACACAATGTTGTGTCTGGCTTTAACTTTTTCCAGTCATACCGTGCTTGCAGGGAATCCTTCCACATTCAGTAATTTTCTGAAATCCAAAGCATTCTCGTGTAACATCGTACCACTTAAAGGAATTGCACTCTTCTATGTACTGTAAGATGAAAATCATTTTACGAGGTCTGTTTCGATATCTGGGAAGGCACACGTATTCATCCTTTTGCACTTTTGGTTGACACTTGACTTACGTCTTTTGAAAATGCGTTCTTTATATTTCAGTATGGTAGATAGAGTGTTAGGAGGGATACCATATTTCAGGGCTAGATCTTTTTCATTAAATTAGGATTATGTTCAATATCTTTTATCAAATTTACTTTTTGTTCTAAAGTAAGAATTTCTAATTTCCGCTTCGGCATCTTAAAAGACCCAACTAAAAACGTATTACGATGTGAAAGCAATAAACACTAAAATGTCAAGATTCAACATTAAAACAAAGAACCCGAATGACTGCTCAATAATAATGGAATCGAAAGATTTAAAAAAAAAAAAAAAAAAAAATCCATAAAAGTGTGAGAAATTTGGCAAATTAGAATACACTAAGCCACCTGAGAATTAAGAAAAGGGAATACATAAAGGAGAAATGAATGGGGGAGGGGAACGATTGCCACCGAAATTGCAAACTCGCAGACGCTTCTCACTGTTTGGGAAGTAAAAATAGCGTCCTTCAAAGCCCGCAAAGGAGTGCAGAAAAGTTTTATCTAAAAGAAAATGTCAGTATTTTTGAGCTGTGGCTGAAAAATTAAGAAATTAGTCCAAATACTGTTATTTCTCTTTCTGAAAAAAAATCGACTTAAAAGATGTAGACTTCGACAAAACGAGAAAGTTTAACATTGATTTGTAATCAAGGGGTCGGGACTTCGTGTAAACTTCGACTTAAACGAATATTCGGCTTATCAGATTTCGACTTATCGAGAATTCACTGTATTTGAAAGATAAGGCTTTTTTTTTTTTAGATATCTACCTTGAGCTTTTTTCTGAACCAATTTTAATAATTCTTTTTTAAAATGAAAGCTGTTTCTTTGTAGATTTACGGCACTAGCTAATTTTTTTAAATATTCCCATTTTTATATTTAACTTTAAAATTTAAAAAATTTCTATGATTTTTTTTTTCAAAATGGTAGCAATTGGATTACTTCCATTGTTGTAAAGAAAAGAACATTAATAAAGTATGTTTATCTTTATTGATGCCAATTTCTAATAAAATTCAAAATTAGCTTTGTTAAAAAAGGGAACAGTAAATGACGTCACGCTTTAAGGAAAAAACACTAAATTTTTCCTCAAAAAGTTATTACAATTCAATACTTTTTCACTCCACTGAGTTTGAGACGCTATGTGAAATGATTCAATGAGGCAAAGTGACATCATATTTAAATGAAAACCATCATTTTCTCTGATAAAACGAAATATTTTACTACGAACGCCTCTTAAAGATATAAATTTCTGGAATTTTACTCGTCGATACGGAGATTGGAATCACAAGTCAAGAGTGCGAATTTTCACATGCAAAGTCGTAGTTAACAAACTTGATTTCAAGTTTGGAAATATATGTATTAATAACTTATTGCGTACTGCGATATTTTTGAAATAGTGAATGTAAATTTGAGAGATACGTGTGTAAATGTTGAGACAATGAAAATGACGTTAAGTTTAGATTTCACGCGAAAAATAATTCTATGATTGGCTCATGGTGAAGTCATTTTTGCTGATTTTCAATCGGTAATTTCAAACATAAGAGCCTCAATGGGTAATTTCATCATAATTACTTATCTTGGTTAGGTATACTAATACATTTTAATTTAATAGGTTGAACAGTCGAAGTTTCTGGAATTAGTATTTTGGTAACTTTAAATTAAAAATAATATTTGTACCTCATTTTAACCTCATCCGAATCGTTATGGCGTCGTCAATATTTGTGACCCGAGATATAGATTGACTTTCAGATGTTTTACTTTCTACGTCCGTAACGTCCATTTTTTCTTTTTTTGCAGTGCGAACCTTTTATTCTCCATAACCTACCAAATCGATGCAATTCATTTTTAATTTTAAATTAAGAGAAATAAAAAGAAATCGATTACGGGGAATACGATTTTGGGTCTTAGCCGCATGGTAAAGGATTTCGTATTAGCCGCATGGCTACAAGTGTTAAATCAAAGAAATCGAGAAAAATATAACAGGGTTTTGTACGGATCAGGGTATTTTCCAGGAGAGATTCCAGTATTTTTTTTATAGAAAAAAAAATCTAGGTTAAACTGGTGAAATTTCGCATTCTTATAAGGAGAGATTTTCTGTAAGAAAATAGCGGTGCAGAAGAATTTCCTGGTCGCAAAATTCCAGGAGTCGTACGAACCCTGATATAATGTCATGTATGTATTACTTATATGTATGTATTCTTATGTATGTATGCTTATATTCAGACGTATGCATGTTTGTATTGGATAATTTTCGCAATCGGGTTTGTAGACAATTTCCTAATTTAGCGAGCGTTGTTTGATACGCAAATTTAACTATTTGGTGGCGGTCTCAACAACAGAAGGTTTCTCTTTTTTTTATTCACTGTAAGTGAATGTGCTGCAACTGAAATGCACATGGACATTCTTCGTAACCTTCCAAATCGGTGCAATTCATTTTGAATTTTAAATTAATAGAAATGAAAAGAAACTGAATACGGAGAATATGATTTCGTTTATTAGCCGCATGGTGATGATTTCAGTATTAGCCGCATGGCTACGAATGATAATCAAAGAAATCGAGAAAAATATAATGTCATGTATGTATTACTTATATGTATGTATGGTTGTATTAAAACGTATATATGTTTGTATTGGGAAATTTCCCTAATCGGGTTTGTAGACGATTTCATAATTTAGTGAGCGTTGTTTGATGCGCAAATCGACCGCTATTTGGTAGCGGTCCCAATTTCAGAAGGTTATTAATTTTGCTTTTTAATTCACCGTAAGTGAATGTGCTGCAACTAAAATGCAAGTGAATATCTTCCGTAACCAACCAAATCGATGCGATTCACTTTGAATTTTAAATTAAGAGAAATAAAAAGAAATCGAATACGGAGAATGCGATTTTGGATATTAGTTGCATGATAACAGATTCAGTATTAACCGCATGGCAACGAATGATAATAAAAGAAGTCGAGAAAAATATAATGTTATGTATGTATTACTTATATGCATGTATTCTTATGTATGTTTTTATTCAGAGGTATGCATGTTTGTATTAGGAAATTTCCGTAATCGGGTTGGTAGAAAATTTCATAATTTAGTGAGCCCTGTTTTATGCGCAAATATAACCATTTGGTAGTGGTCTCAATTACAGAAGGTTACTCATTTTTTTTTTAAATTCACCTTAAGTGAATTTGTTGCAACTGAAATGCGAGTGAAGATTCTGAAGTGCATGAGATAAGCATTTTTGGCCTAGATGTACACTTGAAATACGTAGATAACAAATTGAAAAAGTCCTAAAAGCGTAAAGAAAAGATAGCTTACTTATTTCTTGATTTTAAGATTTTAGCTAATTTTACGGTAAAACACTAAGCTAAAATGCGAAGAACCCGATTAGAGAAGAATCATCAATGCTGAATTTCAGTGGAAATTTCGCCAAATTTGGCAGCTACAGCCAAATTCGCTGAATTTATATCAACATATTTTTGGTCGCCAAATTTGGCGAAATTTCGCGAAATGTCACCAAGCTTGGCGAAAATTTTGACGTTAATGTATATGACTATATAGTTTTATGCTTATAATCGGAAAATGCATACAACAATGAAAGATAATTCGTGAAAAATAAACTTCACTAAAGGTCATAAATCATTCCGTGATTTTTTTTAACCTGTTGCCTAGATGTAGTTTAAGAAATGTACATATTTTTATATGTGTAACATTATACACAAAAGTTTCGAAAATGCCGGTTAAAAGAAAGCAATTGAGATGAAAATGGTTATTCAGCGTAATTCTATGTGGAAAAGTCACATAAAAATAACCCAGCTTCCTACGAGTAATTGCACGAATAACGATATAACAATAACTCAGATGAACAAAAGTATCAAGTTTGATAGAGGAGTATAGCAGATTACCCATGTGTTCGTGTTACATACGTGTTACAAACCTTTCCCTTATACCATATTAAATAAGCCTGGGCATGCAGTAAGTAAGACATGCAAGTCTTTGAAGGGGCTTTGAAGTTTTCTGCCGTAACTCGATGGATCCAGTTCCAATTTTTGATTGTCTCAAAGATCGGAGCTACATTAAACAAATCAAAATCGCTCAACACATCCCCGGTGGTTATTCTTTCTCTTTACCGTAGACTCTCTTATTCAATGATTACTTTTAACATTTCTGAATTATTTTAAAGAACAACAAATCACGCTGCATGAAAATTTTGATAATTCCGACATCAGATTTACTGATGAGCAGCAGAAAATACTTTAGTTATGCACAGAGCAGCTTTCGTCATTGCAAACAAAAGTTACAATTTTCCCCAAGTGAACTTTTATTCTTGGAAAAGCAAGAGCTGGAAAAAGTAGGATAATCAAAGAAATTAGTAAAACAATCATAGAGCAGTTAGGATCAGAAGCTGTCATTCTTTTGACACTAACAGGTACCGCTGCGCTTAATGTCGAAGGAAAGTTAATTCACTCAGTGCTTAAAAAACCACCGTGTTTTAAATAGTTCGCTGATTTAAAAAGTCAGGCAGAAAGAAATCTACAGCTCAGCATGGATACAGTATTTTTTATCTTTATTGACGAATTTTCAATTGTCGTCTTATGGCTGAACTTGAACAAAGATGCCGCAAAGGTACTTTGTTTAAATCCTTGGAGGTATTAGGTAGTTACATCGCGTAAAAGACATCCCTCTATATAAGAGACATTCTATAAAAGACATTTTGGCTCTTCGAAGACAAAAAATGCTTAGAGCTTTTGAAAATTGCTTCACATTAACAAACTCATTGAGACAAAATGACGATCAGCAAAGACAGTTTCGAAAGACGCTATATTCGCTTTGCGTGGGTAAGTTTCAGACTACTCTCATCCCTTATGCAACGGTGGAAAGCTACACTGCTTCCGGCTCAACTTGATTGATTTCAAGATGCTATATGTTTTTTTTCAAAAACAAGCAAGCGAAAGAACATAATCAAGAAATACTTCTTAAATCAAAGTGGTCAATGGCAAGAATGTTAGCAGACCACAACAATTAAAAGTAAGATGTAGTGAAGATGATCACGTTTTTGGACTTCAGGCTGGACTTTTTTCAGCAGTTGGGTGCAGAGTTATGTTACATACCAATATCTGGATGGAGTGGGGATTGATTAGCGGTGTACTCAGTACAGTAAAAGATACTGTCTATGACCCAAAACTTCAACCCCCAGGCTTGCCACAGGCTATAATGGTTCATTTTGTTGATTATCATGCCACAAATTAGCATTTGAGCATTATCTGAGGCAACAGATGACTGAATTAAACACTAGAAAATGAGGATTCAACGGGTGTTATTTCAAATTTAAATTTGTACTATTAAACAGTAATCATGAAAATGAAATTTTTTAAATTTTAAAATGTTATTTGTTAAGTTTATACCACTCCATGCTCCGACATTTCGGCCTGACGGTTACTAGTAAACATATAGTAAACATTTTGAGTTTGTAAAATAATAAAAAAAATAATGATCATATGAATATTACTAACAATGCACCTAATAACAGACGTTAATTAAACTAAGATATATTGCAGTAAAGCCTGCGTAAACGGAATTGCACATGACAGGGGAAAAATCTGTTCTAGTAAGGCTACTAGTATTATATAATATTCCTTATGTTGGAAACACGACATTTACGTTTAAGAAATAAATCTGTCATAAACAGGATCCATTTTACCAGTTTTATCTTTAATTGTCGGAGCACAGCTCCGGCTTCCCTGCAAAAATTACACTTATTCTTAACACGATAGCGTCCAAAATATTTGGCGTATCGACACAAAAAATGAGCTGGACGTTCGTAGGGCCAAAATCTCGGCGCGTATTGAAAGTCATAAATATTCGTCAACCCTAACAGCCTGAAATGTCGGCTCAAAATTTTCCCATAGAGGTAACATTGCGTGTTTAATTCTAATATATATTTGAAAGATAAGGCTTTCTTTTTTTAGTCATGTACCTTGAGCTTTTTTTTTGCACAAATTTTAATAATTCTTTTTTTTTTAATGAAAGCTGTTTCTTTGTAGATTTGCCCGCACTAGCTATTTCTTTTAAATATTCCCATTTTTATATTTAAATTTAAAATTAAGAAAATTTCTTTGAATTTGTTTCAAAATTGTTGTAAAGAAAGGAAAAATAATAAGGTTTGCTTATCTTTATTGATGCCATTTTCTCATAAAATTCAAAATAAACTTTCTGAAAAAATTGAACAGAAAATGACGTCATGCTTTAATCAAATACTCAAGTTTTCCGCAAAAAGCTGTTAAAATTCAATTCTTTTTCATTCATTGAGTTTGAGACGCTTGGTGAAATGCTTCAATGAGGCAAAATGACATCATTTAAATGAAAACGATCATTTTCTCTGATAAAAGTAAATATTTTACTATGAACGCCTCTAAAAGATATAAATTTCTGGAATTTTACTCGCCGATACAGATATTAGAATCACAAGTCAAGAGTTCGAATGTTCACATGCAAAGTCGTAGTTGACAAACTTCACTTCAAGTTTAGAAATATATGTATTAATCACATATTGCGCATTGTAATATTTTTGAAATGGTGAATGTAAATATAAGAGATGCGGATGCAAATTATGAGACGGTGAAAATAACATAAAGTTCATATTTTAAGCGAAAAATAATTCCATGATTAACTTAAGGTGAAATCATTTTTTTAAATGGTACTTCTTAGTTATCCCGTCGACCAATTTCGGCAAATTATATAAATCGCCAAACCACTCGCCAAATTATACACATTGACATAATTTTTAATTTAAATAACGAAAGAACAAATAAATTAGTAAAACATTAATAAAAATACAAATAAAACGTCGAATTAATGGTTTTATTGGCCATTGTTGGCATTTAATCTTACAATCAATTAATTAATGGCAACCATTATTGGCATTTAATCTTACAATTTGGCGACACTAATTTCGTCGACGGGATAACTAAGAAGTACCTTTTAAATTTTCAATCGGCAATTTTAAACGGCACAGATGTCATATACCCCATATTGGCGCGATTTTTTCTGACGCCAATGTCATATACGCAACGGGTACTTAACCGGCGCCAACGTATCGTTATTTTGCTTGATATGGTAACCCGCATGTTATTTTAGTGAGAGAGAGTGGCATCGATGGGATTTGAACCAGGAATCTCATGATCAGGAGGCGAGAACGTTAGCGTCGAGCAAAAGGCCAAGCCAGTTACTCTAAGCTAGTAACTCGCTTTATACTGATCATGTGAGATGAGATCGCTACACACTCCATCCCCAGTGAGAAAGACGTATTGCTGACGTCTGACGAGCGATATGCACTCGTGAATGATGCTGTCGTACGCATCTGTGATGCGTGTGAGGACAGGCTTTGTGCTGTGAGCGTTCACAGGCTTTGGTTGAAGGGGTTGATTTATTTAGTGCTGCCATCTGTTGGTTATGAGAGGAGATGATTGTTGCTGAAGGTTGTTGTTTGCGTGTTTGTCTGGGTCACCATTTTAGTGAGAGAGAGTGGCGTCGATGGGATTTGAACCTGGAATCTCATGATCAGGAGGCGAGAACGTTAGCGTCGAGCAAAAGGCCAAGCCAGTTATTCTAAGCTAGTAACTCGCTTTATAAAACACTAAATACAATAAACTAAGACAGACTTGATCACAGTTAAAAAATAAAATTTATAAAGACAATAAAAAACAATTAAAAATACAACATGTAAACGTTTCGCCAAGCGACACGCAAGGCATCATCAGTACAAAAACTATCCATTGTATTTCAAACGTCAGAACAAATCAAGAACAGTTACAGTTAGCTATTTTAAAAACAAACAATATTCACTAGGAACAGAACGAACATCATTCAAAGCATGCGACCGCAATTCAGTGAACCAAGCTACAAGGAGCAATCTACCATAGTAGCTGTTGCAACCAGATTTCTGAATACTGACGTTCGCAATGTGCGGAATGTGATTCGTTTGAAGTGAATGCTGGACAATTTTTGAATTCAAATTACCCTTTTTTAAAGCACCAGTATGTTCTTTTAGGCGAATTTCCAATGATCTACCAGTTTCACGAATATAAACACTATTGCAATCTTTACAAGGAATAATATAAACAACACCGGGTAATTTAGACTTATCATATTGAAATTTATGCTTATTGAAAAAGGAACTCAATTTATTAATAGGTTTAAAAGAAACCCCAATATTGAATGATTTTAGAATGCCAGAAATTTTTTCAGAAATGTTCGTATAATAAGGGATACAGATAAAGGAGCTAGGTTTACTACGTTGAAAAGGGGGGGGGGAGTAGAATTTACAAAATTTAAAGTATTTTTAAAGATTTTTTTAACAAGACCAATAGGGTAGCTATTATTAACCAAATCACGATAAATTTTACATTTCTATATTTCAAAATCATTACTGGAACTGCAATATTTTATGGCTCTGAAGGCTAAAGTCTTAATAACGGTTATTTTATGGCTGAAAGGGCATATTGAATTGAAATTAGTATACTGACCAGTAGAAGTAGGTTTTCTGTAAACAGTAGTGGTGACAGATTGAGAGATATCAGTCGTGAGTCTGCGGATTAAGGTGTTATTACACGTAGACTCCCAGGCGACAAAAGACGCCGCGTCAAACTCCTCCCACAAGTTCTTGATGCGAGGGTTGCCAAAATAAATTCCGAACCCGTTCCCGTACTCACATATTCATCGCTCTAAACAGGCAGCCAAGCGAGCGACCGTGCCAAGACGATTGTTTTCAACCTGTTTAAAGAAATGTGACTTTTTTTAGCCGGATTTTCGGCAAAATTGTAATCGCGCACTGTATAAAACGGGCGTTTTTTTTTAAATTTTATTAAAAATATAGTAAGGTTTAAAGATACGATTGAAAAGTCAGATGGTTGAACTTAATGTTAAAAATAGTGGTATATAGATGTTTAGGAATTAGATACTTTTAAAACATGGAATTTTTGACATTCATAAAAGGAATCCGGTATAAATTTTCTAGTGCAGTATAAAAAAAAAATTCTTTCTTTTTGTAATAAAGTTCAATCGGAATTCGTATAGCGCTTTTTGAATTGTTCACGAAATTTTTTATCGACATTTAGTGTTTTTGTAGAAATTTTTCGACTTCGTAAAAGAATTTCAAAGTGTTAGCTCAGTATAACAAATTTGATTGATATATATATTTCAACAACTTTTATAATATTCATACATATATAAATAGCACTACATGTAAAATTTTTTATAAATGGGATTTTAAAACACTCCATAAAACAGATAAGGAATATAATTTTGTATCCTTTTTTCAAAATCATCGAGGAAAACACCCTTTAACCCTTTACGTACCTACTGAATTTTGAAAATTTTATATTCTAAAGCATTTTTCATGAATTGTCTAAACTACATTAGAAGATTTTTTAATAAATTTTAGAAGGATTTTAGAAGTATTGAAGGATTTAGAAGGATTAATTAAATTTGAATTTATAGGGATTTTGTGCAATATTTATAACCCCACTCAAATCTTTTATTTTGATATTTTTCTTAGTATTTTGTTGAATTAGGAAATGTACAAATATAATGTTCTTACAATAGAAATATTTCCGAATTGAAAAATTTCAACTCCCTCCCCCCCCCCCCCCCCCCCCCGCCCCCCAACGCCAAGAAAGCTGAAAAATGCAAAGGCAAAAGAAATCATCCTTTTAAAAATATTTTTGTTTTGTATAACCAATAATGCTTTTCGAACAAGATAAAGTAGTATATCTATAATTCATTCTAAACTGTATTTCAACTAATCGATGTATTAAATAAATTTTATAACAAGTTATTTTTTAATGGTACTTATCAGTACTGTCAGTAGATAAAGGGTTAAAGAGGCATAAATAGTATTAATTTAATATGATTAAACCTGAATAAGAGAAAAACTTTTATTAATGCTATTTCTTCTGAAACTGCATTTTTAAAATTAAAAATCTTTGTTAGCGAGACCACAAAATCTTTAATTGAAATGGCTTTGTCTTGATACTTACCTTCATAATTGAGACAATTTTCACTTGTTACCAAAGTTCGTCATGAATGACCTCCTGAAACTAAAAATACAAATATGTCACCTCTACCAGTATAAGAGTTATTACTGGTACTTTGAGAGTCTTTTTTAGTGAAAGAAGCACTTGTTGATCTTATATAGGGGAGGTAGGGGTAATTAGGATAAGAAGTAATTGGAATCAAGGGCACTTCAAGGGCAACCGATAAAAAAATTGACCATGTTAATTATGAAGTCTGACTAATATTCCACATGTCCAATATTTTTGGAGTGAAAATGTATGTTCCTGTACAAATAATTATTGTTTTCCCCAAAACTCAAAGAAAAACGTTGTCTGTCAAAGTGAGAATGTTTTGGTTAAAAAAGTCCTGTTTAAAAAGTTGTAGGAATATTGAAATATAGCTATCGATTTAAATTTGGAAATAAAATTGTTTTTAAGAGGAAATGGTTACATTTTGCAACAGACGAAGCATAATGTTAATAAACTGCATGATTCTAATTATCCCAAAAATAGCATTTTCGGGTTTCGCAAATTTTATTTTCTATTTAAATCAAATTGTGGTTTAGAAGGCATTTTTTAATCTTCCAGTTTTCAGATCCTGTGAAATACCCCTAGTTCGGCTTACTTTACTGCACATTTTCTGTTAGCAAAACATTTATTTTAGAATTTTATCTTGCATTTATTCCAAATTTTAGCCTTGACTGCATATTTTAGGCCTAATTAGGCCTCAACACATTTAATGTAAATGAAATTTTCCTCCTTCACAACATATGAGTTTTGACTGATCCTTTTCCCTCTGTTATTTTGAAAAAAAATATTTTTTAAACTTTAAAAATTATATTTTTAGTAATAAAACAAGGCTATTAATTTATAATAGAAAATTTTGCATTTGATTTTATTTTTTGGCAGAGTGTAAAATATATGAATATTGAAAATCCCTTTAAAAACTTTTTTCCAGCGTATTTATCTTTCCAATACTGTATCTCTCAGAATAGTTGTAGTTGTAAAACCAAAAATATCTTCCTGTAAAGCCAACACTGAGATCTTTTAAACCCATTTACCCATGACTGTGTATCTTGAAAGGCATGGGAGAAAATACCACTCATCACAATTACCCCATTTTATGGGGCAATTGGGATCAAAGAGGCATTTTTGGAAAAAGACACTTGTATCAGGTAACATGGTACATTAAAAATAACTCTTTATACAATTCAAGAGACAACTACTTACTGAGTAAAATTATACTTAACAGTAGTATGTAGTTCACGTCATTCTATGGCAATTGTCAAAAAGTGATACTAATTACCCCAACTCCACTAACAAAGAAAACACTTTAAGGCTGGGTTGGTCGTTCCTTCAGCTCCAACTTGTCCAAACTTAATTTTATTTATACTCGTATATTCTTGTAACAATAAAACAAATGAAAACTTTCACATGTTAACTTGTACCACCTAGGAAGTTGTAACAAGACAGATCGCTGATAAGATTAACTCGCACACCAATCCCTTAAAATAACTGATATTCAAAATAATTTATAAGGCGATTTAAATATTTATAAAGTACAGGCAACTATCATTTCTTTTCAAAAATGATAAAAATTATTCTACGAGAGAATTAATTCAATACTTATCAATTCACAGCATCATTAAAAGAACATTTTTATCCTACTAACCTTTACATGTTTTTAATGATTATTTTAACTTTAAATTTAGTACTACAATTCTTAATAAAAGTAGTTTATCTGAAATTGGGTTATAATTCTTTTACAAAGGATTACATCATTTCACTCATAATTAATAAATGGGATTTTCTTACAGGCTAAGAGATTTTTAGGAAGTCCTTTAAAATCTGTGCAGCATCCTTTCCTGCCACATCCTGTCCTGATTTAAACCTGAGGGGAACTCTGCTGTACTAAACTGTCCTCTGTTGTGAATATAATTCTTAATTGTATAGCAAAATTCACAAAAATGCATTGTAGCAATAATATTGAAGTCGCGTTATAAATATTCAGTCGCATAAATTCTGTCATAATAATTTTCAACTGTACTTTGAATATTGCTGGCTCTTAAGATTTCTGAAAATACCCCACCCTAGAAAATTTAAACATGAACAGTGGTTCCCAACATTTTTAGGCCACACCTCACCTAAGCATTTCTAAAATCCAGATGCTTCATCTTCCACTGTAACTTGCAATTCCTATTGTTAAAAAAGTGAATCCATATTCACATGAGGAAAGATTAAAAAAGGGAGTAAAATAAATTCCCATTCAATAAATACTAGTCAAAAAAGTTTTATACAAAAAAAAAAAAAAAAAAAAAAAAAAGTCTACATAAAAAAGGCATTTAAGCATAAGAAAATTGCCATTGTATATATATAATATATATATATATATATATATTCTAGTTATTGCTGTATTTTGAAATTTTTTGAGAGAGCTTTTTGAAAAAGATAACTTATTTTTTCACTTTATCTTAAAACATCCACATGTACTGACTGTATGTTTAAACTGCACCACACTACAAAAAAGAAAAGAAAAGAAAAGAGCTGATAGGGAATAAGTTTAATAACAAATATCAAGCCCCCCCCCCCCCCTCGTGCCCTGTGGGATGTATGCATACCATTTGGAACCACTGTTTTAGAGAATGGCTGTAAATTAAATACATTGTTTTGAATTCATTCAATATTCTGAATCTCAGAATGCTTAATATCCCACAGAATAACACGACACAGTGATCTGAAATTCCTTCTTTCAGAAGAAAAGCTTGCACTAAATCTACAGTTTATTTTTTAACAAAACCAACTTATTGGTAAATAAATGATATGAGTAGCAATTTATTTTTCCAACTGAGTGAAAATGTGTCTAGGCCAGGACTTGAACTCAGAATCTTGGGTTTTAACTACCAATGCTCTTCCAATTGAACTATTTGGATGACATACCAGACAGAAAAAAAATTACTACTTGCATCACTTATTTACCAAAAAAATAATTGTTAAAAAATAAAGTGTGATATGCATTCATAGTTTATTCGAGTTTCATTTTCTTGTGATTTATTCTGTCGAGCTTTTTTCAAATAACACATTAGATGTTGAAAATGGTTGTTTTGAGTAATATTGTGTAGGTTTGGATGTTGTCCAGGTAGCTCAGTTGGAAGAGCATTTACAATTAAAGCCAAAGGTTCTGGGTGGAGCCTTAGCCTGGTCACATTTTCACTCAGTTAGAAAAATTGCTACTTGTAAACTACAGTTTCTTGCAACATATATTTATATGCATATACACACAGATTAAATGTCAAATTTATCTAAAAATTTCTTTTAATAATAATAATCAAAAGGAAACAACAAAAAAAAAATCTTTTAAACTTGACAGTTTATTTCAAATGCCCTTTCTCTTTATGTTAAACTTATGTAGATTAAAATAATAACCAGCCTAAATAATAATAAACTCAATTTATCTGATTTATCCTTGTAGCTAAATTACTGATAACATGGTTATTTTCAAAGAAAGAAAATTATGCCCTTTTCAACATTTTTTGGCTATCTGTTTTATTTGTACATAGACAGTTGATGATGATGTAGTATTCAAAGATTTTGCCCATTCTTGTGCTAAAAGTTCTACATAACACGGTAGCTACCTGCAAAAGGAGAAAATGCTTTAGTAGAAGATTCTATTTCTTTGGCTTAAAATTCACATTATTATTATGATTTTTCTTTTTTGCAATTACAAAGAAATGAGACACCTTCAGACTTTTTGCATCGCATTTATATACAGTAAACCCTCGATTTAACGGACCTCGGTTCAACGGACTAATTAAAAAAAAATTAAACAAAAATTAAAGTAAAACAAGTGGGTAAGTGTGATCGCACAGAGGGTTTCGTTTAATATCCCTTTTAAAACACTTTATCCTTAAATTAACAAATCAAAATCGTTAATTTAAAATTATTCCCTTCTCCCTAACCTGAAATTCTAGTTCAAAGAATGCTTGGATCACAAGCGATATTTTTTCTGATTTGCTTTTTTAACCAGTTTGTTCCTGCCGTGCGTCACTATCAAGAAGAAGTTATGAAAATACCTTCCCACGAAGTAAAAGCTCTATTACTCCTTGATAATGCTCCCTGCCACCCTAACGCAGAAAAGTTAGTTACCTAGTAGGGATGGACGAATAAAATGTGATTTCCTTCCTCCAAACACAACTTCATTAATTCAACCGATGGACCAAGGAGTCATTGTTGCCTGCAAGAGGATTTATAAGAAGAAATTCCTTGAAGAAGTAATGGTAGTGTTGGAAAATGAAAATGATGCAGTAGAAGATTTGAGAGGAGCCAGAACGCTGCAAAATTTGCGCACCTACAATTTAAAATCAGTTATCTTTAACTTTGCTGCTGCGTGGAGGGAGATGAAGGTATCCACACTGGCTAACGGTTGGTCAAAACTACTCAACAACGCAGATCCTGAATACGATTTTACAGGGTTTGAGATTTCGGATTTTAGGAGTACAATAATGGAGGCTGGTGATGATATCCCTGAGAAAGATATAGAACAGTGGCTCGAGAATGACGAAGCAGATCCAGATTACCAGATTCTAAATGAGGTGAGATCGCAGAAAGTATTCTGCATGATGATAATGAAGATGAGGTCGAGGACTACAAGAAAGAAGAATTAAGCGAATTTCGACCGAAATTATCTACAGTACAAGAACATATGGATGACGTCATTACTTACACAGGGGCATCTTCAGATCCCGAAGTGTTTGCGTATTATGAACACTTTAGACAATTTCGAGCTCTTATAATAAAAAAAACAGCATTCAAGTGGGAAACAGCTAAAACTAGACGCCTTTTTTCAATCCAGCAGTATGGAGCAACCTTAATGTGATGTAAATAACATAAAATGATGCCTGTTGTTTTGGGAGCATTGCAATTCTTTTTCCATTTGTTTATTAATTATTATTTCTGTGTAAAAAGTGTTTCATTCCCATAAAAGTTGCATATGTGTTAATTCGTTTGTATTTCATTACCAATATTGTATTATTAAAAGTAATGTATTGTGTTTATATATATATATATATATATATATACAGTAGTATATATTTATATACAATACATGTATATACACTGTATATATATATATGTAATTTGCACTGTAATAATATATGGAATTACAAGTACGTAATAATATACTATAATTATAACAATATTATAAATAGTACTTTGCGATTTAACGGACACATCTTAGTCCCAATTAGTCCGTTAAATCGAGGGTTTACTGTATTTAGATTTTTTTGTGTCAAGACAAAAACAATATCCGTTGTGCACCCGGAAGTACTTGCAGGTGTTTGTAGATGTTTCATGAACTCCCAATTGGATATGAAGGATGTAAAAAATAAACAGTCGAAAATTTTGTCCCAAATCAATACAACCTTATCTTAAATGAAATTTATTAATGATTGCCCTAGTTTGACGAGAGCTACAGACTGAAAAGACGATAAAGTAAAAAACACAATAAATATTTCACAATAAAACGTACAATAAGGTCCAACCGAAAATGAGCAATACATTTCTTTGAAGGAAAAAAAAATGGGAATGTTAAAAGTTGTTTGTAAATTTTATGTATGAGTAATTCAGAAAAAAAAATGGATCAGGTCCATAAAACATTATACAGAGATATTTGTAGATAAAGTTTATTTGCTCATTGTAATTTTAATTCAAATTTGCAGGAATTTAGCATCATTTACAGCTTCCATTTTAAACCTACTACTTATTTTGTAATAGAACTGATGAAATTACTGGATATAGAACAAGAATCCAGATTTAATGAGAAAATGGACTTTATATTCTTTGGTTCTGAATGACTTATATTCAACAAAGTGTGTTTAATTTTATGTCTGTTAAAAATTGTGCATCTATTATAGCCCTCCCTTTCCCATCTAACTTTCATGAAAAGGAAAAAAATAAATAAAAAATCAGAATGATATAAACATGAAACAAGAGTTTACAATAAAATTCATTCCTTTCACATTAAATAATACTGATCATTGTAATAATACAAGAGAAATTTATTAAAACAAGATATGGCATTCAAAATAATTTTAATAAATATTGGTTAAAATGATTTACAGAGAGTAATATCAATTTCTCTTATAAAAAATATAATTTTTTGGATTTCTGTTGTATTTATATACTCTTACAAAATATTTATTAAAATATATTTAAAAATAATTATTTCACATTTATATGAAAGTGAAAGTTTTCAATTAAATTCCAACTTAGAGTTGTGCAAAGCAATATCTCTGTAATTGTCTCTGTGTACAGAACTCTTTTGCTGAGATCTAGATGCATGTACTTCTTCAGAGACAGAGCAGAAAACTAAATTTTGAATTTTCGATTAAAATGTTTCAAATATACCTCAGGCCAATTAATTGTCAAGAACCAATGTAAATGTTCCTTACATAATTGTAGTCGATGATGCATTCTCATTAACACTAAAAATCATGAAGTCTTTCTCTGGAAAAAATAAATCTTTTTTATTATTATATCCTTTTGCGACAAAGACGAATGTAGCTGAAAATACCTGACATTTTCAATAATCATTTCAGAATATATATAAATTTAAAATGTTAGCTGCTCCAACAACAGGCAGGACTTGAATTCTAGCAACATGCATTCTATATAATTTTATGAGATCCTAAAGCTTGGCTGCAAAGCCATTTGAAAGATTATTCAGATTTGACAATCAATAGCCATGGGGCAAGGTATTCACATCCTCAAAAATGCACACCAGGAATGCAAGGAATACTTCAAGCAGGACTTGTTCATAATTCTTTCATTATTGGGCTCTGTTGATTGGTCAAAGTCATGCAGACAGGACTGCAAAATTAAAGCTTGATTACTCCGCCCATTTGTTCCTTGCAGAAGAAGCTCCAAAAAATTGGCTTTTCTCTAATTAATATCTCTATTGCAAGATACAGCAGCAAATTTTTTTCAGTTCGTTGTCTTCTCTGCACTGTGGCTTAGCTTGTATGGGCATAATTAGAATACAGGTCATTTCTTCTAACTTGAACAAATCCCAGGATTATTATCTGCTACTGAGTTTTCTTGGGTCTAAAATTAAAATGAATTATGAGTAATTAAATTGAAATATCAGTATTAAATCAAGTAAATGTTATCACCATTGTTTATAGTAAATAAAAGTTACATTATAAATATGGAATAATGTGATTTGAGTATGAAGTTTAAATGATAAGTTTTATCAAGCTTGACATTAAGCATGCTAAGGGGCTGTACTTATATAACGTTAACTTTTTGGTAATTTTGGATCCCCCCTTACGATATCATACGTTTTCATCTCTCGCCCCCCCCCCCCCACACACACACACACACACCTTTGCCAATCCTATCGTTATCAATGTCTAAAAATTCCTTTGATTTTTGGAGTGATATACAAATACGGCTACATTTATTTTCCGCATACTTTATTGATTCGAAATGAAGAGCAGTCAATAAAATATCATTTTATACATGAAATAACTTTATATCAAACTAAACAACACTTAAAAGAAATAGTTACTATTTAAAGGAATTTAATAATAGGTTTTTTTTTACATAATGCGTTCAACAGTAATAATGTCTTCTTGCACTTGACCACACAAGGGAGTGGGGGGCAAACAACTTCTTATCAACAAAACAGATGCACAAAATTCTTTCTCCTTTATTTACTAGTAAACACAAAGTATCATTTGAAACGTATTTCGCATATAGTTTCTCGAACAGCGGATTATATATGCATACGCATATGAAAGAAGAATAGGAATGGCAAACTTTGGGGTATTACATATTTTGTAATTAAATAATTTTATAATCATTCAAAGATTTTAATAATAACTTTGTATTCTCATAAAAATAGATAACAGACTAAAAAAAGATAACATACAATTTTGATGTAAAGACCAAGTTACAAATAAAAAAAGAAAATGTTGGTTGTGTGAAAAATGATAACGATAGCAAAAGACAAATCCCCCTCCTCCCTCCTAAAATGATAACGTTATATATGCACAGCCCCTAATGCGAAATTGACATTGACAATGTAACTGGAAACCATTTTACACTACGCTCTTTGTGGGTGATATTTGGAACTTTTGTTAGCCAGAAGACCACCAAATATTTCTCCAATCCCCATTAATGACATTGTTATTGACTAACTTAATTCGTAATTTGCTCTGATTATGGATGATCAATGTTATTTCTACTGATATACTCTTATTCCTATATTTAATCATGATTTTTGTATAAATTTAACAGAGTTTTGCCTTTAAATTTTAGGTTTAAAAAAGCACATGTATGTGTTCATAGAATAATATGTATATTTTTAGGACAACTATTAAAGTTTCTATCATGAGTATTTAAAATATATATATAACTAAGCTATATAATAACGACATTGTTCCTGGTAACTTTTCATAATGACATAATGGATATTTTTGATCATATGATCACAAATCTCAAATTTTGTCAAAGGCTCTTTAATTTATCCATTTTATAAATATTTAGAGCAGGGCCGAAACTAAGGAGGGGGAGGGGGGCAGAGGGGACATGTGTCCCGGATGCCAGAATGAAGGGGCGTCAAATGAAGGATTATACCTTTGGAATGGATCATTTTCTTCTGATGGACTGGTGGCTTCCATTATTATGAAACAGCCATTATAAATGAAGTGTTAGGTGAAAATGAAAGAGCAGTCGTAAAAAGTTAGAACACCGATTTTTTGGTCAGAATGGGGGGAAAAAATTGGCCATAATTTTTTTTACCATTCTAACCAGAAAATCAGAGTTCTAACTTTTTACGACGCTCTTTCATCTTCACCTAACACTTCATTTATAATGGCTGTTTCATAATAATAGAAGCCACCAGTCCATCATAAGAAAATAACTTGGTTAAAGCGGAAACTCGCACTCGGTTAAGTGGAACTCGGATAATCGGGACTCTATTGTATATTTAATTTTAAAAATGATCTTTAGAATATTTTTGCTGGTGTTCAGAGGGGGGGTCATGATCCCCGTGACCTCCCCCTTGGATCCGCCATTGTAGGTTACATAGTTTAGTATTACATATTTGATGATTACATATATTAAATTTTAAAATAAGTCGGCTATTAGAAAATTAGTAAAATTCTCTTTGTAAATATACTCTACGGAAGAGGGAGGGGGGCAAAATCTATGTTTGCCCCGGGTGCAAAAAAGGCTAGTTTTGGCCCTGATTTAGAGATCTTACCATTAAATATGTTTGACTGTAAAAGAAGACAAAAATGAGTAACTGAAAAAAAAAAAAAAAAAAAAAAAAAAAACAGTAGTTTTAGTCTCTGCGTTTGAATATTATAAACAATGTAGATGTTGAAATAAAATGTTTGTGATTTAAAGTATATCCTATCAAAACATTGTTTCACATTTTGAGTTAAGGATTAAAATTCATTTGGTTTATATTTTTATTGTGCAGGGATTTTTCCTTCCAATGTAGGAGTTTATATTCTTTCAAGCAAGAATGAAATTGTGTGTCACCCCCACTCAAAAAAAAAAAAAAAAAAAAAAAAAAAAAAAAAAATTTAATTATACAAAATAAAATAAATTGCAGTTGGCCAAATTTGGACCTAGCTAACGGAGAATCACCTGATATTGTGAGTTGTGACATAGCTTAATAATTTTCTATTTAATGGATCAAACTTTTTTATTTGTTTGTTTTATTCATTTTAACTGTGCATAGTTATTACTACATATTAGTTTCATGGTAAAGGCAGTCAGAGCTGTTCTTTGCAAAAGCGAGGCCGAAAGCAAAAAATTTGCAAACGCCTCCCTTTTCAAACTAGCTAATCTCCCATTCTCACCAATGTTGTCAATTTAGCTGATAATTTTTATTTGTCTACCAGAAATTTCAATTATAGTAATTTTTGCTTTATTGAATGGCAAACATTCTGTGGTTAAATAAAGTGAAGGTAACTATTTGGAAAAATTTTGGTAGGTATTTTTCAATTTAAAAAATCTGCTGAATTGAGAACACTAAGTACCTCCTACAACGTAATCTTTTGAAATAGCCCGAATGATATACACAGGGCGCACCCAGGATTGCGCTTTCTGCAGGGTTGGCAAGTTTCTGCTGAAGTGATTAAAACCAGCGATTCTATCTAAAACCGGCATGGCAGAAACTAGTTTCTGCCAGTAAGTTCTGGCAGAAACTAAGAAATAATACTAATAAGAACTTTAATTTGCAATGATTCATAATTCACACATTTATTTGATATGTAAATAATTAAGTTAAAAATTAAAACTAAAGATTATGAATGTTATTCAAAGTAGCAAAAAGTTTCAAAATGATCATATCAATATACTTTGTTCATATAAAATTAATTATCTTTCAGTTGAAAAACCGAAATTTTCATGATGGTAATCTCATGCTGTACAAGTTTAACTATTAATATTATTGTTTACAGATGAATTTCTAGGGTCAGGTGGGGTAAAATGGGTATAAAATTCATTATTTTTAGATGTTTAGTTAAAATTTTCTGGCAAATGTTAAATAATTAAAACTTTTTTTGGTATTTTCTTTACATTGCATATTCTTGGAATGAAAATACACAATATTTATCTATTAGGCTGCAAAAGTATGTCTACAACAAAACATTTAATAGGTGTATGTTTGCTATACCCATTTTACCCCATGCAGGTGAAAATGGGTATAGTGTGGGGTAAAATGGGTATATAAAAGTTTAACAATAAATACTGTATAAATAGATTTGCCAGAGATTATATAATGAAGTAATATGGAAAACAGTGTTATATGTCTTTAAAAATGTCAATTTTTTTTAAAATATGAAATTTAAGTTAATTGATAAATGAGAAACTTTACTATGAATCAAGCTTAGGTGAAAATGAAAACATTTTAAAGCTATATTTACTTCAACTCTTATTCTCATCCTGTTACATTATAAGTGTTAAAAGTTTATCAAAAGCATAATAACCCGAATTATTAAATAATGGTTCATTTAATGTTTCTATGACCTGCTTTTACTTTTCAATATAATCTACGAGTTGTTCTACTTGTTACTCTTGTGAAAGTTAGAGCAAAGTTTTGGAAAAACGTCCAATTATTTATTATAAAATATAATTAGGATAAAATTGATATAACCAGTTAAATACTATCGTGTTCCACTTGCATAAAATATATCTAATTTGTAACAAAATATTGATTTATTATATAGACAAGTAAAATGCTTTTGGTTTGAAATTAGACATAATTTATGTGAGTAAAACACAATAATATTTAACTAGTGATATCAATTTTTATGTTTAATAATAAAATAATTGTAAGTAGTTCTGAAAATTTGCTCTAATGGTCACAAGAGTAATGAATAAATGTAATACTACCCCTATATCTTCAGCATCAGGGAAAACATAAAATGCAATCCATCTTGGACTTTTTCAAGAATTTTACTTCATATTCATATTTCATCTTCTTCAATAATACTAATTTTGCCAATGAATTCTTTGTTTGTCTTTTTTCCCAAATTACTCGACCTTCAATCATGCACCTACAGATACATTTATTTTTACTTCGGTCATATCTTCCCCACATTATAGTCTAATTTGAGCCTCATTTAACAATTTCTCTCCTTTTCCATTTTAACTATTTTGGTGTTCCGGTTATCAGAATAATTTTTTAACTGTTTCATAATGTCTTCATTTGTTAGAACTGCATCAGCTTTAGCTTAGACATGCTTATGCTTCAGCTTTGAAGTTTTTACTAAGATTATTTGGAGATGTGGCAGATTGATATTTGTCGAGAAAGCAAGGATGTGTCAAAGCCACAGTGTTCTTACTTTTGTCAACAATTTTGATTTTTAATTTTCTAACTCTTTCGATTAACTCTTCTTAAAATTTCAAATCAAATCAGCAGCTGATATGCCATCTAGAAATGGAATACTTCTAGAAATGGGCAATGGTTTGACTAAATTATGTACAGAGAATTTCAAGTCTTACTGATCTTGAGAATAACGCACTGTGAATTATATAAACATTTTAAAGCATTTTTAAAACTTATTCTATTCTAATTCCAGTAAAATAAAGAATTTTATTCAGAAAAGTTCTATATAACACTTTAAAAATACTACAAACGTTAAGCCTAACACTATACCCATTTTACCCCATTTATAAGATTTAAGATAAAACAACAAAAACAAAAGACAATTTATTGTTTGTAATTTGGAAAAGTATTAGAAGTGCTTAATGAACAAAATGAAATCAAACAAATGAGTTTATATTAAATATTATGAGCTGCAGGAAGAAGTTTAATCAGACCACATGTGGCAAGAAATTGTCTTCAAACGGTTTTACTGTTGCCACTCAAATAGAACAAACTATGAAAACAAAAATAAAGTAGGAGTAAAAAGCTTAAACATCAAGCAATCATATATAATTTTGAAAACTATAAATATGTTAAGAAAATTAAAAAAAATTAAACAATATTTTCTAACTACCCATTTTAACCCACCTGACCCTATTTAAAAGTAAAAACAAAAATTACAAAAAATTCTATGATATTTTAACAAAAACACTTTTCAGAGTATTTTTGATACTTCTTGATTATCCTGTCGACCACAAAACTATTGCCAAACTATAAGATTAAATGCCAATAATGGATGATCGTAAATGTCACATTCACTTGACATTAAAAAATGTTACATGTGTTCGTTACGTCATCAACTGATTTTTAACTTGACTTATTATTTGTATTTTTATTAATATTTTACTAATTTATTTGTTCTTTCGTTATTTAAAATAAAAATTATGTCAACATGTATAATTTGGCGAATAGTTTGGCAATTTGTATAATTTGGCGAAATTGGTCGACGGGATAATCAAGTACCTAGTATCGTATTTTCAAATAAATAACACAATGCCATAACTTAAAGATTATCTGCTATATACAAATATAAATGGTTCTTGTGAAAATATATAAGTAAATTATTGAAGCACAAAAAATAACTTCAGAGAGCAAATAATTTTAATGAAATAACTTGTGCAATTGTTTTACAACATTGAAAGAAAATTACCCAGCAAGTGGTCCGCTGGCCCGAGACCACCGAAAATTCAATTGGACCACAAATTTGAAAAAAGTAATTCTCTTTTACCTCTCTGAAAGGCAAATATAAATTCTCTCGGTTTTGAGAAAACTGCAACCAGTCACAATTTTATTTTATTTTATTTTTAACAAATTATAATTTTACATTTTATTGAAAATTTTGGATAAATGCAAAGTAAGTTTGGTTTATATTCTAGGATGGGGGGGGGGGGCTGTCTCTGTCTCTCAAAGAATTAAGGGGACTTAATAGAATCTTATGTAGCAGACCAGTGATGATACCTGCGGACAAGTGAATTCTCATGCTTACTGGTTCCTGAAACCAGTGACTTTTTATTTTTTTTTTTTTTTATCAATTCTGACGCTGCATTCAAACAATTATTTTTTCAAATGTGGTTAGAATATTTTCAACTAACGGTCTTAAATTAAAAAAAAAGAAGTCAGATTTGCCCCTTTGACTATTGTATTTAAATGAAATGTTTTTAAAATCCATGGAATTAAAAGATCCACATATAACTATAACATTTCTATGAGAGAGATTTTTTACAGTTATTAAATTATGTTAAATTAAAGAAAAGTATTTATTATTTTTCTTTTCTTTTCAGTGTTTAATTTAAAATAAGTATCATATAGTTTTCTATTTTGATTTTTAAACTGGGATTTTAAAATTCTCTAATCATTGTTTACATATAAAATTACACAACCATATTATAACAAAAATTTTATGTGTTACATTATTCATTTTTTCTAATACAAATTTATTTATTTTTTAATTAAAACTAGCCACAATATTTTATTTGTTATTTATTCTGAATAAATTGTACTTAAGGAATTTAATACTGCTAAAAAAGTCTCAGATTATGTC
Source organism: Maratus speciosus (assembly GCA_963932465.1). Classification (NCBI taxonomy): domain Eukaryota; kingdom Metazoa; phylum Arthropoda; class Arachnida; order Araneae; family Salticidae; genus Maratus; species Maratus speciosus. Next base: position 250,098,548 of record OZ010793.1, on the reverse strand, counting down.
ATGAAATGTGTTTATGCCAGTTGTTGGCAGTTAAAACTGGTTATAACCACTTTCTGCCGGCAAAAAACCAGCCTTGGCTTTCTGGGGATTGGGGGGGGGGGGGGGGTGAGGGAGTAGCATGTTTTAGTATAGGTTTTATAGACTCTGGCCAAATTTCCTTTCATAATATTCGAACTGGGGTTGAATAATTCGTTTTGTTTTTGAAAATTTGGGATGGATCAGATTCATTCTTGCCGTGCAAATGCCGTAGTAGCATTTCTTTCTTTCTCTCTTTTTTATTTTTTTTATTAATCATATTGTACAGTTATTGAAAATAAGCTGGAGCATCTCCATATATTTTAATCTCTAAATTGCCATACTGTTCGACTGTGAATTGTGTCTACTTTTCAAATTTGAATACAAATTTTGAAATAGAGGTAATCTACATAAGAAAAATTGTATATTGACTTTCAATTTTTTTCATGGTAACACCCACTTTTGAAACCACAATTTAGTTCTTTCAACAAGGTAGCCCGAAAAAAAGGCAGAGACCTATTGCATATTTTTTCCTAAATCTTCACAGAGTTAGATAAAGTTTGATTATTGTAATGTTAATTCAATTAAAAATTTTATTTATTATCTTCCGAAAAAAACCATCCAAATCATTTCTTAATACGATACAATACATAGACTCAAAGATATTTTAGGCATTTTTTTTTCCAATTGAAAAACAAATTTTTAATTATGAAAATAAAATTGTTAATAAATTCATGTTAAAAAAATTCTGAAATAAGATCGACATTAATTTTCACATAAAATGAAATGCAATTGTAAAAAAAAAAAAAAAAAAAAAAAAAAAGGGTATGTTTTATAACCTAGAAAGTTATAGAAAAACAACTCTAAATAACTCTGTAAATAAAGCAATTCTGAATAATATATATAATATACCCAGCATTAAAACATAAAAATAATTTAATAACGAGTAAAAAAGCGTTGCCAGAAAAAATTATTTTGGTGATTTAATACTTGATTTTAGCAGCAAGTGTCAAAGGGGAAAAAATTATTATTCCAATCAATGTGTTGCTATACACTGAAGTTGAGATTTACTGCTGGCAGCTGATATTAGCAAATTGTTGAACAGAACAAATTTTGCACAAGCAGCAAGTTACAGCCAAGTAACTTGGAATGGCACACAATTTTCTTCCTTAAGTAGCATTAAAAGTAACATAGTTTCATGCTACAAGTTATTATTATTATTTTTAATCATCACACTATCTGCTACACTACATTATAGTGGTGTACCAAGTAGTGCTTTGGCCGAGTAGCCGAGTACTCGGCCGAGTACCGAGTAGTTGGGTAATAAGGAAACAAAATGCTGATGTGCACATAATGTGAGCTTAGGTGTACATATGTGTGTACATATATATATACCTGTGTGTACATATATATAATATACATATATAGTATATAGGGTTGATATGCCAGTAATGGACACCCTTAAGGAATTTCTTTAAAAATTATTTTTTTATTAATAGTTATAATTATTATATTCCAGTTTTTTCAATATTATATTTATCTATCAACAATATTTAACCATTCTTATAGCCTCATTTCCCCATATGAATAGAAATTTAATTTTAAATAACAGAAATATATCAAAACACCCAAAAGCCCAGTAATGGACACCCTCTGGCCCAGTAGTGGACACCCTCTGTTCCAGTAATGGACACCCCATAAAAAGTTGTAAATATAATTGTTTTTATGACTGTATTTAAAACCAGAATTTAATGAATACATACTAATGAAACAAAATAGTTATTTTTAAATAAATTTAACAATTAGGATACCAGTAATTAATAAAATATTTTTGATCTAATCATTTACTGTTTGCATCAATTATTGTAATTATCAGCAGATCGGTGTTTTATTTTAGATGGATAGTTTAAATTACTAAATATCAGACAATTATAGCTATCAAATTATTGAAGCAGTGGTGGATTTAAAAGGTAATTAAAAAAAAAAAGTTTTGTAATATTAATGTTTAGTTTTGTGTCACTATTTTTAACAGTCTTCCAGAGATTACTTGATATATCATTTATAATAATTAATATTACAAATATGAAAGAAATGATATTGTGAGTTGAATATTTTAAATACTAAATAAAATAATTTCAAAATAAAACTGTAGAACTGACGTTTGAGGCCCCTGATCTGCAGATTTACTAGTTTCATGAATATTACCTATAACTTTCATTAATAGTATTACTTTTTTTTTTTAATAAGGAAACATTTAAGACAGAAAATGGATTTTTAATAGCTTCTGTAACTTAATTGTTTTTATTTAAATGGAGAGGGATTAAGCACTATGAACCCCTCTTTGACTGTGCTCTTAAACAGTATTTTCTGCTTCCTGACTGGTTTGATTGCCAGATTATAAAATATGTGAGGTATATATATGTACTACATAAAAAAAAATAATATATAAAATAAAATATCGAAATTTTATTAATCACATAAAGTAACTTAAAAGCAGATATTTATAAAAGTTTTGGTGTTATTACATTTAGGTAAGTATAATTTAAAAATTAAATTTGATTATTTAGGTTTGCAGTTAAGCCAAAGTATTTTATGCACTATAAACATTACTAAAATTGCATTTTTAGCAATATCTACATGGGGTGTCCATTACTGGAAAATGACTAATTAACCATCCCAGTAATGGACACCCCCTCTTAAAACCTTAAAAAGAAATGAAATTTTGTAAATAGCCATTAGTATATAAAATTCAAAGTTTTCTATTGCTACTCAAGCAAAAACATTCAAATTTTGCAAGAAAATAAATAATATATAAATTAATTAAACGAAGCCAGCTCTTAACCTCTTCATTAAGATTTTCACAGAAAAACAGCAAAACTTTGAAACATTATTTTCTGCATCCTGATGGGTTTGATTAAAAGTGTCAACAATAACATAGTTTTATAAAACATACAAGGGGGAATTATAAAAAAAATAAAGCTAAATATTTATTAGTTATTTTTTTATGAACCAAAAACATCAAGGGGTGTCCATTACTGGAAGGGTGTCCATTACTGGCACATCTACCCTATAAGCTAATTAAATTTGAAATTTTTTTGTGCACCTTTTAAAGACAATTTTTGACAATTCAAAACAGTAGCAAAAAAAAAAAAAAAAAAAAAAAAAAAAGAATTGACACATAACAAGTACAATTATTAACCAATATAAAATTAAAACATTCTTCAACCCTCTAATTTATCCCGATACCTGAAATCTGTCTATCAAAAATAAAAATGTTTATTGGTTACTGTAACAATTCATTGAATAATGCAAAACATTTCATATTTATTTTGTAACTGTACCTTATTTTCTTTTGATTAAAAATAAAAGAGAGAAAAATACAAAGAGAGGTACAAAAAGCTATACAGGATTTCTTAACAGAAGACTTATGTAAAATTGACACTCCATTTGCATGGTGGGGGGAAAAAAACTTTTCCGATTATGTGCAATCTTGCAAAAAAATTCTTATGTGCACCTTTAACTACTGTTTATTCTGAGCGTATATTTTCAGAGGTAGGCCAAATTTATAGTAGTAAAAGAAATGCCCTATCTACTGATAATGTAGAACGTTTGGTTGGTGTTTTTGCACCATTATTTGAAGTATAATAAATTTAATTATTAATTTTTTTATTACATTCATTGTATTTTCAGTTTCTTTATCCAAAATAATAGTATTTTCTGTTTTCCTATATATTATCTGTTTTCCTATTGTATAAATGTGAAACTAAATTTTAATCTGGAATTATTTCATGAGGGTTTTTGTTCTTAACTTTTTCTATATTTTTTAGACATATTGTTAAATACCGAGTAAATAGTTTTAAGAATTATTGCATATATTATACATTGATATTCGAATAACTTTTTACAGATCAGTTTTAAATTCATATCATATGCTTAAAAAATGAAATTCTTACAACTACTCGGTATTGGCCGAGTACTCGGCCAAAATTTCGCCGAGTACCGAGTATTTACCGAGTACTCGGTACGGCTCTACTACATTGTTCAAAACAGGGCGGAAACTAGGGGGGTGCAGAGGCGATATGTGCCCCAGGTGCCAGAACAAAAGGCAACGGGGGTGCAAAATGAAGATTTTGTTTGTCGTTTCATACAAAAATGTATATATATATGAAATACAAAGAAACTTGCAAGTTAATGTTAAACCTATGGGAGCATTATTTTCAAATTTCTCGTTTGCATTTTAATATTTTAAAATGATTTTTTTTTTCTTAGGATCACTTAGAATGATCTTTAGCGTTGCTCTACTTTTAGGTTTTGGAACCGGAACCGGTACTGAAAGTGAAAGTAACTTTATAAAAAAAAAAAATCTCCAACCAAAAATTGAAAAAGTAAACACTAACCCAATTAGAATTCAACCTCAGCTACCCAGTAGCAAAATTTTCGGTGTCCATCTGCAGCAAACCAAAATTTATCTGCGACCCACCAATGCTGAACCAAACTACTATCATACAGGAATATTTATAGTAACCCATAAAATAAGCGAAATTTGTAATTTACAATGAATATGTAATAAAAAACACAATAACTCTTAAAACAAAGTAAATTTTTTAAGCTGGTTGATTAATCTGCAAGGTTTAAAATAATCTGCAGTGCCGCTGCCATGCTGCACCGTTTCTACTACGGGGCTCAACTATTTTAAGAAAAAAAAAGCATTTAAAACTAAATATGCAAGCGGAAAATTTTAAAAAGAACGCACCCATAGTTTTAACATTTGCGTTCCAGTTTCTTCGCGTGACTAGTGTAGTCTCTTAATGCTCAAGCTAATGTTAATTCTATGGAAGCATTGTTTACATATTTCTTGCTCTAATTTTAATTATTATAAAATGATTTTTATTTATTTATTTATTTTTTTTTTGCATAAGGGTATCTGAGGTTGATAACTTTTACTGTGTGTGAGGAGGAGGGGGGGGGGGGGGGTAAGGGGTTGTAAAATCCATGTTTGCCCCGGGTGCAAAAAAGGCTAGTTTCGGCCCTGGTTCAAAATCTAGCACACTATACTACAAACTACGATTAAAAGTAATGACTACTGTAGTTTCGTTACTTGTAGTGTGCTACTTCTGACCCCTAGGTACAATTGTATAACACTCCTTCTGCCACACCATAAAATTTTATAGACAGATTTCCGGCTACATTTTTACAGATTTTACTGTATTACCTACATTTTCTGGTTAAACACTCTGCGAAACGCAGATAATTGACTTGGCAATTTTAAGCATCACCCCCCTCCTCCTGCCCCCAAAGAAAAATATGTCATAGCAATGGCTCTGCTTGTATGCTGCACGAGAGATTTTTAAATACATGAATATTTCTTGAAATGAAAAATAGAAACATGAAATAAGCAAAACTAAGAATTTTTACACATAACCCTCGATAAAAGACAATTTTTAAACATATAAATATAAAAAACCAAAACAGAAGTGCAACAAATATGAAATTGTAAATATTTACAAGTTTACATACTTTTTTTTTTCTAAATAGCTAATTCTCATGTATAGATTTTACTCCAATAAAACTTTTTTAATGGAACGATTTTGTCCAACTTTAGCATTAAATATCTCTTAAAATAATTCTTCGATTTGAAAACTGTCTGCATCAGCGTGTTTATCAAACATTTCTCTATAATACCACCGATTTTCATATTTTTGTATGCAACAGTTTTTTTAATATTAACGATGAAAGGCCATGCTTAAGCATTCAAATTGGATGCCGATCTACCCGGAATATCTACGCAGATTTTCATTGGTCCATTTCCAAATCAAAACTTTTTTTTATATATAGAAGGATTTTTTTTTTCTTGCTGAGAATAGCTGAGTTTGCATTCTAACCGGGTTAGTGTTTACTTTTTCGATTTTTGTTGCAGATTTTTATGAAGATTTCCTAAGAAATACTACCTATTGCATTCTCCCCTATGTTGGAATTTCTGATTTTTTTTTTTTACAGATCTACGCCGATTATGACCCCTAGAACCCCAAACCACCCATTTCAAAACTTTACATATCTATGTATCTATCTATCTATCTATCTATATACATATATATCGTAGGCTAATTCAGAAATCAGACTCTTCGCAAAGAGCATAGGCTATTTGCAAAGAGCCGGGCTAATTGGAGAATCATCTCTCTTTATCCAATTAGTCTGATATTATTCAGACTTATTGCAAAGAGCCTAGACAGCGTTAGGCTAATTGAAAAACAACCACTTATTTCTCAATCAGTTTGATTTTTCCAGGCTTATTAACCCATAACCCGTCCCGAACCCGAAAAATAAATTACAACAGACCATATCTCGATCCGAACAAGACAAAATAATTTCAGCCTACATACAATCCGACCCGAACCTGAAAGTTCCATTTGAAAAAACCCAAAATCTGATCTGAACCAAATCTGATAACCAACAAAAATATTGCCAAGAACCATAACCCGATCCGATCAAGACAATTTTCGTGCACACGCGACCCGACACAAACCTAAAAATTCCACTTGAAGAAAACCAGAAATTAGACATGAACCAAATATGAACTGGACAAAAATATTCCAAAAAACCATAACAGGAACCGAGCAACACAAGAAAAAACATGATATCTGAGCTGAGCCAAATCTGAACCCGACAAAATACTCCAAAGAATCATAACCGGATCCGAACAAGGCAAAATAATTTCCGTGTACATGTTACCCGACCCGAACCTAAAAATTCCATTTGAAAAAAAAAAAAAAAAAAAAACTCGAAATCTGACCCGAATAAAATCTAAACACTACAAAAATATTTCATTGAACAATAACCCGATCCGAACAAGACAAAATAATTTTCGTGAACACGCTCCCCGACCCGAATCTAAAAATTTCATTTGAAAAAAAAACTCAATTTGAACCTGACAAAAATATTCCAAAGGTCCATAACCAAAGGTCCATACGACCAAGACAAAATAATTTCAGTGGCCAGGCAACCCGACTCGAATCTAAAAATTTCATTTGAATGAAACTCGAAATTTTAACCCGACAAAGATATTTCAAAGATCCATAACCGCATCCGAGTAAGACAAATTAGTTTCCGTGGACCCGCAACACGACCAGAACCAAAAACTTCCATTTGAAGTCAACCTGAAACCCACCCGGACCAAATCTTAACCCGACAAAAATATTCCAAAGAACTATAATCCGATGTGAGCAAGACAAAATAATTTCCGTCGACAGGCAACCCGATGTGAACCCGAAAGTTCTAATTAAACTCAATCCGAAACCTGGTTATGGTCGGTTTTCGGGTTGACTTCAAATGGAACCTTTAAGTTCGGGTCCGGTTGCGTGTCGACGGAAATAATTTTGTCTTGTTCAGATATGGTTACGGTTCTTTAAAATATTGTTGTCGTTTTCAGATCGGATTTGGGTCGGGTTTCAGGTTGACTTCAAATGAAATTTTCAAGTTCTGGTCGTATTAGGTATACACGGAAATTAATTTGCCTTGCCCTTTATACGGGGTATGGCCTGATGTAGTGTTCGAGTTTCGGATTAACTTCAAGTAGAACTTTCAGGTTCGGATCTGGTTGCATGCCGACGGGAATTATTTTGCCTTGCTCGGATCCGGTTATGGTTCTTTAGAATATTTTTCTACGATTCATATTTGGTTCTGTTCAGATTTCGGGTTTTTTCTAATGGAATTTTTAGATTTGGGTCGGATTGCGTGCATATGGAAATTATTTTGTCTTGCTAGAATAGGGTTATGGTTTTTCGTTATATTTTTGTCGGATTCAGATTTAGTTCGGGTCAGATTTCAGGTTTTTTTTCAAATACAATTCTTAAGTTCGGGTCGGGTTGCGTGCCCACGGAAATTATTTTGTCTTGCTCCTATCGGATTATGGTTCTCTAGAACATTTTTGTCGGTTATCATATTTGTTTCGGGTCATATTTCGGGGTTTTTTTCAAACTAATCTTTTAGGTTCGGATCGGGTTGCGTGTCCACGAAAATTATTTTGTCTTGTTCGGATCGCATTATGATTCAATGGAATATTTTTGTAGTGTTTAGATTTGGTTCGGGTCAGAATTCGGGTTTTTTCTAATGGTATTTTTAGGTTCGGGTCGTGTTGCATGTCCACGGAAATTATTTTGTCTTGCTCTTATAGGGTTATGATTTTTGTGGATATTTTTTTCGGATTCAGATTTGGTTCGGGTCAGATTTCAGGTTTTCTTCAAATGGAATTTTTAGGTTGGGTTCGTGTTGCGTGTCCAAGGAAATAATTTTGTCTTGTTTGGATCGAGTTATGCTTCTTTTGAATATTTTTGTTGGTTATCATATTTGGTTCGAGTCATATTTGGGGGGATTTTTCTTCAAATAAAATTTTTAGGTTCGGTTTGGGTTGTGTGTCCACTGAAATTATTTTGTCTTGCTCGGATCGAGTTATTGGTCTTTGGAATATTTTTGTCCGGTTCAGATTTTGTTCATGTCATAGAGCAACTTTTGTGAAAGTCTCAAAATCATAGCTTGAAAATTCTGAAAATAATCGTCGATAGAATAAGCTCGAAACCCGTTGTTCACCAAAACAAGTAAAAAGATCAGGGGTTGTATACAAATATAGTAGTACGTGCAATATTGCGAACGCTATCTTGGCACTAATCAACAGATATTTGATACAACCCCTGATCTTTTTGCTTGTTTTTGGGAACAACGGATTTCGAGCTTATTCTATCGACGATTATTTTCAGAATTTTCGAGCTATGACTTTGAGACTTTCACAAAAATTGTTCTATATACTTAGCTAATACATTATGCACATTATATTTTGATTGCCTTCGCGCATGTGCAGTGAAAGATTTTTTAGCAAACCTGCTCATTTTTCATCCAATTTTTATTATTTTTTAATTCTGATTGCAAAGTTTTGTGTACAATATTGTTTGTCATATTTTCTAAAAAGAACTTTTTTTTATATTAAGAACTCTCTAAATTATAAGCAAAAAACTTGGCAAAATTTGGGACTGTTTTTACAAAAACCTTAATTTTTCTACGAGTATACATGCTCTCCTCATAAAAATGAGCACAGTATATTACAATAAGCCACTTATTAACAATCTTGTGTTTGAACGCTTTTGCTACATTGGTTTCTACAGGGTTATCCAAAAGATATTCGTTCTTTTTCAATTTGTTGACGGTCCCCTAAGAGATTTCGGGAAAAAATCTTCGCGGAAATATATGACCTATACTATATTGTTTACACACCTGAAGTTTCAAGTTAATTCCTTATGTATTTTTCTAGATATTTAACAAAATATCTAAAATCGCAAGTGATCGGTCACCTTTGGCCATATAGTGTAGGAAGGGGTTTTGTGAAAATTGAAAAACCCCATAACTTCTTAATTATAATACATATTAAATCGTGTTACGTATTAAATCGTAATACATATTAAATACAGTTTAAAGATATTATCAGTTCTAGGAAAAGTTCCGAAAATTTAGGTACCACAGAGTTTTGATAATTTAAAATTGTGCTCAAGAGGCGAATAAAATAGGGTTTAAGAGAAAAACTTTCATAACTTCGTCAGTTCTTAAGTTACCAAATTCACTTAAATTTATTATAAATCTCCTTAATATTATCTACAACTTTTATATTGACAATTTTTTGATAGAACTAAGTCTTACCGAAAAAAAAAATCCTTGCCGGCTGGGCCTACAGGTGCAGATTTCGAAGTTAAGTACTAATTTCACCAACAAAAACTAAATCATGATTAGAGATAAACCCACTTTAACAATTTTACCCGCCCGTTTTTGACGAGTTTTTCATTTCATTTTTGTATAAGAGCTGGTTTTATCAGAATCACGTTAAGGCAGTATTCAAAAAATATTTTTCCATGCTCAACAACTTGAAATTTTCTGACACATTTTCAGACTCATTTTTAAAAGAAAAAACATGAAACTTGTTGATGTGATTTTCGAAGAGATTTATAAGCGACCTGTGGTTTTTTTTTTTTCGTTCAACTAATTAGAACTTAATATATACACAACTATTTTCTCAGTAGAACTACATTTTTAGGGTTTTGTACTTAAAAAGTAAAAACGGAACCATTATAAGATCACTCCTGTGTCTGCCTGTCTGTCTGTCTGTCACAGCCCTTTTACTCGTAAACTATGGAACGTGGAAAGCTCAAATTGGGGGAAGTAATAAAGACTATTAACCCACATATTTACAGATTAATAAATATTCATAAATATATTTAGGGAAAAGGTAGAGGGGCTAATTAAGTTACTTGAAAAAAATATTTTCTTTGTATATCGTGTAGGGTATCGTGTGAAAGCTTTTGTAACGCTGAACTCAAAAATATATTTCATTTAATTTTAGGTATTATATTTTCAAAGTTATGGTCGAAAATGTAGTGCAAAAATATGCCCCCCCCCCCCATCTAATTCCGAATCTACTGAAACTAAAATTATGAAAAAATTAGGAGTAGTAGACGTGAATTTAAACATTGCAGGAAAATTATAGCGATTACCCTAGGTCGCATAGTTTTTGAGAAAATCGCATTTTTCAGTTACACACAAATTGCAATTTACGGGCATTCAGCAAAAGTGTTGAGCATCGCTGGAGGTACCTATAGCGGCAGCAGTATAAATGCGTTGTTGATCATGAATTTCGGAAAAAATCGTTGGTAAATTTGCTGAGATATTAACCCTTGAAGACACGAACGGTTTGGGCATACATAATGACAGGGACGGCGTAATCTATGCTCCATCGGCTTTTAAAGCCTAGATAACAAACTTTAAGGATATATTTATGTAATGCAATGACCAGTAGAAGTATAAAAGCAATAAACGTCAAATTGTTAAAAACAGACCACTTTAATGAGAATTAATTGCATAAATACTATGGGACGCGCGATTAGTTTGCATTGACTCTCTCAATACAAATACCGTGTCTTTAAAGGTTAACTAAACACGTATATGGAAAAACGTGGCACGGACCAAAGCAGCGTTGCAACTTTGCGACGTCCTTTCGAAGCGTCCCACAGTGGTCCCAAATCGCAATCAAGTGGCCAAAAATCATTTCTGGCTTTCCTAGTGGTTATATATGATTCCATTTTAATTGTATAACATTCTAAATGATATTACATTGTGAATTTAAACTAAATGTAATTGGGGTTACGGGAGAGAAAATTGTGGCGGGGTGCAATAGAGGGGGAGGGGCAAATTTTATTAAATTTTAATTTTCTGTTTTTACAGGAATGAGAATTTTCCACTTTTGATTATGGTGAATATTTTCACTTTTTTAAAGACAAATCATGTAATTCAGTCTCCCCTGCAATTTTAACCCACCCCTCTCTCTCTATCCCTCCCTTAAAATATAAAATAAGTCTTATTCCCTGAATATAAAAAAAATCTTTTTTTTTTTCTGTTTTTAATGTTACTGCAAAGTAACAATAAAGAGTATAAGCAATTAATAAAATACATAAATAATCAATCAGCTAAATTTGAGCTTCCAACCCCCCCCCCCCCGCACGCACATACACGTGAAATCTTCCCTTTTTCCATTTGCCCCTATGGCAAGGAAAGTTTTAAAATTTTATTACTATTTTTTAAGTTTTCGACATCTATTTACTATGAATTAATAATAAAATCATTCAATTCATTAATTAGATTAAAAAAATCGCCCCCGCACCCCTCCCTTCTTTTGCCTATCTCTATTACACAGAGAATAATACCATTGAAATTCCATTAAAAAATGAAGAATATGCCTTTGTTACTTTGTTTTGGTAACATTAAATAAATAATTACCTATCTAATTTTCTAGTATATTTAAAATTTCCGCTTCTTAATGTTTCTTAATGTTTTCTCAAAGAAATTACAGACGTTCTTTGGTTTTCTTCAGATAATGTGTAGGAAACTCTCCCCTTCCACACGAAGAGGGGATAGGGGATGAATGAACATCAGACATGGGGATAGTGGGGATGTGAAATGAGGTGAGCCTATTGACTACTCAATGTGGGGTTATACTTCTAGACCTATATCGAGTTTCAGGTCAACACATTTCTCTAGAACAGTAAAAGCGCAACGGATGGACTGTACATATTCTTTAAAAAATATTACGAGATTGATTCTTTGTTTAATGAGAATAAATGTAAATAAGTACGCAATCCATATAAAATAAGTGTTTACATTAAAATATTAATTAAAATTTAAATGCGCATATAAATTAATATAATTAAATTAACATTCACATAATAAACTGAAAAAAATACCGTTAATAAAAATTTTTTTGCAATAGATTTATATGACGATACGGTGAAAATTAATAAAATTTATTTGTAAGTAGGTAAAATATACTTTCCAAATAATCAGAAAATTTAAAACATTTTGAATGATGTTTTTCCGTTGATTGAATTTCCCATACATGCATGTTGGTAGAATTTAGTATATATGTTACCGACCAAACCCGATTTTAGGCCAAACTAGATTGGCCTAGGCCAAATTAGTTTATCCTAACGCGTATCGGATAGACTAGTTTTTCTTAGGCCAAACTAGTTTATCCTAACGCCCATAGGATAAGCTAGTTTTTCTTAGGCCAAACTAGTTTGGCCTAACGCTCATAGGATAAACTAGTTTAGCCTGCTATTCATTGGTCTGAACTAGTTTATCCTAGGCCAATTCAATTTGGTGTTCTTTTATAGATCCCAAAGACCGCTTCCGCACCAACCTTCTAGCTTATCCTAGGCCATTTCAATTTGACCTGCTTTGATTTATGTCAACTAGTGGTAAGCACGCTAACAGAAAAAAAAAGACGAACAATGGTTCATGCTCAAATTCAAAATTTTTCAAACGAATCCGCTCAACTCAAACACATCTATGGAAGTGAGCGAATTTCTCTAAAAACTCATTTATTTATTTATTTTTTTAATATAATACAAGTTTAGCGTCCAAATTTACAAAATTGTGTGAGCTAGTCTTTTGGTTACTCGATGGATGGGTCTTTACTGGCCCGCCCAATTTTCCTTCCCGACACTCGGCCCGGGCTTGGTTTGGGGATTACTTTTTTCCAGAATGGTTCGGACCGAGATGGACCGGGACTCAATTTTTTTTTCCGATTTAAGTCGGGACTGGACTGCATTCTTCTTGAGGTCTGCACAGGCAGACATTTTCAGTCCAATTTCCAGCCCAGCTCATACGAAAATCCTTTGGACCGGCAGGATCTCTGGTCTGTTCAGTAAAATATCAGTAGCATTTGTCCCGGCTCAACTTTAATGCACGTATTTTTAAATCGCTATTATTCCACAATTAAAATTTATATATTTATTTATTTATTTATTTATTTATTTTTAAGATGAGTGGGTGCATTTTTTTAGGTAATAAAATTAAAGTACGGTTAAACCTGAGAAAAAATAACCTGCCTATGACGAAATACCCGTGTTTAATAAAAAAAAATATGTCTATCTATGTAAAATGAGGATATTAGTATCTACTTGTAAAAAAAATATAATGCATTTACAACAGACGATGAACCTTTAATAAGGGAACCTGCCTATAACTCATTTTTCTTCTTTACTATGCAATTTTGTCTTAGAAGATTTTATTGTATAGAATTTAAAAATTTTTCAAAACTCCAACCAATAGAATGTGGATTAACGATGTTAATGATTCTATTGTAAACTATATTGATTTTTTTATGAATCTCTATTTGTATGTCAATATCTGAATAATTACTAATACAGTAGAATCTCGATTATCCGAAGTAATTGGGACCGACCTTCTTTCGGAAAATCGAAATTTTCGGATAATCGAGAATGCTTCAATTTTGAGACTAAGAAGATATATATGCAATATTTCTTATTATGGTAACAAGTGCTTAATAAAAATAAAGTAATAGCACAATAGAAACAAGAATAAATTATCTGAATTTTAATTTTGAAATTGAGTACCGTTTACGCATATCAGAAGGGTTTGAAAAAATGTTTTGCTTGTCGAGTTTCGATTGCTTTTGCTTTGAAGCTTTATCACGGAGTTTTTTAATATTATTAGTTCATCAGTATCACAGTCTTTCTGCTGCTCTAGCCATGCCAAACCTTTTGCAAAACATTCAAAAGCTTCAGAATTGCTAATTTGTTCGTTTTCTTCGTTCCACTCCGCAGGTTACAGGGGCTCAAGTTAAATTCAAAGGAAATCTAAGAAAGGGATCGAAAATATTTGTATGTACTCGTAGTTTGGAAAGGACCGCATGTACACAAGGAATATGATAGTTAAAAAAAAAAAAAAGCTTTCAAAATGGATTTTGCACACAAGGAATGTGATAGTAAAAAAAGCTTTAAAAAAGGATTTCGGTTAACCGAGAATTTCGGTTAAAAGAGTTTCGGATAAAAGAGGTTCTACTGTACCATTAATTTTTTTACATGGCTTGGAAGCTTGAAAATCTGAAACAAATTATATAGAAAAACCTTCTAAGACAGAATCACATAGGAGAGTACAAAATCTTCGTTAAAGTTAAGTTCATTTTTTAATAGGTCCGTCGTCTCTAGCATATGTATTATGTTTTTTTCAAACGGATTATTATATCCATTTTTCATCGATAAAAAAAAAAAAATCCTTTTAAAACAGCATTTTGTCATACACAGATTCCTCTAACAGGTTTTACAGTATAAATGTATATGTACTATTCTTTAAAGAGAATTTTAATTGTGGAATAATGGTAGCTTAAAAATATATGTATTTTAGGCCAAACTGGGACCGGGACTTCGTCAGATTTTTGAAAATTCCAGATTTCTGAAAGTATATAAAATGTACTTCTGATATTCTTAATGGTGCATTTATTCATAATAAATTCAAAGCCGTGATATTTATGTGAGGGAAAAAAATCAATGTTTTTTTTTTTTATATATTTTTTTATCTCACATAAATATCACTTGTGTTTGAATTAATTATGAATAAATGCACCATTAAGAATATCAGAAGTACATCTGATATTTTTTCAGAAATCTGGAATTTTCAAAAATCCGGCGAAGTCTCGGTTCCGACGATGCCGGATTTTAGAGGTTATACCTATTCTTCCTCTCCTAAATTTTATGATAACCTCTCATCCCATTCTTTGGTCCTCCAGCGCACAATATGTTATATGGAACATATTTTGTAACTGACGGCAGCAGTGAAATGGGGAAGATAGGAAGACAGTATAACACTCCCTATCGTATAAAATATATCATACAGGGATGACGGCAATTCTACTTTGCACAAGATTGGCGCCGAAGCGGTAGTTGCGATCAATAAAAGCACGTCAAATTGAAAAAAAATTAATTTGAGCATGAACTTGACTCATTTTTGAGAAATTGAATTTGAGTTTAATTAGTTCGTCCCTTTTTTTCCCCCTTGAGCGTGCTCAATACTACTTGGCATCAATCAAAGCACGTCATACTGAATTGTCCTAGGATAAACTGGAAGGTCGGCGCCGAAGCGGTCTTTGGGATTTATAAAAGCACGCCAAATCGAATTGGCCTAGGATAAACTAGATCGCCCTAGGATAAACTAGTTCAGACCAATGAATAGCAGGAAAAACTAGTTTATCCTATGGGCGTCAGGATAAATTAGTTTGGCCTAGGAAAAACTAGTTTATCCTATGCGTGTTAGGATAAACTAGTTTGGCCTCGGCCAATCTAGTCTGGCCTAAAATCGGGTTTGGCCGGTAACATATATATATATATATATATATATGTATATAACTTCAAATATGTACTTTTTAAAATAAAGTCAAGTCTTAATATAGCTTTTGATATAAACAAAAAAAGCAAGGGAAAATTTGTAAAAACAAATAATTAATATATATATATATGTATATAGCTCTATGGAAAGTAAATGATTTATGAAATCCATGAAAAAGAGGGTGCAAAACAAGTTTATTTTGTTTTCAACAAGCGTTTAAGTTTATTTGATGATTATTATTATTTTTTTTTTACACTTTTGGAGTATGGGGGATGGCCATATCTTTCGAAACCTGTGAGGATTTAATTTCTATTTTTTGGTACCTGTTTTTTAACTCCTCCCACTTTCCGAAGAGCAAGGAGTTGTTTGTTTGTTTTTTTAGTTATAAATAGTTATTGATTTCTATTGTTGTTTAGCACCCTCTTTTTCATGGATTTCATAAATCATTTACTTTCCATAGAGCTGTATTTACTTAGTGCATATAAGAAGCTGCGTTGCGCCTGATGCACTGGGTTGTTTGTTTTACACCTTTTTAAAAGCATTACACACACATATATATATATGTATATATAATATCCCCAACTTTTAAGCCCTCCCCCCACCACAAATTTAAAAAAATCCTTGTTGGTTCGGCCTACAGGCGCAGGTAGATTTCGAAGTTAAGTACTAATTTCACCAACAAAAACTAAATCAAGATTAGAGATAAACCAATTTTTATAATTTTATCTAGCCACTTTTGACGAGTTTTTAATTTCCTTTTTATATAAGAGTTGGTTTTATCAGAATCATGTTAAAGCCAGTATTCAAAAAATATTTTTCCATGCTCAACAACTCGAAATTTTCAGACACATTTTCAGATTCAATTTTAAAAAAAAAAACTTGAAACTTGCTGACGTGATTTTTTAAACATTTATAAGAGACCTATGTTTTTATTTTTCGTTCATTTAATTAGAACTTGATTTATAAACAATTATTTTCTCAGTAGGACCCTATTTTTCGTTTCCAATACAATCGCATCGAGAATTTCGGTTCAAAATGCCCACTTTGATATCATTTTTAAAAATGTATTCTGCCTTAATCAAAAAATCAACCATTACGGCACTCTATGTAGTTTCTGAATAAGAGAACCTACCAATTGGATGCGTTTGAAAGCAAAAATGAATTTAACAAGTAAGAAAAATCATGCGTTAAGCATAGATTATGAAAACACTTTCCAACACTTCCTGAATGCTTTAACAAAACTTCGTTATTTGAGACATAAGGTATATAAGAGAACTAAGTAAACAATTTAGAAAACGCATGAAACATTTGAAAAACTGATTTCTGCAGTTACCGGATATAGCCAAATATGTATTCCAATTCTTTTGAACAGCCCTGTATTTGATCTGTAGTTTGATATATATACTATATAATGGGAAAATTTAATTTAGCAAGAAAACTCATAACAGGTTGAAATTTCTCTTTCAGCAATTTATACTAATAGATCTAAACATACTTGTATACATTTGTACAGCCGTGTAGTTAACCTAGTACCTTTATTACATGCCACTATTTAGCTAAAGTTGAAATCAAAGTAAAATACTCTTAAAACTGCTTAAATCACATTTCCAGAAATTATCATTTATAGACTGTCACGTATCCAATTCTTTGCGTGACCCTGTATATCCTTTTATCTATGTTCTACAAACATTTCTTAGAAAACAAAATGCAGTTCCGCGTAAAAATGCATAACTCATTTAAAAACCACCTTTAAGCAATTTGCAATCATACCCAGTAACCATTACGAATTATTTTGTGTAGCCCTGTATATGAATTACAACATTTATACATACCATATAATATGCATAAATATAATGAAAAATAAAAGGACATAATATATATAGAAATGCATTTCCAGCAATCATCGCTACTGCACAGTACTTCGGACACAATATAGTATCTGAAATCATTTGTGTGTCCCTGTAAATGCTATGCACTTCGTATCATACATGAAATAAGTTATAATAAACCTTAGCGACGTATATCAATTTCATTATACATGAAATAATTTAACATAATTAAAATACGCCGCAAACAATTCCTTCCACCCCTATATCGTTCCGTAACGGAATTATTTTGTGTGGCCCCGTAAATGAATAATAACTATTCTTTGCATCGTATATCCTACAGAATGCATATTTTAGTACACTTGATAAATGCATATGAATTTTATTATGTTTGAAAGCTTCTAACATCATTAAAAACCATTTTAAACGATTTTTCCCATAGGACGTAATGTAACGGAAAACTTTTGACTGTCCCTGTAAATGAGCTAAACATTCTAGAAACTTTATTTGAAATAGAGATCGTGCTATGGTAGAGGTCACTAACATCCAAAAATTTCAGAACGATATGACTATATTTACGAGAGTTAGAGCTCGGACAGACGGACAGACGGACAGGCAAACCGAAGTCATAAGCACTTTTCAACTTTGTTGGAAAGTGTTAAAAATGAGCCAGAAAATAAGCAGATTGGATTTGAGTACATCCTTAATACGATATTTTTTTCTTCAATCTCGATGTATTTTTAATTTGTTTCTGCTGTAAGAATTGGTCCTCTAAAAAACTTGTCAATATAAAAGTTGTAGATAATATTAAGAAGATATATAATAAATTCATGCGGATTTGATATCTTGTGAATTGACGAAGTTATGGATTTCTTTCTTCTTCAACCTCCCTTTTTGTTTTCGTTTTAAATTTTTTTTGCGGTAAGAATGGGTATCCAATGTTCAACTTCAAACTACTGGTTCTCAAAGAGTCGCAAAAAGTCGCAATAAATCTCTTGGGATATGGTTTTAGAAGGTTCATTCTACATTTTGTACTATAAAAGTCCGAGGAACTCGGATAGACTTTTTTTATATATCACTTTTTTATGTACAAAACTTCCTTAAAACTATGTATTTTAAAAAGAATTCCTCTTTTTTTAATATTTGAGATTTTTGCAATCGAAAAATCAAATTAAATATGTAATTTAAAGTTGTTTCAGAGAAGTGCAAAGAAAAAAATGACAAACTATCTGAAAATGTCTTAGTTAGTGTGTGAATGCAACGAATTTACCTGAAACTCACGCAACAGCAGAAAACGCTCAAAACTCCTAACTTCACATAAGCAATGCGAATGCATGTGAGCTTATAGCACCAAAATATTAAAGAATATAAATCGTCAGATGTTTCTAAATATTGTGGAATTTATTTCATTTCGAAATACGAAACTTCGATTTTCTGATTTTTACCACATAATCGCGATTTGGGACCACTGTGCGCCCTTAGCAAAATGTTAAGTTTAAATTTTAATCAAGTGTTTTGCTTTAGGCGCACTATAAAAAAAAAAAAAAAAAAAAAAGATTATTACTACGCTGAATTTAGGTTTATGAAATGTCAAGTGAAGTTGAAATGTGCACTACTTTTATTGTCAGTACAGAATTAAGTTCATTTTAAAGAGATTAGGATAAGATTAAAAAAATAGTTATACAGAATAGCTATATTTGATATTATTTAGGTTCCATATCTCTTTGAAATTTCATGGTACATCCATTTATACTTTTCTAGTATATACAGCTATACCCAACCCTATGTTCTATGGTTTTTACATTGTCTTAGTATTCTTTTAGCAACGGTTTTCTTTTTTTTCAATATTACACTTACTAATTCATATAGTAATTGTACGGAACCCTCTGTGCGCGAGTAATACTTACACTTGACCGTTTATTCGTTTCCAACACAACCGGTTCGAGAAATTCGGTTCAAAATGCCCGCTTTGTCATTATTTTTTTAAATATATTCAGCCTCTATCGAAAAACGGCCATTACGGCCCATTATATAGTTTCTGAATAAGAGAACCTACCAAATGAATGCGTTTGAAAACAAAAATGAATATGAGTAAAAAAATAAGCAGTTTGGGTTTGAATACATCCTACCTTCATACGATATTTTTTTCTTCAACCTCTATGTATTTTCAATTTGTTTTTGCTATAAGAATTGGTCCTACCAAAAACTTGCCAATATAAAAGTTGTATATAATTTTAAGAAGATATATAAAAAATACATGTGGATTTGATATCAAGTGAATTGACGAAGTTATGGATGTTTTTCTTTTTCAACTCCCCCTTTTTGTTTTCGTTTTTAATTTTTTTCGGTAAGAATTGGTCCTATCAAAAGCTTGTCAATATAAAAGTTGTAGAAAATATTAAGAAAATTTATAATAAATTTAATCGGATTTGATATCTTGAGAGCTGACGATGTTATGAATTTTGTTCTCCCCAAAATCCTATTTGTTTTTGCCCCTTGAGAAAATTTTTAATTTTATCAAAAATCTGTCATATATAAATTTTTGTCCCATTTTTTAGAAGTAATAATAACTTTAAACTGAGTCGATATGTATTATAATTAAGAAGTTACGGGGTTTTTCGTTTTTCACAAAACCCCTCCCTATTTCCACCCCCTTGGTCTGATTTTGCCCATTAACGAACTTGACCGTGATTTTATGCTCCTTGATTTTATGTATCAGTTTGGAAAATATTTGTGCAGAATTATGGAAGTTATCGTGTCCATAAAAAAAGTTTTATATATATACACACACACACACACACACATATATATATATATATATATGAGGACGTGAATTTCAAAACTCGCCTTATCCAAAATTAAAAAAATAGAGTTTTCTCTACCAATCTATTCTATTGGTATACCTGCACAGAAAAAACACTATAATTTGTAAAAAAAAATATTTTTATCCTTTATTTTTGGGTTCTTAAAATATTGGTTTAGTTTCAAAACTCGCCTTATCCACTAGGGAGTTCGCAACAAAACTAGCTTTATCCCTGCGCATGCGTAAGACCAACGGACGACTAGCTTATCAGCTGCTATTACAGTAATTTTCCTTCATTTCTCTGCGACCTGTTGCTATTTTCGTTTAAAGATTTTACCTGTTCTATTCATACAAACTAATTAAATAAGTTTTACAGCATGTCTTATGTATAATGGGCAGTGAATAAACTCTTGCATTTTTGTAGTGGAAGGGTGAAGAATAGAAAAAGAAATACGAACACATGAGCTAGTAAAGAATACACGCAAAAGTTCAAAATGGAGAATCGCTTTCTATATTTCTTACTGTCAGAAGATGTTAAAAGATTTAATTTTTATTCTCAGGCATAAGACCAATGTCAGACGGGCGTCTTTTTTGCTGCTTTTTTGCTTAAGTATTATCCATTCACAATGCTCCAATGTCAGATTGGTGTCTTTTTTGCTTAAGTATTATCCATTCACAATACTATAGCATTGTGAATGGATAATACTTACGCAAAAAAGCGGCAAAAAAGACGCCCGTCTGACACTGTTCTAAACCTAAGACATTTCCGGTCCTCTCAAAGTACACTCACCAGAAAGAGAACCTCTAGTATTCAACTGTCTCAATGCAAGATGTATGACGACGCTTACACAAAGCTTTTTTTTTTTTTTTTTTTTTTTTTAAGCAAAGACAAAATTGCATAAGATAACTTTATTTTGATATTCAGATCTCAAACACGTTTTTCAAGAAACCGTCCAGGTTTCTTTCCTTCCATGAAACATCCAGAAAAATAAAATTTTCACCCTGAAAGTTTTTTTTAAGTGCATCTCAGTGCGCTTTCAAAGGCATTGCGATAAGGTACTACATAAAGACTAAGAACCATGGCCATCTTCAAATTTGTGGAAGTGTATTTCGGAAGATTCTTGGAATATCAAAATTCAGAGTGCAAAAGTTGTGCTATAGGCTTCTAAAAACTGAACTTTCTTCTTAAAAAGAAGGGGGACGGAGTCCCCGTGAAGTGAGAGAAACTTCAGGATGTCCACGGATTGTTAAAAAAACATTTTGATGAAAACTGGTCAGAAATGGAGATGCTTACTTTCTATAAAAATATTATTTCTAAGGAACCAGAACAGAAGGAGATGGTGTATATATATAATATTATATGTTATATATATTATATTATATTACATTCTTTTTTAAAAAAGTTATTTTAATTATAAGCTATTTATGATAAGTTTTATTTAATTATTGATAAGTTTGCTTTTTATAATAAAACGTAATACTAAATTTTAATCATACTTATTGCTCTCGTAAGGTTTATTTTTTAATCAAAATGTTATCATCCGATGACCGAAAATAGAAACTATTAATTTCTTTCAGCAAGTATGATAGACGATTAGCAACAAAACTCTTCTTATCCATAGGTTGGCAACAAAACTCTTCTTATCCGAAAATTTTTCCAATTAATTAATTAAATGAATTAAAGTAGATTTTCCAACTTAACACAATTATATCACAGAGCAACAAGCTATAAGTATACAAAAAATTGGACTTATTCGATGCACGGGGTCGCAGTTACAGTTTTTTCGCGATTTCCCAAAATTTGATTTTTTTGGATAAGGCGAGTTTTGAAACTCACGTCCTCATATATATATAGATAGATAGATAAAGTTTTTTACTGGGGTTGGTTTTGGGTTCTGGGGATCATGATCGGCGTAGCTCTGCAAAAAATTTTCTGAAATTCCAACATAGAAGAGGTCCCAATAGGTAGTATTTCATACGAAATCTACCTAAAAATGGGGGCGGGGGGGTTGGGGTTGAAGAAGAAAAAATTTCGCAACTTCGTCAATTCACAAGATATCTAATCCGTTTAAATTTATTATACATCTACTCAATATTATCTACAACTTTCATATTGACAAGTTTTTGATAGGACCAACTCTTACAGCCAAAACAATCTAAACAAAACAAGGGTTGACGAAAAAATGATCGTCTTAAAGGTGTACTCAAATCCAAACGACTTATCTTCTGACTTGTTTTTAAATTCATTTTTGCTCTCAAACGCATCCAATTGCCAGGTTCTCTTATTCAGAAACTATATAATGTGCTACTGTATAATGATATAATCAGAAACTATATAATGATATAATTTTTTCATCCACCCCTATTTTTGTTTATTTTTATTTTATTTATTTATTTGTTTATTTATTTTTTGCTGTAAGAGTTGGTCCTATCAAAAGCTTGTCAATATAAATGTTGTAGATAATATTAAAAAGATTTATAATAAATTTAAGCGGATTGGATATCTTGTGAATTGACAAGGTTATGAATTTTTTTCTTCTTCAACGCCACCTCCCCCTCCCACCTCCCTTTCATTTTTTATGTTTTTCGTTTTTATTTAATTATTTTTTTTTTTTTTAGTAAGAGTTGGTAATATCAAACACTTGTCAGTTTAAAAGCTGTAGATAGTATTAAGAAAATTTATAATAAGTTTAAGTGAAATTGATATCTTCGGAATTGACAAATAGCCCAGGCAATAGAGGCCGTATAGGGACTCTACCTAGCAAAATTAATGGAAGTTCTGGAAATAAGCTTACCTTATGTTTTTTGGGTCGCTGAATCCGAATTTGTAACTTCCCACCCAAATTTCCCCCGGCAACCCCCCCCCCCCAACTTTTGGTAAAATGCCCCCAAAAAAGGTTTTTATTAAAAAATAATTAATTTTTTATTGTTTTAGGGGAAAAGTATCTAGAAATTCAGAAAGTAGACAAAATTTGCAACAAATTAGATATATGACATTATGACTTAGGATGAAGGGGAAGGGAGGATCTGCCTTGGAAAATGCGCCGCGGTGCTGCGTGGACTAAGTTGCGCAATTCCACTTAACCACTCACACGTTTACATTCGCCCTCCCATCTCCCCTCTGAACTTTCTCTAAAAGGTTTACTTTAAATTTTTTGGGTCTCTGAATCCGAATTTTTAACTTACCCCCAAAATTCCCCCCCCCCGAAAATCCCCCAAAATAGTTGTTTGTAACTTAAATTTCTTATTGTTTTAGGGGGAAAGCATTACGAAATTCAGAAACTAGACAAAATTTGCAACAAATAGGATACATGACATTATGACGTATGATAAACGGGGAGAGAGGGGGCTGCCTCGGAACATTCGCCGCGCGCTTTTCTCAAAAACCAATTTTTTTCAAAAAATCAATTTTTTGGGCGGTTGCTGGGTGAAATTTTAGTGGGGAGTTACAAATTCGGATTCAGCGACCCAAAAAAACATAAAGTGAGTCGAAATCCAGAACTAGTATTAATTTTCTCAAGTAAAATCCCCTATTGCATGGACTTCATAACTTAGTGCACATAGCGCCGCAGTGCATGTTCAGAGGCAACCCTCTCCCTCTACGTTCATCCTACGTCATAATGTCATCTATCCTGTTTGTTGCAAATTTTGTCTAGTTTCTGAATTTCGTAATGCTTTTCCCCTAAAACAATAAGAAATTTAAGTTAAAAACAACTATTTGGGGGGGGGGGGTTCGGGGGGCTAAATTTTGAGGGTAAGTTAAAAATTCGGATTCAGCGACCCAAAAAACTTAAAGTAAATGTAATCGAGAAAGTTTGGAGGGGAGGTTGAAGGGCGAATGTAAACGTGTGAGTGGTTAAGTGGAATTGCGCAACTTAACCCACGCAGCACCGCGACGCACGTTCC
The DNA here is from genome assembly GCA_963932465.1 of Maratus speciosus. Classification (NCBI taxonomy): domain Eukaryota; kingdom Metazoa; phylum Arthropoda; class Arachnida; order Araneae; family Salticidae; genus Maratus; species Maratus speciosus. The sequence goes on along the minus strand of OZ010793.1, from coordinate 250,074,284 downwards.
GAGGCAGATGCCCCTTTCCCCTTCATCCTAAGTCATAATGTCATATATCTAATTTGTTGCAAATTTTATCTACTTTCCGAATTTCTAGATACTTTTCCCCTAAAACAATAAAAAATTGATTTTTTTTAATAAAAACTTTTTTTGGGGGCATTTTACCAAGATTTGGGGGGGTTGTCGGGGGAAGTTTTGGTGGGAAGTTACAAATTCGGATTCAGCGACCCAAAAAACATAAAGTAAACCTATTTCCAGAACTTCCATTAATTTTACCAGGTACTTCTTCCCTAAAACAATAAAAAATTGATTTTTTTCAATAAAAACCTTTTTGGGGGGCATTATGAATTTTTTTCTCCCCCAACCCCAGTTATTTTCGCCCCTTCAGCCCATTTTTAATTTTATTAAAAACATATGATACATAAATTTTTGGCCTTTTTCCTGGAAGTAATAATAACTTTAAACTGATTCGATATGTATTATAACTAAGCAGGCCTGTCTACCGAATAGGCCCGGGAAGACTGTGCTTACCCACTGAAATACAAAGGAACCCCGAAATTTACTTTTCAAAACTAATTTAAAAAAAAAAAAAATTCAGTCAGGGTAAAAAATGCATTTCTTTTCTTACAAAACTTGTTTTTACTCACTATGTGGCAATTTGTAAATCACAAAAGATATTTTGAAGTTCAACTACAGTAGAGTCCCGATTATCCATGTTAATATGGACCAAGCTCACCTCGGATAACCAAAAAATTCGGCTAAACCGTATTTACACAAATCGTCACTAATCAAGGAAATGAAATATAAATTAATTCATTCATTTTTATGATGCTAGTAACATTTTTTTATGTACATTTCAATTACTTTTAAGAAAAATGGGAAATGAAATTGTTGATTTGAAAAAGCTCTTGATAGTTTTTCGCTTGTTGTCCATTTTGTTGCAGTTTTTTTTTGCTGCAGTAGGTACGCTACCACATAGTGTTATAAATCCGTGATGATGTGTTACTGCGTTGAATAAGGCCGTTTGATCGTACATAGAAGTTTTATTTACAGAGAGTCAATCACAAATGAAAATCAGAGAATAAACTGAGGCACAAAAGAAAGTAGCCTATATTTATAACATTTTGAAAGGATCCTACGAAGGCCAATAGGGCCCTTTAATAAGACAGCCAATAGAAATTGTTATAAGAGAACCAATCAGTTTTATTTAAGTTAATGACGTGATAGAACCGAATCCAAATGATTTCATGAAATGCAATGTGCGATTACATCACTCTAACACCCGCCCTTAATCGCACATCAAATCTTAAATTCTAAAATTGAAATTTTGAAACAACGTAATTTTAAAAATTCATAGAATTTTGTTTTAGGAAGTGCTTTTGTAAGCATGTCGGTAATTTGATCGTCAGTAGAAATGTATCCTACTTTAATATCATTTCTGCTGACAACATCGCAAATAAATTTCAACTTAATATCTATGTGTTTCAGTCGTCCAAAATTATTTTCATTTGAAATACACTTAATAGTCCAGGCAATAGAGACCGTATAAGGACTCTACCTAGCAAAATTAATGGTAGTACTGGAAATCGGCTTTCTAGATGTTTTTTGGGTCGCTGAATCCGAATTTGTAACTTCCCACCAAAATTTCCCCCGTCAACCACCCCCCCAAATTTTGGTAAAAAGCCCCCCCCAAAAAAAGGTTTTTGTTAAAAAATTCCATTTTTTATTGTTTTAGGGAAAAAAGTATCTAGAAATTCAGAAAGTAGACAAAATTTGCAACAAATTAGATATATGACATTATGACTTAATGAAGGGGGATCTGCCTCGGAACATGCGCCGCAGTGCTGCGTGGACTAAGTTGCGCAATTCCACTTAACTACTCATACGTTTACATTAGCCCTCCCATCTTCCCTCTGAACTTTCTCTATAAGATTTACTTTAAGTTTTTTGGGTCGCTGAATCTGAATTTTTAACTTACCCCCCCCCCCCCAAATAGTTGTTTTTAACTTAAATTTCTTATTGTTTTAGGGGAAAAGCATTACGAAATTCAGAAACTAGACGAAATTTGCAACAAATAGGATATATGACATTATGACGTAGGATAAACGGGGAGAGAGAGGGCTGCCTCGGAACATTCCCCGCGCGCTTTTCTCAAAAACCAAATTTTTTCAAAAAATCAATTTTGGGGGGGGTTTCCGAGAGAAATTTTGGTGGGAAGTTGCAAATTCGGATTCAGGGACCCAAAAAACATCTAGAAAGCCGATTTCCAGTACTACCATTAATTTTGCCAGATAAAATCCCATATTGCCTGAACTTCATCATTTAGTGCACGTAGCGCCACAGTGCATGTTCCGAGGCAGCCCTCGCCCTCCCCGTTCATCCTAATGCATAATGTCATATATCCTATTTGTTGTAAATTTTGTCTAGTTTCTGAATTTCGTAATGCTTTTCCCCTAAAACAATAAGAAATTTAAGTTAAAAACAACTATTTGGGGGGGGGGGGGGGGTTCGGGGGAAAATTTTGGGGGAAAGTTAAAAATTCGGATTCAGCGACCCAAAAATCTTAAAGTCACCTTATAGAGAAAGTTCGGAGGGGAGATGAAAGGGCGAATGTAAACGTGTGAGTGGTTAAGTGGAATTGCGCAACTTAGTTTACTCAGCACCGCGCGCATGTTCCGAGGCAGATCCCCCCTTCCCCTTCATCCTAAGTCATAATGTCATGTATCTAATTTGTTGGAAATTTTGTCTACTTTCTGAATTTCTAGATACTTTTTCTCTAAAACAATAAAAAAATTGATTTTTTTAATAAAAATTTGGGGGGGCTTTTTACCGAAATTTGGGGAGGTTGCGGGCGGAAATTTTGGTGGGAAATTACAAATTCGGATTCAGCGACCCAAAAATCATTTAGAAAGCCGATTTCAAGTACTACCATTAATTTTTCTAGGTAAAATTCCCTATTGCCTGGACTTTAATACATGACTGGTTATCTTCATTTACTGTAAGATTTTTAACACCCACAATTTTATTGGCGATACCTCTGATCCATAAAAGATCTTGAATTCCTTTGTTCAGGGCATTTATTTCTTCCTCTGTACTTGACAGTGCAATAAACTTTTGTTTATTTACACACCATAACACAGGACAATTACAGAACATAATAATATAACCAGAGACAGATTTTCTGTCATTTGAGTTTGAACCCCAATCAGCATCATCATAAAGAGGAAGATTCGAATCACTTAGATTTCCTTTCTTATAAAATTAATTTTGAATTTAGCAGTACCTTTCAAATCACACCAGGCAATATAAGTAGGTTGTTCCTGAAGTTGACTTAAGCAATTAACTGAAAATAAAATATCAGGTCTAGATACGTATGCTAAATAGAGTAAAGAACCAACCAATTTCCATTAAAGTGGTTACCTTTTGCAAAATTAGCAGCAGTCGCTTTAGTTTCAATGGGAATGGAACTGGGATTACAGTCCAGCATTTTAAATCTTTTCAATAACCTTAAAATATAGGACTCCTGATCTGAATATAAACAGTTCGAGGTAAATTCCATTCGGATACCTAAAATCTCGGATGCTTTTTCTAATTTTGACATCTGAAATTCTTTAGATAACATATCAATAATAACATTAATTTCTCAAACTTCTGAACCTGCAATCAACAGATCGTCAACGTAAAGAGCGATAAATATTTTGTTTGAATTTAGATGTCTTATAAAAATGCAAGATTCAGAATTAAGTTGTTTGAAACCTAACTTAATCACAAAATTGAGAAATTTTTAATACCACTGACGTGACGTGGGGCTTGCTTCAAACCATACTATAAATTTTTTTTTAGTTTACATTTCCTACCTGTACTATCATCAACATCATACCCCTTAGGTTGATCCATATAAATATTCTCATTTAATTCCCCATTTAGATAAGCAGTTTTAACATCTAAAACAAAAAAAAATTGAAATTTTCATTTAACATAATAATTAACACTAAACGTAAAGCAGGCATGCTTATAACAGGTGAAAATGTCTCAGTATAGTCTACTCCTTCTTTCCGCATGAACTCGCGAGCTACAAGCCTTGCTTTGTACTTACCGTCTCTCTTTTCCCGCAGCACCTACTTGCAGGAGATGGCATTTCTGTCTACTGGCAGCTCTTCTAAATTCCACACTTCATTTTCTTTCATCGACTCCATTTCTTCGTCCATAGCTTCTTTCCACTTTTGTTGTTCGTTGTGAGGCAGAATACAAATGTCATCAGAATTTAAGGTTTCTTCTTGAGTAAGCATTGCTTCTTTCAGGTTCTGGAAACATAAAGGGATGTTTCTTTTCTCTGGATGATTTTCTCACACTTTCTTCTGTCGGATTTGCAGTTTTTTCTCTAGATGGCAGGAAACTATCGAATACACTTTCTTGAAGTTGGCTTTCGTCATCAGGTTCATTTTCATTGATGTTCCGGAATACATATTCATAATCATTGGAAGTTTTCTTCTCTTCGTTAAATTTTAACATTTTTGGATATAATGACGTGTTTTGTTATGGGATCTAGTAAGCGATAACCCATTGATTAATAGCCTATAAAAACCATTTTCTTGCATTTTTCATCTAATTTCTTCCTTTGATTATTAGGTATCAGTGTATAGGCATCACAGCCAAATACTCTAAGATTCTTCAAATCAGGAATATTTTTGTGCTTTAAATAATGTGGAGTGTAATTGTTAATGGATGCATTAGGCAGTCTGTTGTTTATGTAGGTGGCAGTGAGAACTGCAAAACCCCAAAAGCTTTTAGGCAAATTAGCTTCAAATAACATCGCTCGCCCTTTTTCTAAGAAACTTCTATTAGCGCGTTCTGATACACCATTCAAACATGGAGTATACGGTGGTGAAGGAATCATAAAAATGCCAGCTTCATTTGCAAATTTTAAAAATTCACCATCAACATATTCTTTCGCGTTGTCGCACCGAATTTTTTTTTACTGTAGGATGAAGTTTACAGAAACATTTAAGTTCACTTGCTGCATCACTCTTTCGTTTAAGCAAGCGAACTTCAGCAAAACACGAATAGTCATTTATTAGTCATGAAATATTCCTCACCTGCAAAAGTCTTGGGTATTATCGATCCACATATGTCCGTGTGAATCACCACCATTGGTTCGGATTCTCTTTTTCTGGGACCTTTTCCAATAGGTGTTGCACATAAGTTTGAGCGCGTACATATTTCACAAAAATTTGTTGAAGTTGGCAATCCTAACAGCTTCAGAACTTGATTGCACGAGTGCCCACATCTTCTATGCCACAAATCGCTAACATCAATATTTGAGCTGAGAACAGTTTCACTTTGCGGTAATAAATCACTCACATATTGACCGCAATTTTTCCGACGGCCAAACAATAAACTTTTGTTTTCTTTTTCAAAGAAAACTTCTTCATTTTTGAAGATAACACAAAATCCAGCAGTCTCTATATTTTTCACTGATATTAACTGTCCGTTTGAATATGGAACAAAAAGTACATCCTTTAAAATAATTTGTACGTTATTAGATAATTTACCGCGAATGTCACCAATACCTTGAATTTCCAGAACTGCAGATTTTGAAGCACATTTAATAGTTCCTGTTGCTGGTTTCAGTGAGCTGAACCATTCCTTTCGGAATATGGGAAGTTGCACCGGAATCAATGATGAATTTATCGATATCTAAAATTCCTGCTGCGAAAGATATTTCGTAAGCTGAATGTTTTTCGTCCGAATTTGTTGTAGCGCTAAATTTCGAATATCAGCAATCGCGCTTATAGTGGCCACTTTTCCCGTACCTAAAGCATTTAGAAGTCTTCATTCTACAAAATTTTGACGTATGGCCTTTCTTTTTACAAAATTTACAAATCATTTTTTTATGTGTAGCTGTAAAGCTAATGTTATCCAGCGAAGATTTAACGCAATAATTTTTATCACTAATTTTTGAGTCAATCATTAATGCTTCAGCATCTATTAATCCTTGAGTTACGGATTCTAAAGTTAAATTGATACTGGGTTGATTTTCTAACGCAACTTTAACCGGTTCGTAATCTTTCGGTAAGGACATCAGAATGTAAACAATAGAATCTGTATCACCTACCTCAGCCCCAGATATTTGTAAGTCCGTAATTAATTTTAGAACTTCATCGATATGTTGTCTCATTGGAGTGTCTTTACTTCTTTCTCATTCTGGCTAGTCTTTTTCGAGTTAGTATCTGATTAACAGCCCCTTTTGCTTCATACGTAGATTGAAGACTTATTCCATACTTTGCACGCCGTATCTTCTTTTTGAAGCGAAGCTAAAATTCGATCATTAAGAAGTGCTAGCAGGAGCGCGTACGCCTTTTTTGATTTACATATTTCTTCAGTTTTTGATATGCCCGCTTCTCTTTTTAAATAATCATCCAATTCTTTTGCAGAAAATATTGCATTTACCCTTCTGCTCCATATTGGAAAGTTATTACCTTCAAATGCCGTGGCTGCATATTTTTTTCCGTTTAAAGCCATTACTTGTATTTTCTCACTGAACAGAGTAATAAATCCCGAGCAATAAATCCTAGTGTGATATACCTACTTTTGGGATCAACGCATTGAAAATCTTAGAGGAGAAGTACGGAGAGAATTTTCTCGAAAACCACGATCTGCTGTTAAAAATCCGTGTTGATGTGTTACTGCATTGAACGATAAGGCCGTTTGATCGTACATAGAAGTTTTATTTACAGAGAGTCAATCACACATGAAAATCAGAGAATACAGTGAGGCACAAAAGAAAGTAGCCTATATTTATAACATTTTGAAAGGATTCTAGGAAGGCCAATAGCCTTTAATAAGACAGCCAATAGAAATTGCTAATAAGAGAACCAATCAGTTTTATTTAAGTTAATGACGTGATAGAATCGAAACCAAATGATTTCATGAAATTTAATGTGTGAAGAATAATCTTCATATATTCCACGAAATTTCACGTTTTTACAATTCAAGATATTTTTATTGGGAGAGCATAGTTATAGACTTCACGATTCGTTTTAAATCATATTTGGGAGAGCTTATTAGATGAAAACTTCACGATTCATGTAAAAACACATTAAAATAATAAAACATATTTCACAACTGAAAATGGCGCTGGTGTTGTTCAGTATAAGTCCAAGTCAAGCACAGGATGATTAAAAACTTTGTTAATTCTATTTACATTTATAAATATTTACAGTATTTACAATGAAAACATTTGGATAATATTTCGTTAAAAACATGTAAATATTCCACACTGGGAATTCAAGATAATTTCTTTTATATGTTCAAGAATATTTATTTCTCCCTTTTCGGAAGATCAAGAAATACACAGCCAGCATGCTGCTTTCGAGATTCACATTCGCAATAACAAATTTAACTAAAAAAAGAACAAGAAAGAAAAAATGTTTTTTAATATTAATTCTCTAGTCAGACCACGTGACCTGGGATCACTGGCGCCTAATCAGCCTGGCTGAGAAAAGAAGGGGTTTGCGAAATTTCACAAACTCCCCCCCGATGAACAAGGGTTCATCAAAATGGGGATTCAAAATAATTAAAGTAGAAATAAAATTATTCTAAAAAATTATCAGTTACACTATACATAAATACAATACAAAATCAAAATATATACTTACATACTGGACTTCAATAAAATAATTAAACAATTTAAAAAATTTGTCAAGATGTTTCTGCTACTAAAAATAGAAAGAACAATTTAAATCTATACAACTTTTTCTAGAATATTCAACACAAAAAAAATTAAACTAAAAATTAGAAATATTATCAAACAAGAAACATTTTTTTTTTTTTTTAAGTGAAAAAAAAAATAAAAATCTTTTTAAAGTCAATAGCAAAGACAGTTCAAGATTTGTTTTAAAAGTCAAATGTCCATGAGAGTTTTTGAGTCTCTAATAATATCAAAGTTTTTTTTTTTTAGTTTGTGAGTTCAAGATTGTACAATAGATTTATAGGTCTTTTAATAAATGAATTATTTGTTTTGAGTTCACAAGATCTTATCTTGCCGTCTCTGCCCATAAAGGTTTTAGTAACTTTTCCTAACTTCCACAAACTTCGGGGTAAGTGTTCATCATGTACAAGCACCACATCATCCACTTTAAAGTCAGAAGTTTTATTCTGGTCCGTATAGTGAGCAGATTGTAAGTTGAGAAGGCACTTATTTTTCAAGCGCTTCTAAAAATGATTCAGAAGAGTCTCGCGCAAACGGAAGCGTTTAACTAAGGATTCCTTGGTTGCAGGTAAACACAAGATATGCTTTAGAGTTGCTATAACTAGTTGACCAGGGCGAACGCTACATTTCTTGGAGATTGCACGTTTGTTTAGGACTGATTTTATGCACTGTCTGGATCTTAAAATCCAAAACTTTTCACGAGTTGATAATAATGTACTGGACACTCCTGAATGAAAAACTTTTCCATGTGCATCTTTCACGATTATTTCAGTAAGTTTGTATTTTGCAGGAATCACAACAGGATGATTTTCATAAAATGAGGAATCAGACTTTTCTAACCGTCCTCGTACCAACAGCAAAACTTCATCTGACAACATAGGATTTAACTGTAGAAGATTCGATTCTTTAGGGGTACTTTTGTTACATTTCAAGCTTTTAATAACTTCTGGGAAACTTTCTTCCTGCACTAGCTTTAACCAAAAATTTTCGGCATGTAACATTTCCTCAGCTGATAATTCTGAAAATTTTCCTTTTTCTACCTTTAATTTTACATTAGAAATAAATCTAAATATCCATGCAGTTACTCGATACAATTTCTTTAGGGAGCTATACTTTTCAAGAATAAAAATGGGAATTTCATCAGATTTATTTGTTTGAACAACGCAAAAAATGGTGGCTGCTTTTTTAGACTTCTCTTCAGAAACATCAGGTAATCGAGATGCAGCAATTTTAACCATAGGCCACTGATTTTCGGGAAGGGAAAGAAATTCAGGACCATACCACCATTTTTGAGAATTTATTAAATGCTTCACAGAACAACCTCTCGTTATTAAATCTGCGGGATTAAGTTTGCCATCACAATGTCTCAATAAACTAGGATCAGACAAATTATGAATCTCAGCTATTCTATTACTAACAAATGGTTTCCATTTTTCTTTTGGCCCTTTAAGCCAATGAAGAACAATTTCTGAGTCCGATCAGAAAATGGTATTATTTACTTGGATAACGTTCGTGATAAACTTTGCCATTCTGGCACCAATAAGTGCTCCCATGAGTTCAAGACGAGGAAGAGTTAACTTCTTCAAGGGAGCAACCCTAGACTTAGACATTATAAAACTAGTTTTAAATTTATCTTTAGAAATTGGATACCGTAAGTATGCCACTGCACCATACGCATTAGGGTTAGCATGAGTGAAAATATGCAGTTGGAGATGCTCCTTTTCTATGATCAGGTTGTTGAAATAGTGTCGGGGAATTTTCAAGTGTGTGAGATCAGGGATTTCTGAAAGCCAATTTTGCCAATTATTTTCTAGTTCACCACAAAAACTTTCATCCCATGATATTCCCATTATCCACAATTGCTGCAAAAGGCATTTGACACGAATAACAAAAGGGGCAATAAATCCGGCTGGATCAAACAACTTAGCTGCAATTTTCAAAACGTTCCGTTTTGTACAAGAATCATTGCTTAAATTTTCTAACAATGGTCGTAATTCTAGTCCTAATTTATCTTCTGTATTGTTATAGATCAAACCTAAAATTTTCAAGGAAGTATTTGGGGGTTCGGGACTAGAAACAGGAATGTTTTCGTCAACCCATTTTTTCCTAAGTTCCTGAGAATTGCTTTCAAATTTTCTTAACTTCATCCCCCCTTCTTTCAAAATATCAACAGCTTCTTTAGTTAAATTAAAGGCTTTTAGAACATCGTTTTCTCCTGAAAACAAATCATCAACATAAAAAGAAGAATTTAGGATTTCAAATGTTTTATTATGAGAGCTTTTATATTTATTAATATGGTGCTTAATAGTACAAGCAAGGATAAAGGGACTGCAGGTGACACCAAAAGTAGCTCTGGTCATTCTATAGGGTACTATGTTTTTATTCTTATCAAAATCTTCATAATATAAGAATCTAAGATAATCGCGATCTTCCTCGGCTACAGATATTTGCAGAAAAGCTTTTTCAATATCAGCCGAAAAGGCAATTTTATGTAAACGGAATTTCAAAATTATGTCTAAAACATTAGGATTTAAGTTAGGGCCGTGATTCAAACATTCGTTTAATGATAGAGAATCACCATATTTGGAAGAAGCATCATAGACTATGTGCATTTTTGTTGTAGTTTTGTCGTCACGGATAACAGGTCTGTGTGGCATGTAATAGGAATTATTAGAATGTTTCTCGGTGCACAATTCTATTACACCATCATTAAACTGCTCTAGCAAAATGGAGTTATATTCTTTAAATAAAGAATCGTTTTTCAAGAATTTATTTTCTAAACTAGAAAACCGCTTCTTTGCTACTTCAAGATTATTTCTAAGCAATTCACGAGAATTTTTCCACAATAATTTTGATTCATAACGCCCATTTACGAATTTTAAATTTTCTTTAAATTCTTTTATTACCTCATGATCGGTAATGTTCTTTTCATTGCTTTCAGCAATGCCAATTGATTCAAGATCCCAAAATGCTTTCAGCTGAGTATTTATATTTTCAACTGAAACACGCAAACAAGCTACTTCTTTTTTATTCGACTCTATCTGCCCTTGCACCGTATGACCGAAAATAGTTTCTGCAACGTATAATTCTTTTGTCAATTTTCCCTCGATTCCCTTTAATATTTTCCACAAAAAGTCAGACCCTAGCAAAATATTTATTTCCTGTTCAAGACCTGTATCAGCAGGCTTAAAGCCTCTTGTTCTCATTATCTCTAGAAGTTCTGGTTCTAGGGTTTTCACAGAAGCTCCAGTTATATTATCAACCACTAGTGCTTCGATATTTATCGAGTTAATAGGTTGCACAACACTGGATAATTCTAGAGCAACTACTTCATAACAAGATTCATAAGGGCGTCTCCGCCCAAAAGGATAAACTAATAAATTTTCTCTTCGCAATGGCTTCAATTTTAATTATTGTACTAGCGATCTCTTCACGAAGCATTTTTCTGAACCACTATCACATAAAACGCGAGCCAACAAGCATTCCTTACCAGCAGACACAGAAACTGTACAATTCTGCAATAATGTAGATTTATTTTGTTTATATTTTTGTTCCGACATCATAGATACAATTGCACCTTTCATTTCTTTTTCAGGATTTTCTTTTGCTGTTTCTTTAAAACAAAACAAATGACTATGGGTTGTGTTACCACATTTGGAACAAGGGTTAATTTTTGTTCTACAATTAATTGATAAATGGGACTTGTAAAAGCATTTGTAACAGCGACCTTCTTTCTTTAATTTATATCGTTTTTGTTCATCAGTGAATTTCGAACAATTTAGTCCTACATGATCAGAAGACTTGCAAAATATGCAAAACTGTTTTGTAGATGTATTTAAAGCAGCAGCTGAAGGTATATTTTTCTTTTGAGGAAAATTTTGATATTTACTTGAAGAATTTTCATATTTAGTTTTAGAATTTTCATAAGTTTTGCTTTGGGAATTGTTTACTAAATTAGTAGCTTCACGACATCTTAATTCCGTTTTAATAAAATTTATTAAATCGGTGACTTCACAGTCCTTATCGGGATCACGTTTTCGATGAAAATCTAGTATCAAATTTTCGGGTAATAATCTTATTAGTATGGGTAGTAATAAATGGCCATAGGAGCCTGATGTTACTCCTAACACATCAAGATTTCTCATACACGTTTCAATATTATCATACAACTTTCTTAAAGAAGCAACATTGTTAGAGGATTTTACTGGCTCAAGATTCAGGATTTTGTTCATGTAACAGTTTATGATATTTTCCCGCTTACCATACCTCTCTTCTAACAATTTTAAACAAGTTGAATAATTTTGATCTGTCAGTTCAAAACCAGCTACAATATTATATGCAGGTCCAGACAACAAAGATTTCAGGTATTGGAATTTTTCAATTTTTGATAACGATTCGTTTGAATCTATCGCACTAGTAAATAAATTAAAAAATTCTAAGAACTGGCTTGCATCACCAGAAAAATTTTCTATGTTAAGTTTAGGAAGCTTCACTGCCGAAACTGGTTTACTACCGATTTTTGAGCCGTTACTTGACTCTAGTAAAACTTTTGGTTCAGTTTCGATTTTACATTTTTTAAGCCTCATCTTAATTTTAAATTTCAAACTTGATATTTTTTCAGAATATTCTTCTACCGATTTTAGTTCTTTTTCATATTCAGTTTTTTCCTGAATTAGCTCATCTATTTCGGAATCTAATTCCTTTAGTTGAGCTTCCTTTTCATTTACGAGCTCTAATGATTCCATTAAGGAATCGCAATCAGTTTTATCAATATCAACAGATAATAATGTATCACATTTTGAGATTAATTTTGTAACTGCCGCGCGAACGGTAGCTCTTTTACTTTTAAGCTTATCAGGCTTATCCATGTTTAAAATTTATTTCAATTTTCAAAATAAATTATCATGAGAAAACGTTATTTTCAATAAATCAAGAGTCAATAGTCATGCAGAATAATAAAGGTATTTCTTACCTTTTTTCCCGGTTGTTGAGGCACCAAAACATGAAGAGTAATCGTCATGTATTCCACGAAATTTCACGTTATCACAATTCAAGATATTTTTATTGAGAGAGCATAGTTATAGACTTCACGATTCGTTTTAAATCATATTTGGGAGAGCTTATTAGATGAAAACTTCACGATTCATGTAAAATCACATTAAAATAATAAAACATATTTCACAACTGAAAATGGCGCTGGTGTTGTTCAGTATAAGTCCAAGTCAAGCACAGGATGATTAAAAACTTTGTTAATTCTATTTACACTTATAAATATTTACAGTATTTACAATGAAAACATTTGGATAATATTTCTTTAAAAACATGTAAATATTCCACACTGGGAATTCAAGATAATTTCTTTTATATGTTCAAGAATATTTATTTCTCCCTTTTCGGAAGATCAAGAAATACACAGCCAGCATGCTGCTTTCGAGATTCACATTCGCAATAACAAATTTAACTAAAAAAAGAACAAGAAAGAAAAAATGTTTTTTAATATTAATTCTCTAATCAGACCACGTGACCTGGGATCACTGGCGCCTAATCAGTCTGGCTGAGAAAAGAAGGGGTTTGCGAAATTTCACAATGTGCGATTACATCACTCTAACACATAGCTACCAATTTCTAAGATTTTTTTCTTACCACTAAAACTTACCAGTAAGTTTTGCCAGTAAATTGCCGAAATCTAACAATTGTCAACGATTAAATATGGCAAAAATTTGTATTAAATTTTAGAGGTAACAAAACCGAACAAATTGGTAGCTATGGAATTCTATTAGTGCTATGAAAATTGCAGGTGTAGCCTCCTCTTTCTACTCAAAGTATTATTTCGGTCATACATAATGAAAGGTGTGGCGTATTCTATGTACCACCGGCTTTTAAAGTCTAGATAACAACTTTTAATGATATAACAGTCTAATTTAATTAGAATTAATCCCATAAATACTATGGGATTTTCGACTAATTTGTATTGAGTGGAACTCTCAATACGTCTCCCGTGTCTTTAAAAATTAATTGAAAACCTATCTGGAAAAACGTGGCATGGGCCAAGGCGGAGTTGCAACTTTGCGATCTTTGTGACCTCCTTTCGAAGCGCGCTTAGTACAATACCAAGTTTAAACTTAGAACAAGGGTTTTGTTTTAGGTACACTGTAAAAAGAAAAGATTATTACTACGCTGAATCTAAATGAATCTTTTATGAAATGCCAAATGAAGTTTAAATATGTGCTACTTTTTGCCAGTACCGAATGAAGTTCATCATAAGCAGATAAGGATAAGATTAAAAAAAGGTTTATGCAGAATAGCAATATTTGATATTATTTAGGCTTCATACCTCTTTGAATTTTTATGGTATACCAATTCATACTTTTCTAGTATATACAGCTATACCCAACCCTACGTTAATTAGTTTTTACAAAGTCTTATTATTCTTTTAGCAACGATTTTTTTTAAATAATACAGTTAATAATTCATATATTTATTGTATGGAACCCTCTGAGCGCGAGTAATACTCGCACTTGACCGTTTATTTCATATTTCCCTATTTAAAAATTTCCGTCTCAAACACAAAATATAATAATTTTTCAAGAAGAAACTTACATATTTAGGAATTAGACACTTCGCTTTTTACCGACTTCAAAAAAAGGAGGAAGTTATCAATCCGACGCGTATGTATGTTTTTTTTTATGTATGTCCACCGATTGCACTGGAACTTTTCGTCCGATTTATGTGATTTTTGTTTTAATTGAAAGAGGATACTCTCGAATTGGTACCACTTCCGTTTCATCGAAATTGGTTGAGTGGTTTTTTAGTAATTCTACAAAAACCAATAAAATGAAGGATTTCTCGCAAATTATCTTTCATTGTCGTAACCGGTTTCTCGATCATAAGCATAAAACTATGTATTCTTATACGTTGTCGCCAAACTTGGCGCCATTTGGTGAAATGCCGCCAAATTTGGCGACCAAAATAAGTTGACATAAATGAAGCAAACTTGGTTGTAACTGACTAATTTGGCGATATTCCTATTCAAATTCAGTAATGGATCTTCTCCAATCTGTTTCTTCGCGTCTTTTAATCGGCAGTCATATTTACAATTCTCAATTGCCAATCACGTTCAAAATAGTAATTTAATGTACATTAATTAAGTATATAACATTATTTAAAATGCTAAATAATACAGAAGAAAACTAAATTACAAAACAATAATTTAGTATACAGTAGTTTAGTTTAATTAAACACATAACATCAGACTGGCGGCACATAATATGTATATATAATATTATATACATATCTACATTATATTATATTAAACAGTTATGTGTATGAATGCTTTATGATTGCCTTTAATATTCCCACTAGATAACATTAGCGATAACTTTCCTGTATAGGGGCCTTGGAGAGAAAATGAAATTTTCACGGATATTTTCTGACAACCTATTAACTGTCTCACATATATAAGCAAGTTTTTCAATATTTATAAATTTATTTATTGTAAACCGTCATTTGTCTACTTTTATATGCAAACAGAAGTTAAACCAAGATTCTTATACTGGAAAAGTACAAAATTAACAATATGGAAAGAAAAAAAGGAGTTACTGTAATTAGTATTGCAGACGGCATTGTTGGTGCGGTGCATTTACATGGCACAGAACATAAACATCAGTAGACATAAGCATAACAAAAGCAAGTCAGTGAGTTACGCTGTTTTGAAAACATCTGAATTGCATCAAGAAATGAGAGCAAGTAACTTTTAATCAGATTGCACGATAAACGCAAAAAGAGCGCGATGCTAACAGCAAGCATGGTTTAAAGGAAATGCGAATATCATAAGTTGCTTCCGAAATTTCTATGTTTTGCGGTACTGTACTCACTAAAATACGCCAGTTAGTATGCAGACAGATGACGCTTTAACCAAGACTATTAATGAGCATAACGATGAATTTATAATTTTCCGTAATCGAACCCACTGTTAAGGCTCGTTAAACAAAAAAGATATCAGCAACAATGTGGTTTAATGTAAATGTTGATATCATAAAATGTTTATTTCACAAAAACGCTTCAACGCACCAAATCATATTAGCTCAGAAACGCCAATTGGCAGTGGACCCAATAACGGCAGATTACTTAATAGTTTTAAAATCTCCACTACCCAACGTATTGAAAATGATGATGCAATAAGAAGCATAAATGCTTAAGTAAGTTAAGCTGTTTTTGTTAAGAAAGATGAAATACATATCAATTAAAATAAACAAAATGCCGAAATGAAGAATAAATGTAATATACACGGTGTCCATAATTAAACGACCCTACTTTAAAGTTGTCTACAGACAAAAGTATCGTTCGTAGAGTTGTGAAATTTCGTGAAAGACATAATAAAGGGATATGAATTTGTTTAAGCAAAGAAAACAAACAAAAACAATAGTTCAAAATTTCGCCACCAGAGGGCGATTTTTAATAAATTACACATTTAGCATTACGATAGTTTAGAAATTTTATCTATTATCTTAACCTGATTCTAAAGACAGCATTTCGCGACATGTTCCTAGCATTTCCCTGAACACACCTGCCGTCAACTGTGGCGGCATGCTAGCTTACGATTCCAAATGGTATCTGAAAATGATGATCTTCATGCGGAACAATTTTTGTCAGAACAAAATTTGTTAAACTATCGTAAATGTATGTTAAATGTGTAATTCGTTAAAAAACGGCAACCTAAATTTTTTTCGCTCAAAAAAATTCCGATACCACAAAATTTCACAACATTCTGAACCATGGTTCGTACGCTTCAAGGACTTTCAAGCACCTTTTATCAAAATTCTTGTAAAGTAATATTTGCCTTATTTAGTGAAAAAAATTCTATCTTCATATAAAGTGACCAGTACATCACGAAGTTTCTGGTACTGAAATACTTAAAATACCCTGAATCGCTGGATGCGTACGAACCCTATGAACAATCGTTTCGTCTGTAGACAACTTTAAAAGGGTCGTTTAATTATGGATACTCTGTAAATGAAATTTCTAATCTACCGTAATGCTAAATGTGTAATTTATTAAAAATCGCCCTCTGGTGGCGAAATTTTGAACTATTGTTTTTGTTTGTTTTCTTTGCTTAAACAAATTCATATCCCTTTATTATGTCTTTCACGAAATTTCACAACTTTATGAACGATACTTTTGTCTGTAGACAACTTTAAAGTAGGGTCGTTTAATTATGGACACCCTGCATATAAAGAATTTTCACAAAAAACCTGTGTTTTGAATGTACACTCAAATCTGGACAGAAGTATTTACTTATCAAAATAACATCTTTAAAAGTTTATTTAAAAGTCTGCAATTTCCTCCAAAACAATCATGCAAAAATCGTAACTCGAAAAAACTAAAAAGTGAAAAATAAACTTTTTTACCAAAAATAAAACCGACTTCAATAACTACTGCAAAGTAAAAAATAATTTCTTTACACAATACTTAATAAGAAATTAAATTAAGAGCATTTCATTTACCATGCGTATTATTATATTTATGTACATTAATTTGATTTTTTGGAGTCGGTGCCAGCCAAGTCAAGTTCGTAAATCGACAAATACAAATCGTAACAAGATTCAGCAAAAACGTTTCTGAAAAAATATTCCATTCTCAATCAACTCTGACAGCATCCTGGATTTGAAAATCTGTGTTTGGCTACGAATTTTTTACATAATATCCGGTATAAACGCACTATTAAACCCTTAATTTAGCACACATAATTATAGTTAATCTCACTTGAAAATACACGTTTATAAAATCAGATGAAATGTTTAAAAAAATGGTAAAATAAAAAATTTTTAACTAAATAATAAATCGTAAAAAAACTCGTAGATATTTGGATGTTTGTCTGTTGGATAATTCTACTTAACTTCATTTGGCTGGCACCGACTGTAAAAAATCAAATTAATGTACATAAATATAATAATACGCATGGTAAATGAAATGCTCTTAATTTAATTTCTTATTAAGTATTGTGTAAAGAAATTATTTTTTACTTTGCAGTAGTTTTTGAAGTCGGTTTTATTTTTGGTAAAAAAGTTTATCAAGTATACGTTTACATCAAGGTCAAAAAATTACAATTTAACTCAAACAACACTTACCCTCACGGGATTCGAACCAGGGAACTGTCCTCTTCAAGATTAGTGCTCTTAACGATTACACCACGGATTCACAAACTACGTGTTCAAATGTCGTTACTTATTTCAGATGTCTTTTAGGAAGCAAAGGCCACCATGTTAAACAAGGAACGTATTTTCGCAGAGGTAATTTTTTTCAATTGCGTATGCCATTCTGAATATTTTACACATTTTTGCCCTATAATATTGAATATTTAGCTTTTCAGTTTTATACTTTATAAAAGATAAATTTTACTCTTTAAAATATTTCAGGCATGTATTAGGCAACAATGTATTAAGAGCGATGACTGATTCTGTTTTGCAACCCTGATAGCATGCACGTTTGCAGTAAGTTTGACTTTTTCTCGATATTTCCTTGTCTTGACAAATTTGACACAACAATTTTCACTCAAAAGTACTGCAAGGCAGGTGAAACAAAATCGATTTCCCCCTTGCAATGCCATTTTGCTGTAAAACTGCTGCAACACTGTCATATTTCAACGACGTCAGCGAAAATTCCCTTTGTTGAGAGCAGAATAGATAACAGCGTATGACCGGAAATTCAGAGCTCAGAGTCAAAAGAAAAAGACGCATCGTTATTGAATCTCGTGATCAGCGGATCGTTGATTAGCGTTCAAGTAAAGGAACCCAGAAATAAAGGTATTTCTTATTTTAATTATTGAAATGTGGTTATTTTCTCTAAAGTAACATTTCTCTATAATCTACAACTTACGTCATACAAAAATTCTAATAAATTAAAAGTTATGTTAATTTTCTAAGTAATGCCTACGTTTTTCAATAGTTATGTTTTGGGCCATGTTAAACCAATGTTGAAAATCTTAATTTTTAAATGAATTTTTCTGAACTTTACAGGGGGTTTAAGATTTCGTTTGCTTTTTTTAATGTTGTTGTTGCCTTTCACGTTGCTGGAGCAGTGTTTAATTCAGACACTTATCTCCGGGAGAGATTTCTGTTGCTCCGGGATGAGGTTGGGGGGGGGGGCATTTTAGAGATCCGAGGTGGAAATTGCACTTTTGTCCATTAAAAAGCATAAAAATTCAAACCTTCCGGGACGACTTTTCAATGTTCCGGGGGGAATGTCCCCTCCCGGTCACCCCCTGCATTCAACACTGCGTTCGAGTGTATGATTTTAAACTTTAAATTATTTTTTCCTTACCATTAACCTTTTTTTCTCTATTTAAATATTAAGTATAATTTTAAACTGTTTCTTAGTTGGCTCTATGCTTATCAACCTGGATTTTTAATGTACCTCTTTTTTCTAATTTTTATTGAAATTATTAAAAGTATTTCGTACCGACGTTCGTTTTATTTAATTCTTTAATAATTTCTCTTTTCTTTTGACGTAACTGCTTCTTAATCGGATGTGTATAAATCTTTTTATTTCCAAATTTTTGTAAAAATTTTAAATACGAATATTTTTAAATTTTTAGTTTTTCACGTCTGCAAATCAGGCATGTACCGGAGCAAATCAAAACGATATTCCGGTTCGTGAAATTATGGCAGATATTGTTCTGGTTAGTGATCCGTGAAGTCATTAAAACATCTTATTACAATTTTATACATATGGCTTTTATTGTGCTGTCTGTAACTTTTGTTTATTATTTAGAATTTTCAATGCAGTTTTTAAATTGTTTTTGTAAGATTAGACATAAATTTGCCTAAAGTTTAAAAAAAAAAGTTTGTAGTCAACGATAATTTTGAAATAGCGTCCCTGTTCGTGGATTTTTCCATTTTGAGGCCTGCCGCAAAAAAATTTTACTATTATTGATTGGTGCGTATTTTTGTCATGAATTGAAGCTAAATAACCACTTCAAAATCTCAATGTTATAGTGTTAATGTCAGATTTGAATATTGTTTATTTGTATTCTTATTGAACATGTTTTGTTTTGTTTTATTTTTTACATGTAAAAAATGTGTCCAACTGTATTTTTATTTATTATTATTTTTATGGTAACAATCAGTGTTGAATTCAGGGGGTGGCCCGGGGGGGGACATCCCCCCCGGAGCCACATAAATCCCTCCCGGAGAAAAGTGCCTGAATTCAACACTGGTAACAATCTTTCATAAAAGTTAACTTCTTAAGAAGCTACACTAGTCACGCGAAGAAACGGTCAAGTTAATGCTAATCATATGGGAGATATTTACAGATTTCTCGCGCGCTCGCATTTTAATATTTTTAAATCCTTTTCATGCATAGGATACCTGAGGTTGAAAAGTTTTATTCTGCGTTTGTACTGTTTAGGTACTGACTAGTTAATGTTTAGTTTGTCTCTCTGACTAGATTAAAGTTGATAAATTAGATTAAACTAATTTGACTATATAAATTAGATTAAACTGATGAAATTTTACTAGATAAATTAGACTAACTGACTAGATAAACTAGTTTTGATCTTAGTTAATTTTTTTGGCTTCCGCACTTAAAATGTAAAAACTGAAGAATTGTAAACATCACTTGTGTGTCTCTGTCCGTCTGTCATAGTCAATTTTTCGAAACTACGGAACATGGAAATTTCAAACTTGCCAGAGTTATAAGGTTTTTGACCAACATACTTATTGATTATTAGCGATTCGCAAGTATTTTTAGAAAAAAAAATAGGGAAATAAGCTACTTATTTTTCTTTTCTTTTTTTCTTTTGTGTGTGTAGTGTGTGGGGTATCGTTCGAAAGGTCTTGTAATACGGAAACCAAATGCATATTTGTTGTAATTTTAGATGTTACATTTTCAGAGATATAGTCAAAAATGTACTGGAAAAATGTGTCCCCCCTCCTCCTTCCCCGCTATTACCAAATCTACTGTAAATAAAATTATGAAAAAAAAAATAGTACTAGAAGTTTATTTAAGCCATACAGGAAAACTATAGCGATTATCCTAGTCACATACGTTTGAGAAAATCGTATTTTTTCGTTACGCACTGACTTTACTTGGCGGGTGCTCAGTGGATGGGTTGGGTTGATTGTTGACGGCCGATTATCTACTCGAGGGATATAGGCCCTAGGGGGAGTGCCCTTCGTGGGGGTCTTTCTAAGGGAACCTAACCCGTATTTACGCATGGAAAATCCAAGGCTTCGAAGAAAACCACGAAAACTCCGAAACGGTTAGGCCGACGGGCGCGATTGGGTTCGAATCCAGCACCTCCCGTCTACCAGGTGCTCAGTGGAGGAGTTGACGGATGCTCGATGTACCTATCGACGCGGAATCATAATCGTTTTCGCAAATATTTAATAAAGGCGCTGGTAATGCTTTGATGACTGCTTAAAGAATTTAAAACTTTATACTAAAGAATGTTCTGATTTCTACTGGTTTATCTTGTTTGCTCTTGGGAAAAAAACAAATATTTTAAGAAGTAAAATTATTTTAAATGGTTAAATCTTTAAAAGTTTAATTAAAATTTACGTTTAATTTCGATACGTTCATTCCTTACGGGATAACGCATGGGATAAAAATTTCACATTAAATGTCAAACCAACTGAATGAATTATCTCAATATCTTCTTCTCGGGTCTAAACAATATAGAAAATAAATTGTTTATGTTAATTATGTCTTAGCTTAGTAATATTTATTCTTATGTATTGTGCAATTTGCCAGAAGCATAACCCACATTACTGTCGAGTCTGGTTTGCCTGAAAGTTCAGTCTGAAAGATAAGGCTTATTGCTCGGCAAAATTGATTTAATTGTTTCTATTAAGTTTTATTACCTCCCGGCAATTCCACACTTAGCATCAAGGTAGTTTTGTTAACTGGGAAGTTGTAATTTGTGATCATCTTAAAAACTAACTGTAGACAGAATTCTTGAAAACTGTAAAAAATAAACCTGCGATTTTTTTAAAATTTATTCTTTTTTTTTTCTTTTTCAGGATGCAGAGACATTAAAAAACATGGATTTTAAATTGCATGATGCAACAGACTCAGGTGGGGGAGGAGAACAGGAAAGTGTTAATTATATTTAAATATTTACTTTTTTAATTATTTTTTGTGTGTTTTGTTTAGGGAACAATGTCTTAACTCAAAATATGTAGAAAATAATACTTTGTAATACTATTATTTATAAACTGTTATTTGTATTTGTGTAAAAATAAACTTTGTAACTATTTTATAACTAGTATTGTTTTATTACAACTTTGTCTTTTTTAAATTCTAGAAGCTTTTAAAATAATTTCTATATATATATAGAGAGAGAGAAATTCATTTAGATTTAAGTATACGAGAATTTCAAGTTTAAAGTTAATTTTTCTTTCCTGATAAGCTTTGCTTCCATTGCTTTAGCCATATGTTACATTTTGGCTGCAAAACATATAAATTATATTATCTTTGATAAAATTAGCTAAAAGGTTCATCAGTAGACAGGTAAGCATGCTTATTTTCAGAAAAACTTTTAAACTGTGTTTTTCAGTTGTATCATTAAAAAAAATCTTAGGATAAAAAAAGAAATCTTTTGAATGCAGTGTTAATATCCAGAATGTGTGGTACTTCTAATAAACATTCATTTATGTTACAGTAAAAAACGAAATGTTTTACTAAATCAGTAAATAAGTTTCATTTGTTGAAATACAGGCTATTAAGTTTGCAAATTCAATTATCCTATTTTTAGTTTAATTTTCTAATAACTTTAGGATGTTCTTTTGCCTTTTTAAATTTATTACAGTTTTCTTACTTGCCTTTAAAATCATTTAATGTTAATGTATGCAAATTATTAGAGAAATAGTTGTGTGGTGTATCCAATAACAGTTTGTATGTTGATAGCTATTTATGAAATTTATTTCAGAAAGGAATGAGTTCCATGAATTTTTCTTAATGACAAGCAATAAATAATATGTATATAAGTTTGTTTAGAAAATCAAACCTGCTAGCATTTTTTTTTTCATTTTTTTTTTGAGGGCGTAAATACCCAGATAGCATGAACAATTGCAGCAAGATTAATTTTTCCTTGATATTTTCTTGTCACGAAAAATTTGAAGTAATAATATTGCCGCAAGGACATTACTAGGTAGACGGAATATAATCAATCGCTTTCTTGCAACGCAACTTTGCTCTAAACCTGATACAACACTGTCATAAAATAACGACGTAAGCCGAAAATTCCTTTTGTTGGAAGGAGAACAGATATAAACGCGCATGCGCGGAAATTTTACAAAGACAAAATTACAACACTTCTTTATTGAATTCCATGAAGCAGCGCCGGATTAGCGTTCAAGTAAAGAACCCAGATATAAAGGTATTTATTATTTTAATTATTCAAATGTGATTCGGATATTTTTGTATTTTCTCTGTACAAACTACAACTTATTTCGTACAGAAATTTTAATAAATTAAAAAGTTATGTTTATTTACTGAGGAATGCTTACATTTTTAAATAGTTTGGTTTTGGTCCATGTTAAGGCATTATTGAAAATTTTAATTTTTAAATGAATTTTTCTCAACTTTAAGGGGAATTTCTAAGATATCGTTTTAATTAATATTTGCCTTTTTTCTTGCTCACGCCGATCGAGCAGTGTTGAATTCAGATATTTTTCTCCGGGATTAATTTCTGCGGCTCTGGAGGGGGGGGGGGGGGGCGGGGGGGGAGGACATTTTAGAGATTCGGTGTGGAAATTGCTTATTAAAAGGCATAAAATATCAAACCTTCCGGGAAGAATCCCCCTCCTCTTGAATTCAGAAGTGCGTTCGAATGTATTTTTAAATTTAAATTATATTTTCATGGCCATTAAACCCCTTTCTATATATAAATATCAAGTATTTTAAACAGTTTCTTAGTGTGCTATTCTCCATGCTTCTTATCATGAACTTCTATTGTATCGCTATTTTCTAATTTTTATTAAAGTTACTAACAGTATTTCCTTCCGGCGTCAGTTTTATTTAATTGTTTAAAAATTTCTCTTTTATTTGACTTAACTGCTTGTTAATCGGATGTGTATAAGTCGTTTTATTTCCTATTTTTCTTAAATTTTAAATACGAATATTTTGAAATTGTTAATTTTTCGTGACAGCAAACCTGGGCTTGAAATGTGCAGAGCAAATCGGAACAATATTCCGGTTCGTAAAATTATGACAAATATTGATCTGGTTTGCAGTGTTGTAATCGTAAAAAAAATCAGAGGGTGTACGCTAAAGTCATGAACGTCATGTCTAGAGTATGTACGATATAGATTTATTCGAGAAACCGGGAGTATACGGAGCTTTTTAAAAAAATCCAGAATTTTTGCAATGAATTAGGGCTAAATAACTAAAATGCATTGACTAATTACTTAAACTCTCCCCCCCCCCCCCAAAAAAAAAAAAGTTATAAAATAGCTTTGTGTGATACTTAAAACCTCGGATAGCACCAAAATATTATTTTAATAGTTATAAAATATTTTTTTTGATAATTAAAACTTTGGACCTTAAAACCTTAATTCCATTGTTATATTGTTAATGTCAGATTCGAAGGCTATTTATTTGTGTTATTATTAAAGATGTTTCGTTTTGAATCCTTTTTCACATGTAAAATAGTGTTCAACTGCATGTTTATTTATTATTTTCTTCTATGATAACAATCTTTAATAAAATGTAATTCTTAAAAACCGACACTAGTCACCCGAAGTAAAATTTAACATTCAAGCTAATGTTAATTCTATGGACAGTTCTTTGCATATTTTGGGGTCATATTTTAATATTTTTTAATATTATTTTTTGCATAGGATACACCTGGTTGATATATATAGTTGTGCAATCGTACCTTTTCGAGCTTTTATGCAATTTTTTATATGCAGATACTTTCAATTTTGAAACCTGTTCTGAAAGTGAAACTGTACTCATATAAAAGAAAACTGTAACCAAAACCGAAAAAGTACAAAAGCACAACAATATATGTGGAATTCTCACAATCTTTTGACTTTTATGTCCCTGAATAGTAATTTTTATTTTAATACATTTTTTTGTGTTTTTTTTTTATTTCATATACTGGAGAACATTCCATTGCATGATTGTATATAACAATATTAACGAGATAAATAAGTTTTGGACGATGTTGAGGGTCCAAATACCAGGAAAACTCCTATACCGTCCCGTCCCTGATGCTGATTTTTAAATTTGGAGCTGTCTGTATAAAATTGTTTCAATAAAAGTAATTCGATGTAAATTTTTTCCGAAACTGGGACAATTGTTTAATATAAATATTGTTCAAAAAATTAACCTGCACACATTTTTACGGTTGATAATATCTTTTGAACTCTGTCCCTGGGTTTTTCATCCTTACCGTCCCTCTTGCTAAACTTATACAGAAAATCACTTCCGATGCAGCCATAGAATTTTTTTCAAGTTTTTTCTCACGGAGAAGTATGCTACAGAAAGAATGTCTAAAATTCTTTGACAGGAAATTTACTGCAAAATTTAAATCAGCATTTAAATATGAATTTCAAGATCGTGACTTTATTGGTAGTCTTACCGTCCCCAAGGTTTATTTCTGCACTTTTCGAGGTAAATTAAGAAAAAAAAATTATTTAATCCAATGTTAACAACTGTTTCTAGAAATCAATGAACATTGTGGCTATCACTTAGTCTTAACATGATTTTCCTAAAAATAGGTGATACTTTTCCTTACCGTTCCATCCTTACACTCCCTTTTTTCCCATTTCGTCCCTTTTTTCCTATACCTGTTATTATTTTTTTTTTTCAAAAAAAATTATGGCCATTTTTTTTTCCCATTCTGACCAGAAAATCTGAGTTCTAACTTTTTACGACTGCTATTTCATCTTCACCTAACACTTCATTTATAATGGCTGTTTCATAATAATGGAAGCCATCAGTCCATCAGAAGAAAATAATCCTTTCCAAAGGTATAATCCTTCATTTGGCGCCCCTTCGTTCTGGCGCCCGGGGCACATGCCCCTTCTGCCCCCCCCCCTTAGTTTCGGCCCTGACAGCAGGTCCTAAGCCTAGATCCTTGTGGACCAGGTCTGTACTTTCCCATTGGTATAATACAAAATTTAAAACTATCCCAGATTATGCTGTTACAACAGAGTGTGGTTTGTTTTTTATATACTGCTTTACCGAGGCACGTCCTAAAAAAAGGAATCGTCTGCTCATCTATGGAAAATTTTCCCTGATCTCCTGGTAAATTCAAGCAGACACTACGGAGTCTGTCGGGCATTTGCTGAACGTTCTATAATTTATTATTTATTCCTGGTGGTTTACTTGCTGTGTCGACAGAATGGAATGAATTTATCAAACTTAAAAATCAATCTCGTGGTATGCATATAACTCATATAAAACTTATAAATCATATATGGCATCTATAACTCAGAGCAGAAACATACAGTTCGTTGCATGTGCATATTATATATCTAATACTATCCATTTTAAATAGAAATCATGAATAGTACAAACCTATTTATTTAAAATTGGTCAGCTTTAAAAATGTAATTAATAAAAAATAAATTGCTAAAAACATAAGTTTAAAAAAATCACTTAAAATTTTTATATATATATATTAGGAATTGTATCTATTTTGGAAATGGTAAATGCCGACCCGCACAATTGTGTGGTTCATTTGTTTTTCAACTTTTGTGAAGCCTAATTAAATTTATCAAAGACAAAATCAATTAAAATCATGAATAAACTATATGAAAAGAAATATTAAATCCAAGCAAACATTATAAATCATATTTAAATGAAATTACGACAGTTCATACTTTTTGTCTATTGCTGTCAGATGATATAGTCTTTTTAAAAGCAGAAAATATAACCCTGTATTGTAGATGGTACCCCCTAGTTGTGTCTTATCAAAACATCTAAAGCCAATTAACTCATATAAATGTGTGGATTTGGTTTTAAATCGCACAAAAACAGGAGGTAGTCATTGTCTTTTACTTTAGTAATCGCCCGTGCAATTGTGTGGGTCAGGGCTTAAAGGGTTAAGAGGCTACTTCAGTCAAACGGAAACACCAATTCGCCAATGTTAATCCAATAAAAAAAATTTTTTAAGGTAACTCGGTTGCATTTCAATATTTTTAAATGATTTTTTTTATATACTTTCACTTTTCGAGCCGGTATAAACAGTGAAAAGAGTGAAAGTGTCCGCACAAAAAAAAAAAAAAAAAAAAAAAAAAAAAGAAAGAAAGAAAATTAAATAAAAACTTCAACGAACTTAAAATAAAGTAAAAACCGCAATTCCAGAAATTTGCCTCAGCTATCCAATGCAAAAGAAAGTCTTTTTAAAATATAAAAATACAGACGAGATATTTAAAAAAAATACATCTCGTTGGATTAACATTAGCGATTCGGTCATTTTGCCTGAAGAGTTATAATTTGTGATCACCTTTAGAACTAAATCTAAGCAGGATTCTTGAAAACAGTGAAAATTTAACTTGTAACTTTTAAAATGCACTCTATTGTTTCTCTCTTTTAGGATGCAAAGACACGGAAATAATATAGAGAAGAATGTTGAATAATTGTATGTTAATTTGGTAAATATTATGTTAATACTTTGTATTAGAAACTATTATTTGTAGCTGTGTGAAAATAAACTTTGTAATTTAATAGACTGTATTGTTTATAACTTTGTTCTTTTTATATTCTTGAAACTTTTCAAATATTTTGTTTTTGTGGAGTTATATTTAATCAGATTTGTGAATAGGGGCTATCCAGAAATGATGTCACGCTTGGAGGGGGTGAGGAGGGGTTCGTGAAATTGTGACAGTTTGTGACAAGGGGGTGGGAGGGGGTAAAAAGAAGTCTGACATCACACATTTTGGTTAAACATTAGAGGTCTTACTAACATTGCATAGATATTAGAGGACTTACTATTCCCGAGGATGAATGCGATCCCAAAATGCCTGTGTACTCTATGGACGAGCATATATTTTCTCCAAGGGAGGAAGAGTCGTTATAGTAAATGATTCGGAGTAATTTCTATTTTATGATTTAATATATAATTTTATAAATGTTCATATTAATGTGACAAATGAAATGTTATGGCAATTTCATTTAAGTAAAACTAATATTGAGGCTTCTTCTTCAAAATCAATCTGTTTTAAAGTATTTTGTGTTCATAAAGTAAATATAGGATTTAAAAACCAAATATATTACTTTCCATTTCAAATTCTAAAATACTACTGTTTTCAATTGCTCTTTCATATTAATATTTTATTATTATTGTATATTATGTTTTTTGTTGTAAACCGTAATCTTATTTCATATAAAATAAATACACGAATCAGTTTTATTGTTATGCTCACAAATGTCATTAAAACACATAGTTAAAGTTCAAAAATAAAATTTGAAATATGACCTATAACATAGTGCTTTGTTTCTGAGCTGCAAGTATATATTTACGTAATATTGCGCGGCATGTGACAAGGGGAGGGGAGGGGTATGGTGAAGAGTGACATTTTGTGACAAAGGGGAGGAGGGGGGTTAAAAATGTTGAAAAAAAGTGTGACATCATTTATGGATCGCCCCATAGGGAAATTTTAATTTTAAAATGAGTTTTTTTTTCCTTCTGGAAGTTAACAAGTTTTAGCAATATATTCCACTCTGGCCAAAAAGAAATGAAAATAAATTATATTTTCTTTAATAAAATTATATATGAAATTAAAATTGAGGGTGTGTGTTTATACTCATCTAGGTTTGCTTTGCATTGGTTATGGACATGGACCACTTATTTTTAGATAATGTTTTTAATTACCTTCTAAGAATTAGAAGGGAATAAGCAACTAATTGAGAATTGGCGAGTCTAATAAAACTTCTAAACAAATTAAGGTATATTATTGGAAGTTATTGGGGCTTACCAGGTAGTTGAATGGTTAGCCCTGTGGCCTCCGATTCAACTATGTCGGGTTTAATTCCTGCGGTTGTGGTAGTATATTTGTGGTGATTTGGAATCTACTTTAAACCTTGTTTACTAGGTCTATGTAGCGTAAAAATGTCAAGCATTTGACAAACTTCCGATTATATGGAATCCTGCACAAAACTCGCACAACCTTCAAAAGTACGACTATTAGCGTACAGATAAAAAATATACAATCAAAACCTGAGTAGAAATGCGGCAACTAGTGACCATTCACCAAAGTTTGGGAAGAATTTCATTTTGATACTAAAAATGAATATTCGATGAGTCCTTAAAAAATAAAGTTCTTTTATCATGTTTTGGGGGCATTTTTAACTCAGGGAGTGGGAGGGGCAAACTAAAATTTTTTTTAGGTATGTTAAGAGACAGGTATCGTTTAT
The DNA here is from genome assembly GCA_963932465.1 of Maratus speciosus. Lineage (NCBI taxonomy): Eukaryota > Metazoa > Arthropoda > Arachnida > Araneae > Salticidae > Maratus > Maratus speciosus. The sequence goes on along the minus strand of OZ010793.1, from coordinate 250,045,216 downwards.
TATTATTATTATTATTTAATGGAATAATTATCATTTGCAAATTGATACGATCATTTGTTACATAGTTACGACAAGTTTTATGAATACGAAGTCGAAAACTATAATTTCGTGCAGGTACCGTAGGTTTTTACAGCAGCAACTGATAGCCATTCAAGAAAATTTATCTGGTAAGAACTTCATTTTGGCACTAGAAATGTAGATACGATTTATTTCCCCCAAAATAAAGTTGAATCATCGTGGGGTTCTTTTTGAGGAGGGGGGGGGGGGGAATTTAACATGCATGGGCGAACACGAACAGAACTTATTTTTAAAATGTCAAATGGGGTATCGTTTGTTGTGAATTTTTTTATTCTGAATCAAATGATATCGCAAGCAAGCCGATAAGTATCATTGTTTACAAAGTTAGGCCAGATTATAAGCAGCTGATTTTGGTAAATTTAATGACTTTGAAAAAAACTCAAAATTATCCTGATTTTGACTATTGCTATTTTGAAGACATTTAATAGTTTTGAGATGACTTAATACAGGGCCCCCAAATGGTCCGCCAACTGAATACCAATATTATTTTAGAAAAAATTTCTTTTTAGATTTTTCTTACAAACCGCCCCGGAAACACATTTGAAAGTTAATTCTAGCGCAAACCTACCATAAATTTTTCTGTTAAAATTTATTGGTATTCAGTTGGCGGACCATTTGGGAGCCCTGCTTAATATGATATAAAAAAACTCTTTTTAAACTTAAAATAAATGTGACAAAACTATGTAAAAAATAAAATATAATTTTCCACTTTGCATTGATAAAATCTTTTCTGTAACTTTCTTATAGATGTTCGTATCGACTTGCCGATAATGTTATTCAAATACATACGAAACGATATCCCACTTGACCTATTTAAAAAAAGTTGAATTTTCCCCCCTCGAGCTAAAATGCCCATCAAAATATGCCCCCCCCCCCCAAAAAAAAAACACAGTAAAACAACTTAACATTTTGGAGACTCATCGGATCTTAATTTGTAGTGCCAAAACGAGGTTTGTCTCAAGCTTTCATGAATAGCAATCACTTGTTACTGTAAAAACCTATTTTACCTGCAAAAGACTTTGTATTAATAAAACCTGCCGTAACTTTGTAAGAAATGATCATATTGACTTGCTGATGATTTCACCTGATTCGGAATTATAAAAAACATAATAAACAATATCCCATTTCACCTATTTATTTATTTATTTTTAGTAACCCCCCTCCCTGAGCTAACAATGCCCCCTTTTGCGCAAAAAACATGATAAAACAACTTTATTTTTTTAGTACTCATTAGATCTTCATTTTTTGTATCAAAACGAAGTTCTACCCTAATTTGGGTGAATGGGCATCTGTTGTCTCAAAAAATCCTATTTTACCTGTGTACTACACGCAAAGTTCAAAGAATTAACAACATTTCAATGAAATTACTACATATTTGCAGCTATACTTGTCATGGCCAGATTCCGAGTTTGCAATTCATTTGCAGATGTTCTGACATGACAATATAGCAAATTTACAATGCGTTTGCAAAAAGTCTGACATCGCAATATTACTAGTTTGCTATGAGTTTGCAGTAAGATTGATGCAACAAGATTGCAACTTGCACGACAGCTTAGCTGCAAGTTCAAAGTATGGTGACTTCGGAGTTTGCATAATCTTGTTGCAGTCTTGCTATGAACTTTCAGACTTGTCATGCTGAGCTTGCTGCAACATTGCAAATGTGCAAAGTAAGATTGCTGAAAATTTTCTGCAAACTAAAATTGCTATCTGGGTAAGAAACAATGCTTTGATTCTGAGATAAAATGCTTCTGTTTCTGTTATTTTTTTATTTTGTGTTTTAATTGAGGTAAGTCAAAAACAATGTATTTTAAGTGTATGATACATTTTTTTAAAGGAATGTATTTGAAATGAAAGCTGTGTGTTTTAAATGAAATGAATGCAATATAAATGATGGTAAGGGAAACAATATTTGGGGATTTATCACTTTTCCCGGCTAACTCATAAATAGCCGATCTTTCCTTAACCCTTTGAGGGGCAAGCAATTGTGTTTTTGAAATGTCGAATTCACACCGGAATCCGCAAAAAGATTTATTGCAAAATAAGGAAAAGCAAGTTTACAACTTTTTCCCACCAAAGTTAGAAAAGTAAAATTTAATAAAAAAATTTCTGGTGCAAATCCTCATTAATCGTAGGTGAGATAAAATATATCCCACCGCCCCTCAAGGGGTTAATATAAGTTAAATGCAAATAAATCCATCACCTGTAAAAATATTTAATTAATCAAATTTTAAAACGAATGATCAACTCATTTTCTACTTATTTGTTATCCATTTCGAGAAGATAGATCATGCAAAATGATTATTGTTAATTGCCAAACGCACTTACCATTCTTATTAACCAAATGTATTCAAAACAGTAATTTGATATGCATTTGTTAAGTACATGAAATCAGATTGATGAATTTCAGCTAAGATGTTTGATTACCTAATCTTCCGTAATCGAGTCTACTGCCAAGATTCAAGTGTAACAAAAAGAATATCAGCAACAATATAGCTTAATGTAAATGTAGCTATCATTAAAGGATTTTCACAAAAAACATTCCATTGCACCAAATCTTATTAGCTAAAACACGCCAATTGGTCATTGGCCCGATTACGGATGATAATAGGATTAAAAATCTGCGTTATCGAACATATTGCAATTGATAAACACATGGACATGAAGCATAAATGCCTAAGCGATTTAAGCTGTATTTGTAAAGAAAGATGAAATACGTAACAACAAAAAATATATGAAATGCTGCCCTGATCGCAAAGAGTTCTTGGTACTTTTATGTCAACCACGTGCAAATCTCGCAAATAGCATTTTTATTTTTCACGTGATAACTTAAAACAATGCTTTAATGTTAAAATTAAATGTCTTGGTTTATGTTATTTATCAGGGTTTTTTTTTTTTTTTTTTTTTTTTTTTTTATTAATTCTTTTGAAATAATTGAAAGTCTTGGATTTAAAATTTTTCTGTTTTAAATTAGTTATGCATTTTAAAGAAAATGGATGAAAGGATTATATTTTAAATGAAATTAATGAAATAAGAAAAAATGCAATGAGATTTTGGATATTTGGCCATTATCACCTACACCTTGGTGACATAAAAGTACAGAGTTCTTGATTTCTCTATCAGAATCGTCTGATTTGGCGAAAACTTGAGCAAGTAAATTGAATTATGAATAATAAAAAAAGCATGATACAATGATTACCATATATTTTAAGGAAAACCAAACAGGTTGCCAGGTACAGCTAGTTGTATAAGAAATTAGAATTGCTTTCGAATCTACTTTAAACTATAAGTCCTTGTCTACTCAGTCTATATATGGCATAAAAATGTTGAGCATCTGACAAACCTCCGATTATGCGGAATCTTGCACAAAACACGCACAACCCAGAAAAGTACGACTATTAGTGTACATGTAATATATATATATACCAAAAAGTGAGTAATATACGACAACTGATGGCCATTCACCAAAATTTGGGAAGAACTTCGTTTTCACACAAAAAATGAAGATACTTGAGTCCCCCCAAAATAAAGTTACTTAACCATGTTTTGGGGAGCATTTTTAACTCAGGGAAGGGGAAGGGCAAAGCTAAAAAAATTTCAAGTAGGTCAACAGAGGGTTACCGTTTATTATGTTTTTTTTTCTTTTTTTTTTTCTTTTTTTTTTATCGAATGATACCATCCGCAAGTCGATACGATCATTCGCTACATGGTTACGGCAGCTTTCATGAATCCGAAGTCGAAAATTATACTTTACTGCAGGTAAAATAGGTTTTTACAGCAGCAACTGATGCCATTCACAAAAATTTGGTAAGAACTTCATTTTGACACTAGAAATGAAGATCCAATAAGTTCCCAAAAAGTGAAGTAGTTTTATCAATATTACTAGTTTGATATGAGTCTGCAGTCAGTTTGAAGAACAAGACTGCAACTTGCACGACAAGTTAGCTGCAAGTTCAAAGTATGGTGACTTCGGAGTTTGCATAATCTTGTTGCAGTCTTGTTATGAACTTTCAGGCTTGTCATGCTGAGCTTGCTGCAACTTTGCAAGTTTGCAAAGTAAGATTGCTGAAAATTTTCTGCAAATTAAAATTGCTATCTGGGAAGATTTAATAAATTTTATTTTAATATTATTTTTATTTATTTATTTATTCATATAGTTTTGCAAGAACACCAACATATTTTTTTCAAACATATACTTTTTCAAATATTTCAAATTATTTGTCTGATGATCTACTGTAAACTCAAATAAAGATAATTACTATATGATATTAAAATAAATTTCCTTTATTGCTTATTAAACTTAGATAAACGTAAATTTTATAATAATTTCATTATTATATTTCAGATATGTCTTAAATTTTATGTGCGAATCGGTTAAAGTGATTACCCAGCAAAGAAAGAAACAGTAGGCCATCAGCTGGAAAAAAAGATGGCAGCCAGCACTGCCATCAGCGGTAAAGTGCAATGGTTCCATTACTTAAACCAGTACAAAAGTGCCCGTGCGGAATGCAGCTGGCCCATCAGTGATGGCCAACAGCAGGCCAGCATTCGTATGCAATAACATTGCTTCAATCCGGCATTTTTCCTGCAGTGCTAGCACCTATTCCACTACTATTCCTTTGGTGGTCCAGCACTCTTTCCCTTACAAAAATTTCTTATAGAATTCTATAAAAAATCAAAGTAGAATTATGGCCCTTTTTTCTATAAGATAGTTTCACCAAGAGGTATTGAAATATCTGTAGAAGTGTCTATAATAGAAATTACTATAGAAATATTTGAACTTGCAGCGGTTTCCATGTGGTCACCCTCCCAAGTACTAACCGCGCTCGTTGCTGTTTGGTTTTCGTGATCGGGCATGAACAGTACTTTCAGCGTATTCTACGATCGCTCGTAATCTTCAAGTTCTCATTACACTATTTCAAGTTTGTTTCTTTTATGATTTACGTTCACATTCATTAAACTGGTATAGAAATTATTGTATTGCATAGAAATCCTATATATTTTATACGCTTTTTTTTTATTATTGATTCTCAACTGTGTAAATTATGAAAACCGAAATCCTTTTTAACTTAGTAAAACCAGATTTAAGGAGGGAAAAAAGTGCGTTGAAATAAAGAATTTATTTATTTATTTATTTATTCATTTATTTATTTATTTTGTTGGTAGCAGTGGTGCTATATTATTTACAGTTAAAAAATTAGCTTTCACAGCTTAAATTGTGTTAAGATATTCATTTCAGATTTGTGCTCAAATACTCAGTGTCTTCAACATTCGCAACGCCACCTAGCGTAAGGGTTCCCAGCAATAATACTGCAAAAGTTCGTGCACTTCCATGTAGTGGTGGGCCAGCGTATGAGATAAAACGGAAGTCCACCAGAATTTTATCTGATGATTTTCAACAGCAAAGTTAGCTGAAGCTGTCCAGCAGCGGTCATGAAGTGATAGACCATTATCCAGCAATTCTCCATCATTGTACAGCTATACCGCGAGTATAGCGCCTAGAATATATAGTGTGGAAATCGGCTATCCCTGTAATACTTAAAAAAGCGCTAAAATATTGTATCCCTTAAATGTTCAATGATACTGCTGCAATATTTAGATCGCAGCGTCATCTGCAGGATATTTTCAACAACTGCAAGAAATTGCTAGTCTATGCAATGTAATACTAGTAATACGAAAATCCCGCAGATGTCCCTGCGATCGACACTTGAAATTTTAGCAGTATCGTCGCACATTTAAGGGATACAAATTTTTAGCACTGTTTGGATACAGCGTCTAGAATACCTAGTGTGGAAATATGCTATCCAAATAGTGCTAAAAAATTTTATCCCTTAAATGTGCGACGATACTGCTAAAATGCCAAGTGTCGATCGCAGCGACATCTGCGGGATTTTCGTATTACTAGTATTACATTGTCTAGACTAGCAATATCTTGCAGTTATAAAAAATATCCTGCAGATGTCGCTGCGATCTGCATATTGCAGCAGCATCATTGCACATTTAAGAGATACAATATTTTAGCGGTTTTTTTTAAGTATTACAGGGATAGCCGATTTCCACACTGTGTATTCTAGTCGGTATAGTTTGGATAGCATATTTCCACACTACACTGTTAAAAATATCGTGAAAAATTACCTCTGTTTTTAAAGGCTATCTATTTTCTGACCAATGAGAACGCTTCATAAACATGAAGCGTTCTCATTCGTCAGAAAATAAATAGACTTTAAAAACAGAGGTAGTTTTCACGATATTTTTAACAGTGTAGGTCAAAGACTTTTAAGATACAGTCGTGGAAAAAAAAAGTAAACACCCCCTACTAACTCCGCAACAAATTATCGTAGAAGAAAGTTACTGGTACCGAACGATTTTAAATAAAGTCTACTTTTAAATGATGTATATAAAATTTTCTTAGGGGCCATCTACATATTAAAACGAACCATAACTTTATTTTTTTCAATGGCACTACCCAATTCTGACAGCATAAATGAACTCTACTCCCTTCAAATAGCCTAAAAACAAATTTTTATGCAATTCGTACCATAAGTTTCCGAGAAATTAATTATTTTAAAACGAGCGTATTTTAAGGGCTGTATCCAAATTGAAGTTGGGTTCTCGATTGCCAACCGAGAGAGCCGCCTTCTTGATCAAGGCACCTTAAGCAGTCAATGAAGTCTGTTAGATAACAAAGCAGCAGAAGAAATTTCAAAATATCTACTCACTTCAATCATAGACGGTCCCTTAAACCATCATTTTGCCGTTTTTTAAGCATAATTTGAAAACTACTTGGAAGAAAAATGTGAAATTTGGGATTTTCATAAAGCAGGACTTAATAAATCTAAATCCATCAAAAAAATTGTAGGTTGCAATTCATAATTTTTTCGAATATTAATTTCATAATTCATAATTCATATCATAAAATTATAAAAATTGCAAATTCAGCGTATTTATGTTTGGGCACATTAGTTTTATTTCCAAACAAAAAATTAGCACATTAGGAGCATAATTTCAGAAGATATAAATAAAAATATGAAAATGTAATTTAACATTAGAAGCACTAAATTTTGAATATTTATAATTCAAAAACTTATCATTCAAATGACTTGAAATTTGGTGCCTAGGCATATTTTGAACCGAAGATTTGAAACATCTCGTTAAAATTGGGTATTGCCATTGAAAAAAAATGAGGTTTGGGTTCGTTTTAATATGTAGATGACCCCCTAAGCAAATTTTATATACGTCATTTAAAAGTAGACTTTATTTCAAATCGTTCGGTACCACTAACTTCCGTCTACGATAATTTGTTGAAGAGTTAGTAGGGGGTGTTTACTTTTTTTTTCCACGACTGTACATAGACTGGCAATTCCCATTCAAAAGCATGCGAAATCATGGCAGCCATCTGAAGTAAATTAAAACACCTGAACCGCGAAGTTTGTACGTCAACTGTGGTTATTAACCATTAAGTGCTATGGCTAGAATGAGCTTAAAAAATAATTTTTATCAATATATATGAAGTTTATGGCATATTTTTTTACATGAAGCTATTTTTTATATCTAAATATGCGTTATAAATATTGAATTTTCAGAAAAAAGTTAAATAAGGCGATTAATTAATAATTTTATGGATGGTATGTTTGAAAAAAAAAATCTAATTTTAACATGCCTTGTAAACCTAAATGAAGGCGAAATTTAAATGGAAACAGATTGCTAAAGATTATAATTCCACCTTTTTTTTTAAGTTTGACTTACAAAAGTAACTGGTAGAGAAGTTTAGATTAAAGGTAGCAACCGTAACATAATATAGTAATTTACAAAATTTTAAATTACTTGTAAAGAAATCTACGTTTTTTAAACTAATTTTTATGCAAAAAGGTAATTAAAAAAGTGCATATTAACGAAAGTAACACTATATTTTTATCTTGGAGATGTTTATTGAAATACTTACTTGCTATACGAAAAAAACAAAAAAATGATGAATAATAAGGTATTTTTTTTTTAAAGGCCTAAATGAAATAGGGTAGATTTATACTTAATGATCCGCAATGAAAAAATACGCTGATAAAAGCATTTTCTTGGGTAAATTAAAATATAAAACATATATACTGCCGTACAACAGCTGTAATCCAAAATCCTCAGTTAAACTGACAGTTTGCCGGTCTATGTATCTTAAAAGTCTTTGGCGATCCGTGAACGCGCTCACAGAAAATGCATTATATTTGAAGTCATTTTCTATTAAAAAATTACATAGGAATTAAGTCACCATGCTTCTTCAGTAATTCTGCATAACACTGGGGTGGCGTACAGATAAAAAGTTATCCAAGTGGCTTTTACTCGAGAATACCGTCTTTCTCGGTAGCCTCGAGCGGTCTGTAAAAAAAGACACGTGGTATGCACCGCGGTTACTGCGTCTAGAATACCCTGTGTGGAAATATGCTATCCAAACAGTGCTAAAAAAATTTATCCCTTAAATGTGCAATGATACTGCTAAAATACCAAGTGTCGTTCGCAGCGACATCTGCGGGATTTTCGTATTACTAGTATTACATTGTATAGACTAGCAATACCTTGTAGTTGTAGAAAATATCCTGTAGATGTCGCTGTGATCAGTATATTGCACAGCATCGTTGCATATTTAAGGGATACTAATATTTTAGTGCTTTTTTAAGTATTACAGTGATAGCCGATTTCCACACCATGTATTCTAGTCGCTATACCGCGGTAGTCTGTCTTTTTCGTTAGCCTCGAGTTGAACCCGGCACCTCTCCTATGCTCGCAAGCAATTAGTGGAGTGGTGGTTAATCATTCTGCCATAGATCATCAGTTCTAAACTCTGGAATTTATAGTAAAAAATGGACTCATATCTATCGGTGCAATCATAAATATGCACTGTTAAAAATATCGTGAAAAATTACCTTATGTTCTTAAAGGCTATCTGTTTTCTAACAAATGAGAGCGCTTCATAAACGCCTATGGAGCATTCTCATTGGTCAGAAAATAGATAGTCTTTAAAAACAGAGGTAATTTTTCACGATATTTTTAGCAGTGTGGTTTCAGCGCCTAGAAGATACAGTATGGAAAACGGCTATTCCTATAATGCTTTAAAAAGTGCTAAAAACTTGTATCCCATAAATCTCCAACAATGCTCAGTGGCAATATGCTGATACGAGCGCCATCTCGTAACTCTTTTCAACATAAACCCTGTGTTTTCAAAAATTATAGAATGTTAAATATATGAAACTATAAATATAAGATATTTTAGTCTGTTATAAGCTAATTTAGTTAAGGAATGACGTGAAATAGGTTAAAGAGTCTTTTTTAGAATGACTATCGTTTTTAAATCACTACGATGGCGCTACGATCGACATCTTGTTATTCAGCATCGTTGTACATTTATGGGATTCAATTTTTTAGCACTATTTTGTAGCCGTTTTCCACACTGTATCTTCTAGGCGCCGTAGTGTGGTCTCAAAAACTGCATTGCAGAAAAGCCTTGCTGTCTTAGAAACACCGACTTCTTCGATATCGAAATGTATAAAGACAGTGCCCGAAATCCAGACAGTTTTTTTGCTGTTTAGCTAAACGAGATCGACCAATCAAAAACCTGTATTTTAGCAAACAGCGAAAAGTTCGCAAAAATGCAGGCTTCTGATTGGTCAAACCCGTTTCTCTAAACAGCGAAAAACCTATCTGGATCCCGGCCATCGTCCAGAATCGTGCTCAATTTTCCTTCTTTAAGTAGGACTTTGCGGTTACACACACTTTAACTGAGTTTGGAAAATTTGCTAGCACTTCTTTCTTCCTTTTTCTGGCCCTGACTTAAGATGTTTAACTAATAGTTGCATTTAAAGAAAATAATTCTAACACATTAAAAACATTTTCCCTGTAACATGATTTTTTATAAATTCTTCGTACTTTTTGCATTATTTCCAAATTCTTTTTCAAAAATCGATTTAAATTTCCATTTAGATGAACTTTATAATAATGTAAGTAATGAGACATTTGTGTGGTCCACATTGCACGAACGTATAAAATTGATTGTGGACAGTTTGTTGCTACCAAACGTAGTAGGAATATACAAGATGTACAAAAAACTGGGAATTTCGAGTGACTGTTTTGAATCCTTGCAAAGTTTGATTAAGAGCATCAGGAAAGAAGATGCATGGGCAATCAAAAGTAAGTAATGCCAAAATTAATTATACATAATGAATATAAAAATTGATGTTTATTTAGTGCTCTTTAAGGGAGGCGGGAAAGCCCTATCTCCTCCATGTTAAATTCGTCAACTTTATGTACCTTTTTCTCAGAAATGGTGAAAGTTAGAGGTCTAGATTTTTTAGAGTAGTTAGAATAGCATGATTTAAGTATTTTAACAGGCCATTTTCTTTCTAAGTGAAATTCAAAATTAATTAATAATTATTTATTGAAAGTCATTTTTAAATTAGCATTTTTGGTAAGATTTCACTACCTAAAATAAATAATTCTCAACAAATCATTAAATCCCTGTGTCAAAGTATACAATATAACATAAGTATTAAAAAAAAATCGGAGTTCTTAAGTTTATGTTCCTTTTTTTCAATATCTATTAAACATGAAAAATCCAAGTTTTGAGGAAAAGTCAAAGATTTAAATGGCCGCTAAGCTGTGAAGTACTCTTAGAAAAGAATGAATAATTTCAACACTTGTTTTATATATAAATGTGTGTGACACATCGTTGGAAAGATGAAATTTTAAACTATTTAATGATGTAAAGTAAAAATCGATTTTTTGGTTGAATTTTGCTTTCCCGGTCCCCTTAAGGGGACGAGGGACGTTCAAACTCATTTTTTTATTTTTTATAATTGAAACTTAAATACTATTCAAGGTCACACTATATGAATTATGGCATATATATTTATCTCACAAGAAATTTAAAAAAAAAAATTGGGGGAAAAAAATAAGGAATTTTCTTGAATATTTTAAGCGTTATCAAGAACTTTAAAAATGTCCCAACCTCACTCCATATCAATTAAAATCCCCAATATTTTTTATGCCTGTTTAGTTTATATATACAAATAAAACTGTGCTTAGTTTTTTTTATGTTAAATATAATTGGAAAAGTTAAAGTTAGTTAAGTGCAGAAATAGGATACAAAAATACTTTGCATAAAAAATATTGGAGATTTTAAATTGATATGGAGTGAGGTTGGGACAATTTGAAAGTTCTTGATAATACTTAAAATATTCATGAAAATTTCTTATTTTTCTCCCTCAATTTTTTGTGTTCCTTCAATTTCCCGTGTGATAAATATATGCCGTAATTCATATAGTGTGCCCTTGAATAGTATTTAAATTGCAATAAAAAAAATAAAGGTTTGATCATGATCCCTGGCCCCTTTTTAATAACAATCATGTCGCGAATTTTGTTGACCCAAAAATTGGATGAAAGAATTTTTAAAATATGGTCTTGAAATAGTTCATAAACTGTCAATGAGAGTTTATAACCTAACAGGAATTTGTTCCAACGAACTTAACATTGTGTTAAAATTTTACAATAAGAAATATGTCCTAGATTTAAGTAATCGAACTATATTGCCTTTGATTGCTGTATATTTAGGATCCTATATTTACAAATTTGATTAAAATCAAGATCAACAGAGTCAACCATATCGCTCTCAATTATGTTCATTTAACAAACATCAAGAGCGCTTTCGAACTAAATACAGTAGTCCCGATTATCCAAGCCCATATGGACCAAGCTCACTTCGGATAAGCAAAAAACTCCGATAAACCGGATTTACACAAATCGTCAACAGTAACATTTCTTTGATGTTCATTTCTGTTACTTTTAAGAAAAACGGGGAATGAAATTGTTTATTTGAAAAAGCCCTGGACAGTTTTTTGAATGTTAATTTTGCTGCAGTATTACGCTACTGCATAGCTACCAATTTCTAAGATTTTTTTCTTACTCCTGAAACTTACCAGTAAATTTTGCCTAATTCAATCGCCGAAATCTAACAATTTTCAACGATTAAATATGGGAAAAGTTTTTATTAAATTTTAGAGGTAACAAAACCGTACAAATTGCCAGCAATGTGATTCTATTAGTGTCATGGAAATAGGTGTAACCTCTTCTTTCTGCTCAAAGTATGTTTTTTTCAGTCTAACTTCTACCTTTTGGAATAGATCATTTTCTTCTGATGGACTGATGGCTTCCATTATTATGAAACAGCCATTATAAATGAAGTGTTAGGTGAAGATGAAACACCAGTCGTAAAAAGTTAGAACTCCGATTTTCTGGTTAGAATGAAAAAAAAAAAAAGACCATTTTTCCCCTCCATTCTGATCCAGAAAATCAGAGTTCTAACTTTTTACGACTGCTCTTTCATCTGCACCTAACACTTCATTTATAATGGCTGTTTCATAATAATGGAAGCCATCAGTCCATCAGAAGAAAATAACTCGGTTAAAGCGGAAACTCGGTTAAGCGGGACTCGAATAATCGGGCCTCTACTGTAGGGAAGAGGGGGGGGGGGGGACCTTTGAATATTTTTTTTTAAATCCACATATTTCTTACTGGAAATATATTTATTGAATTTTAAATATTTCTTGTAAGGAAGAATGTAATTCTTCATCATATGAAATAAAAAAATTAGATTTTTAGATAAATTAAATATGTTGAGGCTTTAAAAGACAAAGTTTTCTGTTCAAACGTGCCCCATGTAGAGATAGATACCTTTGAACAAATAAACAAAGTATGAAAATATTGAGTTTTTATTAAAAACCGCGTATCTTTCCAAAATATAAAATAAGAATAAAATTACAATTACATTTAACTGAAATTACTATTTTTTTTATTTAACCAAATTTATATACATCAAAGCACGTTGTTGAGACAGAACGGAGAACACCTCCAATTACGTTTAATTGTGGCAACTTTTTTAGACAACATCCTTCAAATCCATCAAATTGATATCTGATGCTTCTGGAAAATATATCGTATGTTGTTTTTTACGAAGAAACCTGACATTAAGCAATTTAATCTGACCAACGAAATGAAGTTTTTTTGCATGAAATTGAACTAAAATGAAATCATTTACATTCAAATTGTTATAGAAAATGGATAAAACCCTGTTTTATGAAATCCAGAAATGTTTACCATGGTAAATGAAACAGTATAGGGTTTTTAGACAAATCTGCTAAATCATGAATAATTATTGTCTCCTGAATTTGCCTGTAGTTGAAGCCCTGCATCAGTACAACTTTCATGTTAAGTATAATAACACTTAATTAATCTCTTAGTCTTCATAGTTAAATTTTTTTCAACAATAATAATATTTAGATACATCTATAACTCTTTACTTCATAGTTTTAATTGTTCAATGATGCCCCATCACATGGAGTTTAGCATTACAACTATTTACTCAATTAGGTTTGAGAATTTGAATAAAACAAACCTTATAAGTTAAAGCTAACATCTTTTTTTAGCTATTAAATAGTATATTTTAATTTTAGGGATACAAGATTATCAACAATAAGCTTACAACTTTATTTTGTTAAGTTTAGATTCAAGAAGGCAAAATACACATATCTTGCTTAAACAGTAGTATGCATGCAAAATAGTAAAGCTTTGTATTGTTACATTGAAGCAGTAGTACTGTGCTGCTGTATAAATTTAAAGAATATAATTTATTTAGAGTAAAATATTTATAGTGTTCAAAGGTGACTCCAGTTCAAAGGTACCCCCCCTCTCCCCTACAATAACTGCAGGACCGTTAAGAGTCAGTGTACAAAATCTTTTTTTTTCGGGGTGAGGAATCCAAGTTTAGTTTTAGGCAGTTATCAGCGCTAGGCTAGGTGTACGTCCGAATGCAATCATTTTGAGATTCTCGTATTTTTTCTTCAAAACGTAAAACAGACTGTCTTGTTAAAGGTATCTAAGAAAGAAAAACCCAAGTGCGTTATCACCTCCAAGAGAAATGATCTACATATCAAAATTAATTCGAACACATAATAAATTAACAAGAGTTGAAATTTTTTTAACTCTGAAAAAAAAAAAAAAGTGATTTTTACTAGACTAATCTCGTTCTTCTGCAAAAAGTTTTAAGATTTTCAGTTTTAATTATTTTTTATAAAAATTGTATTTTCATATTTTACAAGACATAATGTTCTGAAAATTTAGCAAATTAGTAAACAGAGATCTCAATTCTGAAAATTCTTTAACCCACCGTAGGCCCACATCTGCACTCTTGTGTTCGAGCGCAGTGCGCCCGAGAGACGCCTTTTTTTGTCATTATTACCTAATGAACCCATATTTAACGCTCTTAAAGTGAATAGTCGCCTTTTTTAGGAAGTAAAGAGAATATTTAAAGTCCGATTAAAAAAAAAAAAAAAAAAAAAAAAAAAAAAAAAACTTTATTTATTATTTAAAAGAATCTGGAAACACCTCTTGGGGGGAAAATGTAGGTTGAACTCTTTAAGCAAAATGGTCTGGAAATCTGTTTTATATTAGTTCTATGAGCTGAATAATAAATTAAACAAAGCTCAAATACAGTAAACTCCCGACTATCCGGCCTAATGTGGCGGAAGGGTAGGCCGGATAACAAAAAAAGTAGGATAGGCCGGAGTTCTATAAATATTTACTCACTTTCTACATCCCCCCCCCCTTATATTAAAAGCCCATGTAACACATTTTAAGATAAATTTTATATGTAGAGTAGGTACATAGTTTCAAAATAAGCAAAACGTTAACGTAAAACGTAAGCCTAATTCGTAAAAAAATGAGTAAATCTTATTTTACAATTTATTAAGTGATTGCACAAATATAAAAAGTTATGCATAAGATAAGCGTCAAAACTTAGTTTGTAGTTTTTTTAAAAGTACTTGATAGATGACTCTCTGCTATTGCATTCTGTAATCCCTTCTTACTCCTTCTTGTCGTGTGTTAGCACTTTCCTACTGACAAGAACATGCCTGTTTCGGCCGCTAGCAACATTTCTAATTTTTTTTTTTTTTTTTTTACTAGGCCGGATAATACGGAGGTCCGGATAGTCGGGAGTTTACTGTATATGCAAAACCCATCAGTGTGACGAAATGTTATGATCAATGCAAATAAGTGTGAAATACCCTGTACATATTTTAGTTTGTGAGGGATGACCCACTTACCCCAGTGGCCCACTTACCAACCCTATAGAATTTAAAATGCGCAGATTTTTAAACCTATTAAAAAACGGGCAGCTTACTTAGGTATAGTTTAACATGTGGAGATTTTTAAACTTATTACAGGATCATTCCATATCACATGTGGGACAGCTTTTCTACATATCACTCTTGTTTAAACAATGCTTTTACATCCTCAAATTAAAACAACGCTAATATGAATATCTGATTTTATCTTTGATGTACTAAGGGGTTCTGCCCCCTACGAGCTACGCTCGTCAACATCCGCTCACACCGCAAACTCTAGAAGCACGCTAATTCGATCGGCTTTTAAAATATTTCGGAAGAATGAATTATAATTAAAATAACAGTGGCGATCTCCCTGCAAACGGGTTGTTTTTGTCTTTGAACAGTCTCTTTTTAAATAATAAAAAATTGTCTATTTTTTAACTAAGACATTTTAAACGTATCACTTTAAATCTGACGTCATTTTCACAAAAGTTTCCTTTCTCGTTTTAATAATCACGTGAAAATACTTTTGTTGTTAGAAAGGAAATATTATTTGCGCTATCTTAGAATTCTCAACAAGTTTTAAAAGATTACCTCAAAATTATCAAATAATTGTCGCGCGCAAATATATTTTTTAATTTAAATTGTTTGGCAATATTATGAATTGGAAATTTTAAATATGACGTTATTTCCTCCATGTACACTTTTAACGCCTATTAATGTATTTATTATTTTAAATTTTTTTCTTTTAAAATTCACGTATAGTTTTTATGACGTAATTATAAATATCTTCCTTCTTTTAATACGTAATCATTTAATTCTCATTTGAAAGTTTTATTCTGTTTATAATAGTCACGTGTAAACAATTTTTAATTTGAAGGAAATATTATTCATTGCGCTGTTTTTAAATGTGGTAACAATAAAAAAAAAAAAAAAAAAAGTAATTTAACAAATTACAACGACCATTTGGAAAATGATTTTTTCAAAGACTAAAATTTAAAACATAAAAAATCGCACGAAGTTGATCATACATTACGTAGGCCATGGATTAAACATTAACATTCCTGGACCCATCATGAACAAATTTTAAAAGAAATTTCAGTTTTACAATTTTCGGTACTGAAAATTTTTAAACTTCTACGGAGCTGTCATACATTACGTACGCCATGAATTAAACATTAATATTCCTGGACCACTTTTAAATGAAATTTCATTTTTAAACTTCTAAGCATCCCACAATATTACTTTTCATATCGTCGTATAGAGAAAAATTCATTTTTAATTGCAATTTGTTTGAGAGCTGTATCTCAACTTGTTTCTGAGTTTTTGTAGTTTTTATTACTTTTTTGTGATAGTGCCAACTGAAGTATCCATCTCTGTTGAAAGTAAAGGGAAAATACAGATTACTGTATAGATCAATCAGAAAACGAATAAAATGCGGGATTCAACTAATGAAATGCTTCAGATATATTTTTGATTTCCTACCCTGACCGAGACAATAACCATTTTTCCAAATGGTTAATAATACCCTTTTCTAAAAGTTGTAAAAAATGCATCTCGAAATGCTGAAAAATTGAATTTAAAATAGAAATAACACCCAAACAATGAGTCAAATTAAAAAAATAATTGCAGTCTGCACACCGGGCACTTTTAATGTATAAAATTATCTAAAAGTGATTAAAATCCCATGTATAGTTTTTGCTCCTATAAAACTTTTTTAATAGAACGATTTTGACCAACTTTAACATTAAATATCTCTTAAAATAATTCTTCGATTTGAAAACTGTCTGCATCAGCGTATTTATCAAACATTTCTCTATAACACCACCTATTTTCATATTTTTGTATGCAATATTTTTCTTAATATTAACGAAGAAAGACCTCCGTCACAAAAAAACTCAAAACCGGCGGCGGCGATGACAGCGTTGGTTACATTTTTAGACCAATATCAGACGGGCGTGTTTTTTGCTGCTTTTTTGCTTAGGTATTATCCATTCACAATGCTATAGCATTGTGTCTTTGACATTGGTCTTAGAATATAAACTGTCTCTCTATTCTAACAACTTATAAGTTAGTAGGTATAGGGATTTATGTAAGTGTCACGTGCAGGACATTTTGTCTGTTTTTCATGGGGTGGCCCTTGACCGAATAATAATGACCGAAGGTAAAATTTACTAAAAAAACGAAATATTATGTCAAAATTGGGTATTTGGGATAAAAATTTCAGGATGTGGTACAATTTCAGTACGAAGACGACCACCTAAGTTTTTTTTTTTTTTTTAAACATAAATTGAAAAAAGACAATTTGCAGTCAAATGACTATTTACTTTTCTTTCTCTGTTACAATCTAGATATTAAGATGTAAAGCGTGTTTTTTCCTTCTCTTTGACCGACTGTATATCAGCAAAAAATTTCAGAGTTTAAACGTAGCATTATCGTCTTAAAATAGAGAAAAGTAATTGCATCTCTCATACAATCGCGATAAATAATTTTTGTAAAACATGTTGATGACAACTGTCTGCGTTATAAATAAATGTGAAGGAAATCTGAATTTGAACAAAATCCATTATGAGACACAACAGGTGGTAATGGTTTTAAATTTAAATCTTTCGCTATTATGTCTATGTTCTAGTGAGAGCTTTAAGGAGGCGAAGTTTCCATTGTGGTGAAGCTGACCTTGTATTTTATTGCCTTTGATATTTTACAAAGGAGTTTCATAATGACTTAACCCATGCTGAGAGACTTGTCATTGGGTTTTAAACTTTAATATGTTTGTCCATTTATTGCCAGTATAATTAACACCAACTTGATGTTCTTTCTCGTTTTTCGCGAAAATCTGGCAGTGTATTATTAGAATTTTTCTTTTTACCTGTTTGTGATTTAGTTTTTCTCCATATCTTTTCTGTGAAAAAGTTTAGAATCAGTATATAGTAGAAATGCTCCGAACGGGATTTTTTGACTAATAACGGAATCGCCATACATAAAATAATTACAAAAATTGCATGTATGTATCTTTAAAATTGAAAGTGTTGTGCTTAATTAACCCTTTATGCACAGATCCCTAGGGGAGACTTGGGAGACTTGATCCTTTTTTAGTTTATTTTTATTTTGGAAAAAATTTTTTTTAAAAAGTTTCCAGTTATTATTAAAGGCTTATGTGTCTTTCTTGCTATAGTATTTTTTTTTTATTTTTGAAAAACCATTTTTAAAATAAATTGTTTTCCAAAAAATAAAAAAAAGATCAAGTCCTCCCCAGTTGCAGGGCGACTTGATCTCTTGCCAAGATAGACTTGACCCTTGAATCAGATGTATTGAAATGATTCAAATTAAGTAGTAGAAATCAAATTTATTGTTGGCTAACATGTAAAAAGAGAGAAAAACATACTTAATGATCAAAAAACATTTTCAAAGCTTGAAAAATCAAATGTAAATATTAAAATTATTGCAGTTCGAAGAATTTCACCAAGCGTGGTTTGGATAGTATTTTCACAATGTCATCATTGTCCACAATACTATTGTCAACATTTACTAGATAAATAAATTAATCGAAATTAAGACTTAGAAAATTGATTTCACATTCAGATGATAAAATCTTTTAAATTTTTCCTACAAAATTACTAAGTTTTTTCTTTCCTAGAAATCGCACAATGACAATCATTTTCATCAATCGAAAACTTTTTTGGATCTTCAATGATTTCATCAGAATGTTCATAAAGTGGATCTGAGTCGGTTGAATCATAAACACTATAACTGCTTTTATAACTTTGTGAAGATTCGGGTCTTTCATTTTTAATGTTTTTACTTTTTCTTGATGAAATGAGTTTTTATTCAGTTGACGATCTTGTATTTCTTCTTCATTCTGTCTTTTACTTGGTGTGCTTGTCAGTTTTTGAAGACCTTTTTTTCATTCCTTTAGATTTTCCCATTTTTGGTAATGAAACTTTAGGGAAGGCTTGTATGTCTTCTGGTGTCACTATGTTTGGTTTAACTGTATTTTTTTTTTTTTTTTTTTTACTGTTTTTTGGAGTTAATAATTGATTTGAGACGAAAGATGATAAAAAATAATCTTCAGAAATTCATATTTAAGGGATATATTCCAGTGATTTTTAATCCATTTATTATGTTAGTTGTCACCATGGCTTTAGGATAGGCAATTCCGATCAGTTCAGCAGTTTGATAAATTGTTGTCCTTTGAGCAGGATGATTAGTCATCCAGTCTTTGAGCAGCCACATTAAAATATCTTTTAAGTGGTCCATATACAGTACAATCAAAAGGCTGCAATTTGTGAAAAGTGTACGGTGATATTTTTAACAAAATTATTCCATTTTCTTTGGCATAATTCAAACTCTCAATGCTTATATGGTTATCATAATTCTTCATTATTATTAACACTTTACTGTTTTGATTATAATATCTTACATTCTTTACGAAGTGCTGTAAAAATTTTGCAAAGTTAGACATACGTCTCACATGTGCATTCATCTACCATGTGCTTGCTAACCATCAAATGCAACCACATATTAACTTTCTATCTGTGCCAACCATTTAAAATCAAGGCAACCATATTCTAAGTAATACAGATAATATCTAAATGTCACAATGAGAAGTAGGTGGTTAATAAAATTCAAGATTAATTTAGCTTAACTTTGGCTTGGGGACACTTGATCCCCAGGATCAAGTCTCCCCATACAACAGGGATCAAGTGTCCCTAATGTGCATGTTTGGGGGGAAAAAATTGCTAAATCAAAAATAAACTGTATTGGATTTAAATAACACCATTTAAGCAGTAAGAAATGTTAGTATATTATATCAATAAAATTAAGTAATTTAGTTATATTTAACAAAAAATATGAAACACAAACTACCTACTCAAAAAGAAATTTGATTGTAAGAAAACAGATTCCTTTCTTACAACAAAAATAAATATGGCTGAATGAAATTATGTTGCTAGATCTGCTGATAAGGAATCACTTTATAAATGTTTCTAGTTTCAGAGACTTAATTGCATTTTTTCTCTGGTTTTAGACCTAGGGATCAACTCTCCCAAATCTCCCCTATAAATTCACAAGCCTTATAAATTTAATTTTAATTGGCAAAATCCTTCTAATATTTATTAAGCGATTTCGTAAATCTTCTAATGTAGTTTAAAAATTCTTTACGAGGTTTTTTCATGAATTCATAATTTGGGATATAAAGGGTTAAAATCTGACATTGTGAATCGGGGGGGGGGGGGGGGGGTCATTCCATGGCAACTTACGTTACATTTTGAATAATTTACTTTAGTAAGTTTTATAATATAACACAAAAAATAGAATTCAAAATATAAAGTGGACATAATTTGTTAATTCAACCTATTCAAAGCTCAATTTATATTAAATTTATCTAATTTTTGTGCTATTTATTGAACTCTGGCAGTTATATAACTGACATTACTGAAAAAGAAACATAAATATAATTTTCATTCTCATTTTCTAGGTAATTTTCATTCAAATTGAGCTTTGGATAGGTTTATCAAATCATGTCAACTTTGCATTTAAATATTTTCTGGTGTTATATTAGTAAAGAAAGTAGTGCCATTAAAACATGTTTTTGAAAAGGAAATTAAATGTCATGATTTGTTGTATTGTCATACGAGGTCTTTGGTTTTGATGTGATTTTTTACAATTTGGCGAAAACCTCGTTTTCGAATACTAGTTACATATGTATTTTTAAATTATTTTCTGTTATTTTTAAAATGAAATAACAATGAATTTAAAAAAAAGTTTAATAACTATAGAACAAAACAATTTATAACATTTTTTTGTAAATAAAAAGAAAATAAATTCAAATAAACATTTATTAATAAATAAGAAACAATAGCCGGGTTACCGTGTCAGGCAAAATAACGCCATTTTGGCGCCAATTAGGTACCCCGTTGCGTATATGACATCTGTGCCTAATATTTTTCTTTTCATTTCGTTTTTTAAAAAAAGTGAAAGCCATTTATTTTAAGTGTTTCGGTTTTAAATGAAAGTTTTGTATTAAATAAAATGATAATGAAATACAAATTGAATTATAAATAAAAGTAACAGGATGCATTTCATAGCATACATGTAAGGGAGGCCAAATTAGTTTAAAATAACCTTTTCTAAAATATGAAAAAAAAAATTGTTATGATTAAAATTTGAGATGCCATCATTAGAGAAGTATTTAAAATTAGAAAAAAATTAATATTTCGAAAATTAATTCGAATTTAAAAATTGTAATACCAGTTTTGAGATCTGCGGATCAATACGGATTTTTGGTGTTAATTGCATCGAAGAATTATTCCATATTTTAGGAGAAATCGCCGTGAAACATATAATCAGTTGTTTATTCAGCCGCTTCAAAGAATCGTTTCATATATTCGTTTCATTAGGATTTTATATATATAGGGTAGATGTGACCATGAAATATTGTGCCTAGTTCGCATATTTTTCATGCTTTTCTAATGTTTCTTGACGTCCAAATACTAAGTTTCTAAAACAGTTTTTTGCGCTGATTTATCTGGGTATGTTTTCTATCACGTCTAGTTTTTGAAAAAAGTGAAATTTTAATTTTTGGTCGAAAAAGACCAGAAATCGCTTTTTAGGCTACTTTGTGATGTACTTCAACTAGTCTCTACTACTCTAAAAAAGAAATTTCTATTATATAAATTGTTTGTACCTGATAGGAATTTGACACTGTTCACCCTTTTGACAGTGAGGTACACACCCCTAAAAAGCATCTTGTATCGAACTTGTGTCAATACCTTACAAAAGTAGAAATTCACTTTACTCAGACTAGACGCGATATAAAGAGCTTGCAGATTTGAAGTCTGTATAAAAATCTAGTCTAGAAAAACATTACGTCAATTCTGTGGCAACTACTTTAAAGTTTATAGTAATGCAAACAATACAGCATTGAAAAATATGCAAATTAGGTTTAATAACTGACAGATAAATGTTAAGAATATGCATATCGTGACATTTATCTGAAGTCAATAATCCAGTAGTCATTATCTAGAAAAATTAATTCAATCTAACATTTATTATATCTAAAGTTTGCATAAAATAGCAGAAAAAAAGCTTATATTTGCCTAAACTTAAATATGCAAATTTCTTAAACTTTGAGCATGAGCACCTAGATAAAAATGGACAGCATATTCGTAATCAGCGCCATAAACTGATCTAGAATAAACTAATTTCAGTTCTGTGAAAAAACAATTGTTGTCTAATGTAATCGATGCTTTCGGCATAATGGTAAATAACTTACATTTACAAAAACATTATTTAGAAATTCATTTATGTATTTGAAAAGAGAGATCACTTTAATAATACTTTCGGTTGCTTTTTATTCTTTTATTTAACTTTATTTTGTGTATGTAAAGATAGAATTTTATAATCGATTTTCCATTTCCCAATATGATAGAATTAAAGAAAAATGAATTATAGAAATTGATAGAAATAAAAATAATTATAAAAATCGGCGCACAAATGTTTTCGATGACAATATTGCATTTTAATATTTATTAGAACTTGATTATAAATTAATAAATTTAAGGTATTTTGGCGTAGGTGATAAATCACTAAATATTCTTTATGGTTGTGAAACTGTTTACGATTTACGAAAACATGAGTTAATTAGGCATTAAATATTTCTCGCCGAAATAGACGAAACCTTCTGAGGAACTGCAACAGCGAGATATTTTAAACTCTAAAATGTAGAAAATGTAAATAAAGATTAATATATTTTAACACTTTTATAATTTAATAGTTTAATTTTATATTATTGTTCGTTGTGAAAATAATTTATACATATATGCATTTTTTCCTTTGTGGCCATATCTTCACGAAACAGCAAAAATTGTTTTCTTAGTAAATTCATTAGGTCACGTTTTCAATCAAGTGTGAATTAAAGCGGTGAACTTTGAATAATCGGGGCTTATGCCAAATTAATGTATTGCAATGAAGTTTTGGAACAAAATGTATTGCAGTCATAAAATGGGTGATTTTTGAGTTAAAAAAAAAAACTTTTACAGGGTTCCATAATTAAAAAAATAAAAAAGGAAACGTTGTAAGATCGTTCGTGTGTCTTTCTGCCTGTCACAGCCTTTCTTCTCGAAAACTATGAACGTGAAAGTTCAAATTTGGTAGATTTATGTGCTATTCATCCACATATTTATAGCTTATTAACCATTCACAAATAATTTTAGGAAAAATTTAGGACCAATTATGAGATTTCTTGTATCGTTCAAAAGATCTTGTAACACCTGACTCAAAAATAAATTTGTTTTAGTTTTAGGTATATTTTCAGAGAGATCGTTGAAAATGTACTGCAAAAAGTAACCCGCCTCCCTAATTTCTAAATCTATTGAAACTATGAAAAAATGGGGGGTAGTAGGTGTTGATTTAAACCTCGCAGGAAAACTTTAATGATTATCCTAGGTCCCATGGTTTGAGAAAATCTAATTTTTCTGTTATAAACTTTACTTTGACGGACCAAGGCGACGCGACGTTGCAATTTTGCGAACTCTTTTCAAAGCCCGCTTGGCACAATGGCAAGTTTAAACTTTGTACAATGTCTTTGTTTTAGGTAAAGCGAATCATAGTGGAAAAAGTCACCATTTTTCATTCCAGCTAAATTCAATTATTAGAAAGCAATTATTGAAAAATAAGGCATAGAATAATTCCAAGTTTTTTACGCATTTTTATTTTTTTAGCAACGATTTGTTGTAATACTGCATTTAATAATTAATAAACTTATTGTACGAAACGCTTTGTGCGTGAGTAAAATTCACACACGACCCTTTATTACTTTTATGTTCATTTTAATCATTTTCGTAGGATTTAAAACTACACTGTCACTTTGCATGCTTTGTCTGTGCAATGCTTTATTTATATGTAGGGGAGCTGGAGGATGAATGGGATAAGGGATGGATGGGACATTTTCAATATTTCAGGCAATAAACCTTTTTTCAGTTGCTTTATATTCTCATATATGGCACTACCATAGTATGCTTCAGAACCAAAAGTAAAACCAGATGGCTGTTTTCATTTTTCTTCAAAGTTGCATTTCTGAAATTCTCCTTAAGTTTCTTTTTACATTTGAATTTGTCAAGTATCTTATACAATATAAACAATTGAGATATGTCGTAGTTATTTATTTTTAGGTTCAATATTGGTAATTAAAATGGATGAATATTAACCATTGTGACTAAATAATTTCTGAGGCAAAATGGCCAACAATTGAATATATGTATCATGGGGATGATTGGGTCATTTCAAATGGAAATGAACGAGACTGTCTCATTCATCCCTCTAGAGGTTAAAAATTTATTTATTAATTAAATATTGTATAGATTGATAAAATTAATAATTTGTTAATTATTATTAAACAGTTCTCGTATTATATAGGATGTTTATTATTAAAAATCATATTTAATTTTAATTATTGTATTGCAACAAAGGCTAAATAGTTTATCAAATTGTGGTTGAAACTTTATCAAAATAGATAAAATTGTTAAAAATAGTATGTTTTATTGATCAAATGGGGGAAATTATATTGAATTTTGAACTTTTTCTTAAATAAATCCCCACTCTCGTTCCCCCCAACATAAATTCAATTGTGTATTGAATTCAATATCTAAAATACATTTAATGAATATTAAGTTGTGAATGAAAATTATTAGCTATGCCGTATTTAAAAGAAATTTTTCACTTTCGTTTAATGTCTAAAATGTCTCGTAAGTGGGGGAAAAGAAACAGACAGCCGAAGTTTGCATTACGAGTTAAAACTGCTGTAAAAGATGCGATTACCAACGCTGGGATATAAGTCATATTATAAGATCATATATTACAAATATAATTACATATAAGTTTAGTTATAAATTTTAATGCGGTATAATTGAATACAAGGAGGAAAATATTTGTCCCATCCATCCCTATTACCGTCCCCATTCATCCTTGCTATGGGGATGATTGGGATAGAGAACTTTTTCATATATACAGGTTGTCCATAATTAAACGAACCTACTTTAAAGTTGTCTACAGACAAAACTATTGTTCATAAAGTTGTGAAATTTTGGGAAAGGCATAGTAAAGGGATGGGAATTTGTTTAAGCTAAAAAATATATAAATTAGTTTAAAATTTCGCCGCCAGAGGGCGATTTTTAATAAATTGCATATTAGCATATTTCAAATGAAAATCAAATTTCAAATTATTTTTTCTTAAAAGGCGCAAAGACCAACTTAGTGAAAAAGATTCCATGCCGGGAATCGAACCCGGGCCATCAGTATAGCGCACTGACGTTCTACCGCTAAACCACATGGAACGATACCCAGCCTGGAACTTCTCACTATTACAAGTTGGCAAGGCTACAAAAGCAGCACAAGATGGAATATTTTCCGTGAGCCACCAACATGGGGCAAACACACACTTAATTAAATCCAGCATGCTGCGTTTGTAGCCTTGCCAACTTGTAATAGTGAGAAGTTCCAGGCTGGGTATCGTTCCATGTGGTTTAGCGGTAGAACGTCAGTGCGCTATACTGATGGCCCGGGTTCGATTCCCGGCATGGAATCTTTTTCACTAAGTTGGTCTTTGCGCCTTTTAAGAAAAAATAATTTGAAATTTGATTTTCATTTGAAATATTGTATCCAGGCGAATGTTTCTCTCTGGAAATTTCCAAATATTAATATGCATATTAGCATTAAGATAGTTTAGAAATTTTATTTACAGGATGTTCGTAATTAATCGACCCTATTTTAAAGTTGTCTACAGACGAAACTGTTGTTCAGAATGTTGTGACATTTTTTGGAGGACTTAATAAAAGTATAGGAGTATGTGTGAGCGAAAAAAAAAAATAGGGGGACATTTTTTAACGAATTACACATTAAGCATACATTTACGATAGTTTAACAAATTTTGTTACAACCAAACATATTCTGCATGATTTTCATTATTTTCAGATACCATCTGGGATTGTAAGATAGCATGTTCCACAGTTGACCGCTGTATGTTCAGAGAAAATCTAGGAAAATGTCGTGAAAAGCTGTCTTTGGAGTAAGGTTAAGTTAATAAATAAAATTTTTAAACTATCGTAATTAGGGATTGACCGAATCAGCAATTTTGTCGAATACCGAAGCTTCGGTCAAAGTGTACACCGAATATTCGGTATTCGGCAACCGAATACTTAAAAATTTTTAATACACACTTTTGCATATATTAGCTTTTTTAATAAACTTTAATTAAAATTAAATTCTTAATAATTTAATTCAGTTACATTTTTATCCTTAAATCTAATTACATAAAAAAATTTAATGACTACTTTCCACTCACAAATTCATTAACCCATCACTTATTTTTTATTATTTTATCACTAGTCAATATCCAAATTAACCCAATGAAAGTATTAAACTATACAGGCTATTATTAAGGATAAGGATTCTCAGAAAAACAAAAGTTCATTCAAATAAAAAGAAACAATGTTGTCATTAAGCTGATTTACTGATTGTCTAATTATATACATATTGAACTGGAATGCTCTCAAATACAAAAGGTATACCAATTTGTACATTTAACTATTTTCTGTGAAATTATTGATACATATTTATATTTTGATTAATATTTATCACTGTGGTGATGAAGATAAATTTGAGCGATTTTAATTTAATGGTTATAAAAGCTATAGGATAGGCATAGGAGTATACTTATTTGATGGATGTATTTTCTTTAATATAAACCTTAGATTTACAGAGATGAACTCTCATATACTTATTTGAGGTGTATATTAAAGAGAATACACATTAAATAAATTTAAATTGAAAAAACTAATGTAGAAATAATTAAAATTAAATGGTAATGGAAAGATGCCCATATTCCTTACTTTTTTTTCCTATATCGTAGACAGTTGTTCTGATTTCACCCCTATATAGACTATTTTAGGAAAGAAAAAAGTTTTTTGTAATTAAAAATGGCCTTTGACTTGTTTTTGGTAGTGCAGATGAACTTTGAACTCATGCACATAATATTGAAACTCATCATTTAGCCTATTCTACTAAGAAAATACTTATCTGCAATTATTCGGCCGAAGCCGAATACTTGGTTTACATGCCGAATCACCGAATACCGAATCGACTATTCGGTATTCGGTCAATCCCTAATAGTAATGCTAAATGTGTAATTTATTAAACAACTCCCTCTGGTGACAAAATTTTGAATTTTATTTACAATTTTTTTAGTCTAAACACACTCCCATCCCCTTTATTATATCTTTCACAAAAATTCCCAACTTTATGAACAATAGTTTTGTCTGTAGACAACTTTAAAGTGGGGTCGTTCAATTATGGACACCCTGTATATCTATTTTACTATAGAATAATCTGGAATAAATACTGTGCATAGATGTAGTCAAATATCTAATGTATGAAATGTGGTATAACATTTAAGTTATTTAATTCGTCTACTAATAAAAGTAGACTGCACTTTTCATACAAAATAATTTGCTCCATCATATTTAGAAAGCACAGTGAAACAGTTGAAGCTAAATATCTTTTAATGTGGGTATTTTCTTAACGATTTACCTAGGTGTAGCTTTTATCCTATTAAAAAATGTTATACGAAAAATTTGCAACTACAAAACACTTCTCTTACAGATGGGATCACAATACATTTATTTATACTGATCTTCTAAGAATTGAGAATTCCATAACAGCATTTTTTGTTAACCCTTAACCAGAAATGTACAGTCGTGGGGGGAAAAAAAAAGTAAACACCCCCTACTAACTCCTCAACAAATTATCGTAGACGAAAGTTACTGGACCGAACGATTGGAAATAAAGTCTACTTTTAAATGACGTATATAAAATTTGCTTAGGGGGCCCTCTACATATTAAAACGAATCTAAACTTCCTTTTTTTCAATGGCAATACCCAATTTTAACGAGATATTTCAAATCTTTAGTTCAAACTATGCCTAGACACCCAATTTCAAGTCATTTGAATGTTAAGTTTGTGAATTACAAACATTCAAAATTAGTGCTTCTAATGTTAAATTACATTTTCATACTTTTAACTTCTGAAATTATGATCCTAATGTCTTGTGTAGCAATAATACTAACAGCGAACAGCAGAGCAGTTCAATGGGATACCTAGTAGCAGTGCTACCCCACTCCCTGTAGATGAGTAAGTGTATAGCAAATCCTAGAGGAGCTATGAGAAAAGTTTAAGCGTAGCACAACAGTACTACAATAAAAAATAGAGAAGTTAAAAAATTTAAATATGGAGAGGATGAAAATTTATGAAAGGGTAGTCCGAGAACTACAGTATAAGTTAAAATTTAAATTTAAGAATAGATAAAAATTAATGATAGAATAAAATGAAGTTGTTAACACTGTTCATAGCACATAGCAAGACCGCTCCAAGCAAAGCGGGAGAAATATACCAAATCCCTTAAAACCAAAAAAGGCTGTTTTCAGCGCCATACATTTATAGTTTAAAAATTACAGTTAGTATAAGGCTTTACCGTTGTAAAGCAATAGATTATATACTAATAATACTAATATACCCAAACATAAATACGTTGAATTTGCAATTTTTATAATAATCTGATATTAGTTATGAATTGTGAAATTAATATTTAAAAAAAATTATGAACTGCAACCTACAATTTTTTTGATGGATTCAGATTTATTAAGTCCTGCTTTATGGAAATCCAAAACTTCACATTTTTCTTCCAAGTAGTTTTCAAATTATGCTTAAAAAGCGGCAAAATGGTGGTTTAAGGGACGGTCTATCATAGAAGTGACTAAATATTTTGAAATTTCTTATGCTATACTGTAATCTAACAGGCTTAATTGACTGCTTAAGGTGCCTTGATCAAGAAGGGAGCTCTATCGGTTAACAATAGAGTACCGAACTTCAATTTGGATACAACCCTTAAAATACGCTCGTTTTAAAATAATTAATTTCTCGGAAACTTATGGTACGAATTGCATAAAATTTTGTTTTTAGACTAATTGAACGGTGTAGTTCATTTATGCTGTCAGAATTGTGTACTGCTATTGAAAAAAACAAAATTATGGTTCGTTTTAATATGTAGATGGCCCCCTAAGCAAATTTTATACACATAATTTAAAAGTAGATTTTATTTTCAATCGTTCGGTACCAGTAACTTTCTTCTACGGTAATTTGTTGAGGAGTTAGTAGGGGTTGTTTACTTTTTTTCCACGACTGTACGTCTGCGAGATGTTTGCGTCTTCATATCTGCCCTTAATATTTTCTTTCTCCGAGATTCCAAACTTATTTTTATGCTGTTATATTAAAAAATTGGACCTGTTAATGCATTACTATTAAAAATTAAATGTTTAAGTTCACTATTTGGTAAATTATTAAGTGTTCTGTTTGTGCACGGAATTTTCACGCTTCCGGTTAAAGGTTAATCTAATTATTCTTGTAAATATTTTGCAAAAAGATAACTATCGATTATTAAATCTGTTTTAATTAAAATTTATCTAAAAATCAAATTTATATATGGTTGTTCAGGATATTTTAGACAATAACGTAAATAGTTGTTCAGGTGAAGCATTTTTTTAAATTTAAAATTCAGGATATAAAGCGTTAAAGATACTAGCCCCCCCTCCCCCCCCCCCCACACACACAAAAAAAAAGATGCAAGTTGGTGGCTTTTAACAAGATTGTATTTATAAATTCTACAAAAGATTAGTAAAGATTATATTTTTAAGAATTTTATGAGTCTCTAACAATAAAGTTGGTTTTAAAAAATTAGTTGTTTATTAATGTAATTGTTTATTTTGAAAACAAAAGTATTTCTACCACTTTAAATATTCTTTCCGTATAAAATATTCACTAGATTGCGATAAATTCTCAACAATACATGTGATTTCTAATTCCGTTTTTCTTTTATTTACTGAGCACTTCGCGGTATTCTCGCGTAAAAGCCACTTGGATGACTTTTTATCTGCACGTCCGTCACCTCAGTGTTATGCAGAATCACTGAAGAAGCACGGTGGCTTAGTTCCTATGTAATTTTTTAATAGAAAATGACTTTAAATATTGTGTATTTTCTGTGTTTCATATTTCAAATCTCCATCTATTTGAAATATCTAATATCATTAAAATATATTGCTTTTTTACTCTGAAACTGTTCATTTTTAAAAACAAAATTGCTTTGAAAATTGTCTATTTAAAATTTTATTACTTTGTTATTGTTTTTGGAAATAATAAATAACTGTTGAATATGATTGAGTTAAATCTGTTATTCTTTTACAGCTATGAAATCTGTGTAGTTTTTAATTTATTTCATTCACATTTTCCATTAAAAATAAGTGATTCAATTAAGGCAGATCAACATGCAATAACATTCAAGATTTTTAAAATTGAATGAATAAATCGGACGTACATCTAAAAATATTTCTATAAATTTAAATAAAAGCTAAAATATTGAATTTTTAAAACATTTATCTAATCATAGATATGTTATTTCCAATTAATATCGAAGATATTCTGATGTGGGACCGATACATTTTTATTTGTAACTGCTTTTTAAAATTAGAGTTGGAGTATTAAATTGATATAAGGATTATTAGATGATATACACAAAATAAAATAAATATCTGTACATCACTTTTAAAAAAATTATTTTTTGAAGGAAAGGTCATTCTTGGATTTTTCTCGATGAGATGTTCAAAACCATGAACCCATAAAATTTTTCACCAACAATTACTTTTAATAAAAACATTTTTTTTCATGATGTTAGAGCCTTATGACGAAAACAAAATTATGAATTTTTCTTTCCACTGTGCGTTTGTTATATATTACTCATGAACAGTCTTATCTTTAACTCTTTATACAACAAATTATGAATCAAATTACTCCACTCCAATAATTATCTTTATTAATGTTTGAAGATATGTAACAAATTTATATAATAGCAATATGAAGTTAAATGTGTCTTCGTTAAAACTGATTTCATAAATTAGTAGATATAGATCTTTTGTAGAATATTTATCATAATTAGATTATCAAAAACTGTTATGGAAATGTCTCAGTTCTTATAACAAGGTATTATAACTTATGACAAGGAATATATTGTGATCCTATGTGTAAATGTAAAGGTCTTTTTAGTTGCAATCTTTTTTATAAAACCTTTTTTTTTATAAGAAAAATGCTATACCTATGTAAATGGTTGAAAAAAATATTCACTTAAAAAAATATTCATCTTCGACTTTTATCTCTGTTTTTTCTAAGTGTGATCGTGCAAAGTGTTTCGTATGAAAACTAAAACCTACATTTATTAATAGGCGGACTAAATAAATTTGATGTTACATGTTCTTTATTAGAACCTCTAAGTCAAGCATAAAGTAAATTCTCGGGTTTCTGAATTAAGTTTGAAAAAAAGGTCTCGAATTTTTTGACTCTCATTGAATGGATGAACCTATGAGTGTGGATGCAATGTTTGTAACCTGCTACAAAATTTTCCGAGGACCTGATTTTTTTTTTTTTTTAA
Source organism: Maratus speciosus (assembly GCA_963932465.1). Classification (NCBI taxonomy): domain Eukaryota; kingdom Metazoa; phylum Arthropoda; class Arachnida; order Araneae; family Salticidae; genus Maratus; species Maratus speciosus. The sequence continues at coordinate 250,013,476 of OZ010793.1, read as the reverse complement.
ATACAGGAAAATGTCAGTTTCATTGGGAGGCTTAAACGTAATACCCGATGCATTGCATCGGTGTACCGTAAACCCTCGCCCCTTTGCTGTTGGCTCAGAGGTTACATACTGTTTATACGTTAATTTTTTTGAGGCTCCTTGTATTAGTTATTGGCAATTTCCGGCCACTGTAAATGTTCTCAAAGATTTTTCTACAGGAAAGTAAAATTCTTCTGAGAACTTAAATAGATGAATAGCATTAACATTCCTTTAAAAGTGAAGATTAAAAGAAAGAGTTTTAAAAACTAGCATCTAATCTTTAGAGAGAAATTTGTGCATTAAGCTAATTTGAAGAAATAAATTTTTGCAGTAAAGTACTTTAAAGTGGTCATAATTAGTAGGATTGTAGAATAAAGTTGAACAAATAAACTCGCCGAATTTTCCCTGAACCTTGATTCAAGGTCAGAGATATAGCTTATTTTTCTGACATCTTTCCATTAATAATCTTTGTCACTTTTTCTTTTATTTTATGAAAGCACAATGAAGCCACGGTTTTAACACCTTAAGTATCGTGAAGGAAAGAAAATGACTAATTGTATATTGAAACATTTTTTAATGCAGCTTATCCCATTTATCATTTAAGTTTTTGTTGACAAGATTTTTACTGCTTTAAAATTGTAATCTGTTTTGACGTACTAAAAAATAGCTTCTAAACAATGAAGGAAGAAAATTTTTTTCGTGAAGTTCTAGATCTTTTAAATTGTGGTATTTATTGCTTTTTCATTGCTAGCATACTCGTCCTTCGCAGTGGAGAAAATTAAACATAACACAAAAAGCCATTGTTCTGTTTTATCTATTTGTGTCGATTTATATATTTCAATTACTTAGCAAAATTCAGAGCTCGACTATGACTCTTGGCAAGCTTTGGGTAGTCTTATCTTGGAACCAGGATTCTCGCTGACTTTTGACCAACCTTGGTATTTTGGCTAATCAGATAAAAACCCTGTTGCGAAAAGGGAAAAAAAAGGGTAGCAAAATAGATTCGTCGTGAAATAGTGAAAAATCGATTTAACCTCTTAATGTACCTTATCAATGTATTGTAAGATGATAGTATTCTTCAATGCATTCTAAAATTTTCAATCTTTTATCCCTTCAGGGTCGATAAAATGAGTATTAAACTTCAATTGCTGTGACACAAATTATCACATAACTAATGTGAAGCGGTCTGTGAGACCGCTCGATCTAAAGATGAATAAAAAACTGAAATAACTCATAGGATGTTTCTGTACTAAACTGTTATAATTAAAACTGTTTGTACAGGACTGTTATAATTAAAATTCACCTATTCAAAAGTCTCCGGCGATAGAACTAGAGTTTCAATCGAAACAGAATTTCAGTAGTGCTTGTAGTTAAATTGAAAGTTACAAGTTAAACTATGAAAATTGATAAAAACAGCGGCCTGTCAGACATTTTTAGTAAACATTTACAAATACTTTTAGGAAAAATGTACAGCGGCTAATTAAGTTACTTGAAAAAAAAAATATTTTCTTTGTATATCGTGTGGGGTATCATGTGAAAGCGTCCGTAATGTTGAACTCAAAAATAGATTTCATTTAACTTTAGATATATTTTTAGAGATCGTCGAAAATGTAGTGCAAAAATGTGCCCCCCCCCCCATCTATTTTCCAATCTACTCAAACTAAAATTATGAAAAAAATTAGAGGTAGTAGAGGTTAATTTAAACCTTGCAGGAAAATTATAGCGATTACTCTAGGTCAGTTTTTGAGAAGCGCATTTTTGCGTTGTACACAAATTTCGATTTGCGGGCATTCAGCAAAGGTGTTGAGGAGCACTGGAGGTACCGAACGTAGCAGACATATAAAAGCATTGTTGATAATGATTTTCGAAAAAAATCGTCGCTAATTAACAAAGATATTAATCCTTAAAGACACGGACGGTTTGGATATACATAATGACAGGAGTGGCGTACTCCATGTACCATCGGCTTTTAAGGCCCAGATAACAATTTTAATGATATATTTGTGTAATGCTATGCCCAGTAGCATCAAAAAAGCAATAAATGTCAAATTGTTAAAAAGACTAATTTAATTAGAATTAATCGCATAAATACTATGTGATTCGCGACTAGTTTCGATTGAGTGAATCTCTGAATAAGTCTCCCGTGCCTTTAAAAGTTAATTAAAAACCTATCTGGAAAAACGCGGCACGGACCAAGGCGGGCACAGGGGGGCAAAATCCCGAAAAGCTGGCCAAAATATGAAAATGTTATTTAAATGCCACGAAATTTCGAACATAGGTGTTTTTCAGGATCCTGATCTCTATTCTAAAATTAAAATTCCAAAATACAAAATGGCGCATCCAATATGGCGGACTTAAAATGCTTTGAAAGTTATTCAATTTCTATGAAATTTCGTATACAGGTACTTTGAGGATACTAAGTACGATTCAAAAATTAAATTTAAAAAAATGGCGAATTAAAAATAAAAACAATTAGATTTAAATAAAATATTTCGAGTTTCGAAATTAAGTTTTGAGGCTAAACGTTACAAGGTGTTTTAAAGGAACTAAGATATTTTTAATCGAAATTAAACGATGAATATTTATTTATGAAATGCAATTAAGTACATTGATAAATAAAATACTACAAGATTTAATTTCTGTATATTATTAAAATAAAACGAAAGGATATTCTAAAATTCATCTTCTGAATAACCTGTAGTATACTAAGTAGACTCTTCAGAAGGCGAGGTGTCGAAATATTTTACAGAAGTTTCTGTGACTGTAGGGGCAAGGATATTAGTTTCTTCAATGCTAATTTACGTAAGCTTGAAATGAAGGGATCTAATAACATTAAAAGCCGCAAAGAAATCTTCCATTGTTTACGTCCTACTGCATTTTAGGGAGAAATTGTCTCGATACCTTTTGATCACTTTGTTGCACGATTCTTGAGCGTCTCTCGAGATTTGCCCAACAGGCAATAATGAGGAAGCTTTTATTTCTGTGCCATGAATAAGTAGTTTGTGCACTGAAGTTGACATACAGAAGTAGGAATACAGTTCGACGAATTTACAATCTGTTTGTGAGCAATAATACACGAAATTGATCAAATGAATTAAATTACTTGTAATATGACGTGGAATCGTTTGATCAAATCTTCGTCTACGCTCCTTATGGAAGCAGAAATAGTTGCGTTTTCAAAGAATCGACGAGCTGTATTGTAAGCATTTGTGCTTCCAAATCCGAGCTTTGAGTTATCGGCGAGAAAGTCCTAATTGAAGAGCTAAGTGGAAGAACATGTTAAGACACAAATATTACATTTGAAGAAATTTGAGTGAAAATTTTTGTTGTCTATTTTAATGATTTATTTTCTGTTTGATACCATGTGTTTAAAATATTAGCAGGTGTGGTACTATATCAAAAAAACTTATTCATATTTAATTTTTAAATATTAAAAAATATTAATATTTGCACTATTAAATATTAAAATATTAAATATTAATGAATGTCTTAAATCTTCAAGACTAAATAGAACTTTGGTATTTTAGCTTTACCATGTGATAGAATACCTGATAACACCTTCGTCCAAAAGATAAAATAATTTTTAAGAAAATGTAGCATAAGATGTTCTTCCACTCAGCTCTTCAATTGTAAACGAAATCTTTTTTTGTAAATTTTAATTTTTGCAAATTTAACTTTTTCTTCTCGTCAGGAGTGCACACTTGCCATTCCTTTATATCCCGTTTGTATGCCAAATGCAAGGTACACTCAGAAGATCTTATACAGGCATGAGACGTGGACATCCCGAATTGTAAATGATTTTCATTCACTTTTAGTTTGAAAATAGTTTGACTGATATAGGTATTAGTTGCCTGATATATAGGTACCAACGTTGAGTTGACAAACTACTAGTAATAACATTAAAAGTTTTACAATCAATCATCGTTAAAGCTAGTTTGTAATTAACTTCTACTTATTTTCTATCAATGATTGTTTTAAAAGGAATAAGTTTACTCTTCTGATCTGTAATATAATCCATTTCACTGACAGTAGCTTCCGTATTTTCGTGCAAAAAATGGATTCTGGAGGAGATGATCTGATTTTTCCAGATAACGATTTCTGAATTTTTCGCAACACTTAAGTTCTAGTGGCACTAGAGAAGTGAAAAAGCTATTTGAACCTAATTTATACCATCCTCAACGCTAAATGTTTGTTCAAAAGTACTTTGACCCCAGATGTACTATCACATCCCCTCTTCAAAATCAAATTTAGATTGCTAATGTTCTCGGAAGTCAGATTCTTAATAATTTTCGTTTGCATTAATAAAATACGTTCACCAGTATGATCTAGCAAAGATTGCAATTGACATGATAATTATTCTGATTACGATAGAATAAACAAAATTATTATCTATAAAGATAAGAAAATGTATTTCTATTGTATCGATGATAGAGAATTATTTTCATTTTTTTTTTTTTTGTTGTTAATCTTGCTTATCGAATTTCTTTATGCTTATGATTATAATACTTATTTGTAATATAATACATAATAATCTATCACAAAACTGAATCTAAAAATTTCAAAAATGTTTGCCAGTTAAATTACTGTGAAAAATAATAAATGTCATAGCTTTTGAAGCGACTAAAAAAGGGATATTTTTACCTATGGTTGCAAAACCCTGCACGAAATGCAGAATGGCAGTTTATGGCAGCTGGTTTTTTCATGATTCATTAGATAATATTTCAGGCTATTGTTTCCATTATATGTCGTTGCAGAACACCGTGGAACTTATAAACATTTTGATGTTTAAAAGCAAAAAAAAAATTTTTTAATTTTTTTATCAAAAATAATCATGAAATTATTAATTTTTATGTACTTGATATAATTTTTGTAACATGCGCAAAATGAGTACACACTATCATCGTGTAAATTCATTTTGAAGCATTAAAATCGGATGATATGGAAAAAGGTAGCACGAGTTTAGAAGAACCATTGTTTTGCTCTTTTTGTTCGCCTCATATGATAATCCTCCAAGCGTCACTTTTGAAATGATACAGATTGCCAACACAAAACGAAAACCTTTTTATAAATATAGATTCTGACCCTCCAAACATTATTCTATCCATCTGCATAGTCAAAATTTCCTAAATAGTAACTTTATTTTTCGACTTTTGGCCAGCTTTTTGGGACTTTGCCCCACTGAGTGGCGTTGCAATTTTGTGACCTCCTTTCAAAGCGCGCTTAGCACAATGCCAAGTTTAAACTTTGAACAAGGGTTTTGTTTTAGCTACACTGTAAAAAAAGATTATTACTACGCTGAATTTAGATTTATGAAATGCCAAATGAAGTTTAAATATGCACTACTTTTATTGTCCGTACCGAATTAATTTCATCAAACAAATTAAGGTAAGATTTAAAAAAATGTTATACAGAATAGCAATTGGATATTATTTAGGCTTCATATCTCTTTGAACTTTTCTGGTATAACCATTCATACTTTTCTAGTGTATACAGCTATACTCAACCTTACGTTGTATAGTTTTTTACAAAGTCTTATTATTCTTTTAGCAACGATTTTTTTTTTAATAATACAGTGACTAATTCATATTTATTGTAGGGAACCCTCTGAGTAGGAGTAATACTCGCACTTGGCCGTTTATTATTACATGCAAACTTACATCTAAACATGGCCTACTTTAATGGGTCATTAAAAAATGGAACCGCATACATTTTTCTGAAATTTGGTAAAAACATTGCTACATGTATGTGCTTTAAATTAAAAAAAAATTGGAGAGGCAATTTTTTTTTGTTTTTAAATAAATAGCTTTTTACACATAGGATGTCACTTATCAAACAGTGACCATTTTTGAACATGTAAGTATTCCTAATTTAAGAAATAAGGGTTAAAACTAAAATTTTAGTACATTACAATAATAGTAAATTTTCATTTCAATACTACTTTTTCATATAAAGTTAGAATATAATTCTCAAAAAATATCTACATAAATACCAAATCCCTTACTATAATGGACTATATTTAAGAAAAGGTCACATAATATAATTTTCTGAAATATGTAAAAAATACTAGCTGTAAATCAAAGTTGAATAATTTAAATAAAATATTAAAAAATACTAAATTCATTGAATTGACATTTATTAACTTTAGTTCACATTGAGTTAACTCTTTATATCCCAAATTATGAATTACCTTCCAATGTATTTTTTCGTGGATTTTTGAAACTACATTAGTAGATTTACACAATCATTTAATAAATTTTAGAAGGATTTTGTCTATTAAAATTTGACCTAAATCTGAATGTATAGGGATTTTGTACGATATTTATAACTCCACACAAATCTTTTATTTAAAATATTTTTAAAGTTCTTTTTATAGAATTGGGAAATGTACGAATGTAATAAAATGTCTAACTTAGAACTTACATGGGCAAATCTAGACAAAATAAGAACATAGAATACCTTCATGAATATAACTTTATAATATAATGTTGAAAGGCGAGTTAAAGCTGAGTCATTTAAAATTCTAGTGCTATAGTCACCTTGAGTTAAATAATTAAAATTCATATAAAAAGCACAAATGTACTAAAATTATTTTCAGGTGCATACATATAAAATTTAATACATTAAAAATATCTTAAAATACATTAATGCACCAGAAAGTAATTTTAGCACATTTGTTTGTGCTTTTTATATGAATTTTAATTATGATTTTCTGTAGCGTTATTTTATTCAGTCAAATTTAAAACTACCAAGGATTTCATCTGTCTTGAAGTTTAAGAAAAACAGTTGAATTGTTCGATGTTCCTCTGGTGAAACTGTATATGTTCTTCCTGTAGCAGTCACTGGAGTAGATACTTTCATTATGCATTCATATGGAATCCAATAATACAATAGGGTTGCCAGACTTACTTCAGAAAAAAAGGAAGATTTTCATTGTCACTAGTTAGTTTTGGCTTTGTAACATATATATAGCGCCATTTACCATTCTTAGTTTGGGAGGTGGGAGTTTTGATATGTCACTTCTTGAAATTTGTGATGTCCTTTACATCAAGAGATAAAATAAATTAGCACTTTACAAAATTTGATGAATAAAATTGCATTAGAGTAATTGATCCGGACTTTGTAAAAAAGGGATATGTATGTTTTAATTAGTCTAAAATTTTATCAATTTTAGCAATGAATTTATATAGATATTTTACTTGATAAATAGCAGAAGAATTCAAGTTGTCCACGCTAACACCTTGTTCACTGTAGTCCCCTTCTCCCTTATTCATTGTTTTCATGTTCTTCAATTACAGCCATATACATGGCGTACAAATGAGCAGATTGAGCTCGGGTCCAATGAACCCATCTTGGTAGATGAAAGCTTAACTTTGTTGTATATGTTTGTCTAATACTTCTAAATGCATCCATTTCAAAGAATTTTTAGTTTGTAGCAAAAGTGGTCTCATTTTTCATAAATTGGTCTACTTTTATATTGTAATATAATTTTGGAGACATTTATTTCACAACATAACCTTTTCCTGGTGATTATTCTATTTACCCGAATAACGCCTAAAAAACGTTAGTTCGGATAATTAGTTTCCATGTAATTTCAAAATTGAAGTATTTATTAATACTTTTAGGAGATACGTCCCAGGTTACTGAATTATAGGAGAAAATCCTTTTCTTAAAAAGTGAAAACTCGAATACATTTTTAAGATTTATTTTTTTTAGATTACATACTAACACCAAAAGCAACTTTTATATGAAAAATGTCATTTATGTATTCAATTTTTTTTTTTTAAATTCAGTAAAAGCGATACTTTCGTATTATAACACTTCCAAAAGTTGCTGAAGAAATTCGCCAAAAATTTCTCTTCTTACTGCGGACTTTTGATTCTGATAATTTCAGGAATTTAAACGCGTCTTAATTACATATGTGTAAAATTTAATTTATATTTTATTGGTGAAGCTTTAAGAATATTAGCCAGAAACAGATGCCGAATTATTTGTGGACATTCCATGTCACGTATGAGACAGCTTTTCTACGTTGCTTTTTTAACAATGCTATTATATCTTAGAATTAAAACAACTATGCTAATATGAAAAATCTAGATTTTTTTTGTTATTTTTAATGTATAGTTTATATTTTAACAACTCATAAGTTAATAGATATAGGTGTATATGTATAAGTATCATAGGACATTTTTCTGTTTCTCATGGAATGGCCCTGAAAACGGGCAGATTACTTAGGTCTGGGGTTTAAAATGTGGAGATTTTTAAGCGTATTAAAAACGGACATATTACTTAGGCCAAGAGTAAAATTGTGGCGACTTTTAAACCTATTAAAGTGCGATTCCATATCTCGTTTGGGCAGGGCCCGCTTAACCTCTGAATGTAGGGGAAGCACAGTATCATTTTGGAGCTCCTTTTCATTTAGCCAAAAGTTTTCTAAATTTTACATACATGAAAAACTTATCAATACTACTATTATTTCTTGGATTCAGTGTTGAGTTCACATATTTTTCATTGAACAGTTTTTTTCCCTGCATATACTACAGTAGGTCTGCACGGGCCGGAATTTCCAGGCCTGGGCCCCGCTTCGCCCGAACGAATGTTATCTTGGCCCGGCCCGGTGTAAAAATGAAAAGTTTAGCCCGAGCCCATCTCGGCCTGTTTATATTTTCACAGTTCACGGCCCGACCCAGCCCGTACATAAATCAGTGAAAACAGGCCCGGCCCGATCTGGCCCGACATATAATTAGGATTCCTTTAAAGAATACAGCTTACATATTTATGGGATAATTTTACAGTATATTTTAAAATTACGATGTTTGCGCAAGACAAAACATACACAGTAGCAACTTTAATGATTACTTAGATTCTTAGACGTTTCAACATTCAAATAAGGATTCGTTAAAAGATTACTGCAGTTTAGAATAAAAGGGGAAAAAGGAGGGTTAAAACATAACTTTTAAAGCTGTATAATAAAAAGTAGATTTGTGAAAATATTTCTGTCATTTATTAAGGGTTTTCTCAAATCCAAAGGAGCTACTTTCTGATACATTTCTAAATTCATTTCTTTTCGAAAATGCGTAAAATTGGCAGGAATTCTTATTCAGAAACTATTGTAATAGAATGACGTTATCCATTTTTTGATAAAGGCAATATATCTTTGAGAAAATACTGTCAAAGTTAGTTTCGAATCCAGTTTCCCGAAGCGACGCACGGGAAAGGAGAAAAACCTGCAGCCATGTGACAAGAATCTCTTATAACTCGACAAGTAATTTATCAAAAATGGAAAACACTATTCGATTCCAAATCTCTTCCATAGTCAGGCTTGTCAATTTTAATACTTTACAGTTAAAAATTAGTCAGAAAATGCGTAAAAGTTTCACGTTGTTGAGCAGTGAATTTGAGAACCACCTTAAGGTATACTTCAAAAGATTAAGTTAACAGAAGTTCATTATCGCTATTAACATTTTCACAAAACATATCGCTTGCCCTACATATCCTGAGAACAATTAAGTTCAGTTCCGCCCCGGTTCGACAATGTAAAAAAATAAATAAAAGCCTGATCTCAGCCCGGCAAGTGTCTGCTGAAAAAAAAATGAAGCCCGAGTCAAACGCCATGTAACAGTCCGATGCCGATCTCTACACTGGACATGTTACATTTCTGTATTGATCTTGTCAAAGTAGCATCAGCTCGTGACGTACATTTATACTTATTCTCGCGAAAGTCATGTTCATTGAAAATAGGTCATATTTTATCAGTTTCGCTTAAATTTTTATATCTGGCCGTCAGGCCCGATAATTTTTTTTTTTTTATCGGCTCGACTGGCCCGTTAAATTTTTTTGCCAGCCCGGCCCGTTGAAAACATTCTCATAATTCTGTCGGCCTGGCCCGTTTGAAAATGCGCCTTCATTTCGTCGGGTCGGTACGGGCCTCGGGCCCGTGCAGACCTCTATACTACAGATATTTTAACTGCACTAGTTGTTGCATGCTCAATCACCCAGGTGTTTTCTAACCAGCACATCGGGATGCAACATGATGGATTAACATCCTATCGATCACATTGATATTTCCTGGTTAAATAAGTTTTCTGAAGTAGTAGCAGCGATGTGCTGATTTTAGGCGTTTGCGAATTTTACGTTTGCAGATTAGAGGGAGTCTACTGTGTATGCATTTTCACGCATTAGGCAAACTTTCCCTTCCAAAAACACTTAAGATGCACCATAAAAATATGAAATGGAAATTGGATGCTCATTTCACTGACATTTTAGTGCCCTCTTAAATTTTAGAGTGGAATTTCGTACTTCATGCGCCTTTTTATAATTAGGCCCTGCGTTTGGGACAGCTTTTCTTGCATATTCCTGCTTTTTTAACAATACTATTTTATACTCAAATTAAAACAACTATGCTAATATGAAAATCTAGGATTTTTTGTTATTTTTAATGTATAGTTTATATTCTAACAACGTATAAATTAATAGATATAGGTATTTATGCAAGTGTCACGCGCAGGACATTTTTTTTTCCATTTTTCATATAATGGTCCTTAAATTGTTTTAAGTACAAATAGATTAATCTTTTGTATCTGGCTGTTCGTGATAAAAATAGTTTGCAAAACAAAAGAATCATGCTCGAAAATTATTCTAAAAGCCATTTTAAAAAATTGTTAAAATGGTAGTTTTCTAACAAATTGCATTTGACAGAATATATTTCATTTGAGGTGTAACAAATTGATGCTTAGAAGTTAAAAGAAAAATTGCAGTAAACGCAAAGTTTATTGATCAGGCGTTGCCATCTTCAAAATGACGTCAGAGATCCTCAAGGATGTTTTTGTTCTATAATATACTCAGATTGGTTCGTATGTAATCTGTGAATAAAACATTTGTTTCTTTTCAGTTTAGATCTGTTATATTTATTTCTATATATTTTATAACAAACAAAAAATGTATTTGAAAAATTACATGTCGCTAGTGAAAAAGAAAAAAGTTAAACAATGGTTTAGAGTGTATTGCAGTATCTCTCCGAAAATTCGAAATCTTGTTAAACTATACAATTCCGCCTCACAAATCAGTGTTTTTCTCAAGGCCAAAATGTTAGAGACCGCAAACAGTGTTCTAAAGATCAACGAGAGTTCTTTCAAATTGTTGGGGATTGCCTGACCTTCATACTTTCATAAATGCAGACTCGTTCCTTATTGGGTGGACAAACCTTTAATTTTTGTGAACACTATTCTCTAGTCTTCATTATTGCATTCTACTTTAGCCTGCACAGATGTTTTCTGCAATTTTCATAATATTTTTGCCTTTAGTATGGGGTTCATTACCATTGAAAAATTCAACTGAAGATCCTTATAATTGGGAATCTTTCCTTACCTTTGCAAAATCGAGTACTAGTTCGGTTATCCGATCTTTTCTGCCTGTATTAATGAGAAATTTTTCAGAAGCGGGCCTTAGCAACGGCTGTGAAAATAATTTATTGAAGTTATTGCTTAGCGCTGTAAAATGGAAAACCTGGGCTGTGAAAAGTAAGTTTTTAATCCTTTATTCCCTCATGACCCGAATTTTATAAATCAGAAATTTGCTCCTCTTCAATAATTATCTTCGTTAATGTCTGAAGACATCCAAAACAATAATAATTTGATTTTCAGATAATTTTTAAATAACTTATTTAATAAATCGGTAGTTTTTGTAAAATATTTAAAAGAATTAGATTAATTAATAAAAATACTGTTTTGGAAACATGACAATTCTTACAAGAACGATGTAAATAAATGTATCGTGATCCTGTCTGTAACTGAGAAGTCTTTTGTAGTTGCAAATTTTTCGTAAAACATTTTTAATGACAAAAGCTTAATCCATGTATATGGCTGAGAAAATAACCACATTAAAAAATAGTTAACTTCGACTGTTTCGCCGTGCTTACTGAATGTGATCCACCAAAGTATTTTGTATTAAAAGTACCATATACTTTTATTAGTAAACGAATTAAATAAATTTTATACTGCATTTTCTTTAATGGGACTTAAAAATCACGTCGAGGCATAAAGAGTTAAAATAAGTTTTTTTAATGCTACTTGCTATGTACATTATTTAGCTAAGCACATAACTGAATTATTATAATCGCCTTAAATTTTTAAGTAAATAAAATTTTATTTTCGAAAATTAAATGTTTAAATTTATTATGCATGCATGTGAATGTATATAGAAAATTTTGTGGGTTTAGTACTTTTTAAAAGTTAATCAAACATTTATTTTAGTGTATATAAATTATAGTACACTTACATAAAAAATACCGATTATACTAAATTTTATATTTTTAAATGATAAATATGAGATTTTTAATTTATATTTTTGTGGATAAGAGATCGTATGAATTTTAACGTATTTGATTTTTCTTAAATGCATTCTCTTCAATTTACGAAGATCAAAAACTTAAAATTAGCATTTTTTATTCATAAAAGAAAAAAGTGTTTTGAAAATTATATAAAGAAAATTATTTAATTTCATTTTGTGACTTCAAAATTTTTTAAATTTTTTTTCATTTTTTAAAGACAGAGCTTAAAAAATAAACAGAATTTGTCTCTTAACTTGAACATACTCTCATATTAAATGCATGTTAATATTAAGATTTTATGAGAAAACAAGAAACTTGTATCAATGAAGTTCTGATATGCTCTCTCTCAGTACTTTCTATAGTATTTTTACCTTTTCATAATATTTTCTACCCTATTTGCCCTTAGCGCGCGGTTGCATTACCTTTTAAAGTTAATTGAAGATGGCTCTTTCCTGACATTTCGAAAATGATACACTTGTTCGGTTATCCGATCTTTTCTGTTCTAATTGCAATTATTTTAGAAGCAGGTCTTAGCTTTTATGGCTGTGAAAATAATTTATTGAAGTCATCGTTTAATACTGTAAAATGGAAAACTTGGGCTGTGAAAAAGTGAATTTGAAAATTAGTAGCAAAATATCATTTTTTATTCATTAGTAGTTATAAATACTGTATTTAGCAAAACAATTTTCCCGTTTGAAAATGGTCATCTTTTTATAAATCTACCTATGTTGGTCATTTGAATTCATTTCATAAATTCAATAGTTATTTTTTTTATTATCATTGTTAAGTGTTTTTATCTGCAAGAGTTCTTTTAAAGATTAAAAAGCTGTATTTAATTTCCATAACTTTAAGGTAACTTAAAATTGATTTTTAACATTAAGAAAAATGTTTATCAGAAGGAAGTGTATATTTTCAATCCAGTCTTAAGTTTTCTAATGTTTCTGAAATACAAAAGCAATTTAAAATGATTAAAAATTAATTTTAATATTTTTAATAACATTTAGGTAATTTCAAAAGATTAAATTTTAAAATATAAACGTCTAAACCAGCCATACTCAACCTGCGGGTCGCATGTGGCCCGGCGACCTTTTATGTGCGGCCCGAGGCGCATAATCACTAACCCATATTTATAGAGTTAATTTAGATGCGCATGTAAAAGTATTTAAAATCTTCAGTGTGGTTTTATACATTTTCATGGGAAGATAAAATCTGCACTGATATTTAATATTAACATAAAAGTACATTAGAAGCTGTTTTTTTTTTGTCAAAACTTATTTTTGCATGTGTATAGTACAGGTAAAATAAGCTGAAAATCAAGTAAAATACGACAAGTGATGGCCATTCACGAAAATATGGGAAGAAATTCATTTTGGCTTTAGAAATGAAGACCCGTAGTGTCTCCAAAAAATAAACTTGTTTTCCCATGTTTGCTTTTTTTTTGGAGGAGGGGGGGGGGGCAAAAGGGAAGGAATTTTAATTCAGGGAGGGCAGAAGAAATATCTATAGATATTTTTTAAGTAAGACAATTGTGATATCGTGTATTACGTATTTTTTTTAATTCTGAATCGAATGACACCATGTGCAAGTCGATACGATTATTTTTTACGAAGTTACGGCAGGTTTTATGAATACAAAGTCGAAAGTTACACTTCAGTGCTGGTAAAATAAATTTTTAGAGCAACAAATGATGGCCATTCAATAAAATTTGGAAAGAACTTTGTTTTTTACTAGAAATGAAGATAAGTAGATTCCCCAAAAATTAGTTGTTTTACCGTGTTTGTCTTTTTTGGAGAAGGGAGGAAATTTAACTCATGTGGTTAGAACTCAACCTTTTTTTAAAGAGGTCAAGTGGGGTATCGTTTATTATGTATTTTTTTTTAATTCTGAATCGAATTCCATATGAAAGCCTATACGATCAGGTTTTATCACTGTTAAAGTCGAAAATTATACTTTATTATTGAGCACAGCTTCTTTTATATTTGGCGGCTCATCGAGTCTTCATTCTAGTGCAAAAGCGAAGTTCTTCCTAGATTTTCGTGAATGTCCATCATTTGTTACTCTAAAAATCTCTTACCTGCACTGGTATAATTTTCAACATGCATAAAACTTGCCGTAACTTAGTAACAAATGATCGTATCGACATGCGGATGGTGTCATTGAATTCAGAACTAAAAAATACATAATAAACAATACGCTAATTGTCCTATTTCTTTTTTCTCCTTTCCCTGAGTTGCAATTCTCCCATTTTTTGCCCCCACCCCACAAAAATATGGTTAAACAACTTTATTTTATGGACATTTTTCGGATCTTCATTTCTAGTGACAAAACGAAGTTCGTTCCACATTTTGGTGAATAGCCATCAGTTGTCTCTGAAAAATCCTAATTTACTTGTACTAGTAGTCCTATTTGTCTTAGTGATGTGTAATTTTCTTAATCTTCATCATTAATCAAACGACATTCCAAATTAAGTTTGCACGATATATTTCTATAATTATTCTTCTTTCATTGAGCAAAAGATTAATTTATTAAAGAAAATCTGCTTTTTTTTAAAAAAACTTTGAAATTCTGCATGGTTATGTTATTACGTTTTATACTTATTAGGTGGCTAATTTTGGTTTTCAGGGTTGAACTTTTGTCATGACAAAATTGGCACCGAAAACATTGTATAGCACTAGTGCCAGCCAGCAAACTTCGTGGCATATTTCTACAGCATTTATAATAGAAATCTACTGTTAAATTTATTATTTGGAAAGAATGGTGTTAAATATTTTGGTAATATTTCTTCAGTGACAAACGTTCAACCTTACTGAAAATAGTAACTTTGTCATATTGCATTGTTATACTAATGTCATTTTAATTACTTTTTTTTACCTTTTTATAAGTGTGTTGCGGCCCGCCTAAAGTTAGAAGCTAACGTTTGCGGCCCGCGATAAAGTATGGCTGGTCTAAACAATTAGCCTGTGCCCGTGAACAATGGTAATGCTTTGCACGATGTGGTCTTTCCATTCTGTCTATATTATAAAGGACAAAAGCATCTGTGCATAAACGCTGACGTCATTGTTAATTAAAGCGTTCAAAAAGGATGTTATTTTAACAACCCAGCTTTCAGAATATAGTGCGGACGCCAATTATGAATTTATGAACTTAAAATGTACATAAAGAAGTCAATTAACCTCTTAAAACACAAATAATTTACTGGTAAAGCTTTTTACCTTCTTCCATAAAAATATTCAAAACATACAATTTCTAATTCACGTTACATGATATATAAAAGGTATCACGAGAATAAAGATGAGAGGATAATAAAAAAATAAACATGGACAATAGATTTAACATCCTCCTACCTTTTGATTATATATTATAATCAAAACTTCACATTAAATAAATACAGCATTTACATCAACATCATAAATTGAGTCTTTCTGGAATCTTTATCATTCTACCAGATCTCGTCTTTTTAATTTGTGACTTGTTTTTTGGAGGCTCAACCTGATTTTCATTCAAAGATGGTCTAGGAAAAATGTTTTCGGTAAAATCCACTGATGACACTTCCAGAGGGTAAATTTTTTGAATAGGCCGAATCATCTGCGAATGAGACGTTTGTAACTTCAAAAGACGAACTTTTCCATCTTTGCTCCGAATGAGCTCTGTAACTCGTCCTAATGGCCAACTGATCCTTTTCTTGTTATCTGTTCCCACCAAGACTATATCTCCTATAGCAATTGAACGTTGCAATCGTCTCCCATTTGATCGTTGGATAAGGAGACCCAAATATTCTGATCTTAATAGATTTCTCAGTTCTTTTTGCAGTTCTTGCCTATATTTAAGTCTTCTAGTGCGAGAACATTCCTCAAGCGCATCAACGTCTGGTAAACCACATTTATGAATATCTTTCAGAAACATGTCCGATGATATGGGTTTGATGGACTCTTTCTCAGACATGTAAGTTAGTGGTCGCGAATTTATGCTTTCGCAGTCAGCTAATACAGTTAGTTATTTCTTCATAATTCAAACAGGCTTCTCCTAAGACTCTTTTTAATAGATCTTTCATCAATATGATGAGCCTCTCCCACCATCCGCCCCACCAAGCAACAGTCGGAGGGTTGAATTTCCATTTAATAGAATTTATTGCCCCATACTTCTGTATGCGATTCCAATTTAATCTTTTTTAAAAATTGGATGCACCAACAAAATTGGAACCGTTGTCGCGATATATAACAGAACATCTTCCTCTACGAGATACAAATATTCGCAAAGCCATTAAAAATGTCTCTGTAGAAGCTGAAGTCACAAGCTCCAAATGCACAGCTCTGTAGATGGCACATGTGAGATAACCCAACTCTTCTGTTTATTTTTAAGAAAGAGAGCCAGCCAGATCAATGCCGATAATCTGAAATACTGCTGCATCTTTCATTCGATTTTCTGGCAGGGAAACTGGAGAAGATTCTAAATTCTTCGAATTAAATCTTTTACAAATGGTACATTTTGATAGAACAGAGCTCACAATTCTCCTTCCATTCAAAATCCAGTATTTTTCTCTAAGCAAATTTAGAAGAATCTGAGGACCTGCATGACATTTTTTCGGTGGTAATGTAAAATTAATCGTTTGATAACTTCATGGTTTGAAGGAACAACCATAGGTGTGAGGAAATCCATATTGCCTTGTCTATACGTAATCTTAGTCTTTACACGTATTATGTCTTGTTCATCCTTGAACGTCTCCAGAGTTTTCAATCTCCCCTCACTTTCATGGGAAAAACACTCCTTTTGTATCATCCGAATTATCTGCGTTTCTGCTGTCTTAAATTCAAGGTTTGTCAATTCTCCTTTGATCTGTTCCTTTTGGATTAGAATTATATCTGAAACGAAGTATCCAACCAACAAGACGTACAATTTTCTCATAACTGGAAAAATACTGGTAGTACCAGTTTTTCTCTGGACTTTCATCAACATTTACCAGTAATTTTGTAGACTTCAATTTTTCTTTTTTAATTTCTTCTTCGTTTATGTCTTGGCACTTGAAATCCATATACTTATAATATTCTTTAGGATCTTTAAGCCAAGATGGACCCTCCCACCATTTGAGATATACCAGCTGGTTTGCTTTACAACCTCCAGATCTGCTGGATTCATCTCACCAGATATATATTTCCATAAAACAGGATCAGTCAAATATCTTATTTCTTGAACTCTGTTTCTAACAAAAACAGACAAGTTTTCTTTCCTGGATATCCAAGCAAGCACTATCGTGGAATCGCTCCAAAAATATCTTTCCATATCTTCCCAGCCCATAGCGTCAGTTACTGATTTAGCCAATCTAGCACCAATCAAAGCAGCTAAAAGTTCCATTCTAGGTATAGTTCCACATTTTAAAGGACCTATGCGGGATTTCGCAGCAAGAAGGAATGACTCTACAGAATCTTTAGTTGCTATCCTCAAATATAACAGCAGCATAACCATACTGACTTGCATCACAAAATGTGTGAAGAGTACAACCTTCTAAATTATGTGTGGTGAACTGAATGTATCTAGAAATCTGAATTTCTTGCAAAATATATTTCACGAAACCATTCAATAAATTCATTTTTAGGGTTCCGTACTTAAAAAGTAAAAACAGAACCATTATAAGATCACTCCTGTGTCTGTCCGTCTGTCTGTCACAGGCATTTTACTCGTAAACTATGGAATGTGGAAATCTCAAATTCGAGGAAGTAATAGACTATTGACCCACATATTTTCAGATCATTAAACATTCATAAATATATTTAGTAAAAATGTATAGGGGCTAATTAAGCTACTTGAAAAAAAAACTTTTTTCTTTTTATATCGTGGGGTATCGTGTGAAAGCTTTCGTAACGCTGAACTCAAAAATACATTCCTTTTAATTTTAGATATTATATTTTCAAAGATATCGTCCAAAACGCAGCGCAAAAATGTCCCCCCCCCCATCTAATTCCGAATCTACTGAAACTAAAATTATGAAAATTAGAGGTAGTAGACGCTAACTTAAATCTTGGAGGAAAATATAGCGATTACCCTAAATCATAGTTTTTGAGAATCTCACTTTTCTGTTACACACAAATTTCGATTTACGGGCATTCAGCAAAATTGTTGAGCAGTGCTGAAGGTGCCTATCGTAGCAGAAGTATAAAAGCATTGTTGATAATGATATTTGAAAAAAATTGTCAGTAATTAGCCGAGATATTAATCCTTAAAGATACGGATACTTTGGACATACATAATGACAGGGGCGGCATAATCTATGCCTAGTTAAAAACTTTTAATGATATATAAGTGTAATGTAATGTACAGTAGTAGTAAAAAAGCAATAAACGTCAAAATGTTAAACAGAATAATTTAAGGCGTCTCGGGACTCTTAAAATTGAAAAAAAAAGACCATTTGCAACATTTAATGTCTTAAAATGCATATGATTTAAAAACACAATTTTTATTGTGATGAAAGATATAAATATGTTCTTTCATTTCATGTATTTAAAAATTTGCAAGATGCAGATTTAGTATTTATAGGGGGCTCGAAACTGTTGGACATTTGTCGAGCAGAAAATTGGCATAAGATCTTACGCGCAGGATTACAAAATAAATATTGCAACTAGAATGAAATTTTTGGTGCCTACTTATACTTTAGATTGTAATAATTACCCTGAACAATACATTTGTATTTAAAACTTTTTTACATTTTTAATGCAAAGTTGTAGTTAGCTAATACAAAATTCTGAAAACTTCAACAGAATAATGACCTAAAAAAATATTTTTTTGAACAATAAAAAGTAAATTTTAGGTTTAACATGAAATATGTTTCGTAAATTTCATGAAAAAATATTCAGAAGTTTTTGAGGTATTCTGAGCGTTATGCCCAAAAACTTGTTTTGCAGAAAAATGACTTCAAAGTTTCGGAAACGCCGCTTCAGCTAGTGAGCGGGTATAATTCTAAAAGCCATAACTTCTGTCCTAATGGTAATTTCAAGGAAACAATTATATAAAAATGTTCAGTAAAGATAGGAGTTTAACATTTAATAAAATTTAATTTTCAAATATTTTGAAGAGTCCTGAGACCACTTAATTAGAATGAATCGCATAAATACTATGGGATTCGCGACTAGTTTGCATTGAGTGCATCTCTCAATGCGTCTCAAGTGGCTTTAAAAGTTAATTAAAAACCTATCTGGAAAAACGCGGCACGGACCAAGGCGTCCTTGAAACTTTGCGACCTCCTTTTGAAGCGCGCTTAGCACAATGCCAAATTTGAACTTTGAACAAAGATTTTGTCTTAGCTACATTGTAGAAAGAAAAGTTATTACTACGCTGAATTTTGTTTTATGAAATGCCAAATGAAGTTTAAATATGCACTGCTTTTATTGTCAGTGTCGAATTAAGCTCATCATAAACAGATTAGGATAATATTAAAAAATGAGTTGCACAAAATAGTTATATTCGATATTATTTAGGTTCCATATCTCTTTGAACTTTCATGGTACTAGTATATACAGTTATACCCAACACTGCGTTGTATAGTTTTTTACAAAGTCTTCTTTTAACAGCAATTACAAATTCATATATTTATTCTACGGAACCCTCTGTGCGCGAGTAATACTCGCACTTGACTGTTTATTTTAAAATTCTATTCAAGCTGTTTAAAGAATAAAAAACATGAATAAAGAATAAAAAACTCATTTTTGTTTAATTCTAACTTCTACACATTTTCCCGACATTCATCCTGTAATCCGAAAATTTTCGTAATCTGGTATGCTTCAAATCCCGACGTGCCAGATTAGAGGATGTTTAGTGTGTATAGTATTCAATCGATACCTTATGAATTTCTTTCATTCTTGTAAATTACAAAAATGCTTCCTTAAACACAATTATTTTTTACTGATGCTTTATTACAATACAGATGAAGTATGATTTTATTCTCTGCATTTTGAAATATTTTTTGTAAGTTCAATAGTTTCAAGCTTATGACATCTCCTGCGACTGATATTATTATTAATATATATATTTTTTGGAATTTTTTTCTCAATGTTTATTTAAATAGAAGTCTTTAATCATATTAACATTTAAATTGCAGTCATACAATATTGAAAATTACTAAAATGCATCTCATTGTTTTGTACTAAAAGGTGTTATTTATGGCAAAAATATAGATAAAAAATAGTTGTTAATCGTCAAAAGTTTTTATCGGTGCCAATGTCAATCGACTTTTAATCTGTAATTTAATATGTGTTTAATACATAACATTTTTTTTAAATGGCAAATCTAATTAAGATGGAAAAAACCACCCCAGTTATTTAGTTTTCAAATATTAAAGATTAACTGTCAGGTTGAAAGGATTTAGCGATCAAAGGTATTTACACTGGCAGTTTTATATCACACACATTCAGTTCCCACTGTACATTTTCAACTTCTATTAATGTAAGAGACATTTATACTACATAATAGACATTTATACTATATGATATTCTATATTCTCTCTATATATATGTGAAATTATCTTCACTATGGCAACTATATAATTTTAAAAATGTACAGTTACAATATAGAAAGGAACAAGAAAGAAAAAAATGACAGTAGGCCTTTAATATGGAACCAATTCAACACTACGAGAATATCGAAAAACAAGAAAAAAAATTATGCGCCGCGCATAGATTAGGAAACTTTCCAACACATTCGGAATAATGATACAAAACTGCGCCGTTTAATATGTTAAAATATTATGTCTAATTCAATCATATGGAAACGCATAACACATTTGAAAACCCATTTTCAGATATTTCCATCTACAATCGGGAAATTATCCGAATTCTTTGATCAGCACTGTATATATTATATTGCCCTATTGTACAGTAATCCTCTTGTAGTGAAATTCAGTGATTTATATCGATTTCAATACATTTGAAATAGCGTGGTGTCATTAAAATACACTGCAAACGATTGTTCTCCATTGACTAAAATCTAACGGTATTCTTTGAGTGCCCATGTAAATGAACTATTAATCCCACACACTTCATATACAATACCAAACATGCCACGGAGACCCTAAATAACGTTTATAAATTGCATGAAAATCAGAGTATATTTACGGGAGTTACAGCGTGGGCAGACGGCCAAACGGACAGACAGACAAACTGAATGCATAAACACTTATCAACTTTGTTGGAAAGTGTTACAAATTCATACACAATAAACAACCTAAATATCACATAACGCAGTAAAAAGACTGTTTTATTAATTGCTGTCCAAAAACAGCAATATAGCGATTTCCTTCATTAGAATTATTTTGTTCAAATTCCTTCGTGTAATCGTGTTAATATACAGAATTAGCAACATACCACGTAAAACTCTATAAGATAAAATGTTTGAAAATGCATATCACGGCTGAAAAAGCACTTTCACTAATTACAGAAACAGTGCACTTTTGTGATGTATGAGAATTTCCCTATGACTGAACAAGTGCAGCATCTTTTAAATATTCCAAAAACATGTCTCTCCATTGTCATAATGCATTGTAATTCTTTTGCGCATCCCTGTAAACTAATTATAGATACTACTTAACTGACTCTATACCAAGGGCGGCGCTGGGGGGTCCGGGGGTGCATATGCGCCCCCGTCGGGCATACCTGGCCCACCCGTCGGGATCAAATTTAATCGTCGTCGCGGAAATTTTTTTGACTTTAGTATAGAGTCCTGCTTCGGGTCGGGTAAACCAATTTTTCCTGCACACGACCCGAGTCATGTCGAGTCTGGTGCAGGTTAGTTTTTTAAAGAAGATCTTAGGTTAGTTTGTAGAAAACCTGACCCACAGATAAGCTTGCCGCTGATTTTTTAAGAGCTTAATCTAAATTAAAATTTTATTCCTTAGTCTGAGACCAGAAAATTTAAGAATTTAACCATATGTCGATTAAAGTCTATCGTCACAACGGCCGGATGTTTCCGAAAAACTTATACATTTTGTCTAAACTCATGCGCACTCCTGTTCAATGTTTATTTAATTGACCGCAAACTTGGACACCTAAAAGAAATACAATTTCAGGAAGAGACAGGACGTGGAAATTCATCTGCTCACTTCGATCTTCTTATTAAAAAGCGTAGGGTGTTTTTTTTTTTTATAAATGAATGAGTAAAGAGTTTTGTATAATTATTCAAATTAACTTAGTATCAAACTAAAAATTCCTTCTTTGTTCATTAATTTCAATATACAGTAGAATCTCGTTTTATAATAATATAGATATTAATCTCTATTTAATATATAGAAGAGAAATGGAAGTTGTAAATGAGAAAATAATTATATACATAGATAACTTCATTGTAAACTGCGGGAAGATGTATATATAGCAACAACTGAAATCTTGCATCGGGTCAGATAACCCGATTTTACCCGAAAGTGTTGACCATTGGCTCTAAAATGTTGCTGCGGATCGTGTTGATTAGTGTTTCCATTTTCGGGTCATCTCAAATTAGTTTTTTTTTTTTCTTGGGAGTCTATTCCAGTTCGCCAAATTTTTCCAAGTAAAAGTCCAGATTGTTTCAAATTATAAAAAAATACTTGTATATGAATGAGTGTTCATTCACATATTCATATGCATTCATTTTTCGAAATATAAAATTGATTTTAGAGATGTGATTGCAGACTATTTTCCTGAATTGTTTTAAATTATGGATTGATTTTTTTTTTTTCATTTCATGCTTAGGATCAAGTTGCAGGTTCGACAAAAAATATTTTGTTTATTTCGGGTCGGGCATAACTCGAACCGTGCGGTGTTGTAATTAACAATCCGTGTTTAGGGTCGTAAGGTTCGTATTTAGGAATTTAAAAAATTCGTGTAAATCAGAATACCGACTTTACTTGATAATTTAAACTTGATTGTATTAGACTGAAAGATTTTAATTAACTTTAAAAGTTCGGCTCTATGTAAAAGCTAAAAGTTCGCCCCGAGCCTGGCCCGGCAAACAGTTAAAATCTTGGCCCGAGTCTGACCCAGCCCGACAGAATTTCTACAAAACGTGTTTTTACTTTGATTTTGTTAAAAGGAGTTCTGACCAAAAATACTTATTTTAGCTTTTTTTTTTCATGTTTATAATCCTCATTTTTAAAGATGCGCAAAAGTTTGCGATATACATTTTTTAAATGAATCTTTATTTGTATGTAAATGTTTCAGCTATTATTAATCTCGTTAATCAAATTTTGTATTGAAGACTTAAAATCTGAAAAATGCTATACTGTAAAATCTTCTAAGGCGGAATCGTCTCGGAAAGAAAAAAAATGCGTTATAAACAAGTCCCTTTCTTAGCAAGTGTAAATGTATATTCTTTTCTCATGTATTAGTAATATTAATTTTGCATGGATCAATGAATTTTTGGTATAAGACATGATTCCGTGATAGGCTGGTTTTTTTTCATACGTTTTATTGTATTTTAATGTTATTACCTAGAAATCTACTTTTATTTAAAACGAATAAATTTTAATGTTTAATTGTAGAATGTCGATTTAAAAATATATCTATTTTTTGCAAAAATTTTTGGGTCGGGCCAAATTTTACTGATTTTTGCACGGACCAGGCTATGCCGAGACAATGATTTTCATACAGGCTGGATCGAGATCGGGACTGAAAATATCGGCTTATGAAGACCTAGGAAGAATGAAACCTGTCCCGTCTCGGTACGGAAAAAAGAAATTATGCCTGGCCCGATCCTTCAGAAAAAAGTAAGGCCCGAGCCCAACCTGGAAAAAGTAGTTACTCGGCCCGGGTGCCATGAATGAAAATAGGCCCGGCCGTGCAGACCTCTAAAACTTTGGCTGTTTCAAAATAAGCATAAATTAAGATTTTTTTTTTTTTTTTGTACATCAACAAGATTTTGTTTTATGCTTGATCTGATATTAAAATAATGAACTTTTACCTTCTAAGCTATTTTACAAGTTTTCCTTTAGCTTACATTTTTCTTGAATTTTGTTTTTCAGTTTTAGTCTGAGATTTAAATTCTGTATCTTATCAGAAGTTAGAGGACCACGCTGGCTGATTTCGATCAATATACACTCTACAAAAAAATACGTGAGTTGCAGGTGTTTCTTAAATTGCTTTTATTATTATTAATATTGAAACACGAAAATTCCTGTTTTGATTTGCCCATTTCCCCCCAAAATACAGAAAATTCATTAATCTAACGTAAAAATTACCTGAAATTGCATTTTCCCTCAAATCACAGGGGTGTTCCCGTAACTGTGTTGCATGTTACTTTTTTGTGTTAGAAACTGATTTTTTACGTGTCTCTTTTGCTCCAAAACAGAAAAAGTTCGCGAACTGAAGCTCAATTTTTTTCAAATAATAGAATCTTGTCTGTGCTTTTTACGTATGACGAAATGTTTTCTTGAAAGTGCACGTAATAAATACGTAGTGTACTTTTTCAAAAACGACTGAAATGCAAAATAACGAAACAAATAAAACGCGGTATTTATAAAGTGAGCATTATTGTCATAAAATTACTGTTAATTATTTAAAAAACTCTAGTTCGACTAATTAATTTCACACTATTCCTTTACGGATAAAGTATAATTCATACATTCAATACGAAGAAAGGAAGCTATTTAATACAGCAACCTGCTAAGATGGAACGACAAAGAATCGGGAGAACTTTCCAATTTAGACATGTTTTAATCTTAGAAAATACATTGTTCCATTCTAATTTCATAGTACTGTTTTAGCGATATCGCGAAAATTTTCAATTGAAAACATTATTCCATTACATTGGTTCCGTTTTAACAGGTTTTATTATAGTGTTTAGGATGTCCCCGATTTTCAAGCGCCTCTCCCATTTATTTACTCTCTCTGTCCCGCTTTTTTGCGATACTAGATCTGACAACACTACTTACGAGCCAAGTTCAAGTTAGCCAGTGTTGTAGTCGTAAAAAAAGCAGAGTATACGGTATAGGCAGAGGCTATACGCTGACATCATGAACGTTCATAGCTAGGATATGCGCTAATGCTTTATTTGAGACACAGAGGGAATACGGAGCTTCTTAAAAAAAAAAACCGCTTTAAATGTCTATTTTCTACATAAAAGACAGAATTCATATTAGAGATATGATTTCAGACTATTTTTTCATAACTGTATTACGTTATATATCTTTTTGTGTCGAGTCGGGTTCGGGATGAAGTGTCTCTTTTTCGGTTCAATAGAAAATTTGTTGTCGGGTTCAGTTCGGATTTTGGGTCAACGAAAATTTTTTGGTAGGTTTCGGATTGACTTTATGTTGAATGTTTGGGTCCGGTATAACACAACCCGCGCAGGAGTCTATTTCAGATGAAAAACTACACGTATTTGAATATGAATTACTTCTTACATGTTTATTTTTCTACATAAAAGGTAATATTAATATTGGAGATATGATTACAGACTATTTTTCTATAATTGCATTATATTTTGGATCAATTTTCTGATTCCGGGTTTCAGATTGGGTTTGGAATTATTTTGGGTACGATCGGGTTGCGGGTGGACGGAATACTTTTGATTGGGTTCGGTTCGGGTTGCAGCTTAGTTTTAAATAAAATTTGCCGGATTGCAAGTTTTATTTGTTACCCGGGACGGACCCTAGTTAGGTGTAACGTTTAACTGCTAGTTTTCACGATGACACTTTCACTAACAAATTTAAATAATTATAAATTAAAATAATTTTTGATCACTTCATGCGTTTTCGATAGAGATTTGTCCGCTGATTTTTTTCAGTTACGTCCGACATTAAAATACATGATCAACCCGGCCTGAACACGAACCGCGTTTCGAAAAAAATTTACCACCTTACCTGATGTGGGACTCTTGTTTCTAGACCTTTGCATTTTCTTAAGGTGTAGGTGGTCCGCAGTGGTTCAACTCATAACCAGAGAACTGTTCCATACTTTATCGCTCACGCACTGCTGTGTATGTGCCATATACGTGCAAGTAAAATCTGTAATATTGAATGACCTTTTATTGGGACGTTTCTGGGTGGAAGATGAAGAAGATTACGAAGCAGTTTACCTTTCGGGTAATACTCGAAAGTGTGGAAACTTTCTCTTGCGGATTCGTCCGCCTATAAGAATTAGGTGACTAGTGAGGTGCTTCAAAAATAACTTTAAGAGCTTTTTTTCACTTTATTTATCTACAATATTCTTTGACAGGCTTCGAAATTTATATTTCGAATAAAAACTTTTGTCCCTCTGCAATTCATCTCTAATTTAAATCGCACTGTGAGTGTTAGAGATCTGCGCGTTTCGGGATATGCCAAAACGCGAACATTTTGTTTTTCTCGTGATTAACCAACGTATTCCATCTGTTAATTAAAAAACGGAAAAAGGGAAACAAAGAAATGTTTTATTGTTCATTTACTCCACTAATAAAGGAGAAAAGTTACCACGACATTACCGTGCGGAAAAAAATTCTGAAGTCCAGTGAATACAGTCTGAATCTACAGAAAAATTTTAAGACTGGGATGTATCCCGGGAAGAATGAAGTTCAGGCCCGGACCAACTTTTCAAAAGCTAAAATTTAGCCCAAGCCCATGCCGAGTTTTCAAATAAAATTAAGCCTGGCCCGAGTTTAATGAAATTTTTACCGATCTCTGGCTTCGGGACCAGTGTTGATTTCAGGGGGTGGCCCGGGGAGGGGGGGGGGGTCGGGGACATTCCCCCTCAGAGCAATGAGATGTCCCGTAATATGTTGAAAAGTGGAGAAAATGTTTATTATAATTAAAGGTATCAGCATCAATAACTGAGAGCTCTGTCTTTCTAGCACGAATAAAGCGTAAGTACCAATTTTTTAAATACATTACGAGTTAATTTAAAATACTGAATAGATTTCCACGAGTGTAATAAAGATCCTATTTATTAATAATAACGAAATATAGTGTTCTTCCATTTAAAAAATGCTCACTTAAGACCTACGCCAGTCGTAAGAATACACTCTGAAACTAATTTTATTCCAATTGCAGCATTTCTTGTAATTTCTCATTTTCATATAAATAATTTTAGAAGTTATTTTGTTTAGGATATTTATTGTCAATGTCTTACTCGGTATCGATTTTTCTCGTTTTTGGTTGAAGATTGGTTTTAAGGGGATACTTTCAATTTTGAAACCAATTCTAAAATTAAACGTGTTCTACATACATACATTCGATACGAAGATATCCGGTTAAACATCCGACTCGAATATCCTGTGAATAAAATCCTTTAATGATATTGAAATGGAAACGGGAAATTTAGAAAGTACTCTCATCAGTTTTACATTAACCCGTTAGTATCCTTTCACGACTAGTGAAGGCTTTTAAACGCCCATATCTCTGGACAGATAAAAAATAAATCTTATGTTTGAAATTTTTTTAACAATCTAGGTAATGTTCAATAATTTTGGAGCAAGCTGCAAGTAATCTTGGAAGTTAGGTAGTTATTTTGGGGTACTTAACCAAGACTGGGTTAACTATCCAAAATTTGGTATTTTCATATTTAGCGGTAAAATATCATAATCTTGACATAATTCTTGAAATCATAGGTTAGGAAGATTAAAATAAGATAGCAATTTTCAATTAATTTAATGAAAATAACTGTCCAATTGTGTGCCTTTGCAAATATTTTCCATGTACTATGTTCTGATATTTTAAGATGCCAGACAGTTTAAAAATTTTTACAAATGTAATTGATATAGTGAAGACCATCCAACAAAGAAACTGTTTACAAGCTATGTTCAGTCGAATTAGAGATAAAAAAGAAAAACAATTAATTCTTGAAATTATCAGGAAAAATTAATGGCGAAGTTATTTTCTCTATGCATTAAATCCTTAACACTCAAGCTATTTTTAAGTTTGTTTTTAATCGAGATTTTTGTTTTTAAAATTTTTTAACATAAAAAAAAAATCTTGATCTTCTAAATATTTGTTTATCAATTTATTATGAAATATATTTTTTTAAAGAGTGAACTTGCTTCCCAGTTATACTTAAATTATATGTCTCTGTCTCTCTGAAAGTTATTTAAATAGTTTCAATGTGATGAAGACCGTATGCCTGAAAACGGACATTAATATCAGATGTATTTTCCATGCAAATTTTGTACTTGGAGAAATACCGAAAAGGTGAGATTAAAAAATATTATTTGAAAAAAAGAGAAGTATTTTTTTTTATAGTTGACATTTTATTAAACTTTATAAATAATAATAATGTATATTTATACAAATGACTAACTAAAAGAGAAAGAAATTAATTGATGATTTAAAATAAGTTTTAAATGCCTCTTTTTTCATTGAGGCTAAAATACTCAGTTATACTACGCTATATGGCCAAAGGTGACCGGTCACTTGCGATTTTAGACATTTTGTTAAATATCTAGAAAAATACATGAGAAATTAACCTGAAACTGCAGGTGTTTAAACCGTATAGTATAGGTCATATATTTCCGCGAAGATTTTTCCCGAAACTCCATAGGGGACCGTCAACAAATTGAAAAAGTACGAATATCTTTTGGATAACCCTGTAAAAATTAATGTAACAAAAGCGTTCAAACTCGAGATTATTAATAAGTGGCTTATTGTAATATACTGTGTTCATTTTTTTGAGGATAGCATGCATACCAGTAGAGAAATTAAGGTTTTTATAAAAACAGTCCTAAATTTCGTGAAGTTTTTTGCTTATAATATGCAGAGTTCTTAATATTAAAAAAAGTTCTTTTCAAAAAATATGACAAACAATATTGTACATAATACTTTGCAATAATAATTTAAAAATAATAAAAATTGGATGAAAAATAAGCAGGTTTACTAAAAAATGTTTCACTGCGCATGCGCGAATGCAATCGAAATATAATGTGCATAATGTATTAGCTAAGTATGTAGAGCAACTTTTGTGAAAGTCTCAAAATCATAACTTGAAAATTCTGAAAATAATCCTCGATAGAATAAGCTCGAAATCCGTTGTTCCCAAAAACAAGCAAAAAGATCAGGGGTTGTATTCAAATATAGTAGTACGTGCAATATTGTGCACGCTAACTTGGCACTAATCAACAGATATTTGATACAACCCCTGATCTTTTCGTTTGTTTTTGAGAACAACGGATTTCGAGCTTATTCTATCGACGATTATTTTCAGAATTTTCAAGCTATGATTTTGAGACTTTCATAAAAGTTGCTCTATATACTTAGCTAATACATTATGCACATTATATTTTGATTGCATTCGCGCATGCGCAATGAAACATTTCTTAGTAAACCTGCTCATTTTTCATCCAATTTTTATTATTTTTAAATTATTATTGCAAAGTATTGTGTACAATATTGTTTGTCATATTTTCTGAAAAGAACTTTTTTTATATTAAGAACTCTGCAAATTATAAGCAAAAAACTTGGCAAAATTTGGGGCTGTTTTTATAAAAACCTTAATTTCTCTACGAGTATACATGCTATACTCAAAATAATGAACACAGTATATTAGAATAAGCCACCTATTAATAATCTCGTGTTTAAACGCTTTTGCTACATTAGTTTTTACATGGTTATCCAGAAGATATTCGTTCTTTTTCAATTTGTTGACAGTCCCCTATGGGGTTTCAGGAAAAAAATCTTCGTGGAAATATGACCTATACTAGATTGTTTACACACCTGCAGTTTCAGGTTAATTCCTCATGTATTTGTCTAGATATTTATTTATTTATTGCCTAAGTGGGACAGAATCACCAGACCTCAAGGGTCCGATGTAGACTCTATTTGCCCCACCCGGAGTGCTCCCCGACACGCGGGGATTCGTTAACAACAACAACAACAAAAAAAATAATAATATGTACAATACAAGCTCCTCCCGCCGGAGCACAGGCTGCTCCCTCGCGACAAGGGGCGGGTGAGCAGAATGGGTGAGCGTGGAGTGTGCTGGATCACACAAAAAGTCCAGTTAATTGTGGAGGAGTAGCCACAAGGTTGTGGGTAAGTTGCAGCACCATGCAGGTCTATGAGGTGAGGTTTGTTAGTTCCATTTGAAATTTATAAATTCTATTTAATTTGCCTATAAGAAGGGGTCTTGTTAGAATATTGGAAAGCCAATTTTTGGGAAGGATGCGGGGGCGTTTAATATGCCAGGCTTGGGTAAGTGTGCAGTGATAGTAGCTATGTTCTGGAGAGCCGACCTCGCCACACTCGCAGAAGGGGTGGCTGCCCGATAGAAACGTTTCAAGTATTCTTTGAATGGTCCATGGCCAGAGAGGAATGCTGTAGTTGCTGGTGAGAGAAAGTACATTTCTCTTGACACTATACGTATGAGATCGTATGTGTATCTACCTTTGGTAGACGCATCCCAATAAATTTGCCACTCTGAGATGATTTTTTGATTCAACCTTCTGCGAATGTGTGAGGGGGGAAGGGGAAGGGTAAAATCTATTGATGTTCTAGCCGTTGCTTCTTTAGCCAACCTGTCAGCCCGCTCATTGCCCTCAATGCCAATGTGGGCCGACACGTGACCCAGGGCGACTTTGTGTATGAGAGAGAGTAACTTAATTTTTATGTCAAGGACTAAAGGGTTCTTAGTTCTGTGCGCGAAGATTGACTGTAAGCCTGAAAGACTATCACTGTACAGCCTGGTGAAGGAAGGAGGTTGGGAAGAGATCCAATCTAGTGCCCGCAGAATCACAAAAAGTTCTGCTTGGAATACAGAGTTATCATCTCCGATTCTACAGGCCCATTCATGGACCACCACATCGTTCCGCATGACGCAGAATGCTGACGCCACGCCCGATTCCGTGCGGGATCCATCAGTGTATACGATTGGGGCTCTTGAGGGTACAAATGAATGTTTAGAAGGCTTGACTTGCAGATGTGATGTTTCTTTTGCAGGATGCAGGAACCAGCTGCTGACTTTCCTTTGTATGTCTGTTTGTGGAAAATGCGCGTCTTGCGTTTGTTTGTGATTGAGGTGAAGGATTCTGTTTTTGGTGTATTCATAATTTAGTGTTATTTTTATGGGAGGGATACCCGTAAGTACTGCGAGCGCGTCTGTGGAGATTGTTTTATACCCCCTCGCCATTCGTAGTAGGAACATCCTTTGCAGCGAGGGAAGTTTGTCCTTGACTCTATTGGTGAGGTTTCCTCCCCAGACGCCCACGCCGTAGAAGATGATCCGTTCCACAATTGTGTGGTACCACATTTTTAACATGTTGGGCTTAATGCCCCAAGATTTAGATGTTAATTTGCAACTATTATTGTGAAGTGTTGCTAAGCGTAATTTAAGTGCGTTGATGTGTTCCGTCCAGCTCCGATGTTTGTCTATTGTAATTCCTAATAATTTCATGTGTTTAACGTGTTTGACGCTGCGCCCGTTGATTCGCATCACGGGGTTGCGTTTGAGAACTATGGGTTTGTCAAATGTAAGTGCTTGAGATTTTCCTGGTGAGAGCTGGAGGTGTAGGTCGGTCAGCAGCTGTAGGAAAACAGGGAATGCTTGACGTGCCGCAATTTCAAGATCTAGGCGCCGGCGACCAGAGAAGATAAAGCTGAAATCATCGGCAAAGGCGAAGAGCAAAAAGCCTAATTTATCGAGATCTTTTAATATTACGTTTGCTATGAGCAACCAAAGAATTGGTCCAAGGCAGGACCCTTGTGGGCAGCCTTTTTCTAGTTGGTGCACTGATGTGCCAGTGCCCCAGTTAATTAATATGCTTCGGCGAGAGAGATATGAGCCGATGGTTCCAGCTATATTTCCCGGACAGTCGATTGCAATAAGCTGGAGTAAGATGTCCCGCCACTCCACATTATCAAATGCACCTTTGATGTCAAGGGAGACTAGGGAGGTGTAGAGTCCAGAGTCTTGACTGAGGGCAACGGAGGACATGATGTCGAACAAAGCTTTTTCACAAGATCTGCCCTCTCTGAACCCGTATTGCCTGTGGTGCAGGATATTGCGGGATTCCAAGTAATGTACTAATCGTGTTACTAAAAGTTTTTCTAGTAATTTGCCTAACGTTGGAAGAAGGCAGATTGGTCTATATGCACTGGGTTCAGAGGGATTCTTCCCTTGCTTCTGGAAGTAGACTACCTCTCCCTGTCTCAAAGTGAGCGGGAAGTAATTGTACGATAGGCAAAGATTTGCCCAGCTTGTGAATATATTTGGAATAATTTTGAATGTTAACTTTAGGATGCGAAAATCAATACAGTCAGGGCCTGGAGCTTTTTTGTCATCGAACGTTTTGAATGCCTGTGATAGCTCTGCTTCTGTAAAAGGGAGGTCGTCTGGTGCATTAAATGTTAGGTTATCATTATTGTTGTTTGGGTATGCCGAAGGTCCGAAAAGTTCTTTTGTTAAGTACTCCATATTGTGCTGCTTGGATGCTCTAGACGAGGGCAGTTCAAGCTTAATTTCGTCTGACCGAAAGAATTTACCCGTGAAGAATTTTTGTGCAGCGCCATTCGGATCGGTTTGATTGCTGCAGAATTTCCGCCATGCTTGATTCTTGGCATCAAGAACACTGCGTTTATATTTGACTGCCAACAGTTTGTAGCGTGCTGCTAGTGCTCGGAAGTTGTCCGTGTCCTCTTGTGTTGGTCGAAGTGATTTCAACTTCCTTCTTAAGGCTGTTAGTTGGTTACGTTTTGTGCGGAGGTCTGCCGTCCAGAAGGAGAAATTAACAGACCTGTGTGTTTTTGTATCTAAAGGATGCTTTAGCTGCCATCTGCATTGTATTTATGAGGACCTCTGTGAGGTGATTAAGTTTTGTTGTATCTGTGACATCCTTTAGGTGTTGGCTGAGGAGTGATTTGTGAGTTTTTATTATGTGTGTAAACTTGCGCAGGTTACCTCGTGTGGTATTAAACCTGCGTTGCATGGTGTAAAGTGGTGTAATTTCGAAACCAAAAGTAATGTATTTGTGGTCAGAGTCGCTATGAATATCCGAGACATGCCAATCACGAATTTTGCGATTGGCCAAAGGGTTGACCAGGGTGTGATCCGGGAAACCCCTGGCCACCACTCTGCCTGTGCTGTCTTCTTTGACAAATGTGTGTGTTGTGTTGTCGATATTTGATATGGCTAGATTGTCTTTAATCAGATATTCAATTAGGGGTTCTTCACGGGCATTGGACCGCGCATAACCCCATAGGGTTGATTGCGCATTAAAATCTCCGCCACAAATGAAGTAATGCCTTTGTGTGATAAGGTGTTCCCACTCTTCGAGGGTATCCTCAAAATCTAAGCGTGGTGCAGCATAAGTCGAGCCAACTATCAGCTGACCCTCCTTGGCTGTGATGGTTATGAAGGCGCAGTGTTGACCTGTGAAAAGATGTGTGTAATTTATGTTTGTGTTCCTGACGACCACATGAGCCGTATTTGCTTTCGATGAGAAAATTGGCCAGGACGGCGGAATGTCCGGAACTTTGCCATTGTTACAGTAAGCATCCTGCAGCAGTGCAATATCCGCTCCAGATGTGATCATAAAATTCCTCAAGGATACATTTGCTGATTTACAGTGATTTAGGTTGATTTGTACAAATTTAATATAGCCAAAAGGGGGAGATGGTGGCAATTTAATAGAGGGATCCTGGGAAGAAGTCATCTGATATAATTGCTAAATAAATAGATTGCTATATAAATAGAGTACTTGGGGAAACTCCAAATGGAGAAATAATTATAAAGTGTTAGGTTTAGTTTTAAAAGGGCCTACCTCTTTGGCCTGCACGGTGATGAGTGTCGTGAGTATCTTCATGGGGCGGGAGTGGCCAGTGTCGGTAGACAGGTGTCCAGTCCCTGGCAGTCCATTGTGGGGGATGCTGAGAGTCCACTGTGTGTTGGAATTCCTGGATTGGTGGTTCGACTGGGTTGCTTTGAAGAAAGATGCTATTAAGGCGTTCTCTTTCGTTGGCATACGCTGCTTGGAAAACCGGGCAGATGGGATCCGAAGCTGCGTGCTTGGTGTTGAAGCGAGTCCCTTCAACATTATTATGCGCTAGGCAATTGACGCAGCCATGTGGCAAGTCACATGCCCTTGGTTCATGCGCATCCCCACAGTTAGAGCAGTATTCTCTGCTTCTACAACGTTTCCTGTCGTGATCAAACGCTTGGCAATTCGTGCATCTTTGCACCGATGTGTGAGGTCGCAGACGGCATGACTTAAGTCCAAGGGTTAGTCCATTTGATGCTATAATGGCCCTTCCTAAACCTCTGGGCATGACTATTATCCAGTTCTTTGTATTTTGTGACTTCCTCGATTTGAATGAAGTGAGAAACAATAGCTCATCTTCTCTTGCCTGGAAGTTGGTTTGTATATTTTCCTTTATTTGTGTGTCTGTTATTTGTTCTGGTACATCTAGCAGAATCATCTTAAATGTGGGAATGGTTTTATGTAGAACTACTAGAGTTCTATTTAGAATCTGGTTCTTCTGTAATTCTCTTTTGAGGTATGAGGCATCTGCTTCGGATTTACACTTAATTTCCATTTGTTGTTGTCTTATAAATATTTTCTCTACTTTAGCTGCAGTGTGGCCATTATGCTTAAGTATTTGTTGTTGTATTGTTTGGCCAGGCATCTTTGAGGTTCCTTTGACTATTAGTGTTCTTTTATAGGCTCTGTCATGCGATGGGTGGGTTTGGGCAGTGATACTGATTGGGCGAGCTGTATCTGGAGCATGTACTAATGTTGGCTGAGTTACAGGCAGATCCGGCGATTCTCTTGGTGGTGGGAGGGGTATGATGGTTGGGCTATTGTGCGAGTTCTCTTCTAATACTGTTTTGAATTTTTCGCCGATATCTTCTAAAGAGGGTATAGAGCTTAGGCATTTATTAACATTGTTTTTTAACTCTACGATAGAGCATTCTTGTTTTGCTATGGTTTCCTCCTGTAACTTTTTCAGGTCTTGTTGTTTTTCTAGTTCTGCTGTCAATTCAGCGCATTTCGGCACCAGGGCCATGAATATCCTCTTTAGTATTTTCAGGTTATTTTGGATTGTATCGTCCTCACTGTCCTCAGAGCACTTAAGGCCCTTTATCACGATCTGTTTACCTTTATAAAGGAGATCTGTTATAGACATATCTTTCAGGGTCTGTTGTGTATTATCAGACTTTATTGAGTTGAGTCTGTCTGAACGTCGCATTCGGCCAGTCGTGAGAGGAAGCTTATCTCTATACTTGCCCATTTCTACTTGAAGTGAGGTGATAAAGTTAGGTTAGAAGTTGACTAATTTACTTGCTAATAAATTTTTTTAACAAATTATATTAATTTAGATGGATTATAAAGGTCTAGGCGTCACTAGGCCCCCGCCCTATGTTATTTGAAAGAAAGGGACACAGAAAGAAATAGCAAAAGCAGGTGATTATTATCACCAAAAATGACGAAGTTAAAAAATAAATTTAGCGTTTGGATAGGGGAAATTTTATAAATTGTAGAGAGGAAGGAAAAAAAAAAAAAAAAAAAAAAAAAAAAAGAGGAGGGAAATTTTGAATAATAACAAAAATAAAAGATGGGATGATTTTGAATAATTCTGATCATGCGAGTGAAATTTTGAATATCAGTGCTTATTACCTCGTTGCAGTCGGGATAGCATTTACATAATTTTTGTTTTGCAAAAGATTTTTATTTACATTCACATATATATGATATATTTACAATATAAGTTAATTTAAATACAAACAAGTTGCTCTTATTTGCCAGAAGATGATACACTTGATAAGTTAGAGAGGCACTGTTAGACGTTATAATTAATATAAAACAAGGCTTGCACAGTTAATATGCGAGAAAATCCGAAATTGTGGTTTTTAAAGCGCCCTCTATCGGCGCAGTGTGGGAAAATAATTATATTAAAATACTAATATGAGATATGTGCATGAAGACCTATAGTTTGATACCATACTCGACAAACGTGTAAAAAAAAAAAAAAAAAAAAAAAAAAAAAATTAAAACTCCCCCCCCTGCCCCCCCTAAGGGTGGCTAAAAAGTAAATTTTTGTGGAAATGAAATGTACGCATCAAAACCTACAAGTTAATACCAAACTTGATAATGCTGGGAAAGATTTTAATATTGCCCCCCCCCCCAAATGCGCCCTGCACAAATTTGCTAAATTTTGAAAAAGCCAACCCAGACTAGGGATTATTACTTAAATTACCCTAGCAAACCTTTGTTTACCGACATATGGCAAAATCACAAGCTTAGGGGTACTTCTTCTAGGTAGATAGCTGAAGAAAACTTAGCCCACTCCAACGTATTACAACCTCCATCCTTCCATTGTATAATTTACACAATTAAAAATAAATAAATAAAAATTAAAAAAAATAAAAAGAAAGAAAGAAAGAAAGAGCACTGCTAGAAGTTTTAATTAAAATAAAACAAGACTAGCACTGTTAATATGCGAGAAAAACCGAAAATGTGGTTTTAAAGCGCCCTCTATCGGCGCAGGGTGGGAAAATATTTTTATTAAAAAAAAATTGATATGAGATATGTGCATCAAGACCTTTAGTTTAATTCCATACTCGACAAAGATGTAAAAAAAAAAATTAAATAACTCCCCCCCCTGCCCCCCCAAGGGTGGCTAAAAAGTAAATTTTTGTGGAAATGAAATGTTTAACAAAACGTCTAAAATCACAAGTGACCGAAGATGACCACCTTTGGCCATACAGTGTATATACAATATATCATCACTATATTGGTTATTCGCATGTAACGCTGTTTTTGCTACTTTCGGAAAACGTAAAAGGAATTTTTCTAAATCGCTATTTTTTTAACTTAGTTACAAAATTCGTTTAGAAAAATGCGTAGTTATGGATTTTGAATTTTATTGGCTAAATTGTAATATGCACTTAAAGCAGCGGTTTGGGAACAAATTTAAAACATTCTCTTTATCGTTATCATCTTTCTTCATTTTTACATGCATGGGTTATGTCGCATACTTTTCTAGTCTGATATGCTCGGTATCACGAGAGGTTTCTATATTATAATTTGGATTGATTTTGAACATATATAATGACGGTGCATAATTTACTGAAAAGCCGTAATTCAATAAGCGCTGAACATGCGTTTTTCAAAGATACATTTAATATAGAAACGAAAATATTTCACTTAATACTTCTTACCAGAATTATGTTAGAGAATATTTTGAATTAAGTTACTTTCAAAAAACTGTGCACATTTGATAGGAAAAAAAACTTTTCATGAAATTGCTGCTTTAAAAAGCAGTTGAGGTACATACTAGAATATTTAACTCTTTGAAGTTAGCGGCCCGTGGAGTTCGGCGGAAGCTTATTATGTATTTTAGAGGTGCTCCTCAGCAAATCAGTTTATTTTGGTAAGATATCTTTTCTCATTGAATGCGAGAGAAAATACGTTGAAAGCCTTTTTCAAATACGTTTATTTAAAAAAGAAGTTAGATTTCTGTTGACGTAATACAAGTTTCATAATTATATGGAAAAAGTATGTTTTTGAAAAACGTACAATATGAAAATATGAGATTCCTTCTTCGCAAAATTTGTAGCGCACACACACACACACACACACACACACACACACACACACACGTATATATATATACATACCACGTGTATGTATTTGAAGTAAATTATAGTACACTTTTTGCGATCCTATATACGATATTTCGGAGTTTATGCGTACTTATGGAAGTTCTGGAGAAGTTTTTATTTTTTAAATTTTTATTATTTAAAAAAAAAAAAAGATTTTGTTACATCTGGAATCAGGTATGTTGTTTAGCGTATAATAATTGATTACTTTTGCTCTGCAATTGGAAGTTTAATTTGCAATGAAAGTACTTGTGATAAAAAAATTCGAGTTGCCATATAATTCGTTAGTTATTTATTGTGGAATGGTTATTAATGCATGTGCGGTGTTGCATGCACGAAAATTCACAAGATAATCTTAATTTGAGGTATTATATTTGAAATTTCAAGAGAAATGTTAAACAAAACGTTATGATTCCAACATTTGAAGAACATATGTGATTTTCGCTATGGACACTGTTTCACCTTTCACTTCGAAATTCATGTTATGGAAAATTTACATGAAAAAAAAATCAAAAGAAAAAACATCTTTAGATTACAATATATCCTAAAAATCAGGCAATAGTTTGTAATTATAATAAATGATTGTACTTGCTATTGAAATTTGTGTATCCACTGACTTAAAAATAACAGATATACAAAGATGTAAATAGTTCTTTTTAAAATTACAGTTCTTAATGAGTGTGCTACATCTAGTGTTTTAATCTTTAAACCAATGTGTTGGATCCCTTTTACTTCTACGCATATTGCCCATGCTTATAACTTAAGAAAAGTGACAGAATTCTTTGAATTTTATATATTTTGTGAATTATCTACAGATATGCTTGAGCAATCGTCTTTGAACTTCGGGGTGTTAATAAATTGTAATACTTTATATTGTTACGTTCATATTTATTGGGCAATTAGGGGAATAAAGAAAAAATAAATATAAATATTTCCTGTCACTCTGTATCATAAAACGGCCGAAATGACCGTTCACTGAAAAATTCGACTATGTTCTATTTTTGCAATATTTGTATGCATTTGAATAAGAATACCAGACATATTTGTTAAGATGTAATCGTTTCTCTAAAAAAGGGAAAATTTTGATTATAGGATGCGGTGTTTTAAACCCAATTAAACGACATTTTGTAAAAACTGGACAAAGCACAGTAGAAATATTATACTGGAATTAAATAATGAATATTGTTGAATGTTAAATAATAATAGAGCATTTGTATGAATTAATTTTTTATTTGAGTCAAAAACATTTGTTCATAATTTGCTAAAAATTTACAAAGTGACTTATAGAAAAAAAAGTCAGTTATATTGCAATTAAATAACGAATCTGTTGAATATTTAATGATAGAAGAGCAGTTGTACAAAATAATTTTATTATAGTGGAAAATATTTTTTCATAATTTGTTACTATAAAAGGCCACTATAAAAGGCGACCATTACTAACTTGCCACTATAAAAGGCGACCATTACTAACTTGCCACTATAAAAGGCGACTTATAAAAAAAAGCCAGTGAAATATCATAAAAATTCAGATAAATATTGGTGAGATAGGGATCTGATTTTCGGTTTCATACTAGAAGTTGCTGTGGTAGGTTTTTCCTCAAATTATTAATAAACTCAAAAATATATTTCTTTTCACAATATTTGACTGAATTTATTATTTAAGTTGCCGTTTGGATCAAACTCCCAAATTTTGTGAACAAAAAAGAAAAGAAAAGAAAAAAATTGTATCTTTTGCGCATGTCCAAAGAAAAAGTATTTCATAAACTATTGATATCTCATCAGATATTCAACATATTTAATTTGTCCTTTAATTATTTAAAGCACAATCATCTGATTTATAAATAATTAAAACAAGTAGTAATTTGTCCATCTGAGCGAATACGTGTCCAGGTTAGGACTCGAACTTACAACCCTTGTCCTGACACATTTTCGCTCAGATACTTAATTTGTAATTTCACTAACAAGTTTTTGTTGAAATGTCATGTTTTCGAAATGCCGTGTAAAATGAGATTAAAAACTGTACATGGTATAATAAAAAAACATTTGGATTTTTTTCTACCGAAAAGTTTATTATTCTGCAAAATGAGTGCTATACACTGCGTCTCATAAATATAAAGACACAGATGTTTTTGAAATTGACTTTTATTAATTCAGTTATAAGAAATTAAATATTATATCTCCTATTAAGAACAATGAAAGGAATGTTATAGAAGTTTACAATTAAATAAAATAATTTCAACTCGAATAATAAAAAAAAATAAGTAATTACGCTGTCTCATAAATATAAAGACAAATTTGAAACTGCTTCATATGCAAATTTTTTTCGAATGCGCGCGTACAGAAATAATGCGCACGCGCAGAAATACACTTTCAGTTACCCAAACGAGCAAAGTTGTTTGACTTGTTTCAATTGCAAAGATGCTCAGGAACATTGAAATTTCTAAAGCTGAGATTTGCAAAAACGTAGATTTAAAGTTAATGGCTTAAGTTTCTCAAATATGTAAAAAAAAAAAAAAAAAACTGGGAGAAACAGTTTTGCACTTTATAAAATTTTATCAAAAACTTACAATTTATATACGAAAAAATGATCTGTCAGATGGAGAAAGACTAGTGAAAGACTCGATCGCAAGACTATGCGACTTGTTTCGTCGCAAAAAAAGTCACTCCGATAAGTTTCTCAACGAGTTTATGGTATGGTCTTGAAGGAAACAGTACATCGTCAGATAAAAGAAAGCAAAAATATTGTGTGTCGGCATATGTGCAAATTTCCGTTACAGAAAATAGAACACAAAGAATGGAGGCTACTCTGAGCTAAAGATTATATGCATTGGAAGGACGAATGGATGCAAGACATTTTTTCAGATTAAAAGAGATTTAACTTAGAACGCCCAGATGGTTGGAATTCCTACTCGCCCGATTTAAGACGTGAACCTCGAACCCTGTTCAGTAGGCAGAAAAAGGGGAGATTCTGTTATGGTTTGGGGTGCCTTCTCTTTTAATTGAACTACAGATATTGCTTTTCTGGAAGGTAAACAGACATCTAAAGAGTATATAGAACTGCTTTATAGTCACTTGTTGCGAATTGCTGAAAGTCTTGGTGGTCGGAATTATTTGTATCAGCAGATAATGTACCGATTCTCACTCATCAAGACTAAAAAAAAACTGATTTTCTGTTAACAATGTTCATGTCATGGTGTGGCCTGATTTAAATCCAGTCCTGATTTAAATCCAGATGGAAATCTTTGTGGCATTCTTGTTCGCAGTGTATATGCATCTGGAAAACAATTTTAAAAACGTCCTTGAATTGAAAAAATCAATCGAACGAAGTTGGTTTGATATAAAACCAAAATACCTACATAACCTAATAAAAAGCATGCCAGCTAGAATATTTGCTGTTATTAATAAGAATGGGCCGTTTATTGGACGATAATTCAAAAATATGTAAAATATCTTTATATTTATGAGACAGCAAATTTGTTTACATTTATGAATTTTCGAGTTCAAATTATTTAATTCTAATTTAATTTACAGTAAAATGTTTTTTTAGTACATGCTTTTTATTACATGCATAAACATAATTTTGAATACTGAATTATTAAAATATTATTTCGAAAATATCAGTGTCTTTATATTTATGAGACGAAGTGTATGTACTGTATACACACATTATACAAGACAAACAATCTTATTTCCACAAGAATAGTAATTTTTTTACACCTCAATGAAAATGTATCCAGGCAAGAACTCAAACACAGAACCTTTTGGCTTTAATTGCCAATGCAGTTCCAGTTGATCTACTTGCAAGACATGCCAGCAAACACAAAATTCACTCAGGAAGCATTTGCAATGGACATGTGTTCTGTTATTGGCTGAGATGTCCGAATCAGAATCAGAAATAAAAAATTCAAGCACATTTTGTTATAGGACTCGACTGTTAATAACACTTATTCCATGTATTACTTTATTTTTCTTTGAAAATTTAGATTCCTTGACATTTCAATTAAACGTGACACTGTAATCCTAAAAAAGAAATTAAATAGCATTTGAAGTCTTTAATTTTGACACATTTAAACATGATTTTATAGTATAAAATACTGCAACACTTTATCTAGTTTTCACTAACAAAATTTCCATTCAGGATTAAGTATTTCGACGAGTGATTATAAAAATTAGCATTCCCTTTCTCCAAATAATGAAGAAAATATATGATGTAAGAGCCATTCTCTTTACCTCAATTAAGTTGAAAACTGATAGTTTTTATCCATTTTCATCAATATGGAACTGGAAAGATCAATAGTTTTTAGAGTCCACCTGATGACTTTCTTTTACAGATTCATGTTCCCAACTGTTTCTTCTATAGAAACTGGATTGAACAGATCATAATAAGGGCAAAATTTTCAGAATAACTTTATATGATAAATGTATTTTTGAACTTTTTAACACACGCTTTGATAGTATAAAATACCATTGTAGCAAGAGATTCTTCTTCTTTTTACATTCACAGGATTTCCAAGAACGAAGTATTTCATTTTTTTATTTAAATCGATACATTAAAAATTTAGGCATTAATTTTGTGCACAAAATATGTCTAATTAAAGATCTGTACTACTTATAGGTTTTTTTAAAAACTTATTTGAGATAAAATATTATTGGTTTCGTGGATTTTTATCAAACAGGAAATATTAATACTTTCAGGTTTGCTAAAATCTTGGGGCTGATAACGTATTTTTTATCAGATTGCTATGCGCTCATTTATCTTTCTATGAAATTTTCATTAAAAACATCACTGCAATCTTAAAAATTAGAAACTAATGAAATACTTATTGAAAAGCATCTGAATTTGTTTTTCCATCGAAGTTCCATCGAAACATCAAGAAAATTAATATCCACTTAATTCCGGGATCAGTTAACTTAACCGGTCAGCACACCCACCTATTTTAATTCAACACGCGTGGGGAAAATTCTCACCCTATTTTGTCTCCCATTATATTTTTGTTAAATGCGTTTTAAAAACAAATCTACTTATCTATATTGTAAAATGCATCAGTACTACTTCTTTTAGGGAAAATATCATGCTTTTCATATTTATTTTCAGATATTGTAGCAGTTTCTGTAAAAATCACGTTTTTCTTTTTTATTAAATATGCAAATGATTTGTTTTCCACTTTAAACCATACGATTTTTGACAAAATGGATATTAATTACATTTAATTCCCTTTCATCAATACATACAAATAGCTTTTATGTTAGTCTTTCATTAAAAATTATTTTAGATACTCCCCTGCAAGTGAACAAAGAAAAGGCATCACCCACCACTTCTCGACCTTGACATTCAAGGGTGCAAGGCAGGTCAGAAGCGTCCTCAAAATAATTTATCCTTTTTTTAA
The DNA here is from genome assembly GCA_963932465.1 of Maratus speciosus. Lineage (NCBI taxonomy): Eukaryota > Metazoa > Arthropoda > Arachnida > Araneae > Salticidae > Maratus > Maratus speciosus. The sequence goes on along the minus strand of OZ010793.1, from coordinate 249,970,238 downwards.
AAGAAAAAATGTGATTGGTTTGAGATTTATCTCAGCGCGTGTGCTTACGGGTTAAGAGAATTAGTTCAAAATACAAAATTGTCTCAGATGTTTTTTTTTTCATCATATAAAAGATCTATGTCGGTATATATATGTATTTTTTTTATTATTATTGGCATAACTAAATTTTTGTACAGTTTCTAGGCCCCATCAGTTTTATTTAGAAAAACTTTAACAAGTAAAACGGTAAAAAGTACATTCTTCGACAGCTGAAACTTACCTAGTTCTGAGACTTTAAATTTCACGAATTGTCTGAGTTTTCTACAACTAAAAACCGATTTTTTTTTTCTTATGCACCAAGGAAAAAAATGCTTAAAGTTCTCAAAAATGATTCCTCTTGACCTTTACACGGAAGCTCCGACAGCATTAATCAAGCTTAGCCCGTATTCTCGGACACGTACTGTCCGAGATCCCGTGTAAAGGTTATTTCGGTTAAATTGTAGGTTGAAAAATGGAGTATTTAACTTTTTAGGGTTCCGTGCTTAAAAAGTAAAAACGGAACCATTATAAGATCACTTCTGGGTCTATCTGTTCTTCTGTCACAGCCATTTTACTCGTAAACTATGGAACGTGGAAAGTCCAAATTGGGAGGAAGTAATAAAGAATACTGACCCACATATTTACAGTTTATTAAACATTGACAAATATTTTTAGGGAAAATGTACAGAGGCTACTTATGTTACTTGAAAAATAAAATCTTTTTGTATTTCGTGTGGGGTATCTTGTGAAAGCTTTCGTAAAGCTGAACTTAAAAATACATTTCATTTAATTTTAGGTATATTTTCAGAGATGTTGTCGAAAATGTAGTGCAAAGATATGTTTCCCCCATCTATTTCCGAATCTACCGAAACTAAAATTATGAAAAAATTATAGGTAGTAGAGGTTAATATAAACCTTGTAGGAAAATCATAGCGATTACTCTAGGTCATAGTTTTTGAGAAAAGCGCATTTTTCCTTTACACACAAATTTCGATTTGCGGGCATTCAGCAAAGATGTTGAGGAGCGCTGAAGATACCACCTATCGTAGCAGAAGTACAAAAGCACTGTTGATAATGATTTTCGAAAAGAATCGTCGCTAATTAGCCAAGTCGTGCTTCCACCATTCCATCCAGTGATACATCTCCAATGGACTCTTGAGTATCTGCTCGTGCCATCTTACTTGTGCCACGCAAATCATTATTTTCCCTTCCTGCCGCCACTTGTCGTGAGAGAGGTTCGTCCCCTGGCGGCTAGGAGCCGTGATGTATTATCTTTTTTTCTTGTTATCCTAAATGTTTTCATACTCCCGCCCTCTGACGCGAGTAGGAGTTTTCCTGGCGGGCAGGCATTCGTCATTTTTTTTGTAAACTCACTTTGTTTTTCAAATAAATTCTGGGTTCTGTGGTCGGTGGTGCGTGGCCGCCCCTGGCGGGTGGGTGTCGCCTCTTGCTCCTCTTGTGTATGTCCGTATGTCCGTCATATGGCCAGACAGGGCTGGACTCACTAACGACCCCCGACGTGTCGGGGAACATACCGGGATAGACGTTAAGCTCTAAGGGGCAGGCCTAACCGGCCCTGAGCAAGTCTCTCTTAGGCTGCCTAACCCATAAAGACAAGGACAAACACAATGACAGGGCAGCGTACTCTGTGTACCATCGGCTTTTAAATCCTAGATAACTTTTAATGATATATCTGCGTCATGCAATGCCCAGTAGCAGTATAAAAGCAATAACCTTCAAATTGTTAAAAACAGATTAATTTGATTAGAATCAATCACATAAATACTATGGTATTCGCGACTACTTTGCATTGAGTGATCTCTCAATACACTTCCCGTGTCTTTAAAACTTAATTAAAAACCTATCCGGAAAGACGCGAAACGGTCCAAGGCGGCGTTGCAACTTTGCGTTCTCCTTTCGAAGAACGTTTATCGCAATGCCAAGTTTAAACTTTGGACAAGGGTTTTGTTTTACCTACATTGTAAAAGAAAAAGATTATTACGATGCTGAATTTAGTTTTATGAAATGCCAAGTGAAGTTTAAATATGCACTACTTTTATTGTCAGTGCTGGATTAAGTTCATTATAACATATTAGGGTAAGATTTAAATAAGAGTTATACATAATAGCAATATTTGGTATTATTTAGGCTTCATATCTCTTTGAAATTCTACGGTATACCCATTCATACTTTTCTAGTATATATAGCTATACCAAACCCGACGTTGTATAGCTTTTTACAAAGTTTTATTTTTCTTTTAGTACCGATTTTTTTAATGACATAGTTAATAATTTATTTATTGTACGGAACCCTCTGAGTGCGAGTAATACTCCCACTTGACCGTTAATTTATATCACTAGTAACTTCTTCATCCCAGGTAATTCTTTCTTTCAAGGTTTTCTGTAACATCATCTTGGGACATATAACTGGAGCAGTAAAACCAATTGGATTAAAAACTTTGTGCAACCGATAGCATGATTCGTTTTATTTTTTCTATATTTATATCTTTCGTCCAGGTCACGTTAACTTTCAAAACGTCTAGAAATCTGTTCCATTGTAATCCCAGTACAGTACTATTTTAGATATTGTTTCTTTCTTCGGCCTGTTCCCATCCTCTCAAATCAAATCCACCTTCAGCCATAACAGATTTAGAATCAGTTATAAACCTTTCCAATTCTTCCTGTGTGTGGACACTAGTAACGACATTGTCAACATAAAAGCTTCTCAGCAATTGCTGCTTAAGATTGGGGTCGTATTCTTCAACGTTTTTAATGTGATATTCTATGACGGAACCGAGAAGAAAAGGAGTGCTTTTGATTCTAAATACAACTCTAGTATGTCGAAACATTCTAATATTTGTTTCTTCTGGATCACTTCATCACAAGAAACTCATAGTCCCGTTGTTTACGAACAGCTATTTGTAAAAATGCTTTCTTGATATCAGCTACAACACCGAATTTATTTTTTCTAAATCATAAGAGAATGACAAGAATTAATTTAATAAGATTAGTTCCACAATGCAAACATTGATTAAAAGATGGATGGTTCTGCATTCTAGCTGATGCGTCAAACACTGGACGAATGGGGCTTGTACTGCTCTCTTTTATCAATGGTCGATGAGGTAAATAATTTCGATGAAGATTTATTTCAGACTGTGGAATTTCTTCTATAATTTGATCATCAAGCCATCATAAAAGCACTTTTTCATACTTTTGATAAATGTTATCGGAATCCTTGTTTGTAACGTTAATCTTGTCTTGGCTAAACTCAAATTAACAGGTAAAGCGTGGTGTATCTTCTGACCATGGCAAAGAAACTTCATAACGATTATCTTCATTAATTTTTACTGTCTGGAAAAAACGCTCTTTAACCTGACGATCAATCTCCATTTTAGATTATTTTGCAATCGGATCATTAATTCCAAGCAAATCCAATTTCCATAAATCAGCAATATCTGCTTGCTTTCTTTACAAACATAGACGTAACTGATAAAGCTAAATTTTCTTTACTCATTATGTTGAGGCACTTTTCCCATTAAGGTCCAACCTAAAAATGTTTCCAGTGCTACTAATTCCGAAGAGAGTATTTCTCTACGACATGTCAGTAATTTTCCCATTACATCAGCTCCAATCAATATTTGAATAGATTCAGGATTTTCACCAACATCCGTCAAAATGATGCCTTTTTTCCGATAATTCTTTAAACCAGGATCCTTTTCCTACAGGCATAACATTTTCACATACAATGTTTTGATCCAAAACTTCAAAAATACCTTTAAAATTTTCTTTCAAATCGCTTAATCTTACCTTGTAGTAATGATTACAATCCTTTGTTATGACTCCGCCAAAAAGTGAATGAGAAACTTTTTCTTCTCGAAGAGGTAAATACTTCATTTCTTCGGCTAAATGTTTTAAAATACACGATCTCTGAGAATCTGAGTCCAAAATTAGTCTAACATCTTTCTTTTTGTTTACGGAAAATATTTTTGCCTTGAGCGTTTGAAGAAACACTTTAGGATTTCTATTGAAATTGGCCATATTTACTTCTTTTCCAGACTACTTTTCTGCGTCTTCCTCTTTCTTTTCATTCAGCTTATTCTTATCGAGCGTTTGACACATCACAGATGCATGTCTTTTATCACAAAAGAAACACTTCAAGATAGCTCTACATTGCTTTGTTGTGTGACCTGTTGCCAAACATGAAAAACATCTTTTGTCCTTCAATATATTCTGCTTTTCATTGAACTCATCTTCCGTGCCGAAAAGCATTCTGAACTCTGATGTCTTCCTTTGCAAAAAACGCAATTTTTTCTTAAATCTGATCTTGAAGTTGTTAATAAAGTAGCAGCAGTTGGTAAATATTTAGTACCATCGTTGTAACTTTTGTTTTTTCTAAAGCTCGCGTCATCTTTTCTCGCCAAACCAAAACCTGTCACTGCCAAATTAATTCTTTCATCTCCTTCAACTTCAGATTTGAGAAACGCCATTAAATTATCCAGGCGTTCTTTTGCATCAGAACTAACAGAATTCGCATGGGTTCGATTCCATGCTTTCAAATATTCAGCAGTAAAAAAAATTTCTACCATTGGATACAGTGGCGTAGTTCCGTTATAGGCAGGTTCCATTTTTACAAGTTTAGTTTATTTATATAAATATACTTATTTATGTCATATGAATAGAATAAAACTTGTCAAAATAGTAATTGTCTATAACAGAATCCTGTCTTTAACGGAAGCGTTACATGGTCTTAATATGAATTGCGATAGAATTAAATTTGCTGAAAACCTGTCTGAAAGGGGATTTTCATTGTTCTTTAGTGAAACCTGTGAAAGTGGAATCTTTCTATAACGGAATCCTGTCTCAAACGGAAGAGTTTCTGAATCCCTGCGAAACGAACAATAAATCTTATTGAGGTTGTGCATCTTAAAAGCATAATTACACTTCTTTCTATGGAAGCCTGTCTAAAATGGAACTTTTTAGCAGTCCCTTTGAATCTTGTCTTGACTGTGCATGTATAATAGAAGTATTTCGAGTAACTTTAAGAATTTAGGTATATCCTTATTTAATTTCTTAATTTAAAAAAAAGCATGGATAAAAAATGTAAGGCCAATCTCTATAACTGCAACTAATAGTACATTGAAGTTACATTAATATTTACCAATGAAAAAGATTCATTATGATATAAAAAGCTGAGAGCATACTGAAGAGTTAAATTTAATTAACCCATTCGCTGTCATCCACGAGTATATTCGTGGCTTTAATTTATTAATTACTTTGTCACCACTATTTTAGAATTAAAAAAATTGCCTCATTTATTGGCAGAAATTTCGCTGTATTAGTAAAGCGAAATTTACCTTTCTGAATTTGTGGTAGCAAAAGACTTTTAACAAAAAAATTGAAAATTATTACTTTATAGTTTTGGCAGCGAATGGGTTAAATCAAGATTCATATTACATAACATTTTCCTACAATAAAGTTAGGATCAATTGGTTAAGTTTAAAACAGCAATTTCCATGTTTAATTTCTTGCCATTGAATTAAGAACTTGTGCTGTAATAGATATTGGATAATGATTTCACATAAGTGTCAATCGCATGAGCCATTCATGCGATCCGCCGCGCTCCCCATGGGAGTTTTTGAGAACCCAGATAGCATGAACATTAGCAGCAAGTTTATTTTTTCTGATGTTATCTTGCCGGGACAAATTTGAATTGAGAAATTCGCAGCAAATCTCCCGCAAGGTATGCCATCACCCACTTGCATGAGTAGTTTGTTGTGAAACAGATGCAAGACTGTCTTTAATTCATGAAAGTGACGAAAGCAAAAAATCCCTCTGTTGAGAGAATAGACAATCAGCACATACACAGAAATTGCAGAAATTTTATTCGGTAGGCACCGCTTTTTTTAAGCGCTATACTTATTAAATACCAAAATATGCTCGAAATGAATAGTACAAATATTACCTAAACTTGTTTGTGGTGATAAAACCGATGCATGCACCTTCTGACAGCTCTTTCGCATCAATAGACTTGATCAGGTCTATGGACCCCTTTTGAAGGGGTTAAACTTATAGTGTGACATGGAAAGATTACTACTTTGCAGTAAGTCTGCAGTATTTTTGATTACTTATTTGCCGTTAGTTTGCAATAAATTTGATACAATAGGAATTTAACTTGCACGACAAGTTAGCTGCAAGTTCAAAGTGTGGTGACTTCGGCGTTTGCGTTATCTTGCTGCAGTCTTGTTATGAACTTTCAGTCTTGTCATGCTGAGCTTACTGCAACTTTGCAGGTTATCAAAGCAAAACTGTTGCAAATTGTCTGCAAACTAAAAATGCTATGTGGAAAGGTTTTAACTTTAAGAAAAAGATCTTTCATTTTCAGCTACAGAAACTAGTAATGTAAGATGCACACACATCAAAAATAGTTCATGCTGGAAAAAGCAGTTTTGTTACGATTGTCTTATTCAGCCATAATTCTTTTGGGTTTCCATGTTTCATGTCTCTCCACTTTTGATACCATATTCGATCTAATAGTTTCTTCCGAATTCTGGTCGTCTTTAAGGAAGTTAAATTTTTGTAATAAGTTTATTTGTGATGGATTAGCACTTTTGGAAGTATTAGAATGCGTAAAAAATGGTTCATGGTGGTTTTTGTACTTCCCAGCCAATTTATCTTAGATGGTTCAAAACAGTTTTAGAACATTCTCCAAGCTCAGCAGTAAGCTTCGGATGGGTCAGATTTATGCAGCTCTGGAAGGGATACTTAGGAGTTCCGTGGAAGGGGGTAGCGCCCTTCTAGACCATTAATAATCATAAAATTCCGAATCTTCCGATTGCACCCTTAAACAACTTGACAGGAGAGTCAAGAATCTCATCTCTGTACATTTCAGCATTCACAGTTGCACTGGTAAAAATGAGTCGGTCACTGCGGCCATTCAAAATGATGTCCGTCCATTCCACGACCTTTGTGTCGATGCCTTTCACGGATGTTTGCAGCCTTTATTGCATGTGATTTTCTCCCTCCGTATGGTAACACGTCTGTAGTAACTCTTTCAACAAAATCGGGATTCATCGGTAAAGAGAACTCGGCTCCAGTCCGTGGTACTCCAATGACGATGATCTCTGCACCACTTTAACCGGGCGCATTTCGCTACCGGAGTTAGCGGAACACACATCATACGTTTCCTTGCATGCAGCCTGTCACTCACACTAAACCAGGATAGTAGAGTTCTTGTTACTGCAGCAAACTCCCTACAATCTGAACTGGCGTCAATTGTCTATTTCTTGTAGCAATCGTTGGCAAATCACAGTCCTGAGAGCCTATTGTGGTGCGTTTTCTACCTTGACCTGGTTGTCTGTGGACATTATACCAGTGTCTTTAAACCGTTGACATATTCTTGACATGACGCTTTTGGCTATTTATAAGTCTTTACAGACCACTAAGAGTGTCTGTCCTGCTTCCATTCTCCCTATCGCACGCAATTTCTCAGTCAAATATCTTCTGGACGAAATATTCCACCTATTAGAAGTAAAGTTTTACCTAATTGCACGTGCAATCCTTAAAATTAGACTTAAATTACTCACGGGCGCTCCTTTTCACACGTGAACCGAAAGAACGGGCTGAGGCTGAAAAATTAACATATATTTCTGTAGCGAATGTTAATCCCATTGGACTACGTGATAACGTAAACATTGAGTTACCTTTCTGGAAGTTCCCTTAATAGAATTAATATAAAGCACCTTTTTATGGTTGTTCCTTTAATTTTTCTCGCCAGTGTATTTTGAAAGTGGTAACAAATAACCAGTCCAAAAAATAATGTTACTTTTATTAATTGTAGGCAGCAGATTTAAAGTAATTGTTAATATTGTCCGTTATAATGTGAACAAAGATAAGGGTCACGAAACTCAACCAATGTACCGTTATTGCATTCGTATAAACTCGTTCTTTCCCATAAGTGTCAACAACAGAACCCCATCGAAGTCCAAGATAACGAAGTTTTACGTTTAATCTAGTTACAGTAAATTTGTGTAAACGGAATAGCAGGTATACTTGTATAGTTATCCTTCCGTCTCGGGACATTAAAATGTATTTTTTTATGAGAGGATTCAGTGTTTTCAGAAAACCTGCCAAGAAGGATTCACAATTGGAACGAGTTTCATTTCAGATAGGTTTCAAACGTTAGCAAGCACAAATATATAGTATTGTTTTCGTCGAACCTTGAATTGTTTTCTTTTGAGATAGTTCATCTTCACAGATTTCCCTGTAATAGATTTATGTTCTTCAGAGGTGGTGTTATAGCAGCGGTTTCCAACCTGCGGTAGCGTACCCCTAGGGGTACGTGGCGGGTCTGCTGGGGTATGTGAAAATAATATCGGGAATGGCGGAAGTCACAAAAATGTTAGGAATATCAATGTAATTTGCATCGATTTATTATATGGTTGTGATAAGATTACTAATGGAAAAAAGCATGTTTACGTTATCTCCTTGAGTGGAGGGGGGGAGGGGGACGTGTTTATGAGAAATGGGGGTACTCCGAAATGAAAAACCTAAGAAAAGAGTACGTGAAAGAAGAAAGTTTGGGAAGTGAGTACGTTTTAGCAGTTTTAAGGGATACTGTGAAAATGGAAAGTGTTTATAACTGAAACCTGTCTAAAACGAAAAGTTCATAGTCCCGAAAAAAGACATACCTTTGAATTATACCTTCTAAGACGAACACCTCTCTAAAGCGGCATTTTTTTATAAATTCTTTGCGATTCTGTCTTAGCAGTTTTTACTGTTGTATTTGTATCCATGATTCAGTAAACCAGGTCTACTTTCGGGGGGAGGGGGTTCCGAACCCCCTGGACCCCCCCCCCTTGGCTACGCCACTGAGGATATAATATTGAAGCACATTTATCCGTTGTAACTCCTAACGTCTCAAGAGCTCGTAAATACGACTCAAGTTTATCATACAATGATGTAATAGAAAATTTTCCTTTTTGATTGCACAGATATAATTAATTTTAATAATTCTCGCACATACACTTCAACCAAAAGATCTTCCCTACCGAAACGAACCTTAAGACTCTCTATAGCTTTGGCATAGTTAGCGCCAGTTGGCAGAAAACTATCAACAACTTCTCGCTCTCTAGATCCAGTGATAGTTGCTTGGATCAAATATTGGAATTTATTTTCTGGCGCAATATCTTGATCATAGTGAATCTGTTCAAACTGACTCCAAAATGGCAACCATTACTTTAAATCACCATCAAAGGGCAACGTAAATTTTCTTTTAGAATTATTAGTTTCATAATCATTTGAAATGTACTCACCTTGCATTTGTCCCTGTGACTGAATTTTTGCTAATTCTAATTGATGATTTAATTCCAACTTTTTAAACTCTACCTCTTGATCCAATTTATCCTTTTCTAACTTCTTAGCTTAATTTTCTTTTCTCTCAGCAACAGCGTTGGGCAAAATTTCTTGTACAAAAGCGGGATCTTGTTTATATTCTTTACTATTCAAAATAACTTCCTTTAGTGTCCCGATCGTATAATCTTGCGGAATTGTTTCCCCAAGCTCTTCTACCACGAACTTTAAATGGACCTTTTTAAAAATTTTTAAGTCTTGAAACATTTTGCTTCTACACTGGTTTCCAAAAATTAAGGAAATACAACAAAAGTAGCGATTACTCAAAATGTTACAAGTAGATTTTAATAAAATTGAGACACAATTTACAACACATAGTAAGGTATAAAATAACATTAAAAGAAATTACCAGATGATTGTGGTGTTTCAGAAATTAATACAATTATAAAATAATCAAAATGTCTCAGTTTGGTATAGGAAAAGTACCTTTTAACCCCTTCGGGACGGGAGCCTTTTACGAAATTTTTAATCTTTTGTCACCGTTTTTTAAAAACAGAAATTTGTGTCTTGTTGAATCGAGAAAATGCGTTGATTAAATAAGGCAAATTTTACAGTAAAATTTTACTGGTGACGAAAAACAAGGATTCTGAGCGTTTCATGCGGCACGTATACGTGCCGCTCGTCCCCAAGGGGTTAATATGGAGTATGATCACATCTAGAAGCAATACAGCACATACAGGGAAGTGTGATACTGTCAATTATGCGATCAATAAATTCCCTAGGAAGTGCGAGCCATTGCTCTTGTAATGCAGTTGTAAGCGTGGCAAGGGTCTGAGGAGGGAGATTGAGAGCAGAGACACATCCTCCTAAAGCATCCCAAAGATGCTCGATGTGATTAAAGTCCAGTGATCGCGTTGGCCATTCCATGCGCTGAATTGTTTGGTGCTGAAGATAATCTTCTACGATGTGAATCCTGTGCGGTATAGCGTTATCGTCCTGTAACAGGGAATCATTACCTAATGCACCGGCATAAGGGTGCACATAAGCATCAAGAATAATACCTCTATAGACGTGAGCGTTCACAGTTCCACGTGGAAAGACATGGAGGTCTGTACGTCCGCCCAAAGATATACCATCCCAAATACAGACACTGCCTTCTCCATACGAATATCTTTTACGAATGTTTGATGGATGATAGCGTGTTCCCTGTTCTCCCCAAATCAAACAATGCCTACTAACGCTTTGGAGGCTAAAGTGGAACTCATTTGTGACGAGAACACGCCTCCATTGATCAGCTGTCCAGTGGACATGCTGACGTGCCCCCCTTAAACGTTCCATCCGGAGACATGAAGTGGGGGCACACAAATATCTGGTCGTATCGCGTAAAGACCACCATGAAGCTTTCTATGCACAGTAGACGTTGATACCAACCTTTCAGTGGCTGCAGCAAGGACGGATTTAAGATGAGAGGGGGTTGCTGTTCTATTCCTTCGTACACAAAACCGCAAATATCGGTCATCGGTGCTTGTCGTAGCTCTTGCTCGTCCTACGCTGAACCTTCCGGAGGCCGAACCAGTGGTTTGAAATTGTTGCCAAAGCATATGAGCAACAGAAGGACTCGCATTTAGCCATCTGGCCACCTCTGTCTGACTTTGGCCTACATCCAATCTTCCAATATCTCTATATCGCAGTTATGCGGACAAATGGTACCTCGAGGTCATACTAATGGATTGGCTATCTCAGTTTTCTTATCTCATAATCACAGCGACACCAGCAGCCGTACTCTCTAGCATGTATTTTTATGCTCCTCACAGATGACACAATCCGATTGCAGCGCCACTAATTTGCATTTTGTAATTTTAATCAGCATCTCTTAGTTAACAACATATCCAGATTTCATACGGATAGGTTAATTTTTGAACGAGTTATCGCTCTTTTGTTTTTTCCTTAATTTTTGGAAACAGTGTATAAATCTGGTAAACTGTGCTGTCGCGAAGGACGCCACAATGTTAATTAAAGCGTTCAAAAAGGATGTTATTTTAACAACCCAACTTTCAGAATATAGTGCGGACGCCAATTATGAACTTATGAACTTGAAATGTACATAAAGAAGTCAATTAACCTCTTAAAACACAAATAATTTATTCACTGGTAAAGCTTTTTACCTTCTTCCATAAAAATATTCAAAACATACAATTTCTAATTCACGTTACATGATTTATAAAAGGTATCACGAGAATAAAGATGAGAGGATAAATAAAAAATAAACATGGACAATAGATTTAAGTCATTTTGCGAATGGCAACAGCAGATATACAAAATGAACTTTTACTTCTATTGTGATTTTTAAAATTTCTAAATCGCACATTTTCAATTTTTGCACCGTCGAATAAAGAAAATGTACTTTTAAATGCAGTTTGTTTGAAAACTGTATCTCAATTTGTTTGAAAATTGTAACACAATTTACTCAATTTTAATTATTTTTAAAATTTTCAAGTATGGTTTTTTTAAAGCTATTTCTATCGCTTGCAGACAGACGATTACAAAAGATAAATATGTTTGCACTTAAATTAATATAAAAATATTTCAGCATTTTTCGGCTTATAATGAAATTTAAACTTTATCAATCCATAAAAAAAAAAAAAACAATTTTAAGACATGTAAAGGAACCACTCTTTATAACACTCACTGAAATTATTTGAATAAAAGATTAGCAATCTTCGGCGATTTCTTCGACTGTTAATTCCTCGCACGAGGCCAGTACGAAGTATCACTTTTAATAAATTTCAAAATTTTATTTGAATACCTAATTGATAACAGATAAAAATGATTGTTAGTATTGTTAGTGAAAAATCTAAAAAATCTATATTAAACATAAAAAATCTATTAATTTCCTATTTAAAAAATCCCCGACCTCTCGGCCTATAGACGAAGATACAGGGTGTGTTCACAAAGTTGCAAGACTGGTCAGCGAATACAAAATTTATTAAATATTTTTATACAGCGAACTAAAATTCTTCGAAATATGACCCTTGGGCATCAACACACCGCTGCCAGCGTTTTTTCCATTATCCACAGGATCCCCGGAAGTCTTCGCTCGCAAGCCTGTTGAGGGACCTCGTCGAAGCTACCTGGATCGCAGGAATCGTGTCGAATCGTTTCCCTGTCAGGTCTTTCTTGATCCGGGGAACAAAAAAAGTCGCTGAGAGCAAAGTCTGGGCTGTAAGGGGGGGGGGGGCTTGCGGCAGTATTGCCACGTTAAACTTAGCCTAAATTTCGGCGGCTGTAAGAGGCATTTGAGAAAGTGCATTGTTGTGGTGAGCAATCCAACCATTTCTGATGTCTAGGCGGACGCGCCGGACTCTATCCTGCAAATGGTGGTGCAGTCCAGCGTAAAACTGACCTGACCCGGCGCGTCCGCCCAAACATCCGAGACGATTGCGTTGTTCACCACGACAATGCGCACACTCACATGTCGCTCGCAGTCGCCAAAGTTTTGGCTAAGTTTAACGTGGCAATCCTGCCACAAGGCCCCCTACAGCCCTGACCTCGCTCCCAGCGACCTTTTTTTTTTTGTTTTTCTGGATCAAAAAAAGACCTGAAAGAGAAACCATTTGACACGTTTCGAGCGATCCACGATTCCAGCTTCGACGAGGTCCCTTAACAACCTTGCGCGCGAAGACTTCCAGGGAGCCTACGAATAATGGAAAAAACGTTGGCAGCGGTGTGTTGATGCTTAAGGGTCAAATTTCGAAAAATTTCAATTCGCTGTACAAAAATGTTTAATAAATTTTGTATTCTCAGACCAGTCTTGAAACTTTGAACATACCATGTAAATTTCAAAGTTAAGTACTAATTTCACAAACAAAAACTAATTCAAGATTAGAGATAAACCTAGTGTAACAATTTTATCTGGCCGCTTTTGACGAATTTTTCATTTCATTTTTCTGTGAGAGCTCGTTTTATCAGAATCATATTAAGGCGGTATTAAAAAAATATTTTTCCACGCTCAACAACTCTAAATTTTCTGACACATTTTCAGACTCATTTTTAAAAGTAAAAGCATGAAACTTGCTGACGTGATTTTTTGAAGAGATTTATAAGCGGCCTGTGCTTTTATTTTTCGTTTAATTAATTAGAACTTGATTTATAAACAATTATTTTCTCAGTTAAATAATATTTTTCGTTTCCAACACAATCGCTTCGGAAAATTCGGTTCAAAATGCCCACTTTGGCAGCATTATTTTGAAATATATTCTACCTTTATCAAAAAACCGATCAATATGGCACGTTATAGTTTCTGAATAAGAGAACCTGCCAATTGGCTGCGTTTTGAGAGCGAAAATGAATTTAAAAATGAGTCCGAAAATAAGCCGTTTGGATTTGAGTACTCTTAATACGATATTTTTCGTACCCCATTTATTTATTTTCTTGTAAGAGTTGATAATATCAGAAACTTGTCAGTTTGAAATTTGTAGATAATATTGAGAAGATGTGTAATAAATTTAAGCGGATTGGATATCTTGTGAATTGACGAAGTTATGATTTTTTTTTTCTTCAAGCCCTCACTTTTTTTCGTTTTTAATTTTATTTTGCAGTAAGAGTTGGTCCTATCAAAAACTTGTCAATATAAAAGTTGTAGATAATATTAAGAAGATTTATAATAAGTGTAAGTGAATTTGATATCTTAAGAATTGACGAAGTTGTGAATTTTTTTTCCCTAAAACCCTATTTTTTGCGCCCCTTGATCCTATTTTTAATTTTGTCAAAATTGTGATACATAAATGTTTGGCCCTTTTCCTAGGATTAATAACTTTAAACTGATTTGATATGTATAAAAATTAACAAATTATGGGGGGGGGTCTTTTTTTACAAAATCCCACCCTATTTCCACCCCCTTCGTCCTATTTTGCCCATAAACGAACTTGACCGAGATTTTCTACCCCTTGATTTTATGTATCAGTTTGGAAGAGATTTGTGCAGAATTACGGAAGTTATCGTGTCCATAAAAAAAAATGATAGATAGATATTAAGTTTTTTACTGTGGGTGGTTTTGGGTTCTAGTGGGGGTCATGATCGGTGGAGGTCTGCAAAAATTTTTTTCAGAAATTCCAACATAGGGGAGATCGCAATAGATAGTATTTCATACGAAATCTACCTGAAAACATATATGGTTTACGGTTATATTCTGCAGAATGTAAGTGAAAATTATATATGTTACATGTAACCTGCGGAGCCTGCGTTAGAACTCCTTGTATTTTTTCAGGAAAGACCTATGAAGCGTGGACTCGAGATAACCTTTAATATATGTAAAATCAGTGTTGTATTTATAAGTACATTTAAACTGAAAATCTTTCCAATCGAACCTAAAGGCTTGTAAGAAATGTTTATATTTTTTAATTTGGTCATTTAATATTAAAATATATTTCGTATCATTAGAAATCTTTAAAATTTTTACTAATTATAAAATTTCTTAAGCCTATGTAGCATTTTTGTGCTAAAATATTTATATTTAGTTGTAAAAAATTCTGTTTTTCTTCTCCCCACGCCTTTTTTCCCCCTCGGTTCGAAATCCTATAACAATTTTTATTTTTAAATTAATTTCTTCATAAATCTCGCTATTTCTATACCAAAATTTTACTCTAGCAGGCCATTTTACTGTATTAAAATTCTAGAGCGATATTGCTTTATTATATAAGTTTACGTTATATTTGTAAATATGAGTGCGCAATGTTAGTCCTATGGAATGTTTTTTTCATACCGATTTGATAAAAAGTGTTTTTTCGAAGAATTTTTAATTAATATCTCGAGTAATTATTAAAAAATTTTGAGAAATCGGAGCCTCAGGTGATTTAGAACCTGCCTTGGAGTATCCTCATACCAATTTTCAGACTTCGCTCGCCATCACCGGCAGACACACACAAAAACATTTTTTTTTTAATAGATAGGTGAAGTTTTTACAAAAATGAAAACGCGTAAATTTATTGCGAATACATCTGACATACATAACGAAAATGAACCAATTTATTAGTTCAGTATTGCTTACTGAAGTATATTATACTATACTATAGTAGTATATACTATAGTACTACTACTATATACTATAGTAGTATAGTAGTATACTATAGTAGTATTACTATAGTAGCATTTTATAGTAAGTGGGGACATGTGTTTCAAAACTCGCTTTATCATCCCCCCCCCCCCTCAAAAAAAAATAAATAGTGCTCTCTATTAATCTTATTCTATTAGTGAACCTGCATTGAAAAAACACTACAGCACTACAATCTGGGAGGGGGAAAAAAGTTCTATAGTGTATTTCTGGCATTGTAAAATCTTGGTTACCAAGGGACGTAGTCAGGTTTTTCGCGATTTCGAAAAATTTGGTTTTCTGGATATGGCGAGTTTTAAAACTCACGTCCTCAAATATAGTATACGCACAGGGTTTGTAAATATCAAGACATTTTGATATAGGGGAAAGTAGGGTAATGACGCTCAGAAGGGTAATCCCACTCACCAAATATCTCTAAACAGAATAGAATTGAAAACATGCGATCGGTACCAGCACCTAGCGAGCTTCATCCTAAGTTCCCAGTAAGGATTTAGTGCCCGTCGGGAGGAAAGTATTTTTGTGTCCTCACGTAATTAGTTTGAAGTTATTTTATTATAAAATTCTACAACATCTAACTTGAAGGTAAGTGTACACTCTTATTGTCAAATACTAATTTACTCATTACGTCTACAAAATATATATATTTAGCTGTACTTTCATGCTTTTATTTATTTTTGTAGTGCGTTGTTACGCCAATTATAATGCAATAAAACCCAACATGGCGATAACGGGTAATGGCGCTCGAATGGAATTCCAGAAGTGTTGCCAATGGGCAAATTTTTAAAATTCAAATTTGTTGATTGACACAACTTTTTTGAAATGGTAAAATTTCCCTGTTTTCGCCTTTATTAATATGTTTATTAAACAAGGAGAATTTTACTATTTCAAAAAAGTGGTGAAAATCAAAAAACCTAAATATAAAAAAAGTAGCCCACTATATGTGTAAAGTGGTTGCAAAAAGTCTGCAGTGGTGTGAACAGCCCACACAACTACATATGTGGCTTTGTCGTCTAACTTAAATGTTGTATTCAAACCCTACCATGTCGGGCATTACCGCTCAATCGATGGTCATTTAAATAAAACGATAAAAAAAATTCCTTAAACTTATATGAAAATTAGTTGATTGCAAACTGTTCCTTATGCTTTGGAGTTATACTTCGTTGATAAAATATTGATTTTTTGTCTAAATTTGACTAGCTATTCAAGTTTTCCCTTAAGTGAGCGCCATTCTACTACTTTCCCCTATATCACATATTTTCAAAATAGTCAACTTATTGATAATTATAAATATTTTCTGACCTAATATAAATGAGAAACTAATACATATTGCATTAAGCATGAAAACTTAAAACAATACTCTAAATGTACTTTTTTTCACATATGTAACAAAATCATATATCAAAACAGACACAATTTGCTTTTTACACTCACAAAAAACGAACTATGGGATTAATTATCAAGTTTACAGAAAATTTTGGGTTTTATACAACAAACCTATATACAAAATAATTTGTTTTTATTGAAAAATTTGAACATAATGTAAGCTTATGTGCTTTTTGATTCTCTAACCTGTTGCGTACTTCAAAGAAAACCAAAACCAGGAAAGATTATAATGAAGCTGTAAATAACTTCTCTAAATTAGACAGTTTATAGCTGTTCTAAATAAATATTGTTCCACACAATTATTGGTTCTACATTTTACATTTAACAATTCAGCTTCAAATGTAAAGCTTGAAAAGATTTTTTTACGGAAGGGGGGAGGTCAGGCTAAAAACTGCCTGCCAAAGCAAAAATTCTTATCTACAGAATGAAACAATCAATAAGTTAAAAAATTCATTTACTCATGTTTTGTCTGAAAATATTAGAAATATCATACGTAATATTTTGAAAATTAGTGTCAAATATATGAAAATATCATACTTCATGATATTTTGTAAATATTTTGAATATATATATATATATTATCTAATATTATTGATCTAATATTTTTAAATTTTCACCTTATTGTTTAGCTGACAATACTTCGAATTTTTACCAATCCAAAAATTCAGTAGAGAACGGAAGCTGTATAGCTTCTAAATGCCGTATAGTTTACCTCGATCGCATTTGTTTAAACTTGTCAGTAGCCGGTTAAGTAAAATACTGCAGAATGGGGTAAAAGTACGCATCCGTCTTGGGGCAAAGATACGCACAAGTTTAAGATTCGGAGCTTTGTCCTACCGTTTTAGCTAGATGCAAAGCTTTCCACAATTACGTTGTGGAAAGTTTTATTTTTTATATTGTATAAAATATAATAGCTACTTAACTAATATAAGCTATTTAAGTTCCTTTTCTAGTTAAGTTTTTTTCAATGTAGAACGTAGGTATCTACCTACCTACTTCTAAAATTCAATATTCTTGTTTCATAAAACGATTTTGTTTTAAGTCTTAGCCCTTAACTCCTGTTACCTGTCTCACAGACCGCTGCTATATTCAGTTTTCATAGCTTAACTTGCAATTTTAAATTTAACTATTGATGTTAGTTTAATGTTGATTCGTTTGGAAACTTAGTATCGCTAAAGACTTCTAAATGAGAATTTTTATTATAATAGTCTTTTACATAAAGTTTAGCGCAAAAACAGTATCTTATGAGTCAGTCAACCCTTTCATTCATTCTACGATCAAGGAGTCTTTGGGACCGCTCACAGTATTTATGCAACAATTTTTGTCACAGTAGTTAGAGGTTAACCGCTATTTGCGATCTCACAGACAGCTGTTTTCTTTTTTGTCATGGTTTAACTTACAGTTTTCAGTTTAACTATAAATATTAGTGAAATTTACTAATGCTTTTTCATTACTCATTCGTTTTATTGGAAATGGGGCAAAAAACCACAGTAATTGGGGAAAAAATACGCACTGCGTATCTTTGACCCATGGCTGCGTATTTTTACCCCAACCGATGGGGCAAAGATACGCAGAGCAATGTTTTTTAAAAATTGCAATTTCTCGCAGATTTATAATTTGACAATGTTGGTTGATGGTGACACTTGCCTAAGGTTCTAATGTAACATTTTAATCACTCATAACGTAAGTTGTGTGCGTTAAAAATCAAAATGTATGGAAAGTTCGTATCTTTACCCCTACCTAATCTACATATGCCTTTACAAATGCTATCCATACTATAGGATCCAAATCAGGCTTCACGGGTTACAGACTCTGTCAGATGGAAATCAGTTTAATTGAAAACTTCGATAGATTTAATGTATTTTTAGGTTGCCCACTAACGATCCCCAATTTTTTTTTTAATTCGTTCTTTTTTATATATAAAGTTTAGAAATTTATTAAAAGTGCTACTTTCGTATTAGCCTCATATTAACCCTTTAGTGCGCAGCTTTGCATATATGCCAGCAACAGTGTTTTGAATTTGATCGATTTTTTTTTTCGTATATACCTAATTCACACCTGCAAATTAAAATAGCGATATATGGTTTAATTAATAAGACATTCCGTATTTAAATAAAGCGAAATTAACCGTTGAAACTTTCTAGTGTAAAATCAGATCACTGAACTACGTAATTTCTATAACGTATTCTATCATGGAAATTAAAGGGTTAAAGGTTAAGTTTTATAAGATAAATAATTATATAAAATAACGTATTTGGAGACATACTTATTAAAATATGTACTAATTTGCAATATTTTAGCGTAAAACAAGCCACACGACAGTAGTTTTTACTTGTATTGCAGATGTGCAACAGAAGAAAAGATTGACGTATTATATGAAAAATGTATCTGATTTTTTTTCATTATTTTCCCTGTGTAATAACCCTTTCAGAGAATCATATATAATTGTTTAGAAACAAAATAAAAAATCACGCATGTAAGGGTTAAGAGTTAAAAACCCAAGTAATCGACAAAGAATTCGTCTTACTGCAGCCTTCTTGATTCTGATAACTTCAGTGATTTAAGTGCGTACTTCGACAACATGTCTATTAAATTTTATATCTATCGAAATTTTACTTTCGTTATGGTATGCTAACCGGAAACAAGTGCTGAAACTATTTATATTGTTTTAAGTTCAAACGGGTAAATATTTCATAATTGAGAGCTGCACGCGATAATTTAAATTGAAAATTATTTTACAACCATAAAGAAACTAGTAAATTGATACTCTAAAAAATGTGTAAATTTACACACAAAAACAGGTATATCGATGATACAAAAACGATTTGTCTATATGTGTAAATTGCCAAAATACACGCCTAATGTGTAAATTTTAAAATACACATTTTAATGTGTAATTTGATAAGTCGAAATGTGTAAAAATTGGGTGATAAGTCTTGAAATACACTTTAATGTGTAAATTGTACAGTACTACACATATTTCTGTGTAATATTCTTACACACATCTGTGTAATATTCTGTTTATACACATATTTTTGTGTAATATGCAAAATACATGTAAATGTGTAATGTATAAAATACACATATTTTTGTGTAATATACAAAATACACAGATGTGTGTGATATATTCTGTTCTTTCCCATATTTCTGCGTAATATTCAAAACACAGATTTAATTTTAATATTCATTATATGCAGATTTTTGTATACATAATGTTATCTTTATATTTTGGTATATGTAAATTGCGAATTAAATGTTTTTATGATAGTAAAAAAAAAAAAAAAGAAAAAAAAAAGCATGAAAAACTCATAGGGTTGATGTGTTTGTTCTTTCTAGTAAGCAAAAAGTGTACTCATGATGTCATTAGGCAATTTACATGCCACATATAGACAAATCGTTTTCTTATCATCGATATACCTGTTTTTGCATAAAACGGGAGTCACTCAAAGATGAAATATTTTTTAATTAATTGATTCAGAAAAAAATACTGAAATCTCCTGGGGAAAAAAAAAGTTAATTTCAAGCTCCGATACCTAAGCATCGTCGCAGCAACAATATTTCGCGCCTGGTGCGAAAAACGTTAATTTTTCTGTAGATAGTTGACGCATCAGTAACTGATGGCGCGAACGAAGCTTGCCAGCGCATACTTTGTCTGCGCCCGCACCACTCTTGTGTCTCTGTATTTTAGTATAATCATCTTGCCTATATTTACACGTTCTCTGAAACAGCTTAAATTAAGTATACTCCAGAAAAGACTTATATTAAAAGTATCTTCTTGGAGGCTATACATCTATAACAACCAACTTTTTGGCGATTTTCGACTCCTTCACCTCCCTCTTATATCATATGTCATCGTTCTACCAATCCCCTCCCCTAAAGATATCGTCATCAGTGTCTAAAAATTCTTTTTATTTTTACAATTTTTTTTTCTTTATTTTTCTTTTTATACGTTTGCAATGTATACGTCATAATTTATAATTTTCAATAGTTTTATACGTCACAAGTATGGTTATGCATTTATTACTCCCATGTATATAGCGGCCGTCCACAAATGATGCCACAATTGGAGGGGGGGGTCATGAAATTGTGACAGTTTGTGACAAGGGGGGAGGGGTAAAAAATACTGAAAAAATGTGACATCATTTATGGAGAGCCCGATATAGTTTTTTACTTAAATGAAGTAAAGAAGTTAATAAAATATCACTATTATATCTGAAATAATTTTATATCAAATACCACTTAGAAGTAAATACTTACTACTTAAAATTATTGAATAATATATTTTTGCTGCATAATGCATTCAACAGTAATAATATCTTCTTGCACTTGCCTTTGCACGGGGGTAAGCATAACTTCTTATAAACGAAACAGGTGGACGATATTCTGCCCCAATTTTTTCTAGTAAACATAAGTATAATTTCGAACCGGATTTCTCTAACAACGAATTACAGTAAACTGTCTAAGGCGGAAGCGATCGGGACCAAGAAAATTTTCCGCAGTAGACAATATTCCGCCTTAGGCAAATTTTACTGTCTATGGATTCACAAGGACTTGAAAATCTTTCCGAGTTAGACAGATTTCCGTCTTGCACAGAGTCCGCCTTACAGAGAGTTTACTGGATATACTAGCAGAAGAATAGGAAAGGCGAATGTTGCGATATTCCCTATTTTGGAATGAAATGTTTTTATAATCATTTAATGGTTTTAATAATAACTTTGTATTTACATAAAAATAAGTAATAGACTAAAAGAAAAAAAATATAATAGATTATGTTGATGTAAAGAAAAACATACCAAAAAGTAAATTTTGGTTAGGTCAAAAAAGATAACGATGTCAAAAGACAGCTTCCCTCTTCCCCTAGAGATATCTTACAATATCCATTGCAAGACCACCCCTACCCCCTAAAGTGTGATAAAGTTATATATGTGCAGCCCCTTAAAAAGTTTCAAAGAGATATTCGTTATAGCATCAAACAGAAAAAGAAAGTTATTCTGAGTTTTGGAAGCATTTCTATGAAATGGAGGGAAATTTTCAAATACTTCTGAAAAAAAATTTCCTACACAATATCTAGTGTCAGTTATAAATACAGTTTAAACTATGCAATTTTCAGTATGCCGGAAAAAAATGCATCAATATTTCTGAAAAACATTTTTTTGTAATATTAAAAACGACACGAGCTATTACAGTTGGAAGGCTGCGTCTTTGTAACTAGTATTTCATGGACGGTGATATGTTAACGAAACATCTTAATTTTAATTTCTAAATGCCACGATGACACCAGAATTTTGGTAATTTTTTTTCCGTTTATTATGCATGTGAAAAATAGCTTCTTTCTATTTCCAAATAAATTTGTCCATAAATTCCGGTGTCATTCATTCATTTCAACATTTTAGCAATGGAAGTATAGTCGTGGGGAAAAAAAAATAAACACCCCCATACTAACTCCTCAACAAATTATCGTAGAAGAAAGTTATTGGTACCGAACGATTGGAAATAGTCTACTTTTAAATGATGTATATAAAATTTGCTTAGGGGGCCATCTACATATTAAAACGAACCATAACTTTGTTTTTGTCGATAGCAGTAAGTAGTCAGATAGTAGTTTCTGACAGCATAAAAGAACTCTACACCCTTCAATTAGCCTAAAAACAAATTTTTATGCAATTCGTACCATAAGTTTCCGAGAAATTATTTTAAAACGAACGTATTTTAAGGGCTGTATCCGAATTGAAGTTCGGTACTCCATTGTTAACCGAGAGAGCCGGCTTCTTGATCAAGGCACCACTCAAGCAGTCAATGAAGCCGGTTAGATTACAGGACAGCAGAAGAAATTTCAAAATATCTAGTCACTTCTATCATAGACGGCGCCTTGAACCATCATTTTGCCGTTTTTTAAGCATAACTTGAAAACTATTTGGAAGAAAAATGTGAAATTTTGGATTTTCATAAAGCAGGACTTAATAAATCTAAATCCATCAAAAAAATTGTAGGTTGCAATTCCTATTTTTTTCGAATATTAATTTCATAATTTACAATTCATATCATAAAATTATAAAAATTGCAAATTCGGCGTATTTATGTTTGGGTATATTAGAATTATTGCTACACAAAAAATTAGCACATTAGGGGCATAATTTCAGGAGACATAAAAAAAATATGAAAATGTAATTTAACATTAGAAGCACTAAATTTCGAATGTTTATAATTCAAAAACTTATCATTCAAATGACTTGAAATTTGGTGTCTAGGCATAGTTTGAACGGAAGATTTGAAATATCTCGTTAAAATTGGGTATTGCTATTGAAAAAAAAATGAAGTTTGGATTCGTTTTAATATGTAGATGGCCTCTAAGCAAATTTTCTATACATCATTTAAAAGTAGACTTTATTTACAATCGTTAGGTACCAGTAGCTTTCGTTTACTATAATTTGTTGAGGAGTTAGTAGGGGGTGATTACTTTTTTTTTCCCACGACTGTACTTTGCCCCTGAAAGGTTTAACTTAAATTTGGAAGACATAAATTGTAACTGTGCGATTTTTAGGACTCCAAATTAACTCTAACAGAAAGATGGCATGTTGCAACCATAATTATATTATATGAAGAATAGTAAGTTTTCAAAACAATCAGCCCTCTAATTACTGACATAATCTACATTTTTATGTTTAATTAATAAAATTATTCTTAGCAGTTAAAACTATTATAAAAACTTTAAATTAGTTATGTAATAGATGCAATAACATTATGTGCCTTAATATTTTGTAATAATTATGTAAGCCTATATTAAATACTCCAGATATTTGCATCTATTAAAATAACTACATTTAATAATAAATTGTTAAAACTGTTTAAATTTATTAATTACTAAAATATTATCTTGTTAAGAAAGTATTCTACATTTTATATTTTAATGAATGAAATTATTGAAAAAATAAAAACTGAAAATATGTAATTTCAGTAGTTACCCCAATATAACAAATCAAACATATCATGGCAGCATGTTTTGCATTTTTACTGATAAAAATTATTGTTATTACAATCAATATAAACTTACCCACATGTACTATGTATATGCTAATCAAAACAAATTATGAAAAGGATTTACGCCTATTAATTCATATGCACGAAGTAAATATAAGTTGAGAATGACAAGTTACTTCTGAAATCCTTTAAAATATTAAATAGCAGCATTGGATTTACATATTTTTAAATTAAATGCTTTTTATGCCAGATAAAAGCTTGCGTTTTACAAACTTATTGCACTTATTTTTAACAATCTATCCAATCAAGCTTATAAAAACATATTTGAAGCATTTTCTGTCTATTCATTAAGCAAAATGCCTATAGAATATTTTCAAATTATGTTCACGTTCGAATAAATGCTTTTTTAGATCATTTTAAAAATTTGGGTATATAATTTTAATAAATTATATGTACATATATATATGTATAATCGTTTAAAATCGCGATTTAATCTGATTTTATCATCTGATTAAAATTATTGACATCCTTATTAAAAGTATTATTTTTTATTTACAAATTAAGATTTAATTTGCAGTTTGTTTGTTTATAGGCTGCTTTTCCTGTATGAAAAAAAAATACTTTTTTTTTTATTTGAAGTTTCATTTTTCTTAGATATAAAAAAATAAGAAAATGTTTAAACTGTTATGAAAGAATTACCATAAAAAATATTTATTGATTCAACGTTTACTATATTTAATAATATTTCAATATGAATTTATGTATTTTATATATTTTTTATTCAAAATATTTGATTTTTGAATGTTAAGCTCTGAGTCAAATACAAAAAAATAACTTCCAATTTTATTATAAATACTTTCATCTTTCAATGCATAAAAAAAACACCCCTGTTTGTTGTTCACATGAATTTATTATTTAATTTGTATTCATAAATATATTTATTTAATGCGCTGTTAAACTTTACTCATATTTTGTTGCAATCATTAGATAAACAATTATTTAATTTTCCATTCCTTTACCATCAAAACCATCATACCCCTTACCATCAAAATATACTTCACAGAATCAACAGAAATACAAATACATGTACAATAATTATTTCCCATTAGAATTCACTAGACTATCTGAAAAAAAAAGTATATTGTACAGATTATATTACTGTAAAATATGTATTATGCATATTTCAAAAAGATTAATAATGTACTTGTATATATAATTTAAATATTCCTGACTTTAAAATGAATCAAATCATTTTTTATTAACCATAAAAATATTGAAATCTCATTATCTTGAAATTTTAAAGAGGCATACAACTATTAAATCATCAAAAATTTGATTTTTCGGAAAATTATATATGACAGAACAATGTTTTTTATTGCATCTTAAAAACAATCTGCATAGAAATATTTCTATATTACGCAAGTTATGACTAAAAAAGTCTGTCAGTTGTTCTTACTGTGAGCAATGATTATAAAGAATGATTTAAAAATGTGTTCCACTATATTAAAAGTTACGTACCTCATAAATGGTAATCCTTTTTTTTTTTTTTTTTTTGTTCGAATCTCAAAGAAAAGTTCATGTCAACATTCGTACAAAAAGTGATCAGATGCATCACACGTTATCGTAATTTCAATACTGTAATGATGTCCGGATACGTTTGTCTTTACAAACTTATTGCTTCCAATAAATTAGAACAAAAAATATATTCTTGATATTTCAGCAGGCTAAATAAAACATTTGTTCTAAGACACAAGTCTCATCTAACTCGATCGTCTGCAAATGGCGGGTTTTGAATTAAAGCAGGTGTTTTCTACGGTATTGTTTATAAGTTTTCTTGTGATAATAAAAACCGTATAACAGTATGATATTCTAGTTAAATTTTCGTTACTGAACTTTTTCAATAATTCAATAAATGAAACAATTTCGAACGTATACATCATAGCGCGCACACACACAAGCAAACAAACACACACTCGCACATATACTCGTATATGTACATATAGTATATAACAAAGTTTAATATGTATGTATATATATTATTAATTTTAATTACCTACGTAATAAAGTCCTTTAAAATATAATATGCTTGCATGTATACATGAAAAATCTTTGTTACAGTAAAAGATTACATGTTGGCCTATTTATTCCGCATATTTTCATTAAAATTGTTTGAATGCTACGTTTTTTCAAAATAGTAATATCCCTCTTTTTTTAATCAGGCATTAAATAAATCAAATTCAAAAACGAAGGTGCAATCAACGAGTTTCAATTGAAAAAAAAGTTAACAATATTTTCCCCCGAACTATTTAAAATAATTTAACCCCCCCCCCCCCCTAACCATAGTCTTCTCTAAGTGACTATAGAATTAAGTTTTAAAAGAAAAAGGAACAAAAATATTTTTTGGCATGTTACCCCCCCCCCCTTTTTTGTCACAACCAACATCCTCGAATTCCTTGCAGAAGATAATTTCTAATTCTCTTTCCTTGTAAATGCCTATGTTGGTCACAGATGTAACATGAACACATGGCTGGCACTGACGTCGCAGTGGTCACAGTGTCTTCAGAATCCCTTTCAGAAGACAATTTTTACTTTCTTCTATCTTTACAAGAAGAAAATATTGGATTCGTGAAAATTTTCGAATTCCGGTTTTCGACGGATTTACGTTTTAGGGGTCAGAGATCCCGAAAAACGTGTTTTTACAAAAAGTTTGAGTCTGTCTGTATGTGACCCAAATTTTCTGGGCGCTATATCTCAATGAACAGAATTTAATAAAACTTTAGATTCAGTTGGTCCCTGATGTAAATTGGTGCTGATTGCTTTTTGGTGTAAATCGCCCAGCTAGTGGCGCTGCTATGCTGCATTATTCATGATTATCGCAATAGCTCTATCGCAAGAACTAATACGCGAATTTTCATCAAACTTCAGATACAGTTAGTCCCTGATATAAATTAGTGCTGTTTAGTTTTTGGTGTAAATCGCCCAACAGGTCTCTCTACTATGCTGCATTTTTTTACGATTTCCGCAATAGCTGTATCTCAAGAACTAATGTGTGAATTTTCATCAAACTTTAGATTTAGTCAGTCCCTGATATAAATTGATCCTGATAAGTCTTTGGTGTAAATTGCCCAACAGTTGCCACTGCTAAGAAATTCAATGAGAAGTTGACGTAAGTTGTTGCTGATTAGATTTTGGCGTAAATCGCCTAACCAGCGGCTCTGCTATGCAGTATTTTTCAGGAAGTATTAACATGTATGAGATCGAAGAAAGTTTTGGGTTTGCCACGTCCGACTAGTTAATTATGTTTTCATTTAAATGTTCACGTATTTCCAATTTATTGGTAATGGGAGCGGGGGGAATCAGAAGAGAAGGAGCCCTTGCAAAAAATAATCTTTCAGTTCCCTATTTTCAAAATGCTGTTACAGTACTGTATTTATGCAACGGAATAATTAAAATAAAATGTGCATTTTGAATCATTATTATTTTTTTTTTTTTGTAATTTATACACTGTTTAAGATTTGCACACTTATAACTACATGTAACAGTACAATTCTTGTAAATCCAGGTATTTTTTACATTTATACACTTGTCTGAGTCTATCAAACGATAACAACTTACATAATTAATGTCATAAACTAAATACACATAACAGGTAATTTTTTGTACAAAATGTGTAATTCTAATGACAAGTGTGTGAATTTAAAAAATTACACACTTCTACGTGTATATATAATTATGCTTAAATTAGAATAACTCCAATTCGAGTAAATTCAGGCATTTTTCTACATTTACACAGTTGTCTGTGTATTTCAAGCGATAACAATTTACACACTTAGTTTCATAGGCTAAAATACACATAAAAATGTGTAAAATTTTGCAAAAAATGTGTACATTTTATGACGTGTCATTTTAGAAATTCACACACATGTGTGTAAAATTGGCTAATTTACACATTTATTTTTTAGAGTGTAGTTTTCAAACAAATAGCATCAGAAACAATTTTTTCTTAATTCGACTGCGTTAATGATTGAAATTGTGTGATGTTTAGAAGTAAAATAAAATTGCAGTAAAAAGCTGAATTTATTGATAAGATGTTTTTACCCTCAATATGACGTCAGCGTTACACACGGTCATGTTTTTGCTTCGTAAGCTTTAAAATTCTTTTTTAAAAATAACGCTTTTGTGATATTTTTTCAATACAAAAGTCTTAAGGATTTGGTAAAATATTTTTTTTAAATTAATTTTATGATTGCATTTTATTAAGTGCATTTTATAAAATATACATTTCTGAAGTCCCGTCACACGCACACACACAAAATAAAATAACTGATTTTTTTTTTTTAATGAAAATAACTGCGAGGAATATAACTACTTTGAGATAAATATTTTTATAGTCTTAAACAATCCTTAGACAACCACATAAATACAACATAAAAAGGGTTATATGTTTTGATCAAATTGTTGTATTTCCATGTGGTTTAAGTCATTTTATTCTGAAATCAAATATTTTTAAGCCGAAAAAGTAAGTCATTTTAATTAAAAGAAAAACTTAAAGTAATGGAAGGAATTGAAGTGAACTCTGAGTTTATTATTTCATAAGCAGGAAGGAAATGTGTTGACAACAAAACTAATAGTTTTTACTTATTTTTTTTTAATTCTCTAAAAGCATATGAATCGTCTTTTTCAATCATGGGATTTCTAAATTTAAACGTTGGTATAGCAAAATTTTGAAAATAGAATTGATTTTTTCCCCTCTGTGCACAAAATATGTAATTTACTATATTCAAATGCAAATTCTTACACCATATGATTTTCATAGGTATAATTTATTCAATCATTAAATAATAAGCAAAAATACTGCTACACACTTAAAAGGTTAAAATAAGAAAAAAATCTCAGTTCAATTTCAAATAGAAGAAAAAGAAAAAAAGGCAGAGTTCAAACATGGATGGTTGTTATTAGTACCGAAACAAAATCCTAGTGCTTTGAGAGATTTAGGAAAAGATGTATTTTCCTATAGACGCTGTTTAAGCTGCGTTTTTAATAACTTCGTTTTTCTGTCTGCCGTCAGAAATACAAACTGCAAACCAATTCAAATCTATCTGGGACAGTGTATTGATCTTGCAAGTAACTTGGACGAGTTCGTTAAACATGTAGAGCTTACAGCTTGAATGCAAAGATGCACAAAACAAATGGCATGCAAAATTTGTTTTTTTCTATCTGAAATACTGAATCAAGTCGAATGAAATTGGAACATTTTATTGATCTTGCAAGTATTTTAAATGAATTTGTTAATAAAATATGTTGATCTTATAGTTTCTTTACAGAGACGCACAATAAGTGTTCAATGGTATTCACTGAATGGCTTATGTTATGTTACAAATTACGGACGATTTTTAAATTATTTCAGCAAATATTTAACATTTCTGATATAATTGCCCCACATCCATTGTTACGTTTCGTAAGCCTAATTTAAAATTGCCCAGCAAATTAACTTTTTCGCCATAATGATAATATCGAACTTAGGAGTGATACCAATTTGTTTAATTTATATTAAATCTGATATATGTACCCTAAAATAAACTTAATCTTCGACTGAGTCGGGAGGACTTGTTTAAAATGGAAAATGTAAACAGGTAATAACTTAAACTGAGTTTTGTCAGAATTCCCGTACAATTTTTAAACATCACCATAAAACGCAATGCAGAAATTTAACTATTAAACGTGAAATATTGAAAATAAAGGTTCCACAGACATTTTAAAAAAGAGAGAATAGAAACATTTTTGATCAGGAGGGCTCTGCCTGCTGCGTAACGTTCCTTTTTAAGTATTTTTAAAACCCATAAACATAAGACAAAGAACTAAATTGTCTTGCACATAAACCACTTTTTTAAGTATTTATTTTAAGTCGTTGGACGAATAACATTTTTTTTTAAAAACAAAGATTATCAGTGGTATAGTTAGTTTAGTTAAATTTAAAAATGCAAGAAAGGACATTGGCTTCCTATGCCTCCCTCTTCTCGGCGCTCGTGTATGAAATATTTTAACACTAATAAAGTTGCTATTGTGCAATGCAAAACTTGTTTCTCTAAGCTTGACCAATTGATATTTAAATTTCTATCCACCATGCTTATTTTTATAAACTAGTTTGTTTTTTTTCAGTCAAATAAACTTATTTTGAAGCAAAAATATTATTTAATAAATGAAATTAGACAAATAACATTGAGGAAGATAACAGATTTTTATTAAATAAATTTTCTTGTTCAAGCAATGCCTCCTCGACTTTGAATAAAAAGAAAGTTATCGCCTATGTGTTTACATTTATTTTTTATAATTCATTTTGTTTTCCAGTGCTCGACGCCAGTGGAAAGATACCAAGTGGGATTCTCGAAGGCACAGTACTGGATTTCGGTTCTTACGATGAGTGTCTGAAAATCAAAGTGGTGGACTCTTCAAAATATTCCAGTGGCGAGCAGTTTAGAGGACGCTACTGTATGGTTGGTTATCACTCACCACTTTTAAGTCCTATGACACAAAAAACTCTACATGGTAAAAGCTATTTGGAAGCTTACGGTACTCCACCAGACTGGGTAAATAAAAAATATTCATGTTTTACGATACATTTTTAAAATGTCTACTATCTCCAGTATCTTGTAATAATGTTATTACAGGAGAGTCCCGATTCTCCGAGTCGCGCTTAACCGAGTTTCCGCTTTAAGAGTTATTTTCTTCTGATGGATTCCATTATTATGAAACAGCTATTATAAATTAAGTATTAGGTGAAGATGAAAGAGCAACCGTAAAAAGTTACTTTGATTTTTCTGGTCAGAATGGGAAAGAAAATTGTCTTTTTTTTTTTTTTTTTTTTTTTTTCCCAAGAGAAAAAAAAAATGGCCATTTTTTACCCTTTCTGACCAGAAAATCAGGGTTCTAACTGTTCACGACTGCTCTTTCATCTTCACCTAATACTTCATTTATAATAGCTGTTTCATAATAATGGAATCCATCAGTTCACCAGAAGAAAATGATCCATTCCAAAGGTAAAAGTTCGATTGAAAAAAAAACATACTTTCAGCAGAAAGAAGAGGCTACACCTACAATTTTCATGACATTAATAGAATCACATAGCTGTCAATTTGTACGGTTTTTGTTCAATACAACTTTTTGCCATATTTAATCGTTGACAATTCTTAGATTTCTGCGATTGAATTAGGCAAAATTTATTGGTAAGTTTTAGTGGTAAAAAAAAACTTAGAAATTAGTAGCTATGCAGTAGCGTAATACTGTACCCCCCCCCCCTAAAAAAGCTGCAGCAAAATTGACATTCAACAAACGATCAAGGACTGTTTCAAATAAACAATTTCATTCTCCTTTTTTCTTATAAAAGTAACGGAAATGTCCATCAACGAAATGCTGCTAGTACCATAAAAATTAATGAGTTAAATGAGAATTTATATTTCATCTCCTTAGTTATTGATTTGAGTAAATCCAGTTTATCCAACGTTTTTGCTCATCCGATGTGAGCTTGGTTCATATTAACTCGGATAATCGAGACTGTACTGTATTTTTAAAGCGTTAGTTTATGGAACATTACATTTTACCCCGTTTAAAGAGCCAAGTTCCTTTCTAAATCGACCCCCCCTCCCCCCCCCCCACACACACACAAAAACAACATTCGTATCGATATTTACTTTGTAATATTTTAAACAAAAACCGCATTCAAAATTTTGTATAAAGGTATGTAGAAAAAAAAATAGCTATATACTGCATAGAAACTGTTAATTAGGAATGTTATTCCCTTCAAAACAGTTATTTTGCAGCTTGCACGAACAATGTAACGAAATTCTATAGCCAAAACTTTATGAAAGTTTAATACCCTATAACAGTAAATAAATATACCTGAGAAAAAAAAAACTAAAATTTTTGTCTTTCAGTTACTATATGTATGCTTCATATTTTTAAAGTTCCGAAATTTAACTTTTCTGGAATTTTTTTTTAAAGATTGTTTCGATAGCAGGTCAATTTAAAAGGACTATTTGCCTAATTATTAAAAATTTAGATGGCTGATTTATATGAGCGTTACTTTGTGTTTAATGCATACATTCTTAGAAGAAATAGGTATCTTTTTCTAATCTAAAATTGATAAAACATTTAACATTTTTAATACTCTGACAAGCAAGATTCTAAAGAGAATCCCCCCCCCTTTTTTTAATTTTATTTGCTAATAAAATCTCTGTCAGATTATTTTATTGGATAATGCGATGGATAGAATTTGTTCAAGCAAAGGTAATTTTATTTTATCAAATTAGCACATGCTACTGTTCAGTGTTAAAAAATAAATGAACGACGTTGAATAATTTTTAATCTGTTAGTATGAGCTGCATTAATCTGTTTTATTCAGGCTGAAGAAATCCTTCACCGAGCGGGTGGTTACCTCAAGAGAACAGCCTTTTGGTTTGGTACCTGTGTGCCTTCTACTTGCACAGAAGACGATGTGATAAAAATATCCACTGTTGGTAAGTGATTTTAATATACAGGATGGCTTTTAATTAACCTACAACTTTAGTGAGGCTCTGAGAAATTATTTCAATTTAAAGTCCGGTATGTATACAGTGAGAGAGGGAATAAAAGAAACTTGTTTAGTGTCAGTTCCACGTAACTTTGAAAATGTCTCCCAAAGCGTAATATTCAACTGACTATCGTATTTTTTATTGTTAAAAATGGGTATTTATGAAGTGAAAATGCAACGCTATTTCTAAGGAAGTAGTTGTCAACATTCAGAAACAGACTTAAGTACAGGACCAATTTTCTTTGAGTCGACAGTATAAGTTCGGTTTAGATGCCTGTTTTGTCATCCTTCTTCACTTTTCCTGGAAACCTTTTCTTCTGCACCCGTCTGCGATTTACTCACAAAAGGATGCGGATTATCAACAATGGGTCAGGAGATAACAAGATTAGATCAACTTGAAGGTAAGGTCCCCCTCTTGCAGGACGTCCGTCAGTTTTCTTTTAAAGCCATTAAAGATGAAAAACACCGCGTGACAACAAGAAAAGACGCCGACACTGAGAATAGTAGAATGATACGTCTATCTGGACCTTTACAGCTGAAAACTATCAGATAATGCTGAGAGGGTTGTTCCCCCCCCGCCCCCCAGCAAACTTGTAATCTGGGTATGAACACCGATGAATGTTGGTTCATGCTGGACGGTGCCTTTCCACATAGAACAAGCAATATTCTTGACACCCTTAATAGTGAGTTTGGAACTCGAGTTATCGCCTATCAATACCCAAATTGTTATCTTGGTGCGTTGCATTGGCTACCTTATTCACAAGATGAATTCATGGGATTTCTATCTTTGGGGCCATATGAAACATTTGCTTTACAGGAAGCCGACAGACCTTATTAGTCTCAAATTCCATAACTGACTCATTTTCAGGCATCAAAAAAGAAAAACTATTTTGTTACTGATGGGCTATGTATCACCTCTGAAGGGTTTTCCTTTTGCAAACCTTATTCATTAAATTCCTTTTCCACGTTCTTTTTAAAAAAATGTTTGTAGTGCTATCTGCAACGTTTCAAGAGTTATTTCAGTTAAAAGTTGCAGGTTAATTAAAAGTCACCCTGTATTTCTAATGTTTTGTAACTTATGAAAGTTTCAAATTCGGCTTCTTTGTTGCAAAATTTCAAAACTCACTTTCCTGCAGGAGAACTGTTGCCATGAAACTAGTTTTGCAGGCAATATTGGATAATGGGTTAAGGCCGAGCTCGGCGACCAAATACTTTTATACAAGGGTGTAGTGGAGGGTATACACCGTATACCTTCTGGATTCTTTTTAAGAAGCTTCGTATACCTTCTATTTCTCAAATCTATAGCGTATACACTAGCCATGAACGTTCATGATTCTAGCCTATAGCCTTTGCTTAGTTTACGACTACAACACTGCTTTTATACATACTTTTTTTCCTTCTTTACATTTGATTCTTGTAAATATGGTTAATAATTTCTCATCTAAATGCAAGCAGCATAAATATTCTTCCTTATGGTTGAATGTAAAATTGTAAAAAATCTAGTATGTAATGATTTCTAAATATCAATATGTGGACAAACTTTTTTTCTAGAATAAACTGATTCATGAAGAGTGAAATTATTTTTATTTCTTCGAATTTTCTGGAAAATTTCATTGATTCCAGATTATTTTAAACCTTCTATTCAAATCGAAGATAATTTTTCGTTCCAATTTTCATGATAAAATAAGGTCAATAAAAATATAATAGGTTTTATTCCCCTTTTCTGAATTTTATGAACAACAGTGCAATAACTTAGTTGCCACAATTACAGAAATATTGTTAAAAGTACGATAAAAAATATCTTAGAAAATAATTTTAAATATTAAATTCTAAAAGTTATGGTATCCTTAGATCCGTGCGAAAAAATGGTGTTCATTTCATCGCCCAACGATCCATACTCCGGAGGATTTATTAGACAGTCAGATTTTAATAAAATAGATATCAGCGGTTACCAAACTAAGAGTCGCGATTCACTAATGAATAATGGACGATATTTTGGTGGCTCTCTAAGGTTTCCCAGCTACCAACGTCACCTGGTGCAAAACAGCTGAGATAGTATTCCTATCTCAAAAACGAGGTTCATTTACCATTCATGTTCACAAGGTGTCCGTTCGAACTAAATCGATGATGCTCTACAAATTTGTCATTCACTTTTATCTCATGTTTCTTCTGTTTTCGTGATAGGAACGCTAATACCGCCATTTTGCACCAGGTGGCGCTGTAAGCTGTCTCATCTAGTAGCGCATAGCCTCTTTAATATACCTAGACACAACATTTATGACTATAGATGCAGTCGTTAGGCAGTTAAGAAGGTGGGGACGGGCTTTAGTGGGCGCTCTGTATTGTTATATTAAGACATTGTTGTTAAATAACGGAATATTTATCACTGAGTATTTTATTAGTGATGCATTCAAAAAAACAGCAAAAACTAGAACTACAACGAAATAATGTTGTCCACCTAGATCATCAAAACGTCCCACTCTGCGCCGTTTAGATGCCGTTCTGTAGAAAATAACACAGTCGAAGTTAATCTTAGAGTAACCAACAATGATCAGTCGCAAATCATGGAGTAATAGACAATTATCTCTACCAAGAAATAGCCTGCCACTACTACTTTCGCACAAAGATCACCATTGCTAATTTCTTCAAAAGAAATAAACGACATCCTTAAGCGTAAACAGTTATTTATTGACAATCATATCGACAATTCCCAGGTACTATAGTCGACCAAAACGCCTTAAAGTGCGCGATGCAGCACGCTGACATTTTAAAGCTGTCGATTAAGTAATTCTCGCATTCTACGAAGTCAGAAACACCCGATAGCTATTATACCATTTTAAGACGGCGAAAAACTCTCAACTATCTAAACTCTCTAGATCCGAGGCCTTGCAGTGTCAAACTGGCGCAAGGAGACGGTGATCACGAAGCACGCGAAAACAACGAATTAGAGACAGGCGGCCGCTCGCAAACGATTGTCTACCACCAATCGGGAGAGAGGAACAGGCTTAAAAGAATTAGTTTTAAAATCGTAAGCTTTTTAAGGTGAAAAGTCAAGCGCGGGAATAAATTTTTCGTAAAATAAAATTTTTTTGGGGAAAAAAGTGGCTTTTGAAAATATTCGAACATAAAGATTAATTTCACTCAGACTGATAGGATAGCTTATAAAGTTTATGAAGGAATCTAAAGCTTTAAGGTTTTGGAATAAGATGTTATTGATATACGCGTTTTACATTAAGAGGAATTTAAATTGGGAATAAATGATAGATATTAAAGTAGGGAAATATTGAATATGCCAAAAAATAGAATAATTTAAGGAATATTGTAATGAAATTTTTATATAACATATATAATTAACGCGGCATACTTTGGCTACCTGGTTTAATTTGTGATGAGATTTTGTGTAAGAAAGCAAAAATTTTGTGAAATTATTCCATTGTATAAATACTCGTGATAAGAGTATGCGAAGAAAATTATATTCGGATAAAATCAACACTTTTTTGAGAGAAATTACGGGAAAAAATTAGGATTCGAAATAAAGTAGAAATATCTGAACTAATGACTTTTATTCGGTGTAAGTTGGATTAAAAGCTTTTCTTGGGAACAAGTTTAATAAATGTTAGATTTGCTTTCAACAAATTTTAAAGAAATTTCAGCCGACATGTCTTGGTTTAAAATTTACGAGAACGCTCATTTGAATATTCTTTCTTGCATAGCAGATATTACGAATTCAGGTATCCCATCTATCTATTCTAATAAAATAAAGATGTGTGTGAGTTAAAATCCGGAATTTAAAAAAGAGAGAAACAAAACGTCGCGCCGGTGCATGAGAAACCTCGTTTCGCAGCGCGCTCAAAAGCAAACAAGAACAAAAAAATAATGCGTACAGCATTGATTATGAAACACTTTCCAACACATTTAGAATACTATAACAAAACTTCAGTTTACTAAGGTGGAAGATGTCTAAATGAAGAATTTGGAAAATGCATAACGCATTTGAAAACACGACTTCTGCTATTACCGTGAATAGTCATTAAAATAAGATTTTTTTTTTGTGTGCAAACCTGTATTTGATCTACAGGCATGTATATGCATATTACATAGTATGCTAAAAGTTAGTTCAGTTAAACTCATAACAGAGTTGAAAATTTCCACTCGGCAATTTTCGCCTATAAACTAATGTTGTTGGAAACTTTTTTACGACCCTGTACCTGATCTATACAATTTACACACACTAAGTAATATTTAAAAAATAGTTAAATTTAAAAGCGCACACCACAAATGAAAACGCACTTCCAGCAATTATTCTTCGTAGTCTTCAATAGTTCAATTATTGCTCATTTTCTTCTATAGCTGAATTATTTTTGTGTCCCTGTAAATAAATGATAAATTTTTATGCGCACCTCATTCTCTAGTAAGAACCTTGTAGTACACCTCAGTGATGTATATCAATTTCAATATATTTAAAATAGTGTAATATCACTAAAATCGTGTAATCACACGTAAACTATTTTTCCCCATAGACCGTAATTTACGGAATTCGTTGAGTGTCCCTATAAATGAATCGTAAATGCAACACGCTTCATTTTCAATATCGAACGTGCCAATAACATATATTGTAATCTGTCTATATTTACGCGAGTTAGAGCACGGACAGACAAACTGAATTCATAAACACTTTTCAACTATGTTGGTAAGTGTTAAAAAGGTTTCTCTCTAATTGCGAATCGGGGAAACGGTTTTAAATACTGAAGAACTGAAAAGATTTTCCTAAATTTCGTACTTTTTATATTCGAACGTTATATTCGAACGTCCCCCTTTAAAAAAAAAAGTGGTTCCTCTTTTCCCTTTTATTTTCGAAGCCTACATACGCCTAAATTTTTGAGATATGGAAAGAAACAAATACGCACTTCATTCGAATACCTTCTTCTCTACAACGGTGCAATTCGGGTTGAAAAATACGAATATTAACAATTTAAAAAAAAATGTGATTGGAAGCCATTTCACGCCTCCCGGAGGCACTCCTTCTCTTTATTCCTTCTAAATGTCGGTATTTTATCACGATATTTTTACACTTTCTTCGAACACTTAATTTACATCAGATATAAAAATCTCGAAACATTCGAACGGTTATAAGAATTAAAAGAATCTGCAAAATTATCACTGGGAACGTGAATATTTGGGTGGCTTTTGCTCACTAAAGATCAATAATTTTTCACAAAAATTATACATAGGCTGTCGAAATGTAACTAATAATATCCGTTTCGACAATGAGAACTATTTTGTTTTAATATTAAATGACCCGATGTGGAGGGAGGGAAATACTAAGCGCGCTTATCACGCCCGATGAACATGTACACTGCCGAAGGCAGTGGTGCCTCTAGGTCCGTATGTATAGATTTTCATTTAAAAATATAAAATTGTACAAATTCGATGGTGTACGTTACAAAGATAGTGGTGTCCCAACATTAGGTTCGTTTGGGAAAATTTTAGTTTTAAAATAAAAGAATCATTGAACGCTAATTTCAGGTATATTTAAGGTTATCACAAGCTCGGGTGTATAATAATGAAAGAAAAAAATATTTTTAAGAATTTAGCTTTAAAATACAATCTGTTATGTTTTTATTGGCTTCGGTGATTTTATTTACTCAATCCTTTTTAATAAGCATTTTGTTCATTAATAATTTGAAAAATATATACTACTTTTCATACTTTCTTATAATTCAAGAGTGCTGCAGAAGTATACCTATTCATTTTAGTGAGCTTAGAAAATATAACAATGTATTTAATTGTGCCGCGAGATTAAAAAAAAAAAAAAAAAAAAAAAAATGAAAATTTGTTCTATACACAAGAGTCTCCTACAAAAGAGTCCTCCTGCCTCCAAAAGAGTTCGTACACTTTAAAAAATTGTAGTTAAAAGGAAGTACCCTGGAACTGAATTCGAATATGAAATCTAATATTTTCCTTCATCTGTTATTCGGAATAACACCCAACATTTAAAATATATATATATTGACTGATTTTCTTTTTTATATAAAAATGAAAACTGAAGGAGGTAGAGAAAGAACACGCCACAAAAGTCATAGCATACTGAAACATTTTCGGATAAATTTTTATAATTAAAATTATCGCGTGTCGCTTTATTTTTGTATTGTGGTGACATTTAAAAACTTGTTTGAATTTAATTTTTGCTTGATTTCTCCGCAATATTCTATTATTTAAAATTGGCTTGTCGTCGTAAAGAAACAACAAACAGCACTCTAAAATTGATTCTTTCATTATAGTAGAGGTAAATCAGTTCGGAAAATTGCTAAATTAGTTCCTTTATCCCAATCTACGGTGCAGTATGTGATAAAACGCGTTAAAGAAAATCGGATCGAAAACAAGGTAAAAGGTCGTCCGTCAAAGTTAACACAGCGTGATCAGAGATTTATAATTAAAAAAATTGCGACGAATCCACGTTTAAATTCTGTAAAAGTTGCTGCAGAATTTAGCGAGAAATTTTCGATTTCAATTTCACCTGAAACTGTTCAACGAGTGCTGAGATCAGCTGGATTAAATGGGCGTTCTGCCCATAGAAAATTTTTTATTAGTGCGAAAAACATAAAGCTTAGGCTTTCCTTTGCCAAAATCAATGATAAATAAACCCAAATCGTATTGGAATGTCTTATTTGCCGATGAAAGCAAATTTAACATTTTTCGTTCCGATGGGCGTATAATTGTATGGAGAAGGAAAAAAAAATGAACTAAATCCCAAGTTCCCATGCTTAAAGTTCGTTGGAACAGTTAAGCATGGCGGTGGAGGTGTCTTTGTGTGTGTGTGTGTGGGGGGGGGGGTGCATTGTATCATCAGGATTAGGTAATTTAGTATTTGATCGCATAATGAATCATGCTCTTTATTTAAATATTTTAAGACAATTTAAAATTATCAGTCCAAAATTTGGGTATTAACAACTTTTTTAAATCAAACGATCCTAAGCACACGGCTCTCAATGTTTACTTCTGGTGTCTCTGTAATTGTCTACAACTTCTGAAAACACCACCTAAATGGCCGGATTTAAACCTAATATAACATATTTGGAGAGAACTGGAGGTTAGAGTACGAAGACACGACATTAAAACGAAAAGCGAACTAAAAACAGTAATGATCGATGAATGCATGAACATAGATGCAGAAATTAAAAAACTAGTGAAATCTATTACCAGACATTTAAAAGCTGTTGTGGACGCTAAAGGATACCCTACTAAGTATTAATTTAACAAAATATTAAAATATGTACTAATATGTAGATTTTTTAAAGTGTACGAAATTTTTTGTGAGGTAACGCTTTTGTTACTAACAATTTGGAAAAATGGTTATTGCCCTCGTCAGGGTAGGAAATCGAAAAAGAAATTTAACAAATTACAACGACCGTTTGGAAAATTATATTTTCGAAGACTAAAATTTAAGACACAAAAAATCGCACGGAGTTGATCATACATTACGTACGCCATGAATTAAACATTAACATTCCTGGACCCATCATGAACAAATTTTAAAAGAAATTTCA
This sequence comes from Maratus speciosus, assembly GCA_963932465.1. Classification (NCBI taxonomy): domain Eukaryota; kingdom Metazoa; phylum Arthropoda; class Arachnida; order Araneae; family Salticidae; genus Maratus; species Maratus speciosus. Next base: position 249,930,290 of record OZ010793.1, on the reverse strand, counting down.
GTTTTACAATTTTCAGTACTGTAAATTTTTAAACTTCTACGGAGCTGGTCATACATTACGTACGCCATGGATTAAACATTAATATTCCTGAACCGATTTTAAATGAAATTTCATACATTACGTACGCCATGGATTACATTTTTCGGTATTGTAAATTTTTAAACTTCTACTGAGCTGCGCCATGGATTAAACATTAATATTCCTGGACCAATTTTAAATGAAATTTCATTCTTAAACTTCTAAACACCCCACAATATTACTTTTTACACCGTCGTATAGAGAAAATATGTACTTTTAAATGCAATTTGTTTGAAAGCTCTCAATTTGTTTCTGAATTATTTTTTTTTTTTTTGTAGTTTTTATTACTTTTTTGTCATAGTGGTAACAGAAGTATCCATCTCTGTTGAAAGTAAAGGGAAAGTACAGATTACTGTATAGACCAATCAGAAAATGAATAAAATGCGGGATTCAACTAATAAAACGCTTCAGATATATTTCCTACCCTGATAGAGGACAATAACCATTTTTCCAAATGGTTAAAAACATATCTGAAGCTTTTTATTAGTTGAATCCGCATTTTATTCGTTTTCTGATTGGTCTATACAGTAATCTGTATTTTCCCTTTACTTTCAATAGAGATGGATACTTCTGTTGCCACTATGATAAAAAAATAATAAAAACTACAAATTAGAAACAAATTGAGATACAGCTTTCAAACAAATTGCATTTAAAAGTACATTTTTTTTTCCTCTATACGACGGTGTAAAAAGTAATATTGTGGGACGTTTAGAAGTTTAAGAATGAAATTTCATTTAAAATTGGTCCAGGAATATTAATGCTTAATCCATGGCGTACGTAATGTATGACCAGCTCCGTAGAAGTTAAAAAATTTACAGTACCGAAAAATGTAATCCATGGCGTACGTAATGTATGATCAACTCCGTGCAATTTTTTGTGTGTTAAATTTTAGTCTTTGAAAAAATCATTTTCCAAATGGTCGTTGTAATTTGTTAAATTGTATTTTTTTTCTCTTGATTTCTTTAAATTACGTTTTACTATGTTTTCGAAATATTTTGTCGTTTTGTTACGAATAAGTTATAGATCTTAAATACCCATTCTGAAATATTAATTTGAATTAATGGATAGAGCACTATTTCATTAAAAGTGGTAAGTGTACGAACACTTTTGGGAGCACCTGTATGTATTCATATACTCCTTTATATTAAGCTTGTGGCACGAGAGAGACTTAGTTTTAACAAGGAAAATAAGATATTTTTATTCATATGTTAATTGTATTGCATTTTTATCGCCTTTTTTGAGAGCAAATATCAGTTTTCCTCCGTATTTCGGATTTATCGATGATGTAAAAAAAAAAAAAAAAATAGAAATTGAAGGAAAATATTACAGGAAATAACAAGTAAGACCGAAGCATTGTTTCTATTTGTTCTACTAGTCTCACAATAAGGAAAAGAAATCGCCGTTAGTGAACGTGGTATACTATGATAACGCGTTAATTAGTAGTTTTAATTAGATTGAGCAAGTGATATTTTACAGAAAATTTTAAGCTCTTGAGTAGTTTCTTTTCGTGACATATCTATATTATAAAGGACAAACATATCTGTGCGTAACGCTGACGTCATTCTGGGAATAGCGACACTTCACGATAAAATTTCGCTTTTTTCAATTTTTGCTGCTGCAGTTTTTTAAATTTCTAAACATCGCACATTTTTAATTTTTACATCGTCATATAGAAAAAAATTGTGCTTTCAAATGAAGTGTGTTTAAAACCTGTATCGCAATTAACTCAAATTTTGACTTTTTAAATATTTTTAAGCATGCATTTTTTAAATATCTATCCTGAGCAAGCCTCTATTACGGAATAACTCATTCACACTAAAAATAATTAAAAGTCTTGTCTCCGGCTAATATTCCATGACGAAATTAAAACTTAATAAGTAAATAAAATAAACATCAAATTTAACATCAAATGCAATCTAATCATTTTAATTTTTACACAGTCGTATAAAAATATGTATTTTGAAATGAAGTTTATTTGAAAGGTGTATCGTAATCTACTCATTTTTTATAGCATTTTAAATGTTTTTTAAGCATGAATTTCTTTAATCTCATCGCTTGCAGGTTCTATTAGGTAAGATTATAATAACCCATTCACACTTAAAACAATATAGTTCAGCATTTGTCTCCGGCTCATATTCCATAACGGAATTAAAATTTAAAACATAGATAAATATAAATTTAAAATACATGCAATCGAACAATTTCAATTTTTACTCCTCGAATAGAAGAAGAAACGGAGTTTCAATTATTTTAATTTGTTTGAAAACTGTAATAATTGAAAATAAGGGTTTCAGAAGGAAAAAAGTTAATCAAGTGCTTTGGTAAAATAATTTTCCATTTTCCTTTATATTTTTTGCCTTGATTTAGCTCTTTTTAACCTTTTTTTAAGTTTTTATAAACCTATTATGAAAACATAACGAAGGGCTAAGAAGTAAAAAAGAAGGAATAACGCTTTCATCTCCACGAAACAGCTTATTCTAAACGCGAAGAGATCAGTTAGTCTGTCGACAAATTGTCATCCATAAATGTTATATCGTGTTTTTTTTCAACCAAGGAAGCTGAACAAAAACATTTTTAAACTCCTTTACAAAACTAGAGAATTATTGCACTATATTTAGGTTGCATAATTTAAAGAAAAAAGACTAATTTTCAACTAATTATTTCTTAGACGACTATTAAGATTTTTCACAAGGCCGTTAAAAGTGGAGTAATTGAGAGGGGGAGACCTGCATTTCTGCCTTACTATTGAAATCTGCGAGAGTTACTAATTTTTTTATTACCGAAAATGAAAAAATAAAATTAATGTCGTTAATTATGTGTAATATATTGATGCTAATCATATTAATGTCTATTTGAGGTAGAAAATAAGTAAACAATTGGATTTTGATGAAGCAATCTAACATTTTTGCCAACATAATTAAAGCTAAAATAATTTCATGATACATAAAGCATTTTAATGTATTGCAAGGATCTCGGACAGTGGTTCTCCTGTGTTTTTCTATTTTTCAAATTTGATATTTTTACTTTTATTCCTATCTCTTTTCAATTTTGTTTTAATCGTATTCAGCGTATCCGTACTTGTACTGCGAAATGGTATCTTTATAAATGATATATATCCGCACATTAACCCTTAAATGTCTGGTGTTGCTTTTCGGCTACATACCCAATTTAGGCTCTAAAATACTATTAGAATAATATTGAAGCTATAATGCCTAATGTTGTCGATAAAATGCAGTCTGAAAATATTATTAAATCGATTTTCAACATTTAGATAGCAACACTTGTGCTGTTTAAGAATAAAGATATATTTTTTTTTTCAATTGTTTCTACTTGTTCTTTTTGTTTTGTTTGGAAGCTTGCAAAATACCCTATTTTGACCTGCAGTGAGCAAGTAAAATTTATTTCTTATTAAAGTTCCTAAAATTCTTGTGTGTTTAATATTGTAGAATTTTATCAAGGGAAATTATTTTTTAAATTAATCACCAGTATTGCCGATTAGTAACTGTTTTTTAGCCGTAAACTATACTTAAAACAAAATATGATTTTTAAGTATTTTCCCCATGATTTATTTAAAAAATGAAAGCCGAAAAACATTATTACAATGATTTTTGAAAAATCAGGCATTTAAGGGTTAACAAAGCATTTTTGAGTTAAGGGGACACAGTACCTTTTAAACTACTTTTTCAATTTTGAATAATACTGTAAAATACTTAAATATAATGTCACTACAGATATTAGGTACTATAAAGCAAATATAATTACATATAATTAAAAAAAAAATCTTGTAGAACAGTCTAAGTAAAATTTAAATTAAAAAAAAATAAATTTAAAATCCCTACTTTTTTAAATATGAATATTTTTGCTTCAAAAATTTTTTCCATAATCTTAAAAACATACTACATAAAATTGTGCATGGATTTAACATTCAAGGTTATAGTTTTTTAAATTTTCAATTATTTTTCCTTGATTTTTTACTGTACAAAAGAGAAAAAGATTGATATTAAATGTAATATCCCATACATCTAAAAATCCATGCACAGTTTTTTGTAGTATAATCTAAGGAATATGGAAAAATAATTTGAAGCAAAAATATTCATATTTAAAAAAATTAGTAGGGATTTTAAAAATTTTTAAATAATTTTTTTAAATTTAAATTTTAGTTAAATAGGCTGTTCTACAAGATTTTTTTAAATGAAATTATATGAAATTATATTTGCTTTATAGTACCTAATATCTGTAATCACATTATATTTAAGTATATTACAGTATTATGCAAAATCGAAAAAGTAGTTTAAAAGGTACTGTGTCCCCTTAACGGGGAAAGGCAATGTCTGTTTGTTTTCCTTAGGGCCACCACAAGTTAATGTCGGGCCCTGCATAAGTTGTTAAACAGGTGGGGAAACTTACCACACGTTTAGTGAGTTAAATTGCATTTTGTATTTAAGAATGAGTGAACGTAATGAGTATTTTTGATGCTTCCGATACCTTTTTGTTGAATTCATTTTCAGTTGTTTATATACTTGAGAATTTCCGGCACATTTAATTTTTTAAATCAATGTTGTTAACCTTATTTTTCTTTACGCAGTATATCGCTGTGTAATATTTTAGATGTACTTTTGTTGTGTGCTCCCTATGTTCTAAAATGCGGATGTTTATTTACAGTGTCAAAACCTTTGGGATTCAATGTGTCAGTGTCAGACTGTCAAATAGATGAACCATTCACCTGGCCGTTTTATTCTATTGTAGCTGTGTAAGTTATTTGCACATATATTGTTCAATTATATCAATGTATAAAATTGAAGTTTCTCCTCCCCTCTCTCCCCCACCCCCTCCGACCAAAAAGTCTTTTAAAACAGAGGCTATGCGGGATTGAAAGTCTGAAGTCTTAGCGTAGTTGAATTCTGATATTTTATGGTAAGATTGGCTTTAAAAAAAAAAATAAATAAATAAATAAAACTCCATGCATTTACAGCTCGTAATTGTCACAGAAAGAAATTGAAGTATCCATTCGACTGGGAATTGTCTTTTTCAATTAATTTTTTTTAAATCTTAGGGGTCATCTTCATACTGAAAATAACCCAATCTCTGAAAATTTCAATAAGGATTATTTTCACGACATATGAGTCTTCTACAGTAAATTTTATTAGATTAATAAAGCCATTCGATCCAGTAGTTTAGAAATTATGAAATTTTAAGAATTTGTGAACTTTTAACGTTAAATTCCTTTGTAATTGTCTATTTTGAAAAATAGGTTGCAACGCGGACAGTTTAAGCATAAATGAAACTACTTGGTGGAATCAAAGGTAATTTTTGAACCGCATATTTGACGCTTCTGGAAATAATTTTTATTAAAATCCATAAGTACTTAATTATTTTTATTTTGAGTGTGTGTGTGTGTGTGTGTGTGTGTATATATATATATATATATATATATATATATATATATAATTCGCTTACGATTTTACAGACCTCTATAACACAATTGATTTGGCAGATTTAAAAGAAAAAATAGATTTTTATAATACAAATAGTACTTTGGATGCTCATAATGATTTTTTCATAAATTTATTTCAGTTAGTAGTACAAGAAAACTACCTTTACGAAGGAAAAACAATATTTAAACAGATTCGGAGTATTCCAATGGGGGAGAGTTGCAGTTCCATTTTGGCAAACATTTACTTACATATATATGAAAGAAATAATAATTTAAACAGTAACACCACATCCTACAGATATATAGATGATGTTTTGATAGTCAAATTAAACAATGATATTGAAAATATTGATTTTACATATTATCCTACGTCTCTGAGTCTGGAACCCTCCTCCCAGAATTGTAAAAATATTAATTTTCTAGATGTGAACCTAAGCATAGAAAATGAAAATTTGATATCTAAGTTATTTGACAAGCGAAATGATTTCAACTTTAATACCTTAAAGCTGCTATATTTTGATTCCAACGTGCATGTTTCGATTAAAAGAAATGTACTTAGAAATGGATTAATACGAATCGAAGGACTGAGTAGTACTAGAGTTAAAGATATGTTTAATGATATTTTAGAGTGGTTCCGCTTGGGATTCAAGCATGGCTATCCTCGCAATTTCATCAGGAGAATAACTAGTGATTTTATTAAGAGTAGCAGTTACGGAACGGAGCTGAACTCAGTGATGGATGAGAATGGAGGTTTTGATGAGTTGATTGATCTAATGAGTTAGAGAGATATTTTGGTGGTTGTTGTAGTTCTGTTTAGTTTTTCATAGTTTTTCAATTTTGGTCTTGGCGAGTGAAGAGGGACGTAGCATGCGTAAAGTCTGACTTAACCCTGCAGAGTATGTCGTTAGCCATACCGCTCGCCTTCTGTTCTGTTACGTTTTGCAATTATATATATTTTCTTTAGTTTGGTTATTCAGTTTGATTTTAAGAGTTAAAGTTTATGTTGGTTATTTTAATATTTTCGATGCGAGTTTCAATTTAGATATGGTGAGTTATGGATTTTGATATTTTGTTTGTGGTTTTAAATATATTATATACACACACACTATACGTATGAATATAATTTTTATACATATCAAATTTTATTAAAATTATAAATCAGAATATCAATATAGAGGGTTGAGGTAGGGAATGCTAAAAAAAAAAGTAAAAAACCTCATACGTATATATATATATATATATATATATATATATATATATATAAAATACATCTGCTGCAAGTACTTTTCCGTGTAACTGCAAAGACCCCACTCTAAAAAAATACATAAACAATGATCATGGACATATAATCACTGGAAATCTTGATATTGTTCATGATTTTAAATTGAAACAACTAATGGGTTATGGTACTAAATATAGACTTCCATCTAAATTTAATGTTAAATCTATTATCAAACAGTTTACATATGATATTGATATTTTTATTTATAAAATTTCTATCTCTTATAATAAGCCTATTGAATATTTTAATCAATGGAAGATATTAGTAATTGAAAAATTAACTATGGCTTTAAAAAATAATATTGCTGATTTGGTTTCTATTAATACACAGCATTATTTCCAACAAATTACTAAATTACAAAAAAACTTCGTTATTACATATGTAGACAAATCTCCTAACAATTATGCTATTATATGTAAATCATATTATCACCAACTTCTTACAAATTCTATTTCTTCTAATAAGTCTTTTCAAAAAACTAATGAAAATGTTATTGTAAATAATCGTAAAATTCGATGTTATTATAAACTTTTAAATATTTTATCTACGAATTTTAATTATCCATATTTAGTTCTTATTCCCAAATTTCATAAAACTCCTATTAAATTTAGGACTGTTACTATTGGTTGTAATACATATAATAATAAAGCCAATACACTTCTCTTAAAAATTCTTAATCAAATATATGAACTTACTACAAACAATGATAATCCACATTGTATAAAAAATAGCTATCAACTTGTTAATATTTTAAAAAATCTTCATTCTGTTTGTAATATAACGACATATGACTTCAAAGATCTTTTTAATAATATAGACCTATTAGATTTACATAAAATTATAAATGCATTATTTAAAAAGTATTATAAAAAACTGGAATTACCATCTAATATAGATATTGCATATTTTAAATCTTTAACTAACTTCATTATCTATAATAATTATATATTGCAAGATAATACTTTATATTTACAGCATGTCGGTATACCACAAGGCGGTTGTACTTCCAGTTTACTCTCAGACTTATACTTATCTCATTATGAACGTAATTTTACTAATAATAATCTACATTTATATCGTTATATTGATGACATCATTTTAATTGAAACTGATCAATCTGCAATTACTCGATTTCCAGTTGATTATCCCACTAATTTGGAATTAACGGAAAACCTTTTATCTAACAATACAATTAACTTCTTAGATCTTAAAATTACAATAAAAGACAATAAAACAATCACAGATTTATATGACAAACGTAAAGAATTTAAATTCACAGTTAATACATTTACAAATTTTAAATCTTGTCTACATCATTCTGTATTTCGTAATATAATACTTAATCATTTATATAGAATAAAATGTTTATGTTCTTCTCCTCTAATTAACAATAATATTAAAAAACTAATTTATGATGCATTAAATCATGGTTTTCCAAAAAAATTCATATATTCATTAATATACAATTAGTACTTTTCTTACATGATCTATAAACACAAATTAACACATGCGTAAACAAAATTACAAAAAAATTATAAAATAAAAAAAAATATCTATAAAAAAATTTAAAATTGTAAAATAATATAAAAGTATATTATAGGTTGGTTGGGTGGGCAGATGTTAGAGTACGGAGGAGGGTGGTGTTGTCTGGATAATACGCAATGGTTAATTATTTAAAAAAAAAAGCGGGGCTCTTGTATTATTACTATTTTTTTGTTATGTATTTTATGTGGATGTTGATTTGATATTTTATATGTAAATTGGAGATTTTCATTAATATTATAATTAGCTTAATTATTCATTAATCTAATTTACAATTATATGTTATTAAATTTTAATTTACTAAGGACAATATCATATTAATTACTAATAGTATGCCACTCTTAGTTTAATGTTTTTGAATGTCCCACATTCATACTTTATGGATTTTTATGGATGTCTGAAAATAATCCACATTCTATATTTGTGCTTTTTAAGTAATGGGATTTTAAGTATTATTTAACCTTCTATATACTTCCACATGTTTTTTATTTCCTGTTCATTTTATAAATATCTTATATATAATTCATTAAAAAATAATTTTTAAATAATTTTTAATAATTTATATTAATTATTACTGAATTTATTTTGTTTTATAGCATATAGCTATATGCTATATATTATCAATGTTCTAGCATTATTTAAACTCTTAGTTTAGTTTAAATAAGTTAGCTAATAGAATATATTGTATGCTTTTAAATTTTATTAACAATAGTTTTAAATACATTGTGTGATTTATATTAGGTTTATAATTCTCTATATATAAGGAATTGTTTGGTTTTGCTGTTTAAACAGTTATTTACATTCAATAGCTTGCAAATTTTTATCTTGCGATAGATGTTTAATATAATAAATAATAGATGGCAGCACCAAAATTGTCTCTTTCAGATTGCTCTAATTTTTAATTTCTCTAGCTCCATTTCAGTTATAATTTATACACCAGGGTGTTTTTTAGCTAAATTTTGACGATATTGTTAAACTGTTATCTATTAATTTAATAGTGCATTTTAAATAATGTAATTAATATCTATTTATTTTATATTAGATTAAATTTGTTTTACAAGGTATTTCAAATTTTATTTCAAAATGTATTAACTGCATCCTTTGGTATCATTTACTGTGATTTCTTAACTGTTTTATTCACCTTAATCTTTTTGATATACTGGTAGACATGTGCACATGGATTTTTGTAAAATATTGAAATATTAATCGGTATGATGTTTATTATTTATATTTTATATCCTATAAATATTTAAATACGTTTTATTGATTCTTCCATTTCATATTATTTGTTTCTATTCTGCTTTCATTTTTAATCAATTCACTTGATTTTAGTGGTTGTTCGGGCACAGGGGAAAATTAATTTTAGCTTTAGCTTATTTTTCCCACAGAAAACAACCATTTTGCTTATATCATTGAATTCTGTGCCCTTGATAACGTAATTCAATGTATAAGCTTTTCAATTTTTGTCGGTGTCCACTTTTTTCTTCCATAATAATTCTTATAATATTTTTTTTTTTTTTAATACTTACAGCTTTAATTCATAATAATTGACGGTGGTAGGTTATGTTTAATTAATGGTAATATATATATATATATATATACTTTAAATATTATATAAAAAATGGGTTTCATGCATTTCACATAGTTTTTCATAAATATTTAACATATTGGCATCTAATACAAGGCTATATTATACTATCTTAAAATAATCCTCATTAATTTTTAAATATTATTCATCTACTCATTCTTTATTTTTTATAATTGTTTTAAAATAATCAATTTAATCAATACTTTTTTCTTCAATTTTACTCATTTATTTTAAGCTTTTCCTTATATGTTTCATTCTATTTTTTAATAAATTTTAAGTTATTTCATATTTTTCATTCCATTTTTAATATTTATCAATTAGAGTTCATTGTTGTAGCTTCAAACTTCTTCTTTTGATTTCACTCTTCTCTATACATATAGATAGCAGCACTAAAAAGTTTGTTTCAATATTGTTTTTCGTTTTTCACACCAAAGGGCAGCATTATAACTATTTTTATTAAATATCTTCTTTTTTAGTAATTAAACCATAACCAAATGTTATCGCAATCTCAAATCTGTTTCCATGTTTGCACATTCTACATTGGCAAGTCAAATTTATTGTATTTTAGATTTTTATCTATCATTGAAGTATTATGTTCTCTTCATTTATCTTGTGTAGTATTTAAATTTTTGGATCTATTAAATTTTTTCATTTATTTTGGGAATGTTTGATATGTTAAAATGGAGCTAAATTTTGTCATTTTAGTCCTAATGTGGACAAAATTGGGTGAAATAACATATCTTTACTATGAATTAAACCATTAAACCTGCAAGCTTCTCTGACGATTCTGTAGGTTATTCATAGTTTCTTTTTGGTTTCCAATGTTCATATTTTGTTAATCTTTAAAATTTTACTAATTTGTTCATACATTAGTGATTTCATTTTAATTATATTGAAATTTTCGAAAATAAATATGAATTGTAACACATTAATTTTTAAATAAAATCAGTTTGTAAAATCTTCAAATGTGCCCTTTTAAAATTATAATTCATTCAGCCAAGTAGTTTTTTAGTTTTGCTTAAACTACCTGTATTGCATTTTGCAACGATTACAAATGTATTATCCTTAAGAGTTCCAAACTTTAAACCTTCATAATTCTTAAGCTGCTTGACCGAATAATATCTCGTTTGGTGTCCGTAGGTTGTGTTTACCGTAAAAGGCAAATCTGATGTCAAAATTAGGTGTTCATATTGGAAATTTATTTCGTACAATTTTAGTATAAAAACGCACCTCTTTTTCTTTTACATTAATTGAAAAAAAGACATTATTTCCAGTCTAATGGCTTTTACCATTTCTTTTTTAGTGACAGTTTGGAATTAAATTGCATGGGATTTTTTTTTCTCTCTTTAGGCCGAATATACATCTTATTCACTATGTCATTGTCAGAAAATTAACAGCAAATGCTATTACTAATTGAATTATAATCGACACTAATAATATCGTATCTACTGGCACCCTTACGTATTATTGGTTCTCTCTGTTTTGGAAAACAAATTGAAGAATAAGATAATTTGCAATTTGAACTAATGGCATTCGGTTTCATATTAATTTTAACCATTTTTTTTTTTTTTTTTCAAATGTACGTACTAAAGTTTATTTCTGTGATTCGAAATCAACTAATTTGCTATTTTTCCACGCAACGATGTTTTCTCTTCACTTGCTTTAAAAGCAAGTGTTTTTCACTTGCTTTAAAAGCAAGTATGCAGATACTTATTGCAATAGATAATGTTACGTCAGTCATGTGATCTAAAGGGTGTCCCAAAATTCACGCGAGATTTGAATTTTGCGCCATTTGTGCGGTTAAGTGTTGCCAAAGGAAAAAAGTGTGACAGCTCAGGGTTATTAAAAATGGAGGAACAATGAATTTTCACAGTTCAATGACTGCATGAGTCATTTCCTGATTGTGCGATTTCCCGTTTTGGTGATCAGAATTGGCCGCCCAGATCATGCGATTTAACGCCTTTGGACTTTTTTTTTTCTTCGGGTTTTTGAAGTCTAATATTTATGTCAACAAGCCCACGACCACCCCCACCCACGCCTTGAAGGAGGAAACTGAGCGCTGTATCAATGAAATTCAGCCACATTTATGCAAAACGGTCATGCAAAATTTCACTAAAGAATTCTTATGCCAGCAAAGCCGTGGGGGCCATTAACCAGATATGCCATTTTATACAACTCTATACTGTATACTTTATGAATCAATAAACATTTCACAATTTTTAAATATAAATTTGTGTTTTCTATCGAAATTACTTCTTGCGTGAATTTTGGGACACAAATTACATCTTGCGCGAATTTTGGGGACACCCTTTGTGTTGCAATTCAGTTAGACTTATTGAAATTTCTTCAATATTTATAGGTTCTTGAACACGCACAACATCTAGGGCAGGGATGGCGAACCCTTTTATATCAGTGTGAAAATCTTTTTCAATTTTTTTTCTACTCATGGCATACCAAAAACCAAAGAAAACATATAGCAGAGCAAGAAATAATGAATCAAAATTTCTTGAGTGTTTATTAAAATTATAAAATGTTAACATACATAATTACATAAATGTATGTACATACATAAATGTATGTATTGCTTGTATGTTAATTACAGCTTTAGATGTTACTGTAATAATTATAATAACTAAAATAATACCTTAAAACAGCAAATATTTTAGAAAGTAATAAATAAATTAAACCTATTTCTCTTAACGTAAATTGGTGTCAAACAATTGCCATGATACTCACTCATTTAATTTTAACAGATTCTTTGCTGAACTAGTCATATAACAAGCGGCTTTAATTTGAATTTTTAATATTTATTTTCGGAAATGATTCGATCAGGTAGAGGAAGAAACTCTAAAATGACAAAGCCTTTTTAAAAAGCTATGCTTATGTGCAATTCCAATCATTTATATACTTACGTTAACGATTTTAACGTCAAGTGTCAGCCATAAGATTTCGTTTTTGCTTATATTACTTAAACTAGATTCCGACCCAAACCCAAAAAACTAATTTTCGTCAATCCATTCTAAATAAGCTAAGGGTCTTACATCTGAGCCCAAATCGAATGAAAGGAAATACTATATTTAATCCGTCATGTTTTTAGTCAATTGTGAAATTTATACCCAAGTTCCTGGGACCCAACGATTGAGATAATTGAATTGAGATGCATTTGTGAAAGAATAGTTTATAACCACCACATCCTTACTATAAAATTTATGAAGTTGAACCGAATGTATGTACTCGTTAATATTCAACTACATTTTCATTCTAAAGTTCTGTACTTTCTTGTTACGAATATAAATCAAACCCGCAACCCGATCCGGTACAGAATTCTACATTTAGTTTAGATGTTGACATATTTAATATTTGTTCTGAGCTTTCGGAAAGGGGAAATATTAAAGAAAATTTCAATATTTCCAAAATATTTAAATTTCGTGTTGGTAATTTTTTTTTTTTTTATGAAAGATAAAGCACACAGGAACAGATAATGAAACATTTTATTTTTAGATCCTGATAACTTTATACGCGTCAAGCAAGAAAAAAATTTCCCCTTCCAGGGAAAAAAAAATTTTATGCAGGAGTTACAAATTGGAGCACAAATGCATACTCTTATATATAGAAAAAAGAAATTTATAGGTTGTCGAATAGAGTATGATTAAAAAAATTAACTGCTTTAGCTTTTGCATAAAAGCGTATAAAGCACTATATCTTAAAATATAATTGAATATTTAAACGCGTAGTTTGTTATGGCCCAGTTGTCCTAAATTTCCTATTAGGTGTGCCTGCGTTAGTTCGATATTAATAAGATGTCTGCTTTTATTTACAGTGCTTGTTTAGGATGTTTGGCTTTTCTGTGTGTGGCGGGAACCTTGGTTGACTCTGTTTGCAGATGGCGTCAGTGCAACTCTACCGTAAACGAATCTGACCGTAAGTGACAAATTTACTAATTCAAACTAATATAAATGAACCATGATTTGAAATATTACGATGTTAAAAATCTGCTCTCTTAAGATAATAAAAAGGCTGGATTTTGGAAACAGCTCGAATTCTTATAACTTAGATAATTAATTTCAGAAATGTTTAAAGCTTTAACCCGTTCCCTTACCAATTTTTTTTGAAAATAAATTGCAAAAATCCATCACATTTTTTGCAGTCAAATCATTATATTTCATCATTATATTTCACATCACAAAACTTTAAAAACTGCCAAACAAATATTGCATATAATTTATTATAATATATAATTTATTACATAAGAATATTTTTTTTCTTTTTAAGCTTCAGGCCGAGTAAAAATGTGATAAAACAAATCGTAGTGACAAATTATGCCACGCCCGAGTTTTCTCGAAATAATCAGGGAAGCTGTAAAGAAATGTAAATTTTGCCTCTTTACAAACGAAGCACGTATGTGATCATCTTAAATTTATTTGCAAATGCAAGTCTACATGTCAGATATCCTTTTTGCTATTTATTCCTCAATAATAATAATAAATTCTAGAGACGAGTTCCTCATGAATTCGTGAATTTCATGAAGTCTGTTGTACGAATAATTTTCTCTGCTAAAAAAACCCTCATAATTAAAACGATACGAGCGAAGAGGAGTAACGATAATAGAGTGCCTATTACGAGAGCATCTGTTGTGTTCTGTAAATGTATTTTGTGTATGAATTCTTACTTTCTTATTCTAAAATAATTGCAAATATGATTTATTTTCATTTCAATACCTGTTTATGTCAATTTTCATCACATGGATGACTTAAACTACCGCATATTTAAACCGATATTGTCACAGTTTAAACCAAACTTCTGGATCTGCGCAAAGTATGACAATAGGTACGTTTTTAATTCGAATAAATTGCATACATGCCAAATCTCCCAATTTTAGCGGGAGACTCTTGTTCAAATAAACATACTTGAACCAGAAATTTATTTAATGAATAAAATGAAGCAGATTTCAAATTATTATTACATAGAAGAAAGATACATTTCATTAGTTAAATTTTCTGGTTTTAAACATGTTTCCTTCATTTAACTAGTCGGATATATCAATTCCAAAACTTTCTTCTATCTCCTGCATGTTAATACTTGAAAATTCGCTATCACACTACCAAAATTAAACGGCAATCTATGCCCATTATGAGGATTCTACAGATATGAAATTCCGTGCATTAGTTCTTGAGATATGGCTATCTCTGAAATCGTGTAAATCCAGCAAAATTCAGCCTAGCAGCGCCACCTATTGGGTACTTTACACCAAAACTTATGTCAAACAAAACTACCAAGCAACCACTTACGTCAAAGTCTAACTGAATCTGAAGTTTGAGTAAAACCCGTGCATTAGTTTTTGAGATAGAGCTATTGCGAAAATCATGAAAATGCAAGCATAGCAGCGCCACCTATTGGACGATTAACACCAAAACCTAATCAGCAACAACTTGTGTTAACATCTAACTAAATCTGAAGTTAGATGAAAATCCGTGCATTAGTTTTTGAGATAGAGTTATTGCGGGAATCGTGCAAAATGCAGCACAGCAGCGCCATCTGTTGAGAGATTTACACCAACACGTAATCCGCATCAAGTCATATCAAGGACTAAGTCTGAAGTTTGATGAAAATCCGTGCATTAGTTCTTGAGATAGAGCCATTGCGGAAATCATAAAAATGCAGCATTGCAGCTCCGCCTGTTGAGCGATTTACACCAACACATAATCAGCATCCAGTCATATCAAGGACTAACTGAATCTAAAGTTTCATGAAAATCCGTGCATTAGTTCTTGAGATAGAGCCATTTCGGAAATCATAAAAAATGCAGCATAGCAGCGCCACCTGTTGAGCTATTTGCACCAAAAACTAATCAGCATCAATTTGTATCAGGGGCTAACTGAATATGAATTTTTATTAAATTCCGTGCATTAGTTCTTGAGATAGAGCGCCCACAAAATTTGTGTCGCACACAGACACACAGACATTTTGTAAAAACATGTTTTTCGGATTCTCTGACCTCTAAAACGTGTAAATCCGTCGAAAACCTGAATTCGAAAATTTTCAAGAATGCAATACTTTCTTCTTGTAAAGATAGAAGAAAGTAAAGGGGGGCGGAGTTGGCGAGTATGTGTTAGTTAACCACTGAATTAATTATATTGCCATTTATGATTCATTTTAATATTCTGCAGCTTTAGGGAGCAACAACGCTCACGAATTCCTATGGAAAACATTTGATATTGAAGCACCTTATTTTCTGGAACTATTGAAGAGAATCAAATATATATTTTAAATAGATTTGGCAGAGGGGCATTTCCATGAAAAAGTGGACATGAGGGTTGAAATTTTAAACTTCTTTTATTATTACAAGTAATATATCAAATTAAAGGTAAAAATATGACACATATGAAATTACAGAGAACTAAGCTGTAAAACGTATTCTTTTATGGTTTATCTAGGGTCAAAGTTAGAAAAATTTCAAAAAATTTCTAGACTGTAAAATGAGATCTTCATTCCACCAGATGCAATATTTAAAACAGCAGCATTTTCACTCTATGTGCATATATTAGTATTTGTGACCTTTGTTTACCTTTTGAAACACTTAATTTTTTAAAATAATTTAAAAGACCTGATTGTTAATGCAAATACATTCATACTGTCTCTCTGTCACACCCGTCACAAAAAAGATGCTCAAGTTATTATACAAAATTCATTTTTTCTCAAAAATGCATGAAACTTTCTGAAAGTCTAATTATTACAAGTCTGAATAAATATGAAATATTAAAAATTCATTAAATTTTTATTTTGTGTGGAATTTTAGTGTGACGGGTGTGACAAAATCCTTCTGACAGGTTATGACACTATTTTAAATTGTTTAGAAATATATTTAAATGTTTCTTAAATTAAATGTAAGGTTGAATCATTATTGTTTCTAAACATATTAAGACAACTGTGGCTTAAAAAAAAAAAGATAAATCATAAAATATATATATTTGAATTATTTTAGCAAATTGTGAGTTGGTGGCAATTTACTTTAACTTTTGATAGATTTTCAAGAAAATGAAAGTCTATTATTAATATTCTTTACATAACTGTAACTCAATCCAGTTACTTTGAAGGGTCGAAAAATAATGTGGGAGACACTGAAGCAATAATGCAAGTGGTCTTTGCCGAGAACAATAGTGCTGTCTCTCAAAATGAGATCCAGAGTGCTCACTGGACTCATCCTCAAATCACCATTTTTACATGCTTTGCATCATTGAAAGGTAATGTGATTTGCTCTCATGTAATAATATAGTAATCAGTACTAATATAGTAATCAATAACAAATTGCAGCATCTTAAATAAGTATTCTGTATGGGAATTTTTAAATGCCATTACTAATAGTCTGAAAACAGAATTTCCCCAACTCAAAACGGTGAAAAAATTTTCTGATGGCTGTGCAGCCCTGTTTAAAAACAACATTTCAAACTTGTGCCTCTTTATCAAAGATTTTAAGCTAACATGTGAATGGAACTTTTTGGCCATTTCTCATGGTAAAGGAGCAGTTGACGGAATTGGGGGATTCATAAAGTCAAGAGTGTGGGTTTTGCTTGTCCAGAAAAGCAATAGTTAATTCTGCTTTGGCTTTTATTTAATGTGCACAGGAGATTGGTGCAATAAAGACATTGTATGTGTCAGCAGAGAAAATACTGGAAACTAAACAAATGCTGACAGAAGGATGAGAAGGCATCAATTCTTATCACCACTTTAAGGTAAGTGCTGATAGTACCAACTTTTTGATTAGAAAAACTACGAAATCAACACTAAGGGAGGTAAGTCACTGCTAATTGTGAATCTCTCTCCAGAAAAATTTTGAAAACATCAGATTTAAATATCTGAGACTATGTTGTGGTTTCCCTGGCCAGTAACAAAAAGCATAATAGCTTGTTCCTTGTACTGCGGTAATGTCTTGAATATCAACTACCATAAGGAAGAAATAAGCTTGAAATACACGCAAGCCAGTGGATCATACTGGATTTGGCCAGAGAAAGATGATATCTCAATTGAAAACTTTTTTGCCATTGTAAAAAAAATAGCTACCCCATCACTTATAACAAGTAGGGGGCACTACAAATTTTAAACTAACTGCATAAAGATGTTAGTTTTATTAAATTTTGTTTGTATATTAGCTATTGTAAAGTTTTCTGTCCATACCGTTCGCTGTTTTCTTTTGTAAATAACTTTAAAATTGTATGCTTTGCATGATGTCACACCCGTCACAACTTTGTCACACCCGTCACAGTAGAAAACAAATTCTTATACTTTAAAATAATTCAAATTTATTATGAAAATTATTCATTAAGTTTAATCTGAATCTCTTTTATTAGAAAAAAATTGTTTTAATAATGAAAAATTAAAATATTCACAGGAATTTTAACAAATGTGTACGCTAGTGAAAACTCATGTCCGGAAAGAGTCACACCCGTCACAAGATTTAAAATTTTTTTTTTAAAAAATTGAAAGCTATTGAAGTTTTGTGTTTGCACAATTATTCAAGCAAATGCATGTAAAAACATATTTTAAATACTTTTCAGGTATTTATTAGCTAATTAATTGCCCAAAACACAGATATAATCTCTTAAAATTGTGTCTGTATGTCACACCCGTCACAATGGAAAGGCCCAGAGCTAAACTATAACTGATTGTTCCGAAAGAAATTTAATAGTTGCGCATCTACAATTCTAAGGATTTCAATTAACATTGTTAAAAAAAAAGGGATTGATTTTCAAAAAATATAAAATATAAAACCCCAAAAATGAAACATAGCCAATTATAAAACCAAATAACTATTGGAATTCCTTAAGTAGTTCCCGAGACAAAAGGTGCATCAGTTTTTTTGCATAGAATTTCGTAACTCATGTTACTCCCCTTTAAATTAAGTTTGAGTCGTGACAATATCTATTCATGTTATGACTATGATTTATCTGTTTTATAGATGTGCTTCTACAAGTTATTAAAGCATTTTCAATTTTAACAAACACTGAAAATCTCTTCGCTGGAAATGCTGGAGGCGGCAGCTTGGCTTGTTTCCACGGCATCAGGTTTCTCTCAGCTACTTGGATTATCCTTGGTCATACTTATTTCTACACTGATACTTGGAAATATCTAAAATACCGTGAGTATTTTCAATATTTTATAATGTTCAAAAACATGATTGAAATGCTTTATTCAGCTTTAATACTTTCTCAGATTCATCATATACAGCTCATATTCAAAATATTAGAATAATTACTTTTTTTTACAAATTGAAAATATCGTTTGGTAATTTGATGTCTTTTAATGCAAATATGCAAACGATATTTTTATTAAGAACTTATTGTTGATTAAACTTATTTATTATCTTATAATTAATATCATTTTTGAAAAGATAAATTGAAGAAAAAATTATTTTGAAAAGTCAAAATATTAGAATATTTATTCAAGTGATTGAAAATATTAGAATATTTCACATTAATTCTCTTTAATTATCACCAATTCATAACTGGTGGCATCTTTGATTAAATTCAGACGATTTTATTTAAAATCAGTATTCTTTTTGCAGTTTGTTTGCTTTTTCGTCTTAAAATGGGTCGTGTGAGTGATATTCCTGAATCTATTAAACTTCGTATGGTTGATTTGTATCGGCTCGGTAAAAATCAATGTTATATAGCGAATTATTTACATTGTTCGAAATCAAGCATTAGTGAAATACTAACACAATATTAAAAAAATGGAAAATTTCAAAATAATTGCCGAAAAGGTGGCAGAAAACCAAAAACATCTGCTAGAGATGACAGGAAACTGAAGTGTATAGTTAAGAAAAGCCGTTTTAAAAGTGTGCTATTCTTGCACCGAAAATGGAAAGGAGGAGTTGAAGTTTCTAAATCGACAACATTAAGACGTCTCCATAAATTTAAGTTTAAATCTCGTGTACCGAAAACAAAACCTCTCATGATTGCAAAACAAAAGCGTATAAAATTGAATTGGTGTAAACCAAGATGTTTATGGAGCGAAGAAGATTGGGAAAATATATATTTAGTGATGAAAGTATGTTTTATGTTTCATATGGTAATCAAGGTATTCGAGTTTGGAGAATGAAGCAAGAAACATTTGATAAAGAATGCCTTAAATGTTCCGTAAAATTTGCTGCTAGTGTCATGGTTTGGGGTTGCATGAGTACAGAAGGACCTGGAAAGTTATGCATCGTCTACGAAAAGGTTCTCTCAGATATATCAAGAAATTTTGGAATATTACACGATTTTATCATCAGAAGATTTATTTGAAGATGATTTTATCTTTCTACAAGATTTAGCGTTACCGCATACCTCGGTGCAACTAAGAATTGGTTCCGCCAAAGCAAGATTAATGTACTTCCTTGGCCACCAAACCACCAGGCCTTAATCCCATCAAAAACGTATGGTGTATAATGAAGAAAATCCTCCTTCAAGTAAAACTGAGTTAGTGGCACGTATAAAGTCTATTTGGGCTAATATTGATAGAAATGTTTGCAAACACCTTGTATATAGTATGCAAGATCGATTGTACGCTGTTATGGAAGCTAAAGGGGATGCTACAAAATATTAACTACCATTTATTTCATATTCATAAGATAACATTGTTGCGTAAAATAAAATATTCTAATATTTTGAACCAATCATCTAAATTTTATTCTAATATTTTGATGTGTTTCAAAAAGCTGTATACCTAATTTATTGTACTGTATTTGATATTTTGTAAATGTTAAAATCTTATCTAAGCATTCCAGATTTAATTTCTAAGAAATTTAATTGTGTTTACTTAGTATCAAAAATAAACAAATGAAAAATATTTTCTTATTACTTTTTCTGAATTCTAATATTTTGAATATGAGCTGTACACAGCTAGTTTTACAATGGAAGTCAGCGAATTCCATCATGAATACTTTGTTAAATTTAATATCCTTTTTATGTGTAGAAACTATCGCTGTTTTCCCTTTAAAGGAGGGGAGGGAGAAATGATAGCGTAAAATCTTCGAATTTTTTTTTCTCATTGACTTCAATGTTTCTTTCCGTTGTCAACGATGCTTTGGTCCGTGTTTTTAAGCACTTGTATTGGCGTTTGTTTGCCTAGTCTTCCGAAGTGACAATACTACTGTAAAAGCACTTATTTTCGCGAGGCTTTAATTTTCGCGATTTTTGCGAGCCCGTCGTAATCGCGAAAATTTAAGCCTCGCGAAATGTTTTTTTTTTTTTCCGCCTCAAATAATAATAAAAAATCAGAAATTTTTCACTTATCCAAAATTTAATGATTACAGTTACTTAAATAAGAAATAAGTACAAAAATCTTTTGAATACTTACAACTATTTCTTGAATACTATACAACTATTTCTTGAATAATAACAATAATACCGTTAATAGAACGAATTTTTCAGACAAAAGGAAGTTTCTTAAAATGCTTTACGCAAAAGGTGCTCTATTTAGGTAGTTTCGAGATTTTTCAACTTTCGTTTCTGTTCATATAAAATTCGCGAAATTTTGAGCTCGCGAAATCACCGATATCTTCATTTTCGCGAAAATTACGGCTCGCGAAAATAAGTGCTTTTACAGTATTTAGAAAAGTTTTAAATGAGTTTTTCTCAAAATGGCATTTTTGAACTGGTCAGGAAGTTGGTAAGCTATCGACTTCAAACATTGAGTGAAACTACATGAGAAACATTTATCTGGTGAGCCGTTAAATTTGTCTTTATCAATCTTTTTACAAACATGGTTTCTAAGAATTCTTTTACGTTTTTAAAGTTTTTTACTTTAAAATTTAGAAAATATTTTTTTGGAAAATGATTCCCAGATTTCTACATTAAATTAAAAAAAAATAATAACGATTTATCTTCTTGTTCTGAACTTCTTGATTATCAGATTCATTTTATTTTTATGGAATTTGTTGGGTAAAATTTGTTTAATATATTGGTGATTTTTGTTTATAGATAAATAGTTATTTTTCTTAAAATCCTTTAAAAAGGAACATAATTTAACGAATGTTGCACTGGCACGTAACTTTTAACTTGTAGGTTAGTCAAAAGGTTCAAAAATACATTTCATCAGAAGTTCTCACCAAATACAGTGGCATCTTGAAGAGTATAACGTAACGATTAAAATTTTGAATTATTTTGTGCAATGTTCAAATGAAACAAGTTATCAGATTAAATTGATACAGATGAAAACATTTATGCTGGAGTGGGGGGGTGGCCAGTTCCTCACAAATATAACTGTTCTTTACGGTGAAAGTCGGTTTCTTTGGTTTGGTGACAACTGCAGATATGATTCTTGAACCTTCGGTTAGTAGCTTTAAATAAACATTAATAAGGAAGAACAGATCTTCTGGCCGATTTTGTAATTCTGGCCCATTTTGCGAATGATTTTACTTAAATGATTTTGTTATCTAATTATTCCGAGGTAAATAAATTTTTAAGCAAACGCGAGGCCTTGTTTATTTTCATTTACCTTTCTCGTAAATTCTGTTCTTGGCACTTTTGTATGTTCTATTCTTCACGATTGCCATTTTCGTCTTATGTTCAGCATGTAAAGCAGGCTTTTACTCATCTCGGGGTCATCCCGCAGCAACTCTGTTTCTGAAGACTTTTCAATAAAAGCAACATACATAT
This sequence comes from Maratus speciosus, assembly GCA_963932465.1. Classification (NCBI taxonomy): domain Eukaryota; kingdom Metazoa; phylum Arthropoda; class Arachnida; order Araneae; family Salticidae; genus Maratus; species Maratus speciosus. The sequence goes on along the minus strand of OZ010793.1, from coordinate 249,907,731 downwards.
TACTGCATTAATGGACTTTTTATTGAATCTCTCAAGGTCTGATTTGTTAATAATGAACCCAAAAGTTGGCCCGGTTAAATTTAATTGAAAACTAATAATTTAAGTTATCCAGTTAATTTTTATATTCACTATCTTCACAAAAACAATAAATAAAATTTCTTAAAAAAAAATTGGTTACTTTGTTTTCTTTTCAATTTTTCGTATATTTTCTTGTTCAATTTTTACTACTTTTTTTCTGAATTCCAAAGATATTTTGAAAAAACGTTCCTAACTTTTTGCGTTCACCCTAGTTTGTGTGACCTATACGGGAATATTCACAAGTTTTACAATCGATGTCCAGTCGAAAGCTCTCAACACATCTTATATTCGTATTGTTGATTTAGTTATACAGGGTCTGTCCAGTAAGTACCGAGTCTGATTCCATAAAATTCGTTTATTTGAAACTAATTTTACAGACGCATAATATTCAAAATAGCCTTCTGCTGCATTAATACGTCATTGCCAACAACTCTGCCATTCATTTATGCCCACCTGGAGGTCTTCAAATGGAATACTGTTCAGAACGCGCGTTACATTTTTCTTCAAGTTCTCCAGATTGTCAAAACGATATCCTTCTAAGCTGTATTTTAACGAGGGAATAGAAAAAAAAGCCCGGCAGTGACAGAGTTTGACTGTGCAGTGGTTGGGGCAGCGTTATAATGCTGTATTTTGCCAGGAACTGGGTCACTTCGAAGGATGTTCTTTAACCAGCTTATCACAAATTTTCCGCATTTGAAGAAGTTCTGTGACAATTTGATGCACAATCGATTTCATAAGTCCTAATGTCTCCACAATTATTCGGACACACATCCGACTATCAGAGACCAAAAGCACTTACATTTTAACCGCATTGTTTGAAGTTAGAGAACTTGATGGACGCCCAGCGTGTTATTCGTCATCAGTGTCCTCACTTCCGTCTTTGAAGGCTTTGTGCCACATAAACACTTGAGCCTTGGACAAAAAAAAAAACCTTACCCTAGGCATCTTGTAACATGGGAAGCTTCACAATGGCCGATCTGTTCAGTTTTACCGAAAACTTTATGGCGTATCTCTGCTCGACAGTCCACGTCATTCTAAAAGCCTAATGCCTCATTCAAGCACGTGTCTGCTTCACGAGCGATCTGTGCGCTGCAAAGGCTCTAGGCCAAGTGACTTCCACTAGAATATGTAGCTGACTCCCCACCGCATGTATCGCTTGCTAACTCTGTCCCTTTGGCCTTCTCCCTAGAGCGAAAAATTCAGTCTCATCACTTAATGGACAGACCATGTATAACACTTATGAATTACAGAGTGCAACGTTGAACATTCTGGGGTTAAAAATGTGCATCTTTTCATACGTTCGATGTAATCTAAATCGGTTAAATTTAAGTTTACAATATTCTAACTATTACGTCAGTTTCTTTTGAATTAGTAAATTTACAAATTTTTTAGTGGCAAAAATCATTTTAATAATCGCTTTAGCGTAGCTTTAACGAGAGTAGCTCCTCATCGTATTGTTTGGGATGAGTAACTTATTACAAGTTAACTTCAGAATTTTACAGCAAAGATTTAATATTCACTGAAGAATTCGAACATAAAAAAGGTTTCTCAAGTGTTAAGCATATACAACGTTCAAAGCATATAAGCGAAATTTTATTGTTACTATCACTATTTCGTTATAAAGGTATTAACCCGGTAGACTGACTGAGGCACTGTTACGAACAATAAAACTTCTCCTATACGCTTTGAGCTCGATATATTAGTCAGCACTCGGCAGAAAGAGGTCTGATAATAAATGAATGGCAACATAACTCATTCATCGATGCATATTGTAGCAAAATCCACTCATTTTGCAATTTTTTTGCATGCGTATTGTTTTATTATTTAAACTAAATTTTTAAATACTTTGTAAATTATGTACCTAGGTCATTTACTGGGCTTTGAAGAGCAGTTCAATGGTTATTTACCTGTAGCAGTTATTGAAAACTTCACAATACCCGTTGGATCGTTTTTCTTCATGAGGTAAGCAATTTCATTTAGCTATTTTAACTAGCGAACTTGCCCGGCGTTGCCCGGGTACGTCAAAAAACAGCAGGAATTGCGAAAAAGCTCTGAAAATCACAATAAGATATCGCGAAAAAATTAAAATAGCTGCACAAATTTCGAAAAGACAAATTTATATTGTGTTCGAAGATTGCAAGTTGATTCCTTTCACTAATGTGGAGTTATGGTTGCAAATCGCTAAAATGCACTAAAAATCCCATACAAAATTCCCGAAAAATTCGAAAATTGCTATACGAAATCCGAATAAACTTTATTGAAATGAGGGGAGAATGTACTTTAGGTCAAAAATGGCATGTCAAAATTTGCAACAGATAGCAAAAAAACGTAAAAATTGCATAAAAAATCACAAAGTTCAAAAATCACGACAGTCAAAATTTACTATTATGGGATAAAAGTTTCAAATCTAATTCCTTTGACCTGTGGGCTCTCTTAAAATTTATGTTTGAAAAATCATGCTAAGCATTGTATCATGCTACTTTTATTCATAATTTACTTGGACTCCCTTAAATATAATTAATATAATCCCTTAAGTTAATATTAGTTTTTGTTGCATTAAAATATCTGTTTGTTGATTTTTTGTAAGCAAGTAATCCTTATTGGTTTACAATGGAAATCTATGGGAATTTGGCGAAATATTAGAGAGATCGCCAAGTTGGCGACAAACTTGGCGGCATTTGGCGACAGAACTGCCCCCCCCCCCTACGGTAATTCCCCCTTTTAGGTATGGAGATGCATTAAATGTTGTTCAATAATCGCATAAAAAATTTGCTAAAAATTCGCAAATCGCTGTACGAATTCAGAATAACCTTTTTTTGAAAAGAGAACAAAATTTACTATATTGGGTTAAAAGACAGAAACCCTATTCTTTTCACTAATATGGAAAAATCGCCTCGAAACTTAAAAAAGCGCTAAAAATCGCATACAAAATTAAATTTTAAAAAAATCTAATCACAAAATCGAAAATCGGGCTTTGAGGTGCTAAACTTCATATATAGACGTACCTTTTCCCCAAATTTTGTAGCTCTACGTCAGTGGTTCTCAACGTGGAGCGTACGCCCCACCGGGGGGCAATTCCAAATATCTTACTTACTCATTCTCGATCAGTTTTTGTATTTTTGGGGGAAAATTAATGTTGTAGACTAAAATTAAATGAAATACAAGCAAAATTTTAGAAATCCGTTTTTTTTATTGAATTTTTAAAATATTCTCTATCGAAATTTAAAAATAGATTAGAAATCAGAATAATTATTCAAGTAATCTTCTAAAATATTTTGATATCTATAAAAGTATTAAAACTTACTATAATTTTTCTGGTGGTGATTTCTAAAATTTTTCGCAACGTTTTTCATTATTTATTGAATGAGTTTTCTACTTCTATTCGCGAAGACAATTAACGATATTGGAGAAAGGGAAAATACAGAGAATGTATTATGCGGATTAATGACTACTTAAATTTGATAAAGATGATAATCTGTAAATACTTCTTGTGTATTGTGTTATCCATAGAAAGAAAAGTCAGTGTCCAAAGATTTTACACCAACTCTTAATAGGTTAAAAGAATGCATTGTAAAATGTATGAATTTATCAGTTTTAACGTTAAATGTAAATGTATTTTACGATATTTGGTGAAGATAAAAATGCAGACCCTATAACACTTTTCTTTAACGTTGAGTTAAGTTGGAAAAGTATAACAAATCTCGTTTTGGCATATAAGGAAAGATGTATAACCTCTTTACATTTTAAAAGTTATGTAAAAACACATTTGTTGTAAAAGATTCACCTCTTTGACAAGTTAAGTAATGTGAAATAAATAGCTATTTTTAAGGCACTATTGCACTCTCACCGTGTGAATAGAGTTCACTTTTTAAATAATAAAAGGCATAATTTAAAGATTACGGGGGGGAGGGGGGCATAGTGGCTTTACAGATGTTTTGGTGGGGCGTGGCCGAAAAAAGGTTGGGAACCACTGCTCTACGTGCATCGGTCTCTTCAGAACACCATCCACACACTCACACGCAAACTTCTTTCCTTATTATTATAGATAGCATGCGTAATCTACATATTCAGATAGCTTAAACTCTATCTCCTTGATTCAATGGCGGAAATATGTGATATAATCGAAGACATTCAGAAAACTGAAAGGTTTATAAACTAGAAATCAATATTTTACAAACGTTAGTTTTTATGCATATTGAAATTGTCTTAACTCTCTCAATATCTTGGCCAAGTATACGCATTCACTGAATTTCAAAATTTATCGTCATTAGCATAATTTTTTCAAAATGTTTTTGGATTTTCATAATTTTATAGCATATTTAAAAAAAAAAGTTTTTTCTTGCTGGACAAAGAGAGGAAATTTTTAATAATAAAGCGTGACACTTATTTAATGTTGTCTCAATAGTTTCTTAAAGCATGTGGAAAAGATATTAGCCTTTTCTCCTACTTTTTGGAAGGCATTGAAAAAGTTCTATACATCTGAATGAATGGTATAACGAGGGGCTGCTGACGGAATCCCAAGGCGCCCCCCTCCCCCCCCCCCCAAAAAAAAACCTTTTTGTGATAGCAGGCATAAATTTATGGCTTTTATCGCGTGACCTCGATTGTTTTTCGTAAAAGGAAGGATTCCGTTATAAACACGGTTCGCTTTCACAGATTTTGTATTTATAAAGCATAACTACGAATCAATTTGGAGTATGTATTTTCTTTTTTAATTTAAACCCCATCATATTATTCCAGTATTAATGTTAAAAAATGATCTTGACCACGTAGTTTCACTGAAGAAAAGCATTGCCAAATTTGACATTTTGAAGAAAAACTTAAAGATTTTGCTATAACTTATTTTTCTAACAATAGAAATGCAATACTTTTACAGCTCACAAGGCCTCATTAGAAAAAATCTTAAACAAATCTCAGTGACATGAAACATGTTTACACTTTTACCTTTTTAAAAGCAAAGAAATATAGAGAAATTAATCAAACTAGCCGAAAGTTGTTTAAAGCTTTAAATCTCAGAAGAATCCCAGCAAAACCCAATCCGTGAAACTGAGTGAAAAAAAATGGTAGGGAAGCTAAGGAATTAATTATGCAGAAATGGGATTTTCTACGTATTCATTTACTTCTATTTTTGTATTTTTAATAAATTCTTTCGTTATTTTTTTTAATGAAATAAAAGTTGTAATTTCCTGATTTATAATTCTAAACAAATTACTTTTTCAGTGGTTTTTTGCTTGTCTTTACAACTTGGAAAGCTCTGGATAGAAGCGATGGAAAACTCAACCTGCTTAAATTTTTTATCCATAAGTTTTGGAGGTAATTCTATTTTTACATGCGTATACTGTTAAAACCGGTCACATAATTTTCAGTTTTTGAAGGAAAACATGCTATTGTTCACGATTTAATGTTCTTATTGTATGTTTTTTAATAAACTAATGTTATTAATTGCATTAAATAGCATAAGTTCACCAATATTTTGTAAAATTTAATTCTAAAAAATAATTGCAATTTCCGGAAACATACAAAAATTGTGCAAGTCACAAATCTACAAAATGAGCATGTTATTTTTGTTTCAACATTTTTCTTTTTTGGAAAAAAAAATTATGGCCATTTTTTCCCCATTCTGACCAGAAAATCAGTTCTAGCTTTTTACGACTGCTCTTTCATCTTCACCTAACACTTCATTTATAATGGCTGTTTCATAATAATAGAAGCCATCACTCCATCAGAAGAAAATAACTCTGTTAAAGAGGGAACTCGGTTAAGCGGGATCCGGATAATAGGGATAGGGACGCTACTGTAGTTCAGTTTTAAGACTTAAAGCACGCGGTTTTATTATGTAAAATGACGTCATTCGCATCCGCTTAAGAATTTCACATTTACGATCCACTTTTAAACATCTACAGTAAAGCATGCATAGGATTTCAGTATCGCAAAATAATACACAAATGCAGCAAAAAGATGCCGTCATTAAAGAAACTAGGACCCCCCCCCCTACCAAAAAAAAAGGCTATCTAATGATTCACAGGCCTTTGTTTGTAACATTAATATAGATACTTAAACTTAAATATACAGTCGAACCCGGTTAAGACTCGTTTCAAGGGAGTGGGTAAAAGTCGCGTATTAAGCGGGATCGTGTATTAAACGTGATTTGTATAATGTTGCAGGAACTGGGCTTATTTACAACATCTAATCGTCTAAATGAACTTTAGAACTTTCATTTATATGTTTACGATCGAAATTTGTATCTTTTAGTTATACTTAGATTAAAATTTAATTGAACTTAACTTGAACTCATTGTTTCTTTTCATAGAACCACATGGATTAATAACTGAAAACAAAAAGTAAATTCAAACGGCTTTATTATGGATTAATATGCTGCAACCAAAAAAAAAAAAAAAATAATTTCATGCTAGACTAATTTTTTTAACAGAACTAAAAAAATTTACCTTTGAAGCACTTGTTAAAATCATATTTAGTACTTGTGATAATGAGTACAATTATAATCTGTCCTTCTTTTTGTTATAAGAAAAACTATCCAGATTAATAGTATTTGTGTAAAAAATATTGTTAGTTTAGCAAGGAGTAAAGAAAACATAAAAGATTTAAACAACCGCAGTCGTATTTAATTTTTACGAGTTTCATTTTTTTGCATGCATAATGAAACATAGTAGGATATAACGTACATTTAAAATCTCACTAACAAGGTATACTAATCTTTAATCGTAATAATTTCATGACGTATCTGAGTATCCTGAATTCGTCTATCTCTCTCTACCACAGTAAAAACATACAGGAAGCTAAAGATAAAAGAATGTTAGGACGCAGTATCAAACAAGAATTGTAGTGTTGCTAATTTAGCGGGTTTTTTAAAATTCAAATATCTCTCACTATTTTCGATTAGTAATGTTCGTCTTAATTAATCTGTTATTAAATAAAATAAATATTACTATTCGTAAGCAGTGTTTCTTATTTGAATATAAAAAAAATCTAATAAATTGGCAACACTGAAGAAGAAACAAGGAATTCGCATCTTGATCAATGAATTCGCTTCTTAAGCGTGATTTTTTTGCCTCAAAGGACCGAAAATCTCTCGCGTATTAAGCGGGATCGCGTATTAACCATTCGCGTATTAAACGGGATATTTTTACATTAGCCTTATGGGCGATATTCAAGGGACTGGAAAAAATCCGCGTATTAAGCGGGATCGCGTATTAACCGTGAGCGTCTTAACCGGGTTCCACTGTAGTTTAGAATAGCTCCACGTTTTAACAGAAATCAGTCGTTTATATTTTTTCGAAATAGCACGTATTTTAATTACATTTTCTTTCGGTTGTTATGAGAAAATGGCAACAAAAAGATATAATTACTATTTTAGAACTATTTTTCCTTTACTTTCTACAGAAATGGAGTTACTTCCGTTGCCAATATTAAGCAAATGGCTCCAAAAACTACAAAAAAATTAATATCTCAAAAATGAATGGAGATACAATTTTCAAACAAATTGCATTTAAAAGTACTTTTTTTTTCCCAATACGACGGTATAAAAATCGAAAATGTGCGATGCTTAGAAATTAAAAAAATTGCTATACAGTATTTAATCATACAATGATACATCTGCTTTGTTTTACGGCTGGCTTATACAACGTAACGCTATTTTTTGGAGACGAAATAAGAAAGGAAATAAATGGGAGAAAAAAATAGCATGCCGGGGGCTAATAGTGAATGCTGATATGGGAGGTGCGTGTGTAAACTTTGAGATGGTGAAAATAACGCAAGGTTTAAATTTCGTGCGGAAAAAAAATTCTGTGATTGCGTCAGAGTGAAATATTTTTGCTGGTTTTTCGTACCGTAATATGTAGCATAAGAACCTCAATTGATAATCTCATCATATTTACTTATCTTGCTTATATTTTACTAATTAAGTATACGAATAAAGTTTAATTTTTCCGTAATTCGGAACAGTTGAAGTTTAAGGAAATAGTATTTTGGTAACTTTAGATTAAAGCAATATTTGTGTTACGAGTCGGAGCAACCAATGTTCGATGGATTTTTTATTGCAATTAATTTTTTAGGTTTATTATAAATCAATGTAACAATGTAATCAATGTATTAAGCATTTTCTTTCGTTGAAATTCGACGGGTTCCACCTCGTTTTTATAATGGACCAACTTTTTGCTCATGAATGTCTCGTTAAAATAGTTCTCGTTACATCAGAGCTCTCTAAAACAGACTTCGATTGTGCGTGTATGTGTGTAGTATATGTGTGTACGTATAGGTGTGTGTGTGTATAATTTAAAATGAAATCGCGTGTGAAAATAGATGGAAAAATAAAATGAATACAGGGTTTAGTACACTCTTATTGTTGTCTAATACGCTCTCAAAAATACTTTCTTCAATTTAAGGAAATATTCCTGGTAGCGCTGCTGCCTGTATATATCTGAAAATTGAAGAAATTTCCATTCTTTTTCTTTTTTTTTTTTTCGTTCTAGAACAGAAAATTTGCATAATCAGAAAGTTTTTTTTTAAGTCCCTCGTTCTTACGTGGATACACTTGGTTTTCAACCTGGGCCGTGCGTTTTGAATCGAGCATCTTAACCACCCGGCCAACGAGCACTTTGTAGAGAGAGAGGGTTTAAAATAAAGATACGGGTTTCTTCAAATGAGGGATTGGTAAGGATTGTTAAATTTCTTGTTCAGAAAGCTCAGGAATTTAAATTTAATTGCAATGACATTTTGTCGTTATGAAATGATGGTTGGTAACACTTACAGAATAATAGAAGATAAAAATTATTACATATTAGACATATTTTTAATAATAATCTGATTGTTAAATGTGAAATATGAATATTTTTTTTAATTAAATCCGAGAAGAAATGTTTGCTTTTTTGTATAAAATCGATTTTTTTTTTAAACTTCATTGATCTACTATATATTTTTTTTAATGTTCGTTTAGAATATTTTACATGTAATTATTATTTTAATCTAAAAAACAAATTGCGAATAAGTTTAAATGAATAAGAAAATTACTACTTTATTAAATTTGAAAGAATTTTTTGTTTTTAAATAAATTAGAAATTTTAATTTATTGAATTTTGTTTTTCATTTAAAAATAAATTCGAACTTTGGTATTAATACAGCCAATACGCATGCGTGAAAGGAATAAACGAAAAATTTCCATCCTTTTTCAGACTTCCGGGAAGAATTAACGGAAAAAGCATGTTTTCTAGGAGTACGGATATTGTTTAAAAATGACGAATAATTAATGTATAACGACAAATTTTTCTGAGAGTGTAGCTGATTCCAAAACTGTTAGTGCTTAGAGATGGAGTTCAAATTGCAGAAACGTTACAAATATTGTTAATCTTACAATCCTTTTACGTCAAGAGTGTTTATAATCATTGGACCCTGTAAGTAATATATTTATAAAGGCATTGTCAATTCTCTAACAAAAGTTAATACCTAATTAAAATATATTCTCTTACTACCAAGACTCGGCGTTTTAATTTTATAAATCTGTTAGCGTTTTTCTGCACTAAACACTTGTCTTTCCATTTTTAGTGCCAGGAAAATGCTGCAAATTAATAAAACTCAATGTTTATGATTTGGGGAGTTTCTCTCGTTAAGATTTTTTTACTCGTTAAAGTATAGAATTTTTTTTTTCTAAATAAAATTATAGGACCCGGGGACCGTATAAATATTTGAATTTCGTAACTAATGTATGGGTGAATATCACAAAATGTGAGATTTTAAAAACAAAAATTTTGAAAATTTAAACCGTTTCAAAGCTTCCGATTTTTTTTTTTTAATTATGTTGGTTGAACAGCTGAATAAAGGAATTTATCTGTAAAATTGTTAATATTTGAAGAGCTTAAGTTCATTTTTATGTAATTGTGTTATTTTCTTGGCATATGTATGCCAGGATAATGACAATTTCATTCTAAAACATTTTTCACATCCTTCTTTTTTTTTTTTTTTTTTTTAGATCTAACATTTTAATTTTGTTTAAAGGAACATGCTTCCTCTATAGTACCTCAAATTCAGTGTAATGTTGAGTTTTATTTATAATTTATAGAAGCCAGGAAAATGACCTAAGTTTACTCAATTTTTACAAAGCCTTTAAACGCATCTTCAAAGGAATATCTAAAAGATCTTGCTGGTAGCAATGATTATACTACTTCTGACCTTGAACTATGCCAAGAACAAGAATTACTCTGCAGCGCCACCTTTATACCTCATAAAGAACTAAAATGAGCAGGGCAGGACAATGACATTCATTTTCAGTAACAATCATATTTTAATTATGGAAAATTATTTGTAAAATACAGAACTTGTTACCTTCCACATATGTGTTATATAAGGTATAATTATTAATTAGAAGTTTTAAAAAAACTAGAAAAAGATATTTGTACATGATAGCAGAAAGCCTTTTACTTTGCGCACATTAGTGTGACATGCCAGGAAAATGACAATCTGAAATTTTAAATCTTTTAATTTCTTTATTTTTGTGTTATGAAAATATCTCTTGAAAATACTTCTAAGAATATTTTTCATTTGAATGTAAAAAAGAAAATTGTATTATATAACATTAAATCGAAATTTTATTGTGCGGACTGCAATTTCCGTATTTTGTGATATTGACCCATATATTCTTTTTTACGAAACTGGTTCCAAGATGAATGTTCGAAACATGTCTGCAATTTGAAAGTATACCTGAAAATCTAACGGTTTATGAATTAGCTACTGGAGAATGATTACGTGCAATATAAATGAATAATAGAATGAATATAGAATCGTGCGCGTGCAATATAAAAGGAATTAGAAATATTTGACATTAGGATATATACTATATATAAAATGAAACCTTTACATATCAAGGGCCATTTATGTGACTAATTAAAAGTTTGAAATTTAAATAGCTACAGTGCAGAATTTTCAAAGTATTTTAAAGCGTAACCAGTCATCGCATATTCATACATCGCTACGTTTTTCAATAGTACTTAGTAATTTTTTGCAGTATAAAAAAAAAAAAAAAAACATACATGATACGATATTTTGTTGCATTTTCTTTCTTTTCTATAATTTTCCTTTATTTATATTGTACTTTTATATAATTAGTACATTAGTATTATAACAGATGGGGTATGTTTAATAAAGTATCTTCAGAAATTGTATATAAATTAGTTTGTCGTTTATATAATTTTTCTTTGTTTTAAATAAATATGGAAAGAAATTTTATTTTTGAAACTACATTTTAAATATAAATTGAAGTTACAAAATAAAAATACATTTACCTCATAAAGCTTAGGGATATTGCTTTAGATTCGAAATAAATAATAAACAAAGTCGAAACGACACCAGACTTATTTTCTGGAAGGCGATTCCTGTAATATAGATTAATAGGGAATACTGGTGGATGCTGTTTTTATTTTTTTCTAGTAAAGGGAAATGCAGTAACAGAAGGTGCATTTTTCGAGGTCCAAAATTTATACTAACTGTATGAAGTTAATCAGAACAGATTTATTAAACTATTAAAATTCTTAATCAGTTAAAACAAATATTATGCTGCTGCTTAGAAAGATAATTAAAGTTTCACCTACCGTTAATTAGATAAATTAATTTTATAGCAAAAAGTTGGGGGAATGAATTTGAGAAAAAATGTACAATGATGCAGAGAAAATTGGTTTAACTTCTTGATTACGTCGCTGTAGTCAACTAGTCATTTTGCTAAGAGATGACAATAACAAAATATTATTGCACCTTCTCTATAATGCACCTCCCACTCTCCCCCCCCCCCAAAAAAAAGAGAACGTAAATAGCTTACGTAAGTCCTGGTTTTGCCCTAAAGTTGCTTATTTGTAATGCATGACAAATTATAATGCAATGTGTTGACAAGATTTGTGTAGTGCAGATAATCAAATTTAACTCTAATAAAACACACATACTACAAGATATATTAAAACACACGTACACGCATAAATAACGCCTGCATTCAACAGTTAAAGGTATATATAAATATTATACGGATATACATACAATAAATACAATAAACCCGACTGGAGGGGAAAATTAGCCAGAGCCAGGAATCTAATGTATACTGTGGTCCCGGGTTCGATTCCTGGCTCTGGCTAATTTTTCACTCCAGTTGGGTTTATTGTATTTATTGTATGTTTGTCTGTATAATATTTATATATACCTTTTTAAAATTTAACTCTGTTTGGTTTTTCCCATTCTGGTTTCTCGAAAATGAAAATAACAAAATGAAACTGAATCTTAAGGTCTTTATTGATTTAATATAAAGAAATATTACATTCATTTCATGATTAGACATGTTCGAAATATTTCACCTTTTTTGTTTAAAGAATTTTAAAATTGTTAAAATCTGGCACTAAAAACTCAGTTTTTAAAGAAAATGCATTTTATGAATTACTGCCCATAAACGTAATTTTGTTACAAATGTTACGCTTTAATATCTATTTGAGAAGTTTCCAACTTTTTCTATGAAATGACAGTACATGCAAAAATTACTTCTATTTCGGTTGATAGATAGTAAATTTACTTTTCACTTAAATTATATAATTGTATTAAACAAATTTTATAAATACTTTAGGGTTTCCTTTAAAAAAATGCCGCAGAGTAATGCAATCTTTTATTAACCCCCCGGGTATGCTATTTCTTTCTCCCACATATTATGTCATCTCCAAAAAATAACGTTGCGTTGTATAAGCCAGCTGTAAAACAAAGCAGAGGTATCATTGTACGGAATAATCTCTACTGCAATTTTTTTAACTTCTAAGCATTGTACATTTTAAATTTTTATACCGTGGTATTGGGGGAAAAAAGTACTCTTAAATACAATTTGCTTGAAAACTGCATCTCCGTTTATTTTTGAGATATTAATTTTTTTGTAGTTTTTAACGTCATTTGTTTAATTTTGGCAACGCAAGTACTCCATTTCTGTAGAAAGTCAAGGAAAAATAGAAATTATCTTTTTGTTGCCATTTTCCCATAAAAACTGAAAAAACTATACTTAAAATACGTGCTATTTTGAAAAAATATTAATGAATGATTTCTGATAAAAAATGAGCTATTATAAACTAAATTTAATTTTAAGTATCTATATTAATATTACAAACAAATGAAGGCATATGAATCATAAGATAGCCCCCCCCCCCCTTTTTTTGTTTTTTGGTCGCGTTTCTTGAATGACGGTATCTCTTTGGATTTGTGTATTATTCAGCAATAGTGACGTCATAAGCATACTTTACTGTAGATGTTGTTTAAGACTGGATCGCAAATGAGGAATTCTTCAGCGGATGCGGATAACGTCATTTTATATAAAATAAAATCGCGTGTTTTAAGTCTTAAAACTGAACTACAGTAGAGTCCCGATTATCCGAGTCCCGCTTAGCCGAATTGCCGCTTTAACAGAGTTATTTTCTTCTGATGGACTAAAAAAAATTTGGCCATTTTTTTCCCTCCATTTTGACCAGAAAATCAGAGTTCTAACTTTTTACGGCTTCTCTTTCATCTTCACCTAACACTTCATTTATAGTGGCTGTTTCATAATAATAGAAGCCATCAGTCCATCAGAAGAAAATGATCCATTCTAAAGGTATAAGTTCGATTAACTCTGATAATCGAGACTCTACTGTATCTATTATGTACATTTTTTTTTCATCGGGGGCGACACTAAATTCTGAAAAAACAGAATTCCTGTTCTCTAGTATTTTTATTGTTATTGGCGCAATAACTTGTTTCAAAATAGAGTTAATATAAAACTTCGACTTAAATTGATAACAAAACTTGATTCTGGTATGATTGCCAAGTGTAAAGGCGATAATACATAATGTCTTTTCTTTTCAAAGGATGACCCCTGCTTTAGGACTCACTCTCGCATTGCTTTTTTCTTTGCCACTCATTGACTCTGGACCAATATGGAATTCATCGTTAAAGCCTCCTATTCGACAGTGTCTAAACTTATGGTGGACCAATTTCCTGTACATCAACAACTGGTGGAATACTGATCAATACGTAAGTAAATCTTGTTGAATGTAAGTATTAAAATAACGTAGATTCAAATCAAATGTCAAATAATTTTGAAAATTTTAACGAAAAAAAAAAAAGCTTCAATTGCTTGATTTTATGTTAAATTCAAAAATTTGCCAGGCACTTTAAGCCCACCCTGTGTTAGCATACAAATCCCTCCACCCTATAAAGTATAGTTCTTCAAATGAAGTGAGTATACCGCAGAAATCTTAGGTGAATTTAAGCTCTTTTACCGATTGTTTAAGTGATAAGTTTTTAACGATTAAAACATTGCATTTTGGTTTTTCCTACAGTAATCCTAGAAACAACCTTATAAAGGAGGAGGAAAATCTCCGGGTAGCGACTTTCTCGCCTAACATATAGCGGTTCTCACTTTATGAAAATGAAATATTTAAAGATTTTTTGTTGTTGAATTTCTAAAAAAGTACTGAACCAATTTTGATGAAATTTAAACAGAACCAATTCGAGAGTATCTTCTTTCAATAAAAAAAAAAATCGCATGAATCGGTTTCGGAGTAATCGGTGAACATACATAAAAAAAAATACATATCCGTCGAATTGAAAACATCTTCAATTTGTCTCATAAACTGCATGAAATTAGGGTAAATGTTCTATTATCCGCAAGCCTTTTTTATGGTCACTTTCTACGGCAGCCACTGGAAATGGCTATATGTACAAAAAATGATTATAAAAATTTCCGTCGTTATTTGCGTACCATCGTTTTCAGAGGATGTTTGTAAATTGGAAAATGATTCCGTAAGCGTATCAGATAAAGCTCTTTATTCAGTTAAAAGAAATAATTTAATTAGAGAAATAAAACAAAAACACTTTTTTTCAAATCTCTGAGCCAAATGCACTGTTTTTATAAATTTGAACATTTCTATTTTGAATGAATGTTGAATTATATCACTATGTAAATATCTATAGTGTAAATATCTATCTATATATAAATATCTAATATTCTATCGTAAATTTATAACGTTCTGGCTATTTTTTAATATAATTCACTATTTTGATATCTAAGGAACTACAGTATTCCATACAATTTCCTATTTTTATTTGTATCTATATGATTTAAAGTCTTAATAGTCCCGGAGCCGGTAACATCCAAGGCCTCGTCATTGCGGAATTCAAATAATTTTATGCAAATCGATGATAAAAAGTCGTTGGTAAAAAGTCATAAGTTTGACAAACCGAAAATGTTAAATTATTATTAAAAAGCTATGTTTTAGTCATCGCGGATATTGATAACTCCTAGAGCATTTTATAGAAACTTTTGTGCTTTTCCATAAAAACTTGGTAGGTATGACAAACTTTATCCTGCCTGAAAAAGTTTGTTGTACCTACATAGATTTTAAGGAAGCGGCCGGTGATAAAATTTCACACTTATTTTGCTTTCAATTCTTACCGGTGGCCGCTTTATTTCGTGTCTGGACGCTGACTAAATGTCGGATTTCCGCGAAAACTGTAAATCATTACAGCTTTTTTATACTAATTTAAACTTACTTTCGGCTTGTCAATCCTAGTCATGCCTAGTTTATTTTGTTCGTATGATTTTTTTTTTTTTTTACGATCGATTTATATAAAAAATTTCAAATTCCGCGATGGCGGGATTTTTGATGTCACTGGTTTCCGTACTATAATATAACTTTATCACCAATCCTGAGTGTTTAAGGGTGAAAGGTGGAGAGTCTATTTTAACACTATTCTTTTATCCATCACAAAGGATAATCAACGTTTTAGGGTATTTATGAACTTTTTCCATTGCGAGAATCCTTGTTTTAAATTCTAATATCATGAACTATAACCATAGCCAAAATAAATACGTCTAGAAATTACAAATTTGTAATCATTATTACATTAATTTCTTTGTTTGGCAGAAAGAAATATAGTAATTGTTTCTTTCTACAATTTAAGAGTTTGCTACCTGAAAAAATCTGCCACTTGGAATCTTTCTTTTCTCTAAATAATGAGTTAACAAATTATATTAATTTATAGTAGAATTCTGACATAAAATGTGTATATAATGTAAGAATCAAATAAAATTTTATTGACATTATTTCAGTAAAATTTTATTTTCATGATTTGAAGAAATTGGCGATTTTGAACAAAAGTAATTACAACTTGATTCTTGCACCAAGCATTGATCAATTGGTTCTATTAAATTCCTTTTAAACTTGTGCTCTTAGAATTTCATGTACAATGAAATAACTAAAAATGCTATAAGGGGATAGTGGACTAGAAGAAATAAGGGAAAACTCGAGCAAATGCTAAAATTTCTAGTTAAAAGTTAAAAAATATAATCTATTGACATAGTTGGTAAAAAATTGTGCTTTTGTACTTCTTAAAAATACATTTCAAAAACTTTTACATTTTTTTTTTCAATCTACATATATCTTTAATATAATCCAGCTAATTTTTGTTCATTTTCTTCTTAGTTTTGTTTTATCAAGGGATAATCTGTACTACAATTAATCTGTGCGTCCGTTTTGGAGTGCTGTTTTTTTAGATCCTCCAATCAGTGATAAAAATCTAAAGATTTTTACGTTTCATTAAATATTCTTACGTTAAGTCTTTAATAAAAGTTCGGTTTCTTACGCTTATTTTTTTTAATTGCCTGTCTGATTACAAAATGAATGCAAGTACTTAAAAGTAATTAAATAAAAACTGGTTGGATATGCCAATACCAAACTTTCTTCTATCTCATACATGTTAATACTTCCAAATTCGCTATCACAGTGCCAGAATTAAATGGCAATCTGTCTACCATGAGGATTCTAAAGATATGAAATTCCGTGCATTAGTTCTTGAGATATGTCTATCGCGAAAATCGTGTAAATCCAGCAAAATGCATTTAGTAGCGCCACGTGTTGAATGATTGACACCAACACCTAATCAGCAACAATTTGTGTCAACGTCTAACTGAATCTGAGGTTTGATGAAAATCCGTGCACTAGATTTTGAGATAGAGCTATTGCGAAAATCGTGAAAAATGCAGCATAGCAGCGCCACCTATTGGGCGATTTACACAAAAGCTAATAAGCACCAAGTTCTCTCAAGGGCTAATTGAATCTGAAGTTTGATGAAAATCCGTGTATTAGTTCTTGAGATAGAGCATCCAAAAATTTTGTGTCTCATACAGACACTCAGTCAGACTCGGACTAAAAATAATTAAATCGTGTCCAGGACCTTCTTAAACATATAAATCCGTCGAAAACCGGAAGTGTAAATTTTTCACGAATCCAACACTTTTTTGTAAAGATAGAAGAAAGAAAAAAATGAAAATAATTTGAAAATTGGAACGTACTGAGCATTTTAATATAAAAAAAAACCTCGTAATTAATAATTTTTCTTTTAATATTCAGTTGGATTTTTTCTTTAAAATTTATTGAATTCAAAACATAAAATATTTCACTGAATAATTTCTTGTTGGAATAACGTTAATTATGAAAGAAAAAAAAAATAAACTAGAGAACAGGAATTCTGCTTTTTCAGAATTTAGTGTTGCCCCCGACATTTTCATTACTTCATTTTCTTCTAGTGGGCTGGTGGTTTCTATTATTATGAAACAGCCATTATAAATAAAGCGTTTAAGTGAAGATGAAAGAGCAGTCGTAAAAAGTTAGAACTCTGATTTTCTGGTCAGAATGGGAAAAAAAAAATGGCCATAATTTTTTTTTGAAACAAAAAAAAATTATGGCCACCCCCCCCCCCCTTCACTTTCTTCATCTTTCATTCTTCTTTTCATCTTCACCTAACGCTTCATTTATAATGGCTGTTTCATAATAATAGAAGCCACCAGTCCATCAGAAGAAAATAACTCGGTTAAGCGGGACTCTGATAATCGGGACTCTACTGTAGTGCAAAGCATATTTCAATTTTAAGACTTAAAGCACACGCTTTTATTTTATGTAAAATGACGTCATTTGCATTAATATAGATACTTAAAATAAAATATAGTTTAATAGCTCCATGTTTCATCATAAATCATTCATTTATATTTTTCTCAAAATAGCACGTATTTTAATTTTTTTTTTCAATTTTTATGAGAAAATGGCAACAAGAAGATATAATTGCTATTTTTTAACTACTTTTCTTTACTTTCTACAGAAATGCAGTACTTGAGTTGCCAAAATGAAACAAATGTCGCTAAAAACTACAAAAAAATTAATATTTCAAAAATAAATGGAGATGCAGTTTTCAAACAAATTACATTTAAAAGTACTTTTTTCCCCAATACGACGTTATAAACATTGAAAATATGCGAAGCTTAGAAGTTTTAAAAAATGCTGAAGAGTATTTAATCGCAGAATGAAACATCGGCTTTTGTTTTACGGATGGCTTATACAAGGTAACGTTATTTATTGGAGACAAAATAAGCTGGAAGAAAGAAATAGCATACCGGGGAACTAAAAAAAAAAAAAAGTCCTCCGTCTCTAAAAGAATTTTTTAAACAAAAGTTTACTGCTTGTCGAACCAACATATTTTGCATTAGTTATGAAAATTTTAAATAGCCTGAATGCGTTGCAAAATGTCAAAGAATATTAGGAATTAAACAAAATTGAAACTACATTTGGTGGAATTTAATATGAAGTGATTTGGTGTAAAGATTTGCCAGTTTCTGATGAAAATGTTTTTTTTTTTTTTTTTTTTTTTAATCTAAGTAATATGTAAATGAAATTTTATTTCAAATTTTGCATCAGATTTCATAATTTTTATATTAATGGTTTGTCAATTTTTTTTTTTAAGTATTTCGAACTTAGCCAGTCTCCTTAACATGAATTGAGGAGTTCACAACCATAGTAGACCAAGCCCCATTTTGAAAAGAAGAAAAAAAAATAGTCCGTTTAGAAAGTTTATAAAATCTGTTTTATCAACTACCATTGTGAACCGAGTCTGTTTTCACATATGTAATCTGTTTACTGACTTGGTTTAATATGGGAATGGATAAAACGATTTTATGCATGGTTCTACTTGGTCTACTTCATTATGGTTCTACTTGGACTCTTTTTTACTTTCTTCTATCTTCAATAGAAGAAAGTGTTGTAATCGAAATTTTTTTCGACTTCCGGTTTTCGACGGATTTACGTTTTAGGGGTCAGAGATCCCACAAAACATGTTTATAGAAAATGTCTGTCTGTCCGTGTGTCTGTCGCCATTGTACCATCAAAAAGCGTATGAAGTTATGCATAGAATTACACCAAATTTTTATTTTAAGTTTTTGGCTATGGCAAACAGATCCTCCCTGAATTTGGAAAAAAATCGCCGGTAGGGGCGCTGTAATAGCAATTTTTGTGCGATTTTGAATATTGTACCATCCAAAAGTGTATGAAGTTATGCATAGAATTGAACCAAATTTTAAGTTTTTGGATATGGCAAGTAGGTCCTCCCTGAATTTGAAAAAAAATCGTCGGTAGGGGGCGCTGTAACAGCGATTTTTGTGCGATTTTGAATATTGTACCATCCAAAAGTGTATGAAGTTATGCATAGAATTGAACCAAATTTTAAGTTTTTGGCTATGCCAAGCAGGTCCTCCCTGAATTTGGAAAAAATTCGCCGGTAGGGGGCGCAGTAATAGCGTTTTTTGTGCCATTTTGAATATTGTACCATCGAAAAGTGTATTAAGTTATGCATAGAATTGAACCAATTTTTTGTCATGGCACGAAGGTCCTTCCTGAATTTGGAAAAATTCTGCCAGAAGGGGCGCTATAATTGCGATGTCTGTACCATTTTCATTATTGTACCATCGCTAAGTGTATGAAGTTATGCATATAATTGAACCAAATTTTGTGTGTGTATCTGGCTATGGCAAGCAAGTCCTCCCTGAACTTGAAAAAATTCCGCCTGAAGGGGGCGCTCTAGTAGCGATTTCTGTGCCATTTGCATTATTTAACCACCGAAAAGTGTATGAAGTTATGCATAGAATTGAACCAAATTTTTTGTGCATGTTTCTGGCTATGGCAAGCAAGTCCTCCCTGAATTTGAAAACAAAATCTGCCGGAAGGGGGCGCTGTAATAGCGATGTTTTTGCCATTTTCCTTATTGTACAATCGAAAAGTGTATAAAATTAGGCATACAATTGAACCAAATTTCTTGCGCATGTTTTTGGCTTTGGCCAACAGGTCCTCCTTGAATTTGGAAATATTGCGTGGTAAAGGGGCTGTGTGATACCGATTTTTGTATACTTTTCTTGATTTTTCGTAGTTCTATTGTACATCCGCGGCTCGTGCAGCGGCGGGAACTCGCTTCCTGCTAAGTCGGCTATTCGCAAACAGCTGATGACAGCAGAATAAGGATAAACTAATAATTTTAACAAATATCATGATACATATTAACTCGTTTTTAGTCCGTTTAATTGTCTGAAGCAGAAATTTAAGATGACAATCAATGTTGGTATAGTATTGAACAAATAATATTGAAGTATTAACATGTGTAATTAGTTTTTGAAGTATTAAGATGTATAAGATAGAAGAAAGTTTTGGGATTGGCACATTCAACTAGTTTTTTTTAACACTTTTCAACAAAGTTCATAAGTGTTTATGCATTCGGTTTTTCTGGCCGTCTGTCCACGCTCTAACCCCGTAAATAGACTCGGGTTTTCATGAAATTGATAAAGGTTATTTAAGGTCACCAAAGCATGTTTGGTATTGTATGTGAAGTATGTAGGATTAATCGTTCATTTACAGGGGCACTCAAAAGTATTCCTTTACATTATTGTATAGGGGGAAAAATCGTTTGCAGAGTATTTTAATGACATTATGCTATTTCAAATGTATCTGAACTGATATAAATCACTGAATTTCATTATGATCATGTTAGAACAGGACATTCATAGCATTTTTTATTCATTTACAGGGACTCACAATATAAATCTGTTACACTACAGTACTGTATTTGAGTAATAATTGCTGGAGTGCACTGTTTAAAATTAGGTATGCGCTTTTAAATTTAATTTTTTGCATCTTACTTGTCATATATAAATTCTATACGTGAAATACAGGGCTGCACAAAAGTATTCACGTACCGTTCTCCTTATTAGAGGAAATTGCTGAAGGTAAATTTTTAATTGAAGTATATGCATCTCTT
The DNA here is from genome assembly GCA_963932465.1 of Maratus speciosus. Classification (NCBI taxonomy): domain Eukaryota; kingdom Metazoa; phylum Arthropoda; class Arachnida; order Araneae; family Salticidae; genus Maratus; species Maratus speciosus. The sequence continues at coordinate 249,886,521 of OZ010793.1, read as the reverse complement.
AAATGAACTCAATTTTGGCATGCATGTAGTTAACAGATTCAAATCTATATATCATAATACAGGGCTGCTGAAAAAAATTCGCATAATATTCAGATTGTGGATGGTAACAGCTGAAATTAGGTTTTGAAATGTATTATGCGTTTCCATATGGGTGAATTAGACGTAATATTTTAATTTTTTAAACGGTGCAGTTTTGTTGCATTATTCTGAATGTGTTGGAAAGTGTTTCATAATCTATGCTTGACGGATGATTTTTTCTTGTTTTTTTCTTTCAAAATGGACTTGGTCTACTATGGTTGTGAGCCCTTCAATTATCCTGTTCATATATTCGCTGCATTTTAATAACTGCTGTTTTAATTACAGTGCCTTATACATACGTGGTACCTTGCAGCGTTGATGCAGTTTCACTTAGTGGGAGTTCTTCTGATTATTGTAACATATAAGTAAGTACTAGTGTTTGTGTAAACAACTTTAAAAGTAATAATGATGGTTATTTTTTTAAGTTGTTGTAAAATTTATTACTTAAGATTATTAAAAATATTGCAGAAAACCAGTCATTGGGATCTTCATCAGTTTGATGCTAGCTGCTACTTGTGCGGTCGTTACTGCTGTGCTTGTCATACGGAACAATTTCCCAATGCCAGCACCTGGTAGAACCAAAGATATGGAGTAAGTTACTTTAAATATTTATTAAAAAAGTTTAATAGTGCCGATTTATCGTTAACCGCGAGTATTGTGGGATACATTTTCTTATCACAAACTTGAGTTGTGATATTTTCAATCTCAACGATGTTTTTTAGAGTTGGCGTCATTGGGATAACGTAGAAGGCTTAAAATATTAAGGAGTTGACAAATTCCTAGACTTATAGTAAAGTGAGAAAGTAGTCTACAAGATTATGAAACGTGATACCAGTAGACAGGAAGTGTGGCTTCCTAATACCAATGATTGAGCGCAAAGGAAACTGCGCCAATTACTGAACATATCGTAATTTTCCCATCACAGTAAAGCGTAATTAAATTTCGTGCTCCGAAAAGTGTGTATCTCTATTACAGGGGCAACAGTCTATTTCATAGAGATCATTTGTTACCGTCTGATCTGAGCAGAGCTAAATTTTTAGATTTTTTACTCACTCAGATCATTTAGAAGCACGTCATCTTTAGAAGGATTTAAGATTTTTTTTTTTTTTTTTTGGAAAAAGTATTTGAAGTTGCTCGTGTGGCAATTGCTGACATACTCTTAAATGAACAATTGTTAAAATATGAAGCTATAAGTTTCGCTATTTAAACCCCATAATTATCCTCTATAATTAAGTGCAGCAGTGCCAAAGATGGGTGTTTTCGTCAGCATCAGAGGAAGAAACAATTTGAGAACCTACCGTTTAGATGTATTTATCATTTTTATGTTCAAAATGAAGGATTGCAATGTTGTTTCAGGGTTGGTGCAACTGCGTCACCAACACTGCATCTTTTGTGTGTTAAGATCAGTTAATAAGAAATATCTAATAATTTAGGAACATAAAAACATTTGTTTAAGAATGATAGAATTTAATGTCTTAATTATTTATTGTGATCAGAGAGAATGTATTTGACGTGTTCAACTATTTTGATAAGTTTTTTCTTGTATAAATGTCTTGTGTATTGATTGTAAGTAATAAATTGTAATTTTGTTACCTTACTTTTGTTGTATAATGTCTCAATTATTTTAAATTGAAGACTCGAGATTAGCAGCTTTCTTTTAATATTATGGTATTTTTAGGTATGAATGGTTATCTTAATTATTGGCTCGGTTTTCCCAATAATCGGGTTTCCCAGTAAAATTACACAACGCGTTTTATTATAAACATAATTAAATCAAGCTATTCTTAACCTTATAAACCCGGAACACACACATACCGGGTGTCCCAAAAAGGACTGACTGATTTTAAAATTCAATAACTTCCAAACGGTGACAGATATTTAAAAAAATTCTTGCAGGAGGGTTATGCATAAAGTCAAAAGTTTTTTTACGGTGATTTTCGATTTTAGTTCGAATTACAAACAATAGATGGCGCTGCGATCAATAGAAGCTAAATTCAGGCTCGATTTTTGGTACTTCGTGGCCCGGATAATACATTTCCATCTCCTTTTTCTGCATGGAACAACAGAAAGGACCAAAATTCGAGCCTGTATTTAGCAACTATTGATCGCAGCGCCATCTATTGTTTGTAATTCGAACTAAAATCGAAAATCACTGTAATAAAACTTTTGATTTTATGCATAACCCTCCTGCAAGAATTTTTTTAATATCTGTCACCGTTTGGAAGTTATTGAATTTTAAAATCAGTCAGTCCTTTTTGGGACACCCGGTATATATATATATATATATATATATATTTGATAATATTAACCATTTAAACAAATGAAATAAATATGTTTATTTAAATTCACTAAATGTTCTTAGCAGTATTTTAGCCAGTAGGGGGAGTGGGTATGTAACCAGATGAGTGGAAGGAAATTTTATTCAAGTAACCAATGTTTTGTTTTTTTTTAATTAGGGGCCTAGTTCTTTCCATCATATTTGATCAATAGCTAATACAAAATTAGAGATCAATTAATGAGAATGCGCATAATTGTTAGACAATTTCATATATGTTTAAGCTTAAGCTAAATGTCATCCATAAGAACTTTCTTTTTCAAATATTAATTTCATTCCTTTAAGTTCCTCTTTCCTCCAATCCCCAACTTTGCGCACAGGCGTATACACGTCCAAGTCTTATTTCATTTTCAATAGGTGAGATTTATAATTCTAATAAATTTAAACTAAAGTGATGTTATTTAAAAAGCATTTCATGGGAAAAGCAAATTAGATCTGTCTGTGAACATATTCAGATTTCAATTTATTATTGGCATTTTTTAAGACAAATACTAGTATAGGTTGCTTGTAGGTAAATGAATAATTTAAGTTCTGCTATAATCAGTACGCTTTTATCTTTATTTTAACCACTTATTATACAACATAATTACATTTTTACAAAATGCGCCTATTTACTACTTACCTATTAAAAGAAAATAGTGAAATGGAGATGCTTTCTAAGTGCGTTCGTAATTATATAAATAAGTAGCACATATAGTCGTTGTCTGGTCCATCCATCGTCTGTCTGTCCTCATATAACAGCGCAAAAACTGCCCAATTGAATGGTTTGAAATTTAATATATATATAATCGTTGCAGAATTTTGTCAAGTCATTTCAAATTTTATGAAAATCGAATCAAAACTTGAAAAGATATTAAGTGTTCTTCATTCTATTAAATCCTATCGTATGTAATTATATCCCATGATTGGTAATGATTCTAGCTTGCCATGGTGATTACGCTTTATTTAAAATGGAGTCATTATTTCCGTATTACTGAATTTAATGTATATATAATCGTAATAAATTTTGTATTCATGCATTTTTGCATAAGAGAGCAACAGCTATTGCACCAAGATCTGAATATTTATAAAACTAGTTATAGTACGAACTCACCTCATTTGCTACGTTTGACGTACAATTTCAAATTTTTGTTTTTCTTTCGCCTCGTATGCAATCAATTAAACGTACAGTCGTGAAAAAAAAGTAAACACCCTCTACTAACTCTGCAATTAATTATAATAGAAGAAAGTTACTGGTACCAAACGATTGGAAATAGTCTACTTTTAAATGATGTATATAAAATTTGCTTAGGGGTTATCAACAAATCAAAACCAGAATAAATTTTGGCTTTTTTTCAATGTCATTCCCCAATTTTGAGAATATACCGTCGAACCTCGTTATCCCGACACTCTAATGACCAGAAAAATGTGTCGTTATAAGCGGAGTGTCGCGGTAACCGGAGTTGAAGAAGAATATGTTTATAAAAAGCTGTATTTTTAATTAATTTAAGAATTTTAAATTCATAACTGTTCTTGCAGTTTTAAGCAATAAAACATTATTATTAAACAAAATAAACTCAAAAACAAAATTGAAAAGAATAAAAATCAGATTTATGATGACTTGTTTTTTATCGTTACATGAAATATTGATGAATTAAGGTTTGTTTATGCGTAGATATGCTTCCTACAATTTTTTTTATATTATACAATGAATTTTAATTAATATTCGTTGTTTCAGAAATGCATGTTAGATAATTTCTGATCGTTTGAATGCAATGCAATGCTTCGGTTTTAGTTGGATGAGAAACGCCCGGACAGAACAAAAAGACAGCGAGTAGACTGATACGTTTATCTGAAGCTTAAGTGAGCTTTCATAGTGTGTGGGGTTTATTTATTCAGACAAAGGATTGAAGTAAAATTTCTCATTTATCTCGATGGGTATTTTAGACACTTTTGTGAAAAGTTTGGCTAAGACATTTCTTACCGCTTAATTTCCACGCTTATAAGATGGATTATGAAAAATGGACAATTTTCCTAACCCGTCGGGATATCCGGAGTTTAAAATTATTTAACGACATAAAATCCGAAGTTTATTTGCATTAAAATCATATACAGAAAATCGGAACTTTGAAAAACTGACGTAATAAGCGGAGTGACGTGAAAACCGGGTGTCGGGGTCGGGATACGAGGGCCGACGGTATTTTAAATCTTAGATTCAAACTATACCTAGCAACGAAATTTTAAGTCATTTGGATGATAAGTTTTTGAATAATAAACATTCAAAATTTAGAGCTTCTAATGTTAAATTACATTTTCATATTTTTATTAATATCTCCTGAAATTATAATCCTAATGAGAATTTTTTTGTATGGTTATAGTACCAAAAAACCCAAACGTAAATATATTGAATTTGTAATTTTAAAAATTTTAGAAAAATCAATTATGAATTATGAAATTAATATTCGGAAAAATATGAATTGCAACCTAGAATTTTTTGATAGATTTATATTTGTACTGCATTATTCGAATTCTAAATTTCAAATTTTTCTTTCAAATATTTTTTGAATTGTGATTTTAAAGCATCAAAATGAAGGTTTAAAGGGCCGTCTATAATGTGCAGAAAAGCATCATTTGAGAAAAAATACATTTTACATAATTTATTCAAACATTTGGGCTGGCAATAGTCGAAACATATTAAGCGAGGGAAATTATCATATTGGCAAGAAGTAATGCATTAATAGAAGTGACATAATTATTCTGCAGCATTTAATCAATCTAGTACCGAACTTCAATTTGGATACAGCCCCTATAATGTTTATTTTAAAATAATTTCTCTGAAACTAATCGCACGAATTTCATAAAAATTTGTTTTTAGGCTAATTGAAGGGTATAGAATTTATGGTATCAAACTTGGATATTGCTAAAGGTATATATAAATATTTTACAGACATACATACAATAAATACAATAAACCCAACTGGAGTGAAAAATTAGCCAGAGCCAGGAATCGAACCCGGGACCACTGCATTCCAGGCAGTCGCTCTAACCACTGAGCTACTCCGGCCGATGCCTGAGTCTGCAATTTCTCACTAATAAACCATGTTGGGGAGGTCACCAGCCATTTACAACAGCCAGGCTGGTGACTTCCCCAACATGGTTTATTAGTGAGAAATTGCAGACTCAGGCATCGGCCGGAGTAGCTCAGTGGTTAGAGCGACTGCCTGGAATGCAGTGGTCCCAGGTTCGATTCCTGGCTCTGGCTAATTTTTCACTCCAGTTGGGTTTATTGTATTTATTGTATGTATGTCTGTAAAATATTTATATATACCTTTAACTGTTGAATACAGGCGTTATTTATGTGTGAATGTGTGTTTTAATGTATATTGTAGTATGTGTGTTTATTATTGGATATTGCTGTTGAACAAAAACAAAGTTTGGGTTCGTTTTGATATGTATATGACCCCTAAGCAAATTTTATATACATCATTTAAGTAGACTTTATTTTAAATCATTTGGTACCAGTAATTTTCTTCTACAATAATTTATTGCAAAGTTAGTAGCGGGTGTTTACTTTTTTCCCCACGATTGAACGCATGTGAAGCTCCCACTTTTACATACCTAGTGTTTAGTTAAAATTGTCTATTTCAAAATTAGGACCAAACTTTTATGTAGTAGAGTTCAAGCTTTGCCCCGGACGCAGTTTTCTCTTCGCCCGGTGCTGCGGATAATGTTACTGTAATATTTATTTTCTTTGAATTTACTCTTACATTGGGGAAGAGAATGTTTTAAATTATACGATTGTATTTGTATGGTAAAACTGTATTTAAAAATTCTGACACATCTAATGGTAGTCTGTTACAATATTTGCTATTACCTGTCTTCATCTTGATATGCTAACTAGTGGCAAAAATGACGCAACCTTACACAAAAAAATTAAGATATTGCTGTCACCAGTTTCCAGTAAAATCGTTGGAGCAACAAACGCATATGGTATAACACTTCTAAAATTTAACTAATCTTCTGTCAAAAGAATTATGTAACCATGTAAGATTTCCACCAAACTATGGGTATATTATTTCTACGTCATTTCCCTTAAGATTTGTTATACAACATTAATGATTAGATTTATTACCTTCCACCAAATCAAAAGTAATTGGTTTTTAAGCAGGCAATTAAACAATTCCAATCTTCTAATTTTTGCAAACATTTCGTAATGTCTCAATTATGTACGTTGAAAGTTCCGCCGAGCGATATCAGGCAAAAGCACTTATGTGTAATTTAGTTGTGAAACAAAATATCAACTATTTTTTGCAGCTCTAACGTTTCTTCGTCATTTTGAAGCTTAACACAATGACTAAAGTTCTCACCCCAGTAAATGATTTTTTTGTGATCGGGATTATTTTAGGCTAATATTAACCCCTTCGGGACGGGAGCCTTTTGCGACATTTTTAATCTGTAGTCACCGCTTTTTAAAAACAGAAATTTGTATCTTGTTGAATCGAGAAAATGCGCTGATTAAATAAGGTAAATTTTACAGTAAAATTTTACTGGTGAGGAAAAACAAGGATTCTGAGCGCTTCATGCGGCACATATACGTGCCGCTCGTCCCCAAGGGGTTAAGAAAACTATTGCATATAAAAATAATAAAATTGGACGTTTTTTTAAGAGAGATGTTCGATAAATACGCCGAAGAAGACAGTTTATAAACCGAAGAATTGTAAGAAGTATTTACTGTTGAAGTCTGTCAAAATAGTTCCGTTAATTTTTTTTTATTTAATGATTAAATTATTAAGCGTTAAAAGCGGTAAACGATAAAAATTGTCATATGTAAAATGCCCAACTTATTTTAGCGATCAGTTTAAATTTAAAAATATATTTACAAGAGATTTAATATTTCGAGATGGTCTTCTTAACTATTAAAAAATGCATATAATGAATATAAAGAGAAACAAACTTTGTAGAAAATTACGTCATATTTAAAACGAAACGTTTAAAATGTCGCTTTAAAAACCATTTTCTTATAGCGTCGTTATGAAATACTGGGAGTTAGCGATATTGTTTACTTAGCAATTTAATACAAGCTGATTTTCAAATGTTTAATAAATCTTATTAAATCAATCGCGAAACTCTCTCAACAGCAGTTGATTCGGCTTTAAAATAATTCAGTCAAAGGGAAAAGAATGGAAACCCGATTACAGGAGATCTCCACTAGTCGTTTAATTACACATGCCTGCGACGGTTGCGTTGTTTAACTTTTAATAATTTATTTGTATGTATTTTTTAGTACTTAATCCGAAAATGACCTTCATTTTTAACCATCACGTCATGATTTTTGCAAATCATAAATTTCAATGGTAAAATGTTTAAAAAAAAAAAAAAAACATATGATACTGACAGATACAGGAAATGGTTGTTTCTTAACTTTTAATAACTGATTTTGATATATTTTTTAGCGCTGAATTCGAAAATGACATTCATTTTAACCATCAAGTCAGGATGTTTTGTAAATTTTAAAGTAAAAAAAATAGCAAATTTCTGCTACTATAAAATAGATGCGATGGTTGCGTTTTTTAAATTTTGATAATTTTTATGTACTTTGTACACTGAATCTGAAAATCACCTTCATTTTTAACCATCACGTCAGAATTTTTCACGTAACGTAAATTTAAAGTTAATAAGTAAAAATTTTGCAAACAATCCTGACGTGATCGTAAAAATTAAAAGCCATTCCCGGATTCAGCTCTACGAAATACGTAAGAATCAATTATGAAAAGCTAAGCAATATAACACAACACAAATTTTGCAGGCTTGTGTTATAATTCCATCAACTGTAATAGTTTTAAAGCGGATCAAATTAACATTTTTAGAGTCTATAAAAGGGAGTTGTCGTATGTAGCTCGTAGAGGGCAGTGGCCCTCATAGTACAAGAAAAATTAGCCCTATAAAGGTTAAAATGAAATTCTTTCATTTTTTCTGCGAGCAATTTTCAGAAAAATTGTACAGAAAATGAAAGTGATTATCTTTTAAAGTAATCTAAAAATAATTAATTTCATGTACTTGTTTCTTAATTTTTATTGACAACTAGCAATATATCTGTTCTCCGACCAGAAACAAAATCTTTAAAAGGAATAATATTAACAAGTGGGCAAGTGTGATCACAGATCGCACAGAGGGTTTCGTTTAATATTCCTTTCAAAACACTTTATCCTTTTGAAAAATCTGTTAGTTCCACATTTCGCAACCAGGGCGCACTCTCTTCTAAACAAACATCTATCCGAACGCAAATCCGTTTTATATACTATCCGTAGATATATTAGTCGAAGGGGTTGGGCTCATAGAACCGGATATAAGTAGGCGCCCCTGGCGGTAAAAAGTGAAACTAAAATATGTAAGGCATAATACGAAAAAATGGTCAAAGGGGTGTCGGCAAAAGTTGGTAAAGTGCTCCCCGGCTGAAAAGGTCGGAGGTTAGAAAAATTGCAAGAATTAAAAAGAATTGCTTAAAATACATATGTGGTAGCTCAAAGGGTTAAACGTAAGACTTTTTCAAGATTTTATGATTTGTCGCCTGGCTTCAGGTGTTCTGCTATAAGTGTGCAAAATTTCAAATCTCCAATTTAATAAGGGGCTCAGTTAGAAAGAATTGCTTAAAATACGCATGTGGGAGCCCAAAGGGTTAAATGTACGACTTTTTCAAAATTTTAAAATTTGTCATTTGATCTGATGTGCTCAGCTATAAGTATGCAAAATTTCACGGCTCCAACCTAATTAGAGGTTCACATAGAAAGAATTGTTTAAAATACACATGTGGGAGCCCAAAGGGTTAAATGTACGACTTTTTCAAAATTTTATGATTTGTCGTTTGATCCGAGGTGCTCAGCTATAAGTATGCAAAATTTCAAGTCTTCAACATGTATAGTTTCTGAGAACGGCCTCTGTGACGGACAGACAGAGGAGCGAGACGAATAGGGTTTCGTCAGATGAACGAAACCCTAAAAATGAAATCATTGTTTTAAATGATTTTTTAATCGCATTGTAAAAGGGTTATTCAACAGAATTTCGACAATTTAAATATTTCCGTTACCGCAATATTTATTTTCCCCGTATACTCTGTATATGCAAACCTCCAGCTAAAATCCATTTGCAAAAAAAATCTATCTTAAACTTATTTGTTTGTGATCACTATATTTGAGATATTTAACTGAACTCTAAGAATATATTTAGGCGGCGTTATTTTAAAAACTAGAGAACAGGAATTCTGCTTTTTCAGAATTTCGTGTCGCCGCGGCATTTCCATTGCTTCATTTTCTCCTGATGGACTGATGGCTTCTATTATTATGAAACAGCCATTATAAATGAAGTGAACTCTGATTCAAGATTTCCACATGTACGTTCTACTCTTAAACATCTACAGTAAAGCATGCATGGCACATCACTATCGCGAAATAATGCACAAATGCAGCAAAAAGATATCGTCATTCAAGAAAACCGACAAAAAAGCCGGCTGTCTAATGATTTATAGATACTTAAAATTAAATATAGTTTATAATAGATCCATTGTTTTAACAGAAATCATTCGTTTATATTCTTTTCAAAATAGCACGTATTTTAATTACATTTTCTTTCGGTTGTTATGAGAAAATGGCAACAAAAATATATAATTACTATTTTAGAACTATTTTCCCTTTACTTTCTACAGAAATGGAGTACTTCCGTTGCCAATATTAAGCAAACGGCTCTAAAAACTACAAAAAAATTAATATTTCAGAAATAAATGGAGATACAGTTTTCAAACAAAGTGCATTTAAAAGAACTTCTTTTATTCCAATACGACGGTATAAAAATCGAAAATGTGCGATGCTTAGAAGTTTAAAAAATTGCTATAGAGTATTTAATCGTACTGCTTTGTTTTACGGCTGGCTTCTGTAAGGAAACGTTATTTTTTGGAATACACAAAATAAGCTGGGAGAAAGAAATAGCATACCGTACCGGGGGCTAAAAGTTTTTTTCTGGAGTAATTACTATATTTACAGCTCTATAACGCTCACTCATAGCTTACTGAAATAGTGTGAATTTAAATTATATAACCCCCCTATCCACGCCCCAAAAAAGAGTACTTCAATACTTAAAAGCAGAGCACCTGTAAAAATGACTTAAAAGTTCTAAATATATGTCGCTTAGAGCTAAAATTTAAATTTTCCATCTCTGAGTGAGACTTTTACAAAATTAATGAAGAAAAGTACATTGCAAATTGCAGCATTTAAACAAGTATGGATGGGTGGGGGGGGGGGACATTTCGTCTAAATATGCATATATTTAGACGAAATTTTCCCAATTTAGCAGAGGTTTGAATACAAATATTTTCGAAAAGTAATTTACATTTTATTTAATCATGGAGCGTCAGTAATTACATAAGGCGAATATTGGTATTCGGAAAATAACTATACGAAAACCTGCTAAATTGGCAGCACTGCTTGTACGGCAGACAATGAAGCCTCTGACTGACACTTTGACAACGTACAATTTCAAAGTAAAATTAACTAATGCTAATTTCTTTCATTTTAAATTTATTCTTAAATGAACTTTTTTTTTTTCAGTGTGATAGAGGATTATAACTCGCAGATTTATGTCAAACCATTTGCTCATTTTATTACCTACCAGATTGGAATGATGATGGGATACCTGTTCTTAAAGTACCACGAGAAAAAGATTGATCCGGTAAGTTAAAATTTGTATGAACTTGAGTGCCATTTGAATGGGAAACAGCTGTCTTTTTGGTGTTCTTGAGCTTTTCTCTCTTCTCTATTCGTTTTTAAGTTGGATTATAGAATCGTTAATTTTTAATGTTTTATTTCAAATCATAGAAAAACAAAACATTACGTAAAACTTAAAAAATATAAAATAAACGCTTTATATTTTAAAAGCAAAGATAAGTCCAGCTTAAATTTACAAAACTCCACCCAGTAACTGCGAAAATGTTGTAAAAGTGTAAGAAATTAAAAAATCCAGACACCCCCCCCCCCCCCCAACCACCTCCCTCACTAGAAAATGAAGTAACCAATATTTAGGCAATAAGTTTTTAATTTAACAGGGTTTATATAGACCTATTACTAAGTTACACCGTTACAATAGAACTTATTTATGGAATATATTTGTTTTTCCATCTGTACTAAATTTTCCTAATGGCAGCGGTACTCGCTAAAATTTCGGTGAAAACAACTCTGATTGAAAGGTGATCTCTATAGTTAACTATACTATTATCTATTATACTTTACTCTTATCTACAAAGTCTAAAGTCCGGAATCACCGGGACTTTACGAAGTCCGAACTTAGGATTTTTCCGAACTTTGGGTCATCAAAAATATTGTTTTTCCAATAAAAAGAAAAAGAAAATTCACTACTTAAAAAAGCAAAATATGACGTTCATATATTAAAAATTACATATAACAACTATTAATGGTAAAATTAAACAATCACTTTCATTAAATAAATCATAACAAAATAAATAAAACAATCGTTTATTTAAGGGAACAAAGAAATTGTAAATTTCTTAACTATTGAACATTTAAGTTAATATGGGCTGCTTTGTTAACTTAGGTATATCATTTTTTTTCTTTTATTCTGAACATAGATATGAGTCAAGATTCAGTAATAAAGCTTCTTTGCTCTAGACGTGGGGCGTACGCCCCACCGGGGGGACATTTGACCTTCTAGGGGGGACAATTCCAATTTTCTTACTTACTCATTCACCATAAGTTTCGTTTGTCTTTTTTGGCATAAGTAGTGTTGTAGGCTAAAAATAAATGGAATACAAGCAAAATTTAATAAATCAGTTTTTTATTGAATTTTTAAAATGTTCTGTATCGAAATTTTAAAATAGATTTAACACCAGAATAATTATTTGAATAATTTTTTAAAATATTTTGATATCTTTTAAGGGGACAAGGGACCTTAAAATCCTTAAAAATAATTTTTTTTATTTTTTGTAAATTTCACCTAAATATTATTCAAGGGTACATTATATGCATTATGGCATGCATTTAACACAAAAAAAAATTTAAAAAAAAATTATTTTTGAGAAAAAATGGAATTTTACGTGTCGTCTTAGAAATCTTCGAAATGCCCCCTGCGTTCTCCATATCAATGAAAATACCCAATATTTTTTATAAAAGTTTGATTTATATATATAAATAAAATAGAGCATCGAATTTTAAATATTTGAATTTAAAGGTAAAAAAAAAAAATTAAAAATTTTGAAATTTTTACGAAAAAATTTCAAAAATTTTCAATTTTTCAATTTTTTTTAAACTTTAAAATTCAAATATATAAAACTTGATGCTCTATTTTATTTATATATATAAAACAGACTTTTATAAAAAATATTGGGGATTTTCATTGATATGGGATGCGCAGGGGGCATTTCGAAGATTTCTAAGACGACGCGTAAAATTCCATTTTTTTTCTCAAAAATAAATTTATTTTTTATTTTTTTTGTGCTAAATGCATGCCATAATGCATATAATGTACCCCTGAATAATATTTTAGATAAAATTTACAAAAAATTTAAAAAAATGAAAATTTTTGAAATTTTTTCGGAAAAACTTCAAAATTTTTAATTTTTTTTTTTTTTTACCTTTAAATTCAAATATATAAAATTCGATGCTCTATTTTATTTATATATATAAATCAAACTTTTATAAAAAATATTGGGGATTTTCATTGATATGGGACGCGCAGGGGGTATTTCGAAAATTTCCAAGACGACGCGTAAAATTCCATTTTTTTGTCAAAAATAAATTTTTTTTTACATTTTTTTGTGATAAATGCATGCCATAATACATATAATGTACCTTTAAATAATATTTAGGATGAAATTTACAAAAAATAAAGAAAAAATTGAAAAACTTTGAAATTTTGAAATTTTTTCGAAAAAATTTCAAATATTTTCATTTTTTTTTTTTTTTTTTACCTTTAAATTGAAATATATAAAATTCGATGCTCTATTTTGTTTATATATATAAACCAAACTTTTATAAAAAGTATTGGGGATTTTCATTGATATGGAAGACGCAGGGGGCATTTCGAAGATTTCTATTTTTTTCTCAAAAATAATTTTTTTTTAATTATTTTTTTGTGATAAATGCATGGCATAATGCATATAATGTACCCTTGAATAATATTTAAGGTGAAATTTACAAAAAATAAAAAAAATTATTTTAAGGTCCCTTGTCCCCTTAAAGTGTTAAAACTCCCTATAATGTTTCTGGTGGAGAATTTAAAACTTTTTCGTAACGTTTTCCATTATTTATTAAATGAGTTTCTACTTCTATTCGCTAATACAATTATCGATATTGGGAAAGGGAAAAATGTGGTATGCAAAATAATGACTACTTAATTTGATAAAGATGCGAATATTAAAATACTTCTTATGTATTGTGTTATTCATATAAAGAAAAGTCAGTGTCCAAAGGTTTTCCGTCAACTCTTAAGTTACAAGAATGCATTATAAAATATATGAATTTATCAGTTTTAATTTTAAATGTAAGTGTTTATTTAAGTTAATTGGGAGGATAAAAATGCAGACTATATAACACTTTTCTTTAATATTGAGTTAAATTGGAAAAGTACAACATAACTCGTTTTGGCATGTAGGCAAAGATGTATAATCTCATTGCATTTATAAAATTATGTTAAAAACACATTTGTGGTAGAAGATTCACCTCTTTGATAAGTTAAAAAATATGAAATGAATAGATTTTATTAAGGCTCTATTACACTTCCACCGTGTGAATAGAGTTCATTTTTAAAAAATGAGAGGCATAATTTACAGATTATTGGGGGGGGGGGGGGACATAGTGACTTTACGGATGCTTTGGTGGGGCGTGGCCATTAGAAGTTTGGGTACCACTGCTCTAGACCTTTTTTTGTTTCAAAATTTTTCTTCTTTCTTGAATACTGTCGCTAGAAAGTCCGAACTTTAGACTTTGTACTGTATTAATAAATGAAAGCCTCTCTTTCTGACTTATCTGTTTGTATGCGATGGCTAGATATTGCAAGTAGGTCTTCAAATTTGGTACCGGATAGACGAAGATAAGTCAAAATGTACCTAAAGTTTTTTAATACTTCATGTTTTTATATTGAGCGGAACGATAATCTTATTTCTGCGAGTTTCGCAGGCAATTTTGATCTATTCATAATTAAAATGAATGACTGAAAAAAGATTCTGGAGTGGGACTTTCCGGTTAATATATACTTGCTCTCGGCCGCAAATGATAATACAAATTAAATGGTTGATCGCATCCACTGGGCACATTTGTTCTGACACGCAATCTAGGTGAAACAAAATTTCTATGAATCTGCAGGTTCGTGCGGATTGAAAAAGTGTATTTAAATTTATTATTAAAATAACATCAATGAACTTCTAAGAAATGTTTCACTTCAGTCTCTCTCTGAGAATGTTGATATACAGAATAAATTATTGCCAAGATGCTTTACGAGCCGCCAATTTAGAAACCTTTGATATAGAGAGACGTGGACAAATTATACCCACGGTATAACAATGCGAATATGCTTCTGTATATTTTGTTACCTGTGTCATGGTAACATTCTTTTTTTTTTTATCTATTTTTTTTTCTAATTTAGTAGCATCGAACTTTAATTACTTTTATTTTAGAAGCAACAGATTCTGGGCTGGATCCTGGCAATCACCGGAGCTCTGTTATCCGTTTATGGCTTGTACGGGCCATCTGAGAGCATCGCTGTTAG
This sequence comes from Maratus speciosus, assembly GCA_963932465.1. Taxonomy (NCBI): domain Eukaryota; kingdom Metazoa; phylum Arthropoda; class Arachnida; order Araneae; family Salticidae; genus Maratus; species Maratus speciosus. The sequence continues at coordinate 249,871,364 of OZ010793.1, read as the reverse complement.
AACAATGTATATAATAGGTCACAGAATTGGATGGGCCTTAAGTATCGGATGGATGAGTTACGCTTGTGCAACAGGCATTGGAGGTAACCCTACAATTTTTTGAATATTTTTTTTCAATGCAGGAATTATTGCGATTGAAAATACTGTTACAAATTTCACGTTTGTGTAAGCGATAACCGATAGAAAAGTCCTTTAGAGAATGGACGGCCAACCTTTGGGTTCAGGTCATGGAGATACCACTATTTTAGAATAGAATAATTTGTTTTATTCAATCCCAGAAGCTTTGCGATTAAAAAAAAATGCGAAGATTACTATTCGGAAATTGCGATGACAACCAACTTTCAATCAAAAAGGTTGAGCAACCCTACTTAAGACTTCACATTATATTTTACGAATATTCCAAAAGAGTCGGAAATTCACAAGAATAAGCAAACACTACTTCGCAAACAGACAAATGCATTAATCCTGCAGCTTAGCAACTGCAGAGAGTGTAGTTAAAATCCCAGAAATAATATTTCAAATCAACTTCTAAAAGTCTTAATTGAGCGATAGTCCATTCACGTAAGATCATCTAAGTCTCCTTATTCAGAACTTGTTTTTATACTATGTACCAATGCAAGCAGTTGTCGTCGGAAATTCTAGACCCGATGTCTAATTCTGCAAATCGGAGTGAAAAAGTTCTGTTTCGATGAAATTCTAACCCTACTTATAAATAAAAGTACCATTTGGTGGGTAGGGGGTGTTAAGCCCCCCCCCCCCCCTCCAAGGATTTCAATGTTTCAGAGGGTAACACTCATCACAAGTCAGGACCAAAATTTTTTTCCGAAATCAGAAGTTAAAATACCCGGTCAGATGTAATTACAATACAAACGTTAGCGTTAAAGGAACGCTTTAAGCACAGAAATTAATAGTGATCAACATTAAATTTCGAAAACATTGTTATTAAAACTTCTCAAAATTACACATTCATCATTGAAATTACTTTGGCTAATTTAAATGTGAGAATAAAATTATCAATTGCTTTTCAGCTTGAAAACTAGATCCCTCCCCCCTCCCCCTTAAAAATGCTCCCTTAAAGTTTAAAACGGCGACCCTGGTCTTCACATATAATTTATTTATCCTATTACATTAAATAACGCCACCTAGGCACCGCACCGATAACCTCTCTTTTTGTCCGATTTAGTTTTTGAATTTGGAGTTTGATGTTATTGTATTTTTCAGTAAAAAGAATTAGTATGTGGTAAAAATGGAGAAGTTCAATCCTTTAGAAAGACTTCTACGCTGAAACTGTAATTGAATAAATGTTTAATGTCTTGTAGTAGAGTAAAACCTGTGATAACGAAAGCAGCGTATAATTGAATCATGTCTAAAACGAGAAAAAACGTTATGATCACGGTGAAAAGAATAAAATTCTAAAGAACAGTGAAACATTTAAAACGAAACCATATAAAAAAGAATAAGGTGAAGTGTGCGTGTGTGGAAGGGGGGGGGGGGGGTCGACTTAGATCACCTATAGAACGATTTGTAAACCACACAATCAACGAAATCTGAAATAGCATTATAAAGCTGGATAAATTGATTTTCTGTTAATTAGCTATGTTTTCTAAAATTAAGTAAATACGTTTGACTAAATTTCCTTCTTTAAAATGTAAAAATTGCACTGGCAATAAATGAAGATGGGGGGAGGGGGTAGATTAACAATGAAAAATTCTGCGTCAAGCGTACATTACGAGACGCTTCTTTACACATCCAGAATACTAGAACGAAACTTCAGTTTCCGTTAAATAAGAGGAAAGAACATGAGGGGCTCGCAACCATAGCAGAAAAACCATAGCCATTTTGAAAAAATACGAGATAGTCCATTTAGAAGGTGCATAAAATATATTTTATCTACTCCCACAGTGAACCAAGCCTGTTTTTACATACTTTCTCCTATACAGGGTGTCCGGTCTCAACGGTGTCCAATGGCTAATTCCTAAACCGTTAGTCTTAGACATATAATTTCAATTACAAAAATGTTTTAAATCAGGTAAAGAAATATTTTAAAACCGATTTGGGTCAGTAAAAACATTTCTTAAAAAATTACGAAATATAAATTTTTATACAGTCCCCCGGTCCTATAAGGTATATTTAATGAAATTTTCCTTTTACACTGACAAGTAATACAAAAAAAAGTCCCGTTATTCTACGATTAAAATTGACCGAGCAATAGCTGTGTAAAGTTGGAGCATATTTTTTGCTGCTAATTGGGGGTCATTCACAAATTTAGTCGAAATATAATTTCGTCAGATATAAAAAATGTTTGGGGGTAAAATTAACATTGCAATATAAATTTGAAATCTTTAATCATTCTGGCATATTAATGGAAAATATACAATTTGTAATAAACATTTAAGAAAGTAAAAACAGAATTTTTGTTAAATAAAATAATTCTAAATTAACAGCCTCAATTCTTTACAAAATACGTATTTAAAAATATTATTAGATTGCACAAGCCTGCAAAAGTTTGGTTTTTTAGCTTTTGATAATTGATTCTTGTATATTCTGTACCGCTGAATCCGAAATTGACCTTCATTTTTAACTATATCAGGATTTTTCGCAAATTGCAAATTTCAAAGTTAAGAAGTTCAGTATTAAAATTGAATTTCCTCCCCCATCTCATCGGACCACTCAGCTGTTTAGCTGTTAAAATCCCAGGATAAGCAAAAATATCGAATAAATTTTTTAATAAAATAAAATAAAATAAAATAAAAAATGTTTTACATATGTTTTATAGTATGAGATTTTCGCTATATTTTAACTTACACATTTGCGATTTGCAAAAAAATTGTAACATGATGGTTAAAAATGGTCATTTTCAGATTCAGTGCCAAAAAGTGCGTAAAAATTAATTATCGAAAGTTAAAAAACACAACCATCTCTTCTACTTTATAGTATTTGATTTTTGTTATTCTTTAAATTTGAAAATTTATGATTTGAGAAATATCCTGACACGATGGTTAAAAATTAAGGTAATTTTCGGATTCAGTGCTAAAAAATACATAAAAGCTAAAAAAAAAACCAACAATCGCAGTCTTGTATTATTTAATCTAAAACTTTTTCTTAAACTCCTTGGCAGAAATCTATCCGAAAATTTTTGTGATATCCTGTAAAATAAGTATAAATGGTAACCACCGAAAATCTTAATAATATTAGATTGTTATCGGATTTGCGCCAGTATGTAAAATACAATCTCGATCGGATATTTAAAAGTGGGTTAAAGTTCGAGTACAAATTTTGAACTGGAAAAATATACATACGATTGTTGAAGTAACATAAAAAGTTATAAAAAACATAATTTTTGTTAAAATAAATCATAAGAGAAACAGTCTCAAATCCTGACAAAATAAAACATGTTATTTTAGCCAATTTGAGGCTTAATCATAATACTAGTAGGATTTTTTTTCAAAGCGCAGATACACATGAAGTAAGATCTTCAAATACTTTAAACACTTGGTATATGATCCCTCAAAGCCAAGCCGAACTCATTTGTTTTCAGAGTAGAAAAGTGGCATAAGTCATGCATTTTTAAAGTTTCATAACTCGCTCAATTTTAGCGTTATATGAATGGGACTTTTTTTTGTCTTACTTGTCAGTGTAATAGGAAAAAATTACTAAATATAACTTACAGGACCGGGGGACCGTATAAAAATTTAAATTTCGTAATTTTTTAAGAAATGTTTTTATTGACCCAAATCGCTTTTAAAAAGTTTCTTTACCTGATTTAAAACATTTTTGTGATTGGAACTATATGTCTATGACTAACGGTTTAGGAATTGGCCATTGGACACCGTTGAGACCGGACACCCTGTATAGCATCTGTTTACAAACTTGGTTCACTGTGGGAGTGAATAAAAGGTTTTCTTCACCTTCTAAATGGACTAAATGATTTTTTTTTCAAAATGGACTTGGTCTAATATGGTTGTGAGGCCCTCATATGAAAGTATCCAGTCTAGAAAACTCATAACAACACATTTTAAGGGGTCTCAGGACTCTTAAAATTGGAAGAAAAATAAAAGAAAAAAAATCATTTTCAACATTTAATATCTTAATGTATATATGATTATAAAACACAATTTTTATTGGGATGAAAAATAAGTATTCTTTCATTTCATGTATTTAAAAAATCGCAAGATGCAGAATTGGCATTTATAGGGGGCTCCAAACTGACAAACCGAATTAATAAACACTTTCAAGTACGTTGTAAAGTGTTAAATTAAAAACTTATAATAGGTTGAAATTTGACATTCAGAAAATTTTGCCAATAGATGGAAGCATACTTGAATACTTGTACAGTCCTGTATTTTACTTACTATCGTTATATACATACTAATATTTAGCTAAAATTTTATTAAGAATAAAACATGCTTAAAACTAGTGAGATTGCACTTCCAGAGATTACCATCCATAGAGGGACATTTAATTCTTTGTGTGGCCCTGTATATCATTTTATCTGTATTCTACAAACATATGTCAGTATACTAAATGTAGTTCAGCGTAGAAATGCATAACTCATTTAAAAAAAAAAAACACCTTTATGCTGTTTTTGTTCATACTCAGTAACCCTTACGATTATGTATATGATCTACAGCCTTTATACACACTCATAATATGCAAGAATTTAGTTAAAAGCTCGTATCACAACTAAAAATGCACTGCCAGGAATAATCGCTAATATACAGCATTTTGGGTACAGTATAGTATCCGAAATCTTTTGTGTGTCCTTGCAAATACTATGCACTTTCTATTATACAGGAAATAACTTGTAGTAAACCGCAGCAACGTATATCGATTCCATTGTACGTGAAAGTTTAACATACAGTGGGTGATCGGTTAACGAATTGTTTGGTTTACGAACAGCTCGGTTAACGAACCCTTTCGAGAGAGATTTTTATGTTCGGATAACGAACACCTCAACACAAAGCCAAGAAGAAGCAATGCTGAGTTTCAGGTTTGTCGATCTGTATTTAATTGCATCTACTGTCTACTTAGAGAACATTTTAAGTTGTATATGTATGGTAATGTAACGGAATACTTTTGACTGTCCCTGTAATTGAACTATGCATCCGATTTTCATGAAATTTGAAATGATTCCACAAAATTCTGCAACAATTTTATATTTACAATTTCAAACCATTCGGTTGGGTAGTTTTTGCGCTGTTAATTCGGATGGACCAGATGCCGACTATAGGTGCTACGTATTTATATAATTACGAACGCGCATTAAGCATTTTCAGCAATTGTCATCCATAGACGGCACTGTATTCATTTCTTAGCGTAGCCCTGTATATGAATTTATTAATATCTCAAAGTATCTCATCTCTTACTATTTATACTAATATTATAAAGAAGTGACATTTGTGTGTTTGTTTGTAGGAGGTAATCTCTGGAACTACCGCACCGATTTAAAAGAAGTATTGGGAAAATACCTTTGACATCTCTGCTCAATATAAGCCGTATTTTATGTCGATACAATAAGCTCCAAAGCGATGCAGGAGCAAAAAGCGTTCTAAAATTTCGATTTTCGTGATATTGTTGAAGGTAGAAATTTGGTGTGATGGTTGCTTTTAAGATGTAAATACTTGCTATGAACAGTTTCTAAAAAAGTTCGAAATTTAAAAGGGTGAAATGAAGGAGAAACCTTCTAAATTAGTATTTGTTTGGAACTGTAGGGCTGAAAACTTGAAATTTGTCATGGTTGTTACTTTAGAGTCGTAAATGCTCGTAAAGAACAGTTTAACAATTCGAAATTTAAAAGGTTGCAACAGAGAAATTCCAAAATTGCAATTTATGTGATACAGTTAATATAAAAGTTGAATTTGACATGGTGTTTACTTTTAAAATGTAAATGCGCGCTAATAATGGTTTCTAAAAAATCGGTTGGAATGAGGGAAAAGCGTTCTAAATTATGATTTAGTTGGAACCGTTAGGATTAGAAATTTGAAATTTAATATAGTTATTACTTTTAAGATGCAAATACTTGGTGTAAAACAGATTATCAAAATTTTGAAATTTAAAGGTGTAAAATGAGCGGAAAGCGTTCTAAATTAAGATTTAGAACTGCTAGGGATAGAAACTCAAAATTTAACATGTTTTGTTATTTTAAGACGTAAATGCTCGCACGGAACAATTTTTACAAATTCAAAATTTTAAAGGGTGTAGAAAAGGAAGAAAAAATGTAACATTCTGATTTTTGTGATGCTGCTGGGGCTAGAAACTTGAAATTTGACATGGTGGCCATTTTTGAGATTTAAGTGCTCGCTAAAAACGGTTTCTAACTAGTCTGATATGCCAATCCAAAAATTTCTATCTCATACATGTTAATACTTGAAAATTCTCTAGTACAGAGCCAAAATTAAATGGCAATCCATGCCCATCATGAGGATTCTGAAGGCATGAAATTCTGTGTATTAGTTCTTGAGATAGGACTATCGTTAAAATCGTGTAAATCATGCAAAATGTATCATATCAGCGCCATCGGATAGGTGAATTTACACCAAAATCTAATAATCAACAAGTTATGTTAACGTCTAACTGAATCTGAAGTTGATGAAAATCCGTTCATTAGTTTTTAAGATAGAGCTATTGCGGAAATCATCAAAAATTCCACATAGCAGCGCCACCAAAATTTTACTTGAGCGATTTACACCAAAAACTAATTAGCACCATTTTGTATTAGGGACTAACTGAACCTGAAGCTTGATGAAAATTCATGCATTTGTTCTTGAGATACAGCTATTGCGGAAATCGTGAAAAATGCAGCACCGAAGCGCCACCTATTGGGCGATTTACACCAAAAATTAAACAGCATTAATTTATATCGGGGACTATTCAAATCTGAAGTTTGATGAAAATTCGTGCATTTTTTCTTCAGTTAGAGCTATTGCGATAATCATGAATAATGCAACATAGCAGCGCCACCTGCTGGACGATTTTTACCAAAAACTAATCAGCAGCTAACTATATCCTGGACTAACTGAATCTGAAGTTTTAGAAAATCCGTGCAGTAGTTCTTGGGATATAGCTATTGCTGAAATCGGGAAAAATGCCACATAGCAGCGCCACCTGTTGGGTGATTTTCACCAAAAACTAATCAGGACCAGTTTATATTAAGGTCCGATTCTAAAGTTTTGTGAAATTCCGTGCATTAGTTCTTGAGACAGAGCGCCCACAAAATTTTTATCACATACAGACTCACAGGGTGACAGTGACTCACAGTGACACATTTTCTAAAAACCATCAAATCGTGTTCAGGACATTCTAAAACGTAGAAATCCGTCGAAAACCGGATGTCGAAAATTTTCACGAATCCAATACTTTCTTCTTGTAAAGATAGAAGAAAGTAAAAATAATCTAAAGGCGTGAAATTAGTGGAAAATCTTTTAAAAGCATTCCAAATTAGGATTTGTTTGATAATTGTTCGTGATAGAAACTTGAGATTTGAAATTACGGATACTATTTAATCACGGATTCTGAGCGCCTTACGCGGCACGTATACCGATCGCTCGTCCCTAAGGGGTTAAAATGTGTGCAAAAGCGTAAAAAGTTATAAAATTGCGATTTCTGTGATATAGTTGATATGGAAGCTTGGAATTTAACATGGTGATTACATATAAGATGTAATGCTTGCTAAGGACTGTTTCTGAAAAATCCTAAATTTCACATGAAAAATTAAATGAACAAAAAACCTTCAAAATACTTTCTAAATTACGGTTTATTTGAAATTAATTTTAGATTTTCTAGTTAAGTCTCATGTTCCCCTAATGCAGTATAAGAATATGAAATTTAACCAAAATGCGTAATGTAAAAAATGAAATTTTTGAATTATCTGTAGCAGTATAATTTCCTCAAATAAAATAGGCACACAAATATCACTTAGCATATTTTAACTACTACACGTTCAAAGACGTGGGTTTTGCATATATTATAGTTCAGCAGGAAAATGCATAACAATAAAAAAATAGCCATTTAAGAATTCCCATCCACAGACAGTAATACTTATGAATTCTTTTATATGGAAGCCTGTATGATTTATGGTAATTATACACACCCCGTAATATGAAAAAATTTAGTTAAAAACTCACAGCACAACTCAAAACGTACTTCAAGCAATATTATCGCTCATTAGCCGCAGTACTTTAACCTAATTTTTCTGCATGCCCTGTAAATTAACGATAAATGCTGTGCATAGCATATTGTAAGCATCTTTTAGTGTATTTCAGTGATGTATATCAATTTCATTGTTTTAATAGTGTAACACTATTAAATACATTGCTGACTGTTTTCCCCCGTACACCAATATGCAACAGAATTCTTTAGGGTGTCCCTGTAAACGAATAAGTGCTTTTCACTCATACTCTACAGAAAACATGTTTTAGTGCACATCAGAAATGCATATCAATTTCATTATGTTTGAAAGGATGCGATTTTTCCCACATAGACCATAATGTAACAATATTATATTGAATGTCTCTGGAAACGAACTATAAATGCTAAAACTACTAAACTTTCTGGAGCTACAATCGCTAGGAATCTTGGCCTACTGTTTTGAACTAGGTTTTCTTGACAATGGCACTTAGAGTTGCTATACATAATATCCCGGTCAGGTGGTCAACCAAACGCGAATCCCCGGTGTTTAGTTCTTAAGCAAGCTTGTTACTCACGTTATCAATCTTATCAGGGATGAAAGGATAAGTGACACTTGCCATTCCAGATTTAAACTCCTGGACTTGTAGCATAGTAGCGCGACGCGCTGGTCACTAAGCTACTGGATTTTCCTGTAAAACTACACATTTCATTTCATAACGATTATGTTATAGTAAACCTCAATAAAGTATCAATTGCATGGAAATCGGAGTTGGCGCGGGATAAACGGCAGACAAACCGAAATCATAAACACTTTTTAACTATATTGGAAAATGTTAAAATGAAAAAAAAATTACATAATTTATAAATGGAAAAAATATTACCAGCTGAGAAATTTCTCAAAATTAGATTTAACTTTTATTTTTAAATAATAAAGTGGTGGTATTTTATTTTTAGGAATCGTAAATAGACTGTTGTCTTGGAGTGCGATGTATCCTCTTGGACAACTCAGCTATCTCACTTACCTCCTTCATCCTCTTGTGATCATTTATCGGAATGCTTCTTTAAGAGAAAGGGTATATTATGGACACACAGAACTGGTATGTATAAGAAGATACTTTAAAAAATCTTTGTACTATTATAATTTTTGCGTAAAAGCAAGGTGAAGAAAAAACGTAATCCAAATTTAGCGTATGCAAATACCTCGCAAGTGTACACGTAGTAAATCCAGAACTACTCAGTAATTAAATAACTAAAGATTTCTGCTGTTATAATAAATTATTTATATCTTCATCTTTATACATTACTAATATTTTCGGGAACAAAAAGAAATTTGATCTTTAAAGCTATTAATTTATATGAAAAGGGTAGAAAGTTTTCTCATAAAAGTGATCGGATACATCTGATTTCCAATGTAGTTTTGCGCGCCTTTGAGCAATTTGCTTCGGGCGGACGTTGTAGGAAATAGATATATTAATTTCAAATTTTATTTCTATAATGTACTTGATGCGTTACGCCGAATTATTTTATTTTATAGTCAAACGAAAAATTCTTGTTTTATCATTATGGCATAAAACTGTAAAAATTACATTATATTCAAAATGTCTGACAATCCTGGAAAATCATTTTTTTTTTTTTTTTTTTTTTTTTTGTGGGGGTGGGGACAAAATATGCAGAGTTCAAACCGAAAAAGTTGTAAATTGTTAGTTAATGGGTCATTTTTTTTTTTTTTTTTTAAATAGATTACCTTTAATAGATTTATCTTTGTGTTCTTACATTAAATCATTCTTGATATATTTTTACTTACTCATTATACGTAGTATAGGGTAAGTCTTGTAATCGTTTTAAAAATCTAAAAAAAATAAAAATTTGACGGATTTACACGTTTCAGACACTGGAGATTCCGAAAAACATTTTTAGGAAAAAAAAAATTGCCGCCCGTGTGTGTGTGTCTGAAACGCTCTATCTCTCGAACAAATTGAGATAGACTCGAAATTTGGTGTGTACTTAGTATGTAATAATGGGAAGAAGCCTATTGAATATCAGCAACCTTTATTATCTGGCACTATTTTTTCGGACTTTCGAAATTTTCATTGTGATAAAAGGTATATAAAAATTTTCGAAAATGTTTATTTTAAGGAGTGAATATAAAAGACAATAACAATATATAAATTTTACATAAAGGATGAAGTCGTCGGATAATTAGTTACCAAGATATTTGTAATCCTATTTTTCCACACTCTTCGTTTTTTCATGACCCTGTGTTTCATTCAAGTTTTAATTCAAAGATGTATTTTAATTCGAAATAAGACGCTTAATCCGACGCAGTAAACTGTTAGTTAATGGGTCCTTCCATGTCAAATCATCCAGCAATTTTACAAAATGTCACCCACCATCTCAGATTTTGACGAAACTTGGTACATAAAAACATGTATAAGATGCTACCACATGAAATTTTAATTGAATCCAATTAAAATATTTTTAATTATAAACATCTGAACATGTGACACTTTTTTTTTTCTATGGACATTTTTAAAGAGTTGATTTTCCGTATGGTTTCACAAAAAACTTCGTGACTCTTTACCAAATAATTCAAATGGTTAAAATTTTTGGCAGAACATTCTTTATATTTATTTTATAAAGTAATACCAATTTTTATTTTCTTTTTACAACAAATATATTTTTTAAATTTTTGAACTTTTGAATATCCATATAAAATTGACATTTCATGTATGAATTTCACAAATATTTTTAGATGTGCCACCCATTTTATTTTGCTAAATATTTTTTATGAGCTCTTTATTAATCAATCTTTTCTCAACAAAAAAAATTAGAGGTGTTTTTTGAAAAACTTGAGAAAAAAAAATTTCTTTGAGATTTTTTGAATATCTATATAAAATTGACATTTCATGTATGAATTAAAAAAAAATATTTTTAGATGTGCCACCCATTTTATTTTGTTAAATATTTTTTTATGAGCTTTTTATTAGTCAATCTTTTCTGAATAAAAAAATGGAAAACTTGAGAAAAAAAAATTCTTTGAGAATTTCTTATATACATGTACCATGAAGACACATAAACATATAAAGAAATAATCTAGCATAAAGATGATCTGGAAACTTATAAACTTTATAAATATTCAGTCAACTCGTAAATTCCAGTGTTGATAACACAGTGGACCCCCCTCCCCCTAAATTCCAAAGATTCCTGAGATACATATTTAGACAGATTCTTCAATATCCTGTCAAAATAAACATAACTGCCATATTTTTCTAACTAATCCTAGATTTAAATATTTATTATTTTTTTGGCGCGGGAGGGGGTGCATCTTGACAGTTTTTGTCAAAATGGTTTCGTTTATTATTATATATATTATAAGAAGATTGACTATTAAAACTAACTTTAGTGTATAATTTAACAATATGTTACATGAAATTCTAGGTTATATATCCTGTAATAAAATACATTTTTTTCTTTGTTACTGATATAATATATATACAGTATAGAACCACTTATCTAGAATAGTTGGGGGTCAGATTTATTCCAGATAACTAGTTTTTCTGGATAACTGGTTGGGCATAAAGCAACATCCATTTGTCAGATTGGTAGAATATATGTGGCTGTGGCATTGATTCTGATTTCAATTGACAACTAGATTACTCAAATTTATATTCACTCCAAACAAAATCAAAAGTTAATATGAGTTTGAAAGAATACATTTTATGGGAATACCTTGGAACCCAAAATTCTTGTTTCCTTTGCATAAAAATCAAAATGTCAAATATCTAACTAAATATACCTCTATTTCAAGTGCTAGATATTGGCATCAGGTTGTACATAGTGTATTGTATCAAGCAATGCACATGTCAAACTGGCACTATACGGAACTTTTTCTGAAGTGATTCTGAAATCAATGAATTGGAAATGTCATTATGGATAACTGGTTTCATATTGTATATACAAAATTTACTTACATATATGAGACAGAAGCTTTTAAAGTTTTAACCAATTTCAAATATAAGATTTATTTCAGTGCCAGATTTGCACTTTTTTATAATTGAATGGTAAAAGGTAGTTTATGATAAATTTAAATGGAACTATAAATAGAAATTTCAACATGTTATTTCACTAAATATTACTTTTTATAAATGCTCCATTTATGATTGTTTCAATAGATTATTTTGAAAGAGCATATGTTCGTCCTGTTGCAGTAGTCAATTCAATGTTACATAATATATTGTTGAAGGGCACATTGCAATAATCATTATTTGGCCAGTAAAATGAAGTGGAAGGTCCGTTGGGATGCATAAACTTTATATTTGCATCATTTTCATCATAATCTATGCTCTGAATAATCCCAATATACCAGTGATTATTTCTGGTTATATTACTTTATTTTTTTTTTCATTTTGAAGACTATAGACAAAATTTACCTATAAATTTGTACTTTCTGCATTTCTTAAAGATGCAAAGCTGGATTGTTTGAATGAATATAGCTTTATAAATCAGTTTATACTTAATCTTACTGGTTGTTTTTCAGTTAGTACTATAATGGAAGTTTTATTTGAATACATAGAGAAAATTAATTTTCTATAATAGAAATAATATAAATTTTGTACTTTATTTAAATAACATTAAAAAAGTTTTTAGAAACAAAATTATAGTTAAATTATAATATTCGTTTATTATTTCATGTATTTTTGAAGAATTTTGAACTTTAACAATACTTTAGATATATTCTGTAAAATTAGCAAAAAAAAAAAAAAATTTCTCAAGAATTTCAAAAAACACCTTTCTAATTTTTTTATTATTAAATGGTTTCTTTTTAAACTATGTATATAAAAAAATTCAGCCGAATCAAATGGGTGGCACATGTAAAAAAAATGAATTACATATTTTCATATTTTCCTTAACTCCTTAGATAAAATATTTAAAAACAATATTTGAGTTCTAAAAAGTTTTAAAAACCATTCTTTTAATAAAATACATTATTAAGAATCTATAAAAAAATATCTAATTTTATTAATAATATTTACAAAAATAAGCATTTTTATCCATCATTACATGTTTGACGGAAGATCATTTTCAGCAAAAAATTGGCTGAGAAGGGTATTTTTAAATGCTTGTAACTAATGAAAGACTCATTATTTTAAACTGAAATTTGGTGTAACAACATATTTTTAGACATTGTTTTTGTGTTTAAAATTTCATAGAAATCTGTGACGGTGGGTGACATGGTCTGGATGAAGTGACATGGAATGACCTTAATATGATTATCATTTTTGGAGTTATAAGGATGTTTCTTTTGTGCAATACAGTACTACTCGGTTATCCCGTCAACAAAAAAACTAAATCTAAATGCCGCCAAGTTTATCGCCAAATCTGGCTATAAAAAAATTTCGCCAAAAGTAACGCCAACTTGGCGCTATCTTCGGTATTTCGCCAAATTTCCCTAGACTCCCGTTGTAATACAATCAGTGTCCTGTTTTGTTAAAAATATTTAAATGTACGTTTAAATTTTATTTTGGAATTGCAATGCATTTTATTAATAGTTTACACACGTGTTTTATTTAATATTTTATATTATGCATATCCATGATGGGTAAGTATTGTGGTGGCCCCCAACGACTAGTTTCTCCTAAACATGCACGGTGTAAAGTACTTATTGTAATAATGATAAAATCCAAATTATGGATATTTTGGTATGTTTGCATTTTGAGGTTCCCCAAATCAGTTTTTTAACCCATTCCATATGCATGTGTGTCCATTAAATTTCCTCACATTTTAAAGTCCTCATAGGACAATATCGCAAAATACGAAAATTGCAGTCCGCACAATAAAATTTCTATTTAATGTTATATAATGTAATTTTCTTTTTTACATTCTAATAAAAAATATTCTTAAAAGTATTTTCAAGAGATATTATATTCATAACACAAAAATAAAGCAATTAAAAGACTTAAAACTTCAGATTGTCATTTTCCTGGCATGTCCATTGTGATGTGTGCAAAGTAAAAGGCTTTCTGATCATGTACAAATATCTTTTTCTAGTTTTTTTAATTTCTAATTAATAATTATACCTTATATAACACATATGAGGAAGGTAACAAATTCTGTATTTTACAAATAATTTTCCATAAAATATGATTGTCACTGAAAATTAATGTCATTTTCCTGGACTGCTCATTTATTTCTTTATGAAGTATAAAGATGGCGCTGCAGAGTAATTCTTCTTGTTCTTGACATAGTTCAAGTCAGAAGTCATAAAATCATTGCTACCAGCAAGATATTTTAAAGATTTTTTTGAAAAGATTTTTAAAGGCTTTGTAAAAATTGAGTACACTTTTACTATGTCATTTTCCTGGTCCTGGCTTCTATAAATTAAAAATAAAACTGAAAATTACACTGAATTTTAGGTACTATAGAGGAAACATGTTCCTTTAAACGAAATTAAAATGTTAAATCTAAAAATAAAAATAAAAAAACAATGTGAAAAATGTTTCAGAATGAAATTGTCATTACCCTGGCATGCATATTCAAAGAAAATGACGTATAATTACATAAAAATGAACTTAAGCTCTTCAAACTTTAACAATTTTACATATAAATTCCTTTATTCAGCTGTTCAACCAACATTTAAAAAAAAATCAGAAGTTTTTGAAACGATTTAAATTTTCAAAATTTCACATTTTGTGATATTTACCCTCATAGGCCGTTTTAGGTTAGGGTTTTTTTTTTGTTGTTGTTGTTTGTATGTAGAACATGATAGGCCACTGTCCTAAGAGCTATATTGATTTTTGAACAAATTCGACAACGGATTTGGTATTTAAACCACTTTGGGATCTGAAAAAAAATACGTTTAACTCTATTATTCCATTAAATATTTTTATTCACGCTCATCTTATGGTTAAACAATATTTCACTAAAAACACGTCTTATAGTTTAGTAAAAAAAAAAAAAAAAAAAAAAAAAAAAATTAAAAATCTGAGGTAAAAATAGTTTTACTAAATCGATAAAAGGGTGTGGAAATTTTTAAGTATTGCACTTTATGGAGGAAACTGATAATACAAAACTCCCGTTAACATGGGTATGCAAATTCAGTTTACTTAAACCGTGTGTTCGGAAAGTAAGAAACAAAGTGTTGTAAATAACCGTCCGATTAAGCTGTCGGTTGGCAGGTGTGGTATATAGCCCCTTATCGCAGGAACTGTTCGGAAAAATCGGCCGATGGATTCGACATCTAAACTACATTTAAAATGTTTTTCAACCCTTTATCAACCATTTTGTTTGTTACCAGAGCTGAGTGATATATGCAGTTTCGATAGGGAAAGATACAAAGGAAATTTACATACTTGCATACATGGGCAGTCAAATACACACCCGCGCCAAAACTGTTGGCGAACATGGTGATAATTGGCGAAATATCACCAAATTTAATGTCAAAAACAATGCTAATTCAAGAATTTGGCGAAATTAATCATAGTTATTGTAATAAGCATCTGGTATTTTTGTTACTCTCAGTAACATTTCTTTTCTCGCCAATAGGAATTTTTATTTTTGCGTGTGTAAATTAGAAACAACTAAACCATTATTTATATTGTAAATTATATTTTTTTACACTTTTATTTAATTCAACTTTTTATGTAAAAATGGAATTTTACAATCTTATTTTTCACTTTCTCTTATGTGTGTTATGTTCGAAGGTGTGTTTCCTATGACAGAACAACATTTTAATATTTTTAGAACTTAAAACGAACGATATACTTAGCGAAAGTTATACTTTACAAATTAATACATTAATTTTAAGACTGTTTTCCTTTTGCGCGCCACCAGTGATAAATCGCTAAATATTCTTGACAGTTACAAATGCATACGAGTTACAACTATAGATATAGATTTATTTCTATATTTCTGGATTGCAAAAACAATAGATTTAATTATGCGCCAAATCACGCTCGACAAATTGAGCCAAATGGCAGTAAAACTGCAATGATTCAGTTTTAAACACTAAAAATCAGGGTTGTAAAAAACCCAACCCGGGCGGGTAGCTGGGTGGGCTCCCAGGCAGTTATCCACTACAACCCTTATGGTTGTAAAAAACCCGGGTTTTTTATTTAAAAAAAAAACAGCCCGGGTGGGTAGTTGGGCCGTTACCCGGGCAGCTACCCACTACAACCCTGCTACAAATAAAATAAAAAAATTAACGTATAGTAATTTAAAAAAATACGCTTTTATCAATTAAGTTTTTAGTTAAATTATGGTTACACGTTAAAACATTAATTTAAAAATAGTAAAGACATTTTAAATCATGTTTGCTTTTCTTTCCAGTTAGCCATATCTTAAAAATGCTCTGTTTGTTAACTTTATTTTCTTTCATTGTATTTTTCTACTATATTTTGTTCCGTTTGTGATTCATTTTTATTTCAAAAATTTTTTTTGGTGTCATCCATATATTAAAATGTTTAGGATTGTCAATATTTTGAGATTTCCTATGGTGGATTCTATTTGCCAATAATCCCCTTACTTTAATATAAGTTTTAGTATAACAATTAATGTATGATGTTATTACATACCATCTTCATTTAGAAATTTGGTTAATATTCTATATGAACTAGTCCGATACATTTTTATTCAAAGGTGTGTGTATATATATATTATATATGTGTGTGTGTATGTGTTTTTCTATTGATATGTATGATTTTCTAACTTACCTTTTATTAATTTTATGAAGTATCTTGCTTTTGTAAAAACGTAACTCAACAAAACACGTATGTCGTAAAACATACGGTTCTCGTCCTTTAGTTTGGAAAAATTATGGCCCGCCCACTGAACGATTAAATTCAGTACATTAAAATTCTCGCAAGCTAGTTTCCCTCTTCTCCTCCGAGAACTACTATTCAAGTAAAAACAATTTCAGTTTAAAGAGATATTTAAAATGAAAACTATGTTTAACTGTTCATGCTTTATGATGGACGCCGCAGAACAAAATTCAGGGGAATTTTGGTACACATGTATCTCTGTTGCCAAGGTCTTTTTTTCTTAAATGCAGAATATGAACATGAAATAAACTTACGAATTTTATATCCAAACGTCACGTGACACATTATTTTAAATAATATAAAAAACAATACTGAAATGTAACAGAGTATTGAATCAAATACGATATCAAACAAATATTTAAAAAAAAATTGTAATTTAATAGATTACAACGACCATTTGGAATTTTTTTAATAATCGAATAAATAAAAATCGAAAGCAGTTCCAACGAATCATTCACAGATCGCGACAAATCACCTTCGTAACAAAATTTAACCGAAAAGTCTAAATTTCGTCCACCAAATTCCGTCGCATCCTCTTTAACAGATCGCAAAGATCAAACTTCAGACGGCCAAAACCTTCATCGATAAACTCTCCTAGTCCCGTTTCGAGAAGAAAAACAGTTCACAAATCGAAAGCAGTTCCACCGAATCATCCACAGATTGCGACAAATTACCTACGTTGAGCTCAATTTTTCCCGGTTAGAATCGACCGATTGTAAAACGCCGTGGCTAGTGGATTGAAGCCCTCGAGACATGGCCTTTTACTATCAATCGATTAAACATTAAATTGTTTCCCTTTTTCGCGTTCGTCTTTTATTCTGTAATCGATTTTCATGGGCTACATAATCAGTTGAAGACCTTTATTTTTGCTTAGCAAGACTATTTTCATTTCGTGTCACTCTTTGGCTTTGGATTTTTCCATATCTGATAATTTGCGCCTACCCATTTTGTAACTTTTACAATTTTTAACGATTTTATGCTTTTCGATTACCTATTCAAACAATTTTTAACGATTTTATATGCTTTTCTATTACCAATTCAAATAAAAATTCTTCTAAAAGTAAAGCCATCCTCGACCGAAAACAACAAACATTTCCAAATGGTTGATAAAACTCCCCCCCCCCCCCCCCCCCACACACACACAAAAAAAAATGAAGAATTGAAAGTTTTTTTTTCCATCTGAGTCCGAACACCACTGAATCCAGTAAGATTTTTTTTTTTTAATAGGAACATCGTTAAAAAAAAAGGGGTAATTTTTGGTGGTGGTGTGTGTGGGGCGTGGAGGGGGGGAGCCTGCCACCCTAACGAAAAATCCTTCCTTAATTTTTCATTTGCTGTTTCATTATTTGAAATCGTTTGTGAACAATAAATTTATTTTTAAAATTACAAGAAAAAAAGAATATTAAATTTTATTCTAGGGGTAATTGACTCCTACCCCCCCCCTCCCCCCCCAAAAAAAAATCTTGCGAGAATTTATGTGCTTTATATAAACTGAATTTCCTATTTGCCCTTTCTCCCAGTCTTTAGTAACATAAAAGCTTTACAAACCTATACATTTCAAAATAATAAAATTTATTTACTTTTTCAGGTATTTTCCTTTCTCTCAAACATAGTGATGAGTCTTTTCTTAGCTTTTGTTGGATACATAGCTGTAGAAATGCCCTTTGCAGTTTTGGAGAAAATTGTTTTTAGACGCAGGTCTAAGTTAAATTTAAAGACTGAATGCAAAGAAAATCGCGATGTTTCAGTACATTCCATTGGAGCTTTGAGCCCTTGAAATAATCTGAAAATTCATGTACATAATGTAACTGGTTGCTTTAAGTGGACAACACTGATGAAAAATTGGTCGAAATTCTGCATTGAAAAGATGAATGGTGCTTCATTCAGTTGGTAATGCCTTTTGTTTTTACAATTTAATCAACTACTCTGTTTGAAATTTTGTACCTGAAAATATTTTATGCTGGTTCATAATGCCCAGTTGAACTGTTTATAATTACTAGAGTATGTTTTATGAGACTTGTATTCTCAGTTCCATTAAATTGTTATGTTGCATAAACGCGTATCTGTAGAGAAGTTCGTACTATAGAGTCAAGTGATAAAAATGGATTCTAAAATATAATTAAAATATGTAATGAATGGTTGTTTATTGAATTGTATGAACACTCAAGATACTGTAAATAAATATTTTGACAATCTTTTTGTTAATTATTGTTTTGTCTTGTTTATCAGGTTCTGCCAAATAGTTATATTTGTGGGTTTGCAAAAGTAAATCCAAAATAATGATGTAGAACATTACTGTTTCTACTATTTTACATAAGAAACCCTCAAAGATATGCAGATAACACTAGGTATAGGAAATCCCATGTGTTTCTAAAAACGACCAGGGATTTCTTCTAAGTTCCATCTTTGGACGGCGAGATCAAATGAAAACAATAAATCACGCCCAAGAGAGAGCGAAGGGACATATGCAAAAAGTGAGCATGAGCAAGGTCATCCTATCGGGTGACAGTTTGCCGGTGACTTTACCACGAAGTGTTTCGAGGCTAACGAAAAAGACAGGCTACCGCGGTGGGTCCGATTCTTCTTTTTTTACAGACCGCTGGAGTCACGTGATGCTCGAATGCACCTATGAACGTGTGCGAAAAGAGCATCACGTGACTCCAGCGGTCTGTAAAAAAAGAAGAATCGGACCTACCGCGGTAGCCTGCCTTTCTCGTTAGCCTCGGAAGTGTTTCTAGTAGAGAAGGAATTTCTGTTGTTTTCTAAAATTACAGAAGATGAGAGAGATCCTTGCTTTGATTTTAAGGTAGTTAAGTTTGAACTCTTGTGAGAGAAGTTGCAGGTCTGTACCTGGGTTGAGAGCATCAGTCTGTCGGTTTCGTTCATCTTCTCGGAGGCAAAGTCCGAGTGTAAAAGAGACTCATTCATTCGGGGACAGAGCCGAATGGTCATATACTGAAACTGTCAAAGCGGAGAGTATTTCTTTACATGTTCAAAAAAACTTTTCTATATCGTAGCTGAAATAAATTCAGAGACTCTATTATTTCATGAACAATTCGTATAGTCTAATTGGGACTTGATTGACTGCTACAGCTCATTGTTATTTATTAATCAACCCCTTGCATCGACGTATTATTTATTGTGTTTGTACGAATTAGGATCGCTAACTTTAAAACTTTTATTAATTGTATATTTTTCTTTGACTAAACACATTTTAACCAGACATGCTCAAGAAATATCTGGACAGGAAAATTTAAAAGGAATAGACGCTTTGCTACGAGTCATTACGTTTTCGTTGGAAACTGACTCCAAACAAACGGTTACTATGTTGTATGTTCTATTTTTATTGTATATTATATCTTACAGCTATATCTCAGTTAAATGTTTTAATACTTTATATGCAGTGGTAATAATTTCTATGATTTATATTTAATAAGAAATAAAATATAGCAACCGTTTATTTGGAGTCTGTTCCCAACCAAAACGTCATGACTGACGTCACACTGAAAGAATGTGCTTAAAAATTAACTAGATACGTTGTGCTGCTCCTTTAAATTCATTTTTTAGGTGCGTTCGTAATTATATAAATACGTAGCACCTATAGTCGTCGTTCAGTCCGTCCGTCTGTCCGCATGTAACAGAGCAAAAACTACCCAACCGAATGGTCTGAAATTTCAAATATGATTGTTGCAAAATTTTGTCGAGCCATTTCAAATTTTATGAAAATCGGATGTATAGTTAAATTGCAGGGACAGTCAAAAGTTTTTCTTTACATTACGGCCAATGGGAAAAATTATTGCAAGTGCATTTTAATGATATTACAACCTTCCGAATGGTCTGAAATTTTAAAGATATAGTTGTTGCAAAATTTTGTTGAGCTATTTCAAATTTTAGGAAAATCGGATGTATAGTTTAATTACAGGGACAGTCAAAAGTGTTCCGTTACATTACGGGAATGGGAAAAAATTATTGGAAGTGCATTTTAATGATGTATCAGACTATGCACTTTATGAAGTGCAAAAAATTATACATTCAGTACAATATGGGGTGCAAAAAATAATTATAAAACTAGTTATAGTACGAACGCACCTCATTTGCCACGTTTGACGAGCAATTTCCAACTTGTTGTAAATAAGAAACAATTCTCTAGTAAAAATGCATAAATATTTTCTTTCTGTTTTACGTCTTTGGTTGAAAATAAAATACAAAATATCTACGATGGAATAATTTCTTTGTCAGTTTCTTCTATTATCTTCAATAGAAGAAAGTATGGTATTGGAAATTTTTTTCGACTTCCGGATTTCGGCGGATTTACACGTTTTAGGGGTCAGATATAGCAAACATGTTTTTACAAAATGTCTGTCTGTCCCTGTGTCGCCATTGTACCATCGACAAGAGTACGAAGTTATGCATAGAATTGAACCAAATTTTTTGCGCACGTTTTTAGCCGTGGCAAGTAGGTCATCCTTCAATTTGGAAAAATTCCGCGGGAAAGGGGCGTTGTAATAGTGATTTTTCTGTAATTTTCTCGATTTTTAATAGTTTTATTGTCTACTGGTGGCTCGTGCAGCGACAGGAAATCGCGTCCTGCTAAGACGGCCATTCGCAAACAGTTGATGACAACAGAATAAGGAAAAACTATTGATTTTAATAAATATGATCTAGATGAACTCGTTTTTACTCCGATTGATTGACTTAAGCAGAAATTTAAGATGAAAATCAAAGTTGGTATAGTATTGAACAAATAATATTGAAGTATTAACATGTGTAACTATTTTTTGAAATATTAAGATGTATGAAATAGAAGAAAGTTTTATGATTGGCACATCCAACTAGTTTCGCTTCCAAAAATAAACTGATTTCTGAAGCTTTAATATGTGAAAAAAAAATTTTATTTCTTCGAATTTTCTTGAAAATGTAATTTATGACATTGGTTTCACCAGCAATTCAAATAAAAAGTATTTATTCTTTTAAATTTAAATGAGAAAATGGCGTCATAAAAAATACAATAATCCCTATCCCCCCCCCCCCCATCTCTTTTATTCACAACGCCATGTACAAAAATGTCATTTAGACGAACTTATTCTAAAATATTTCAATTTTTTAAATTAAAATCAAGGCTTGAGTGTTTGAAGTTTTAATCGCAATCTTCTATATTATAAGAAAGAATATCGGATATTCCAACGTATAACACTCACCTATAATTTGAGACTATTTTTACATGCTTTCTTTAAACATACAATTCTGTTTGTATGTAGCAGTCAAATCTTGTTATTCATTTTCCCCCCACTTCCTGCTGACATAAAGCTTTGAATTTTGGAATATAATATGTATTCCTGAGGGTAATACATGAATTAGGGATAGATTTTTTTAAAATCAATCCCTAAGGGGGAGGGCAATGCGGGGCCAAAAAAAATAAATAAATAAATAAAATTACTATATATCATAAGGCAGTGGAAATAAAATCTTGAAACTTGACATGTCTATAGTATAACTAAAATTACTAAATACGAGTTTTGGAACTTTTCAAAATTAAATTCGTGAGTGGGGCTAAGGGGTGAGCCTTCTTCCAAGCGCCCTCCGTTTTCGAAAGAAATCTCAAAAACAGTTAGTCACAGTCAGTCTTGAAACTTAAATTTAATGGTTTTTCAATTTTTTAATTCCCTATGGAGAAATCAATACCAGCTTCAACAATGAGTATGTGTTGAAAAGTACTAATGGCAGGGTTACCACAATAGCGCCGAATTTTAGCCAACATGGCAGAATATCGCCACATTTGGCGGCAGAAATAAGTTATGTATGAGGCAAACTTAGCGATAGCTGGTTATTTTGACGGAATTTTCGTTTAAACCAATAATCCACATTTCTACATTTTTGTGAATTTTAATGAAAGCATGTTTAAACAAAATTACAAGTAGTAATTATTCTATTAGGTATATTTCGCCGTAATACGCGCATCCCCCCCCCCCTTTTTTTAAGTAACCTTCATAAATCATGAGATATATAGCATGAAAAGACAATAAATATAATGAAAATATAATTACAATTCGTGGTCTACATAACTTAATCACGTAACGGCCTACATAATAATTCTTTATTACCATGGGCCACGTTACAAACAGAAAAAAATAAGGCGGATCATTCCATGAAAAACGGACAAAATGTCCTGCACGTGACATTTGCATAAATACCTATAACTTTTATGTTGTTAGAATATAAACTATACATTAAAAATAACAAAAAATCCAAGGTTTTCATATTAGCATTGGTTTGTTGTTGCATATTAGTTGTTTTAATTTCAGGATACAATAGCATTGTTAAAACAGAAGTAATATGTAGAAAAGCTAACCCACACGTGATATGGAACGGCCTTTTTAATAGGTTTAAAAAATATGCACATTTTTACCCAAGACCTAAGTATTCTGCCCGTTTTTAAAAGGCTTAAAAATCTCCACATTTTAAACCCCAGACCTTAATAGACCGGGAGCCGGCAGCACAGACAATCACCTCATTGAGTTCACGGATGAAATTCTAGGGTTAGTTAAATCTTGATTCGCATATTAAAACGCAATCGGTCTGCCAAGTCCTATCTTGGTGAGAAACACCTGAAAACCCGATTTTAGCGGCTGACTCGTAGGTTTACCATTCTGTTTTCCTGCTCTCAGTCCTCTATGTTTTTCACACCTTTGGGTACAGGAAAACACAATGGTAAATCTACGAGTCAGCCGCTGAAATCGGGTTTTCAGGTGTTTTTCCACCAAGATAGGACTTGGCAGACAGATTGCGATTTAATATGCGAATCAAGATTTAATTAATCCTGGAATTTCATCAGTGATCTCAATGAGGTGATTCTCTGTGCTGCCGGCTCCCGGTCTATAAGTAATTTGCCCGTTTAGGGACATTCCATGAAAAATGGAAAAAATGTCCTGCGCGTGTCACTTACTTAAATACCTATGTCTATTAACTTAGAAGTTGTTAAAACATAAACTATATATATATAAATAACAAAGCCCTAGATTTTCATATATACATAGTTGTTTTAATTTGAGGATATGATAGCATTGTTAAAAAAGCAGTAATATGTAGAAAAGCAGTCCCACACGTGATATGGATTGGGCCAAACAAATGCGAAGTGAGGATACACGTTACTGCCAAACTTCTATTTGCTTGATTTCTCGCAGAGCAATTTAGAATCTTACTCTCGTTCATTCAAATAATCTCTTTCTTCTCTTGTACATTAATATAGAAATCTCAATTCTTATGCTTAATTTTTAAGATTTCATTTTTATACAAAAAAAAAAGTAGTATTCCTTGTTTAATCACATGTGTTGTTTGTATATAATAGTCTGACGGAACTTCAGAATAAGGAATGAAACAGGAAACTTTGAAAAAGTCATGGCGTAAACTTTGGCCTGAAGTAATATACGAAAACGTTAGTGTTACTGAAAGCTATACAGTTGTCGATGAACTAGATGTTTTATGTTGTTTGCCTTTAGCGAACCCCCATCATGTCACAACTAAATAGAGAAGAAAAGAAAGAGTGAGTTGAAGCAGATTTTGATGATCTGACAAAGGAAATTTTGAGAGGAGCAGGATTCTCGCTGCCGCTCGCCACTGCGACAAATAGCGACAAGGTGCTTCATTTGGCGAGTAAACGAACAGTCAATAGCGAGCGCTCAATTTCTGCTATTTTTTTGTGTGTGGCAATACAGTCGAGAATCTTCTTCGCGTTACTGAACGATTGATGTCGCTTTTTCATGTTCAATAGCACCGTGCCGTTTACATTACTCAAATTTAGAGGTGCTGACTCAATACTAATTCAGTTTAACAACAGCCATAGACACAAAAAGGCTTTAGGTATTTCTCCATTGTAAATTAATCGCTATCTATGCGCCTGCGCACAGTGGTCCCTAATAACAATTATGTGGCCAGAAATAAAATAATCGAAGTTTCTTATTTCGAAATGAAATAAATTCCACAGTATTCAGAAATATCTGAAGATTTATATTCTTTAATGTAAGTTTTATAAGTATGCATGAATTCGCATTACTTATGTGAAGTTGAACGTTTCTTGCTGGTGCGTGAATTTCAGGCAAACTCGCTATATTCGCACCCTAATTAAGACCTTTTCACATAGTTTGTCGTTTTTTTCTTTGCGCTTCTGTGAAGCAACATTAAATTACATCTTTGATTTTTCGATTGCAAAATATCTCAAAGTGGATTTTTTTTAAAAAATACCGTTTTAACGCATTTGTGTTACTAAAAAGTGTTCAATGTAAAAAAAAAAAAAAAAGTCCTTCCGAGTTCCTCGGAATTTCACTGTACGCTGTAAAAAAAATACGAGCAGTTTTCCTGTAGGAATCTGAAAAATAGTTGCCCTTATCGTACAGGAAAAATTTTCGACCCAGCTCGGAATAAAATCCGTAAAATACCTTTTTATTGACTATTTCCTTTTTGTTACGGATTTTATTCCGAGCTGGGTCGGAAATTTTTCCGGTACGATAAGGGCAACTATTTTTCAGATCCCTACAGGAAAACTGGTCGTATTTTTTTTACAGTGTACAAAATGTAGAATGAACCTTCTAAAACCATATCCCAAGAGATATTTTATGATTTGATTTTATGAGAACCAGTAGTTTGAAGTTGGACATTCGATATTGCCAGTATTCGTCCAAAATCAGTAATCGTGTTTAACAGGGCCGAAACTAGGGGGGGGGGGGCAGAAAGAGCATGTGCCCCGGCGCCAGAACGAAGGGGCGCCAAATGGAGGATTATACCTTTTGGAATGGATCCTTTTCTTCTGATGAACTGATCTCTTCCATTATTATGAAACGGCCATTATAAATGAAGTGTTAGGTGAACATGAAAGATCAGCATAATTTTTAATTAGCATAATTTCTATCAGAATAATTTGAGCATAATGCTATTTTTTTTCTTCACCTAACACTTCATTTATAATGGTTGTTTCATAATAATGGAAGACATCAGTCCATCAGAAGAAAATAATTCTGTTAAAGCGGAAACTCGGTTAAGCGGGACTCTGATAATCGGGATTCTACTGAATATATAATTTTAAAAATGATCTTTAGAATATTTTTGCTGGTGTTCAGAGGGGAGGGGGTTATGACCCCCGTGACCTCCCCTTGGATCCGCCATTGTAGATTACATAGTTCAGTATTACATATTTTAAATTTTAAAATAGGTCGGCTATTAGAAAATTAGTAAAATTCTCTTTGTAACCAAAATTGACAGTTTTTATATAATGCAACATTCAAATTAAGATAACACTGTCAATTTAAATTTTTGATTTTTTTGGGGGGGAGGGGGGGGGGCTTGAGAGTTGGGGATGAATTTATTTATATATTGTTCATTTGTTTTAACATTTTCACCTTGCATTTTTCGTTTATATTAAAAATATTAAAACTTTATCTTATTTTTAAAAATACATATTAAAAGTTCAGTTATATATATATATTTACTAAATTCTACCAATATGCAGGTATGAGAAATTTCATCAACTGGAAGAAAACATTCAGTATTTTAAATTTCCTGATTATTTGAAAAGTTTTTTTATCTGCTTATAAATAAATTTGATTAAATATTTTTTAATTTCCACGTATCGGCATGTAAATATGTTGTAATTTTTTTTTTTTAATTTGGAAGTTTATTATTTGAGTTTAATTAATTTATTTGCACATTTAAATGAATACTTTAATGTAGATTTACTTGTATGGATTTCATACATATTTGCATTTATTCTCAGAAAATGTACAATTCACGCTTTAGGCTTTTATTATCCTAGAGCACAATGTGTTGACCTGTATTCGATATGTATGTAGAAGTATAACTACAGATTGAGTAGTGAATATGCTGTCCTCACGGTTTGTTCCTTTAAAGCCAAAAAGATTTTAGCCAAAAACCATTAAGAGAGGGAAATGTAAGGGATCATACAGGAGTTGATTAGAGTTAGCGTTTAGTTCTGAATCCCTGTGAATCCGAACAAAATCACGAAGAATTGCTCCATTATTCTAGCTCCCACCCCCACTTTTAGTCATTAAGAGGGTGGGTGTCGCGGATCATGTTCGAGCAGAATATATCCTTTTATTGCTTTTTTCAACTTAGCTCAATAGTGTTTTACTATGCATTGTATCAATAAAAGGGTAACAAGACAAAAAGATCTAGAAAATTCTGTCAGAATTTTCTTCTCACAATTTTTTTTTCAGTGTCCCATGCACTTCTGTTCAGTCTCCGTGTGACAATGGAAGTAAGTTTTCATTAATATCTTAAAGTCCAACTGAATCTAAAGTTTTGTGAAATTATGTGCATTAGTTCTTGAGATAGAGCGCCCACAAAACTTTTGTCACATACAGAGTGATAGACTCACAGACAGACATTTTCTAAAGACCATCAAATCGTGTTCAAGACATTCTAAAACGTATAAATCCGTCGAAAACCGGAAGTCAAAAATTTTCACGAATTCAATACTTTCTTTTTTTTAAGATAGAAGAAAGTAATAAAAAGCGTTTTTTGAAAAAAATTCTCATTTCTTCCGCGACAATTAATTATATGTAAGAAAGTTACCTATATTGGTGTTTTAGTTACACCGCCCAACCCCACCTCCCAGCACGCAAACACACACTCTGCTTTACTAGATAGAAAACTTGAATGGCTATTTAAGGTCGTTGAAGTTTTTTCATTTTTGGATAAATGAATTTACATCTTGAGTTAAAAGCGATTGTTGCCTCAAGACTGGATTTTGTTTCTTTTCCCTCACTGTCGCCGACTGGAAATGTGGTTCAAAACACTAACTTCCAAAGTATTTTCTGAAAAATAGTCTGACTTTGCCGAAAAATGGAACTGGATTACACAGTTTCTGAATTATCGAAATTGTGAATTCTGGTTATTCTGATTGAAAACTAATGTCAAGAACTAGGTAGGTTGGATTTTAAAACAGCCTTAAAAGTAAACTTGTATTTTTATTCATAAAAGGGAAACTTTTGATAAGTTGCTTCAGAATGACATCATTTTCATCTATTTTAAGTCACATCTGTTTCGGAATTAAAACCTATGATATACAGGATATTTCTAATATGAAGAAAACGTGAGTTTTTCGATTTTATCGCCATAAATTCTGCATCAAATAGCATATTTCATTTAATTTCTTTTTTTTTTAAATCTTTTGATCATTAACCTTGCATTATTTATTTCATCATATTTTTATTTTATTTATAATTGCATATACAGTGAAACCTCCCTGTGCGACCACCTCCCTGAACGACCATTTTTTTCATGAAACGAAATTTATTCCCATCATAGGCTCAATACTAATTTTACATCTATTCAGAGACCGTCCCAGTTGAACTCCCTCCATGAGCGAGCAATTTTCTTGAAGAAAATGAAACAAATTCCGTTTTTTCCTGGTCGCTTGAAGATTTTATTAGAAAAGTAATTCCGGAAAGCGCATTATTCATCAAGATTAGAATTTTTTTTATTCCGGTAACTTTTAAATGTTTGTTTAAACCCCTTTGTGCCTCTTTAGGTAATGAATTTAACTCTGACAAATTAAGAATGACGGTCAATAAACTCCCCTGGCCTATTCTGTCGGGAAACTCTCAAAGAAATAGATAAATTAATGAAATCGTCATTATTTGCACCCGTTCAGAAAAAAATTGCATTTATTTACTGAATTTCGAAAGGACATGGAAATAAGTTATAAAAGATAAAACCGTAAAATCAAAGCAAACGTCAATGTATTCATTTTTTATTTGAACTCTATAGTAATTAGCTTATGCAATTAATTTTTGT
This sequence comes from Maratus speciosus, assembly GCA_963932465.1. Lineage (NCBI taxonomy): Eukaryota > Metazoa > Arthropoda > Arachnida > Araneae > Salticidae > Maratus > Maratus speciosus. The sequence continues at coordinate 249,842,616 of OZ010793.1, read as the reverse complement.
TTTAATACTTAAATTTTCACATTTTTTTCCTAATGTGAAAAATAAATTTTATTAACATTGTTACCTTTTTTCGACAATTCAAATCTAGATTTAAACAAGACCTCCATTAAGAGACCACCTCTCGAAGCGACCAATTTTTATTGGAACGGAACGTGGTCGCTTTAGGGAGGTTTTACTGTATATCACTTTCACTAAACCTAATATTACGCATTGAAATTTATTTATTGAATAATGTGGTTTATCTATTGCACCATGCTATCCAAAACCTTAGCAAAAATTTATGTAAATTATTTCGTTGCGTTATACTATCCGTTTGCATACATTTCACTTAGTTAGTATATATACTGTGACGCAAAATAACCATTTACATATTGGGGTCACAGGTGGTGTCGCTCGACATTTTTAATTTTCCTAATCTCTTAACAAAGACTTCTTCACAGTTTTCTGAGTTTAAAAACATGACTAATTTTTTTTTTCATCATATAGTTTCTTGGAGGGGCCATTTTTAACAACGCAGCCTTTTTTGGGAGATAGACGTGTTTTACGAAAAATGCTGTGGCAGCTTTATTTTTCTACCTATCAAGAGGAATCAAAAACCAAAATGTTCAGCATAAAATTGTCGACATTTTATGTAATTATAAAATTTTTATTAGTCTTAAAATTGTCGACATTTTATGTAATTATAAAATTTTTATTAGTCTTAAAATTGTCGACATTTTATGTCATTATAAAATTTTCATTAGACTTACGGATCTAGACCAAAAACATGCTTAAAAACCGGAGAAATAAAAGGTCAAACACCGCATTACGCTGCCATTGTTTTTTTTTTTTTTTATGAAGGAAATAAGACTCATATATATATTTTTTAAATATTTAAGTTATCTTATAAGACTACTCATTTTTATAAATTTCAATCCTGACAACCGTTTCCTTTTTTTTTGTACAGGTCATCAAAAACTGTTAAGTCTGCTTTTTGGCAATTTTCACTAATTAATATTTCAAAAAGGACTGACTAAGAAAGTCTGAAAACTTAGGATAATAAACATCTTTGTACTATAAAGTTAAATTGTAAATTTTATGACTGAGACTTATCTGGTTTTTGAATAAGTTACCTAAAAATGCACCGCCCCCTCCCCACATTCTTTCCCTTTTTGTTTTGTTCCATATACATAGCATTACAGGTACTTTTTGCTTAGGTACGTTCAAATTAACGATAAAAACAAATTTTACGCATTATTGCTTAGTTAAATAGGGCAGTGGCACCTTTTCGAAACTTTCTTGAATGGGATGGGGGTCCTTTTGATTTTATTGTGCGAATCTGAGGAGCACCTGATACAGTTTTATTCTGACATTTTTTGAAATTTGCCTAAATACTCGCTCGCTAAGAATTTTATAAAATATTTCGTTTGCATACGCCACTGTCTCTTGCCTTTTACGCATATTTGCCTCCCCCCTCCAACACACATACAAAAATACCGGTTATATGAATCACTAATTAATCACATTACCCCCTCCAACACACACACATACACACACACACACACACACACAAAAATACCGGTAATATGAATCACTAATTAATCACATTAACAACTTTTATGAATCAAATCTAATAATCTTCCATAAAGTAAGTTATTCGAAAAGAAAAAAAAAACAGTCTGTAGCGTAACCTTCTTGACCCCGGAGATAAGGGTGCGAAGAACACGAGCCGTTAATTCCCAAATTGGCTCAGACGAGCTCAGCAATCTGATTGGCTAAAACTGATATTTATATTGTAGAAATTATATTTATTTTCTTATGAAGTAGTGTAATGTAAAATAAAATGCAATTATAATGACTTAAATTGATTTATTTGGTTAAATTTGATCAAAATCCCAGTAAAGTAATCCAAAATATTAATATTAACGAACAATCATATTGCTGAGATCGGCTGAGCCAATTTGGGAATTAACGGCTCGTGCGAAGAACAGTAATGAGGCAGGGTTGAGAGGGATGGTGAAAAGGAAATAAGAAACTGGACTCCTTATCTCAGTTCAGTATTTTAATTTTTAACAGTCCCCTGTAGTTTTAGGCTAAAATATTTTCGGCTCTAAAGGAAGTCACGGTCCTACTGGACACCCCTGCTATCATTATCAATGGTTTTCGCTCACCCCTCCGCCCAATCCCATCTTCTTGTAGAAGGGGAGACCTTCCTACACATTCTCTGAAGAAAACATTGAGAATTTTTATCAGTTTAGTTGACTATGTAGGTTTGTTAGGCAGCTTATTCTTAGATTACATGCTCAGTTTTGATTAAAATTTTTATTTTGTGGATCTCAATGTTATCCAGGTGGCACCTAGGTAACGTTGCACTTGTTTCTTTTAAAGATGTTTATGCTCGTATCTTGGCAGAATATTCATTGCATGAACAAAAAAGGTTTATCAAAAATATTGTTATAAAAATTCTATTGCATATTCCTGTAGCTTTGGAGAAAAACTAATAGAAATAAAGATCAACTCGAACGGAAACATTATAAGTGGCTTGACGGAATCATAGATGATTTGAGGATTTTGTAGGATTTGTTAGGTGTTCCCGGTCCAAGTGCATCAAATTTAACACTAAGAAAACGCGGACGCCCAAAAAACTCTTATGTTGAGAATAGCGATCGTACCAAGAGAAGAATAGTAAGACGTGAGTCCGATTTATGTACAACTTCTGAAGCAGTTAAGGTTTTATCTAGTCGCTTGAGAAATAAAGGAAATAGAGAAGCAGCATCTATATGAGAATCGTAGCAAATAGTAAACCCACATCTTCAAGGAAAAGTCTTGATAAAATAATAAATGTAGAGAGATCATTTACGCCATATTCGCATGAAGAGGGCCTATATATTCTCGTTGAAACAAAATTAACCAAGCGATCTGATAATATATTAAGGAAATCTTCAAAGGAGCGAAATGCGAATATTTATCCTAGTTATAAGAAACTAGTGGCGGCTAAGAAACTTTGTTATCCGGAAAACATTCGATGTTCAGAAATGGATTGTGAAATTCCATTGCAAAATTTACTCGATCACACCATTAAAAGAATATTGCAAACATTAAAAGCCAAAATTTGATGGATCATCCGTATCGCCAAATTATATTTAATTTAGTTATTATGTCTACAGTTATTAGTGCAAGCAATTATATGCATTACTAAGATTTTAATGTGGATAAGCAATAAGAAAGATAATAAGAATATATATATCTGAAAATTTAGAAATAGCAGATTTCATTTGTAAAAAATTAAACTTTTAGGGATGTTAGACATTTTATACCAGAGGGGCGAAAGGGAGGAAGAATTGGAAATTTGAAATATACTGAAATTTAGATGAATAAATATTTAATATTACAAAAATAAAGCAATAAAGGCAGAATCTTATTTTTTATTTGAATTTAAAGGTATTATTCTCTGTGTAATAGTGATAGGCAAAAAAAGGGGGGGGGGAGGAATAAAAAATTTTGGAAGTAATCTAATTGATGAATTGGGTAATTTATTATTAATTCATAGAAAATACAAATGTCGAAAACTTAAAAAAAATAGTATTTTTTTTTTTAAACTTTCTTTACTATAGGGGGAAATGAAGAAAGGGGAGATTTCACGTGTATGGGGGAGGGGGGGGGGTCGTAAAATTTAACTGATAAATTATTTATTTCATTGATTGCTTATGAGTCATTCCATGTCAATTCAACCAGACCTTGTAACCCGACCCCCAGAGATTTGGATGAAACTCGGTATATATACTAATTCTATCATGATATGAATACATCAGAAAAATTTCCTTCCTAGACCTCATAGTTTGTGAAATATGGGGGGTCCAATTTTTGGATTTTTCTCAAATCGCACATTTCTGAGTCTGTATTTTTAGACTGCAGTTCCATTTTCAAAAAATTGTTTCTCTGGATCTAAAATGCGAATCATCTTAAAAATATCACCGTAAGTACATCAAAAGATGCAGATTTTAATTTTAAAAAATAGTTAAAAATTAATTTTAGATATTAGGGCCAAAAAATTAAACCAAATTTGAAAGTTATGGTTATTTTTCCAAATTTTTGTGACTTTACGAAAAAGGTTCTACACAAAAAGGCAAATGAAATTACCAATTTCTTTTTGTTTTAAATAAAAGTTTACACTTTGGACTTTCTATTTATGAAATAAAAATTCTTTCTCATGGCGTATGCAAAATTTTTGACTTATTTTGGGATGCTGTACCTATCAAGAGATAAATATCTTTAACTTTGCTTTTGGTACCTAAATAATTGCTGCACATTTTAAATATAAATTTATTAATCATTTTGATTTATTTCCTAAAATGAACCCTTAAAATCAGACTGATTTATTTATTTTTATAACAGTAGAAAATTTATGTTATTGGCACATATCACACATTATCTGAAATTGTGTTGTTCTCAATCTTATCGCATATGTTTGTCACATAAATGTACATCTATCATTGGATTCAGTGGTATAGCATTTCTATAAATACTTACACAAAGGTAGTATGTAAAGAATATGTACAATATTTAATGGAGGGGGTGTGGATATTGAAATCATAGATATTTTTTCTCATTTTACTCAGAAAAAACAAAGCAAAAACTTTACTTTGTAAAAAAAAAAAAAAAGCACTTATATTAAATAAATTCAACAAATCATAGGAACCACAGTTTAAATTAGACATATTAGAGATTTTTTTTTTTTTTCTTGAGTGGTGAAATTTCCCAAAACAGGGCAAAATTTTTACATAAGCTAGGAGAAAATTCATTTTTATTAAAATTGAAATAATCATTAATTAAATCTAATACATTAAATAAAATTGCTTATAAATATTTTAAAGATTTAGATTGTTGTAATTTTTTTATGTAACAAATAAAGAATTTGCTAAATTATATGCAAATATTTAAAGCAAAAAAAATCAGAATAAACATTATATTTAAAAGATTGAAATTCAAAAATATAACTGAGCCTAAATATAAATATAGAAATAAATGACGTACTTTTGCAGTATCACTTGGACTTATTTTGCAACATTCTTCCTTTGTGCAACTTAAAATATATATTTATTACGAATAAGCAACATTGAGAACCTTCTAATATATATGTCAATTTTCCTATCTCACTGCAACTCCAAACATAATAACATAACAAAATATCGGTATATTAGAAGATCTTAGTGATTTAGTATCTAAAACACTAAATCGGTGGCTATCTCCCCTCCTTCCACCCACTCCCCAGAAAAGAATTTAAATACCTTAAGGGGAAATTCTCTTCATTTTGGTAAAGGTTTATCAAAATTTGCAATTTTTATATTGCCAGAGCACCCATCACAAAAGTCAAGGACTTTCTTTACATCAGGAAATATCTCTTTTACAAATGACATCACTTCCTTCTGTGTTAAACACACAAGTGTGACATAATGTTTCATATCATAAGATAAAATGTGTATATTGCTTGCTGATAATCTAATACTGAGAGATAGTGTACATAACAGTTGGATCAAGAGTGCAACTTCTTTGGTCCAATGGTAACTGTAAGCCTCATCTTGAATAAGAAAAGTAAAATTTTTGCTGAAATCCTACAAAACGATAGCTTTTTGAGGGCCAAAGTTTGCTTTAGTTTCTTTTAGTAAATTATATTTAGCTTTCGTTATGAAACAGTGGAATAGCATTTTCCAAATATTTTACTTAGCTTGTCACAAATTCATTTAAAGGAACAGTGCTGCTAATACTGGATTAAATACCTAGAGTTATAATTCTCAAGTTTTTTGGAAATTCCTGTTTAAAAAGTAATACAACTCATGTAGATACACATAATATCAATCGCTTTTGTGCATAGTACATTCTTAGCAATGCTAACTACATTTTTTTTCCTGTCATGATTCTTCAATATTCATTACAATTATAAAACTTTTCAAATAGTTCAATTGTTTCTGGACCTGTAGCTGTGGCTTTAACTTTTCTTATTTCTGGCATAGACAAGATTCCCTTTTCTCTCAGAAGTTGTCATGACGGTCTTGCAGCATAATTAGTTACTTCAAATTCATCTATTTTCTTTTGCAGCACAAGGAAAAATAGATCGCCCTTCTATTATGAGAAACAGACTAATAATAATTTGATTAACAGATTCGAAAACACTTGCCTTAACTAAAAAAAATTATCCTGCCTTTGTCAGAATTTGTTCATACAAGGCAGGTGTAGAAATAAGTTTCATACTGTAGAAATAAACTAGGCTGTGTTAAATATAAGGTATTTAAACTATAAAAAACATATTTAAAATGATTAAAATTATCCAAGGTAATAAGACAAAGTTTAAAAAAATGTTAAATATAAATAAAATATTTTAATTCAAACACACATACACACACACAGAAAAAAAACATATTGAAAATGTGATGGGTAAAATGTCATTATTGCATTTTCTTATTCTATACCAACAAAAGATTTTTTGTTTACAGTTATATTGTAAACGCAAAATTAAGGGATTGTTTAAATTTAAAAAAAGCTTATAATAAAAGAAAATATGTGAATGAATAAATAAAGGAAACATAAGGATTATGCACAAAATTTAATGGAGGGAGGATAGACTGCAGTCAGACTTTTTTCCCCGTTTTACTCAGAAGAAAAAAAAAGCAAAAACTTTACTTTCTTTAAACTTTTACTTTTCTTTTTGCAAAAGAAAGGAAGAAAGAAACATTGAATAATATATTCAACAAGTCATAGGAACCACAGTAGTTAGTTAGGTACCTCAGCTAAAATTAGGCAGAGATTTTTTTTTTTTCTTGATTGGTGCAGTTTCCCAAAACAGGGCAAAATTTTGCATAAGTCATGAGAAAGACATAATTTTTATTTCATAACTAGAAAGCCCAAAGCGAAAACTTTTATTTACAACAAAAAGAAATTGGAAATTTCATTTGCCTTTTTGTGTAGAGCCTTTTTCGTAAAGTCACAAAAATTTGGAAAATAACCATAACTTTCAAATTTGGTTTAATTTTTTGGCCCTAAATATTTAAAATTAATTTTTTAAATATTTTTTTATTAAAATCTGCATCTTTGGATGTACTTACGGTGATATTTTTAAGATGATTCGCATTTTAGATCCAGAGAAACAATTTTTTGAAAATGTAACTGCAGTCTAAAAATACAGACTCAGAAATGTGCGATTTGAGAAAAATCCAAAAATTGGACCCCTCATATCTCGGAAACTAGGAGGTCTAGGAAGGAAAATTTTCTGATGTATTCATATCATGATAGAATTAGTATATACACAGTTTCATTGTTTTAGGGAAAAAGCATTACGAAATTCGGAAACTAGATAAAATTTGCAACAAATTGGATATATGATATTATGGCGTAGGATAAACGGGGAGAGATGGGGCTATCTCTGAACATTCCCCGCGCGCTTTTCTCAAAAACCAAATTTTTTCAAAAAATCAATTTTTTGGGGGGTTGCCGGGTGAAATTTTGGTGGGAAGTTATTCGGATTCAGCGACCCAAAAAGCATAAAGTGAGTCGAAATCCAGAACTAGTATTAGTTTTGCCAGATAAAATCCCCTATTACCTGGACTTCACAATTTAGTGCACGTAGCGCCGCACTTCATGTTCAGAGGCAGCCCTCACAGTCCCCGTTCATCCTAATTCATAATGTCATACATCCTATTTGTTGCAAATTTTGTCTAGTTTCAGAATTTTGTAATGGTTTTCCCCTAAAACAATAAGAAATTTAAGTTAAAAACAACTATTTGGTGGGGGGTTCGGGGGAAATTTTTGGTGGAAAGTTAAAAATTCGGATTCAGCGACCCAAAAATGTAAAAGTAAACCTTATAGAGAAAGTTCGGAGGGGAGATGGGAGGGCGAATGTAAACGTGAGTGGTTAAGTGGAATTGCGCAACTTAGTTTACGCAGCACCACGCGCAAGTTCCGAGGCAGATTCCCCCTTCCCCTTCATCCTAAGTCATAATGTCATATATCTAATTTGTTGGAAATTTTATCTACTTTCTGAATTTCTAGATACTTTTTCTCTAAAACAATAAAAAAATTGATTTTTTAATAAAAACCTTTTTGGGGGGGGCTTTTTACCAAAATTTGGGTAGGTTGCCTGGGGAAATTTCGGTGGGAAGTTACAAATTCGAATTCAGCGACTCAAAAAACATCTAGAAAGCCGATTTCCAGTACTGCCATTAATTTTGCTAGGTAAAATTCCCTATTGCCTGGACTATTGATAAATGAAAGATTTTGACAAAATTCACGAGTTTTTTCCACGAGCGATTGAATTTTGCGATATTTTTTCGACCAACCGACAAAGTTTGTAATTTTTTCGACCAACCGACAAAATTTGTAATTTTTTCCAATTGTCGAAATTCGTGATTTTTTTTACCGCGACACAGTGACAAATTTCGCGATTTTTTCTCGCGATAAGTTGATGAAACTCGCAATTTTTCCGCAGCCGATTAACGAAACTTTAGTTTTTTCTGTGCCTGAAAAATTTGACGAAATTTGTAATTTTTTCCCGCGGAAAATTGACAAAATTCGAGATTTTTCTGTCGATTAACAAAGTTTGAGATTTTGCCCCACCAAATCGACAAAATTGGCGATTTTTCTGCACTTTATCAACGAAATTCGCCATTTTTCCGCACTCGATCAACGAAATTCGCGATTTTCTATGCCCAATCAAAGAAATTCAAAATTCTTAAGACTGACGAAATTTGCGTTAGTTTTCTCGCGATAAACTGATGAAACTCGTGATTTTTCCGCAGCCGGTCAACAAAATTTGAAATTTTTTTCGCACATGATCGAGAAAATTCGCGCTTTTTCCAACCCGATGAACGATATTCATGATTCTTAACTGACTGATAAAATTTGTAATTTTTTCCCACTGAAAATTGATGAAATTCGAAGAATTCACGATGAAGATTTTTTCTCGCGATAAACTGACGAAATTCACGATTTTCAGCAACTGATCATCGAAATTTGCAATTTTTTAGCACTCTATCTTATCTTTTTTTCTGCACTCTATCTTATTCTCGATTTTTTCTCACCCGATCGATGAAACTCATGATTCTCAACCTACTATGACGAAACTTTTAATTTTTCCCGCAGCAAATTGACGAAATTAGCGATTTTTTCTCTATAAACTGATAAACTCGAGGTCTTTCCGCAGCCGATAAAGGAAATTTGAGATTTTTCCGCGCGTGAATGATCGACAAAATTCATGATGTTACCGAACCCGATCAAATAAATTCGTGATCCTTAACTGACTGACGAAATTTATAATTTTTCCTGCGGAAAATTGACGACTTTCGTGATAAACAGACGAAAAATGCGATTTTTCCGCAGACGATCAACGAAATTCGTAATTCTTAACTGATTGACGAAATTTGCAATTTTTTCCTTGGAAAAGTGACGAAATTTGCGATTTTCTCTCGCGATAAATTGACGAAACTAGCGATTTATTCACAGCCTATCAACGAAATGAGATTTTTACGCACTCATGTGCACGAAATGACGAAACTCGCGACCTTTCCGCAGCCGATAAACGAAATTTGAGATTTTTCCGCACATGATTGACAAATACCGCAATTTTTCTGAACCCGATCGACGAAATTCGTGATTCTTAACTGACTAACAAGATTTGTAATTTGTTCCCGCGGAAAACTGACGAAATTATCTCGCGATAAACTGACGAAACTCGCGATTTTTCCGCAGCCGATCAAAGAAAGTTGGAATTATTCAGCACTGAATCGACAAAATTTACGATTTTTTCGCACTCTATTAACGAAATTCGCTGTTTTTCCGTGCCCGATGAACGAAATTTGCGATTCTTAACTGATTCTGACAAAATTAGTTTATTTTTTCTCGCGATAAACTGACGAAACTCGCGATTTTTTCGCATGCGATCAACGAAATTTGAGATTTTTCCGCACATGATCGACAAAATTCGCGATTTTTCCGAACTCGATTAATGAAATTTGCAATTTTTTCCAGCGACAAATTTACGAAATTTCCGATTTTTTCTAGAGACATATGGACAAAAATGGCAATTTTTCAGAGTTATAAATTGACGAAGTTCGCGGGCCACAGGTTGTGCATCCCTAGTATAAAACATATACACCTTGGCAGTAGAGAGTGGAACTAAAGTACTTTGCAGCACGCGCACATTTAGGATGCAGTTGGGTTATGGTTAGGTTACGGTTAAGCTTGTTAGGTTACATTTAAGTTAAGGTTAGGTTATCGTTACGTTGCATTTAAGTTACGATCAGGGTTAGCATTAATCGATTACTATTTTAATCGATTGATTAGTCGATTAAATATTTAATCATGCGAAATTGACCCTAATTCAATTTATCATGATTGGAATTGAAAAAGTAATTGCTCTTTAAAAAGTTTTTTGATTCATTCAATCTGCATGAAAAATTCAGTCTGGATTAATTTAATCGTGATTAATTTAATCATTAATTATATAGACGAAAATTAAATATGACCACCCTGCTTTCTTTCTTAAATTCGCTTTTATTGCTACGAAATTCTTTTTAAGAATCACTATGCGATGCACTGTAATGTATTTATATGAATAAATTGATTTATCTTTTGTGCCACGCTATCCAAAATCAAAAGTAAAATTTATGTTAATGATTTTTTTGCGTCATTGTATCCAAACTAAGCGAAATGTATGCAAATGGATATTATGACGCAAAGAAATCGTTTACATAAATTTTACTTTTGATTTTGGATAGCGTGGCGCAAAAGATAAATCAATTTATTCATATAGATACATTACAGTGCATTGTATAGGTTCAGTGAAAGTGATATTTTTAACTGTGTATTGGAAAATTAAAAGTTTTGGTTAGATGTGTAAATATGTTTAGCCAAACCGAAAACAATTAAAATTGAATTTTAAAACACATTGTTTAAAGCTACATCAAGGCGTCACTTAAATTTTGATATAATATTTTTTAAAACTCATATTTTGAATTTATGAAAGATGTGAATGATAAAGCATCAATGAATAAATTTTTATACATCCTTTTAAATTTAACATAATTCTTACACATGCAATTATAAATAAAACAAAAATAAAAAGATGAAATAAATAATATAGCGTCACTTAAAATTTAATATAATTATTTTTAAGTTTCATATTTAAAATTCTTATAGCAATAAGATAAAGTGCTGCGCCACAAACTTTTAACCCGTTAAGGGTTTTTTGAATTGATACTATATACTAACCTTTTAGCTAATGATTGAGTATAGATATGATTCACGTTTAATCAGATTTAAGAGTGATATAATCAGTTTGAAAAAAAAAAAAAAAAAAAAAATCACGCAAGATTTCGATGTGGAAAAAAAAGTAATTAGCTACGTGTATAATAGTGATTTTTACAGTTAAATATTAATATTTTAGCACGAAAATTACACAATCGTCGGAAACACATCGATCCGCACCCCTACGTTTCCTGTTGCAGTTATTTCGAGGCTTTTTATCGCTAAATATGTTTTTAACCGATCTTTCACACAGTGAGCGGGAACGTATTTCAGACAAAATCGAGTAAAATATAAAATAATACAAATTTCAGGTTCATTTAAGATTAAATAAATTTTTAATTTATTTACACGTATAAATATTTTTTTATTATTTGAAGCAAACATTGTTTGCGCTGTTTATACAGTTGGCAACAGTTTAAATTAATATCATTTTATAAAATATATAAAAAATATCTCTAGAAATGCTGAAAATTTGAATTTAAAATAGAAATAAAACCTCAAAAATGTGTCAAATTAAAAAAAGAAATGCAGTCTGCACACCGGGAACTTCAAACGTATAAAATGATCTAAAAATGATTAAATTTCCATGAATAGTTTTTGCTCCTGTAAAACTTTTTTAGTGGAACGATTTTGTCCAACTTTAGCATTAAATATCTCTTAAAATAATTCTTCGATTTGAAAACTGTCTGCATCAGCGTGTTTATCAAACATTTCTGTATTATTATTATCTGCATTATTTTTCTTAATATTAACGAAGAAAGACCTCCGGTCATAAAATTCAAAACCGGCGGCGGTGACAGCGGTAGTTACTTTTTTTTTTAGAATAGAGAGATTTTAAAATTAAAAATAAATCTGACAAGTATTATTAACATCAGAACTTAATTAAGAATGGTCTATTTATTCTAAAAAATATAAAGAAATTGATAAAGCATCTCTTCTCTCTATTCTAAAAAACAGTAACTTACACTGTCACCGCCGCCGCTGCCGGTTTTGAATTTTTTGTGACCGGAGGTCTTTCTCCGTTAATATTAAGAAAAATATTGCATATGAAAACCGGCAGTATTATAAAGAAATGTTTGATAAACACGTTGATGCAGACAGTTTTCAAATCGAAGAATTATTTTAAGAGATATTTAATGCTAAAGTTGCACAAAGTCGTTTTATAGGAGCAAAAACTATACATCGGAATTTAATCATTTTTAGATTATTTTAAGCGTTATAATTTCCCGGTGTGCAGAATGCATTTATTTTTTAAATTTGACTCATTTTTTAAGGTTTTATTTCTATTTTAAATTCAAATTTTCAGCATTTCGAGAGTTTACTTATTTTAGAAAATTGTACTAATTTAACCTGTTGCCAACTGTATAAACAGCGCAAACAATAATGTTTGCTTCAAATTTCTTTACACGTGACAATTATAAACAGAAAAAAAAACTTTCAAATTAGAATTCAATAATTACGTATAAAAAGCAGGAACTTATTGAAAATTACTTCATAAAAACTATATTTACACGTGAATTTTAAGAGAAAGGATATTGTAAAATAATAAATTCATTAACATGCGATAGAAGTCTTAAATAGGAGAAATTACGTCACATTTACGTCACATTACACTTATTACGTAAAATGAACAAAAAATAATATTGCAAAACAGTTTAAACTTAAATATTGCGCAACATTTATTTGATCTTTCGAGATGGTCTTTTCATGTGAATATTAAAAAATCCCTTCCGGCCCGGCCTACAGGCAGAGGTAGATTTCGAAGTTAAGTATACTAATTTCACCAACAAAAACTAAATCATTATTAGACATAAATCCACTTTAACAGTTTTATCTGTCTGCTTTTGACGAGTTTATATTTCCTTTTTTATAAAATAGCTGGTTTTATCAGAATCATGTTAAGGCGATATTAAAAAAATATTTTTCCATACTCAACAACTCGAAATTTTCTGGCACATTTTCAGATTAATTTTTAATAAAAAAAAAAAAAAAATATGAAACATGCTGACGTGATTTTTGAAAAAATTTATAAGCGACCTGTGTTTTTATTTTTCTTTCAATTAATTAAAACTTGATTAATAAACCATTATTTTCTCAGTAGGGCAATATTTTTCGTTTCTAACACAATCGCTTCGGGAAATTCCGTTCAAAATGCCCACTTTGACATAATTTTTTGAAATACATTCTGTTTCTATCAAAAAATCGATCATTACTGTACATTATATAGTTTCTGAATAAGAGAATCTAGCAATTGGATGCGTTTGAGAGCAAAAATGAATTTAAAAATGAGTAAGATAATAGACAGTTTGGATTTGAATGCACCCTTAATAAGATGATTTTTTTCTTCAACCGCTATGTATTTTTAATTTGTTTTTGCTTTAAGAATTGGCACTATCAAAAACTTGTCTATATAAATGTTGACGACAATATTAAGAAGATATATGATAAATTCATGGCGATTTTATATCTTGTGAATTGACGGAGTTATGAAAAATTTTCTTCTTCAAACTTCTTTTTTTTTTTAGTTTTTTTTTTCGGTACGAATTGGTCCTATCAAAAACTTGTGAATATAAAAGTTGTAGATAATATTAAGGAGGTGTATAATAAAATTATTGGATTTGATATCTTGATAATTGACGAAGTAAGGAATTTTTTTCTCCCAAAAAACCCTATTTTTGCGCCCCTTGAGCCTATTTTAAATTTTATCAAAAATCTGTGATGCATGAATTTTTGGCGCTATTTTTAGAAGTAATAAAAACTTTAAACTGATTTGATATGTACAAAAATTAAGAAGTTATGCGGTTTTTTTCGGTTTTCACAAAACCCCTCCCTATTTCCATCCCCTTTGTCCGCTTTTGTCCATTAACGAACTTGACCGAGTTTTTATGTCCCTTGATTTTATGTATCAGTTTGGAAGAGATTTGTGCAGAATTGCGGAAGTTATCGTATCCAGAAGAAAGTGATAACACAATTGCTTCGGGAAATTCCGTTCAAAATGCCCACTTTGACATAATGTTTTGAAATATATTCTGCCTCTATCAAAAAATCGATCATTGCGGTACATTATATAGTTTCTGAATAAGCGAATCTACCTATTAAATGCATTTGAGAGCAAAAATGAATTTAAAAATGAGTCGGAAAAGAAGCAGTTTGGATTTGAGTGCATCCTTAATGCAATGATTTTTCCAACACAATCCGCTTCGGGAAATTCGGTTCAAAATGCCCACTTTAACAGCATTTTTTAAAAATATATTCTGCCTCTATCAAAAAATCGACCATTACGGTACATTATATAGTTTCTGAGTAAGAAAACGTACCAATTGGAAGCCTTTGAGAGCAAAAATAAATTGTAAAATGAGTAAGAAAATACGCAGTTTGGATTTGAATACACCATTACTTAGATGATTTTTTTCTTCAACCGCTATGTATTTTTAATTTGTTTTTGCTGTAAGAATTGGTCCTATCTAAAACTTGTCTGTATAGATGTTGTAGACAATATTAAGAAGATATATGATAAATTCATGGGGATTTTATATCTTTTAAATTGACGGAGTTATGGGTTTTTTACTTCTTCAAACCCCCTTTTTGTTTTCGTTTTTAATTTTTTTTTGCGGTACGAATTGGTCCTATCAAACTTGTGAATATAAAAGTTGTAGATAATATTAAGGAGATTTATAATAAAATTAATTGGAATTGATATCTTGAGAATTGACGAAGTTATGAATTTTTTTCTCCCAAAAACCCTATGTTTTGCGCCCCTTGAGCCCATTTTTAACTTTATCAAAAATCTGTGATACATAAAATTTTGGCCCTATTTTTAGAAGTAATAAAAACTTTAAAGTGATTTGATATGTACAAAAATTAAGAAGTTATGGGGGGTTTTCGGTTTTCACAAAACCCCTCCCTATTTCCATCCCCTTGGTCCGATTTCGCCTATTAACGAACTTAACCGAGATTTTATGCCCTTTGATTTTATGTATCAGTTTAGAAGAGATTGGTGCAGAATTACGAAAGTTATCGTGTCCAGAAGAAAGTGATATATATAGAAAGATATATATATATATATAAAGTTTTTTACTGAGGTTGGTTTTGGGTTCTAGGAGTCATGATCAGTGTAGATCTGCAAAAATTTTTCAGAAATTCCAACATGGGAACGATCCCAATAGGTAGTATTTCATACGAAATCTACCTAAAAGAGAAAGAAAAGTTTGGTGAAAATTACGTGAGATTAAAAACGATACATTTAAAATGTCTTATTTATTTATTTATTTATTGAACAGCAAATATAAGACTTGTGTGCTTGACATGAGAGCCCGCTTAAAATGTCTTATTTAAAAGAACTTTCTTTTCGCTTTGTTAAAAAATACCGGGAGACAAAGACTCTGTTTACTATATTCATTTTATATTAGCTTATTTTGAAATGTTTAACTGATTTTATTTAATCAAAGAGGAAAACAGCCATTGTATCTTTTAACAGCAGCTGATTTTTCCATAAAATTCCCCAATCAAAGAGAAATGAATAGAAACTCGTTTATAGGGAGATCGCCACTGTTTTTTAAATTATTATTCAATCTTTCAAAATCATTTTAAAGCCGATCAAATTAGCGTGCTTTTAGAAACTGCGGTGTCTGAACGGGGGTTGGCGAGAGTAGCTCGTAGGGGGTCGAGCCCCCTAGTTATATATATATATAAAAAAAGTGAAAGGAGAGCATGGCCTTGATCCCATTCCATCCAGACTCAAGCCCATTGCTCTGACCAATTGGCCATGGAGCTTCTCTTGCTGATGTGAGAAAACATTTTAAGTAGATATAACATTATTTGAATGATTTTAAAAGTCTTTTTTTTTTTTTTTTTTGAGTTGGTAGCTAATTATTTCAAGACCCATTTTCAGGGATGCCACAGGCAATTTTTTGTATTTTGTTCGCACCAGTATTTTTCTAATATAAATTTGGAAGTATATTTCTTTTGCAAATAATGTCGGTGTTTGTTAAGCATTTCTGTTTAAAGTGGTGCCAGTTAGAATTAAAATGAAAACTCCTGCCGGCCCGGCCTACAGGCGGCAGGTAAAATTCGAAGCTAAGTATACTAATTTCATCAACAAAAACTAAATCATGATTAGAGATAAAACCACTTCAACAATTTTATCTGGCCGCTTTTGACGAGTTTTTACTTCGTTTTTATATAATAGCTAGTTTTCTCAGAATCATGTTAAGGCGGTATTCAAAAAAGTACTTTTCCATGCTCAACAACTCGAAAATTTCTGGCACATTTTCAGATTCATTTTTAATAGAAAAAATATTAAACTTGCTGACGAGATTTTTGAAGAGATTTATAAGCGACCTGTGTTTTTATTTTTCGTTCAATTAATTAAAACTTGATTTATGAACAAATAATTTCTCAGTAGGACAATATTTTTCGTTTCTAACACAATCGCTTCGGGAAATTCTGTTCAAAATGCCCACTTTGACATCATTTTTTGAAATATATTCTGCCTCTATCAAAAAATCGATCACTACGGTACATTATATACTTTTTGAATAAGAGAATCTACCAATTGGATGCGTTTGAGAGCAAAAATGAATTTAAAAATGAGTAAGAAAATAAGCAGTTTGGATTTGAATACAACCTTAATAAGATTTTTTTTCTTCAACCGCTATGTATTTTTAATTTGTTTTTGCTGTAAAAATTGGTCCTATCAAAAACTTCTCTATATAAATGCTGTAGACAATATTAAGAAGATATATGATAAATTCATGGGGATTTTATATCTTGTGAACTGACGGAGTTATGGATTTTTTTCTTCTTCAATCCCCTTTTTTTGTTCTCGTGTTTATTTATTTATTTTATTTTATTTATTTTTTTTGCGTTACGAATTGGTCATATGAAAAACTTGTGAATATAAAAGTTGTAGATAATATTAAGGAGATTTATAATAAAATTAATATGATTTGATATCTTGAGAATTGACGAAGTTATGATTTTTTTTCTTCCAAAAACCCTATTTTTTGCGCCCTTTGAGCCCATTTTTAAGTTGATCAAAAATCTGTGATATATAAATTGTTGGAGCTATTTTTAGAAGTAATAAAAACTTTAAACTGATTTGATATGTACAAAAATTAAGAAGTTATGGGTTTTTTTCGGTTTTCACAAAACCCCTCCCTATTTCCATCCCCTTGATCCGATTTTGCCCATTAACGAGCTTGACCGAGATTTTATGCCCCTTGATTTTATGTATCAGTTTGGAAGAGATTTGTGCAGAATTGTGGAAGTTATCGTGTCCAGAAGAAAGTGATATATATGTTAGATTTTAGAATTGAATTGTTAGGTTATTCTAACATTGGAAGGCTTTACTAGTGAACGAAATAACTGGTTGTTATGTTTCCAGTAGTGCTATGTTGAAAATGCAGTGCTAGCTGTGTCGATAGTAGTTGTCGATCACAGACAGCAATAATAAAAGTGGTTAGAACAGGTAATTCGAACCTGTTTTATTAGTATAACAATTTGTTAATTGCAGTAGTCGAGTGAAGACTATGGAGTAAGTCGTTCCGTGAAATTTCCCCAGAATGAATTGAAACGACACATAAAATAAGCTCAGCACTTTATTAGAACATCTTTCAAATGGCGCAGTTTCCACTAAGATTATTTATTAGCCATCTCTCCGTAGTAGTAATTAGGTCTAAACAAAGTTCCAGATAATCGAATAAAAAGGACGGTGACCAGGGGATGGATGTAATCTGGAAAATCGACTCAAATCTTTCAAAATCTGCTGAAACACAGCGAGTATCAGCTTTTTGTTCCTCACGTGTAAGGATACAAATATGGCGTATATCGCGCTATCAACCAATGAATAATTAAGAATGTCACGTCATATAAAGAGTGCGGACAGATCAAGCGGATGAATTTGAAGGGAAAAGGGATAACATCAGAAACGCGCGGGAAAGTAAAAATGGAAGCTATAAGAATATTCTCGAAAGAAAAAGGCGCGGAAATGGAACATTTAATTTAAGAATACTAAACGCGTAATATTAAAGCAATTTAGACAGTGAGACATTAAATTAAAGGGAATTTAACAGAGTTAACGATAGATTATTTAATAACAAAGATTTAGTGAATATAAAGTAGTAATTTAGAATAAGATAAGGAAATCGCGGAATTAGATCTAATAATGTAACATATAGATATATAAAGTTTTTTACTGAAGGTGGTTTGGGGTTCTAGGGGTCATGATCGGTGTAGATCTGCAAAAAATTTTCAGAAATTTCAACATAGGGGAGAATGTAATAGGTAGTATTTCATACGAAATCTACCTAAAATGAGTAAGAAAAGAAGCAGTTTGGATTTGAATACACCCTTAAGATGATTTTTTTCTTCAAACGCTATGTATTTCTGGTACTTCTTAGTTATCCCGTCGACCAAATTACTGTCGCCAAATTGTAAGATTAAATGCCAATAATGGTTGGCATTAATTAATTGTAAGATTAAATGCCAATAATTGCCAATAAAACCATTAATTCGACGTTTTATTTGTATTTCCATTAATGTTTTGCTAAATTATTTGTTCTTTCGTTATTTAAAATAAAAATTATGTCAATGTGCATAATTTGGCGAGTGGTTTGACGATTTATATAATTGGGCGAAATTGGTAGACGGGATAAGTAAGAAGTACCGTATTTTTAATTTGTTTTTGCTGTAAGAATTGGTTCTATCAAATACTTGTCTATATAAATGTTGTAGACAACATTAAGAAGATATATGATAAATTCATGGGGATTTTATATCTTGTGAATTGACGGAGTTATGGATTTTTTTCTTCAACCCCCTCTTTTTGTTTTCGTTTTTAATTTTTTTGCTGTACGAATTGGTTTTATCAAAAACTTGTGAATATAAAAGTTGTAGGTAATATTAAGGAGATATATAATAAAATTAATTGGATTTGATATCTTGAGAATTGGCGAAGTTATGAATTTTTTTTTCTCCCCAAAACACTATTTTTTGCGCCCCTTGAGCCCATTTTTAATTTTATCAAAAATCTGTGATACATAAATTTTTGGCCTTTTTCTTAGAAGTAATAAAAACTTTAAACTGATTTGATATGTATAAAAATTAAGAAGTTATGGGGTTTTTTCGGTTTTCACAAAACCCCTCCCTATTTCTATCCCATTGGTCCGATTTTGCCCATTAACGAACTTGGCCGAGAATTTATGCCCCTTGATTTTATATATCAGTTTGGAAGAGATTCGTACAGAATTGTGGAAGTTATCGTGTCCAGAAGAAAGTGATGCTTGCATATTATGTTTTTGGTATCCATTCAGTGGGTTTAGGGACGCTGTATTGTTGTAAATGTCAAAATATGCCTGACAATTGCCTAAAACATAGCCAACGTTTATCTAATCAATTCATAAAAACCAAAGCCATTCTTAAACTGAACCACTCGAAGACGTAGCCATGCCACCGCACTCCAAAGTTTCATATAATACCAAAAACACATACTATACATCTAATCCCAAAACCCCTGAACAACAGAGAAAAATTAACAAAATAATCATGGAAAAATCATACTAACAAAACCATGAACCAAAAGAAAACATCCAATGGAGACAGACTGCAAGGCTAAAGACTTGCATGCTGGGTTATACCGGTAATTACTCATTAAACTTCCCCCATGTTTGTCGAGACCAAACTGATCAAAAAAAGCTTTAAACAGGCCATACAAAGCAGCAACCCAATTCGAAAAGAACGACGCATCCAGACAGAGATCCTTATAAAGCCTACTATTATTTGGCAATGTTTTTAATCGCCAAAAGTAAAGCATCGCGGTAATCTTTATCTTTAACGAAATTGTTTGTCAAACTATTTAACAAACTAATAGGATAATTTTGAACCATTGCATCTTGATAGAGATTTATAATGTCATTTATTATACTATTATGATTAGAATTTAACTTCACTATCCTTATTAAACTATTGATAATGAAATTTCTGTAAATGGAAATATGCACATTGGAATTAAAATTTAAAATCTTTATTATTTCAAAGTTGTAATCCTTTCTCTTATCATAAATGCAAGTACTCAAACCACCCCTCTCAATGTCGATAGTGAGATCTAAATAATTTACATGTTTTTCGTCATATGAAGTTTTCTTTAATGTCAAACCTTGGGGATAGTAGTCTAAATTTAAATCGCTATTGGAATCGTTAATCCTTACCAACAACACATCATCAATATATCTAAAACTTAAAAAATCCTTATTTAATGTTTCATTAACCTCGTATAAAAATAAATAAATATCTGCAAGTACCGAACTGCAACTACCCCCCATAGGTATACCCTTATCTGCTGAAACACATGCTTACCATCGAATACATAATTTTCATTAACTACAAAATTAAATATGTTAAATGATCCAAATTTTGACCCAAAATATTGTACCGATTGAAAAAGTCAAAAATTTCATTTTTAAGATCAGTTAAATCAATACTATTACATAAATCTTCAAAATTATAAACATATAAACCTTTAATATTACTCAAACCTTTCAATTCATTAAGTAACTCAAAACTGTTTTTCATAATACATGTGTAATTTTGTTTTAATGCCACTTCAAATAAACTCTGCAAAATATCCAAAAACTTTTTATTAGCAACTTCCAAATAAGGGCCAAAACCACATGTAATTGTACGAAAGGCAATGGGGTCCTTATGAAATTTAGGAACCAAAACCATATAAGGCAATTCCTTAGTAGGATGTGTGTATTTTAACCTTTTGTAAAAAGCGCCAATTCTACTTTGTCTCTTATACACTGGTATTTAACATCATGTAATTATGTGTATTATTATAACATTGTCTTAATTGATTACAGTATAGCTTTTTACAAATAATTGCAAAGTTTGTATTTGCCTCATCAATATATGTTATAACAAAATGACTCTGTAAATCCTTAATAGAATCTTTTAATTCTTTATATTCTTCTAACGAAATCCCCCCCCCCCCATTTTACCGCAGTAAATTGAACTCAAATCCTTCAATATATTATGTTTCCATTCCAGAAAAGTTATTTCTGGTAAGCAAAATTTGTTCATTAGTTTATGTATAAACAACATATCGACATTGGTTTTTAATCTTTTTTTTTTTTTATATATAAAATCCTTAGTGTTTAATCTTTTTAAACGAAATTTTGTGCCGAATTGCATATAATCCCTCAATGTTTTGTCCTTGACAATATCTAAATTTCCAGTCAATACGTGACCGTGATCCACATCCACATAATCACGATAATCTGGATCATTACAATGACACAAATTATCGTTGTTTCTACCAATTTCTTTTGAAAAATTATTATAGTTAAAAACCATACGACCTAAAGGTTTATCGTATCTAAAAACCTTGACAGTTTCCATGTCCTTATCTGGAAGCAAATCATTGTATTTATTCAATACCTTGACCATATTTATACCACGTTTTTTAATTTCTATGTAATCCATTACAAAATACATTCTATTAACTAATCTATTTTTGTTATTGCTTCTCCCTAGATATTCCTCCAAATGCTGTGATCTAATCCTATACCTCAAAATGTCCCAAGCCAAATCTATATTGTAATTACTCTTATACAGGGTGTCCGGTCTCAACGGTGTCCAATGGCTAATTCCTAAACCGTTAGTCATAGACATATAGTTCCAATTACAAAAATGTTTTAAATCAGGTAAAGAAATATTTTAAAAGCGATTTGGGTCAATAAAAACATTTCTTAAAAAATTACGAAATTTAAATTTTTATACGGTCCCCCGGTCCTATAAGTTATACTTAGTGAAATTTTCCTTTAACACTGACAAGTAATACAAAAAAGTTCCGTTATTCTACGATTAAAATTGACCGAGTAATAGCTGTTTAAAGTTGGAGCCTATTTTTTGCTGCAAATTGGGGGTCATTCACAAATTTAGCCAAATATAATTTCGTCAGACATAAATGTTTGGGAGTAAAATTAACATTGCGATATAAATTTGAAATCGTTAATCATTCTGGCATATTAATGGAAAATATACAATTTGTAATAAACATTTAAGAAAAAAGAAAGAATTTTTGTTAAATAAAATGATTCTAAATTAACAGCCTCAATTCTTTACAAAATGATACGTATTTTAAAATATTATTAGATTGCACAAGTCTGCAAAAGTTGGGTTATGTCATGTTTTTTAGCTTTTGACAACTGATTCTTATATATTCTGTACCGCTGAATCCGAAATTGACCTTCATTTTTAACTACCATATCAGGATTTTTCGCAAATTGCAAATTTCAAAGTTAAGAAGTTCAATGTTAAAATTGAATTTCCTTCCCCATCTCATCGGACCACTCAGATGTTTAGCTTTAAGAATCCCAGGATAAGCAAAAATATCGAATTATTTTATTTTATTTTATTAAAAAATTAAAATAAAAAATGTTTTACATATGTTTTATAGTATGAGATTTTCGCTATATTTTAACTTACACATTTGCGATTTGCAAAAAAATTCTAACGTGATGGTTAAAAATGAAGGTCATTTTCAGATTCAGTGCTAAGTGCGTAAAAATCAATTATCAAAAGTTAAAAAGCACAACCATCTCCTCTAATTTATAGTATTCGATTTTTGTTATTCTTTAAATTTGAAAATTTACGATTTGCGAAATATCCTGACATGATGGTTAAAAATTAAGGTAATTTTCGGATTCAGTGCTAAGTTAAAAAACCAACAATCGCAGTCTTGTATTATCTAATCTAAAACTTTTTCTTAAACTTCTTGGCGGTAATCTATCCGAAATTTTTTTGTGTTATCCTGTAAAATAAGTATAAATGGTAACCACCGAAAATCTTAATAATATTAGATTGTTATCGGATTTGCGCCAGCATGTAAAATACAATCTCGATCGGATATTTAAAAGTGGGTTAAAGTTCGAGTACAAATTTTGAGCTGGAAAAACATACATACGATTGTTGAAGTAACATAAAACATAATTTTTGTTAAAAGAAATCATAAGAGAAACAGTCTGAAATCCTGACAAAATAAAACATGTTATTTTAGCCAATTTGAGACTTAATCATAATACTTGTAGGATTTTTTTTCAAAGCGCAGATACACATGAAGCAAGATCTTCGAATACTTTAAACACTTGGTATATGATCCCTCAAAGCCAAGCCGAACTCATTTGTTTTCAGAGTAGAAAAGTGGCATAAGTCATGCATTTTTAAAGTTTCATAACTAGCTCAATTTTAGCGTTATATGAATGGGACTTTTTTTGTCTTACTTGTCAGTGTAATAGTAAAAAATTACTAAATATAACTTATAGGACCGGGGGACCGTATAAAAATTTAAATTTCGTAATTTTTTAAGAAATGTTTTTATTGACCCAAATCGCTTTTAAAATGTTTCTTTACCTGATTTAAAACATTTTTGTAATTGGAACTATATGTCTATGACTAACGGTTTAGGAGTTAGCCATTGGACACCGTTGAGACCGGACACCCTGTATAGTTTTTTTTACTGAGGGTGGTTTTGGGTCCTAGGAGTCATGATCGGTGTAGATCTGCAAAAATTTTTCAGAAATTCCAACATAGGCGAGAATATAACAGGTAGTATATCATACGAAATCTACTTAATAGTCCCCTGTGGCAGCCCTGTATTTTCTATACTTTTTGGTCTTCTATTAACCAGTATTGGGCAAGACCATGGAGCTAGCTCCATGGGAAAGGCAAATCGTCCCTACGAACATCTGGTGGCTCATTGTTAATTTTTGCTGCTTCAAACTCTGTTATATGTCCCAGTACTTTATTTTATTGCTAACCAAAATTTTAACAATGAAATATTTTACCATCCATATTATTTAAATAATAATTCAAATAAATTTATTCAACATTCTAAAAAGAGCTGCACAAAACCGGACATCTATCAAACACTTGCGAGAACAAATTGCTTTGGTCATAAATATTGCATTTGGTTTTAATATGTATAACTCAAGATATCAAATATCATTGTTAAGAAAAGTTGAAACTCAAACATTTATATACTAGGGAGCTCTGCCCTCTGTAAGCTACGCTCGCCAACCCCCATTCAGGCACCGCAGAATCTAAAAGCGCGCTAATTTGATCGGTATTAAAAAGATTAGAGAAGATTTTATTATAATGAAAAAACCTATAGAGATCTTCCTGTAAACGGGTTTCCATTCAATTCCCTTTGATTGCGAAAATTTAAGGCCGAATCAGTTGCTGTTAAGATATCCAATGGTTGTTTTCGTGTTTGATGAAAGAAGACCAGTTAAACATTTGAAAGGAAGCTAAAATAAAATGAATTAAGTAAACAGAGCCGTTGCCTCCCGGCATTTTTTAACAGCGTTATAAAACGATTGACATAATACAATTTACCTCTTTAACACCTTCAAGGGCGGTTGTTCATTTTTGGACCACTTAATTTTAATTCTTAAATGCCACATTGGCGCCAGAATATTGGAATGAAAAATTTTCTTTTATTAAGTAAGTGAACAATATGGTGATCTTTTTCAAGTTAGTTTTTCTTATACAAAACATTTATGAACATTTTTTTTTTTTTTTTTTTTATCGAACACTGAACTCATATGAACATTAGTGAACAGTGAATTTTAATGAACATTTACATTTCATAATCTTGAACAAGGATCTATAGTGTTAACTTTTGTTATACATTTAAGTCTCCTCACCTTTTTATTTTTATTATCCTTTTTTATTTTTATTATTATGATGAAAGCAACATCAATTGTTTGGTAAATTTATGATTTATTGATGTAAGTAAGTCAGAATATGTGCCATTTTCCTTGTTATTTTGGGTGCGTTCCAATGTCCGGCATCGGCGATTGTTGTGGGGATTTTCCACCGGAGCGTTACATTCTATGCCATTCTTTGGTTGGTGCTCCGGTCGGGTGATCAAGTAAGTGAACAAAAGCATTTTCGTATTTCGAAATTTGTTTGTAAATTCTGGTGTCATTCCCTGATTTCAACATTTTACGAACAGAAGTACCTTGCCCCTGAAAGGGTTAAACGCATATTAATGTATTTATTATTTTAAAGTTTCCCTTCTCTTTTAATATTCACGGATAAATACAATTTTCAAGACATAATTTTCAATATTTTCCTGCTTTTAACACTTACCCATTTAATAGTAATTTTAAAGGGGTTTTTTCTGTTTTTATTAGTCAAGTGTAAATAAATTTTTAATCGTTAGGAAATATTATTCTTTGCGCTGTTTTTAGAATTGAAAACAATCTCTATAATAATAGCCTAAGTCATGTGACTATTATCAACAGTTCCGGGAGGATCCATTAGCTTTTTATATTCCAGGCGGCCATTTTGGTACTTTAATGTTAGCCAGCCACAGGCAATAAGTCGCCAAATATTATTCTATCGCCATCATTTCACTTATATTATAATAGTCCAAGTCATGTAACTGCCACAAACAATTACAACCCTTCGCTTTTCATAAGAAAGGTTTCCATTTTGATTAAAGAATCAAAGTTATTTTTTCGATTAAAACTACATAAAAGTTGCCGTGATCGCAAAGAATTCTTGGTACTTTTATGTTAGCCGGGTGCAAATCTCGCCAATAGGTTTTTTTTTTTTTAAACTCGCCAGTTAGCATTTTTTTTTTTTTTTCGAGTGGTAAATTAAAACGGTACTACTTGGTTATCCCATCGATCAAAAATCTATCGCCAGACTATAAGATTAAATGCTAATAATGGTTGATCGAAAATGTCACATTCACTTGACTGTAAGAAAGTTACACGTGTTTACGCCATCAAGGGATTTTTATTTCGACGTTTTATTTTTATTAATGTTATACTAATATATTTGTTCTTTCGTTATTTAAAATAAAAATTATGTCAATTTGTATAATTTGGCGAAATTGGTCGACGGGATAACTAAGTAGTGCCATTAAAACATTCCTTTGAATTTGAAATTAAAAGTCAGGATTTGTTGCATTATTTAATCGGGTTTGGCGTGATTTTTTTTTTTTTTTTTTTTTTTTTTTTTTACGACGACAATTTGGCGAAAACCTCGTTTTCGAATACCAGTTATATATGTACTTTTTAAATTATTTTCTATTTTTAAAATGAAATAACAATAAATAAAAAAAATAATTATTAACTACAGAACAAAACAATTTATAACTTTTTTTAAATAAAAAGAAATAAATGCAAAAAAAAAAAAAAAAAAAAAAAAAAAAAGTAATTTAATAGATTACAACGACCATTTGGAATTTTTTTTAAATAATCGAATAAATAAAAATCGAAAGCAGTTCCAACGAATCATCCACAGATCGCGACAAATCACCTTCGTAACAAAATTTAACCGTAAAATCTAAATTTCGTCCATCAAATTCCGTCGCATCCTCTTCAACAACAGATCGCAAAGATCAAACTTCAGACGACCAAAAACCTTCATCGATAAACTCTCCCAGTCCCGTTTCGAGAAGAAAAACAGTTTACAAATCGAAAGCAGTTCTGCCGAATCATCCACAGATTGCGAAAAATTACCTACGTTGAGCCCAATTTATCCCGGTTAGAATCGACCGATTGTAAAACGCCGTGGCTAGTGGATTGGAGCCCCTCGAGACATGGCCTTTTACTATCAATCGATTAAACATTAGATTGTTTCCCTTTTCGCGTTCGTCTTTTATTCTGTAATCGATTTTCATGGGCTGCATAATAAGTTGAAGACCTCGATTTTCATGGCCTACATAATGAGTTGAAGATCTCGATTTTTGCCTTGCCAGACGATTTTCATTTCGACGTCGCTCTTTGGCTTTGGATTTTTCCATATCTGATAATTTGCGCCTACCCATTTTGTAACTTTTTTAGTTTTTAACGATTTTATACCTTTCTATTACCTATTCAAATAAAAATTCTTCTAAAAGTAAAGAACATCGTTGAATTTCGTTAAAAAAATAAAATGCGAGCATCATTTGGCCCCATCCTCGACCGAAAACAACCATTTCCAAGTGGTTAATAAACATTTATTAATAAATAAGCAACAATAGCCGGGTTACCATGTCAGGGAAAATAACGCCATTTAGGTATCCCGGTGCGTATGACATCTGCGCCTAATAATTTTCTTTTCATTTCGTTAAAAAAAAAGAAAGAAGTGAAAGCCATTAATTTTAAATTTTTTAGTTTTAAATGAAAGTTTTGTATCTCTCTATTCTAAAAAAAAAGTAACTACCGCTGTCGCCGCCGCCGGTTTTGAATTTTTTGTGACCGGAGGTCTTTCTTCGTTAATATTAAGAAAAATAATGCATACAAAAATATGAAAATCGGTAGTATTATACAGAAATGTTTGGTAAACACGCTGATGCAGACAGTTTTCAAATCGAAGAATTATTTTAAGATATATTTAATGCTGAAGTTGGACAAAATTGTTCCACTAAAAAAGTTTTATAGGAGCAAAAACTATACATCGGAATTTAATAATTTTTATACGTTATAATTACCCGGTGTGCAGAATTCATTTTTTTTTTTTTAATTTGACTCATTTTTCGAGGTTTTATTTCTATTTTAAGTTCAAATTTTCAGTATTTCGAGAGATATTTTTTACTTATTTTAGAAAATTGTACTAATTTAACCTGTTGCCAACTGTATAAACAACTGAAACAATGTTTGCTTCAAATTAAAAATGTATTTACACGTGACTGTTATAAATAGAAAAGATACTTTCAAATTAAAATTAAATAATTGTGTATAAAAAGCAGGAACTTATTGAAAATTACGTCATAAAAAGTATACACGTGAATTTTAAAAGAGAAAGGATATTGTAAAATAATAAATTCATTAACATGCGTTAGAAGTCTTAAATAGGAGAAATTACGTCATATTTACGTCACATTACAGTTATTACATAAAATGAACACAAAATAATATTGCAAAACAGTTTAAATTTAGAAATTGTTCTAGACATTTATTTGATATTTTGAGAGGATCTTTTCAACTATTTTTGTTAGGAAAGCGCAAATAATATTTCATTTCTAACAAAAGTATTTTCACGTAAATATTTAAAAGAGAAAGAATAGCTTGGTCAAAATTACGTCAGATTAAAAACGATTAATTTAAAATGTCTCATTTAAAAGAACTTTCTTTTCGCTTTGTTAAAAAGTACCAGGAGACAAAGACTCTGTTTACTTAATTCCTTTTATATTAGCTTATTTTGAAATGTTGTTACACGTGTCTACGTCATCAAGTTATTTTGATTTCGACGCTTTATTTGTATTTTTATTAATGTTGTACTAATTTATTTGTTCTTTCGTTATTTAAAATAAAAATTATGTCAATTTGTATAATTTGGTGAAATTGGTCGACTGGATAATCAAGTAGTACCGCAGCGGATTTGGCGTTAAAATTCCCCAATCAAAGAGAAATGAATAGAAATCCGTTTATAGGGAGATCGCCACTGTTTTTTAAATTATAATTCTATCTTTCGAAATCTTTTTAAAGCCGATCAAATTAGCGTGCATTTAGAGTCTGCGGTGTCTGGACGGGGGTTGGCGAGCGTAGCTCGTAGGTGGCCGAGCCCCCTAGTTAAATAAAATGATAATGAAATACAAAAAAAAAAAAAAGAAAAAAAAAAGTTCCATATTTTAGGAGAAATCGCCGCGAAACGTAATCAGTCGTTTCATAGAATTGTGTCATAAATTCGTTATATTTCAGTCGTTTCATAAATTCGTTTCATTAGGGTTTTATATATATAGGGTAGATATCCGTTTCATTAGGATTTTATATATATAGGGTAGATATGCGGGATTCTACGCAAAGAGGTGAAAATGATGAAACAAGGATATCTTATTTTTTTCAACAGAAAAATCTAGTACATTTTTTAAGCATATAGTTTAGACAAGGTTTTATTATATTAGCTCAAAAAATTAAAGCATTAATTAAAAAATGTATTTAATTTTTTTTAAAAACATATGAAATATCATTCCCTCACACGCAACAACTACCACCCCAAAATACAAAAAAAAAATTATCATTTCTTACTGAAATACTTATATTGTCTGGCTTTTGTCTTTTTAATATGAACACATAAAGTATTTAATTAAAATAACAAAACTTTGTAAAAAATCACCATAAAATAAAACAATACACAGGACGTGTTTCGAACTAAAAACATAACAGCTCGTCATCAGCTACAGCAAACACGTGTCCGCAAGCGAACTGTAATATTGCTGTAGCTGATGATAGCTATATAAATATTGCTGTAGCTGATGACGAGCTGTTATGTTTTTAGCTCGAAACGCGTCATGTGTATTGTTTTATTTTATGGTGATTGTTTACAAAGATTTGTTATTTTAATTGCTTCAAATCGCCAGTTTTCGGTGCTGTTTACATACATAAAGTATTATTTCTATGTATAAAATTAATATTTTGGTCAGCACATGCAATTTTTATCTGGCAAAAAAGTTTGCAATTAATATTTCAGATCATTCCCTCACTCATTAGAAACTCAGGGTGTTTCAGATAGGTGGCACTACTGCAGTGTAGATTGAAACATTGCACATACCCTTACCTGTCAGTAAAAAAAAAATAAAATTTCAGCCATCCAGTATGTACGGAAGACTTGAATAGACAGATTGGGCAAGTGTTAAGATAATGTTATCAATCCCTCATTTGAATTTATAAAGTTAATTTATTTCCTAAAACTGTATTAATGGGTAGTTTAATTTTCCCTGAAGGGATATTTTGAGAATACAATATTGCTTTTTTAATTTAATTTATGAATATAAATTTCAGAAGCTAATGATGTAAATTTTATCAGTCCCTCACTGGTCATTCCCTCATGATGCTTGTGTGAGAGAATTGTTCTATTATTTTTAAAAACTAGTAAAAAATATATTTTTGTTGTATTTTGTTATTTTTTAAAGCAATTAGTGATTGACTTATAATAAAATATTTTAAACTATGTTCTCAACTAAATCAAAGTATATTTGGGCCAAATATTAGAAGAAAAAATACAAATAGGTTACTTTACTAAATATTCAACATTCTGCATGCTAAAATAAAATTCGAGAAGTTAATTGTTCCACAGTGGCAGATGTTAATGATAAAATGTGTTCTAATCTGTACAAATCAGACTGTTTGCTATAAATGCTGTCTTGCAAAAACTGCAAACAAAAATTTAATGATTTTGATGAAAATAAATTTGTATTTTGAAGCAAATGGATGTGTAAACCAGAGGAAGGAAGCCAGAAAAAGTAAGTTGAGAAATTTCTTTAAAAGAACTTGTGAAAGAATTTAACATTCAGTTGAAAACAATCCCAGTACACAGCAGAAATGTAGCTTACCAATATGAAGCAAATAAGGAAATAAATTCATCATTAACACAAAACTATACCTTGCACCTATTATTGCATATAGATTTCAGCAAAAACTAAGTGTAAATTCGCTGAAGAAATTCAGGCTGTACATTTCGAGAAATCAGAAACAAAGAATTCTTCATTCGGGTATTATGTAGGGGAGACTAGGGTGGGTTGACCGATTTTTTGCAAAATGATTTTTTATTTTTTAAATATTGAACCTAGAATAAAGTTTCATATCATTTTATTCGTTAGACAATCGGTTATAAAAAAAAAATTGCGACATAAGTGTAATAAATATGAAATTTGAAATATGATTGATTTTATTGACAAAATAATGGATCAAGGCTCCCCATATATGAGAGGCTTGACCCACTTTATTTTATATTGAAATATTTGTTAAGGTAAATAAAATAGACTTTAAAAAAAATGCAGAATAACTTTATGCTACATGGTTTAAATATTAAAAATTATTTGGGAAAATGTGATGTGTAAACAAACCTGCTGAGACGGAATTCAAAGCAAAAGAGAAAAATTCTGTTTTAAACTCCCACTTTTTGTGACACTCGACATGGCAAAACTAGTTGACAGATAGTTTGACATCATCTAATTGTGTTAATCTTGGTGAAATTTGTCTGTATATCTACCTAAAGTTTTTTGATCTGTGTTATGTTCTTTAGTAGAGGCATGACACTTAACATTTCTTAAGGTTGCTGCTTTCATCCTTTCTCTTCTTTTGAATTCTTTCTACTTACCTACTATGGATACCATTTAAATAAAATAAGTTACTATCAACTTTCCAATTTATATTTCATTAAATTTTTTATTGCTTCTACAGCAATTTTTCACATCTTGCTTAGATCAGTTTTAAACATTTTCCTTTCTATCACCTCATTTTACTGTAGCTTTACAAAATAAATTTACATTATTTCAGAAATATAACCATTAAACCTTCATTATGTACTGTGTACGCAAAAGATTTCCAAAAACATGTAAATAAGAGAGCTTTAACAATCTGGTCAACCCTCCCTCGCATTGATTGGGTCAAGCCTGAGCGCATAGCTACTTTTTAAAGTATAGCACATGGTTATATTTAGCCCAATTTACTGTACAATCTTTATGCCTGGGATGAAAGCTCAATATATCGCCATTACTTAAAATCTACTTAGTTAAATTTCTGTGATATATTTTATCTGAGAAAATCTTACAGAATGTTTCTAAAAAGTACACATTTTAAGCTGAAAATACTCCACAACTGATTTTTCCACACCTGTTTCAATTATCTGCATGAAATAAAGACTATTGTTTGTGCATTTCAGCAGCTTTAGTTGCCATCTATTGGCAAAACTCTCAAATTCTTTGAAATATGATAACTGAAGGGTGGGTCAAGCCTCTCCAGTCTCCCCTAAACTCAAAATGGATATTCATTAAATTTAATTTAACATGCCCTTTTAAGAACTTGGATTAGATAATTATGAAGCATGAGAATAAAGTGTATCTTGGAGAAATATTGGAAATCAAATCAAAATAAATGCTTTTGAACCTACAGGCAATAGAAAGTTTAAGTGGCCTACGAAAGAGGATATCATGACTATCCAATATGTGACATTGTTAAAAAAAAACTTAACCTCTAGTGCCTTGTGATAGGAGAGGAAGTAGATTTAATATTTCTGGACAAAAGTTTTGTTAAAATTATTATATGAAACATGTTTTTCACAAAATTGTCATTTCCTCCCTTTGTGATCATCTCCTCATTCAAATAAAAATGTAAAAGTCTAAGAATGATAGAATTTCTTAATATTAAGCATGACTGCTATTTTTATCCAATAAATACCTTTTCTAGTGTCTTGCTACACAAAATTAGAAAGTTATGACTTTCTTTTTTCCCTCATAACTAAGATGAAAATGGCCGATTTACATAGAATCACTGATATGAAGATGATATATAATATATATATATATATATATATATATATATATATATATATATATAAATAAATCTGGGTTTACCAACATGTGTTGAGCTTTATAAATATTGAGATATTTCCCTGAACCAAGATGCCCGTGTATTAATTTTTCATGGGAAAAACATTATCTAGAAAGGATTATATAGCCATATGATTTAGGCTGAGTACGGCAATAGCCAACAAAGTTTACATTTTTTTTTCAAATACTTTTTTGTAATACATAACAACTAATTTCAATAATACGCTGCCATATTTTAAAATTTGTACTTAAAGAAAAAAAGGATGCTATAACATAGATTGAAGACCGGGTTCTAAATGCTAAAAAAACTCCAACTATAAATTTACTGGAACTACTCTTTATTTAAAACCATTTTTTTAAAAGGTGGTTCAGTTGGAGAAAAACATGGGGAAGAGAGACCCCCATAATACATGGGACGCCGAAGCGCCTTTTCTTTTTAGACAACTTTACATCTCGAAAGCTGAAACAGAAGTGCAGTTTTTGCAAGAAGTCTAGAAATCTAGGCGTTGCACAGAATCGCCAATTTACAAACTTTTGGTGACTGCGCGAAAGGGAACAAAGGTTTTTGGCAATGAACATTACCGCAAAAATGTGGTGTCTCTCCTGGACAAGTGACGCCGAGAATGCAAGTAAGCGCTTCTAATTACGATGAGAAATGCCTCAGAAAAAGCAAAAATTGTTTATACAACAGATAGGCCTTTGCCCAACTAACTATTTTCATAAAACTCTACAAAGCAGGCTGCCGTCTGAGAAGAATGCTGAAAATCACAGGCATCTGGCTTTCAGCTCGGCCACAAAACACGATAGATACATGCTTCTCATAAGATCTGTTCATTTTTACTTTTGTTGTTAATATAATTTCAACGGTCAAATGTTAGCAGAGATAAAAATTGCTTCTGACTGCGGTGGGCGAAAATCCGATGAAATTAAATGAGGACATTGCTACCAGTAGCTGTGCCTTTTAATTTTTATTTATTTCTTTGCACTGGGAGCGGTAACGGACAGATAAGGAAAAAAGGGAAAATACAGTAGAACCTCGATAATCCAAAGTAATTGGGACCGATCCTACTTTGGATAATCGAAATTTTTGGATAATCTAGAATTAATCAATAATCATCTAGTTTAATATGTAGTAACGTCATTGAACTGTTATTATGACTTATTTTAACTGTTAAATACATTAAAATTATAAATGAAAATAAATTTATTTCTGAAACAAAAACTTACAATGGTTTAAATACAAGCTTCATCTGGTGTAAATTGGCCATACTTTGCCGTGCAGATTCTGAAGTTTTCTTAAAAGCATGAGTTCAGAGGAATCACACTGTTCCTGTTGCTCCAACCAAACATAGCTTTTTGAGAAACACTCAAAAGCATCATTCTTACTGATCTTATTTACTCCAGAATCATTCTCATCTTCTTCTTCTGGAGAATTTCGGACTTCTGCTATTAATTCCTCATCATTGAGCAATTGAAAGCCTGCATCTTCCACGTTACAATTCAACCAATCTGATTTCTTTATCCGCACAATTTTCAAAACCTTTCATTGTGCTAAAAAGGCTTGAACACTCAGTAACACTATCTTTCACAATGTCTGTAGCATTTTCATCTGTGGCAGTTGAAGAATTCGGCAAAAGTTTCAGCCAACTTCATCTTGGTGTCGATTGCGGCATAGATTCCCATGCATCACTGATCATATAAATGCAGTCTTTGATTTGACAGTTTTCCAAAACTCAATTATTGAAACTGCACCAGATTCAGAATCTCCTTCAAAAAGTAATTTTCTGATTAATTTCTTTTGGTAACGCCATTTTAAAGACTCTAAGACGCCCTGATTCAAAGGTTGCAGCAGAGATGTTATATTCGGGAGTAAAAATAAATGCCGGATGTTTCCAGATTTTAGACAGTTATCTTCCGGATGCGCCGGACAGTTGTCTAATAACAAAAGCACTGCATTCAAATGTTTTTTTTCTTGCCAAGATTTTACTGCAGGCACAAAAATATCAAAAAACCACTTCGAAAACAAATTGGAATCCATCCAAGCATTTCTTTGATTTAAATAGTGTACAGGAACAGCAGATTTGTTTACATTCTTAAGACATCTCTGATTCTTATTTTTCCCAACAACAGCTAGTTCAAGCTTGTGGGAACCTGATGTGTTGGAACAGGCTAATATAGTGACCCTATCTTTCATTCTTTTCCTTCCGGGAGCAGAAGTTTCATTTATTGCAGCTAAAGTTTTTTCAGGAACAGCCTTCCAATATAGTTTGGTTTCGTTGCAGTTGTAAATTTGATCTGGGGTTAAATTCTTGTCTTATACCATGGCGAATTTTGAATTTTTCTAGCCAGCCACTACTGGCTTTGAAGTCATCAGAACCACCAAGCTTCGAGTTGAGAACCAAAGCTTTTTTCTTGAATCATTGGCACAGATAGGGGTATTCCTTCACATCTTTTCTGCACAAACCATTTGTACAAAGCTGCATCTAAATCTGTATGATCTGCAAATTTCATTGTTTTTCGGAATTTGGTGCCTTTCCCGACATCAAATTCAGCAAAACACTTCTTAATTTTTTCTGAGTTCCTTTTCATTTCCCTGACAGTTGACACGCCAACGTGAAACTCCTTTGCAAGTTTTGTCACAGCTTCTCCCAATTCTAGTCGTGTAACAATATCATATTTTTCCTGTATGATTAATGCGATTCTTTTTCTCTTAATGGAAGCCATGATAAAAAAGAAAACTTGAGTATAAAAAAAATAAGAAAGACAATGCGTAAGTTCTATATGATAGCACTCAAGAAAATTCTGATCGGAAATGTAACAGCAGAAAAACAGAACAAACAGGAATTCTGGCCAGCTGCCTAAAGTGACCATACCTAAAAGATCATCCTAGTAAGGGTAGAAAGAGAATAGCAAACAGGTTTTTCCTTCCTTTTCTGGAATAGAATTGTCCACAAAGGATAAGTGACACAAAATGGCTTCTCCCCCTTTCAAATTCTGCTGCAATGAAAATTTCTCTTCTTGAGATGATAAAAGAGGTTAGGTTCTTTGCACTTGCTTACAATCAGAGGGTGCAATAACATTCGATTGTTCTGGGACTCAGCAGTATGACCTTCCAAATTTCGAAATGGGGTGTGTTTTTGTTTAGAACAGGGACATTTGAAAGTGGGGAAGAGTACACTCATACCGAGAATTGAGCTTGCGAGAAGGAATTCTAAAAAAGGGAATTCCAAAATACTCATCTACACTCGTAGTTTGGAAAGGACCGCTTGCATACAAAAGGAATGTGGAGAAAAAAAACCTCTTAAAAATGCATGTTTGTTAAGAGAAAATTTTGGATGACAGTAGAAAGTGAAAAAAAAAAGTGCAGAAGAAACCGACTTCGGTTAACAGAGAGTTTAGGTTAATCGAGGTTCTACTGTATACAGATAATATGTAGCAAAACTATTCATTTTTACATTTCAAACATAAATTAAATTTCTGTATGCTGTTATCTTGAAAATTTTTGTTTTGATAAAAAATATTTCACACATTGTTTAAGTACTGATAATAAGAATTGGGGAGGAGGTGGAGAGTAACAAATTTTCAAATATCTGAATTCCAATGAATAGTTTTTTCTACAAAGATAATGAGTTACACTTAAAAAAAAAACAAAAAAAAAACCTGCAGAATCACAAATATTTGGTACATCAAAAATAAAATTAAAAAGAAAAAAAAGGTCTAATTTCATATAACAACACAAAATTAATATCAAAGCTTTATTTAAGTGCTATCAATATAATATCACAAAATTTTTCAGTTTTTCAAATATACAAGATTTTGTTAATGCACAAAGGAAGCTCAGTGTTAGGACAAAGTGCAAAGTGAACACATAAGCCATTAATTAGTTACAGCAAAATAATCACTACAATGATTTTGGCACAACATAGCAAAAACTAAAATAAAAAAAATACTGTTTCATAATGGTATTTTTCATCAGGAAATAAAAATATTAACAGCTATTTAACACTTAAAATTTCGTTTGGGATACAAAAAAAAAAGCATTTTTATCTATAAAATTGTGAAAAACTGTGTTAAAAAAAACTGAAAATGGTAAAGCACAATACCATATTTGGTATAGAGTACAAATTAACAACAACAAAAAAAAGTTGATACAAAATATATAAATAATTCAGTGAAGGCAATACTAATAAAAGTAAAGCATAAAAAATACTTGGCTGCTTCAATGCAAGGTGTGATTAAAATGCTCAGGAATAGAATCATTTCCTTCTTTTACTATAACCAGGCAATCCAACCTGGGCTAAACAAGTTTAAGGTGCATGATATACTATCTGATGTACAAAAAGTAGATGAAAATATTTTTTTATTGAAAACGAATAATTTTTTAAAAAATGTAGTATATTTTCTAAAAATTGCCCCCTACAGCAAAAGCATTTTTGGCACTTTCATATTAGCTGCATGCCAGCTGTGAATCGTGAAATATTTATCTATTTATAGCAACCTTTGTAATTCTGATGTCAGTGTTTATGCACACAGTTCGATTACACATGTTACATTAGTGTTTTATTTATTTATTCATTTGTGAAGTTTTGTGTTTCTGACTTTAGTTATAGAATATCTAAATATGTAATAATAAGACTAATGTAATATAATGCTAATATATGCAGACATGGTACAGGCTCAGCAAAAAAAAAGCTGAACTTTCACGGCCTCATGGAATTTTGACGAAATTCACATTTTTCAGCAGCGTTCAGATGACATTTGTGCTTTTTCTGCGATACATTGACGAAATTAGCGTTTTTCCCCCGACCATTTGACAAAAATCGCGTTTTTCTGCAATCTTTTGAAGAAATTCGTGTTTTTTTCCCACGATCTTTCGCCAAAATCGTGTTTTTTCTGCAATCTTTCGAAGAAATTCACGCATTTACCACGATCTTTCACCAAAAATCGTGCATTTTCCATGATCTTTCGCCAAAGATCGTGCATTTTCCATGATCTTTCGCCAAAGATCGTGCATTTTCCATGATCTTTCGCACAATTTTGCGCATTTTCTATGATTTTTTGCCAAAATTCATGCATTTTCCATAATCTTTCGCAGAAATTAACGCATTTTTTCCAAGATCTTTCGCAAAAATTCATGCATTTTCCACGACACATTTTTTTTATCATCCGACAAAAATCTCATTTTTTCGCAATTCTTTGATGAAACTCGCATTCTTTTTTCGCGATCCTTCGATGAATTTCATGTTTTTTCCACGACCTTTCAAAGAAATTCGCTATTACACGATCTTTCGCCAAAATTCACGTATTTTGCATGATCTTTCGCCGAAATTCGCATATTTTACACGATCCTTTGACAAAATACGCTTTTTTTCTGCAATCCTTTGACGAAAATCACGTTTTTCCAGTGATCCTTTGGCGGAAGTCGCATTTTTTCCCACGATCCTTTGAAGAAATTTGCGCTTTTCACGCGATTCTTTGAAGAAATTTGCGTTTTTCCGCGATCGGTAGAAGAAATTTGTTCAATTTGGTGTGGTTCATACTCGCGTTTTTGTTGTATTACACCCGCTCTCGCTAATCCCTCACTCCCATTAAAACTGTCAACAAATTTTAATGCATATTTGCATCGATCCCAGAGATAATAAAATTCACTACCGAAAAAGCGGAATTCGCGTTTTCGCAGAAAAGTAACATGTCTGTATATGTTATAGAATATTTAAAAATATTCATGATAGAAAATTATTTAAAAAACTAAATAAAATCAGTAAAGGGAGATAGTTTTCATACAAATTTCATTTGAAGGTACATCTTCCCCCCCCCCCTCCCCCGTCCTCTGATGGTGTAAAAATTGAAATTTTGAAATGTTTAGAAGTTAAAAACAATTTCAGCAAAAGCTAAATGTATTTTCCAGTTCACTGTCAATATGATGTACACATAGATATGTTTCTTTTTTTTTTATAATATATCTTAAAAACTAATAAATTTCATTAGTGTTTAGATTAGATATTTCAAATTATTTCAGTTGTAGGTCAGAAAATAAGAGCACTAATCATCTTTTTGCATCAATAAATTTTCAGGTCGATGAAAGTGAATGATTGATAAGACATGTTAAATTTTGATACAAGCTCGAGTCTGACAATGAAATATTTAACTTAATTATAGAAGCCATTAACAAAGAGGTAGCATTTTTTTTAATAGAAATATTTCAGAGAAAGTAGAACATCACATGTCTCATTTTGTGTATCCTTGAACAGTGTTGCAGTCATAAAAAAAAAAAAAAAAAAATAGGGTATGTGCTACAGTAATGAACGTTTATGGCTAGACTATACACTATAGCTTTATTTGTGAAAAAAGAGAGTATACAGAACTTCTTTAAAAAATCTATAAGGATGGTGTATACCTCTGTTTACCCTCCACTACACTCCTGTCCTTGAACTAGGTGGTCTTTAATCTCATGGATGTTCTATTCAATAGAGATCGAGTTTAATCTCATTAGGGTACTACTAAGTTTTAATTGTAATCTTTGCTTTATGTAACAACAGAATTATTTTGATTAAATAAGACAATTATTTTAATTCAGGTAAAAGTGGTGTTTTGTCCATATTTTTAGTTTATTATGTTTACAGGAAAAAGAAACTATTAAAGAGTTAAGAGAAAAGTGCAAGTGAAAGGGTCATGAAATGTACAGAAAAACAATGTGCAACAATGGGACATAAGGCATAATAATGCTCAACTGCATACCTACTTGAAA
The DNA here is from genome assembly GCA_963932465.1 of Maratus speciosus. Taxonomy (NCBI): domain Eukaryota; kingdom Metazoa; phylum Arthropoda; class Arachnida; order Araneae; family Salticidae; genus Maratus; species Maratus speciosus. The sequence goes on along the minus strand of OZ010793.1, from coordinate 249,803,266 downwards.
TTTAACAGGTTTTGGTTGTAATGAGATTCCAGCTGTTCTACAGTATTATTCTTCTAAGCTATGCCTCACTGATTACTACTCTTTGCTCTCGGCTTAAAGAGAAACAAAACCTTTGAAAATCTATGCCTTTATTAAACGAGGGATGAGACAAAAGTAACGGGTACAGATTTAAAGCACTTAAAGCATTGCATATTAAATACATTTAAAACCTGAAAAATAAAAGATGACTATGATATATCAATGCAGAAGGGTTGAATTTTATAGTCTGCAATAAAAATTTGTATGGCATATTTTGCATTATAAAAAAAGTTTTGTTCCAAAGCTTTTTTAATCACACCTTAAAGTAGTAGTAATAATAATAAAAGGTTTAAGATGATTAATCAGATAAATATTATCTAATACAACCTCTTAACAAAATAAATTATATAAATATTTCGCATAAATAGTCTTTCAACAACAACAACAACAAAAAATTAAAAGTAGCTCAATCAGAATAACGAATACATAAAATAATCTTGTTCCCTGCAGTTACATACAGCAAAAATCAGCCTTTTAAAAAGGCACAAGGTGGTTATAAACAAGACTAGAAATGCACTAAATATATGGCATGCAGTAAACTTGAACTTACACAAAATTTGGCATTAATCTAATTAATTAATTAATTTCTGAATGTTATGTCTTTTTTTATTTATTTTATGAATTGTTTACATTTCATATGAGAAATATTTAAAATAATACAAAGGGAAAATTGATCTGTTTGATCAAATTAACCATTACAAATTGTAACACAAAATTAAAGTCTGGAACTTTAAAAATAACATAGGTGTTATTATATTGCTTGTAGTTGAATATCCCATTCCTGTATGAATCAATATATGAATGAAATAAATTACTACTTATTGCGTTGGTGTGTTAAATCTGATATTTTATGTAAATACTGTAATGAATATAAAGAGATTTATAGATATACAAAAGGTATTTATAAATAAAATAACTCAGTATTAACCCATTTCTAATTCACAAATTGGATTACAATGCAAAGTGTGATACAAGATTATATAAAGTCAGTTGATTTTAAAATTGTACTCAAGGGCGGCATCAGATTGAATCTTTGACTAATTAAAACACGCAGGTGGTGTAAAAGTATAAAAACATATAAAAATACACACAGACAAAAATTATATAAAACCATTTGATAACATGACTAAAATTTAAATATATAATTTCAATATTCAGATGGGTATCATCTGAATATTTTTTTTTTCTTTCAAAAATAAATGCAGTGTGTAATGAGTTAAAGATATCCCCAAGAACTAAATGCAAACAGCAAGCCAAAACTTGGTTAGTAACAATGAAAGCAATTAGTTTATTTTAAATGACGTAATTTCTTCGATTTTTTAATTAATTTAAGAAAATGTTTGTGTGTGATTTGCATAAGAACTACTGACACACATTTTAAATATATCACAAAATGAGTATTCACAATGTAATAAAAAAAATCTAATCATTTTGATTAATGCAGTATGATAAACAAATGCACTTGCATGCTTAGACAGCATTGGTAAAAATGTATTCTAAATGCTATGCAATGAATGAGCATTTAAAAAAGAAACTAGTTGGACGGTACCTGGTTAATGAACCAACTTTTATTAGAAAATGTTAGAATTTTTTCCTGCTTCTATAAGGTGTTAAACATCATATAAAAAATGAAGAATATTTAGATATAAAAGGTGAGTCTGACCTAATCTGCCAATTAAAAGGGGGTAATAGAAGAGCCCATGTGAAAAATAAAACATCATAGCAACCAGTGTTAGATACTCTGGGTATATTAGTTATGTGCACATACCCAGCAAAAATTATTTAAACTTTTAAAACATTTCAGTGAAAATATTAATTTAACAATGTATTTTAAAAATTATTTCTATATTTTCGAATGCTATATTGAATGTAACTAAAATTTGTACCCTGCATAAGATAACTTTAGAGATTATAATGTAATAATGTTTTCACTGAGGTGTTTTCTTTGTCCAGGTCTCCCTCCTTCAGGTGTTTTCTTAAAATGTCCTGATTGTTTACTGTGTCATAGGTGATATGATAATGGGCAGAGATCCCCATTCGTCATGATCCAGCTTAAATGTTTGGCTTGGAGTGCTTGGCATTCATTAGATAGGTCTACATATGTTCCAATAGATCTCGAGATCCAGGATGCCAAGGAATTGGCAATGTACAACCAATCCATTGAAGAAATTAGCTTAGTCAGGAAGTCCCAAATGGCATTTAGAGAATGTGCAAGTGCACCATAGTGTTGGATTTTAATCTTACCAGTGGATTTTGTTGAGCATAATAACGTCAAATGTGTAAATTTAATGTCACCGAGTTATTTCAAATAGTGCAAACAAAAGGCGAAATTTTACCGATAAAGCTGAACGAATGGAGATAGAATGGTGTTTTTGATATTTCGTTTAAAGATCTTGGTGCTAAGTTGATTTTGCATTTGGCCAATGTTTCAGTGCTTGGCATTAAATCCAGATATCTTGATAGAAATGGTTGTCATCTTATAAGATTTTTCTGCTCTTTCAGAATATGTGCTAATTTTGCATGTAGGTTTTCAGAAACCTCACAAATATGGTTTTTTTCAAAGTTGATACGTTTTCCTTCTATCCACCATAGATCAGAAATATAAGAAACAAGACATCATAGATATGATGTTTTATGTTCCGCATGGACTCTTCTATCACCCCCTTCCATTTGGCAGATTAGATCGAATTCACCTTTATGTATAGTGTACTTCAAAATTATTTGAATAATTTTTTCATTATATTTTATTCATAAATTGTTAAAATAAGATATAATTTCACACTTATTATGAAGTACCCTTTGTTATTCTGCACACATGAACTCCATCCAACTTGTTTTAGTATTTTTCACCGATGTCTCATGCAGGATTCTTTTTTATGGAGATATCTTAAGGACATTGTCAACAAACTACACCCTTACACATCAACTCCATTCAACACTTCTCTCATCAATGATTTGTATAATGCATTAGTTCCTACACATCTTGGGAAAAAAGGTGGTTTTGCTTGTAGACAGTGTTCTACACATATCCACATAGAAAAAAAAAAAAAAAAATCAAAAGTGAGGTGCAGTGAACTCAAGCCCTGAAAATATGTGGAAACTAGTCTCTGGATGGAGTTGTGTGCAGAATAACAAAGATTGTTTCATTCAGCATTTGTAAGTTGATAACCATTGCCAGTTAAAATTTAACTATTACATTATGTATGTATGAAATTATTTTATTGCGGCAACTTATGAATAAACCAAAATGAGTTGAAATCATTCCTATAATTATCATTTATACTTTTAAAGCAGTAAGTGGTTATTGTCATACAACATACAATCTTTTGTATTTACATAACCAGTGACAACCACACATACACAAACACATATTTTAGTACTATACAATATTAAATTTAAAATGAATCTGAATTAGAAAAAGTTATTAAGAAGTAAATGTAGAAATAAAGAGAAGAGTTCTAAGATATTATTCAATTCACAAGAAAGTTGTAGTATATTTGAAACTTAAAAAGCTTAGAAGAATCAAATTTAATTCACAGTATACATATAAAACAACAATTACAAAAAAAAAGTTGTTTAGATATAATGCTGAAACATTTAAATAACACTCACATATATACCACATATTCTGGCACATAATGCAAACTTTTGACACCAGAAAATTGATAAAAATTTACAGGTGTGTAGTATGCACCGGGTATAAAAATGAATGCTTCAAAATTAAGCATAAAAATTGAGATTTCCATATTAACCACTTCACCGTTTGCCCCGAGATAAGTCGGGGGTAAAAGCACTGTTTCTCCATACCTGTCGCCGGTGAAGTGGTTAATAAACAAGAGAAGATGTGATTATTCAAATGAATGAGAGTAAGATTCCAAATGCTTCGTTTGGATTCAAGCAGATAAGGTTGGCAGTAGAACATTTCCTCACTTCACATTTGGTTATTTTCTTTGAGTTTGTATTATTGTACTTTTTAATGCTCTTTATAGTATTTTCATCCTACATATCTTATGAAGGTATCTTTGGAAAAAAGGCAGTATGTGTAATATGGCAAAATATATCTAATAATCGAAAATACAATCTCAAATTGCAGCTGTATGTTATGTACCAGAGTGCATTATATATATATATATATATATATATAAACTAAGTTTATTTTCTTTAGACTAAGCTTAAACTAAGTTTATTTTTTGAAACTATATTAATAAAATAAATTAAACTATGATAGATTCATTTGACAATACTTTATGAAGAACTATGAATTGCACATAAAATATAATAGATGAATTAAAAAAAAGTTAAACTGTAATAGAAACTTACAAACTGAACAAAATAGTTATCTCCTTATTCTTAATATAGAATTAATTTAGAAAAAAAAATTATGAAAAACAAAGTACTAAGACATATTACTATATTAGACAAAGAAATAAAAATTAAAGCAGTTTCATGACAACACTGGCTGTAGAAAGAGTAGCATTTATGAAAGATTGGTTGTAGGAGAAACTGAAAAATACCTCCCCCCCCCCCCCCCAAAAAGGATAGTTGCTTAGACATGAAATTTTTTGGCCCTTTAAGCGTTAAAAATGTCAACCTTATTTAAATGGGATGGAAACAGTGGTGCCAACTTATATGGGCTGCGAGCCCACTCAATAATTTTATTTCTCCGTCTATCCGATTTCAATTGATTTAACTCATAATTTATCTTTTAAATTATTTAATTATTGGAATGAAATTTGGATTTATTAATGTTCTGAAAATAGTTTTGTTTGTAAAATAGTAAGGACATAAATTAGACTTACAGAAGCACTGAAAACCACTTCACTTAAATTTCTCACGAAAACAAATTTCCTGCCTATTTTCTCATCTGTTTTGATGCCTTGAATTGATAAAGCACTAGTGACTAAAATGTATGCTTTTCTTGACATTTAGTTTTTTGTACTTCCAATAGTTAGCAATTCCAGTGTTATTTAAAATAAATATTAATGTACTTATAAGAAAGAACTTATAAGAATATAATTTAATAAAATTATTTATAAAATAACTAAATTATAATAATTTAAAAATTTGCTTAAAAAAAAAACCAATTTAATTTCAAATTATCCTCTTTAATCATTTGCTCCTCCCCTCTTTCTCTCCACACACATCTAAGGGAAAAAATTGTTATTTTACTCAAAAATATTTGAGCCCACCCAATATTTTTGAAAAGTTGGCACAACTGGTTGCCTTTTAGTACCCGTGACAACCATGCATTCTCCAATTCAAGTAGAAATTCTGCTTCAAATAATTTTTATTTAATAATATTGCTTTAATACTCAGAGCTCATCTTTCTAAACATTCCATCAACAACTAGCCGAAAAAAAAAAAAAAAAAAAAAAGGTATAAAGCCAATTCTGTCTTAAAAAATTGAGTGAAAAAGAAAAGAAAAATCATACATCAAGCATACATTATGAAACATTTTCCAATACATTCAAAATACTCTATCCATTCACTCTACCATGTTCTCCATTTAATAAAGTAAAAGATATTGAAGTAAACAATTTAGAAAACATATAACACATTTGAAAATCCAATATCAGCAATTACCATTAATAACCAGAAAAATATCTGATTTCTTTTGTGCAGCATGGAATATGACCTATAGATACAGGGTGGTCATAAAAAAACTTTGCTGATATATGGAACTCTAGCGGCCGGTCCGTTTAATTGATCGGGATGAGATTTCAGATATAGTTATTCAGAGGTATGAGCTCAGGATTTTGTGAATGGCATCAAATTGGCACTCACGGTTATGGTTATAGGTGCAGAAACTCGAAATTTTCGAATGGCAATGCCCTTTTTTTTTTTGTTTCAAAATGCTCAGCGCATGCAAAAACCCTAAATAGCGCTCGAGCGGTACGTGTATCGCAATAAATGGACACGTTATGCAAGCACAAAAAACAGCTCAGCGAACAGCCAAAAACAATACGATTGGGGTGCACAGAGGAAATTTGCATATGACAGAGGCAATACAACAATCACAGAATGCCGTTCGACAGATAATCAGTGTAGAAAACTGATTCTTGCCTCTGTCATATGCAAATTTCCTCCATGTGCCTCAATCGTGTTGTTTTTGGCTGTTCGCTGAGCTGTTTTTTGTGCTTGTATAATGCGTCCGTTTATTGCGATACACGTACCGCTCGAGCGCTATTTAGGGTTTTCGCATGCGATGAAAAAAAAATGGGCGCTGCCATTCGAAAATTTTGAGTTTCTGTACCTATAACAGTAACTGTGAGCACCAATTTGTTGCTGTTCACAGAATCCCGAGCTCATACCTCTGAATAACTATATCTGAAATCTCATCTCGATCGGTTAAACGGAACGGCCGCTAGAGTTCCATATATCGGCAAAGTTTTTTTTATGATCACCCTGTATATATAATATGCAAAAATTTAGTTCAGCTAGGAAATGCTTCAAACAGTTGAAAATTCCCTTTCGGCAATTTCTGCCAATAAGCAGACATTTACTCAAATTCTTTTGTGGAGCCTTGAAAATGATCTATAGAATTTATACACTAAGTAATAAGCAAAAAATTAGTTAAATTTAAAAATGCATACAATTGAAAATGTACTTCTAGCAATTATTCCTAATATACAGTATTTTAACCAAATTCTTTTATGTGTCCCTGTAAATGAACAATAAGTGTTATGCACACCATATTCTACAATAAACATTTTATAGCGCACCCTCATACCAATTTCAATATGTTTGAAATAATGTAGTGACATTAAAATGCACTGCAAACTCTTTTTCCTCATAGGCCCTAATGTAACTTAAGAGTGCTCCTGTAAACTAAATATAAATGCCGCACACTGCATTTTCAAAGCCGAACATACTATGATAAATCTCACTATCATAAATCAATTAGATGGCAATCAGAGTATATTAATGCGAGTTAGAGCAAGAACAGACAGACAGACAAACCAAATTTATAAACACTTTTCGACTATGTTGTAAAGTATTAAAAAGAAATGGAAAAAAAAAAATTCTTCTGTGTGCATATGAGAAAGTAAAGGAAGATATGCAACCCTGATTATTTCTTCAAATAAAGTATACACAAAGGTACATGTAGTACAATCTACATGCAAAAGAGCTGGAAGGAACAAAAAACGAAACAATTATACTTAAGCAACACATATCCTCCATAACCCCCCCAAAAAGAAAACAAACAATCCAGAGGCCATTGTGCAAGCTTTTAACAATGTATTTTACAGAGTTTCATATTTCCTGTCAAAATTATGAATCATAGGTAACATTTTCTTTCAATTTTTAAGCATTTTAACTGTGTTTTTTTTTTCTTTCATACAATTGCTAAATTAAAAGTAATAAAATTTTGAAATTTATGATAATTTTTCTGATGTATAAGATAAATGAGTATATAAGGCAATCAAACACAAATCTACAAACTGGTACTTTTTAAAGTTACTATTTTATGAATAATTAAATAACTATACAAAACTATTGTCACATAATTAAAGTGTTAAAATGCAATGATAATAGCACATGTAACTTTAATTAAAGTTTAAGATAAGACATGCAGAAAATATTTTGATGTAAACAAGATACCTTTACTTAAAAGAATGTTAGATCAAATTGCAACTACCAAATGATAAGACTTTTTAATATTTTATATCGGACATTTTATGAGTAAAACAGGTATATAATAATTTACATATTAAAATTCGAACAATAAAAGTATAAAAAGAAAGATATATTTGTAATAAATATTTTATGTACAAAATATATATATATATATATATATATATTGCAATTTGTAAGACATGAAATTCATTTAAAAATTTCATTAGATAAAATGAAGTTGTAAGAACAATTTATCTTAAAATTAAAACTTTTCCCTTCTTTAAATTAGCACACATAACAATAACTTCCATTTAACAGACATACTTTTAAGGTACAAGAAATTTTTTTATATTTAATTAACATTTTTTTAATATATTATAACTTATTTGTATTTAATGTCCAGACCTGCCAACCTTTGAAAGTGAGAAATCGTAGCACCCCAAATTCAAATTAATCTAGAGGTTGGTTGGTTGCTGTTTTTTACGCTGCAAATCGGGAACTGATTGTTTTTGGTTTGGGCCGAATTTAGATTCCTGCAGATTGGGTTAACCCGATTTTTCAAAAGTTAGTTCTTTATATTCTTTCAGATTAAAAACTATATGGATCATAACAATAAACATAACGATTTTTGACTGCGTGCAATGTTTTCTGAAGAGAGCACAGAGCTGGGGTGATTCTGAGTAAAAAAAAAAAAAAATCAGAAATTGACAGAAAATTTTCTGTAAGGAGTGTGTGTGTGTGTGTGTGGGGGGGGGGGGGGGGGAGATTACAATCTAATTATGCATTTTTTTCGCGGCCCTTTCACAAAATTCGCACTTTTTTTTCGTGATGCTTTGGCAAAATTTGCTTTTTTCTGCAATCCTTTGACCAAATTTCGTGTTTTTTCCGTGATCCTTTGGCGAATTTTTTTTTTTTTTTTTTACTGATTTTTTGACGAGATTGGCGCATTTTCGGCGATCCTTTGACGAAATTCGCGGGGGGGGGGGGGGGGGGGGGGGGGGGGGGTTCGCGATTCTTTGAAGAAATTTGCGTTTTCCCACGATCCTTCGACCAAATTCGCGTTTTCCCCACGATCTTTGACGAAATTTGGGGTTTTTTTTCGCGATTCTTTGAGGAAACTTGGATTTTTTTCCACAACTAGGGGGCTCGGCCCTCTACTAAATACGCTCGCCAACCCCCGTCCAGACACCGTAGACTCCAAACGCACGCTAATTTGATCGGCTTTAAAAAGATTTCGAAAGATTGAATTATAATTTAAAAAACAGTGGCGATCTCTCTATAAATGGATTTCTATTCATTTCTCTTTGATTGGGGAATTTTAACGCCAAATCCGTTGCGGTACTACTTGATTATCCCGTCGACCAATTTTGCCAAATTATATAAATCGCCAAACCACTCGCCAAATTATACAAATTGACATTATTTGTTTTTTCGTTATTTAAAATAAAAATTAATTAGTACAACATTAATAAAAATACAAATAAAACGTCGAAATAAAAATAACTTGATGACGTAGACATGTGTAACAACATTTCAAAATAAGCTAATATAAGAGGAATTAAGTAAACAGAGTCTTTGTCTCCTGGTATTTTTTAACAAAGTGAAAAGAAAGTTCTTTTAAATGAGACATTTTAAATTAATCGTTTTTAATCTGACGTAATTTGGACCAAACTATTCTTTCTCTTTTTAATATTCACGTGAAAATACTTCTGTTAGAAATTAAATATTATTTGCGGTTTCCTAACAAAAATAGTTGAAAAGTATCCTCTTAAAATATCAAATAAATGTCTAGCGCAATTTCTAAATTTAAACCATTTTGCAATATTATTTTGTGTTCATTTTATGTAATAACTGTAATGTGACGTAAATATGATGTAATTTCTCCTATTTAAGACTTCTAACGCATGTTAATAAATTTATTGCTTTACAAATTCCTTTCTCTCTTAAAATTCACATGTAATTATAGTTTTTATGACATAATTTTTAATAAGTTCCTGCTTTTTGTACATAATTATTTAATTCTAATTCCAAATGTTTTTTTTTTTGTTTATAATAGTCACGTGTAAATAAATTTTTTATTTATTTACACGTATAAATATTTTTTTTTTTTTTGAAGCAAACATTATTGCTTCCGCTGTTTATACAGTTGGCAACAGTTTAAATTAATATCACTTTCTAAAATCTGTTAAAAATATCTCTAGAAATGCTGAAAATCTGAATTTAAAATAGAAATAAAACCTCAAAAAATTAGTCAAAATAAAAAAATTAAAGCAATCTGCACTCCGGCAAATTCTAACGCATAAAATGATCTGAAAATGATTAAATTCCTATGAACAGTTTTTGCTCCTATAAAACTTTTTTAGTGGAACGATTTTGTCCAACTTTAGCATTAAATATCTCTTAAAATAATTCTTCGATCTGAAAACTGTCTGCATCAGCGTGTTTATCAAACATTTCTGTATAAAACTACTGATTTTCATATTTTTGTATGCATTATTTTTCTTAATATTAACGAAGAAAGACCTCCGGTCACAAAAAATTCAAAACCGGCGGTGGCAGCGGTAGTTACTTTTTTTTAAAATAGAGAGATCTTTTGAAGAAATTAGCATTTTTTTCGCGATCTTTTGACGAAATTCGCGTTCTTTTCGCGAGCCTTTGGTGAAAGTTGCGTTTTTCTGGCGATCCTTTGACGAGATTTATGTTTTTTTTCAATCCCTTGGAACAATGTGTTTTTTCGGGATCCTTTGACGAAATTCGCATTTTTTTCGCGATTCTTTGAAGCTCAGCAATCTTGTTACTGACAAATACTACTATTGTAAAGACAAACTGATTGTAGCTAGCTTTTTAATTAACATGAACATGACTAGATAATATTTTAAAAACAGTAAAGCTTACTTAAGGCAAAACAAAGTCAATTACTAAAACAGAATACAAAATCACAATACAAAATTGTGAAAATTCAAATTTTTGTATGACTAAAAAAAAAAAAAGCAGATTGTAGCAAAATAGTTTTTGGTATTTTAATCCATTAGCCAGTATTGTTTAAAGGCTTTACCATACAACTTCAGATATGAGATAGTCTACTACTTAAAAAAGGTAAATAAAAGAACAAAAAGAAATATTTTTAAGCCACTGACACAAATGAATGCAAAGAAATATTAGCATAGAAATATCAGTCTGATTATACAAGATCCTCCTTCTCCCAACACACACACACATCGAAGTTTCCCACAGTTGTAAAATGAAATTACATAGATTACAACACTAGATAGATCTATGTAATTTAGAAAGAATACATTTAGAAACTGGATATTTTTTCTAGCCATGGTCATATATTGAATAAATGGGCATGTGGCTTTTCTCAGCACATGCTATGCTCATAAAGTGCAGGCTTGCTTTAATACAAAATTTTATTTCTTTACCCTGAAATTTAAAAATGATTTCAAACATATAAGAAAAATGTAAATTGACAGACAAATGTTTCTTTTGTAATAACTTCTTGAATTAAAAAAATATCAGCTATTATGACGTTCTTTATTTCAGCTGTGCAATATTTTTTTTTTTTTTTTTAAATATGCATAGTTTATACAAGAACACTTATTCGGGTTTTTCTAAGAAGGTTAGAGAAAGATATGGATATTTAGAGTATTAAAATACATCTTCAGAGTCTTTAAAAAATATGCAATAAAAACTTTATTTATAAAACTAGAACGTTAAAAAAAATTAACTACAAAATAAAAATGCGGAACCAATGAAAAAGAAAAATTATGATTTGAAGGAGAAAATTTGGTAATAAAATGTGAAAAAACTGACGCTTGCACAAAACATACTTCCAGAAAAAGAAAAAAAAAAACACAAAAATTCACAATCTATAAACTGCCAAATAATTATACTACTACTTTTTTAAGGAATACACTGTTTGCAAATTAATTCTTTACTTAGTTGGAAAAAGAAACTATGGAAGTGCAAGTACTTGCTTCCAGGAAAAAGTTTGAAATTTGGAAATAGCATTAAATACAACAAACCACAAATAATAATAATAATAATAATATATTAATGAGCAAGGTCTAGTCTTACCAAAATAATCATGATAAAATATTAACAAAAACTTTCACACCATTAAAAGTTTTCTCATCATAAAGTTTTGCAAAATTATTAAAAATTTCATTTTGATAAAATGTTAAATATAAAACTGACAACTAATTTTTAAACAATTATAACTTTTCTAAGGATAAGGTTGCTATGGATTTTTTTGTATGGTAGAAAGAAGCAAAATTATTTTTGAAAAGCAAATGATCAAATTTCATTATTTTGGCAAAATAGAAAAATTGATATTCTGACCAAATTGTCTTTTCAAAGATGATTTACTAATACATTACTCAATCAGTGAGTAATTCCTACAAGCTCAAAAAATCACAGTAATTGTTAGGTACAGAAAATTGTTTCATCATATGACACATAGACGGCAAAATAAACACATTAAGTATCTTTAAAAAAAAAAGAACAGTTTTTTTAAATAATAATAAAATCTAATAAAAATATATAAGTTAAATGGAAGTTTTACTACTTTAAAGCTCATCATGATCATGAATTTTTTGTTTTGCCTCATTAGCAAACTTAAATAAGAAAGTCTTTTCGAAACTTTCAGAGACAGTTGTATGGCTTGATAAAGCCTGCTTGGCTTTCATATTTTCAAGAACAAATTTTGCAAAATCACGTTCTCGTTCTCTATGGTTGGAATCTAACGTGTACCACATAGCAAGGGCACACCTTCGACCTTTGGTAACAGCTTTAACTCCATGCAAATTTTCTTCACCTGCAGAAAAAGCAACCATATGACCACATTTTGGTATGGCGGAAGCCTGTAAAAATATAAAACATTCAAATTAATGAAATTACCTCCAAATATATAATTTTATTCAACAAAAACTTAGGTAATTGTTTACTTTCCCATTAACAATAAAAACACGACCCCATAAAAATAATCTGTCACCAAATAGTGTGATTTATTACCCATAATGGATAAGTGCGACATCAAAGCATACTCCTAAGAAAAGATGTTTCCTTGGCTGTAATTTACCCAGATTAGTTTTTGATAACACCATATTTTAAGTTTTCAGTTAGATGTGTGGACATTAAACAAAATCGGTCACCAAACAGTTTGATTTAACTTAAATAAAGGCAAAAGTTTAAAGGAACAGATTGCTCTTTATTTAGACAAAAATTGAGCAAATACAAGTAACAAATATAACAATGTTATTTTTTCCATTTATTCAGTATTATTCTTTTGAACTGCTATAAATAAATCTTAGTGCAGTTACTAAGGCAATTTTGAAGTATTAATTGAATCTCATTCACTTTTATTTTCTTCTTTCTAAAGAAGAAAGTATTGTAATCAAGTCTTTTTTTTACTTCTGGTTTTCGATGGAGTTGCATGTTTTAGGAGTTCTTAAAATTGTTCCTTAGACTATTGTCAGATGAAAAACATTCAAAATAACTACATTCGTAAATAAAATCAGTAAATAACAGATTCGCAAATTTTCAGTAAACCATAACTTCTGTGATTTGGATAACTACTTTCAATTTTATTAGTGTAAAAGTAATTTTTCCCAAAATTAAAAGAAAATTCAGGGCCGAAAGGGTTAAAAAATAAAAGAATATCTAATGAAATTTCAGTTTTACTGACTTGTATTTTCACTATCCCACACTACAATGTACATGCTTCTAAGCTACTTTATATCCTTTTATAAATGCAAATATATAATAAGAACATCTCGATTGTAGATTTTAGGAATTAATTGACGATTCTATCGAATGTTATTTTTTATTACAATGATTTTTGACTGTTGAATTTACATGAATCGCCCATCACTAGTGTTAAATGCCAGAATATATGGTAGTTATCTAATTTATTAACCTATGGCCCAACAGTAAAACTGTCTGTAAAAAGAATCAATTATGCATATTTTTGTTACCAATTATGCATACTCTTTTATTTTTTAAAGCATTAAAAAGAGACATTTGACTCATAATGACTATATATATATATAGTATTTGTACAGTTTCAAAAGTATGCATTACATACCAGAATATATGGTAGTTGTCTAATTAAATTCAAATGGCCAAAAAATAAAACTGTCTTGTCAAAAGAATCAATAATGCATACCTTTTTTTGCACACATGAAGTATGATGCAACTTTACAAAGAACAGATTAAAGAAAAACTAAATATATATATACACTCAAATTTAGATTACTGTTCATTTTTGAAGTCATCAATAAGTTTTATCACAATACATTTTCTATTTCTCTAGAAAAAGTCTATAAAATCACAACAGTCAGAATATTTGACAATATTTCATTGCAGTGACCTCTCCAAATAAGCAAAAATACTTACTTTTTCCCAAAATAAAAAATATAACAGATAAATCAAATTAAAATCAAATTATCTTATTTAATTATTGATCAAAGATTACTTAAAAAAGATAAAGAGTCAAGTCTGATATTTCTGATTTGTAAATGCATTTATGTCAAAGATTTATGTTGAGAGCAATATATACAGAGTAAGAGATAAGCAGGGTTCGCACTAGCTATTCACCAACTCGCCAAATGCGAATACATCGTGAAATTGGCGAGAAAAAAATTATTATGGCGAAAAAACTGGCGAATGATTGTTTTGGGACTCTTTTGTTGTTGTAATCATGTTTTGGAATGTAAATAAATTTTCATTTTTAGCGCGAGTTTGCATACGGCCGTATTTCCAGTCTATATTTCTCCTCTTCTTCCCCCCCCCCCTTTCTGGTGCTCTACTGTAACATTTCAGAAAATTTGCAGTGAATTTCAGAAAAAAAAATTTCTACTCAGAATCACCACAAGCGTGAAACTACATGAAGATTCGAGAGAAATGTATGAGAAATAAAAATATGAATAATTTTTTTTATTATTCTTAATATAATAAAAACTATATTAGGAGAAATTTTTAAAAAAATAATTAGATAATTAAATTTTTTTAGAAAACTCCTTTTAAGAATAATTATTATAAGGTTACTAAAAAGTAACCTTATAATAATTAATATTATATACATGATATATATCTATATGTAATATATATATATATATATATATATGTAATAAAATATATGCATACATACACTTTTGGCTAATAATAGATAAATTTGGCTAATGTGTTGGCTAATAGTCTTAATTTCTTAGCGCGGTCCCTGGATAAGATATATAAGAGAGTAATACATATATACCTTTTTATCACTGTTCATTGTCCAATTCCTAAATTATTAAATTTAGAGCTATACTTCCAGTTATAGAAAAGTTTGAAATGTCATTCTCCATCATATTACAAATCATTTACATAAATTAAGTTATTTTTTGCAAAACATATTCAATTTCAATACTTGTATGATCTCTGTTCTTATATTAAAAAATATATTATTTGTGTTCTAACAAATAATACAAAGAAGCAATCACAAAAAAAATAACTCTTTGTATGACCAAAACTTACAAACTTATAACACTTTGAATCTTATAAACTTAGAGCTTTCCGGCATTAAAAATAAAAAGACATGTTTTTAGTGCTGTTGAAACATTTAAAATTTAGCTTTTAAATTTCATAACTTTTACAAAAACAACTACACTCATGTTTGTGAAAATTGCAACACTATGAAGGAATGACGGGATTGAACTGAAAATTTCAGAGAATGCAAAGTATAGTGTGTTATGCAAATGATTCCAAATTCAGAGTCACCACCCATGCGTGGGCTGAGCTATGCCTTCTGGACTGCTGCTGAAACCGTAAAAATAGAGGGCTGTTGTGAAATGCTGAGAATTGTCTATGGTTATTTGCTAATGGTAAACATTAGGTGAGATGTAACTATGCCTCTTCAATGAAAGAGGGTGGCATTTCAAAAACTGACAGAGTTTGAATGGAGGAGAATCATCAGCCTTCGTGAAAAAGGATTTTTCTATCATGCAATAGCAGCAGAGTGGAGTTTGGAAGCAGTGGACCGACAAGGACTGGACAACTTGGAAATCTGAGAGTGGGCCCTGAACGGTGACGTCAACGCATAATGATAGACACATGGTCCACATGGTACTCACAAACCGCACAGCTTCATCTAGAGCTAGACCATTCTGCAAATGGTAAACTGCAACAGATGTATCACTGTCTGAATCGTCAACTTGTCAACATCTGCTGCACCATGGACTGCATGCAAGACCTCCTTTATACAGAGCTACCCTCCCATAAAACCATCTATGCCTGCAGCTGCGATGTGCTCGTGAACACAGAGACTGGCATGCTGATTGGCAACAAGTTGTTTCTTCTGACGAATCCCGCTTTAATTTATGATACCATCATGGCCGCATTTGTGTTAAATGCTATGCCGGTGAACAATAACTTTCAGAGTGCATTATCGAACATCATAGCGGACAAACACTGGGAGTTATGGTCTGGGATGCGATTGCACATCATGGACGATCACAGCTGCTACAAATTGTGGCTAATCGGAACAGCAACAGGTACAACAGTGAAGTGCTGGAGCCCGCAGCCGTTCTTTTCCTTCAAGGCATTCCTGGAGCTATCTTTCAACAGGATATTGACCACCAACATGTTGAAAGGAATGTTTAAGACTTCTTGTCAGCAGAACACATACAGCTTCTTCCGTGGCTGTGTATTAGCCGGATATGTCGTCCATTGAACATGTGGGAGATTTCGTTGATTGGCGTCTTGTTCGTTATCCTCCTCCTATAGCTTCTACAGATGAACTTTGGCTACAAATACAATGAATATGGAATGCTCTTCCCCAGGCAAACATTCAAAATCTGTTTGACTCCATGCCACGTCGTATAGCAGCACTTATTGCAGTGTGTGGTGGCTAACCAATTACTGATTTCAGATACTTAATATTGTTTTTTTGCTTTGAAAATGTAATAATTTGTTTGTACCAATACCAGTTGTTTATGTCTTTTCATTTAATTCTGATGATTCCTTCATGGTGTTGCAATTTTCACAAACATGAGTGTATTTTGACTTAAATAACTTTTAATATGATGAAGACCAATATTTAAAAATTTTCTCAGTTGGAAATATATTTCCAAAAGTAATGGTTCAGGAATTAACTCTTGATTAGCGATAAGAGGAAACACTTTGCATAATAATTATTTGAAAATACTTGCACAGAAAAACAAATAAAACCAGCAAATAATATGTACAAATTAATTATTTACTAAGAGAAAATGTGTTATCTAGCCCATTTGAAATTACTGGAGTGAACTTTCTTAATGTATAGTAAATTATTATCAAATATATTATTATTAATTTTTTAACTACTACATAATTTAAGATAAGTATAAATATAAGTATTTGAGACAACTTCGTCTCAAATGTTACAATAAAGCCTTTTCGGCAAATGTATGTATATCTCAGTAACATAAAAAGAAAAAAAACATTACATAATTCATGTACAGCCGTCAAGTAAATATGTTTTTACCTCAATTTGGTCTTTGTCTTTTGCAAAAATAAATTCACCACCATCAAAATCTTCATTCAAATAAACAATAGAGCTGAAACATTTTAAGTTATTTATATATAAATTGACTAAAAATCAAACTCTTAATATATGTGTTAATATTAGACAATTAAGCATGGTATACATTAGATACCTATAATCTCGCCATATGTAAGCTGGTTTTTCTTTTAGGCACTTTCCAGAAGGGGTTAGAACACAATTATCAGCATGTATTGGATGGCTTAGATCTTCTCGTGAATTAAAAGAATCTAGAAAAATATGTGATAAATATAATTTAAGAAAATTTATTTATATAATATATAATGTAATTTAAAATAAAATATAACTAACAAAATGTTTAATTTTTTACAGCATTAAAAAGAGACATTTGACTCATTAGAGTATATATATACAGGTGAAAAAACCAAAAATTGAGTAAAATACAACTGATGGCCATTCACAAAAACTTAGGAAAAAATTCGTTTTGGCACTAGAAATAAAGATGCGATGAGTCCCAAAAAATAAAGTTGTTCTACCCCACATTTTTTTAAGTAGGTCAAGTGGGGTATCGTTTATTATGTATTTTTAAATTCTGAATTGAATGACACCATCTGCAAGTCGATATGATAATTTCTTACGAAGTTATGGCAGACTTTATGAATACAAAGTTGACAATTGTACTTTATGCAGGTAAAATAGGTTCTTACAGTAACAACTGATGGCCATTCTTAAAAATTTCGGAAGAACTTCGTTTTGGCACTAGAAATGAAGATCCGATGAGTCCCCAAAAATATACTTGTTTTACCATGCTTATTTTTTTTTTTTTTGGTGTGGGGGGTGGGGGAGGGGGGGGGGTTGGGAAGGGAGGAAGAGGAATTTTTAACTTGGGAGGGGAGAGATTCAACTTTTGAAATCAGATCAAATTAAGGTATCATTTAACATGTATTTTTAAATTTTGAATTGAATGATACCATACACAAGTCGATACAACATCAGTTACAAAGTTAGGCAGGTTTCATAAACAAAGTCATGAATGGTTTTATGAATACATGGATTTTGACAACTTTCATGACCTTGAAGAAGACTCAGATGATGCAGATTTTGATGATTGCTATTTTGATGACATTTAATAAATTTTAGATTATTTGATATGGTATAAAGAACATGTTTTGAACGTAAAACAAATTTGACAAAGCTGTGCTCAATAATAAAGTATAATTTTCGACTTTGTATTCATAAAACCTACCATAACTTTGTAATGAATGATTGCATTCACTTGCACTTGCAGATGGTGTCATTTGATTCAGATTTTAAAAATACATAACAAACTATATCCCTCTTGACCTAATTAAAAAAAGTTGAATTGCCCATCTCCGATTTAAAATGCCCACCTTTTGTCCTCCGAAACATGGGAAAACAACTTTATTTTTTGAGGGCGCATTGGATCTTCATTTCTAATGTGAAAACAATGTTTTTCACAAATTTTCGTGAATGGCCATCAGTTGTTAAAAAAAAAAAAAAAAAAAAAAAAAAACATTTTACCTGTACTAATATATATTATCTATAACTATTTATTGTAAATTGCTGTTGAATAATTAACATTTGAAAATATATTTTAATTTTTTTTTTGTAGTTATTTGATACCTACATTTATAAGATTTACTATTTGAAACTGCAATTTTCATCATCATCATTGGCTAATTTTATGCTTCATTATCTATTTCATATATTGATATATTATATTCAATATTGCTAATATGTTCATTCTAATCACAAATTCTTTTCTGGACGGGTGCTCATTTTACTTACCCATCATATGTAGTATCAGGTTAAGTCTTGTAATCTTTTTAAAAATCGAAAAAAAATTTTGATGGATTTACACATTTCAGACACTGGAGATTCCAAAAAACATATTTTTAGAAGAAAAAAAATTGCCATCCATCTCTGTGTGTGTGTGTGTGTCTGTAAAGGCTCTATCTCCTGAACAAACTGAGATAGAGACTTGAAATTTGGTGAGTACTTAGTATGTAATAATGGGAGGAAGCCTATTGAATATCTGTAACCTTGATTATTCGGAACTATTTTTTTTTTCAGACTCTTGAAATATTCATTCTGATAAAAGGTAGGGGAGATGGGGGATGAATGGGACATTTTCACAAAAATATTTTTTATATTTTTTTATTTAAGTTATTATCAATATTATATCACATTTCATACATTAGATATTTGACAACATATGTGAACAATATTTATTCTAGATTATGATTTAGTCAGAAAAATATTATGAAATCAAAAAAACGTTCCTACCTGTCCCAATCATTTTTACAGAAGGGATGAATGGGACACTAATAGGGTTGGATGGGACACAAAGATTTTCCTCCCTGTATTCAATTTTACCAAATTAAAATTTATAATTATAACCTTATATGTAATTACATTTGTAATAGATGATTTTACAGCACAAATCAATATGTATTTTTCAGTAACTTCTTCTATTGCAGTTTTAACTTTTAATGCAGACTTCGGCTATCAATCTGTTCTTTTTTCCCACTTATGAGGCATTTTAGATTTGAAATGAAAGTGCAAAATGTCTTTTAAATATGGCATAGCTAATAATTTTCAATCATAACTTATTAATTAATGTTAATTGAATGTATCTTAGAAACATGCAGAACGGAAATTATTGGGTTGATCGGAAAGTCATGGTGTTGGGTAAATCAATTCATACCAGAAAATTCTGCCCGTTAATTATTAGACATTAGATATCGGAATCAATGTTTAATAATTAAATGATAGAATTTTCCGGTACAAATTGATTTTCCCAACACGACACAACTTTCCGATCGACACAATATGTTAGGGGTGGGGATTTATTAGTGCAACATTGCAAAATTCAATATAATTTCCCCCATCTGATCAATAAACATATACTATTTTTAACAATTTTATCTATTTTGATTAAGTTTTAGCACGAATTTTTTGATAATCCATTAATAATTATTACAATACAATAAATAACATTCAGAAATTTTAAACAATAACAACTCATGCAATACTATTTAATACTATAATTAATGTAAATTATTAATTTATCAATTTATATAATACTATTTAGTTAATAAATAAAATTTTCAACATCTCTATGGATGAATAAGAATGTCCCAATCATCCCCATGATGCATATATTCCCTTCTCAGCCATTTTGCCTCAAAAATTATTTTGTCACAATTGTTACTATTCATTCACTTTAATTATCGATATTGAACCTTAAAATAAATAACTACAACATATCTTAATTTTTTATATTGTATAAGATATTTCACATCTTCAAATGTAAAAAAAAACTTACTTTTAAGCAGAGATTTCAGAAAATGCAACTTTGAAGGAAAATAAAAACAGTAATGTGGTCCTACTTTTAGTACTAAAGCACACTGTGGTAGAGCCTTATATGGGTATAGGAAGCAATTTAAAATAAATGTTTATTGCTTGAAAGATTGAGAATGTCCCATCCATCCCCTAGCTCCCCTATATTCAAATTTTTGAAATTGCTTATTTTAAGGAGTGGATATAAAAGACAATAAAAAAACAAAATTTTGTATAAAGAATGAAGTCGATCGGATAATTTGTTGCCGCCAGGGACCCAGAACTGGAGCTGGAGCCCGGAGCCGGGGCGCTCCGGAGCTGTGTTTTTCCTGGAGCTGGAGCTCTAAATTTTCCCCAGCTCCAGGGCTCCTTTAGTTTTTAATATTCTTTTAAATCTTTTTTTTTTTTTTTCAGCCTTTTAAATTTCTAGGCTTAAAATATTTTAATTACATCATTATTCAGTATTTTAATTATATCATTTTTTAGGTTTTTATTATTATTATTATTATTAGGGAAGGAAAACTTCTCAAAAAATGGCAACACTACTTTACTTCTACTTTCTACTTGAACTAAGTGACAACACTATTTGAAAACAAATATGGCCGCCTGTTGTTTACATGTGTAGTCGTACAATTTTGGCTGTTCGAAAAGTGTAGAAGAAATTTAAGATTTTTGTGTTTAAAATTCTACCAAACTTTCTATTTTAAAAGCAAAAGCTAAAAGATGTCATATTTTCTGAACAAGCATTTCAAGTTTGATGAGAAGAAAAATGCATTTTGTCAGATCTTTAATGAAGATAGAAAGTATTTGTGAGCAAAAAATTAAACGTGTAACTTAAAATCTGCAACTTAAAAGCGCGAAGTCGGAGCCGGAGCTGGAGCCACGGTATTTTCTCTAGGAGCGGAGCTGGAGCTGGAGCATTAAAAATTGTTCGGCTCCGGGTCACTGGTTGCCGCGATATTTGAAATCATATTTTTCACACTCTTCAATTTTTCATGACCCTGTATTTCATTCAAATTTCAATTCAAAGATGTATTTTAATTGGAAATAAGATGCTTAATTCAATGCAGTAAACTGTCAGTTAATATGATTATCATTTTTGGAGTTATAAGGATGTTTGTTTTATGCAATTCGGTACTACTTGATTATCCCGTCGACCGACCAAAAAACTATCGCCAAACTACAAGATTAAATGCCAATAATGGCTTATCGTAAATGTCACATTCACTAGACATTAAACATGTTACACGTGTTTGTTGCGTCATCACGTGATTTTTAATTCGACGTTTTATTTGTATTTTTATTAATCTTTTACTAATTTGTTTTTTCGTTATTTGAAATAAAAATTATGCCAATTTGAACAATTTTGCGAGTAGTTTGGCGATTCATATAATTTGTCAAAATCGGTCGACGGGATAATCAAGTTGTACCCGCAATTCAGTAATAGAGCATTACTATGTATTTAAAATATTTAAATATACATTTAAATTTTATTTTGGAATTGCAATGCATTTTATAAATAATTTACACATGTTTTATTTTCATATTTTAAATCACGCATATCCGTAATGGGTAAGTATTACAGTGGCCCCCAACGACTAGTTTCATTTTATGATTTTTATATCCCCATTTCTGTACCATCAATTCTATGTTATCATATAATGATTATAATATATATATATATATATATATATATATATATATATATATATATATATATACATACAGTCAGACCCATTTAAGATGCTCACAGTTAATACATGAACCTGCTAAATACGCGGATGCTTTTCCAGTCTTTTGAACATCATCCATAAGGCTAATGCAAAAGTATGATGTTTTATATGCGATAGATTCTCTTTCCTTAACACAAAAAAATTACATTTAAGATGTGAACGCTTAGATCAAAATGCGAATTCCTTCCCTCTTCTCCAATGTTGCCAGTTTAGCAGAATTTTTTTATTCAGATAAAAACCATACTTTGCAAATGGTAATACTTGCTTTATTTAATCACAAATTAACTAAGGTGGAAATTACTAATCAGGAAAAGTAATAGATATTAAAATAAAAAAAATCTTGCTAAATTAGCAACACTGCAATTTTTCTTTGATCCCGTGTCCTAATTACATTCTTCGCCTATCTCTTCATGTATATGTTTATTGTAATAGAGAGAGACAGACAAATTTAGGATAAACATTATCACGATTAAAGATGATTATACCTGTCGTGTTTGTGACGTTTTAATTGTACATTATTATTATATCATTACTATGTTTTATATATCATGCCATAAGTAAAAAAAAAAAAAAAAAAAAAAAGAAACTCGTGAAGATTAAATACATATGACTGTGGCTGTATAATACTTTTATGTTTTCAATGTTTTGTCTACTTTTTGCTATGCTAGCAATATTTTTCACTGAAAGATTTAATAAGAATAGTTTTTTCTGTCTTTGTAACTGATGACCAGGTCCCTACCTGCCGGGTTGCCCCATCTGAATGGGTTTGATATCTGGTATCGCGGCAGGTGACCGCCAGCAATAAATCTGACGAGTGCCTAGATTTTCCTCTATCGGCAGTGCCTACTGCTTAGTTGTGAATTTTGTTATGTTGGTTACTTAACATTTTGATCATTTCTGCACATAGCTACTCAAATTGATCTCGTAATTTAGAACCTTGGTCAGGTGACGAGACCTTCACCTGACAAGGCACCTCCAGAGGTATAATTCACAGGTAACTTGGAGGAATGTGCACCTACGACGGATTTTACATGCACCAGGCGTCATTAGTGTACATGGCAATATTTTTTCTTATTACATGAAGGACAAATTGAAATAGTACTCATTACCACAAATAAATATGATTCTAATAACTGGATTGTGCTTCAAAGATTTAATAATTTTTTTTTTGTGTTTAAAAAAATTAAAATTAGTCAAACAGGAAAATTATTTTTGTTGTTTTATTTTTGGTTGTAATATAATAATCGACAATAAAACCATGCTTGAATCAATATTTATTTTCAGTTATTATTCCAGTCAGTCATTTTGAAAGAAACAATGAGTTCAAGTTGAATAAAGTTAAATTTATATCTAAATCTACATAAAAGGCATAATTTTTAACTGTAAACATATAAATGAAAGCTCTAAAGTTCATTTAGATGATTAGATATGTAAATAAGCCCAGTTTCTGCAACATTATACAAATCAAGTTTAATATGCAACTTTTGTCTACGCCCTTGAAACGTGCCTTAACCGGGTTCAACTGTATAGAAAGTCATCTTTTGAAACTCTGAAATGTTTGCTCTGTATGATTACAATTATTTTATATGCTTTGATTTTCACTTTATGTAGTTCAAAATTTTTTAATTTATCGTTTTGCAATATTAGCCATTTTTCGTGCAAGTTCTGGTATTGTTAAATAGTTTATTAATTTAATAGATACTAGAGACCATAAAAATAAGTGAAGAGTCATTTTTGAAGTATTTCCAGATTTCCCTTCCCTTAATACTGATCATAGATATCCACATAGGCTGGTAATATAAAGAGAATTAGATAAACCATAAGAGATTTCAGTTTCTTATCTATTTTCTAGACTTATTTACAAAATTATTTGAAAAACTTTTAAAAGCTTCTTAATTTAATTTTTTTAAGCTATCTATTATAAGAATTTTTCTAAGCCACATCATGGTAATTAAACAATATAAACATACTTTGTGCCTGTAATATTTAAAATAATAATTTTAAATACTTAAAGCATATTTTCCTTTCTAAATTTTAATTTCTTTAACTCTGTTTATTTATTATTTTTTTTGTTTGGCTATTGGTCCAAAGAAAAATGTAAAAACAAAGTTCTGCCGTATATAAAATTGTTACTCTTAATAAAACCACACAAGCCAAGATAACACGTTTCTTTAAATGAAGAATTTTTTATTACAGCAAACAAGGGGAATGCTTGTTTACATTTCCTTTAAATTACAAATTTTCAATAGTTTACCTTTTCTCAGATTTTATGTTTTCCCATTTTGTATTTTTTTTTTTTTACCCGGTCCGATGGAAAATGTAAAATTGAGGTTCTACTGCATTTAATTTATTATTATTATTACAGTTCTTAGCAATGAGATAGAGAAATGTTTTTTTTTTTTTTTTTTTTTTTTTTTTCCAGAAAACTTATAGTAAAAAAGTAAAAAAAAAAAAAAAAAAAAAAAAAAGATATATACTCAAATCTGTTATTATAATCGCTGATTAAACATATTTTAGAGAAACAAAAAGTAAGCAGTTAAAAAAACTTCTGCCAAATAAATAAAAATAAAAATTGCAGTATCAGTTGTAGACAAAAGCTACAGATATATTTATATGTGCATTATATGACTACATAAAATATTATACCAAATTTAACAAATTGGACATTTTTGAGATTTTAAACAGAACTGTTTAAATTTAACTTAAGTACAGTAGAGCGCCAATTATCCAAACAAGTCGGGACAGACCCTAGTTCGGATAAATGGACAGACAATTTAAGGGATGTTTCTGACTATACTAAAACCTTAACACGTTATCTAAGTTTAGAACTGGCAGCGCCAATTAGTGCTGGCTTGTTTAAAAATTGTTTTTTTGTCTTTTTAATTTTTTTTGTTTACATTTTTATCATTAAAAAAACTTTTTTTTTCTCTATTTATCATTTTCTGAATTCCAGAGATTATAATTTAAGCAAAAAAGCTTTTGATTGTTGCTTGCTTCAACAAAACATTCTTTTCAATGTTGCCATATC
Organism: Maratus speciosus; assembly: GCA_963932465.1. NCBI lineage: Eukaryota > Metazoa > Arthropoda > Arachnida > Araneae > Salticidae > Maratus > Maratus speciosus. The sequence goes on along the minus strand of OZ010793.1, from coordinate 249,777,927 downwards.
TCAAATTCTTGTTAAATACGTTAGTTGAATAGAATCAGCGCTCTTCTGCCGTTCAAGCCATTTCATAGCTGTTTCCAAACATTCAAAGGCTTTGTTAAGTGATGGACCCGGGTCATTTTCAGAGCATTCGTTTTCATTTTCTTCAATTTCTTTTTCATATTGAATCTCATCCACAATCTCAACATCATTTAAAATCTGATATCCAGGGTCACGTACGTCACTATTTAACCGCTCATTGATTTCATTTTCTTCATAGCTTAGGATTCTTCTCATCTCCTTTATTGTCTTACATTCCTCATTTTCTGATCCACTATCAGTTTTTTCTTTATCTAAAATTTTATTCAAAGCTGATAGATAATTGGGAATTCGGTTTAAAATATTTTTGGGAGAAATAGGCTGTTCGGATAACTGAAAGTTTGGTAAAAAAAAAAAAAAAAAAAAAATTAAAGAGAAATAGGCTGTTTGGATAATTGGAAGTTCGGTTAATTGGAGCTCGATAATCGGCGCTCTACTGTAATTCTATTTTTTAACTTCGATAATTTTTAAATTTGCAATTATCCGCTTTAAAATCTATCAAAAATAAAATGAAGAAACAAAGTTGAAAAGATATTTAACTAACCAGGTAAGGCAGTGCGGCATACAAGATGTGTATAGGCAAAAAATAGTTCTGAATTTAAATTAAAATATACTTCAACAGCTTGACGAGCTTTTTCACTAATGTTTAAAAATAGCTGTGTTCCGACGGGATCCAAAATACCTCTCTGGTAGAGCTGAAAAAGAAAACTATTTAATTTTTTCTCAAAGGTATACATATTATTGAAATTTCTGATTGTATTCTAAATACAATGCAATAATGTAAATGAAAAACAGATATTGCATACAAATTTACATCACACCTCAGCAGCTTTGTTAAATGCAAAATCAAGTTTTCCTAACTATGATTTTGAAGTATATCAAGAACTTCGAAATATATGCTAATTAGAAATACACCAAACATTCATCCATATTTGGAAATACTACAGAATCTATTCTAAGAAAAAGTAATTAACACTGTCAATGCTGTTGTTTATGAATTTTTTGTTAATATTAAGAAAACTACTGCATACAAAAATATGAAAATCGTTAGTATTATAGAGAAATGTTTGATAAACACATTGCAGCAGACAGTTTTTAAATCGAATAATTATTTTAAGTGATATTTAATGTTAAATTTGGTCAATATTGTTCCATTAAAAAAGTTTTATAGGAGCAAAAACTATACATAGGAATGTAAATAATTTTTTGTAAGGATAATACATTAGAAGTTCCCAGTGTGCAGACTGCATTTATTTTTTTAATTTGACTCATTTTTTGAGGATTTATTTTCATTTCAAATTCAAATTTTCGGCATATCGAGAGATATTTTTTACATATTTTTATTTTAAATTGTTGCCAATTTTAAAAACAGCACAAAGAATAATATTTCCTTCAAATAAAAAAATTATTTACACGTGACTATTATAAACAGAAAAAAACTTTCAAATTAGAATTAAATGATTGTGTATTAAAAACAGGAAAATATTGAAAATCATGTCATAAAAAGTATATTTACACATGAATTTTAAAAGAGAAAGAAAATTGTAAAATTATTCATTAATATGCGTTAAAAGTCATAAATGGAGGAAATTATGTCCTATTTAAAATGGCTAAACAATAATATTGCCAAACAGTTTAAATTTAAAAATATATTTGCGCGGGACATTTATTTCATATTTTGAGATAATCTTTTAAACTTGGGAATAGTTGGGAATTCTAAGACAGTGCAACTAATATTTCCTTTCTAACAACAAAAGTATTTTCACATGAATATTAAAAAGAGAAAGAAAACTTTGGTGAAAATTACGTCAGATTTAAAACGATACATTTAAAAGAACTTTCTTATAGCGTTGTTAAAAAATACTGGGAGACAAAGACTAATTTAATTAATTTTATATTAGCTTATTTTCGAATTTTTCACTGATATGATTTGATCAAAGATGAAAACAGCCTGTTAATAGGGAAATTGCCACTTTTTAAAATTTATAATTCAGTCTTCCGAAATTTTTTTAAACCCGATCAAATTAGTGTGCTTTTAGAGTTTGCGGTGTCTGAACGGGGGATGGAAAGCGTAGCTCGTAAGTGGCAGAGCCCCCTAGAATGAAATACAAACACAAAATATTAAAACTGAATATAAAAATATTTGACCAAATTTAATACTTAAAAAAATATTTTAAACCTTACATAACTTCTATTTTTAACTGTCAATAAATAAATATATTCAGAATAATTAAAAAATAGAATAACATTTACTTAAAAGAAATTGCTTTCACATATTTTTTGATTGAATAAGTGGATTGCAATACTGATTTGACATACAGAAAATGGTTGCCTTGAATGCATTGTTTCTCCTTAGTGTTGGTTCCAAAATTTTAGGAACATCCTGTTTCCAATCTCTGAAAATTATTGCTCACTTCAGACACTGCTCTCTAATGCATTTAAAATCTTACTTACTAAATCAAAAAGAGCAGGAAAGTTATTTTTGCAGAGTTGGCACCATTTGAATTTGAGCCCCGCCTTGACAAATAAATATTATATGACTGTACAATTTTCCTTTAACATTTCTCTTTGATTTAAAGATTCAAGAAGTTCTTGAAGTTTTAGAATATTACAAAATTTATTAATTTATTTTAACTTATAGAAGGGGCCGTGAAGTTTAAAGTTTTATAAATTGAAAAAGTCTTAAGACCAGCTTCTTTTTAAATAATAACTCAAAGCATAGATTTTTTTTCAATATAAAGTATAAATGTTTTAAAATTTTACTTTTTAATACATTTATACCCTGAAACATGGGAGTATTTGGCCGTATAGTTATTATTTCTAGGCATTTTGTTTATTAAACATAGTTAAGTTTTCTACTGAACCATTTAACATTAAACAAAAAAACATGTTAATTTTTGCAAAAAATAGAGTTAATGATTTTCTTTCAATTATCATATATTTATATCTACATTTTGTTTTCTTCAAAATTTCACGATTAAAGCTTTACTTATCAAAGTTATTCTAATTGAATCTTGATTAAAAAATCTGAGAAACATGGGAATATTATCTACAAAAAGAGAGGATTGAGCAGGAAAAACAAAATACTCATAATTATGCAGAATTAAATGCAATCTCGTTTATAAATTCAACATTTTATTTATGCAAATTCTGCATAGCAATATTATTGAAAAATATTCCAATTACAGTCTGATAAATGTAGGATAACTTCTTGTGCTTTGAGAGCAATGAGAAACGGTGTTGGTGCAGTACGGGATTAAAGACAAACATCTATGAAAACAAAATATGTGAAACGTTATGCTTGTTTATGTATACATTAAAAAAAAACTGTTCCTAATTACTTCTGTTTATACATATATAATAATGTTAAATAAAGGTGAATGGTATCTGTTGTAAAATATTGAGCAAATTGGTTGTGTGTCTGAAACAGTGAATAGTCTGCCACAAAATATGTGTGAAAAATTTTCTTCTTCTGTGATTGCCATTTCTCAATTTCATCATTCCCCTTACAAAAGAGAACCACCAAAAATTTAGATTTTCCTCAAAATATTTCAAAATATCATTTAGCTTCACCTGTAGAAATCAATGTGACCAGTAAAATATTAATAAATTCTTAAATTTCTTGAATGTGATTACTGCTTCTGTGAAATTCTAAAAAAGTTTAAATTACATATATGTCTCTATAATAATAGCTTAGTGACTGTCATCAACAGTAACGGGCTGACCGCTTCACTTTAGATATGTCAAGCAATCATTTTTAATAAAAATTATTTTTTCGAGTAAAAAAAAACTGCATAAAATTACATTTTTAAAAAGATCGTTAAAAAAACAAATTAATGTTTGAGAGATGAGTTACATTCAAATAAATATATATTCTGAGATACTTCAGTAGAAATTAGATTAACAGCTTAATATTTCATTCCATACACGTAAACAAACACAAGAGATTCCTTTATCGTGAAAAGTAAAATATATTAAACTGTCATTCGCAAAGCAAGTTTTCCAGCAATGAATGGATTCTTAAGACGTCATAGTAGGTAAATTGGAGGCACTATGTTCGCTTACAGTTTGCATTCATGAAGGTTTTATTTTGCTATTTCTCTTAATTATGTTGTTACTTTATTGCCATATTTATGAGCTCTGAAATCAAATTAATGAAAACAAAAGCATACTTTTTTATTATTTAATCATTAAATAATGAAAAAAATTATAAATAGATGATTTGCAAAATTTAAATACATTTTTTTTTCTAAATACTAAAAAATAACATAACAAGTTTAACTAAGATAATTTATGAACAAATCTCAATTTAAACACTTGAAATTTCACTCATTTTTACAGACATTAACTATGACCTAACTTATTGCAAGATTATAATTCTAATAAATAATTAACACAAAATTAATCTGAAATTAAATGAATATTCCTTATATCATACCTATTGCATACATTTCTATCGTTTCAGTGGCAGACTAAAAAAAGGGAATTCTTCAAAAGCATATCAAATGAAGTGTTTTTTCAATGTTTTCCGAAACACCTGGTTTTTTATGGCCTTGAACCCCTGGGAAGAATATTGTCCATTTGCAGCACTGTATGGTGTCAGAAGGATAATTTGCACCAAAAGGCCAATCAAAGTTCAGCATAATTCTATTAGGTGTAGTCAAAACTGCACATATAGCAGTTTTATATATGCAGTTATGCATATATGCACTATATATGCAGTTTAGGGTGTATTGCAATACAACTCAACTTCATTCCTAATCTTTAATACTTTTATGTTACACTAGCTGACCTGCCTGGTGTTGCCCGGGTCCGTGATAATATTCTTAAATGAACCTGAAATTTGTATCATGGTTCATACAGAGACATGGTTTATGTAGAGACTGTGCAAATTACCAGCACTCGACTCTTCTAGGGGGCCAACATCTTTCCTTTCTTTTTTTTCATTTTATGTCAAAATTTTAAAATGAAATAACTAACAAATAATAAAATTCAAAAGTCAGAATTTGCTAGAATGTCTTTACATGTTGCAATCAGGGTCTGTACTCCTCTGTATGCATCAAATATTTGAAAGTTCATATGATATCAAGAAAGTTTTTACATGGTGCTTCCTTTTTAATGATGTTGTTGCTAATTTCAGACATGCAAACAGGAATCAGGTAGAAATATGAGTAAAGTCACAGGTTAAGGTTTCGAATTTTATTTGTGTCATACTTTAAACTTTTTTATTTAAAATTAATTGATGAATTCAATTAAAATTTAATTATTTTTCAATATTTTAAATTTTTATTTAAAATCTTTAGATGGAAAGCTGTTACAAACGCATCATAAACTGTAATACTGTAAAAGAAATCCTGAGTGTGTGAAAAATCTGTTAAAAAACAAACAAATTTATATTTAGCTGTAAATACTGTAAAACAAATTGTAAGCAAATACTACTATAGTCGAACTCGCTTATAACGAGCCCTGATTTAACGAGAACCCGAATTTAACAAGGAAATCAGAAATACTTGGTTAGTACAATGTTAAGTCAATGGGAGCATAACTCTCTTTTAACGAGCAAACCCCGGTTATAGCGAGCAATATTTTTGTGATTCATAACATTTCTATTGACTTCCGCTTCTCCAGCTGAGCTAACCGTTTCTTGAAAAAATTCCTTTAACATTCCGAAGTCAACTTAAAGTTAGTGATGAGTCATAAATCCTGAGAACAAGTGCTGACAGCATTTTTCATCGTGTAGAGTGCATGTGCAAGGACCTCCCATGACGACTTTGCAGAGACGTACAAAGAAGACGGAGGTTGCTGATTGGATGGAAGTTTGCTCTGTGTAGGAAGGGCAATGTAGGGGACTTGTGTGGAAGTAATTCGTTGATCTTCATTCACAGAGTACGCTCATCAAATTTTATCTAGCAATGTCAAAAAGTAAAATTTTATCAGTTGACGAAAAAGTAAGTATTTTACGGGAATTAGAGAATGTCTTAAAAAATTCCGAAATCTACAAAAAGTATGATTTATTTTCTAGTACTGTTTCAACTTTTTTAAAGAACAAGGAAAAATTAATGGCTGCGTACGATCAAAATAAGAATGACTGTAAACGTTTGAAGAAATGTTCTAAAGATGATTTGGATGAAGCTCTTTTGAAGTGGATGAAGGTGCAACGTAATGTAGATTTACCTGTAAGTGGTCCACATTTAAAAGTTCAAGCAGTAAAATTTGCTGAACAATTTGGCTATTCTGGATTTGTATGTTCGAATGGATGGATTGATCAATTCAAGAATAGACGTGGGATAATCTTTGGAAAATTTTATGGTGAAACAGTCTGCAAATATGGCAGATATCGTGACATAGATGAGTGAAAAGTGGCCAGTCATCAGAGAAGGATACAAAAAAAGATGACATTTACAATGCCGATGAAACGGGTATTTTCTACAAAGTGACCCCACAGCAGACTTTTAAGTTCAAGAGTATAAAGTGCACAGGAGTAGAGCTCTGAAAAAATCGATTGGCAGCTTTAGTGTGCTCTAAAATGTCTGGCACTGGCAAGAAGAAACTGTTGGTTAATGGCAAGTCCAAAAACTCTTTGTGTTTTAAGCATAGAAAAAAAGCTACCTGTTGGTTAGGACCACAGCAGAAATGACTGAAGACATTTTCACAAAATTTATTTCAAAATGGGAGTGCGAAAGAAAAGCGTAAAACTATCCTTTTAATTGATAATTATTCCGCGTATCCCGAAATCACTCGACTTACAAACATCAGGATTGAATTTTTACCACCAAATTCAAACTTTCGTAAGCACTTGATTTTGATGCTTCTCGATAGAAGAGAAAAAAATAGTAACAACCTCAAATGTTAATATTAACATACTGAAAACAATACGTTTAATGAACGATGCACGGGAAAACGTTACATCAACATGCATTACCAATTGCTTCTGTACGGCTGGATTGGACATTTCTCAAGAAAGACAAATCTCTGAAGAAGTAGACAACTTGAAAAATTAGGAAATGAGTAGGGAAGAATTTGAAAATTATGTATTAGTTGATGTCAATGTTATCACTTCCGAGATACCTACTCCCGAGGATATTGTAGCTGAAATTCAAGCTAAAGAAGATGAAAAAAATGATGAAAGCAACGATGATAACGACGACTGTGAAGAATTTCAAGCTGAACTGCCACCAACATACTCAACGGCTTTTGAGTACGCAGATAAACTTCAAACATTTTTCGAAGCCAGGGATGCAATTGAAGATGTTTTTCGGGCCATGAGTCTTCTCAGAAGAACAATAACACAAGAAAGAGACAATAAGACAGCTCAAAGCAAATAAACCAACTTCTTTTGTACTGTTCAGAAAAAAAAAAAAAAAAAAAAAAAATAAAGTATGTATAATAAAGTAAGTATTGTGAACTTTTGTAATTTTTTACGAACCCGTTTTTTTAGAGAACCCGGTTATAACGAGCAAATATCACGGTCCCTTTTCGCTCGCTATAAGTGAGTTCACCTGTATATATATTTTTAGAAAAGGTACTATTCAGCATAACCGAATCCTGCAAAAAGTGACCCCCCCCCCTCCCAAAAAAAATCGCATTATACTTTGTAAAATATAAATAACCTGTATAAAACAGAATCTTCCACTGGTCGTTTGCATTTCCGTATTTTTGCCGCCATCTAACGAGGGTTTTAATAAGTGAAAGAACTGCAATTGAAGATTTATTTTTTTTAATTTATTCTTTTATTAGAATAGATAAAACAAACCCTTAAAATTGCAAAAAAAAAATCAAAATTTCTTTTAATTAAATTTATTGGACAATGAAATTTATAAAATGTAGTAATTTTTTTTATAATTTCATTCATTTATGAGCAATTTTCTTTTAATAATTCAATTGTTTTAAAATTAAGAATAATGACTATATATATTTATTTATTGCAATAAAGTCATTAAACATAAAATACGAAACTTTCTTTTAATAGTAAAATTAAAAGATATTGAAATATATATTAATAATATACATTTAATATTATTAAAAGAAATATATTAAAAGATTATAATATTATTAAAAAAAAACCTTACAATTGCACAAAAATAAGAAATTTCTTTTAATTAAGTATGTTGAACAATGAGATTTATAAAATGTAGTAATTTTTTTTATATAATTCGATTCATTTATGGGTATTTTTTTTAAATAATTCAAATGATTTAAAGTTAATTTTTTATGTTTTTATTTATTTATTTATTGCCATATTAAAGCATGACATATGTGTTAAATGTGAAACTTTCTTTTATTAGTATAGGTAAAAGAAACCTTAAGACTGCGAAAAAATATGAAATTTCTTTTAATTAAATCAATTGGAGAATGTAATTTAGAAAATTTCAACACTCTTCCTATCGAGCTCCGAACCCGAGATCCTTCATGCAGAAGATATGCACTTTACCATTGCTACTGTAAAGAAATGATTCAAATTAAGGTTCTGTTTTCTACCGATGCGTAAATATATATATTTTTTTGCAATGATTTCATAAGCATAACAAAGTAAATAATTATTATCATCCGAATTCTCTGAAATTTTGATCGATTGTAAATATAACTACAGTAATAACCCGACTTACGTCACCCCATATTTACGCTATCTAGACTGGAAAAAAAAAAAATCCTTGATTAACACACACTTAGAACTTTTTTGAAGATTTTTGAAAAAAAATTAAACATCTCAGATACAGTCACAGTCATAGGGGATTCATGGGGGGATGTTCAGCAAAAAACAATGAGAGATGCTTGAAAAGTCTGTCCCCTTTTTCCTTCGCAGAGACTAAGAAAACATCTGAAAATTGTGATTATGTATCGCTCTTAATTGATGAAATCATCGAAAACGGAAGAGAACTCAACTTAGACATTGGATGTTAAAGATGTTGTTGAGCTCATAAATTCCCCTGATCCAGAATTAACCATAAAAAAATTTATCGAATTAAAGAAACAAAGTACTGTCGAAAAAATAGATAAATATTCTGAGCCTAGGGGGAAGATTGTGACAGTTGCAAAATTAATAGAAGGACTTATCTTATTGAAGCTAGAATGACGGTTCTTGAAAATATTGATTCAGACGAGCAGAGTGTAGCAACGACTAGAAAAGGGTTAGAAAACTCACTCTGCTGTTACAAAGAGCTTCAAAGAGAAAAAAGAAAGCAATTGTCATTTCAAACTTCATTGCAAGATTTTTTCACATGCTCAAAGACTCGAACAGGGCAGGTAAAAGAACAATAAATTGCAAGTTAACAACTTACTGATTTATTTCAAATTCTTTTATTGCAAACGCATTTTTTTACTAATGTTAAATGGATAATGTAAAATGTAAGATAATCCCTAAATACAATAGAATATGTTCATAAGATTTTGGGGAAATTTTATTACTTATCCTTTTTCGCTCATCAAAATGTACCTCAACTTACGTCAAAAGTCTTGAAATGTATTGTTGACGAAGTCGGGTATTATTGTATACCTAAGCCTTTTTTTAAATTTCATGAAAAAAAAAATGTGCATATTTAATAGTGAAAACTTTTACCAAAGCTGAGAAAAACCGTGCTGAAAACTCTCGGTTTTTACTGTTTTTGTCAAAGTTTTCACACATTTTATTTAGTAAAAAATATTTCTACCCATCTAAATGTTTCGAAATTTGTATAGGTGATATATGTTATACTATACCAAGGTATAGATATAACAGGTTATGCATCCTAAAAGAATTTCAAGTAGATGCATAATTAAAATAAGCAGAGACTGTCAAAGACAGAACGCAGTTGAAAGAGCTTAAGGCCAAAAGTAGTGTAGCAGTTAAAAGTAAAATGAATCTGGAATGATGTTAATCTGAAAATAATATCAAGTCTATTAACTAAATATATTGGTTGAAAATAAAACTGACAAGTTTTAAAAACAAGAACAAACTTTATTAAAATTAAATAAAAGAAAAACTTAACAAAAGAAAACCAAACATTCATCTTTAACATTATCTCAGTTCAGGTGTAATATAACATACTGGAGAAAGCTCACAGTGGAATATATTATTCAAACCTTACTCAAACCAATTTCCATTACATAGCCATATGCCTTTTAATATAAACCAACCGAACTGGAACATATGGTAAAAGATAAAAGTAATTTAATTAATATATCTTGCAGAATTTACTTTAAGTGAACTATTAAACTTAACTTCAAATTATCAGCAATATATATGTAAGTTAATTGAACATATCTAAAAACAGTTTTAAATAAAGATAATTTATATTGAAAAAGAAATTCCAGCATACCAAATGGAAATAGAAAAGATTTAAATCATGAATAGAATAAGTTTGCTGCTTGAAATAGAAATAAGCAAAACATTACCCCGGTACTCAGTGGAAAGATTGTCTCGGCTTTCAATAAGAAAAACACGGCCACCGTGATATCTTAAACTGTGGAAATACAATATCACATAACTATATCTATTGTAGTAATCGATAAATCACAAGCCATGATTTAGAAAAGAAGCACTTCAAGCTTATAACGAAGTCGCCAAACATCAACTAAGTTCCAAAACAACTGTTTCACTTAATGAACTATAAAAGAGACTTTCAATTTCGTAAAATAAATATCCTGCTTATGAAGATGACATTTACTGTAATTATACTTAAACTAAAAACAGGGATACCGGTAAGCTAATTACGAAGATACATTACGATAAAGTTTAACTTAAACAAAATGTTGAACAGTATTTCGCTGAAGCGAAAAACTAAACTCAAAACATTACTGAAACATAAAACCACCGAAGCTACACTAGACTCGCCATAGACAATATTTATATGTTTCTGTTAAGACAGAAACAAGCACACCACACATCGCGTCCACATGCCCTCTTATCTTCCCAAACTCTCTGATGATGTAATCGATGGCAATTTGTTAAAGGAGGAGAAACATATGCATGGATGGCTACTGCCATCGCGACTGAAGTAACTATGTCCAAAACGATCGTGGGAATGACGAGTGTAGTTTGCAAGAAGATGTAAATAAAGAAGTTACCGGTGAAATAAAAATAGAATAAAGTTTCCAGAACTAAGTTAAGCCCAATTAAAGGTAAGTCCATTATATATATAAAAGTAAACAAATGTAATAAAAGATATTTAAATGTATTTTGAATAGAAATGAAAAGTAATTTAAATACAGAAACAGTAAGAAAAATGTAGATAGAAGTGATATGAAAATAAAGGTAATAGAAGCAATAAGAAATAGCTTAAAATTCCTAACAATATAAATCTGGTCTATTGAGATGCTATAAAAAGCTTGTGTTACAATGTGGATGTTTAGTTACTTTTGGCGTAGAAAAAATATCCTTTCTGTGAGTCGCAAAGTGACCTGCGTTCGCCAGTGTGCAAACAAACAAATATTAGCAACAATATGGTTGAATGTAAATGTGGACTAGTTGCTTTTCACAAAATACTTCCTTGTACCAAAGTGTATTAGCTACAATATGCCAATTGACAAATTACTTAATAGGTTTAAAAATCTCCTCATTAGCTAACATATTATAACTGATAAGCAAACAGGCATGAAGCATAAATGCCTAAGTAAATTAAGTGGTATTTGTCAAAAAAGACGAAATACATAACAAAAAATGTAAGAAATGCTACTACGATCGCAAAGAGTCTGTATCAAAATCTTCTGATTTGGAGAAGGATTGAGCAAGTAAATTATATTAAGAACTAGGGGCTCTGCCCCTGCAAGCTATGCTCGCCAACCCCCGTTCAGACACCGCAGAATCTAAAAGCACGTTAATTTGATCAATTTTAAAAAGATTAGAGAAGATTGAATTATAATGAAAAAACCTGTAGCGATCTCCCTGTAAACGGGTTTCCATTCAATTCCCTTTGATTGTGAAAATTTAAGGCCGAATCAGTTGCTGTTAAGACATCCAATGGTTGTTTTCATGTTTGATTAAAGAAGACCAGTAAAACATTTGAAAAGAAGCTAAAATAAAATGAATTAAGTAAACAGAGTCTTTGCCTCCCGGTGTTTTTTAACAGCGTTATAAAATGTTTGACATAATACAATTTACTACAATTTACCGCTTTAACTCCTTCAGGGGCGGTGATTCATTTTTGGACCACTTAATTTTAATTCTGAAATGCCACATTGGCACCAGAATATTGAAATGAAAATTTTCCTTTTATTAAGTAAGTGAACAAAAGCATTTTCGTATTTCGAAATTTGTTTGTAAATTCTGGTGTCATTCACTGATTTCAACATTTTACGAATAGAAGTACCTTGCCCCTGAAAGGCTTAAACGCATATTAATGTATTTATTATTTTAAAGTTTCCTTTCTCTTTTAATATTCACGTGTAAATACAATTTTCAAGACATAATTTTCCTGCTTTTAACATTTACTCATTTAATAGTAATTTTAAAGTTTTTTTTTCCTGTTTTTAATAGTCACGTGTAAATAAATTTTTAATCGTTAGGAAAAATTATTCTTTCCGCTGTTTTTAGAATTGAAAACAATCTCTATAATATTAGCCTAAGTCATGTGAGTATTAGCAACAGTTCCAGGTGGATCCCTTCGCTTTTTATATTCCAGGCGGCCATTTTGGTACTTGAATGTTAGCCAGCCATAGGCAATAAGTCGCCAAATATTATTCTATTGCCATCATTTCATTATATTATAATAGTCCAAGTGATGTAGCTGCCATAAACAATTACAACCCTTCGCTTTTCATAAGAAAGGTTTCTATTTTGATTAAAGAATGAAAATTATTTTTTCGAATAAAACTACATAAAAGATGCCATGATCACAAAGAATTCTTGGTACTTTTGTGTTAGCTGGGTGCAAATCTCGCCAATAGCTTTTTTTAACTCGTCAGTTAGCATTTTTTTATTTTTCGAGTGGTAAATTAAAACGGTACTACTTGGTTATCCCGTCGACCAAAAATCTATCATGAGACTATAAGATTAAATGCCAATAATGGTTAATCGTAAATGTCAGATTCACTTGACTGTAAAAAAGTTACAAGTGTTTGCGCCATTAAGTGATTTTTATTTTTATTAATGCTTACTAATTTATTTGGGCACAGAAGTCATTTGGCGTGAATTTTTTCTGACGCCATTTTGGCGCAAACATCAATGGCATAAACAACAACATCCGGATTACCATACCAAGCAAAATAACAATACTTTGGTGCCAGTTAAGTACCCATTGCGTATACAACATTGGCGTCAGAAAAAAATCGCGCCAATATGGGGAGTATATGACATCTGTGCCTTTATTTGTTCTTTCGTTATTTAAAATAAAAATTATGTCAATTTGTATAATATGGTGAGTGATTTGGGGATTTATATAAATTGGCGAAACAAGATAACTAGGTAGTACCATTAAAACATTGCTTTGAATTTGAAATTAAATGTCAGGATTTGCTGCAATATTTAATCGGGTTTGGCGTGATTTTTTTTTTTATGACAATTTGGCGAAAACATCGTTTTCGAATACCAGTCACATATGTATTTTTAAGTTATTTTCTATTATTTTTAAAATGAAATAACAATAAATAATAAAAAAAATTAATTAATAACTATAGAAGGAAACAATTTATAACATTTTTTTTAAATAAAAAGAAAATAAAGGTAAATAAACATTTATTAATAAATAAGCAACAATAGCCGGGCTACCATGTCAGGCAAAATAACGCCCTTTTGGTGCTATTTAGGCACCCCGGTGCGTATATGACATCTGCAATTAATATTTTCCTTTTCGTTTTGTTTAAAAAAAAGAAAGAAGTAAAAGCCATTGATTTAAAATTTTTCAGTTTTAAATGAAAGTTTTGTATTAAATAAAATGATAATGAAACACACAAAAAAAGCATTGTTCTTAGCATACATTTAAGGGGGGGGGGGGGAACTGGTTGCCAAATTAGTTTAAAATAATAACCTTTTCTAAAATATGAAAAAAAAAATCTGTTGTGATTAAAATTTAAGTTGCCATCATTAGAAAAAAGTATTTAAAATTAGAAAAAAATTAATATTTCGAAAACTAATTCAAATTTAAAAATTCTAATATCAGTTTTGAGATTTGCAGATCAATACGGATTTTTGGTGTTAATTTCATCGCAAAGTATTCCATATTTTAGGAAAAATTGCTGCAAAACATAATCAGTTGTTTAATCAGTCATTTCATAGAACCGTTTCATAAATTCATTACATTTCAGTCGTTTCATATATCTGTTTCATAAATTCGTTTCATTAGGATTATATATATATGTAGGGTAGATAAAAGTAACATGATGCAATGCTTAGCATACATTTAAGGGAGACCATACTGGTTGCCAAAGGCGGCTAGAATACAAATATTTTTGGAAAAGTAATTTTGATTATCTATTTCTCATTCATTCATTTAAAAAATAAATAATCAGAAAAATTAGAAAGCATGCTAGAGAATTAAAAAACAGACAAAATTGCATTATACAGGGCTCCCAACACATTTTAGTCTCTTAAAAGGGGGACTTTGGGGGATCATGTCTAAAAATACTGCACCGAGTTTTCCTAAATATGCAAGCAAATTTTTCAACATTACCCCCAAAAGTATGTTAATTGGTTATCTTTATAAAAATGGGTCACTAAAAAGTACACTCAGCTAAATATTCTACTGCAAGAAGATAGAAAGTATTCCAACATTCAGTACTCACATTGATAATTCTCCTTAAAAGAGCTTTTAATTTAAATTGATGCTTTATTAAGGGAAGACAAGACTGGGTGCAATCCTACGGGAAATATGCAAGCTTTAAGACCTTTTTTTTTCTCGGAAACTACCTGACTGATTTTGATGAAATTTGGAATCCATATTCACTGGATTGTGCTTGGCAGATAGTTTTATTCTGCAACAATTTTTTTAATTTTAGAACAATGGCAATTTTTCAGAAATTTTATTAAATTTTTTAAAAATTGTCTGCCACATATGTATGCTGTTATCTTATATTTATACCCTACCGCAAAAAAATATGTACACATCAAAATCGCTTTCGCTTAGTACTTTATGAGATAATGAGAGTTTTACCTGAAAAATACGATTTTTCAGGAGATCCAAAAAACATAAATATTCACAATTCTCGCTCTTTGCGAATGACAAATTGAGTTTTCTGATTACGTATCGACAGAACAGACTTTGGGAGTGTTGATAGTCGGTCAAATGTTTGTACACCTTTATAAAACCTTCTTATTGTTCAATTAAAAGATGCCAACTTTTTGTGTCTTGTTTTGTGTTGAACTGCGACTTGTATTTTTTGAACTTGCAGTTTGTGTTACAAAATGACAAAGCCGAAAAGTGTTTTTGTGGGAAGACAAGAATGGTGCAATCATAGGGAGGAAATGCGAGCTATAAGACCTGTTTCCTAAGAAACTACCAGCCTGATTTTGATGAAATTATGAATACCTATTCACTGGATAATGCTCAAGACTATTTTAGAGCAATCGCAATTTTTCAGAATCTTTCTATTTTCAGAAATGTCTTATTCTAAAACTAATTAAAATATTTTAAAACTGTCAACTACACATGATCTTATATTTGTACTCTACCAACAAAATTTTTTTTATCGAAACCACTCAAGTACTTTAGGAGTTAATAGGGTTTTTAGCTGAAAAGTACAATTTTTCGAAAAGCTACAAAACTTAGACACGTCTAATTTGTGTGAAGTTCTTGCAATGTTTTATCAAGCACATGAATTAAAGAATATATAAACACTTGGATGAAGTTTAGTTACATATAATAAATGAATATAAAATGCTAGAGTAAAATTAATGTGAGTGGGCATGGCATCCCAGTTGCATCTCCCTTAGTGTGAATAAATAGGTGTAGTGTCCCAGTCTTGTCTTCCCTTGAATTTTTACAATTATTTCTAATAGTGTAAAAAAAAAAAAAAAAAAAAAAAAAAAAAAAAAAAAAAAAAAAAAACTGGGCATACGAATGGATTCAGGAAGGTTCAAAGAATTTTTTTAAGCTAATAAAAAAAAATATCATTTTTTTCAAAGAATTTCACTGATGTCTTTCCTTAATATTTAAACAGCAAAAAATTGATTTGCAATAAAATATAAAGAATAAAAATTAATGCATCTAAGAAAATATCAAATCAATTGTTAACAGAGTAGCACACTAGCAATTATAAAGTATAGAGCATTCCTTCGAATTTAATACAGAGTAACAGTGATTAATGAATAAATAAAAAGAAAACTACCCAGTTAAACTGATGGCATTGAGCTCACAGGCTAGTCACACTAATTGTAAAGTATATTCTTATTTCAAAGAATAATGCCCTTCGAAAAATAAATTAAGGGGGGGGGGGGATTAGTTCCCCCACTGTTTGACATTTTTATACTTAACCAATGAGCCTCCAAATCTTATCAGGGAAGTGCCTTATCAGAATAAACCTGTATACCAAATTTGAATAAAATCTGATAGAAAAATCCATTTATCTAAATGAAGGGGGTATTGGCCTCTCGCGCCTCCCTTTAGACTTAAACAATGAACCGTCAAATCTAATCAGGGAAGTTCGAAATCACAATTAACCGGTATACCAAAATTTGAAGAAAACCAGATAATTTTGCACGAAGAACCCATTTATCGAAGTTAAGGGGTGGTCATCAGAATGAACCTAAAAATAAAAAAAAATTGGAGAAAATCGGATATTTTTATCAAGAATTATCGCGTTTCGTGAATACATACATACAGAACCGGCGGGCACATTAGCTCTCAGGCTTTGATAGCCTGTGAGCTAAAAAAGCACAGCATAACAGCACCTCCTGTTGAATATTAAAATTAGATTAACTATTGATTAGATATTGTTAATTATTATTAATCTCAAACGTAAAATTTAGTTCCTTTGTACTAACCAATAAAAGCTGAAATAAGCTATAATGTTCATCGGTAAAAGCACAGTATGGCAACATTAGGGTTAGCTGGGTGAATTAGTCCTCCAGATTCGCCCGGGATGGGTCAGTAGGTAGAGCATTGGCGGCTCCAGCCACGACATCCCTGGTTCAAATCCTGGCCTGGACTTTTTTCACCTATTTGGAAATTTACAACTGATATGATTTATTTACCAATAGAAAAATTGTATTAAAAATTAATCTAATAAAGATAGAGGTTTGTCTATGTGTCTTGTGCTGACGAGATCGCTGTGCATAGAGCTATAAGATTTGGCAAGAAGGTAACTCTATGTCTAAAGTTATGCACATAGAGGTCAATTTTCAGACTTTTTTTAAATAGTTTTTTTAAATGTAAT
Source organism: Maratus speciosus (assembly GCA_963932465.1). NCBI lineage: Eukaryota > Metazoa > Arthropoda > Arachnida > Araneae > Salticidae > Maratus > Maratus speciosus. Next base: position 249,760,569 of record OZ010793.1, on the reverse strand, counting down.
TTTTAGCCTTTTTTCGTGCTTTATGGATATTTTTCCAAATTTGTAAAAGGAATCTGGTTTAAATCGTTTAGCAGAATGTAGTAAATTTTGTCCTCTTTACAATAAAATTTATTTGAAATTTATACAATAAAATTTTTCCAATTATTTCAATTTTTTTTTTGGAATTTTGCAGTGATTTTTTGACATTTATAAAAGAAATACGGTTTCAAACTTTTAACCCTAATGTAGTAAATTTTGTCTTTCCACGATTGTATCCTTTGGTTTAAATTGTTAGCAATAAAATCACATCCCGCAAGGATTTTTTCCCCCCATTTGTGAAAAAATTCCGGATACAATGTTTTAGCCTTACTATAGTACATTTTGACTTCTCTGATTTTCTGAATTTTTAGCGATTTTTATGCAGTGACTTTTTCACACTAGTAAATGGGATACAGTTTCAATTTTTTAGCCCAAATCAATAAATGTTGTCCTCTTTTCAATAAAGCTTATTACAGCAATTTTTGAAATTTTTATGCGATTTTTTGACATTCGTAAAAGGATTCCAGCTTCAATCTTTTCAGAGAACTTATTAAATTTTGTCCACTTTTCAATAAAATTGAATTCCTATAGCATTTTTTGCAATTTTTTCTTTCTTTTTTTTACATTTTATAGCGGTTTTTTGTAATTAGGTTTCAAACTTCTAGATTAATTTAATAAAATTTTGTCCTCTAACTTGAATTTTTAGTGATTTTTAATGAGATTTTCAATGCGTATTTTAACATCTTTTCACATTGTAACTGGGATTCTTTCATGAATGTCAAAAAATTGCCGCACAATGTTTTAGCTTGCTACAGTAAAACACAATTTTTGAACTTTTGTGATTTTTAGAGTTTTGTGGCGATTTTTCTACATTAGTAAATTTTTTCCAGCCACAAAAAGGGGACTAAGGGAACCAAAATGCATAAAAGGGACTAAAGGGTAGTGATGGGCGATAACAAGATGTTTTTCTCGATTTTCTCGATTGTATAAATTTTTTCTCGATGACTACAGTTTGCAAATTTCTTTTATAAATCATATGTTATGTATTATATACGTCATACATTTATCAAGAATAGTCTGCGGGTGAACTGGAATGAGTCGATGTTAATAAAGACTAGGTGACTTCGACCGCTAGCGGGCCCCTCCTTTAATTAGGGCCCCTAATTTATACGTAATCTTGTAATATGAAATCACGAACAGGTTACCCGCTATATACGGCACTGATATATGATAGCAGACGGGTGTGGTGTGTATATTGTAAAAAATATAATATCGAAACGAATGAACATCGGACCAGATCTCTTGGGGGAGGGGTCAAAGCGAGCGGAGGGGCACAGCAGCTGCATAATATGATTAAGTCGTCACAGGTCTTTAGGCCTTTCCAACCATATGTCACATGAGAAGTCTGGATCTGAATTTATAAAAATGCCCTCCCCGTGGGGGGAAAGGGGGGGAGGGGTGCGGGAGGTGGATAACATGAGTAAGTGGTCATAAGCCTTTCCAACAATATGTCACATGAGGGGTCTCGGCTAAATTTAGAAAAACACCCCCGTGGGGGAAAAGTAGGGGGGGGGCGGTCACCGGAGGTGCATTACATCAATAAGTAGTCACAGACCTTTCCAACGATATCTCACATGAGGGGTCTTGGCTAAATTTGAAAAAGTGTCCCCCGGGAGGGGCAAATTGGGGGAGACTGTCACCGGAGGTGCATAACATCAATAAATAGTCACAGACCTTTCCAACGATATCTCACATGAGGGGTCTTGGCTAAATTTGGAAAAGTGCCCCCGGGGGGGCAAAGTGGTGGTGGGGACACCGTAGGTACATAACATCAATAAGTAGTCACAGACCTTTCCAACGATATCTCATACGAGGGGGTCTTGACTAAATTTGAAAAAGTGTCCCCCAGGGGGGGACTGTCACCGGAAGTGCATAACATCAATAAGTAGTCACAGACCTTTTTAACGATATCTCATAAGAGGGGTACTGACTAAATTTGGAAAAGTGCCCTCCGGGGGGGCAAAGTGGGGGGGGCGACCACCGGAAGTGCATAGCACTAATAAGTAGTCACAAACCTTTCTAACGATATGTCACATGAGGGGTCTTGGCTAAATTTGGAAAAGTGTCCTGAAATTTCATATATTATAAATAATATTTAGCGGAGGGCTCCATAAAAAAATCCGATCTAAAATGATAAAAGCGGAAAAAACTACCCTCGCAGTGGGGCCAAATTGGGGAGGGGAGGAAGAAAGTCTCATAATATGAAAGAGTCATCTGAGAGCTTACCGATGACATATCACATGACTGGTCCAAAAAAAGTTTGAAAATTGCTCCCCCTCTCTCCCCCCGTGGGCCCACTCTTTCACCCCGGAATTCACTTAGCCGCCACTTTAAAATTTTTATGTTCAATAAATAATATTTACCGGAAGACTGCATAAAAAACCCATATTTAAAGTAATATTTAAATTTATTATAGAAATCGGCTACGGTTTTAAAAATTTGTTCGCCCCTTCCCAACCCCCTTTGGGCGAAGAAAGGTTCATAGTATGAAAGAGTGGTCAAAGGGCTTTTCGATTATATGCCACTGGAAGGGTTCGGTAAAATTTTTAAAATTGCACCCCATGAGTCCACTCTCACGTCCTCCTCCCTCGAAATCACCCGACCCACCTTCCTCTTTGAAAATTTTATATTTAATAAATAATTTTTATCGGAGGGTTCCAGGTATGTGACATCTTGGTAGGGCTAAAATAAGAGAAACTTTGAAAATTAGGGCTTCATTTCACAGCTCATTGTCATGCCTTTTTCTCTATCTCGTTCCTTTTTACTCTCGATAAATTTTCTTACTTTTCTTCTCTGCCGAGGACGAGAGAAATCCTCGAAAAGCTTCTCATAGCGAAATGTTGAAAAGCGCGAAAGAAATCCTCGAAAGGCTTTTCATTGGGACATTTCGAAAAGGACGAGAGTAACAAGCGAGAGGCTTCCCATCGGGAAAGGTTGAAAAGGGCGAGAGGAAACTCTCGAGAGACTTCCCATCGCGAAAGGTTTAAAACCGCGAGAGAACCAACCATCGAGCAGATTCCCATCTGGAAGCGTCGAAATGCTGGAAAAATCATCGAGATGAGATTTGCCGAAATGCGAGATGGCAATGAAGCTTTCAGAGTCAAACTTACTGCATTTCTGGTTTAAAAGTCACAATTTCTCAAAGGAGTCCATCTGCTTATCCAATCACTTTTTAGCTCACAGGCTATCTAAGCCTGAGAGCTAATGTACCCGTCATTTCTGTGTGTATGCATGCACTGTACGTACGTATGTATGTACGTAACGCGATAACTCTTGATTAAAATGTACGATTTGCTTCAATTTTTTTTATGTTCATTCTGATAAGGCGTTCCGCTGTTTAGTTTTGACGGTTCATTGGTTAAGGATAAAGGGAGAGAAGGGGGGCTGGTCCCCCCTCCTTAATTTAGATAAATAGGTTTTTCATGCAGAATTCTTCGATTTGCTCCAAATTTCGTATACCGGTTTATTATGTTAAGGAGCTTCCCTGATTAGACTCGGAGGTTCATTAGTTAAGTATGAAGGGGGGAAAGGGGGTAGACCCCCTCCTTAATTTAGATAAATGGGTTTTTCATGCAGAATTATTCAATTTGCTCCACATTTGGTATACCGGTTCATTATGTTAAGAAGTTGCCTTGATTAGATTTGGAGGTTTACGGGTTAAGTATAAAGGGGGAGAAGGGGGCTAGACCCCCCCCCCTTAATTTAGATAAATGTGCTTTTCATGCAGAATTATTTGATTTGCTCCAAATTTGGTATACCGGTTTATTATGTTAAGGAGCTTCCCTGATTAAACTTGGAGGTTCATTAGTTAAGTATAAAGGGGGGAAAGGGGGTAGACCCCCTCCTTAATTTAGATAAATGGGTTTTTCATGCAGAATTATTCGATTTGCTCCAAATTTGGGATACCGGTTTATTATGTTAAGAAGCTGCCTTGATTAGATTTGGAGGTTTATGGGTTAAGTATAAAAGGGAGGGGCTAGTCTCCCCTTAATTTAGATAAAAGGGTTTTTCATGCAGAATTATTGGATTTGCTTCAAATTTAATATACCGATTTATTCCGATATGGCGCTTCCTTCATTAGATTTGGAGGTTCATTGGTTAAGTATACAAGGGCGAAAAGGGGGCAAGTCCCCTCCCCTTAATTTAGATAAATGGATTTTCATGGAGAATTATTCAATTTACTTTAATTTTTTTTCTATGTTTGTTCTGATAAGGAGCTTTCCTGATTAGATTTGGAGGTTCATTAGTTAAGTATAAAAGGGTTAAAGGGGTTAGACCACCCTTAATTTAGCGATATGTTTCTTTTTTTCATGCAGAATTATCTGATTTGCTTCAAATTTGATATACTGATTTATTATAGTTAAGGAGTTTCCCTGATTAGATTTGGAGGTTCATTGGTTAAGTATAAAAGGGGAAAACGTGGGATATTTCCCTTCATTTATTTTTTGAGGGACATTATTCTTTGAAATAAGAGTATAATATACAGTTAGTGTTAATAACCTGTGAGCTCAATGCCATCAGTTTAACTGGCACTTATCATTTTATTGCTATTAACCGATGTGGGTTATGAAGCATAGTGGTTTATGTATTCAGTTCTATATAGTCCTAGTTTCAAACTTTACTGTTAAATTTAGTGTCATTTTGCCCCGAATTTTCAATGTTTCTCTTATTTTAGCTCTGCCAAGCTGCCCCATACCTGGAGACTCAGATAAATACTATTTATTAAATATAAAAAGTTCAAAGAGGAAGGTGAGTGAATTCTGGGGTGCGCGAGAGTGCACAAAGGGAGGCGGGGGGGGGGGGGGGGTACTTTTCAAACTTTTACCAAACCTCTCCTTGACATATCATCGGAAAGTCCTTTCACCACTCTTTCATATTATGAACCTTTCTCCTCCCAGAGTTGAATTCCGGAAGGGGTTCGGAGTGGGGGGTGGGGGAGCGGTGCGGGGGTGACTTTTTTTTTTAATTGTAGAGATTTCTACAATAAATATCATTAATTGAGGTTTTTTAATGGAGCTCTCTGATAAATATTATTTATTAAATATAAAATTTTAAAAGTGGGGCTGCGTGATTTCCGGGTATATTCTAGGATAAAAGAGGGAACCCACGTGGGAGGGATAGATTTCAAACTTTTTTTGGACCAGTCATTTGATCTATCATCGGAAAGTTTTCGGTTATCATCGCAAAGTTACTCTTTCATATTATGAACCTTTCTTCTTCCTTCCTTAGTTTGGTGCCCCGAGAGAGGCACTTTTCGAACTTTTTTGAAATCGTAGCGTTTTTAAACATTTTAGATCGGATTTTTTTTACGGAGCCCTCCGATAAATAATTTTTAATATATGAAAATTTCAAAGAGAAGAATGGGCAGGGTATATTTCGGGGGGGGGGGGGGGGGGATAATTGGAATCCTGGGAGTCGGGACTCTTTTCTATCTTTTGCTGACACCCCTCATGTGATATATCATTGGAAAGCTCTGTGACTACTATTTCATTTTATATATGGCCCGCGCCTCTCCCCTTACTTTGCCCCCGAGCGGGGGCACTTTACTAAATTTAGCCAACACCCCTCATGTGCCATATCGTTGGAAAGTCCTGTGACCAACACCCCTCATGTGCCATATCGTTGGAAAGTCCTGTGACCACTTATTCATATTATGCACTTTCCTTGCCCCTCCCTCCTACTTTGCTCCCCGCGGGAGTTCGTTTAATGTATTCCAGTCGAAGACTTTATAAAAATGGGGAAATTAAAGATCCAATCTCAAATGACGTAGAAAAATCAATAAAAAATTTTGATCCCTTTTATCATCCTTTAGTTCACATTTCTGCCACTAGGGGGTGCTTTTGATTCTTATTTCTTTGGCCATTTTGGTGCTAATTGCCGAAAAATTCTAATTTTTGATACTTAAACTCCCCTTACCGCTTCATAGCTACTCGCATTTTTTCAGCTTTTTTCAACCAGGGGGCACCCTTACAAGACTTTTCCAGTCTTATGGCTCCTTTATAGTTTCCCTTTGGTTTGTTGTTTTTTTATTCTATCTGTTTTCAGTTACCCTATATTTAATAAAATCTGCCTTATATATATGTAAAAACAATGATTTCAATAATCGATTCTAGAACATCTCCTTTGTAGATTCTCGAAAGTAATCGATGACTGTATCGATTGTGTATTTTACGATAACGATTTTTTTCGATTGGTAAATTTTCGAGAATCGCCCATCACTAAGCCCTATCACTACTATGAATTTGTCGGCCAGAATAATAGCTAAGTTTTCCAATAACTGTTTTTAGCTTTTCTCGTTATAATCGATTGTAAAACATCTCGATTGTAGATTCTATGAATTAATCGATGGCTGTATCGATTGTGATTTTTTACGATGACGATTTTTCTCGATTGTCGAATTCTCGAGAATCGCCCATCACTACTAAAGGGGACCATTTTCCAAAAAGGAGACCATTTGGGAGCCCTGTATAAATAATAAATTTCTGACTGAATTTTGAAAAATAAAATTACCTGTATGTGCATGAATTCCAATTTAGGACTAACTTTGTGCCAAATTTGGTAGCTTTGATGAGTTCAATACACACTCACTTACTCTTTCATTATACATAGAGATATTGTTACTTTTAATAACTCGGAGAGATAACAATCTATATATATAAAAGAAAGTCTGGATTTTGTTTTAATTAGTGATTTTTAGAGTTTTGTGGAGGTTTTTCTACATTAGTAAATTTTTTCCAGTCACAAAAAGGGGACTAAGGGGACCAAAATGCATAAAAGGGGACTAAAGGGGACCATTTTCCAAAAAGGTGACCATTTGGGAGCCCTGTATAAATAATAAATTTCTGACTGAATTTTGAAAAATAAAATTACCGGTATGTGCATGAATCCAATTTAGGACTAACTTTGTGCCAAATTTGGTAGCTTTGATGAGCTCAATACACACTCAGTTACTCTTTCATTATACATAGAGATATTGTTACTTTTAATAACTCGGAGAGATAACAATCTATATGTATAAAAGAAAGTCTGGATTTTGTATTAATCAACGCGCAGCCCAAACTACTGAACCTAAAATCTTGAAAGTTTGGGTAAAAATACTTCTTATGACATAGAGTGCTGCTAAGAAAGGATTTTCTAAAATTCCACCCCTAAGGGAGGTAAAAAAGAGAATGAACATTAAAAAAATTCTTTAAAAATCTGGTTTTATAGTTATTTTTCAACTGATAGCATATTTTAGTGTATTTTTGTATGCTGAATCGAATGGTACTAGCTAAATTATTTTAAGTGCAGTAGTTAGCGAGATATTTCATATTTTCTTAATTTGGCGACATCTTTGGCACCAAAACCTCAAATTTTTGAATGATAATTTCTAAAAATACATACGTTACAGTAGCAACGGAAAAATTTAAATTGAATAATATTTTAATCAATTCTTTTGGTTAAATAATTAAAACCACTATATGAGTTAGAAAATCTTTACGAACGTCCTGGAAACTAAAATTTAAAAAACTTGATACTTTTTCGCTATACCAACACCATGCCAAAATGTATGCTATTGCACCATTTATTTCAATCCTAACTGTGCAAAGAATTTTTATTGCAAACTGTGCCAAACATTAAATACTATTTATTGAACGTGAATATATTTTTTTTAGTAGTATTATTTAATCATAGCAAAACATCTTAATTTGCTATTTTTCGAATAGAAAATATTTATTATTACATTTTAACTAACATTTATTACTGACACTGACATGGATTTTACAATTTGGCAGTTACTTGATGATGAGGAAGCTGTAATAAAATTATTTCAGAACTTAGGAATTATGCATATAAAAATGTTTTATTAAAAAAACCCCATGAAAATCTTCATTCAAAAAATGAAATGTTTACTGCATGCTGTAATACATGCATATTACGTACGCCACGCTGCATACTAACCTAAGAGACATTTACAATTTCAAACCTGCAGTTTAAATTGACTTTATTTCATTACTTTATTGTAAAATATTTATTTGCTCTTTTATTTTAAGTATTGATTTGTATTGTTTTAAAAAAATAGTTGGTGAAAGTCTGTAATTTTCGAATATTATAAATCTTAAATGCTCATTTTTGTATCAACAAAAGTTTTTTTTTTAATATTTCATTTCATTTTGCGACAATTATTACGCTTGGTGCCAACGGTATTGGTATAACGGAAAATACCAAAACAGTTACCGATTTTATTTAAAATACAAAGAAAAAAGGTTTAATAAGAAATAAATGTTGTAACACGGAAATATTTAATTTAAATATGAAAGCAATGTTTGTACTGCTTAAAAAAAGTGTTCATTTTCAAAGGTTTAAATTGGAAAAAATATTTTGCCATTTATCATTTGCTCCTGGATAAAAAGAAAAAAAAATTGGTACTTTTATGTTAGCTGTGCACAAACCTCGGCAATAGCATTTTATATAAAACACAAATTTTTATTTCATTCCGGTTGACTATTATAACTCAGGTTCTACAGACTGGAATTTTCTAGAACTTACACTGTTAGTTAGGTCATATGTTTTAGAAGTGTTTTAATGTAAAAAAAATCTCTATGTTGCTTAGTGATAGCTACGAGAGTTTTAAAATTAGGTAAACCCGATTATGAAAGATTACCTTTTATTTAAAGATGTACTGAAGGGATTTTGATGCTATGCGGGAAAGTTCTCAGAGGTGTAGCAAAAAACTAGAGGATGTACGCTATATGCAGAGAGTATATACTGGAGAATATATATGCTATAGCTATATGGAAGGTGTGCAGTTTCTTAAAAAATCCAGAGGGTATATAACGCAGACCTACCCCTACATCCCTGAGCGTTCTATAATCTGGTTAACGTGATTATGAAAGATATATTTAAATTTAACTATCTATAATATATATGAAATGCACAGAGAAATTTCGTCCTGGCCGCTTAGAACTTAATTTCTACCAAATAGATTTTGATGGGACTTGCATTGTTAGATAATTTTTCAGAAAAGATTTTAGCATATCATATCTTTCTACGTTGCTTGGTTAAAAATTATGGGAAAGAAAACATGTATTTTAATATTAAAAATGAAAAACATTACCACAATACTGTCAAAAGAACATCCTTTTTTCTGAATTTAAATTTTGCAAGTTCAAAAATAAGACTAAAAAATGTGAGTTTTCTCATAAACGTCAAATTAAGGCTGTTCATAAACGTCAAGCTACGGCTGTACTGAAACCCAAAGGAGCTACTTTCTGACATTTTTTTAAATTCATTTTTGTTCGAAAACGTATGAAAGGGGCAGGTGTTTTATTCAAAATCTACGCAATTGAAATATGTTTTCCCTTTTTCAGTAAAGGCAGAAGATCGTTCATAAAATACTGTCGTAATTGGTGGCTTGAACTGAATTTCCGGACGGAACACCGCGATAAAGGAGAAACATTGGTCGTCATGTGACCACAATTGCTCATAACTCAATAAGTAATTTATTTATCAAAAATGCTAAACTTACTTTGATTCCAAATCGTTTCAATAGTCAGGCTTGCAAATTTTAAGCCTTTAAGTTTAATAAGTCAGAAAGTGTCACGTTGTTGAGCAGGGAACTGGAGAACTGTCTTAAGCATTATTTCAGGTTAATCGTTAATATTTTGTAAATGAGTTGCATGCCAAACATTCGCTTAAAACATAAATGATGTTACATTGTTTTAAACAAAAGGGCATGTCATAATAGGTGTGAGACACATTCATTAAAATATGAATGCACCAACTAGCGTACAGCCAGATTACCGAAGATTAGCCCATCAATCAGCACTTAAAAATATAATAGTAGTTCTGCTATTTTTATGTAGGTCCTAAGACTAATCTTTCATAATCGGGTTCACATGATTATAGAATTTTCCCCAATTATTCTATGACTAAGCAACGTAAAATAATATGTTACACACTAATAAAACCTTCTCTGAAAAACTAATGGTGCAAGTCGCATCGAAATCCGTTCAGATGAAGTCAAGTTACATGCAGCCAAAATAAAATTCCTATTTGTACTTTATATACTTACTAGATTATTTTGCGTAGTTCGATTTGATATCTGTTAAATTCCTGTTTTATTTTATTTTTGACGTTTTAATTTCGTTTGCCAATTAAGTTCACGAAAATAAACAAATACTGAATTTTATACAATGTTTTTAAACAATTGAGTTAATCTTTTGTAATTGGGTTTCACGTATATTTCAAAAATATTCTTGCATGCAAATTACTTTAAAATCCATACAAATCTATAAATTTAGATAAACATTTGAAACATACTGAAAGTACTTTTTTTCTATAAGATGTTGGAATAATAGAATGTGTGAAGTTTAGAGGTTATATCTCAGTAAAAGCGAAATTCATGGTTGAATTAAGTTATTGTCACCAACAATATGATGCCAGCACTACTCATAGACACGTATTTTCTATATAATGTTGCATTTAGAGCAGGACGGATTCATCTTTCGTAATTGGGTTGCACATACCTTTTAAAATATTCATCCTTGAAAATTACTTTAAAATTTATTAAAATGAGAAAGTTGAGATACAATTTTTAAATAAATTTCATTTGAAAGAACACTTTTTCTATTCAACAGTGTAAAAATTGAAATTGTGTGATGTTTAGAAGTTAGAGAAATTGCAATAAAGGCACAATTTATATGTTAGGTTGTTGCTACTATCAGTATGATGTCAGTGTTAATCACTGACATATTTTTACTTTATAACGTAGATATATGCCATACAAACGAGAATTGCACTAAATGCTGTGCCGTTTGGTGATTTTTTATGGTATTCTCAGAAAATCATCTATTTTTCTGTTACACCCACCAAAGTAAACACGTATTCTGATATTAAAGCTCAGGGATTTGTACTGTGGTTGCTGGACAATAACGTCATGTGTTCTGATTGTCTTTTTAACGATTTGTAGACGTTAATGCACTAATTTCAGTTATGGTGGTATCCGTATTTCATTTTAATTTAATTTACCTGGAAGGCTCCTTATAATTGACACGGGCGAAGCCGGGTGGTTCTGCTAGTCCCTAAATAAATTTCAAATTAAAAAGTTTAATAAAAAATGAATTAATTCAATCTTATGGATATGTAATGCTGCTAAGTGAAAATATGGATATAAAAAAGAAACATAGTACTCGATCACTAATAGGTATGTAATGAATAGTGATTTGGTCAAATACTGAATATTCAGTCAAATACCAACATTCTTTTTTTCTTTTAAAGTACACAATAATTATGATTTCTTTTCCAAATTTTTAAACAGAAATAAAATTAAACACAAATTAAAAATGATATTTTATTATTTAGATATCTAGAAATTGTAACTGCTTGATGCATTTTTTGTAATACAGTCGAACCTCTATTTAACAAAGTCACTAAATCCCGGAAAAAAGTTCGTTATATGGAAAATTCGTTAAATAGAGATTCACCTTTTAAAATACTTTAAACTACATAAAACTGATTTTAAATTCATAAACACTAAATATTTTTACTAAAAGTAATTAATCACATTTTTTAAAATAAATTATATCGATTTGTTTTACTTATTTTATCCACCAATATCCATCATCAATTCATTTTTTCTATGAGTTTAAATCTTTGAAATCTCCAAGGAAAACAAAACATTGCCCGGGAATACACTGTATTTTCTGTTTAAAGTAAATAGTTTTACATTAAAATTAATGAATTTCAATGACATTATCATATTATTATTATAACAAATAATTTTAACCATACATTAACATATGCGTCCTTAAATTTAATTTCTGAAAAAATCTATTAATTTTGCCTGAGTTTTTTATTTTAAAAAGTGCTTTCTCTCATAATAAGTCTCGTATCTTTGCAATGCACCAAACACCCAACCCTTCATGCGTATTTCCTTCTAACTATAATCCACGTCAGATTCTTTCAAATGATTTTAGCATTTCATCATACGAAGCTTTGTTAATTCCTGCGTAATGATCATTTTCATCATCATCATCATATTTGTCTTCATTGCAATTCATTGCTGTATTGTTTTTATTTTTCACACTGTCGAAAATATCCAATTCGGATAGTGTTTCCGAGGTCTCAATTTTAGAATTAAGTGAAATACAATCATCAATCAGCACATCATGGTTAATTTCTTCTTTTTTTTCTCACTGTATCCACAATTTTTTAAGTTACTCTAAGGGATTATCGTCTTCGTCTTCCGTACTTACCGAATTCTCACTGCTGACAAAGAAGGCGTCTGGTAAAACCAGTTCAAGGCCATTGAACATCATAAAATGTGTTTAAAGAAAGAATAAGTTTGAAATGTCCAGAAATATTTTGAGAAATGGGGAGAAAAAAAAATTGATCACAAGAAAATGTTCATTAAATAGAGAATGAACTTCGCTATTTGGAGGTTATTTTACAAAGAAATTCGCAAAATGTTCTTGGTTCCAAGGAAAAGTTCGCAAAATAGAGGTTCGTTAAATAGAGGTCCAACTGTATTTCAAGGACATTTATTCTAATGATAAAACATAACTTTAACTAAATCTAAATTGCCAATACCATAATTTTATTTGTAGATATATTATGCCAATTTAGATCAGTGTAATTCATATACATTTTAGTTAAAATAAGAGCTCATTATTACTATTGTTAAATGCACTTTTTTACTTTATTTTGTTCATTTTAGGAAATTTTAAAAAACAAGAATTTTTATTTTATCCTTTTACACTTATAGACATAAAATTATTTTTCTATAAGTCAGGATGATAAATTATTTTTATTAAAGTGTAAAGAATATCCTTCCCTTCCACTACACTTTCTAACAGTCAAAGTTAATAAGACTCTCATAAAACTTGTAATCCTTGTAACTTGTAAACTTGTAAACTTGACTCTCCCTTGTAATCTAGGAACATAATATGAATCTATGTGATAATGACATATCTCCTGAAATAGCTCTTGATCAGCTATATTTTATTGCAATCAGTTTGTGTTTTAAAAGTCATTCATGATTTGAAACATGAAATGGGGTATATATTTTGCATTTTATTAATTAAACTTAAAGTGCTTATGAATAATGCTTAAACATGCAGAAAAAAAAACTTTTATTTATATAACACATCATTATTCAGACTTATTTAGAACTCGAACAAACAAACATTACAACCTAAACTTATATACAACTTAAAATTGAATAAGTGATCTGATATTTTTAATAATAAGCTGAAATATAATTTTGTAATATTTTGTATTAAATATACGAGGGTAATCCAGAAAGTAAGTTCTGTTAAGCAAACAAAAAGAAACGATTATTAGAATTTTTTTTTATTGCATAATAAAGCACAATGGTTAGATTATTTTTCAACATAGTTCTGCCATAGTTGAAGCATTTCATCATAGTGGAGCACAAGCTTTTGTATGCCATCATCATAGATAGATGCCACCTGCGATGCTAACCATGTGGTAACAGCGTTTTTCACCTCGTCATCTACCGTGAACTGTTTGAATGATTTAAGTAACAATTTAACTTAAGGTGCTGGAAAAGATGATAGTCGGGATAGATCAGGGCAGTAGGGGGGTGGTCAAACTGTTCTCAGTGGAAGTCTGTAAGGAGTCGCTTTCTGTGGGCGTGCATTGTCATGAATCAGAACAATATCCCACTGAAGCTTGCCTTGACACTTATTCTGTATTGCTCAATGTACTTTTCTATGCATCACGCGGTAAACAGTTGCATTGATTGTTTAACCTTGTTGATTAAATTCATCAGTAAATTGTCGTGTCCATTCCAAAACGATATACACATTATTGTTTGATATGTTATTGCTGGTTTGGCTTTCATCGTTGTTGGCAATCTCCAATCCATTGATTTCTGTTTTGATTCAGGAGTTACATGAGATACACACGTCTCATCCGCAATAACGATATGGTTTAAGAAATCATCACCCTCGTCATTGTAGCATGTAAAAATCTCAAGTGCACTGCCCTGACGTTTCTTTCTCTGCTGCTCTGGGATCTTTTGGTACCAACCGGATACACAGTTTTCGAAAATTCCATTTTCTGGACACAATTTCATGAAGAAGTGAATGGGAAATTTGGGGAAAATGTATTGACAGTGTCTTAATGGTGAATCATCGGTTTTCCCTAATCTTCTTTTCGACTTCTGTAAGCAAAATCATCAATCAGAGATGGCCACCTACTTCATTCTTTATCGTGAACGTTTTACATCCTTCATTGAAACTTCACACTCAACTCCTTACCATCGAATCCCTCATCGCATTTTGCCCATAAGCTTCACAAATTTGTCTGCGAATTTTAATTGGTTTAGTGTTCCTAGCATGCAGAAAGAGGATGACAGACTGTAATTTGATTGCAATGGGACGTTTAATTTTTATTAATCATTTTAAACGCTCAACATGCAACTAATGCAATATTCAGCGATCTACAAATAAATTGTTTGCCAATGAGTCAGCAAAGTGGACGCACATGCATGAAATCTCAAATGCAGCGCTTCCATGACAAAAATTGAAAACAGAACTTACTTACTGGGTTGCCCTCATACTCATGACTGTTCTTTAAAAAAACAATTAATAATACCACTGAGCAGTGCAAATCTTTTTTGAATAATTAACAACAGCATTTTTATATGTGCATGAAATTTGCCAACATAATTATGCATACGATTTAGAATTGAACAGCATTTTTCATTTTCCTATAAATGTATCACATTGTTCCAATTGATTATTCCTCAATAGTTACCTATGTCTCTAAAATCAACTCAAATTCTCCAACTTGGACACTATTTTCTAAAAGATTTTTAGCTTTTAAAGGAAACAGAGAAATGCTGTTCAACCATTTAGTATATAAATAAATATATTTACAAATTTTGTATATTTAAGCATGAAGATGCCTGAAACTAGCAAGATTGGACTTTTTAATAAAAGCATTCAAAAAAGAGAGAAAATTACTTTTATCTTGAATTTATTTAGCTCAATATCCAATAGTATTTGGCCAGCCGAAAATTTAGCAAAACGGCCGAATGGACCATATACTGAATAGTGGCTGAATATTTGTTACATCCCTAATCTAAACTAGTAAGACTTTGTAAAAAATGTTTTATAACTTCCCATCACTACATGGAATACTTACAATGGCAGCTCTAGCAACAGTAAGACCCTCAAACATTTCAAATTCAGTATGTGGTGATTCCTTTCCATTATAACCATCTCCATGAACACCACCTTCCTTTAAAAAAAGAAATTAAATAATCAGAATATTACATAAAAAGAAATGGACTAACATCTAAATTAATAAAAGAAAATTTTGATTGTGTGTGTATTTTGTTTGTTTTGTTGGCAATGGCTAGAGAAATCTATCACACAAAGAAATCTGCAAATTTGTATAACGATACACATAGACAGATCCTATATGTGATTTATATTTTTTAGATATTAATTAAAGATGATTTTAAGATAATTATAAAAAACCCTCATTAAATGCCACTTAACGAGCTTCTATTGTCCTCAGTTTGCCGGCATCAGGATCACTTCCACGCATGTCCAAGAAAAATATGCATCTACGGATACATGGTACCTTTGATGTTCTAATAGAAGTTTTTATTTTTTAAAATATCAACATTTTCAAAAAAAAAAAAAAAAAAAAAAAAAATTCCTAAAGCATTTTTTTCCCCTTTCTTGATCAAGCGTGATAAAAAAAAAAACGTGAGCAATAAGTTCTGTACCTATATTGATCTCTTTATTGCCAAAGCCTGTTACTATGACAATGGAAATGATTTTGTCTTTTACCTTAATGCAACCTTTTTTAAAATTATTTTCTGGTTTGGTGGAAAAAAATGAGACAGTAATGATTATTTTTATTTTGCCTTTTCCAAAATAAATAACTTAAATTTTATTGTTGCAGCTCAAAGGTTTGCACCATCCATTTTTCTCTCATTAGACTTGGGCTGGTGCTAGACTGGGCTGTTGTGGCTTGGTCTTTTTTATTCATTTTAATTTTACTCTCATTAGATTGTGGCAGGGTATGTGACAGGCTTAATTCTTCTCAGCAGACTCAGACAGGGCTGGCCAGGTGGGTTTGCTAGATGATAATAATAATAAAAAAAATTGTAGACATTGTTACATCTGTTGCCCATACATCTTTGTTATTATCCTCTCATCTTTAATTCTTGTGATGCAGTTTGTATAAGTTGTAACACGAAGAAAAGAAATTGTTTTACTTTTTTAATATTTTTTGTAGAGAAAGGTAGAAATATTTACTGTCATATAAATTATTAGTATTTTGAAAGTTTAAGAAATTGAATAATTACTTTCTGTATATGCTTTAACATAGTAATTGTCATTCACATTATTTTTTAAAGCTGAGGTAAAATAACATCTTTCTGTGCACTTTAACAGGGGTGATTGTGAATTAATGGAAAAATACCTGAAATTTTAACAGAAAAAGTTTTTGTATGGAACGAAAACACATAATTTATTACAAGGAGGTCCAATCCTCTCATTATGAAATATATTAATTTTAATTGTGTTTAGCAATCATATCCACAAGTCTTATTTTATGAATTTAACTATCAGAAAAACCTGAATTCCGGTAATGGAAAAGAAATAAATACCTGAATTCAGGTATATTACCTGAACACAATCACCCCTGCTTTAAGTAACATTTGCGATAGGTCATTTGCATTACAAGATTTTTTGAAGCAAAATGTTTTAAGCAGTGAAAGGTTCTAGAAAAAGCAGATTTAAAGTTTAATGTGCAACCTTAAAGGAAATTATTTTGAATAGCAAAGAATACAAACAGGATCCTCGTTTTTGTACAAGAGATTTGATCAACCACTGTTGATGAGAGAAAAGATAAAGAAAGACTTGAACAAGAATTAGAGAAAGAGAGGTTAATTTTAGAAAAGAAGAATTTGGATCAAGAAGTAGAGTTGAAAAAACTGGAATTAAACCTTCAATAAATAGAATTAGCAAAAATTCAATCACAAGGACAAATCTAAGGCGAGTACATTTCAGCTGTTAATGGAACTCAGAATAGAAATTTTCATTACTTAAGTTCGAATTTTGTCAATTTGATGGTAATTTTAAAAAATGGTTACTATTCTGGAGTTAGTTTGAACAGATTCATATTGATGAGGATACCGTACAAGAAAATAAATTCAAATATTTGATTCAAGCAACTGTCACTAGTTATTGAGTTTGAGAAGCTTTAGCTAGTTTTCTGCCAAATGGCGCTATTAGGAGATAACAGTTTTATAATACTTTACCTATTTAACTACTACTGAGAGCCAAAACTAAAGGGGGGGGGGGGGGGGCTGAGGGGACATGTGCTCTGGGCGACAGAATGGAAGGCGAAGGGGCAGCAAATGAAGATTTCGTTTGTCATTTTTTCTCACATCTATGTTATGAAGACGTTTTCGCTAGAAAAGAGATGGCCGTTTTTGTTACAACGTAGTGAAATTTTTAACACCAGGTCCTATTAAAAAAAAATCTCGAACTTGTTAAACGAACTTTTTTTATTGCATGATGAAAGGCGAAGGGAGAGGTACAAGGGAAGCGATCAGAGCTTCTTGTTAAAGTCACATCACGAGGCAAGAGACAGCGCAGGAGTGTGTTGAATATACAGTTACAACTTTCTTGCTTGGCGGACTACAATATCGCCAATTTACAAAAATTTTGTGCCATGCACAGGAGTGGAGAACATTAGCTGATATGGATTTGCCAAATACATACGGTAGGCTTCTACCATATTAATTGTGTAGGGGGGGGGGGGCAGATTGTGGGCTGCAAACATTCTTGAATCATGATAGGCGCAGTCCAATCTGTACATTGATACAGCTGCGGTTAAAAAAAAATAAAAATTGTTATCTGGATAGGGCATAGTAACAGACCGAATTCGTTAGGCTAAAAAGCATGAGAATGTATTTTTCTAGACAAGATGTTAGATCAAAGATAAACCACTTTACCACAAAAATGCAGAACTGACATACATATGAACAAAAAGGGTGTGAATGTTAAAGTGTATTGGGAAGAAAACTCTAATGAATAGATTGCCTGTTAAGTGATTATAAATGATGAGTTATACTCATGCCCAAATAAGGAAATGCCCGAAGTTAAAATGGTTTTGTTTTTAACAGACAACAGTAACGTTTTTCTACAAGGTCAAATCGTATGTGTGAGAGACTCACAAAGTGAAAATGGAGAGTGATTCACTGATTTTATTTTCTTAAAGAGATGAGTAACTAGAATAATTTAATTTAAATGTGCAGGGCCATTAATACAATCGCTTTAGTTTTTAAATGTTGAATTTAATTTAGGGGCTGCACTGTTTGACTATAGTGCACTAAAATAAATAAGTTATTAAACAGAATTTTAATTGAAACTGGTGGTGGGGTGGGGGGGTGGGGGAAATGGAATGCAAACATATATAACGAGATAGTCGTTATATATATCACCTGGGACACCACAAAAAAAAACTTTTTGTCGACCCGTGTGCATGGGCAAAACATCAAGACAAATAGTTACACATATAAATATATTTTCAAAACAGAAAAGTTTTTTTTTTTAAAAACTAGTTGCTGTCATGAACACAAAAAAAAATCTCTTTCATCAATTGTTCAACAGTCCTAAGAGATTTTATGAATTAATATTTTCTAAATTAAGTTTATGGATCTCCACCTTCAGTAAAATTTTCTTCAAAATTGCATACCATGGTATATATTTTTTTTAACTGAGTCGACTCTGACAGCAAATATTTAAGCAGCATATAACTAAACCATTGGCTGCACATCATCAAAATATTGATCCTGATTCGGATCATTTTATGAAAAAACACAAGTAGTAACAATAAAAATATAATATATAAACACAAATGCAACACTAGAAGTAAAGAGTAAATAATAATAAGTGAAATGTGTAATTGTAAACTAATAAGCAATTGTAATATGATTTAAAAGAAATTGGACATGATTAAAAAAATGTAATGTTTATGCATGCAGCATAGGATGACAAAAAAAAGAGGTGCCTGAAGCACGCCCATGAAAAAGGTGTCACCCTGAATCTTGTGTAGACCACAAGTATTATGGTGTCGGCTTAGGGCTTTAGCCTTATATGAGGAGGGAGTTTTGAGACTCATACAGCGCCTGCTTATATGAGTCCCTGCTCCTCAGAAGACTCTAGTGGTCCTCTAAAGGAGCACACGTCGGTTTACAAGCAAATATTGATTTTTTGTGAATTGGAACACCAATTCCAAGGGGTTGTCTCTCAACACAATGAAGTTTTGGACCCTAAGGGCAATAATTTTGAACGGGAACAAAACATTCGAAAGGGAGAATTAAAAATTAAAAAAAATAGATATATGTCACATATATATCAAATCAAAAAGGGGTCAACCGCCGCGGCGAGCGGCCCATCTTCGTCCGCAACCCTTTATTCTTCTACTCTACTCCGACTCTTTTGCGGAAGCAAGATTCCCAGGTGCCCAGCCACGTCCAGAATGAAAAACTCTCTAGCAAAAGCCAGATTGAAAAAAAAAAAAAAAAAAAAAAAAAAATCAAAAATTGAAACCGGACAAATTTAAAAGGGAAATTACACAAATTAAAGACACCGAAAAGTGGGAAGGGTTGGGCTCGGGGCGATGAAGCTACCGAGCGACTCCTAGAGTGAAGAGAGACATAAAAAAATGAAAAGTCATAATCAGGTTAAATAATGCACAAGTTGTATAATTAGAAGGTAACTACCTGGTTGACTTAAAGAAAATGTTATCAAATTACATGTGAATTTTTTTTTTTTTTTTTTTGTAAATAACTGCAATTATTAAATGAGTTATCACTGTTAACTGAAATGTAGTCGTAAAAGAATGAAATGTAAAATAAATGTTAAACTGTAAATACTAGTTAAGTGTATATAAATAACATAAAAGTGTAAAGTAAAATAAAAAGAGTGTAAAGTGATTCAAAATATTGTTCACAAGAGATCTTCGAAGAAAACAGTCATGGGCCAGCCATAATGTTGTCAAAGTTCTGTTGTAAACAACATACATACAACCTAGGCCTCTGGTTGTACACTTAGCTTCACAATACATGTCATAAGAAAAAAATGTAAACAAAAGTATATTATTTTCTGTTTCTTAAATTATATGTATGTGGTTGATAAACATTAGGGAAGTTGTGATTGTTTAAGTGACTTGTAGCATCGAATAAATGTCCATATCGAGGTGGTGCAAGAAGTAACCTATCAATGTGTACACGAAATGCTGTATTATCAGCAGCATACAACCTCTTGATCGAGAATGACACAGGTGAGTGTTTGAAAGTTACAATGTATGATCCAGTGTATTTAGGTTTGAATTTATCAACAGATTTTAAGTACACAATATCTTTGAGGCAAATGGTTCTTAATTTAGCTTTTTGACCGTAATGTTTATATCTTTTATCCCGTGCTGTTTTAATGTTATTGTAAGCCTTGTCATATATTTTGTGTAAATCTTCAAGTAGTTTATGTATTTCAGTATGTTTATCTAGAAAAGGTTGATTGCTATTCTGATCAAAAGTGTCAAAAATTAATGAAAGTTCACGTCCAAAGTGGAGGAGATTAGGAGTGAATAATGTAGTTGCATGTTTTGAACCATTATAGAGCGACTTGTGTATAAATATTGCATTTTCAAATGAGTGACCTTCTTGCAAAAGTATATTAACAGAGTATTTGATTGATTTATTGATTCTTTCGGAAAGAGCATTGCTTTGTGGCCTCGAAACAGAGCTGTGAAGTACCTTAATACCTAGAGTATCATTAAAAATGTTGTATATTTGAGATGTATATTGGGGTCCTAAGTCTGATAAGACAACAGAAGGTCTCCCAAAGGTGGTTATATAAGAGAATAAACATTTAACGACTTTAGCTGCAGATGTATCATTAAGTGGAAAAAGTTCAACATGTCTTGAAAAGTGATCTGTAATAGTTAAAATATGTTTACCATTAGAAAAGGGTCCAACGAGATCTGTACTAATGGTATGGCCAGGATATCTGGGCGTGTAGGTGGGTTGTAAGGGTGCAGGAGGGGTTTGATGATGTTTACATTGAAGACATTTGACATTTGAAGCTACAAAGTTTAAGGTGTCAACATACATGCCTTTCCAAAAGTATCTTGATGATAGGAACTCATAGGTTTTATTAAAACCAAAGTGAGATAAATGAGAGATTGTTAAAACTTTGCTTTTAAGAGAGTTAGGAACAACAATGTGATATGAAAAAGTGTTGTTAAGATTGTTTTCTTTTTTTAACATTAAAACTTTCGAATCAGGGTGTACGAAGTAATTAGGATATTTTTGAGAAGGTCCTTTCTTTAGAATATCCTTGTAAACAATGGACAAGGTGGTGTCATTTTTTTGTTCAGTGCAGAAAGTTTCATTTGAAATTTCCAATAAAGGATCTGGATTTGTTTGTTTACCAGATACAAGATAGTTTACACATTTCTTAGTGGCACTTGAACATGAATTATTACTGTCTGGTGTATCATAGTCAACAATAGGTAATGGTTGAGGGTCATGGATAAGTTCAGGGTTAGTATCCAGAGTTTGTTGATTGTTTTCAAAAGTACAGCGAGATAAATAGTCAGCAAGAACATTTTCTTTACCAGGGATATGTTTAAAATTTATGAGTACTCTGAAAGCTCCATGAGCCAACGAGAGATAATATCAGCTGGATTAGTAGTCTTGTTATATTTTTCTAAGGGTTTACTGTCAGAAAGGATTACAAATTGTCTGTTATATAAATAATATTTGAAAGCGGTAACAGATTTATAAATTGCCATGAGTTCTAATTTAAGTGCAGGGTATTTTTTTTCTGATGGCTTAAGAGATTTAGAAAAATATGCTACTGGTAAAAGTTGTTGATCATGCTCTTGTAATAAAACACCAGAAATAGCAACATTTGACGCATCTGTATTTAAATAAAATGTCTTGTTCCAATCAGGTAATCTAACCATGGGAGAATTAAAGAAAATTCTCTGTATTGTGTCCATGATTTCTTGATGTTTAACTGTCCATTTAAATTTAACTTTTGCAGTAGTTAGGTTTATCAGTGGCTGTACTAACTCAGAAAATGATGGAATTAGAGACTTTTGACTGAATTGGGGAAACAGACTGATTTTCTACATGAAATCCCAAATAGTCGATGCTAGATTTATGAAAAGTACATTTGCTAGGAGACAGGGTCAGGTTATATTTGGTTAAGATAGAGAGAATTTTTTTTAATTTACTACACATTTCATCAAAAGAGTTTGCACCTACAATGAAATCATCCTGATATGTATATACACCATCTAATTGTAATTCATAAAGCAAAGAGTCCATTAAAGCTTGGAAAATAGAAGCACTGTTTTTTAATCCGAACACTAATCTCTTGTATCTAAAAGAACCAAACATAGTAGTAAATGTCAAATGATTTTGGAATTTTGGTGGCAAATCAATTTGATGATATGCCTGATGAAAGTCAAGAGAAGAAAAAAATCGATACTGAGAAAGATTTGAAATGATGGTTTGAATTTTAGGTAGAGGGTAAGATGATCCTTGGATTACAGTATTGACCATACGAAGATCTAACGCGAGACGGAATTTTTGTTTACCAGTTCCGTCTGGTTTCTTTTTGACTAAAAGCATGGGGCAAGCCCATTCTGAACAGTGGCGTTCAATTATTTTGGCATCAAGCAGATCTTTAATTTGTTCTAAAGTACCTTTTTGCAAAGATTGAGGAAGGGGAAATGGAAGAGTTTTTATAGCATAGTCATTAATAAATTTCAAATCAGGTACAATCTTATCAGTATGTCCAAGAGTATTTAATGATTTTGAAAAGGCAGGATAATAATTAAGTAACAGTTTAGTCATTGTATTTGCTTCATTAGAACTTAAATGTGTAAGATCAAAATCGGTAGCTGCCAAATCCTCTTTCCTCTTTTTTAATGTTTCATTAGATGCCTTGAAAAAATTTAGGAAGTGTTGTTCTGAGTTATGATGCTTGTCCAAATTATCAGAGGGGTACTCAAGAATTTCCTCAACTTCAGATAAATGTCCAATTTTTGTGTGTTTAGGGAGATGGATGGTAGTGTCAGAATTATTTTTAAGTGAAATAGAAAAGAAATGATTTAATTGTACAGGCTTCTTTTTGCGTTTAGTTTTCTTATCCATTTGAATAATGGCATCATGACCTGTTAATTCTTTTTTATCTGCCAAATATTCAAATAGATAGTTTATGTCATGTTTGATATTATTGTTTGTGTAAACTGAGCATCATGTTTGCTCTTGGGGTTCTAGAATGATTTTACGGGTTAAGAAAACTTTTTGATTTGTCACCACATCACATAAGGTGTTACATTGATTACTTTCACTGACTTTTGACTTAGTGTGTGATGTTTCTAGTGGAATAGTCAAGCTGTTGTTAATGTGAATGCATTTATTGAAAGTATCAATGATAATGTTAAATTTACTAATGAAATCAAAACCAAGAATGCCTTCAAAACTGGAGGATTCAGGAATATCCACTATATAAAAGTGGTGCGAGAAGGATTTTTTTTCTAACTTAATGGATGCTCTTATACATGAAGAAAAAGAAACATCCGAATTGACGGTTTTAATATTTATGGCTGTTGATAGTCTTTTGTACATACATCTCTTGTAATACAGGTTTAAGTTCATTAAATAAATTTTGTGAAAGTAACGAAATGCTACTTCCAGAGTCAGCCAATAGGGTGATTTTATGGTTTGCAATAGTGGCCTTTACAAGAGGGAGTGATGGAGAATGCGTATTAACACTACAAATGATGTGAACATTGTTATCGCCTTCATTTTCTGTTTGAGTAGTGATATTTCTTGCGATTTTAATGTGATCTGAAGTTTGTGACCCGGTTGCATTAACTAACCTTTCTTTAGAGATTTTTGGTACGGTAGGGTCATTAGGAAATGTTGCTGATGTTAAGTCACATGGTTGAGACACAAAATCATCAGCATAAAAATTGTGTCTCTGTTCTAGTTTTCCTGAATCTGGTAATTGTTGCGTCTGTTAAAATTTTCCCTTCTCTGTGTATTAACTCTTTTCCATTTAAAACACTGATGGGCCTGGTGGCCATTGCGGAAACAGAGTTGACATGTCACAACTCTTCTTTGTGGAAATTTGTGAGGGGAAAAACGTTTTGGGAAATTGCGAGTTTTGAAATTTTTTCTATAGTGCATTGCATTTGAGTTATACTTTGGGCTACTTTGAATGTCATTTTTTTTAGTTTCTGTTTTGGGTCCAGGCGGTGCGAGTGTCAACGCATTTATTTTTTCCGAGAGTTCCTTCAATTGTTCTTCAACGTTATTTTGAGATTTACTGACAGAGGGTAAGGAATGTAGAATCTTTTCGTTATGCAGAATTTCGTGTAACGTCTGTGCTCTTTCAACAGCAGCACGATATTCTGTGATACCTTCTTCTTGTAACTTTATTCGTATGTTAGCTGGCACAGCCTCCATGAATTTCATAAGTTTAATTGTGTTAGGGGCATTTTCGTCGTTAATATCAGCATACACGGTTGCGGCTAACACGTTTAGTCGGTGTGCCAAATTTTTAATGGACTCCGCTGGCAGAAGAGATAAGCTCGAAAGTTCAACGCCAGCCACGCACTTGCTCGGGGGTGAGAAAAATGCTGCAAATTCTTTTTCAAGCGTATCTAGATCATTGATTTTTTGAATTTCCGGATTCTGAGCATAAAATTTTTGAGCGGGACCAATTAACTTCCCTACAAGTACAGCAATGGTAGTCTGAGGGCTGTATTTGTTAATTTCAGCAACCGACCTAATTTGGTTAAAAAAGAATTTAAGCAAATCCGGATCTCCATCAAATTAGTTAATGTTGATTTGAACTTGTTTGGCAGACATGGTCAACGGTTTACCAAACACAAATTCTCTAATCAAAAATTGTTACTGAGATTCTGCATACATATATAAATATGACACATATAAACAGATAAAAATGCAAAGCAAATAAATGAAATAAAGTAATGGAATAAAATAGTATAATAATCACATTAAAAAAAAACTAATACACAACTTAAAAAAATACACAAAAGGTCTTTTTTTTTAAAAACTTTTATAGAAAAATAGAGAAAAAGAAAACTTATCCAGGGACAAAATTGAGTTTCTCAAAGAAAAATAATACCATTGCTTATTTTAAGCAAAAGAAAGAGAAACAAAAATATTTCGCAATAGCTCCTATTTTATTTTTTATTTTTAACTGGATGAAACATGTACGTCTTTCAAAATAAAACTGGTAGGAGCAAGCAACTGAAATAAAAACTTATTTTATCCTTTTTAACAGAGAAAATAAAATTGCTATCTGTCCTTGTTTCTCTAAAAGGACAGAAATTAACAATTCTCTTAAGTTAAAATATTTTTAAGCCGAAAGGCAAACTAGAAAAATCTTATTTTAACCTTCGTAGATAATAAAAAAATATGGGACGAAGTATAATCCTCGTTAACTCTTTTTGAGAGAAAAAAAAATTTAACATATTTTAATATGCATTAAGAGTTAAGTAGAGGTGAATGTATTTCATAATAACTAAGGATATTGGAACATTCAATGCAATGGGAAAAAAACTAATTATATTATATTTATAAATATTATAATAGACAGCACAAAATATCAAAAATAGCAATATCACTGTGTTTTCGTATCCTGTACAAAAACACAATAATATTAATAAAATCAATTCTCAAGTACTTGTGAGTACTTATGGAGTAGGAAAGCATAAAAAATGGAATGAAACAACTTTAAAAATTTTAAAAGACTGTTTCCAGAATTAACTGAAAAGAAAATTAGTCGAAAGGAAAGCAATTAAATGGGGGGAATGAAAACATGCTTTCGTACTCTAAAAATGTACTATTTTAAGTAAATCTAGCACTATTGAAACTTTTTTTTTTTTTTCACTAATGCACTTTCATTTTTTTTTTTTTTGATTGTGAACTTTTTTTTTTTTTTTTTGTGCCTATTTATGTGACTCTCTACGATTTTTGTTTTTTAATTTGTATACGACGGAGAATTTATGGAGCACAACTTCAGGAGTCATTTGAATGATTTTTTTTCTTGATTGACTCCTTTTATTAGACCGAATCAACACACGCGCACACTGTGGACTGTAGCATCAGAGAAGTTGACCCACAACACACATAGCACACTTGAGCAGATCGCAGGACAAATTGGGGTAGATTTTTAATCAAGAGTAATCACGCAAAAACACGCTGAGGCATTTCTTTCACAAACAGTGGTGTCGTATGGTAAAAAGGTAACCAAACACACTTTTCGGAATATTGAGGAGGCTGGCTGTGTAAATAGAAATGAGAGCGAGAGTCGTGATTCAATCGCTGACTCGCTCGGACGTTCCTTTCAAGGAACACATGTATTTGCAGGGTTTTTTTTTTGTTTTGAAATCAGTGTTTCACTGAAGTGATGAATTCACACAAAATTTGTATCATTTTTACACACACGAAAGGTTTCTCAATGCGCTGTCGGATTGTCGAACTTGTCGGAGTTGTGAAATCACCAATATTGCTATTATAAGGAAACATTTGCAATTGATTTCTATTTTAGTAGACTCTTTCACACGAAAACTTTCTTTAACACAAAACTTTCACAAGTATGATGTGATGATGGGCAGGGGGAATGGTCCGAGAGACAGGTTAGCACTCATGCAGATTTCTTCGGCGACGGGAGGATGTAACGCAGGCTGATTTCTTCGGCGCCGGGGAACGTGCAGTTGATTCCAAAACTCCAGGGGTTGGCAAAGGGGGAAAGCAGAATTGGAAAGGAGAGAAAGATGTTTCTTCGGCAAGGGGTAGTTGACCGGGGCGAAAAGTTCACTCCATGATGAAATCCACGCAGCCGGTAAGCGAAGATAAGCAGTGCGTACCTCTGGAAAGCGAAGAAAATCAGCTTGTCGTTGTTCCCTTAGGTGACGGGGGCAAGATACTCGAAGCTCACAGCAACAGAGCGGTGCGACCGCTGGGAGGAATCCATCACTCCAAGAAGTCCATGCAGAAAAATAAGATTGGAAGCACGTACCTCTCCCTTACATTTTTAAAAAATTATTTTAGGAGAAAAAAAAAAAACTGGTCAGGTGACCAATGTATATGAAGACGTTTTCGCTAGAAAAGAGATGGCCGTTTTTGTTACAACATAGTGAAACTTTAACACCAGGTCCTATTAAAAAAAAAACTCGAACTTGTTAAACAAACTTTTTTTATTGCATGATGAAAGGCGAAGGGAGAGGCACAAGGGAAGCGATCAGAGCTTCTTGTTAAAGTCACATCACGAGGCAAGAGACAGCGCAAGAGTGTGTTGAATATACAGTTACAACTTTCTTGCTTGGCGGACTACAATATCGCCAATTTACAAAAATTTTGCGCCATGCACAGGAGTGGAGAACATTAGCTGATATGGATTCGCCAAATACATACGGTAGGCTTCTACCATATTAATTGTGTAGGGGAGGGGGGGGGGGCAGATTGTGGGCTGCAAACATTCTTGAATCATGATAGGCGCAGTCCAATCTGTACATTGATACATCTGCGTTTAAAAAAAAATAAAAATTGTTATCTGGATAGGGCATAGTAACAGACCGAATTCGTTAGGCTAAAAAGCATGAGAATGTATTTTTCTAGACCAGATGTTAGATCAAAGATAAACCGCTTTACCACAAAAATGCAGAATTGACATACATATGAACAAAAAGGGTGTGAATGTTAAAGTGTATTGGGAAGAAAACTCTAATGAATAGATTGCCTGTTAAGTGATTATAAATGATGAGTTATATTCATGCCCAAATAAGGAAATGACCGAAGTTAAAATGGTTTTGTTTTTAACCAGGGCTGGCTATTTGCTGGCAGAAAAGGGTTTCTGCCGTGCCAGTGGCAGAAAGTGGTTAAAACCAGTTTTAACTGGCAACAACTGGCATAAACACATTTCCATTTCGTGACATAATCTGAGACTTTTTTTACTAGTATTAAATTCCTTAAGTACATTTTATTCCGTTTAAATAACAAATGAAATATTGTGGGTAGTTTTAATTAAAAAGTAAATAGATTTGTATTAGAAAAAATGAGTAATGTAACAGATAAAATTTCAGTTTAAAAATCAAATACAAAACTATATCCAATACTTATTTTAAATGAAACAATGAAAAGAAAAGAAAAATATTCAATACTTGCTCAAAATGCTTTTCTGTAATTTAACGTAATAATTTAATAACACTATAAATTATTTCTCATAGAAATGTTATAGTTATACAGTTACCTCCCTCAAATCCGCACAGCTTGGGACCAGAGGTTGTGCAGATTTTAGAATTTTGCAGATTTCTGGTCATTGATTTGTCTACATTTTTGAATCATTAATTCGATTGGTAGTTAAGCAATGGAAATTATAATGAATGCTTACAATAAAATGAAACATTAAAATAAGTAAAATATAAAAATAATTTATTAGTTTAAACATAAGTAATTATTAAAATAATTATGTAAAATAAAAATGTAGAAAAATATTAAATTATTAGCGATGAAATCGATTCAATTCGATTCCAAAAGTCCTATGCTGCCATCCAGTGGTAAAGTGATCGTACGATCGTTACGTCATTATTCATTCATAGATCTTTTAACTTTAATAACTTTTTCACTGTTATAATATTCAATATTTCACAATATTTCACAATAATTTTAAAATAGCATTCTGGTTCGTGGATTTTTCCATTTCGAACCCTGGAGTTTTTGATATAGATATGCTAATTTATATCAAAATCAAAAGTAATGTAAATTTATTTAGTAATAAATCAGCTGTAAGAGCCAAAAGAGAATAATTAACAAAAAATTTAGTAAAAAAAACCATTGCGGTAGTCTCTGATTTCGGCGCCATCTTGAATTTTGTTCCTGCAACTCAACTGTAGATTTCATTGTTTACATCTGAAAAACTACGCGGATTTTAGGCGTTCGTGGATTTTAGGGTCGCGGATTTAAGGGAGTCTACTATATGTGGATCTTGTAATTCTGTGGATTTAAAAAACATTTCATTTAAATACAGTATTCAAAGGAACAAATCTGACCTTTTTTTTTTTTTTTTTTTTGTTTGTTTTTTGTTTTTTTAAATTTAAGATTTATAAGCATAGATCAAACTTTGTGCGAATTTTAGTAGAAAAGCTAAAATCTTTATTTTGCGCACAAATAACGTACAGACATGACAAAAAACAATCATATGGAATTTTTTTGTCGTATCTGTATGTTATTTGTGTGTAAAATCGTTGTTAAAGATTTTAGCTTTTTTATTGAGACTGTTAGTTGAAAATGTTCCAACCACATTTTTCACTTACAAAACAAACAACTACAAAGGTTCAAACCAGATTTAGTACAGTAATAACCGACTACCATATCCTAGCTTATTTACTTCATCCTAAGTATATGGGATAAAAATTGACATATGAGAATAAAGAAAAGGCAACGAAATTGCTTTCTGATATTAATCCCAATTTTGTGCCATATATAATATCCATTGAAGCAAAATCGACTTCTGTCCCAGAAACATATTTCTCCAAGGAAGCCCTAGAAAATGTTTTGCCCTTGCCTGTGTGGTGGTCATCTTCAAAAACGAATACTGGTGAAAATGAGGATTTTTCAAATTTTGCATCCTCAAAAATGACATTGCCAGCAAGTAATGATAGTCTTGAAAGAATATTTTCAAACTTTTCTTTCATTCAAAACAAATTAAGAAACAGTGTGTTCAGGAAGATTAGCAAAATTTTGTCCTATGCTATGGAATGCTCTGTGGAAAAAGTAATAATAGTATATTTGAGTGGCAATTTTGTTCTTTCAATATTGTAAAATAATTGTACAAGATATTTCATTAATTTTTTTTCTGTTTTTTATTGTGTTTCAATTATTTACTCATATATTTTCACAAGAATCATAATCTTTAAGTTATTGCATTGCATTATTTATTTAAAAATACTCTTGAAAAATAAATTTGTTAAAATATCACAGATTTTTTTGTAAATTTCTTTTTTTACTTTTAAATAAAAATTCAACTCTAAACAACAATATAAAATAGTTAAACTTGTACAGCATCAGGCTACCATTGAAAATTTCTGTTTTTCAAGTGAAAGAAAATTAGTACCTATTATTATTACATAAACAAAGTATATTTATAAGATCATTTTGAAACTTTTTTACAACTTTGAATAACATTCATAATCTTTAATTTTAATTTGTAACTTAATTGTTTACATATCAAATACATGTGTGAATTATGAATCATTGCACATTAAAGTTCTTATTAATATTATTTCTTAGTTTCTGCCAGTTTTTGCCACTTACTGGCAGAAACTAGTTTTTGCCATGCCGGTTTTAACCGGTTATAACCGCTGGTTTTAACCACTCTGGCAGAAACTTGCCAACCCTGTTTTTAACAGACAACAGTAACGTTTTTCTACAAGGTCAAATCGTATGTGTGAGAGACTCACAAAGTGAAAATGAAGAGTGATTCACTGATTTTATTTTCTTAAAGAGATGAGTAACTAGAATAATTTAATTTAAATGTGCAGGGCCATTAATACAATCGCTTTAGTTTTTAAATGTTGAATTTAATTTAGGGGCTGCACTGTTTGACTATAGTGCACTAAAATAAATAAGTTATTAAACAGAATTTTAATTGAAACTGGTGGGGGGGTGGGGGGGGGGTGGGGGGGGGGGGTGGGGGTGGGGGAAATGGAATGCAAACATATATAACGAGATAGTCGTTATATATGTTAAGCATGGTACTATTAAAATCGGCCTTTCTGGGGCATGTCAAAGCATAGAAGAATCTAAGGATGATATGGAATAAGGATTCTGTATAAAGTGGAATATTTTTCCGCTCCTTTTGATTTGGTTTTCAAGGTTTTAATGAATCAATATTTAAAAAAGCTGATTATGTGATTCAGTATCACATATTTTAAATTTTAAAATAAGTCTGCTATTAGAAGCTTAGTAAAATTTTCTTTGCGGAGAAGAGGGGGGGGGGGGGGGGGGAGGTTGCCTTGGGTGCTAAAAAGGCTAGTTTCGGCCCTGTCACTATTTAATTATATTAATCACCCTAGTTAATCATATTTTATTATTCAATTTTAACCTAATTATTATTTAATCAACTATAAAAACAATCCTCTTTTTAGCTTACATCATTCCCACAAAATAACAAACATATAATCATTTAATTTATCCAATAAAAAATATAGATTTCCTTACTTATTTCCTTTATAATAATCTATATATATATATATATATATATATATGAAACGATAAAAGCTAAGCCCCTTTTTAAAATCCCCTTTTTCGTCCCTTTTTAAAATTTAAATTTAGAAATTAAAATTAAAACTTTTAAAATGTCTTTGTAATTGTGTCTCAGTTGATTGAATGAAGTTGCCACTGTTAAATTAACTTTCCCGCATCACATCTTATAACTTTTAAAGATCGTTTTGGCACATCTCATAAGAGTATTTTTGCTGAATAAGTGCAATTCGTAAGTCTTGCTGCATTTGATTGGCCAAACTCAAACCACAGCCTTTATCCCGGGAAGTCAATCATTCAGCTAACGACCAATTATAGTTTAAAGACGCCTCCTTTGACTTCAACGGCCCGTAGCAGGAATAATGCGAAATACAGCATATTTATACCGATGCACAGGTCCCCGGACAGAGTTTTTTACCATCAAAAGAATGCACTAACTCCACGTCACTCGGCTCTCTTAAGTATCGCTTGGCGGTACACAATTCCCAAGCCCGATGTCCATAAAGTAAAGTAGCAGCTCTCAAGCCAAAAGGGGCCTGATTTCTCAAAAGGATGTAACAAAAGAACAATAAATCAGGTCCCCTGAAAAACTGTGTCTTTATTGGAACAACTACGATCTTAACCTGACTTTGATTTCCCGGACACTACGTACGGCCGTCGACTACCTGACTATGCTAGAAGTTCCGAGAGTTCGCTCTGAAACGCGTCCGCGGTTCGTGACCCTGCCCCCAGCGGTCGGGCACTGACCGACGCCACGGAAGAAGATCCATAACTGGAGTAGCGGCTAATTCGTTACATTGAAAAGTCTTGCGCGGGTCAGATCCCAGAGTTCCAGCACAAATATCAGGAGGTGTGTAATGAAGTCCTAAAAAATGACATATCTACTGTTTATTTAACCAGCAATTAATTCCAACAAAACTCAAGAGGTGTGTAACAAGTGACGAAAGAAATCTCTAAAAAGAACAGTTTTCAAATCCTTTTTCTGCCTTCCATGAGTGAAAAAGAAAAGAAAACGGAAAAAAAGTCTCTCCCTAGTAATTAATTAAGGAAAAAAAAAAAAAAAAAAAAAAAAATCTGGTCATTAAAATGAAAAGACTCTGGTCAAAAAGAACGGAAAAAACATTCATTTGCCTAGCAATCAAGAAAAAATTATCTGTTACTGAAAATCAATTATTTCTCCAAGGAACAAGCCTCTGAAACAGTCTTTGCAAGAAAGAAAAAGAAAACTCTTTCCTCCCAGCCCAGCCATGGACGTTATCAGCTGAGAAATTAGGTCAATGTCGCGTGATGAATCATCCAAGAGAGATCATTTTATCTAGGTCTAACTTGAACATCTGTGTTTAGTTTTGGTTTCTAAAAGCAGTAGAAGAAGAAAAGAGAAAATGATTTCTTTTTTTTAATGCAGGGAGTAAATTTAATCCTGGAAATTTTATGAAGATCTTTTTTTTTTGTTGTTTTGTTTGTGGATATGTAAGGCTGTCCTTGAATAGATTTGTTGAAGGTAAGACCATTTTAATCTATTCTTGAATTAAAAAAGAGAAAAAGAATACAATTTTAAAAAGTAACTTTTTTTAATTGTTTGTGAGTTTAATAGCAAAAATTGGAATAAGACAACGTTTATTTTATTTATTTTTGCTATAAGAGAGTAATTTTCTGAAATTTAGACAGTATTTAAATATTTGGAATTTTAAAATTTTAGTTCAAAGTTCGTTTTTTTTTTAATCTCAATTTGAAAAAAAAAAAAAAAAAAAAAATGATGTATTAAATTTGAATTTTATTTAGTTTTAAGCCCATTTTTGTTACAAATCTTGTGTTGCAAATTTTGAAAAATGTTCCATTTTTATTTGTTTTAAATTGTGCCTTATATTTTTGTGTAATCTTGTAATATTTTGTATTTCAACATGAGTGTCACTCCTCCTCCTGAAAAGAATGACTTAGAAAACAACTCAGATAAAGAGAAAGATAGTCAGAAGTCCGGGGTTGCCACACAGACACATAATGTAACAACATTAGGTGAACAGACCCTGTCAGCTCAAGCTGGGTCTGGTCACAACTCAGTAACCGCTAGCCCGAAAATGTCCATAGAACCTGATATTATTGCGTTTTCGCCTAATTCAAATATGAATTGGACAGCTTGGCTGGCCTATTTTGAGAGTGTTTGTATAGACCAGGAAAAAGACGACTTCTGGAAAATTAGGCACATACAGAAATACTTAAAAGACAGTGCACTTACGTTGTACATCAATAATTGTTTAAATGTGCTGCATTGGTCCGAATTTGTCACTTTGTTCAATGAACATTACGAAATTCCTGACACTCTTTCGTTAACTAATTTTTCCCGTATTAGATACAAAATTGGAAAGGACCTGAACGAATACTATCAGAAAAAGACTAAAATAGGGAGAACCTTAGGGTTAGACCAGAAGCTTATCTTGGAAGGATTAACGGAGGGCTTGCCGTTAGAAATGCAAAAGCTAGTTATTGCAAGCAACCCCTCAACTACACATTCATGGCGTGAATTAGTATTCAGAATTTGCAAACTGCAACTGGACAGAAAAGGAAATGAGAGCAAAGTTGACGCAAGCCCACAAAACCCCAATCAATACCGACAATGGCGACCGTTTTGCCCCCCATATGAGACAGGACAGAATTATAACCGGCAGTGGAACTACAGAGTTCCCTATCAAACCCCCCCGATTCGACCTTTTGCTTCTACTCAAGCACGAAATCCCCAAAATACAGTTAGACTGACGACAAATGGTCAACCGAGACCAAATGTACATCACCAGACCACTTTGCCACCCTCCCCATGCAAAGTTTGTTTTAATATAGGAATACCAAATGCGTATCATTGGGTGGAATACTGCCCTTTTTGACAACAAGTCTTAGCAGTTCCAACCCCTAGTCCCAATATGAATTTTGCGAACTCCAACCAAGATCATAGAGCTAATGAGTCATCCGAAAATACATCTAGTAATCAATGACGGTTTCTTATGTCCGGACATATACAAAAAGAAAAAGCTAGCTACAAAAAATCAAATAGAAATTGTCAAAAAATTACTGATGTAAAAAGTGAAGGCTCACTACCTTGTTTGATCGATACAGGGAGTTCTATCAGTGTTATTTCTTATCATTTAGCCCACAAACTTAACCTAAAAATATGTAAGGTTCTGCAGAGTATATCGGTCACACAAACACAAGGTGTTCTTGCTTTGAAAGAAAAATGCCTTGTTAGTTTGAAATTAGGACGTATCTCTAAGAATGTTGAACTTTTTATAATTAATAATCAGTTACCTTATGCTTTGATTGGGCTACCCCACTGTAAACTGTTTAAATTGAATATTGACTGTGTTAAAATGCAAATCACACAAGAGAAAAAGAAAGTACCTCTCATGGATAATATTTCAACAAATTCATCTCATCATACCTTACATTTATCAGAAACATATACTAACCAGCCAGAAATGGAAAATACAGTTAAAAATGCAGAGATATTCGAAGAAAATTTTGAGCCGGAGTTGTTCGAGACCACTGAACATGTGCCAAATGTTCAGACTGTCAAGGAACAATTACCTGCTCTTCTAGCCAAATATGTCTGTATTTTCGCTAAAGATAAATATGATGTAGGCTGTGTAAACATTGAACCCCAGAGAATACAATTAACATCAGACCTCCCCGTTTCTTTAAGAGCATATCGCACTTCCCCTAAGGAAGAAGAGGAAATTAAAGAACAAATTCAAAATTTATTGCGAGCCGGTATCATTAAAGAAAGTTATTCCCCTTATTCATCACCCGTAACTTTGGTGTATAAACGTGAAGAAGGGAAGAAAACCCGGTTATGTATTGACTTTCGAAAATTGAATGCCATTACAAAAACAGATGCAGAACCCTTACCTAGAATAAACACCCTGGGTTAAATTTGCGAGATAAGACCCACAGGTCTTGCAGGCGAGCCCTGTGGCTCTTGTTTTAGTGGGGGGATATGAAACGATAAAAGCTAAGCCCCTTTTTAAAATCCCCTTTTTTGTCCCTTTTTAAAATTTAAATTTAGAAATTAAAATTAAAACTTTTAAAATGTCTTTGTAATTGTGTCTCAGTTGATTGAATGAAGTTGCCACTGTTAAATTAACTTTCCCGCATCACATCTTATAACTTTTAAAGATCGTTTTGGCACATCTCATAAGAGTATTTTTGCTGAATAAGTGCAATTCGTAAGTCTTGCTGCATTTGATTGGCCAAACTCAAACCACAGCCTTTATCCCGGGAAGTCAATCATTCAGCTAACGACCAATTATAGTTTAAAGACGCCTCCTTTGACTTCAACGGCCCCTAGCAGGAATAATGCGAAATACAGCATATTTATACCGATGCACAGGTCCCCGGACAGAGCTTGTTTTTACCATCAAAAGAATGCACTAACTCCACGTCACTCGGCTCTCTTAAGTATCGCTTGGCGGTACACAATTCCCAAGCCCGATGTCCATAAAGTAAAGTAGCAGCTCTCAAGCCAAAAGGGGCCTGATTTCTCAAAAGGATGTAACAAAAGAACAATAAATCAGGTCCTCTGAAAAACTGTGTCTTTATTGGAACAACTACGATCTTAACCTGACTTTGATTTCCCGGACACTACGTACGGCCGTCGACTACCTGACTATGCTAGAAGTTCCGAGAGTTCGCTCTGAAATCGGCACGCACACGTCTGCGGTTCGCGCCCCTGCCCCCAGCGGTCGGGCACTGACCGACGCCACGGCAGAAGATCCATAACTGGAGTAGCGGCTAATTCGTTACATATATATATATATTACGTTAACGTACGTGGCACAGAAATCGCGATTATTTGTTATTGTCTAATGGCAACGGCTGAGAAATGCATCTCATTGGTTATTATGTAAAAGTCCTTTCGCAGGATTTAGGGCGATGGGTTTATTTGCGTTTCACCTTGGAGGAAAGAGCTCCATGATGTTTCGCTCTTTCGCTGCAAAATAAATAGATATATATTACGTTAATGTACGTGGCACAGAAATCGCGATTATTTGTTATTGTCTAACGGCGACGCCCGAGAAAATCACCTCATTGGTTATTGTTGTGTAAAAGTCCTTTGGCAGGATTTAGGGCGATCGGGTTTAGGTTTATTTATGTTTCACCATGGAGGAAACAGCTCCATGATGTTTCGCTCTTTCCCTGCAATTATAGAACTTCAAAATATGATTTGAAATGCTTATAAAAGATCTCGGCGAATGCTTGAAAGTGACGAAGAAGCCGAATTAAGAACAGAAAATCGAAATAGATTGGATCAAGAACACCGTTAAACACAGAGCATAAGCATCGCTAAAATAGGCTTAATAACCATAGCATGCACGCATTGCTTCTGAAATCGAAATTACTGATTTAAATGTTCCGGGGCATAACTGTGGGACTTTGAGTAAAGCGTGCAATTTCTGCAAAGCACTGTATTGGAAATGCGAATTAATTATCGGCAAGAAATTTACAAAATGATATGATGTTAAAGTAATTTTGTTTACCCCACCTCTGTACAGGCCTCCGATACAAATTTCAGGTTGATTTACGAATATTATTATGGGCCCACCAGAAGTAAGATACAATAAAACCTGCTTAGACGGAAACGAAAACAACCAGTGATAAATTCCATTTTACGCAAGTTATTGAAATTGAACAAAGCATAATAGCATTTTTGGGGAGAGGGGGGAGTTGGAACATTTTTTTGTTTTTATTGCAGGATTCCGTTATAAAAAGACTTCCCTCTATTAGAAAATAAATTTGCTGGATGGTACTTTTTTTAAAAATCTGTATAGTAGCATTTGCTTACAATTTTATTATTTCTTTTTCAGTATTACAGTTTATGTTGTATTTCTAATTGCTTTTTCATCTAAAGATTTTAAATAAAAAATTAAATTATTGAAAACATAATTAAATTTTAATTGAATTCATCAATTAATTTGCAATAAAAGTATGAGACATATAAAAATTAAAAATTTATCTGTGAATTTACACAACTTTGGAACTGAACAAGAGTCAGGCCCTGGTAATTTGCACCATCTCCATCCCCCTCCCTTCTGTACGGACCTGCAATAAAAATTTCAGATCCATTTAAGAATATTATTACGGGCCTGGGCAATGCCGGGCGAGTCAGCTAGTTATAATAAATTTCCCTTACTTCCATGATAAATTTTGATAATTTTCGTGCAAAAAATAAAGTATTAAAAGCAAAAATATAATTTCCTCCATTTGCTCAGTTTAGAAAACCTGCCATATTTTTTTACAAGTACACGTCAGGCCATCTTGCTACTTTGTTAAAAACAACTACTTTTCAAGCTGGTTATGTCATTTAGGATGCCATCTTGAATTGCATTCGTTGACCAACGCTGGTCGCAATATGAACATATTGCGACCGGTGTATTGATGGGCTAAACAATGATGTGTATAATTGGCTAAATGCATGATGTGATGTGATATGATTAGCTAAACGATATCTCACCCGCTGAATTTTGGCTGAAATTCAAAAGCTTCTCTCTCTTCCTGCCTTAAGATGGGAGTGCATAACAACCATGTAACTGATGCTCTTCAAAAAATTTAATGGATCGATTGTGGGCTAAACAGGCCTGCAGTTGATGCCATAGTTCATGTTATTCAAATTAATTTGATATTAAAATAATAATCTTTAATAATAAATAAACAATCAAAGTGGAATTACCAATTAAAAGTCGCCGCTAGCATAATGTGTTAATAGAAGTGTCCGGCAAGATACAAGCCCCGATCAGGACTAATTGGGGTCCTGGGCAAAGATAAATTTGGGGGCCCATTTGAATTGTTGCAACATTATTCAAATAGAATTGATGGTCAGTCATGTGCATAAACAATATTTTTGCACCTTGGATTTTAAATAGAAGAAAATTCTGAGCTAAGTCAATTCTAAATTATCTTAATTAATAAAAAGAATCTTTTTTTCATAGTACAGAACCAAACTTTTAAAAAAACTTTTGCAACTTGTTACATTACTTCAAAATAAATTTAATAACTTCAATTTATGAAAGAGTGTCAAATACTTTAACATGTAAATATGAGGTAATAAAGATACTTTCTTTTACATCTTTTTAAGTTGTACTACACACAACATAATATCAAATCAAATACATTCTATTTCACAAGTAGAAAATGTTTTTTCAATAAATCTAAAAAGATGGTAATTCTGGGTTTGTCTTTTATATTTAACTCAAAGCTAAAATAAAAAACTTTGAATCCAGAAGAAAATTTATCTCATGAGAATTAGAACTGATTATTTTCAACCACTAAAGTTTAGACATGACTTAATTTCATTGCTAATTCAATGTATTAAAATAAAAATATTATTTCTTATTTAATAGTGGTTGAGGTTAGCTTTGCGAAGGCATTGAGCTCTGTGAATACAAAATGAAATTTGTTTTTCAGAAAGTTTACTAGAATCTTTTAAACAAGAAATTTGTATTTTGTATTTGAAAATTTTCAGAGTTGAAATTGGGGAACAAAAAATAAATAGTTTATGAATTAAATATATGGATTTGGGGGCCCCTGGGCAAAGTCCCGATTTGCCCATGCGATAATAAGGGCCTGGCAAGATATACAAATCTATTCTGTGATTATGGACTGTTGTAATAGTGATTAAGAAGATAATCTTAATAACATAGAAAAAAATCTTATATAGGATTACCTGTGATAACGCAGGTAAAATTAGATTTGCTTTCTCTTCTTTATAACTCAGAGCATTCTTTGAGACTTCAGGTAATAGGGAATTGTTTCCTCCTCTTTACTGGCGTGTTGATTAAGGCTTCAGGTAACATAACTCATAATTAATTTCCACCTGTCTTACGTTTCATAAATTTATCAAGATAAACATAAGTTTTGAGATTATTCTCGTTATTGATAATCCATTTTTAGAACTGTATACTTCAATTTTTGGAACAATTTTTTTCATAAACAAGTCTTTTAGGAACATTTAGTGATAACTGCAGAGTGTTTTGTTATTTAATGAAGTTACCTTGAAGTTCATACTTTTTACAGCTATAATGAAAGGCTTGTCCCATGAATTTTAAATTTATAATTTTCATGATTTTTTTTTTTAATTTATATTTTCATAATAAATTAATTTTGATGAATTTATATAATAGTATTCCTAAATATCAAAACAAATTGGATGTGTATTTATTATTTTGGATATGCAATTTATTATTCAGAGAGTTTTAAACTAAAAAGTGATAACTTGTGATATCTATTTTGTACAAATGAGTGCACTTCATACTCCACCCCCTTTTAACAACCATTCATAGAATGCAAGGAATCAATAAATGAATTAACTTATAAACATAGTGTGTTTATTGAGTACTTTAATATGTACATGATTTTATATTTATAATTATAATATTGATGTGTTTATTCTAAGATATCTAATTTTGAATACTTCGTTAAAATAAAGGAATAAATATATCTTTATGAAAATATCTTAACATACAAATTTTATAATATTTTAATCTATTAACTTGGACACATCAATGCTGTTTACAATAAAATTTTCAGCTGTTGCTGGTTCATAGTTCAGGTGAGTGAAACTTTATTATTTTATTTCATTATGAAGATTTTTATTTAATATTTATCAATTTCACAAGCAATGTACATTTATTATTATTTTGGTCACTGGCTTTACTCAAAGTTAACCCCTCTTCTATTTTGATTTTCCAAAATTTAAATATTTAATTTACTATTCAAATTTTTACTATCTTTCTAATTTTAATTAATAACCCCTTCTCTATCCGTTTCTTTCTTTTTTTTTTTTTCTTTCTTTCTTTCTTTACACATCTTGAAAGGTACAGATATAACACTTTGATATTTCGATATCACTTCTTGAATGAACCAACTTTCAAAAGAGATTTCATTTCTTCAAGACCATCGAGCCATTTACTACTACTACTGAATCCCCAGCGTTCCATAACCTTTCTTAATTGAAGAGGTATGTAAAGAAAAAAAGATATACCTATACTAAAAACTTCAGCAAGCGGGAAAACATGGCGATACTTAAAAACAGAGATACTGGTTGAACCTATTAAACCTCTATTATAAATTACTTTCCATCTTGCAAAAAGCATTATTTACCGACATTTTCCTTCAGAAAGCGTTTCAAAATTAAAACAGCTGTTTCATAGCAAGAAGAAAGAGTTTGGGAATAGAACTTTACATTGTCTTTTCAGCGTGTAAACACAGCTGACTTCAAAGGCCTTTTACAACAGAAAAATAAAAACCCATTGACACAATTTTCCACAACTCTCGTTAGTGACGAATCGTAAAAGACAAGTTTGGGGTTTCAAGCCAACGAGCATTTAAAAAATGTATGACTACATAAAAAGTTTGTTTAAAATAGTTGGAACTGCATAAATAAATTTCTAATTAAAAGAATTAAAAGATTACTGTCCAAACATATAGAGACGTTAAGTCTAGAGAGGAAATATCTACATCTGCCAAAGTACAAGCAGATCGAAACATTCTTATATTATTTGGTCACACGTACAAGCTTCCATATGCAAAAACTAGTGGCTTCCAGAACAAACAATGAAATATGATGCATGGCCTAAATGCACTCTACCTGGACACTCAATGCCATCTCGTGACGCTTTGGGGTACTAGCCATTAGTCATACGGGAAGAAACAAAGTTGGAGGCACAATATTTTGAAAGTGTCTGGCAGCAATAATTGAGATTTAGGATATGTACTGAAACTAAAGATTAAAGAAACAGACTTTATAGAATAAAGAACATTAAAGCTGTAAGACAGGGGTTCTCAAACTATGATACATGTACCGTACTGGTATGTGAAGCTCTGTTTACTAGTATGCAAAAGTCTGATACTGGTACATGAAATGAAATAAAAAATACAGCATGTGAAATCAAAAAACAGCTCAATCACTCTCCACCTCCTCTTTCTTGATTTGTCACGTAAGGAAAGTAATTTATTGTAAATAGTTAGATTCCAGATATTTACACAAAGAAAAGCATAAAATAGCCAAATTAATTTTTCAGCAGTTGATGTTTCAGAGCTTCATAAAAAGAGCCAACAGTTCTATCAAAATAAAGAAAAGAAGTAAACAGCAGATTCCATAAAGCATGAACTTTGCTATTTTTGTTCCTCACTTTCTCTTCTATTTTTTTTTATACAGAAAAAAGGCTTCTATTATGCAGCTTTGAGAAACTGTGGTACTTTTTTTTTCATATTATGGGTTTACCATGCATAATTGTTTTTTGTTTGGTGGAGGGTAGATAACAGATCTTGGGTGTATTGCATCAGCCGCACTTCTTATAGCATGGTGATTATAAAGGCAAGTTATATTATTAGATTATGTGACAAAAGATTAAAAAAAAAAAAAAAAATCAGCTTACTCAGGAAATTTTCTGCATATGGGAGATAATTTACTTGTTTAATGCTGTTCTGTTCTTTTTAAATGTGTTTTCAAATCCACCTACTTTCATTTACAATATCTGTAAAAATTAAATAAATATCCATATTTCTGATTGAATTTATATATTAAAATTTAAATTAAGATTAAAAATTTTACAAGCCAAATGCAAACTAGTATGTTGTGGCCATCACAAAACTTTCTTCTATCTCATACATGTCAATACTTCGAAATTCACTATCTCAGTGCCAAATTAAATGGCAATCTGTGTTCATCATGAGAATTCTAAAAATATGAAATTCCGTGCATTAGTTCTCGAGGTATGACTGTCGCTGAAATTGTGTAAATCCAGCAAAATGCAGCATAGCAGCGCCACCTATTGGGTTATTTACACCAGAACCTAATTATCACCAACTTATGTCAACGTCTAACTGAATATGAAGTTTGAGGAAAATTTGTGTATTACTTCTTGAGATAGAGGTATTGCGCAAATCATGACAAATGCAGCATAGAAGCGCCACCTGTTGAGCGATTTGCAACAACACATAATCAGCAGCAATATTAATCAAGTTATACTTAAATCTGAAGTTTGGTGAAAATTCGTGCATTAGTTCTTGAGATAGAGCTATTGAGGAAATAGTTCAAAATGCAGCACAGCAGCGCCACCTATTGGGCGATTTACACCAGCACGTAGTCAGCATAATTTCATATGAAGGACTAACTAAATCCGAAGTTTGATGAAAATGTGTGCATTAGTTCTTGAGATAGAGCCGAGGATAGAGCTATTGCGAAAATAGCGTAAATCCTGCAAAATGCAGCATAGCAGCGCCATGTTGGGAGATTTACACCAAAACGTAAACAGCATCCATTCATGTCAAGGACTAACGGAATCTGAAGTTTTATAAAAATCCGTGTATTAGTTCTTGAGATAGAAATCCTGCAAAATGCTACATTGCAGCGCCACCTGCAGGGCGATTTACACCAAAAACTAATCAGCACCAATCTATATCAGGGACTACCTGAATATAAATTTTTATTAAATTCCGTGCATTAGTTATTGAGATAGAGCACCCACAAAATTTGTGTCACATACAAACAGACAGACAGACTCACAGACAGATATTTTGTAAAAACATGTTTTTTGGAATCTCTGACCCATAAAACGTGTAAATCCGGCGAAAACTGGAATTCAAAAATTTTCATGAAACCAATACTTTCTTCTTGCAAAGATAGAAGAAAGTAAAAAGAAAAGTGATTTTGTTAGAAACTATGTACACATTTTAAAAATAACAATGAATTTTTGGCATAAAGTTTTCTTACTAATTTTTAATGTGCTTTAATCATAACACTTTAAAATATAAGATGATTATGCATGTTAAAATGCAATTAAATGGAGCAGATAACGCATGTGGAAACTTTTGGCTGGGAAAGGATTAT
Organism: Maratus speciosus; assembly: GCA_963932465.1. Taxonomy (NCBI): domain Eukaryota; kingdom Metazoa; phylum Arthropoda; class Arachnida; order Araneae; family Salticidae; genus Maratus; species Maratus speciosus. The sequence continues at coordinate 249,717,271 of OZ010793.1, read as the reverse complement.
CCTTGAAGTGAATATGTAGAAAAAGTATTATGATCTTTATGAAGGCAAAGTAAAAACATATGCAGATTAAATAAAATAAAAAAACAGTTTATTTTTGATTCCAAACACAGACTTGACATTAGTAGTAAACAGCAGCATTCATTTTAAACAGACATTTTGTAGATCGTGATGAAGATGTTTCACAATTCAGAGCAGACATTTTTGTTTGTAGATATCACAGTATTAAATTTTAAGATAACACATAATTACACAGATAAAACTAAAACACAACATCCAGAACGTGGTCCAGCCACGTTCAGTAACTTGAAATACTTCTTCCACTTAAAGGAAGATAAAAGTGCGTATTATTAAGATTGGAATCGTATATTTATATAAAAATGGTCATATTGAAAACGTCGTTTCAGACGAACGAACCAATCAGAAAACGGCATCAAATCGATGCAAAGCAAGATTCGATGAAAAGATTAGATTTGAAAACGATATTCTAAGTCGCCATCTGGCGGGAGAAATATCGTCACGGAAGTTGAAACGTAGTCGAAAGAAAGTTTTTGCACGTGAAGTATGGTAATGAAATGAAATTAAAAACGGCAAAATGGTATGGATTACTATGGATGTTAACAGGGTCAGTAAACTTTTATTACAGCTGGATATTGTCTAGAATCAATAGAGAGGGTAAGTAAAAGTTTAAGAAATATTTATTACTGCCATTATTTAAGAAATAAATAAATATAAATAAAGTAAATGAATGACAATGAACTTAGAAATAAAATGAAGTTTGTGAAATGAGGTTTTATGACAGGAGATGATAAGAGGCAATGAGAAATACAGTGTTTGTATCTCTATCAATTTTGAGTAAACAGTAAATAATCTAATAACATCTGTACATATTTATTTACAGTAACATATAAACTGATAAGAGAAAATGAATAATTTTTTTACAGTAAATTTATCAAGGTTGATTGATTGATTGACAATCAGAACTTAGGCTCGATGATGGGGCTTTTAGCTTCGCTTCATGGCTTTGTACACCTATTTTATTAAGGTAAAACACATCACAATTAAAATAAAGAAAATAAATAGCAAAATTCTTACCACAGCTAACTGAACTAATTTTTCACACTCCCTTTGAGTCAATAAATTTGAGAAAAGTACTCTTTGAGTTCCATTAAGATCTTTTTCATTCATAACAGTTTCAATGCCAGTTTTTTCAAACCACTTTGACACATCAGAATCAGATAATTTTTCTCGCTTCTTTCCCATTTTTCTTTTGTAGGAAGACTTTGAAGGTAATCCTGGTGGTGGAGTAAGAGAATTCTGTTGGATCTGAAAGATAAGACTTAATTCTAAAGTACTTAAGGTTAATTTTTGTCATTTTTTTTTCTCTTTACAACACATGTATGCAAATATATTAAAACTATAAAGCACATGGAAATAGTGTAAAATACAAATTTAGTTTAATTTTAAAATAAATGTTATCTGATGTAAATCAGTTTCAAAATTGAAAGTAAAGTGAAATAAACTTACAACATGCAGTATTTCAGATAAAAATAGTCATTGAACTGGAAATTATGTCTTTTTCAATTTATGATAAAACAATTAAGCTTAAGAGGTCGTCTTCATACCAAAATTGTACAAAACTCTCCATTTTTATACATGAACACCCAATTTTGGGAGCATATTTGGCTTATTTGTTAAATTTTACATTAGGATACCCAACTGGAAGTCATTCAGTCCAATAGTGTAGGAATTATGAAGGTTTAAAGTTTGGAATTCCTGATGTTAAATTCCGTTTTAATCATTGCGAAACAGATTGGAATGTGGGTAGTTTTTAAAGCATAACTCAAAACCTGCTTGACAGAATGAGCTTTAATTTGGATTTGCATATTTAAAGCTTTTGAAATATATTTCTGCTAAAAAAGTCATAGGCTATAATTCCTATTGCTTTTGAAATATACACAATTTGATTTTTGAAAAAAATAATTGAACCTAGGAAATTTTTAATAGAAATTGCTTTTCAAAAGTTTCAAATATGTGAATCCAAAATTACAGCTCATGCTGTCAGGTACTTTTTTAGCTATGCTTTAAAACTACCCACACTGCAGTTTGTTTTGCAACAATTAAAAAATAATTTAACATTAAGAGTTTCAAGCTTTAATCCTTCTTAATTTCTAAACTATTTAACCAAATGACTTCCTGTTTGAATATCATAAAGTAAAAAGTACCCCCTGAAAACCAAACATGCTTTCAAAATTGGATGTTCATATTGAAAATTTCAGAGTTTTGTACAATTTGAATATTTAGACCACCACTATGCTTATTGTTTAAAACTTAAATTGAAAGAAAACGTAATTTTCAATCAAATGGCTATTTAATTAATTTTTTTTATTTGGCTGACTGTAGGTACCAGTTTTCATGGCTCAGATTTGGCAAACTGTTACAAAAATTGAGAGTTACATAATAAAAAAAAAAAAAAAAATTGCATGAAATTTGAGTTAAGCATGAATTCTGTCACAGCAAGTAAATAACAGATACAGATACAATAAAACTTAATTTGTAAATGTTTTTAGACAGTAAAATGAAAGTTTTTTAGATACAATCTCTTTATTCTAAAAAAAAGTAATTAACACTGTCACTGGTGCTGTTTATGAATTTTTCGTGGCCGGGGGAGGGGGGGGGGTCTTTCTTTGTTAATATTAAGAAAATCACTGCATACAAAAATATGAAAATCAGTGGTATTATAGAGAAATGTTTGATAAACACGCTGATGCAGACAGTTTTTAAATCGAATAATTATTTTAAGAGATATTTAATGCTAAAGTTGGTCAAAATCATTCCATTAAAAAAGTTTTATAGGAGCAAAAACTATACATAAGTATTTAATCCTTTTTAGGTCATTTTATAATTTAAAAGTTCCCGGGGTGCAGACTGCATTTATTTTTTTTATTTGACTCATTTTTTGAGGATTTATTTCAATTTTAAATTCAAATCTTCAGCATTTTGAGAGATATTTTTTACATACTTTAGAAAAGGGTATTATTTTAAATTGTTACCAATTTTTAAAACAGCGCAAAGAATAATATTTCCTTCAAATAAAAAATTTATTTATACATGGTTATTATGAACAGAAAAAAACTTTCAAATTAGAATTAAATGATTATGTGTTAAAAGTAGGAAAATATTGAAAATTACTTCATGAAAACTATATTTACACGTGAATTTCAAAAGAGAAAGAAAATTGTAAAATAATAAATTCATTAATATGTATTAAAAGTCATAAATGGAGGAAATTACATCATATTTAAAATGGTTAAACAATAATATTACCAAACAATTTAAATTAAAAAATATATTTACATGAGACATTTCACATAATCTTTTTAACTATTGTTGCCAATTCTCAGGCAGCGAAAACAAAAATATTTCCTGTTTAGAAACAAAATTATTTTCATGTGAATATTAAAAAGTGAAGAAAAACTTTAAAATAATAATTCATTAAAATGCATTAAAAGCAGTGAATAGCAAAAATTACATCATAGTTGAAATGACCAAATAAAAATATTGCAAAATAGCTTAAATTTAAAAATATATTTGCGCAAGACATTTATTTCGATGATCTTTTCAACTATCACTGTGAATTCTAAGACAGTGCAAATAATATTTCCTTTCTAACAACAAAAGTATTTTCACGTGAATATTAAAAAGAGAAAGAAAAATTTTGTGAAAAGACTTCAGATTTAAAACGATATATTTAAAATGTCTTGTTTAAAAAAAATTTCTTATAGCATTGTTAAAAAATACTGGGAGACAAAGGCTCTGTTTACTTTTCATATTAGCTTATTTTCAAATGCTTCACTGATCTGATTTAATTAAAGACGAAAACAGCTCGTTAACAGGGACATTGCCAGAGTATTTATTATTATTATTATTATTATTATTATTATTATAATTCAATCTTCTGAAAAATTTTAAAGCCGATCAAATTAGCGGCTTTTAGAGTCTGCAGTGTCTGAATGGGGGGGTTGGCGAGCGTAACTTATAGGGGGCAGAGCCCTCCCTAGTTTTAGAAAAATAAAATATTCTTAAATTACAAATAAATATTCATATGTATGTATATAAAATACCACCTGTCTATAGAATAAAGTGACCAGATAGCCTGTCATTGTCAATGTTATTTGTACCTGCAAAATGTGACCATCCATTTTTCTGCATGCCGAAAATTTTCAAACTAAAAAATTAAATTAACCATTTTCCAAAATTTGTATTTTCATCCATAAAAAAGTACAGGAATTTATCTCTTATAGTGACCAGTTTGTCCTTTATTGTAATAACATTTGTACCTGTCTGAGCTGATCTACCCTTCCCATTTTTCTCTCAGGGCGAGAGAGGAATGAGGAATGTTTCCTTCACACAGTTTGACGGATCGTAGGATAGCAATGCTTGCGCCTGCTACTCATTGGCTAACTAAATCACGTGTTAGTATTACGTTTATCTGAGGAGATGACTTTGCGATTGTTTGGGGTTGTTTTAAAAAGGGTTCATTTGTCATATGTTCTCAGAAATTCTAAGAATAAACCTGCACATGTTTTTCATTGTACTGCTTGGAAGATTTGTAACATTTAACATTAAGTTTTAGTTGTATGAACTTGTAGTTCAAGTTTTTAGTTTTAATGCAGTTATCTTTCTTCTTAAAGTATGGAAAATAAAGAATCTAAAACTAAAAAATCTAAAGAGTATAAAGAGTTTTGTTTAAAAGGTAAGATTGGAGTTATTAATTTTCAAAAGAATAATAGTCAAAGAGCAGCAGCTGAAAATTTTCAAATCATTAAAACTTATGTGAGCAATATTTTTAAAAGAAAATCGGAATATCTACAACAATTTGAAGAAAATATCGACTCTAGGAGTCGGGGGGGGGGGGGGGGGGGGGATTATTTTGAAGTAAATCAAGCAATTGTTGAATGGTTTAAAAAAAATATGTCGGATGAATTCTCGAGTTTCTGGACCTTTTGCTAGAAGAAGCAGCTTTACTGTTAAAAAAAAAAAAACTCAATGTAAAAAATTTTACTGCTTCGAACGGCTGGTTAGAATCTTTCAAGAAAAGAAATATTTCTCATAAAATTTTGTGTTGAGAATCTCATGACATTGATATAGAAAAAGTATATTCCTTTAAAAGATGGATTTCTGATTTGTGGCGAATTACAAGAGAGAAGACATATTCAACGCTGATGAATGTGGTTTGTTTTATCGGGCAATGCCAAACAAAACATTAGCAATGTCTGGAGATAAATGGAAAGGTGGAAAGATTTCTAAAGAAAGAATTATCACTTTGCTTGCTTACAGTTCAACAGGAGAGAAAGTAAAACCTCTTGTGATAGGAAAGGCCAGAAAACCATGCCGTTTCAAAAAGTTTTACATCAAGAACTTACCAGTCTTGTGGTACGGAAATAAAAAATTATGGATAACACCCTGTATTTTAACTCAATAGTTTACACAATTAAACAAGCAGATGAAGCAAAGAAAGAGAAAGATTCTATTGTTTATAGTTAACTGTCCAACCCATCTGAGTGATTTGTTGTTTTGAAATGTGAAAGTAAATTTTCTACCACCTAATACCACATCACATTTACAGCTGCTGGATCAAGGAATAATTCAAGCTTTCAAGATGCATTATAGAAATTTCTTGCTCCAGGCTATAATTTCCAGAGCAGAAGAATGCAAATCAGCAAATGAAATTGCTTCATGCATAAACGTCATCGATGCTATAATGTGGGTTAATGATTCTTGGAATTTGGCACGTAAAACTACAATTTCAAAATGCTTTGAAAAATGTGGCTTTTTGAAACAATTTTCTGAAGATATCAGTGATTTAGTCTGCAAATGATGACAGTAGACTTTTAAATATTCAAAATCTTATAAACCAATTACCTTTTGAAGATGAACCAGTGAATACTGAATTATTGAAGAATTTTGACAGTGATATCCCGACATGCAATGTTTCTACTGATCAAAAATGCTTGAAGCAAGAAATTTGAAATATGTTTAAAAATGAAAAAAAAGTAAAGAGGATTGCATTAATGGAGATGAAGTTGAAATCAAATAAAATGATGAAATTTCTGATGCAGAAATGCTAAAGATTTTCAAAAAAATGAAAATGTCTGCCCAAAATAACTGTCCACCAATGCCAGATTTATTGAGGAAAATTGACGGCATGACTAACTAGTCGGATGTGGCAATCCCAAAACTTTCTTCTATCTCATACATGTTAATACTTCCTGATAAATGCAGCACAGCAGTGCCACTGGTTAGGTGATTTACACCACAATCTAATCAGTAACAACTTATGTGAACTTTCAATTGAATTTGAAGTTTGATGAATAATCGTGCATTAGTTTTTGAGATAGAGCTATTGTGGAAATCGTGAAAAGTTCTGCATAGCAGTGGCACCTGTTGGGCAATTTACACCAAAAACTTATCAGGATTAATTTATATCAGGGACTAATTGAATTTAAAGTTTGATGAAAATTCATGCATTAGTTCTTGAGATACAGCTATTGCGAAAATCATGAAAAATGCAGCATAGTAGCGCCGCCTGTTGGGCGATTTACACCAAAAACTAAACAGCACTAATTTATATCAGAGGCTAACTGAATCTGATGTTTGATGAAAATTCGTGCATTAGTTTCTGAGATAGAGCTATTGCGGTAATCATGTATAATGCAGCCTAACAGCGCCACCTATTGGGTGATTTAAACCAAAAAGTTAGCAGCACTAAATTATATCAAGGGTTAACTGAATCTGAAGTTTTCTGAAAATCCGTGCTTTAGTTCTTGAGATATAGCTATTGTGAAAATCATGAATAATGCAGCATAGCAGTGCCACCTGCTGGGCGATTTACACCAAAAAGTAATCAGCAAAAACTTATATCAGGGACTAACTGAATCTAAAGTTTTATTATATTCTGTTCATTAGTTCTTGAGATAGAGCACCCACAAAATTTCTGTCACACACAGACAGACAGACAGACAGACTGACTCACAGACAGACGTTTTGTAATAACATGTTTTTTTGTGATCTCTGACCCCTAAAATGTATAAATTCGTCGAAAACTGGAATTTGAAAATTTTCACGAATCCAATACTTTTTTCTTGTAAAGATAGAAGTAAAAATATAACTGTTGAAAAGTTTTAATTAAGTGTTTTAAGCAATCAAAAATTTCTGACTTTTTTGCTTTAAATGAAACTTTATAAAAGTTTGTATAATTTTTTAATGAATAGTTTATTACTGTCAGTTAAAGAAACATTATCATTTTGCGATTACAATAAAAAAAATGCATATTAATTACAGTGTACCTTGTCGTTATGTGTTATTTAAATCAATCACTACATAAGTTCTTGAACTGAATTAAAAAGAAATAAGGTGAGTTTTAAGTTAGTTATCTTCTATGTAGTATATTTTAAATTAGTAATTCAGTTGTTATAATTGCTAATTAATCAATTCATTACTTAAAATAGTGCATTTTTCCATATATATATTTTAATTTTTTTTTTTTTTTTTTTTTTTTTTTTTTTTTTTGAGATCACATAAAATTTAACTTAATAGTGGCCAGCCAGTCCCGAGGTTGGTCACTTTAGGCAGGTTCCACTGTAATACTAAATTGATCATGCAAATTAAAGAAAAGAAAAGAATCTAACTCAGTAGATATGTCTTTTTTTAATGAGAAGATTTCAATAGATTTAAACAGTTTTATATGAACAGAAAGTACTACTAAACAATAGTATATTTAAACACTAAACTAGAAATGGTACAATTAAGATAAATAATAAAATTTGAGTAAATTTTAGCAAAGAAAAGTATAGAATGCATTACTAAGAATAAATAAAAGAAAATAACAAAAATATTTTTTACCTGTTGTGTTTTAGCAAATTGGAAATTTTTTTCAATCTCTTTCAAAAATTTCAATTCACTTTGATATCGTTCCTGATAATCTTGAGCCTCCTGTAACATAAATGAAAGTTAAAATTCTAGTGCTATATTCACCTTGAGTTAAATGATTAAAATACATATAAAGCACAAATAACTGTATAAAAATTACTTTCAGGTGCATAAATATAATATAAAGACATTTAAAATACAAATAAAAAATATCTTAAAATACATCAGAAAAACCTAGAATGTTTTCAACCATTACAAGGCCGTCATCAGTAGGATTGAAATGTTTAAATTACTACATTTAAATCCTACTGATGACAGCCTTGTAATGGTTAAAAACGTTCTAGGTTTTTCGATGTATTTTAAGATATTTTTAATTTGTATTTTAAATATCTTTATATTATATTTATGCTCCTTTAACATATTTAGAAAAGCAACAATAAATATTGAGATGACAAGAGAAAAATAAATAAATAAAAAAGAGAGACACACATACAAAATAAATAAATACATGAAAAGTAAATGCAAAACTTGAGCACTGTTGCAATTTCAAAAAAGGTTTAAAAATCTTTATACCATACATAAAAATCCAATTAAAATATTTTAACGGTTTATTTATGTTAAGAGAAAAAAATGCATGGATGATGGAAGGGCATATTTTTTCATTTATGATGAAAACAAAATTTAAAGCAAAGTAACAAGAAGTAACAAGTGGCAGAAACGGGGGCGACATAGTCGCAGAAAGGCAATGTGCCCCTTGCAGAAAATTTTCATCCTTGAGCTGCTAAACGTATTTTCATTTATAGTAAAAAGTATTAAAATAAGTAAAGTTTCTAGATGACTAAATTTTTTATGCAACTATTTTAGTATGCAATTATTTTTTGAAAACATAATAACATATGCTTTTGAAAAAGTGGCTCTAAATGAACTTGGTGAAAAGAGATAAGCTTAGTATTTTTATTGGTACTGTTATGTTAGCCAGGCATCAGTGATAACTTGTGAAATCTTGTTTTGATTGGTATCATTTGAATTGCCATCTTTTCGCGTCATTCACTTCAAACAGCGTTGTAACCCTTTCCCATCATTCACCTCTGCGCCATCAGAAGAACAAGCCGTATAAGTATTGCGCAGGGACTTGGCATAACAGTTAGGGCTGCAACAATTTATACTTCAATACTAGACTAATAATTTTTTTAAAAATTGTGTATATCATTAAATAATACATAATATAGCTATTAATATGTATAAAAAAATACCACTACTTTCCCATTTAATGTGCATAATTATTTTTTATTTAACAAAATCTATCATTTACAGTATTTTAAATATTTATCTTTTGGACTCACAGTTACTTTCGAGACAGTCAAAATAATTAAGCATGCATGTAAAATACCTCCCCTCTCAATAAATTGATTGAATTATAGTTTTCAAATCTGTGGTGCGTTGCTACAAATTGCAGAAATTTAATCTCATACACAATCAACAAATTTTAAGAAAAATAATGGGACAGTTTATTTATTATAAATAATTGTAAATATGCTAAATAATTCTTTTAATGCTTATCTAAATGCTCTAATTTAGGTTTTGGTTTTCTTAACATGCAGTTCAGATAAGACCACTATATGTAAAAGACGTTTAATACCTGGTTTATAGTATATTAGTTAGTTAAAAATGAAGTGTGTAGCATATATACTTCATTTACAAGGGCATTCAAAAGTATTCCATTACATTACGGCCTATGGCGAAAAAAATCATATGCAGTGTATTTTAATGATGTTAAATTATTTTAAACATAATGAAATTTATAGGTGCATTAGAAGATTGTTTCTATAGAATATGTTATGTCTAGCACTTACAGTATGTGTGCGGGGGAACTCAAAAGTATTCCATCATATTATGGTCTATAAAGAAAAATCATTTGTGGCACATTTTAATAATGTTTATCTGTTACAAACTAATTGAAATTGATATGAATGTATGAAGTGCACTTTAAAACATGTTTTCTGTAGTGGTTACAAAGTACTTATCATGCATTTACAGGGTCATAAAAAAGAGTTTAATTTTATTATGATTTACGGGAAAAAACTGCTTGCGGCATATTTATGTTCCACTATTTCAAATCTGATGAAATTAATATACATTACTGAGATTTACTACTAGATGCTTGCAGTAGAATAGGATGTGCATCACATTTAATTTCATTTACAGTGACACATAAAAGATTTTGGAAACAATACTGTATACGAAGTATTGTCTATTAGGGATTATTGCTGAAAGTGTATTTTCAATTATGGTATGAGTCTTTAAATTTAACTAAATTTTTCCATACTACATGGTTTGTATAAATTCCATAGACCATATACAAGGCTATGCAAAAGGATTCGTAAGAATTGCTGAAAATGAGTGTGAATTGCATTTTTTTTTAAATTATAGGGTTATGCATTTACAAGCTCAACTATTAAGAAAGATGTGTTTCTAAAATATATATATAATAATATACAAGGCAATGAAAAAAACTGGATACATGCACTAGAAGTCTGCACAGGCCGGAATTTCCAGGCCTGGGACTGGCTTGACCCGAACGAAAGCTATCTTCGTGCGGCCCGGTGTAGAAATTAAAAGTTTGCCCCGAGCCCGTAGAAAAATCAGTGAAAACAGTGAAAACCCAGCTCGTGCAAAAATCAATTAAATCCGGCCCGACTCAATTTCTAAAAAAATTTCAAATTTCTCTTAACATACAATTAAGGTTCTTTTAAAGAATACTGCATACATATTTATGGGATGATTTTACAGTATATATTAAAATTACGATGTGTTTGCAAGACAGAAAATACCCAATGGCAACATTAATGATTATTTAGTTATGTTTCAACATTCAAATAAGGATTCATTAAACAATGAATGTTGTTTAGAATAAAATAAAAATAGGAGGGTTAAAAACATCATAACTTTTGAATCTGTATAATAAAAAGTAGATTTGTGAAAAAGTTTCTCTGTCCTTTATGAAGGCTATTCCCAAATACAAAGGAGGTACTTTCTGACACATTTCTGAATTCATTTATTTTCGGAAACACATAAGATTGGTATGTGTTCTTATTCAGAAACTATGTAATCGAATGGCGTCATCGATCTTTTGATAAAGGCAATATATCTTTGAGAAAATACTGTCAAAGTTAGCGTTTTGAATCAAATTTCTGGAAGCGATAGCACAGGAAAGAAGAAAAACCTGCAGTCACATGACAAAAATCTCTTATATCTCGATAAATAAGTTATTCATCAAAAATGAAAAACGTTATTCGATTACAAATCCCTTCAATAGTCAGGCCTGCCAATTTTATGCCTTTACAGTTAAAAATTAGCCAGAAAATGTGTCAAAGTTTCGCGTTGTTGAGCAGTGAATTTGAAAACCACCTTAAGGTATATTTACAAAGATTACGTTAACAAAAGTTCATTATCACTATTAATATATTTACAAAACATATTTCCTGCCCTACACATCTTGAGAAGAATTAAGTCCAATTTTAGTCTGGTTCCACTATGTAGAAAAAAAATGCAAGCCTGATTTTGGCCCAGCATCAGTCTGCTGAAAAAATTAAGCCCAGTCTTAGACACCATGTAACAGTCCGATGCCGATTACTACGCTAGACATGTTAAATTTCTGTATTCATGTTGTCAAACTAGTATCAGTTTGTAACACACATTTATACTTATTCTCGCGAAAGTCATATTCATTGAAAACGGCCTGCGTTTTATAGTATTCGTTTAAATTTTTATATTGGGCCGGTAGGCCCACTAAATTTTTTTATCGGCCTGTTCAATTTTTTTGCTGGCCTGGCCTGACCTGTTTATTTTGTTTATCAGCCCGACCCGTTGAAAAAATTGTCCTAATTCTGCCAGCCTGGCACATTTGAAAGTTCACCCTCACTCTGCCAGCCCGTGCAGACCTCTAAAATGCACGCCTACAGACGATAATTTCTGGAAGCATGATTTTAGTAATTTTAAGCGTGTTTTTTCCTGAATATATATTCTGATAATGTGCAGTAATTGTTGAAATCTGTTTTTTAAATGTGTTACGGGTTTCCTAAAATGTTTACTTACATATTACCTTTTTAAACAGCAAATTTTTGCAAAATTTTTCTGGGAGTGTTGGAAAATATTTCATAATATATGCTTTGGCGTATGATTTTTCTAATTGTGTTATGAATAAATTTCTCATTTATTTCTACTGTTAAAAAATATCACGTTGTAGAATTTTTTTTTTCTGTGATGAGGTTTGTCACAGAATGCTTAAAAAATTATGCCACAGGTGTAACAAGTAATTATTTTTTTAATTTTGGAACAGACTTTCATCAATTTTTAAATAAATAATAAAAATGAAACCTTTTTACCTGATATATGAGCTCAAAATTAAAAGTTTTGATCATCATGTCATTTTATAAGGTGTACAATTTTATATAATAATTCCTGTCCGGCATATTTCACTACTATTGCATACAATTATGCACAATATCTTGAAGACCTCTGTTTTGTTAATCAACGTGCACTGGTTGAATCAGATCAACTGAGATATTATATGCATTGTAAATCGTGTCTTATTTATACATATATAAAGAAGTACGTCCTGACTGACTCACAGTCAATGTACATTACAAACTACTGAACCTAGAAACATGGAAATTAGTGGAAAAATACTTCTTATGACGTAAGTGCGCACTAGAAAGGATTTTCTAAAATTCTACTCCTATGGAAGGTGGGGGAAGCAAACTTAAAAAAAATTAATTAAAAATCTAATATTATAGTTATGTGTCAAATGATATTTGACACATGATTTAATGTACTTTGGTATGCTGAATCGAATGCTACTATGTAAATTCTTCTAAGTCCAATAGTTTGTGGGATATTTAATATTTTCCTAATTGACGATGTCTTTGGCACAAAAACTTAACATTACAAGTGATAATTCGTCTATATTCATTAATATAGTACATTCATTAATGTACTACGTATGTATGCTATGTAGTAATGGAAGAATTCAAATTGAATCTTTTTGTTATTCAATTCTTTTGGTTAAAGAATAAAAATGGCTATATCAGTTAGAAAAGAAATTACACATTAAAATGCCTCAAAAAGTAAAATAAAATAAAAAACTGTTATTGATTTTATTTAAAATACAAAGAAAAAAGTTTAATAATAATAAAAAAAAAAAATTATAAAACAAAAATATTTAATTTAAATATGAAAGCAATGTTTGTACAGCTTAAAAAAAAAATTTTCATTGAAGAGATTGGTATTGAAATAATATTTGGCTATTTATCATTTGCTCCTGGTTTAAAAAAAATAGATACTTTTATGTTAGCCATGTGCAAATCTCGCAAATAGTACTTTTTAAATCGCTAATAGCAGTATTTTCATTTTATGTATGTAGATTAGAAACAATTCTTTGATACAGAAATAAAGTGTTTTGGTTTTTGGTATATTTTCTATTTCTTTTTAGTATTTTAAATTAAATCAGTGAACAGTATGTATTTTAAATGAAATGAGTGAAAGGTTTATATTTTAAATGAGAATAATGAAGTATGAATATGGTATGGTTTTAGTATATAATATATCATCCTATGTTACTTAGGTATAGCTATTGAGAAAGTTATAGAGCAGGGGTTCTCAAATTATGGTATGAGAAGCTCTGGCTACTTGTATGCTAAAGTCCAATACTGGTATGTAAAATTAAATGCAGCATATTACTAGAAAAACAATAACGGCATGAATTTATTACCCTGGAAATTTTCAAATGCAAATAAGAGACTAACGCTTTTCATTTTTTTTTTTAGAAATTTTTGAATTTAAATGAGAGATTGTAAACTTTTATCTTTTGCATGTATTACTAGAAATTTTTGTTATTAATACACTCTCTGAAATCTGCATACAGTCCTTATGATACAACCAATTTTTCAGAATTAAACACATGTAATTATTACTTTAATATAGGAAAAATTAAAATTTGTAAATAAAAACCTAATTTTAAAATTAATCGATGAAACAAATTTAATTAGAAGAAAAATGGTTTTTAATCAGGTTTTAAACTTTAGTTCGGATGAATGGATTTTGATAGGTCTTGCACTGTTAGTTAAATAATGTTTCAGGGGAAGTTTTAGTATATAACACATTTTGTTCTATGTTGCTTAGTTACAGAATTATGTGCAAAAGTTCTTTAATCAATGAACCCAACTATGAAAGATTAGCCTTTTTAAAAGGTTCTACTGAGTGAATTCCGATGGAACCAGCCCCGTTAGTTAGATAACTTTTGAGGGAAGGTTTTAGTATGTAACACATTTTGTGCTACATTGCTTTGTTATAGGATTATGGGCAAAAGTTCTATAATAAGGTGAATTCTGATTATGAAAGATTAGCCTTTTTAAAAGTTTCTACCGGATGGACTTGCATTGTTAATTTTTCAGGGATGATTTCCGCATATTGAATATTCTTCTATCATTCTTTTCCAAATTTTATTATAAATGATTAACTAGATATATTTCATTCGATTCAATGTTCGTTTGGAGAAATCGACCAACACAGCAGGGGAATCCTGCTAGTAATATATAATATACCATATGAATTACTCAAACAATCTTCCAATAAGTGATAATCTGATTTTTTCATATGTCCATACGATGTATCATAAAAAATAAGTGTTATAAGATGACCATTTTCAAAAGAGAAATTATCGTAGTCTGCTCAGTAAATATTCAAATTTCGTTTCAATTTAAATTATTTTATAGCGATATTTTGGTGCAACAGCTAAATAATATTATACAGAAATTCTTGATATATTTCTGTAAAATTACACTACATATGATAACAAACTTTTAAATTTGAACTATGTATGTACAAAATTTATCATAATTTCACAGATGGTGTCTTTTTACAAAGAGAGCCAATGGATTGAGGCAGGCAGACAAATATAGCATTTTTGGAGCCTAGTTATGAGGCTACCAGAAAAACAAACTCTTTTCAACAAATACAGAATGTTCAAATTAGAACTATTTTACAGTAAAACTTCTTAATAGCAGACACCTCGGGACAGTAGAATTTGTCTAATGTTTAGAGGGGTTTGCATTTCAGAAGTAAAAAAATACACATATGTAGGTGACGAGGATTGAAAAAGTATTCGCTAAATAGAGGTATTTATGAGGTATTTACAGAGGTTTTACCATATATGTAAACAAACAAACGAAATGTATTATCAAATTGAGTGACCGTCTTTCTTTAAGGTGTGTTTAGTCACTTCTTCACAAAATTAGAAAATTTTATAAATAATTGAAATACACACACACACACACAAAAAAAAAAAAAAAAAAAAAAAAAAAAAATGTAATTTTACAGACATGAAAACTATCAACTGAACATACTTTTATACAAACAGGGAACATAGTCATACTAGTATAAAAATATATTTATGACAAAAATTCAAAATTATTGTCTTGTATTTTAAAACTTTGAAACAGAGAATGAGGGAAAAAAAAAAGTATCACTCTATTCTAAAAAAAAAATACCTAACAATGTCATCTGTCAATGAATTTTTTGTGACTGGAGGTCTTTCTTAGCTAATATTAAGAAAACTACTGCATGCAAAAATATGAAAATGGGTAATATTATGCAGAAATGTTTGATAAACACATTGAAGCAGACAATTTTTAAATCAAAAAATTATTTTAAGGGATGCTTAATGTTAAATTTTGTCAAAATCGTTCCATAAAAAAAGTTTTATAGGAGCAAAAACTATACTGAGGAATTTAATCATTTTTTCTAAGAATATTCATTAGAAACTCGCGATGTTTTTACTGCATTTATTTTTTTAATTTGACTAATTTTTTGAGGGTTTATTTCAATTTTAAATTCAAATTTTCAGCATTTCCAAAGATATTTTTTACATATTTTAGAAAAGGTTATTATTCTAAATTGTTGCCAATTTTAAAAGCATCGCAAAAAATTATTCACACATGACTATTATAAACAACAACAACAAAAAAAAACCTTTCAAATTAGAATTGAATGATTACTTGTTAAAAGCAGGAAAATATTGATAATTACATTTTTTACACAAGCATATTAAAAAAGAAAGAAAACGATAAAATAATCAATTATTTAATATTTGTTAACAGGGATCTGCTTAGGAAGAAATTGGGTCCTTTAAAGGACCCTTCACAAAATTTTTCATATCAAAACAGGACCCTTCACAAAATTTTTCAAATCAAAACAGGACCCTTCATGTGAGAATACTTCTCACAGTATTTAAATTTGGTTTATTTTTATTTCCTTTCAGCATCGATGTCTGTTTGTACTCAATCTTTACGCCGCGATTTTGACGTTTTTACCTCTCTCCGTAATGCAAGTTCATTTTTCACCGCCGATATTAATATCTGCTTTGGGAGCGGATCGGCAGCTTGCGCATGCGCACTCCGCTATTTTAGGAGCACATCTCTTGGAGCTCTCATATCGAGGAAGTCAACTTGCTTTATGATGACGTCATTGAAATGTTGCGCTGCCCTCTTTTGATGCTGTTCGCTGACAGGAGAATATAGTTTGGTTTCGCTTTCCAATCAGTGAAAACATTTTTAATTCTGTAGCTTGTAATTCGATTCTCATTAATTTCCCGTAAATGTTAATTTAGCTAATCAATTTAAAGTCTGCCTTTTAATTACTTTGTCAACCCCGTATTCATCATTTAAATACTAAAACTCGTTAATTTTAAGTTGAGAATTTGGTTTGATGTTGTCTGAAAAAGATGTAGTCTTTTAACGTAGTTTTAGCGGAGCGCCCAGCCCGCCGTTCGAATGCCGTGCCGCCTTTTTTGGCCGAATAAGTTTGCCATACTATGGGTCATATTTTGGTCATGTGGATATGTTCTTTCTCAAGATTTAATTTTTAACGATGTACTGCACTCATCTAAAGGAATCCCACGGAAGAATTCTAATTAAGAGATTCCGTTCTTTCAGTTCTTTTATTTTAAAATGATGACGTGAAGCAAGAATTTTCATAACCTTCTATTCAACTAACGTATGGAATAAAAGAATATTATTTGTTTTCATCAAATTGCCTCTTCACTGTCTACATTTCAAGTAAGAATTTTCCAGTTTTTTATCATTTCTTTAACGATCAACAGTATTCATTAAAAGAACTTCGCAATTTGCACTAAACCACTTAAACGAACACATAATTACCGT
The DNA here is from genome assembly GCA_963932465.1 of Maratus speciosus. Classification (NCBI taxonomy): domain Eukaryota; kingdom Metazoa; phylum Arthropoda; class Arachnida; order Araneae; family Salticidae; genus Maratus; species Maratus speciosus. The sequence continues at coordinate 249,700,124 of OZ010793.1, read as the reverse complement.
CACACTTCACAAAACTTTTCACCTTAATAAAGGACCCTTCTCAAAATTCTTTGCCTTAAAAATAGGTCTTTTACAAAATTTTTCTGTTGAAAACTAATCCTTTCACAAAGTGAAATCTGGCCTGTAATGTTTACATATAAGAAAATATATGTATTTTACATACATATATCTTCTTAAAACATATAAAAAAGAACTTGAATATAACGATAATTTTTAATTCACAAAATTAGGACTAGACTTTTCACAAATGTAAAAAAGCTGTTCACAATTTCACAAAAACAGGACCCTGAGAGAAAAGTCTGAACAGACCCCTGGTTAAAAGCAGTAAATGGGGGAAATGATGTCCTATTTCAAATGTCCAAATAATACCATTGCCAAACAGTTTAAAGTAAAAAATATATTTACATGTACATGAGAGATTTATTTCATATTTCGAGATGATATTTTTAAGTATTGTTGCCAATTCTAAGAGAGTGCATATAATAATATTATCTTTCTAATAATAAAAATATTTTCAGGTGAATATTACTAAGAGAACGAAAAGTTTGGTGAAAATTACGTCAGATTTAAAACAAATTTAAAATATCTTATTTAAATTCATTTTCTTGTAGCATCGTTAAAAAATACCCGGAAGCAAAGACTTTGTTGACTTAGTTCATTTTATATTAGCTAATTTTAAAATGTTTAACTAATCTTATTTAATCAAGGACAAACAGAAATTAACAGCAGCTTATTCGGCCTTAATATTCCTCAGTAAAAGAGAAATGCATGGAAACAGGGAGATCGCCAGTGGTTTTTAATTATAATTCAATCTTCAATAATCTTTTTTAAAGCAGATCAAATTAACAGATATTTAGAGTCTGAACGCGGGTTGGTGAGCATATCTCGTAGGGCGTAGGGTCCCTAGTAAGAAAAAATATTCTTTGTACAGCATTTAAGAACAGCCATTTTAATAAAATACTAAGATTCTTCAAAAGGGATAAAATGTACTCGCATTTTTAATTAGAAGCATAAATTTTATCAATGTATTATTGAAATAACAGTAATGACAACAATAAATGAATACTTAAAAAAAAAAAAAAAAAAAAAAAAAAAAAAAAAAATTACTTTTCTGGGAACAAACCAATCTTCAGGAACACCAGATTTCTTTAAATAATAATTCTTGTTTGATAACATTGTCTTATCATCAGGGTGAAATAGTAGAAAAGATGCTACAGTTTCACAAGTTTTTTGGATTTGTTCAACTAAAATAAAACAAATCAACATATAAACATTTGTGTTTGTAAATGTACTACTGTCGCAAAAGAGACTTTACTCAAAATTTTATAAAAGACATAAAAAGGTTAAAAAAATATGATTAAACATAAATTCGAAGAAAATATGAACGAAAAATAGATTGAATATTCCAAAATATAAGATCAATTATTTTTTATTTCATTATAATATAAGAACCACAAGATAACTAATTATCTAACAAATTAATGATAAAAATATTGATTGTTTTTTATCTCACTTTGCATAATAGTTAACATCCTAGAATCCGCAATTTAGAAGTTACATATAAAATATATACTATATATAACTCAGATTTATCAGCTAATTAATTAAATTTTAAAATAACTATATGAATAAAGGAAATATATCTAATGAATTTTTTAAATAGAACAAAATCTATCAAACTGAAGTTTTAAATGGCTTCCCGTGTTTATTTGCTAAAGGACTTTTAGAATGTAATAACTTGAAATATTTAGAAAGCCTGTCAGATGTATTTTCCATCTAGAAGAAAAATGTAAAAATTAGAAATACTTTTTTACTAATAAAGACTTTAAATGGTTGAGATTGAAAATCTTCAGAATGAGCTTAATCTTTCTTTATTTGCATTTCTACACTTTGCATAAGAGCATTTAAAGATTAAAGTCTAGATACTCTGGCGTTTTTAACATTATTTTAAATTTATATTATACTGCGCCAAGTTGCATCTTAATAATTAATAATTAAATTTATTGTATAAGTCAGCCTGCATTGTATTAGTAAACATACTACATATATCAGCTAACTAATATACTTACTTTGGTAATAATTGAACTGCAAATAATGGTAATGACTAGGAAAAAGATCATCATGTTTCTGGCCATACATATAAGATAGTGTTTCAGGACAATTTAATTTACACCTCAGTGAGAATGTTAACTGATCTAAAAAGAAATAATATAAGATTTTTTATTTAAAATTCAAAGAGATAACAAAATATGGCAAGGGAGATATATTAGAATAAGGTATTGGTATGATGAAAAGAAAACAAATCAAATTTTATTAAACAATATTAACATTGCATATTACTAATAGAAAATTATGCAGACTATAATCTCTTTTAATGTGTAATAATTTACACATCACTAAATGAATTCCATTAGGTTGAAAAACTTCTCATACTTAGCAGGCTTAGTTTCTGGGTATCTGGGTTGAGTTACAGAACTCTGATATACAATAATGAGGAAAGAAAAAAACCTACACATATTTATTTCAAGCAAAGCAATTAATTTTAAATTATTTTAAATTAAAAAACTTGAAAAAACTATTCTTCTTCCTCCTTAAAAAAAAAAAAAATCTCATTGGGTTTCTTAATCGTTTCTTCAATATTTAAAAATTTAAGTCAGACTAAAAACATGAAAAAGTTTTTGATGTATTAATGTTATATGAAATTTCTAGTTCCTTTATTTAGTACTTTTATGTCAGCCAGATACCAGTGACAACTCATCAAATCTTGTTTCAATTGGCATCATTTGAATTGCAATCGTTGACTGAATTCATCTGAAGAGGAGCTAACTATTCATTTTTAAAATTCTGAATGATATTAAAGGATTTTGGGATCTTAAATAACATAAGCTCCTATTTTTGTGTATATAAAATTAGCTATGATGCTTTCATCATAAAATAAAAAGTTTCTAGTTTATGCTTTCTCTTATTTAAAAATTTTTGTTATTGACAAAGCCTAATCATTAACAGACCCAATTATGTGAGATTTTGTTATTTGTATTAATATGTTTGTGTTTAAAAGTATTTTATCATTATTTTTTAGCTACTTTTAGTTAAGTTTTTTAAGATATTATAATAGAAATTATCAAACTTTTTACGACTAATCTTAATTATTTCTTCATCAAAATATTTTAATTTATTCATTCGTTCAATGAAAGTTCTATCAGTCATTGTTATGTTAAAATATTGACTATTTGTTATTGGATAATGTTATAAGATTGGCGAGATAAAAAAATTTTTTGCTGATCACAGGTGCCCGGCTCACATAAAAGTGATGTATGTTATTGGATAATGTTATAAGATTGGTGAGATTAAAATATTTTGGTGGTCACAGGCGGCTGGCTAACATAAAAGTAGCCTTTATTTGTTTATTTTTAAATTTTAACTTTTGAATCATCTTACAGTTTCAGTTAATTTATGCAGTTATCTTTTTCTTCAATTAGGAAATTTCAGAAAATTCAAAAATATATTAGAACAAATAATGAAAATTAAAAGGATTAAATAACAAAAGAAAAAAAATTCATGTATCAAGCATAAATTATGAAGCACTTACCAACACATTCAGAATAATGGCTAAGTTAACAATTTGGAAAATGCATAATGCATTTGAAAACCCAATTTCAGCATTTACCATCTATCCAATATTCTTTTGTGCAGCCTGACATATGATCTATAGATTTGTATATACTACATAGTATGTAAAAATTTAGTTCAGTTAGGAAATGCATACCACAGTTGAAAATTCCCTTTCAGCAATTTCCGTCAATAAGCAGAAATGTACTTACATTTTTTTTTTTTATGAAGCTCTTCATATAATCCATAGAATTTATAGTAAAAAGACTATATGCTGCTAAAATCCAGTTAGGATCCTGGCCTAGAGTGCCCAGCCCTGTTTTCTTGACAATGGGCCCTGAGGTGCTATTAGCATATATCTCGGACAAGTAGGTCAGCTTAACACATGACTCTCAGTATTTAGTTCACAAGCAAACTTGGTACTAAATTTATCGACCCCGAAGAGATGAAAAGTTGGGTGAACATTGCCCAGTCTGCAGCCCAGAATCAATCTGGTAACTTGCAGTGTAGTAGACAAGCATGCTGATAAACTAGGCCACTGGGCTTGGTAGAATTTATACACACCAAGTAATATACAAAAGATTAGTTAATTTTAAAAATGCATACCATACTTGAAAACATACTTCCAGAAAGGTTTCATGAATATCATATTTTTGAAAATATCAAAAATATCCGATATTTTCAAAATGGTGAACTTACTGCCGACAATAAATATTTTCAAGCATAATATAGATTATAAGCTAAAACCCATTGCACTTAACATGAAAACTTAAAGAATGTTCTAAAAATGCATTTTTCTTTCTTTCTTTTTTCTTTTTACTTAGAACAAAATTGAAGATCAACTAATTGAAAACAGATATAATTTGCTTTATACACTTAAAACAAAACAACAACAACAACAAAAAAAAAAACTTTATAGGATTCAGTATCAAGAACTCAGAAATTTATAAAACAAAATTTTAAATATAAAAAAGTTTTTTTCAATTGAAGAATTTTAATAGAAATGTAAGCTTGTCTTATTTGTTATTCCCTAACATGTAGTACAGTTTGAACTCAACTAAACCGAAATCAGAAAAGATTCTTTTCTAATGAAGCTGTATATAACTGATTATCTAAATTAGTCAGGTTATCTTTTAGTGACTGTTCCTAATTGTGTCTCACCTAAAATATATTTGTTTTATTTAGCTTTAAAAGTCACTGCCAGAGCCAGGGAAAAAAGTTCTGTATTTACAGAATGACACAGTCAATAACAGTTGAAAATTTCATTTACACTTGTTTTAACTGAAAATATCAAAATTATCTTGCTCAGTGATATTTTGAAAATAAATGTCAAACACAGAAAATATCAGACATCATTAAAATACCTTCCGAATGATTTCCTCTCATCCCATAGGCCATAATTTAACGAAATTCTTTGTGATTCTGAAAGCAAACTAAAAATGCTACACACTTCATTTTGAATACTGAACATGGCATGGTAAACCTGAGTAAGATATATTAATTAAATAACAATCCGAGTATATTTATGAGAGTTAGAGTATGGACAGACAATCCAAATTCATAAGCACTTTTTAACTATAAGAATAACTAAATAAAACATTGCTGTAGCAAAAAGAAGCAATTTCAAGTGATAATATTTCAAACAAAATACAAATTGTCTATATGATGGTAGCATGCATTTTTAATGTTGTATCATTAATTTAACAGAAATTAGCTATTTTAATAGAACTAAATTTCCTCAAAGATCTGACATAATAACAAATCAACAGAAAATAAAAAAACTGATATTTTGTTAGTTGGAGGATTTAAAGAAACACCAAATATACAGGATAACAAAAGTGATAATTCAATAAGGATATTTTAGAGCAGTACAAACACATGCACTCTAAATACTAGTAAAATGAAAACGTCTAATTCAAATTACAGAATATGATTCTATTAAATTAAATTAAATTAGAAGATATTATCAAAAAAGTTAATAAAAGTAATAAAGCAATTACATTACTTTAATTTCTTTAGCACTGGTTATAAAATTTAACTGTCAATTCATTATATAATATGTAAAAAATATGTAAAAGGGGCAACAAAACTGAGATAAAAAAAACCCTTTAAAATTATTTGGAAAAAAAGATGTATTTTCTATAAAATCTAATTGTACCCCAGTTTCGAATTGAAACAATATCTGATATGCGAAATCTCCCCATGATGCAACATACGAGACCTCTTCAGGGCAGATACCAGATGCCGATAGGACAGCGCCAAACTAACTATGCCTCTGTACTATGGAAACATGATGAATGGGAGATCAAAACCAGTCACAGGTCATAGAAAAACATCATAAGAAATTGGTAATCGGCAGCACAAATGCCATAACGAGGCTTAGAAAATAAAATAATTTAGAAATGTAGAAACGAATATAAAGAATTATAGAACAAGAATTAAATCTAAAAATGAGAAACCTCACACATGTCCAGTGCTTTTTATAATGTAATGGACAAAAATACTGAAAAGTGATTGATTGAGAGAATAAAAGTAAACAAAGCCAGGAAAAATGTTGTGCAAAATTGTATAGCATGATAAATTTTGAGAAGAGAATAAAATTAACATTAATATCTACTAAATATATATATAAAAAAAATTATTCATACTAGTCAACGAAACAAAGAGATCATCACTTGATAATTGAAGTGCTGAACCCTCACATAAATAACGACATTCATCTTCAGCAACTAAGTATTCTTTAATGGACATTTCCATAACCTCTATGGATTCCTTGTAAAGATTTTCAGAATACAACTGAGCACCTTTCAAAAAGAGATCCTAAGAAAAATAAATAAATAAATAATGGATGAAATACATTCTTTAAAAGACTTTATTTAATTTTCATAAAGAGAATCGCTAGGTATTGGAATGAAAAAATCAGTTTTAGACAGGGTTTTTTTTCTTAGTAGGTGTAATTGTAAAGCATTTCTTGAATTGGACTTTGAAATTTTTCTGTTAAAGACAGGATTCAATTATAGACAGGCTCCATATTTACATGTTTTACTGTATATAAGTTCAGATCTATTTGATAATCATGGAAAAACAAAATAATTCATTATTTAGGTATTTTGTTTTTTGATATTTTTCCAGCACAGGGGCCTTGGCGAGTTTCATGCATATTTCCCGACAATCTATTCACTGTTTCATATATACAAGTATTTTTTTTCAATATTTATACAATTTATTTAATATAAACAAGCCATTTATATATTTTTTTATATGCAAACAGAAGTAAATTTTATATAAAAAACAACAATAATAACACACACTATGATGAAAAGATCAATATGAACAAAAAAATTTCTTATTTTGAGAATTATTAACAATATGGATGCCTCCTTGATAGTGTTGTAAAAGTCCACGGCTTTCGACATTTAAATAAATTATAAGAATTAGGAACCAAATGAGTATGAAATTCTTTAATCCATTTTTATTTAATACTGCTACCCATTTAAAAAACTATTTTTCCTTTATTTTTCAAATTTTATTTAACTTCTAAGTTATTTAATATTTAACAACTTTCAGCTTATTATTGGAAAATAAACTACAGAAACTAAAGAGATTTATTATTATTATTATTATGTAATAGTAAACACCAACATAAATTTTTACCTTGGTAAAAATGGGCCAATGTTCAATCGCTATTTTTGGTTACCCATAAATCCTTTTAGAAAAATCACAGAAAAAATAGAACCCCCTCCCATATATTTCCTCTTTAATATACTAGAAATATTAATCCTTTTTTAATAATCAGCATATCTCGACATTTTCTACCAATCATTTAAAACAGTCATTTAAAAAAAACTTACATAATCTTTAATTTTATTTATTTCATTAAAAAAAATTATTTCTTCAATAAATTTTCATAGCTGTTAAAAAAAAACAGACCACCCCCATTAAATCAGCTTTTTCTAAAAATTTAAAAATCAGGATTTGTTCTTTTTCTACCAAGGTACACAAACAATATTTTTTATTGTAAACTATAATTTTCACCCATCTTTTATGAAGTATTTATTTTACAGGAAAATTCTTGGACTAATCTTTAAAAACACTTGGATCAAGATTTCTGAGAAGAATATAATCTAAAAATTCTCACCAAAAATACACAATTTGATCCCCTTTGAAACAAGAGTGATGAAAACACAGTAGTAGTATTTTTCTAGGTAAGAATATGGGATTCCGATCAAAAGTTGTAAAATCTCCCCCTTGAAAAAGATCAGGGTGGAAAATTCCTTCTTGCAGAATCTACATGTTTAACGATCTCAAAAATTATGGGTGAAATAAAGTCACAAATGAAGTTATTTGATCATGAATGTAGAAAAAGGTCATGAATTTAATCAACAGATCATGAAAAAGTTGCAAATTTTGCAACTGGCACGAAGGCTGTCTAAACTTTCTTCATCCACAACATAAATATCAATAATTGTTAAAACTTGATTAAGTAAAATCTAAAATGTAAGAAGAAATAAAACTGCACTACACTTCTTTATAATTTTTTATCTTGAAAATGAATACTTGAATCCACCTCTGAAGAAATTGAATCTGTATACTGTTTTACCATAATAAATTTAAAATACTGCATCACTTGGGTTGTTTGGTTTAAACGACGCTGGTTTAAACCGAATGTTTTTTTTTTTTTTTTCTTTTTCCCTAAAGTTTTAATTTATTTTACACATTATTGAAAAAATGCAAAATCCAAGTTATGCAGAAGCTACAAACAAAGTTTTAGAAAAATGATGAATTAATAAATTTTTAAAGTGACAAACATTTTTAATCAATCCAACTTTTCTTATAAGCTATAAATCTACATGGCAGACTAATTTTTCTATAATTAGCTTCTTTCTTCTTCTTTAAAGCCTTTTATTTTTAAAAATAGCCGAAATGGCAGATCCCAACTAAAAATACACTTTTACTACTTAGATTGCTTGATTAGTTAAGAGTACCTGGTAGACCGAGCCTTGTTCGGTTGTTTTTTCAACTTTTTTTTTTTCTAGTTTATTTAATAATGTAACCTGTTTTTTTATGCATGGAGTTTTGCAATCAATTTTTAACACGTTTCCTGATAGGCTAGAATTATAATATTTATGTACAAAGGTTTGTTTTGGATGAAAATACAACATTTTTACAACTTAATTATAAATTACTAAATTATGTTTAAGGCATTTTTCAATTAGGCAGACACAGGTGATAGATAAATCACCAAATATTCTCTGTAGTGCAATTGTATAAGAGTTGAAAAAAACAATGGCTTTAATTATGTGATAATAAATGCTCGCCAAAATATTCCAAAGTGCTGTGAAACGGTAACAGTGAAATATTTTAAACAGTTATATAATAGATTATAAATAAAAAAAGGAGTAATATAAAAAATACCTTTTGATCAATTGATAAGTAAAAAGGACTAAAAGTATAATTTAAGATAGTGTTTCATTTGTTCTTTCTGATTCTCTTTAGTTGATGAATTAACAGAGCAAAAAGTATATATTTTTAATAAATTTATTGTCTTGAGCTTTCTAGCAAACGTAAAAAAAAAAAAAAAAAAAAAAAAAAAAAATCAGTGAATTTTTAATAATCGTGGTCGTTGCCCAGGCCAAATAAGTGTATTGTAATACATGTTTTTTGGAAAAAAATATGAATTGAAGTTAAACCATTCGGCGGTATTTTCAACATGACCATTGGTTGCTTTTTAAAAAATGTTTTTTAAAAACTGTTTCTGGCACTTTCCAGTTGACCACTTTCCCTAATATAAACTACCACCAAACTAAACGCCAATTTCTAACGCCAAATAAACAAATGGGTGAATGTGGGAATCGGAATCTCAAAAAAAAAAAAAAATAAATAAATAAATCAGAAAAGCCCCATTCACTTGTCAGCTAGCAATATTTTTATAAAATACATTTATATTAATGCAAATACATTAATGAAAATGGAAAAAAATAATCTGGGATTTTTATTTATTTTTCTTAATTATCCTTCTCGACTGGTGAATGTTTCTGACGTGAGTAGAAACTGATCTATTTCATGTAAACACTGCAACATTATTTCAATGCTTTTTCTCTTTTAAAATAATGTTGTGGTCGTTTAAGAACACAATTGTTATTTAAAGAGGATACTTTACTCACGCAAAAACACCCGCTCATTTACTTTAATCCTTTGGGTCATATTTTTAACTATCTCGTTTGCATTTCAATATGCCTGAATCTTTTTTTTTCTTTATTCCTTTTTTTTTTTTTTGCACAAAAATACTGAAACTCAATCAAGATATTTAAAAAAAGGATTAACATTAGCGAGCGGGTGTTTCGCGTGAGAGAAGTAGCCCCTAAAATAACGAAATAACAAATAATTTAGTAAAACATCATTAAAAATACAAATAAGCGGCAAATTGAAAATCACTGACATAACAAACACATCTGACGTCAAATGAATGTGACGCCACGATTATAAAATCGACCATACTATCGTAAATTTGGCTATAGTTTTTTTTATGAAAAGCTGTCGATGGGATAATGGAAAATTACTCTACTTTTACTTTCATTCTACAATAAACATAGAAATTCGAAAGTTACTATACACAAAAAATCAATAAGTTATGAAGGATATATTTATATCCTTCTTAGCACAGTCAAAAATGAAAAGCCACTGAAAATTGTCATAATGGTGCAAAAAGGATGACATATTTAAGTTTTAAATATAAAAATGCTTGTTTTCCTTTAAACATAACGTCATTAAAACACAAAAATACACTTTAAATAATGTCATTTATTACAGTAGGGAGGGGGAGGGGGGTAGAACTTAGATTTTGAATTCCGAAGCGTTCATTAGAGTATGTAAAAAACAGATTTTAATGAAAATAAAAAATCTTTCTATATAGCAAGAAATTTGGATTGTTATGTATAAAACTAAATGTTTTTAATTTAGTGCGATAATCTCAGATATATCCTGATTGGTTTTCTCAATATGTTATAAAGATTTAAATGATTATTCTTAAACAATCGTTAACCAAGGCAATTGTTGGCGACAAAAATGAACTTTTTTGGGAACAATTAGGTAAATTTGGCAGGAAAACTGTCTTGCTTTTAAAATTGCTGAATTTTGCACCAAACTACGAGTATGATGATCTTTGTCACAATATGGTAGTGGTTTTAAACATAACAAAAGTATATAAGCACAGTTATCTACCGAGAAATATCATATTTACAGAATGTTTCTGAAAATACTTAAGTTCACAATATCAACAGTTGGTAAAATCAATTAATTTAATTTTTCAAGCCAGTTTAAACAAATTTTACTATATTTTTTATACTTGATTTTTGATTTGAATTAGATGTTATATATTCCGTGGCCGTCATCTTGGATTTCTCTGCGATATTTTGTTGACGCTTATCGATAAGGCAACCCTGAGAAGTGATGTGTTCTGGCAACCCCGTTAAACTTAACATGCGCATAAATCTGCTTGGCGACATTTACTTGGCGGAAAAAGGGTTTTCATGCCAAGAAAAAATCCAAGATGGCGGCTGCAGGAACATATAACATCTGTTCCTTTGATTTTTGTACATATAGGTCGTTATCTAGTGCTCAATTTAGTACAGAAGGCAAGTCGTTAGTGCCACCTTCTAGATAATTTTAATTGTGTTTATGATAAATGACCATTGTATTGGCAAGAATTCCGATTACGGAAGATTGAAAATAAAAAAAAAATGCTTAAACTTACCAAATATATTTCTTTTTCTGATATCAAGGCTTGATTAGATAGTTTATTCATAATCAAATAAATCATAATTCATAAAAATCGTTGGAATGTTTACCACCTTCCGATTGATACCACCTTGAGTAACAAGCTTGTTTTAACCACAGAAAGCGATTTTTTTCGAATTAGCGACCTGGCTACATGGCTTTCTCGTCCCCAAAATAGTATAGGCGTCAAGTTTTGTGAAAATCGTTAGAGCCGTTTTCAAGATATGGCAGCATTTTCAGTGTTGAGTTTGTTTTAGCCTGTCAAAACGAACTTTCGTGAATTCGAAACCTAGCTAGATGTGTTTCTCGTGCTCGAATTAGTATAATAAACTTTTTTTGTGTAAATTGCACGAGCATTTTTCGATTTATAGCAAACAGACTTTTCAGCTCAGATCTTGTTTTACCCTGTAAAAATGAATTTTCTTGAATTTGGGACCTAGCTAGATCTTTTTCTTGTGCTTGTTAGTATAGTATGTATTTAGTATAGGAGGCAAGTTTCGTGAAAATGGGTCCAGTAGTTTACGATATCATTCATAATCAGGAAAATGCCTTGCTTGTTTAATATATATGATTTACTAAGGATTACATCATGCCTCAAAGCCTCAATGATCACATAATCATAAGTAATTCTCTGCATTGGTTACTCTGTGTTCTGTATGCTAATGATTGGCTGTGAGTTTTCTTTGCTCCAAAGTTATTGGGTTTAGTAAGCCTTTGTTGTTCTTACATTCTTACATTAGGATTAGGGTTTTGCATTATGATCAAGGTTGGTCAAAAAACTGGTTTCACTCTATTCTAAAAAAAGTAACTACCGCTGTCACTGCCACCGGTTTTGAATCTTTTGTGACCAGAGGTCTTTCTTCGTTAATATTAAGAAAAATATTGCATACAAAAATCAGTGGTATTATAGAGAAATATTTGATAAACACGCTGATGCAGACAGTTTTCAAATCGAAGAATTATTTTAAGAGATATTTAATGCTAAAGTTGGACAAAATTGTTCCATTAAAAAAGTTTTATAGGAGCAAAAACTATACATGGGAATTTAATCATTTTTAGATCATTTTATACGTTTGAAGTTCCCGGTGTGCAGATTGTATTTGTATTTTTAATTTGACTCATTTTTTGAGGTTTTATTTCTATTTTAAATTCAAATTTTCAGCATTTCGAGAGATATTTTTTACACATTTTAGAAAATGATATTAATTTAAACTGTTGCCAACTGTATAAACAGCGCAAACAATAACGTTTGTTTCAAATTAAAAATTTATTTACATGTGACTATTATAAACAGAAAAAACCTTTCAAATTAGAATTAAATAATTACGTCATAAAAACTATATTTACATGTGAATTTTAAAAGAGAAAGGGTATTGTAAAATAATAAATTCATTAACAAGTGTTAGAAGTCTTAAATAGGAGAAATTACATCACATTACAGTTATTACATAAAATGAACAAAAAATAATATTGCAAAACAGTTTAAATTTAGAAATTGTGCGAGACATTTATTTCATTTATTTATTTATTGAACAACAAACATATGACTTGTGTGCTTGACATGAGACATGACATGCACATGTACTGATGTATGTGTACCGATATTGACATGAGTCAGAGACAAGATAGCACTAGGAAATATTACAAGAGAAATACATCCTGGGAGTTCTACACAAAGAGTGTGTGCAATGGAACCAGCGGGATTCGAACCCACAATCTCCTATGCTCACAAGCGATTAGCAGCATGGTGCTTTGACCACTCGGCCATGGAGACCCCGTGATTTATTTGATATTTTGAGATGATCTTTTCAACTATTTTTCTGAGGACAGCACAATTAATATTTCATTTCTAACAAAAGTATTTGCATGTGAATATTAGAAACCGGAGGAATAGTTTGGTCAAAATTACGTCAGATTAGAAACGATACATTTAAAATGTCTTATTTAAAAGAACTTTCTTTTCACTTTGTTAGAAAATACCAGGAGACAAAGACTCTGTTTACTTAATTCATTTTACATGAGCTTATTTTGAAATGTTTAACTGATTTTATTTAATCAAAGACGAAAACAGCCATTGTATCTTTTAACAGCAATTGATTTGACCTTAAAATTCCCCAATCAAAGAGAAATGAATAGAAATCCATGTATAGGGAGATCGACACTGTTTTTTAAATTATAATTCAATTTTCCGAAATCTTTTTAAAGCCGATCAAATTAGCATGCTTTTAGAGTCTGTGGTGTCTAAACAGGGGTTGGCGAGCATAGCTCGTAGGAGGCAAAGCACCCTAGTTTTTCAAAAAAAAAAAAAAAAAAACATTTTTTTTTTGTTTAAACCGTGTTTTTAAATATATATTTTCCTATTACATGCACATGCATATTTATTGATAAAAATAAACATTGTTGGATATATAAGTACCGTAATTTCCGGCCTATAATCCGCGGATAATCTGCCAAAAAAGTGAAATTTTTTGCAATGGGGATAATCTGTTGCCGCGGATTATCTGATTATTTTTTTTTTTACTTTTGAAAAAAAAAAACGAAAATTTTTAGCATGTTCGGAGTTTGGTTTGCTACTTTTCTAATAGACGGCAGCAGCACACAATCGCGTAATCTGACTTGCTGCTTACGTGCATGCTCTGTAACAAGCTAGCTTACAGAAGAAGGAAAGAAAAGGATTTTTGAACAGTAAGCGTTTTTTGCTGCCATCACCATTTCTTTAGTGATAGTGTAAGTGCATCTTTGAAAACATGCTTTGCAAAAAATGTACGAGGTATACTGCCGAATTCAAATTACAATTTGTAGAAAATGCAGAAAAGATGGGAAACAGTGAATTTAATATTCGATTCAATAAAATTATATTCGATTACATTCGATTCGCCAACAGTGCAGATTATAGGATGGTGCAGATTTTCTGCTAACTTTTTTCCAGTGAGAAGAAAAATTGCATATGCGGGTTATGTGACGCCGCGGATTATAGACCGGAAATTACAGTAATATAACTTCGTTTAAAAATAATTTTAATTAAATAATTACAATCAATTATGTAGAAAATTGAAATTATTTAAAATTTAAACATTTTTAGTAAAAGTTATGTCTTATATTCCATGAATAAAATGCTCTACATAGTGAAACATTGATACCTTGAAAATCTTAATAAACAATCTTTTGATTACTAGTACTATAAATAAATAGTATATGGTGTAGTTTCACAAATATACTTTCCCATGGCTATTCAAAATAATTTCTTTGAAATATTTGAATTTATTTGAACTATGTCTATTTATTTTTAAGTCATATTTATTTTCGTAATAAATAAACGTTAGTTTTTCATTCAAATTAAAATGTGCTTCTTTACTTGTGTCATTTTACATTTAACACTTTTGTCACTAGTTTGCCGAAGTTCACTAGTCACCACTAGTTTGTCCCTTTCACAACTCTGCTATAATTTTATTAACTGTTTCAGACCGATTCCGGTTTATGGGCCGGACATAAATTAAGGGGGCAATATGTTCTGTACGAATATCCGACACAGGTTCCTACTGCTGCGGCACTGTATAGCATGCATGCGACAAATTTGGAACATTTTTCTGTATTTAAAAAACAAAAAAGAGCAATGAAAAAAATGCATTTAAAAATCTCTTTAAAAAAAAAAAACACTTCTGAAAAAAAAAGAAAAATATATATATATATATCATTAATAGTATCAAAAATGAGAATTTAAATTATATTTAAACTGCTGCACTCGCTACAGCAGCAGAAAGCATTCGAATGCAAGGACTTACCGTTGCCAATTTCTAATTTATATTGGTAAAACAGCCAGTAAGGTATGTTCTAATCTTTTACTTAACATTTAAAACCACATGTCTTGCTATCTAAATAGATCAGTTTCAACTACGCGCCTCCAATTTTCCATAAAACAACCAAAATCCCCGATTTTTTTAGAAGATATTATCGCTCAACCCATAGAATAAAGAAAAAGAAAGAGATGAAGTATGGTGATGCCAAAAAATGTAACCCTAAAATCAGCTACGTTCGGTCAGGCACAACCACGTAACGTTTCTGCAAAAAAAGAAGAAAACTTTTAGTAATACAGTTTTCAATTCATAATACAAAGAAATGCTACTTTAGAATGCTTAAATATAAGCAGATAATTTTCATTTAGAGAAAAAATGCACGGGTGATGTGAAAGAATTTGATCCCTGTTCCATCTTCTTGTTTTGTTTGGGCTGAATGAGGGCATTTAAATTTCAGCAATAACGTGCATCATATTGCAAACCGTTTTTATGGCATATTGCATCTCCATCTATCTCTTTCCTCCATGTGCTGAACCATTCAAAGTAGAGAAAAAACAGAAAGCAGATGGGTAAATAAAATGTGTGCCATGTTGTCAAGTTGGTAGCTCGATTGTGACGTCATTTAAAGCTAATCTATTCTTTTTAAAATGTTCATTATTATTAAATATGTTTTTAAAGCATGTTTCACCTTTGTGCTAAAATTTAATGTTTAGTTGAAAAAACAGTCACTCTTGAAAAATTAAGCACTCAAATTGGTTTATTTAATTGTATCCCAGTTTACTTAATCATTTTTGCAAAAGTTTTATACAACCAGCCAACCAAAAGAAAGCGGAAAGAAAGAAACATATTTTTGATGAACGATGCTTTATGAACCAACCAACCAAAAGTAAGCAGAGGAGAAAAAGGTGTACTTTTGATGAGAGTGAGTTCCGAATTTTAATTAATTATTCAGCTAATAATTATAATTTTAAAATTCTGAATCTCAGGTATATCAGGAGAGAGTTTGGGCTGTTCTCACAAAACTTTTGACCCTCATATGTGCCATAGATTTTACTAGCCATCACAGACACACACACACAGACAGATAGAGCGATATGTTCTTTTATTAGTATAGACTAGCAGGCTATGCCCGCTGTGCTGGTCAATATTTCCAAATGTACTTTGGATTAAACAGTGAATTTGAACTTGTATTTTAAACAATATGGACCTTCAGCTGGACTTTGCTCACTGCTAAAAACAATGCAAACACCATTGCGATATAATATTCTCTTAAGGGTTGGACAAAATTTAGCTATTAAGAAGTAATTCTTTTAATTGATTATTAACAGTGCACTTTTAGTAGGGTAATAAGACCTTTATCACAACAGCAATTAATAGCTCTATAACTAATCAACATATAATGAAATGTTATATATACTAACACCATTCCTGGAAAGTCATGTAACAGTGCCACTTGTATCAAAATATGTTCTGTAGATTTTTTTAAAAAAGGCTAAACTTTCATAATCAGGTTCACTTAAATTTTTAACTTTTTCTGTTCCCCTATAACTAAGTAACGTTGAGCAATATGTATATACTAACACCTTTCCAAAATTATTACCTAACCAATTGTGGTAAATCCTATCAAAGTATTATAAACAATCGAAATGAAATGCAAATTTCCGTTTTAAATATATAGTAGATGATGATGATGCGATTTTGTGTAATAGAATTCATCATGAAAATTTGCCTTCGAACATAAACGATGATTTCAACATTATAGCTAATACACCAATATGTGAAGTATCCTATTACGGAAGGTTAACTTGGATTGTCATGAGCAACTACCCAAAGAAAAGTGAATATGTGGCTTTTGTGATACTTTTATGTTAGTCGGGCAGAGGTAATAAATCAACAAAGATTGTTTTCATACCATATTCTTATTTTATTATTTTCATTTAAAATACAAACTTTTCACTCATTTCATTTAAAATGCATACATTTAAAATGCATGCCTTACACTAATTTTATTTAAAATACTGAAAAGATAAACAATAACAGGAAATAATTCCATAATTAAAAACAAAGAATTATTTTTAATTTACATACGCAAAATGTAACTACTGCTACTGGCAATTTTAAAAATGCTATTGGCGAGATCTGTGCACGGCTGTTATAAATGTGCCTAGAGTCAGTGCGAATGAAAAAATCGAGGAGCGAATTATAAATCGCCAAATATTATTCCAATTGCAATTTCTTTCATTGAAAATAATTTTTAAGTTGTTACAAACATTGCTTTCATATTTAAATATTTTCGTTTGTACTACTTAGTTATCCCGTCGACCAATTTCACCAAATTATACAAATTGATATAATTTTTATTTTAAATAATGAGAAAACAAATAAATTAGTATAACATTAATAAAAATACAAATAAAACGTCGAAATAAAAAATCACTTGGTGGCGTAAACACGTGTAACTTGCTTAAAGTCAGGTGAATTTGACATTTACGATCAACCATTATTGCCATTTAATCTTATAGTTTGGCGATAGATTTTTGGTCGACAGAATATCTAGTACCTTTTCGTTCTATACTGCTAATTTCTCAGTAAATTTTTTCTTTTTATTTTACATAAAATCACAATTTTATTTTTATTTTTTTGGTACTACTTAGTTATCCCGTCGACCAAAAATCTATCAGAAAATTATAAGATTAAATGCCAATAATGATTGATCATAAATGTCACATTCACTTGACTTTAAGGAAGTTACATGTGTTTACGTCATGGAGTTATTTTTATATCGACATTTTATTTGTATTAATGCTATACTAATTTATTTGTTCTTTCATTATTTAAAATGCAAATTATGTCAATTAACATAATTTGGCGAGGGGTTTGGCGATTTATATAATTTGACGAAATTGGTCAAAGGGATGTAAAGTAGTTGCTAAGTAGTACCATATTTTTACTAAGATGCTCGTTTTTTTTTTCAAACTCGTAGAGTCGTTTTTATTCTTTAGCCAAAAGAACTAATTTGAATTTTTCTGTTGTTAGAGTAACGGATGTAATGTTAGATATTTTGAGGTTTAGACGCCAAAAACACTGCCAAATTAGGAAAATATGAAAAATATCATGAACTGTTGGACTTATAAGTATTTACTTGGCACCATTCGATTCAGCATACAAAAATACATTAAATTATGCTAGCATTTGATGCATAATTATAATATCTGATTTTTAAGGAATTTTTTTCCCTCCCCTAACAAAAACGCCATTAGGGGTGACACATTAGAAAATCCTTTCTTAGTGGAAGTCTATGTCATAAGAAGTATTTTTACCACGATTTTCAAGATTTTAGGTTCAGTAGTTTGCGCTATGCGTTAATTAGTCCCCTAATCCAGACTTTATTTAATATGTTATATAGATATTCCATTTGGCGGTGACTCAATGATAGAAAATTAGTCCAATATCATTTGAAATATTACATAACAGAGGAGAAAATCCGAAGAAATCCGAAGAAGAAATGACGAATTACAAAAGACTTGTAATTTTTTTTTTTTCACAATGTTGAATTTTTCGGTTAACGCAAGATTGTATAAATTTCCTTAAAAATTATCTTCATTTCCTAAATTTCGAAGCCGTGAATTTTCCAATAGATGAAATTGGCAATATAACGTAAGAAAAAATGAAATAAATGATAATATTTGCTTTAAAAAATTGATAATATTCGTTGATCTGAGTTTGAGTTTATAAATATTACATGCTTTCGGAATTATGGTGAAAAACATTTTAAAAAGTATGAAATTATTTTACAATATGTATGTGTGGCAGAAATTCGGACTAAAATTTAAGTATTTGTTTTCATTTTTAAAATATTAACTGATATCTATATAATTTACAATTGAATACAAAATTTGTACTCCAAAAATGATCCGTTCACTTGAAAAAACACCATTTGTGCGAATATCTTCAAGCTAATGTCCCGTTTATGCATTTTTGGCTTAAAATCACATTGTTTGGCGACAAAAGTAAAATAAATATTGCAAAGAAACAAATAATAATTACACATATGACTTTTACGATTACACCTGCTTATTCCTTCTTTCCATGAGTCACGTGATGGGGCAATTTGATAAAAATAAAAAGAAAAGAACAAACAAAAATGTCATTAAAAATTCATCTAATGAAATTTTCAGATTCATTTCTATAATCTAACGCAAGCGATAAAGAGCCAAATATTGTGTATCAGTTGTAATCTTTCTCATTAAATTAATTTTTAAGCATTACAAATATTTCTTTCAGGTTTAAATTAAATATTTTCGTTTTTTAACATTATCCCTCATTTAAATGGATTTTTCTTTTTTTTTTTAACCCGTAACTGGAGACATTAATTTCCTTACATGATGTGAGACATAGAGTCAAAAAGACTCCAATGTTATTTTTCTTTTTTGTCTTTTGTAAACAGCATCGAAATTTATTTTGGAAATGCAACATATTCTGGAAGTCATGTAATGATAAAAGAACTACTTGACGGTACTGAGGAGATGAAAAAACACGTGATTCAAGAAGAAAAAACACGTGATTCAAGAAGAAAAAACATGTGATAATCAAAGCCAAAGAACAACACGGAGTCATTTTGACTCCCATCTCCAGTTACTCGTTAAATTAAATATCAGTAATTATTTTCTTCATTTATTTTCTAACGGATATAGCGATTTCAATTCATTTGTCGCCAAAAAATCTCTGGCAACTTTTTCGTTCAAAATAACAATAAAATTCGAAATTTATTACCAAAAATCATAGTTATCCCTGTATATTTTGCTCACAAACCACCGCGTGAATATTCTCTATCAAATGACACTATTTGTAAAAAAATCCACCGGGTAGTTTTTGAAAACACTTGAGCGGAACTTTTAGAGCTTACTGCTTTATAATATATATGGTATATGGTACTATGATGACATGATTATTAGAAAGTTGTAGAAACTTGTTGAATATTTTTATGCTCCAATTGTGTATTAAATGTTGTTTCTTAATTTGTTATTTCATATAAATCAACTGTATTTCAATGGGTGTTTTACTAGGTTGAGCAAAATGTTCTGGGAAATTTGTGAAAGTTGCGTTGTTATGCACAAATTAACAACAAAAGTAACAAGGACTATTCTCAAAGTAGAGACCATCCTAGTCCACGACTTTATGCCATTGTTCTGCCAGATCCCAGGTTTGCTGGATGTACAGTCGTAGAAAAAAAAAAGTAAACACCCCCTACTAACTCATCAACAAATTATCGTAGAAGAAAGTTACTGCTACCGAACGATTGGAAATAAAGTCTACTTTTAAATGATGTATATAAAATTTGATTAGGGGGCCATCTACATATTAAACCGAATCCAAACTTCATTTTTTTCAATGACAATACCCAATTTTAACGCGATATTTCAAATCTTCTGTTCAAACTATGCCTAGACACTGAATTTCAAGTCATTTGAATGATAACTTTTTTAATTATAAACATTCAAAATTGAGTGCTTTTAATGTTAAATTACATTTTCATATTTTAATTTATATCTCGAGAAATTATGCTCCTAATGTGCTAATTTTTTGTGTAGCAATAATACTAATATACCCAAACATAAATAAGCTGAATTTGCAATTTTTATAATTTTATGATATTAATTATGAATTATTAAATTAATATTCGAAAAAATTATGAATTGCAATCTACAATTTTTTCGATGGATTTAGATTTATTAAGTTCTCCTTTATGGAAATCCAAAATTTCACATTTTTCTTCCAAATAGTTTTCAAATTACGCTTAAAAAACGGCAAAATGATGGTTTAAGGGGCCATCTACAATAGAAGTGACTAGATAATTGAAATTTCTTCTACTGTCCTTTAATCTAGCAGGCTTCGTTGACTTCTTAAGGTGCCTTGATCAAGATGGGAGCTCTCTCGGTTAACAATTGAGTTCCGAACTTCAATTTGCATACAGCCCTTAAAATTCGCTCGTTTTAAAATAATTAATTTCTCAGAAACATATGGTACGAATTGCATAAAAATTTGTTTTTAGACTAATTGAAGGGTGTAGAGTTCATTTATGCTGTCAGAATTGTGTACTGCTATTGAAAAACACAAAGTTATGGTTCGTTTTAATATGTAAATGGCTCCCTAAGCAAATTTAATATACATCATTTAAAAGTAGACTTTATTTCCAATCATCTGGTACCAGTAACTTTCTTCTACGTTAATTTGTTGAGGAATTAGTAAGGGGTGTTTACTTTTTTTTTTCCACGACTGTACCATGGCGGCTCCTTCGAATCAAAAAACTCTTGACATGCTTCTTCAACTTCATTAAAGGATTCAAATCAACAGCCCTTGAAAAAGTGTTGCATTGATCGAAAGAGGCCATAATCGAATTCCTGAACTCCTATTATAGATATACCACTACTCATATATACGATACAAATTCTGGTAACTATTATATTAAAAATTTCCCAGAACTTTTTGCTCAACCT
This sequence comes from Maratus speciosus, assembly GCA_963932465.1. Taxonomy (NCBI): domain Eukaryota; kingdom Metazoa; phylum Arthropoda; class Arachnida; order Araneae; family Salticidae; genus Maratus; species Maratus speciosus. The sequence goes on along the minus strand of OZ010793.1, from coordinate 249,678,448 downwards.
AATAACTAAAATCACTGATTAAAAATGAAATAAATTACATACCTGATAATTCTTAGGCTCTAAATATTTAATTTTATTTATATCTAGGTTTGGCATCGCCATATAATATTTTAAATTTGCCTTCATCACTTCATGGCCTGGATTATGTATCAAAAACGTGTAAGCACAGGATGCAGCCTTTTCTGGTTCATCAAGCTAGATGATAAATTAAATAAAGAAAAATTATTATACATAAACAAATTTTTTTTAAAGCATCACTAAAATTCAATTCAAAAATATTAATAAATTATGCATTCATAAGATACAATACTCAAAAATATTTTGACATTAAGAAATTTATCATTATTACATGTGATGATATACAATTTGAGAAATTGTTTTGAATACTGTTGGAATGTGATTGCAATCAGATATAATACAATAGACTACCCTGACATCCTCAACCCTAAAATCCGCACATTGTTGAAGATGTAAACAGCGAAACTTACAGATAACGAGTAAGAAAAAAATTCAAGATTTTTTTTACTTTTATATTATTCCATGCACATTTTAACAGGTAATTCTGGTTAAACCCTTTGGGATGAGCGACCGGTATATGTGGCGGCGTTGTTTGCACTTTCATCCCGCATGACTGGTAGGGGAGAAGGGGGCTATAGTGTGGACAACTATAATAATTCTGTTATTTTTTAGTTAAAGTTGCTCTGTAAATTTTTGTAGATTGACAACACTGATATACACTTCCATGTGTAATTATATGAGAATACATTTCATAGTTCATTTGCAATTTATAAAAAAAGCTTTTTATGGTGAAAAAGTAAATTCATGGTTTGTTTTTTAATTACTAATTTAGACTATTTATATTCATTATTTCAAATGAAAGGGGATATTATATTATAAATGAATCTAATCAGTATATTTTTTAATATTCACTTTTGCTCTGCATGGTTTACATTTACCAGTGTTAGTCCTAAAAAAATAAATGGCACCATGGGGTTAGTGTGGACACATGGTGGTGGGGCTACTGTGGACATGTCCACACTAGCCCCATTCAGCTTTCAGTTGTAAAAACATTATTTAGGTATATAAATATATCACATTTTATTCTATTTGTACACTAAATTAGATTCATTTGTGAAGTAATAACTGAATTTAAGTGTAAAATACACACATAGTAGAATTTCGTTTGATAAACATTTTTTATTTAAATTACTAATGCTAGTCCATTATAATAGCATAGGTAGGATGTATACTAGAGTAAATTATAAGGATTATTTTCTTGTTGGTGCTCCAACTGAAAGTCTAGATCTGCCTTCAAAAAGCGGATGGATGGTGAAAGAACTATTTCCAGCTGTTTTACACCATATACAAGAACACACAAAATCTGATATTGACCACCCTGTTATTTTGCTTCTCGATAATCATAATTCACGCATTTCTCTTGTAGCAATTACACATATGTGAAGGAAAATTACATTGTGTTACCGTCTTTCCCATCACATTCTTCCCATAAACTTCAACCCCTAGATGTTGCAATTTATGGCGCATTCAAAGGAATGTGTAAAGTTGCATTTAATGACTGGATGTTAAATTATCCCAGCAAAACAGTATCAGTCTGATATTCCTTCCTTAGCAGCAAAAGCATATCTAAATTATTTACAGTAAGTAATATTATATCAAGACTTGCAAAAACCTGGAATTATCCCATTAAATTGATTAGCCTTTTGAGATGATTACTTTTTTTGGAGTTTTATTATCGACCGTGAATGCCCAGGTACTATAAAAGATTAGGTAAGCACACGAGAAGACAGTGCAAACAGCCTTTTGACATGGAAGTTGATGAATTAGAAATTGAAATGAGTGAAAAAAACAATCAAGCCAGGAGATTTTGCATTTGCTCAAGTTTCTTTAATTTGCAAGAAGTCCAGCCGCAGCAGATTTTATAAATATGTAGCAGTTATTCAAAATCTGTTTCTGTTGTCGAGTATGAAACAGTGCCTCAAGAGTATTAGCTCTAAGAAAAACCACTTTATTTATGTTGAAAATGATGTTTCCAGGATTCGTTGATATATATCAATGGATATATATCATGATAATCTGATATTTATTTTCAAAATATCAAGGTTTTTGATATTTTCGATATTTTCATTTTCATACATTTGATATTTATTTTTTAAATGTCATATTTCTTGATATCTTCATATATCTGATATTTGTTTTCAAAATATTTTTAGCCAAAAGAAGTGTAAATGAATTCACCCACTCTTATTAAAAATTAGCCCATCTGCAAATAAAAACTAAAAGGAATAGCTCACAAAATATTCCCTACACTCCAAAAACTATTTTTGGACTGCACTTGTAGCATTACCATCATAAGAAATCTATCTGTCTTTGAACAATACCTCCCTAGCCTGTCTCAATTCTTTTTGTAGACTGCACCTGCTAGAAGGGGATAAAGGGGTTAAATGGTGATTGGATATTAGTAAAAAAAATCTCAATTTTATAAGCTTTATGTTTGAAACTGAATATTTAAATGTTGAACCAAAAATTTGGTAGGATAATATTAAATTAGAACAGCCCATAAAAGATGATTTAACTTATCAGTTGTTTACAGCTTCTCCTTCAATAGATGCATTAGAATCTTTTCTAGTTTTGGTTTACTTCAGTCTAAATTGCACAGTACGTTAGGGAATGAAAAAGCAGACAAACTTACATTCATGTTCAAATTCTTGAATAGAAAAGATAAAAAATAATCTTTATTTTCAGGGTTCATACAGAGTTGGGAAGAAAAAATCCAAGGAGTCTAAAAAATTTTAAGGATTTGCCCCTTTTTTTTTTTTTTTGTCGATGTTTTCATGTGCTGCATCGTTATGTGGTGTGGCACACTCCAATTTTTAATGCCCAATTTGGAGAGAAAAACATTTCAAAAACAAATTTTACTCTATTAGAATCTAATTGTTAGTGCTGAAATTGCACAGTATTCACCAATATATTGCTTATTGATTTCGTAAGTTTAAATACAAAATTGACAATCTACTTTTTTATGCGGTGACCAATGGTCATGTCACAGGGGGTGATTCTAAATTTAAAAAAATTTCCTGAAATTCACAGCAAATCTTCTGAAAAGTTCGCCAGAGAGAGGGGGGAGGGGGGAAATCCACTCTCGACACTAGCTATGCGTTTTGTCCGTGGCTCTTTGACGAAATTCGCGTTTTTTTTTCGTGAGCTTTTGATGAAATTTGTGGGTTTTTACATGCTCTGACAAAATTTGTGGTTTTTTTCGCGATTTTTTGATGAAATTTGTCGATTTTTCGCTATCTTTCGACGAAATTTGCCGTTTTTTCGCGATCTTTCGACGAAATTTGTGGGTTTTTTCTAGATTTTTCGACGAAATTTGTGGGTTTTTTCGCGATCTTTTGACAAAATTTTTAGGTTTTCGCGATCTTTCGACGAAATTTGTGGGTTTTTTCGTGATCTTTCGATGAAATTTGTGGGGTGGGGGTTTTCGAGATCTTTCTACAAAATTTGTGCGTTTTTTGACAAAATTTGCATTTTTCCCGCGATCCTTTGACGAAATTGGCGATTTTTCTGCAAATGAATGATAAAATTTATTTTTTTTGGCGACTATACGTCCGAATTTTCAGATTGGTGACCGATTTTTTTAAATTTTCGGAAAATTCAGACTAGAATCACCCCTATAAATAGAGATTAGTCAAACCCCAAATCACTTATTATGTATATCAAATACATGATACATCTTAAAGAAAATTTTAAAAGGCAAAAAAAAAAAAAAAAAAATTCTAAATGCAACATACAAGAAAAAATATAACAAGTTTTGGATTTATTTTTTTAGAACAATGGTAATCGCTTTCTTTGAAGGTGAAATTTTGACGAATTCGAATTTTTTTCGCGATCTTATAATGAAATTCGCGTTTTTTTCGCGATCTTCTTGGGGAAATTCACTGGTTTTTTTTCGCGAACTTCTGGGAAAATTCGCTTTTTTCGCTATCTTTTAACGGAATTCGCATTTTATTTCGATTGTTATCTGACGTTTTTTTTGCGATCCTTTGACGAAATTTGCGTATTTTCCGTGATCATTTGAGGAAATTCGCATGTTTTTCACGATCATTTGAGGAAATTCGCGTGTTTTTCGCGATCTTCTGGGGAAATTCGCGTGTTTTTAGCGATCTTCTAATGGAATTCGCGTTTTATTTCGATCGTTTGATGAAACTAACTTTTGTTTCGCGATCTTTTGGTGGAAACCGTGTTTTTCGCGATGCTTTGTGGAAATTCGCGATTTTTTGAGGAAATTCGCGTCTTTTTAACAAATCAGAATTTTTCGGCGATCTGTTGGAGAAATTCGCATTTTTTCCCAATCCTTTGACAAAATTTACGAATTTTTTCTGCGATCGATTGACGAAATGTGACGATATTTTTTTGGAACATATTTGCGAAAAACGCGATTTTTCTGAGATTCTTGGCTAAATGCCTAACATCTATAAAATTTAAAATAAAAGTCGGTTAACAGTGTCGAAAACCGGACTTTACGAACCTAATAATTCAAAAACGGATCTAGTGGGAGCCCTGCTATTAAGATTACCCTACCCAATCAATGTTGTGCTTCAGATGAATGACGTGCATAAACAGGGTTCCTACACAATTCTGGTAAAAAAATTCCCTGACTTTTCCAGGTTTTCCCTGACCTTTCTCGGTAAAAATTCAGCTTTGTAAAACCTTCCACAATAGACAACTTTAACACAGATACATGCTAGAAAAAAGTATGAGCTGTAGGAATTTCCGATTTTTAATTATTTTACATATTGTTAGATAGTTTACATAAATTTTATATAAAAATTTTAGATTGGATGAATAATTAATTCAAAATTTCTTCATTTACGATGATAATAGAGATTCTGATGGAAGTAGTACATAAAAAATTCCCTGACTTTTCCCTGACCTTTTCAAATATTTAAAAAATTCCCTGACTTTTTGCCTACATTTTCGAATTCCCTGACTTTTTCCTGTTTTCCCTGACCCGTAGGAACCCTGATAAAGGATTTACCGTACGTTTTTCAATCACGATTTTTTTCCTCGGCAGCAATATCGCTTGCGTCTAAAGCCGCAATAGAATATAAGGAGTTTCTAAGTAGTGGTTTGCTTATCTAAGTAGTTCTAAGTACTACTTGGGAATATTTTCATTTCTAAGGAGTTTCCAAGGAGTCTGTGCGAACCCTGTATTTTGTATTTCAGAATTTGTTGTTTATTATTTTTTACTTATTTTAACTGAATCCTGAATTCTGTGTTTTGATGAGTGAAAAAGCAACTTTTACAGATAATTGTTTGTGTTTAGAATTATTTGATCATAAATTGTAAGGAAAAATAAAAAAAGACATTTAGAATATTGTTTTATTATGTTTTCATGCTAAATGTAATATGATTTAGATTCTAATTCATATTAAATCTAAAAATATTTATAATCAGCAGTAAACTGACAATTTTGAAAATATCGGATATATATCAAAATATCAGATATTTTTGATATTTTCGAAAATATCACGATATTTACGAACCCTGTGTTTCACAAATAAACATCATTGGAAAACTCTCACAGCCAGACATTATTCAAGCAGGGTCGGACTGGGTCAGTGTAAAGGGCGCAGACCTTGGATTTTCAAAGGGCGCAAAAATTTTAACCAACTCAAGTCAATTTTATTTGCTTTTGTTGCATATGGTTTGACAAGCTTTGACACACTCTCATAGAACCAAGTAATAATAATGGCTTTGCTATAGTCTCCGTGCATGTTTAAAGTTCCACCAGACCTACTGAATACTACGCAATTTTTAAAACAAATCATGTATATATCTAAAAGCTCCAGTAAGTTGAACACAGATTACCTTGTAGTAGATGAGTGATATTAAGACTACGGCTTTTTTGTTTTCTTCTTTTATCGATAGATATCTTGGAAAAACAAAAAGTGATCACCCCTACCAATTTCCATAAAAATGACTGTGTAAAAAAGACAAGGTAACTACTGATTTGGGATAATGTTTACTATTAATTGCTTTTTATAAATTTTGCTTTGGATGCTGTCTACATATTAAAAAAATATACGAATGTTGATTTTTCAAATAGTAACATCCACTTTTGACACCCTATTTGAGTTTCTAGCTAGCCAGGAAATTTATAAAATGTTTATGCTTTTCTTAAATCAATGCAGTTATAAAACAAATGTGTTAGGTGTTTATCCCTAAATTTCGGAAAATAAATTGAAGATCTTAGAAGAAAAAGTACCGAAAGCACTCAAATAGTCACCAGTAAAATTGTACAAGAATTATATATTTATTAAAAATTTATTTTTGATCAAAGAAAATCCTAAAAAATATTTCTGGTACATTTCTAAGATTTTTTCTGTGGCTCGTTTGATTACAGGTTTACAGGTTTGATTACAACGCCCCACCTTATGTTATGCAAACGAAAAATTTCTCTACATCTTGAAAACTAGTTATTCAAATGACTTCTACACCTCGATGTTTTTAGCAATTATGGTTTGTTCCTAATATATTTTTTAATATAACTAAATTAATAGTTTTCTTAATTAAAAATAGTTTTTGAATAGAAAAAATGTCTCGAATAAGTTTGGGTCTATTCAGTATATCTCTTTAATAAATTAATAAAAAATGAATCAGATAAGTTTTATAAAGATACAAATTAAGTTTCTCAAATAGATTTAACTTAAAAATCCTCAAATTTAAATGCTTCTAACCCTTTCAAGATTTAAAATGAGGCATATAAACAATGCCTTTTTCCAGGCTGTCTCGATACAAGAAACTCAAATAAGATGTAAAAAATGGGTGTTATTGTTTGAAAATTCAAAGTTAATAATTTTAATAAGTAGATGACTTCAGAAACCTAATTTATACATAGCAATAATTAGTACATATTATTTTTAGTCGATTGGTACCTACATATATTTTTTACGATTATTATTAGGGTAATTAGTAAGGAGTAACCAGATTTTTTTTCCACTTATCACCATTGACGCAGTGATGATCTTTAGAAAAGCTAACCACCAGCACCAAAAAAAGTTGTTTGCGGTGCTGCTAAGGGTTTTAACCTATTTCTTAAAATATTCCTTTAACGTAATATGAATTAGTTATCAAATCAGTTAAAAATGTCATTATTTCAATTTCTGTTGCAATCTGACAATTGCTTTTTATGTACTACGGGTTTTTTTTTATTATTCATATTATTAACAAAAGTAGCATTTTTAAATATGGAATCTGCAGGTGTCTCCCTCACCACACACAAGAAAAATTCAGTATGGAAACTTCGTTTAAAAAATATTTATGTTTAGAACAAAAATGTACTTTCTGAATGTAAATAAAAATTTTCAGAACTAAATCTCATCTTTCATTCGTTCTTTTATAAAATGTACTATATATTACAGTGTATTGGAATGCTGAAATATAAGGCTATTTGAATATGAAAATAATAGCTATTTTGTATCCTTAAAAAATGATTTTATGCATCCATAAAGTGATTTATTGATATCGCACTATAAAAAAGTTTGTACATAAAAAATATACTCTAAAAAATTCGTTTTGTTAGTCGAAAATCGATAAAATAATTGAGCAAATTTACTATTCTCAGCACACTCTTCCATGATTAGGAAAACTGTTGTCATTGTTAGAAAGCAAGGGAAATATTTAAGTTTTCATAATTGAGAGAAGTGCACCAAGTATTGTATTCAAGTAAACTGCAGAATCCCGTAGCCAGTATTAAACCGATTTTTTTTAAAAAAAGGAGGAGGTTTTATTTCGACGCATAAGTATTTTCTGTTTTTATGTATGTTCACCGATTATTCCGAAACTACGCGACCTATTCAGATTTCTCAAAATTAGGTCAGTACATTTTTAGAAATTAAACACAAATCTAAATAAATAAATATTTTAAGTAAACATTTTAAAAAACATTTTTAATAAAACATTTTATTATTCATTTTTGTAATGTCTTTTTTGTAAAAAAAATTATTTTAATCAAAAAGCCCATTATAGTTTCTAAATAGTAGTCACTGCTTTATTTAATGACAGGCTTTTCGATGGATTAAATTAAACATTCTTTTTTTTTTCAATGTACATACTATTATAGGTGAAAACTGGGAAATTGAGTTAGTAGCCAGTGGCCGGTAGACTCAGTTTCATTAGTGGCCACTTTTTAAAGTTAGTGGCCACTATAATGTTTCAAACTTTCTTGACATCTACATAAACTATAATCGTTGTATATATACATATTTTTCTATAAGTCAGAGTTTTATACCAGCCAACTATTCATGATAAGAATATGGGGTAGTCAAAATTCAAGAAACTTACTTTAAAAATACAAAATCTGTTATATTAATTTTTAATATATTTTTAGATTATTTGTATATGTTCATAAACACTATTATCAATCAAATTGCTATTACTTTCTTTATATAAAAAATAATAAAATGTAATTTGGATTTTATTTAATTGTTATTAACATACTATACATATTACATACAGTTGAAATCTAAGTTGGTGAGTGTATTTCGCAGGATTAAACAATATCTCTTGAAGAAAAATAATCTAACTGGTGAGCATGTGGCAGGAGTCGAAATATTGAAAATACTGCAATATCCTTAAAATCCGCTTGCATCAGGTGAAAGAAAAATAAATAAATAAATTACTTGAAATGCATGTGGAATCAAAGCTGATGCATATATTTTGCAGAATAAAACTGTATTTCTTAAAAAAATAATCCAACTGAAGAGCAAAGGCAAAAAGCCGAAATATTAAAAATACAGCTAAATCGTTGTAATCTGCTTGCATCCGGTAGGAAAAAGAATTAACCAGTTTGCTAATTAGATGTAATGAAAGTAGAGATGCATATTTCTATGAAACAAGCTATATTTCACTTGGCGATCAATAACAGATTTTTATCGCCACTTGGCGAGTGGCGACTAGGGTGGCGATCGATGGCTGATTTTTTAATCGCCACTTTTACAACTTTAATCGCCACATGGCGAGTGGCGACCGCCAATTTTCACCTATACATACTATTAATATCCTCATAGTTATTTAACCGTGGAAAATCTGTCATTAAATAAAACGAGAATTACTATCGAAAACGACGATAGATTTTATGAATGAGAAAACGCTGTCCGCGAGATCCCACAGCTTGCAGGATTGTAAATCCAAAAGTATCATAGGGCTACCACAGGCGACTATTTTTATAATCTGTTCGCACCAGTATTTTTCGAATATAAATTTTGAAGTATATTTCTCTTGCAAATGTTGCCAAAGTGTCTGTTAAGGATTTCTGTTTTAAGAAAGTGGTGCCGGTTAGAATTATCAGCTTTGTATTATCAACTTTGTATTCTCCGCAAAGAAAGATCATGTTTTTCCAATCAACAACAAGATACATACAAAAAGTTTTTTGCCTTCTGATACTTCTCTCCTTTTTTTCACAAGTTGCTTTTCAAAAAGCACGATTATAGGTGCATTCAGGGACGGTTTTAAGGGAGAAGGGCGGGGGAGGTACTAAAAGGAAAGGTCTGAAAGTATGCGAAATATTTGGTTAAAATCTGAAAGATATCAATCAAAGAGGAAGTGAAAAACATTTCGTTCAGGGCGCCATGACTACTAAAGCTCTCATTGGGTGCATGTTTTCTCTTTGAATCGCATGCAAAGATGTCCACTTTGGTTTCCAATCCTGATATTGTTCGACACATTTCAAATTTCTTTGGGATAATAAAAAAATACCTTTGATGTGCTGTCTGTCTATTAATGGATGATTATCCCTAAACAAATTCTCGAAATATGGTACACTCGCCAGAATGTATGTGCACAAAGATTGAAAATATATTGGGGCGGCTTAGGTACTTAGGGGCGCGAACTTTTACCTGGACGAGGGCGCACCGGCCCTTGGGCCGATGGGCCGGCGGGCCAGTCCGAGTCTGTATTCAAGAAGCCATCATGCTTATTATACAGTTTCCTGGCTGTGTATGTGTAAACACTAATGAAAAACATTTAGTTGCTTTGACAAATACTTTAACCTTGCAAACAAACTTAAGATTTTAAGATAGGTAAATGCATCCATACCTTTTTATTTTGACCAGTGTTTTGTACTTTTGTAATGTATTTAATTTTGTCTTTGAAATAGATTCATAACATACCCAACTGCAGTCCTCGGTAATAACAAAAAATATCATGTAGAACATTAATTTAAGTTATATTTCATTACGATTAATATATTACAGGGTTCATACAAAGTTGGGAAGAAAAAATCCAAGGAGTACCCAAAAAATCCAAGGAGTCCAAAACATTTTAAAGATTTGCATTTTTGTTGTTGTTGTTTTTAAGTGCTGCATCGTTATGTGGTATGCACACTCCAATTTTTAATGCCCAATTTGGAGAGAAAAACATTTCAAAAACTAATTTTACTCATTTAGAATCTAATTGTTACTGCTGAAATTGCACAGTGTTCACAATATATTGCTTATTGATTTCGTAAGTTTAAATACAAAATTCACAATCTACTTTTTTATGCAGTGACCAATGGTCATGTCACAGGGGTGATTCTGCGTAAAAAAACTGAAATTCACAGCAAATCTTTTGAAAAATTACACTAGAGAGGGGGGGGGGAGGGGAAATCCACTCCCGACACTAGCTATGCTTTTTCTCCATGGCTCTTTGACGAAATTCGTGTTTTTTCGCGATCTTTTGACAAAATTTGTGGGTTTTTTCGCGAGTTTTTGATGAAATTTGTGTGTTTTTACGCGATCTTTTGACGAACTTTGTAGGTTTTTACGCGCTCTTTTGACGAACTTTGCAGGTTTTTACGCGCTCTTTTGACGGAATTTGTGGGTTTTTCGCGTTCTTTTGACGAAATTTTTGGGTTTTCGCGATCTTTCGACGAAATTTTTGGGTTTTTTTTTTTTCAGGATTCTTTGACGAAATTTGCGTTTTTTCGCGATTCTTTTAATGAAAGTTTGCATTTTCCACACGATTTTTTGACGAAATTGGCGATTTTTCTGCAAACGATTGACAACATTTATTTTTTTCGGCGACCATATGTCTGAATTTTCGGATTGGGGACCGATTTTTTAAAGTTTTTGGAAATGAATGCCTTACATTTTCGGAAAATTCGGACGTTTGTGGGTTTTTACGCGCTCTTTTGACGAAATTTGTGGGTTTTTCTCCATCTTTTGACAAAATTTGTCGATTTTTCGCAATCTTTTGATGAAATTTGTGTTTTTTTCGCGATCTTTCAATGATATTTGTTTGGTTTTTCGCGATCTTTTAACGAAATTTGCGGGATTTTTCGCAATTCATTGACGAAATTTGCGTTTTTTCGCGATTCTTTAACAAAATTGGCGATTTTTCTGCAAACGAATGACAACATTTATTTTTTTCGGCTACCAAATGTCCAAATTTTCGGATTGGTGACCGATTTTTAAAAATTTTCGGAAATCAATGCCTTACATTTTCGGAAAATTCGGACCAGAATCACCCCTAGGTATAAATAGAGATTAGTCAAACCCCAAACACTTATGTATATCACATACATGATAAAGAAAATTTTAAAAGGCAAAAAAAAAAAAAGAACGCAAAGTGCAACATACAAGAAAAAATATAACATGTTTTGAATTTATTCTTTTAGAACAGTGGTAATAGCTTTCTTTGAAGGTGAAATTTTGACGAATTCGCATTTTTTTCGCGATCTTATGATGAAATTCGCTTTTTTTCGCAATCTTCTGGGGGAAATTCGCGTTTCTTTCGCGATCTTCTGGGAGAAATTCGCATTTTTTTCGCTATCTTCTGGAAAAATTCGCTTTTTTCGCAATCTGTTAATGGAATTCGTGTTTTATTTCGATTGTGTTAACCAATCTGACGCTTTTTCGTGTTCTTTTGATTGAAACCACGTGTTTTTCGCGATCGTTTGATGAAATTTGCGTGTTTTTGCGCGATCGTTTGACGAAATTTGCGAGTTTTTCGCGATCGTTTGACGAAATTTGCGAGTTTTTCGCGACCCTTTGAGGAAATTCGCGTATTTTTCGCGATCTTTTGGGAAATTCGTGTGTTTTTTGCGATCTTCTGAGGAAATTCGCATGTTTTTTGCTATCTTCTGAGGAAATTCGCATGTTTTTCGCTATCTTTTGAGGAAATTCGCGTGTTTTTCGCGATCTTCTGGGGAAATTCGCGTGTTTTTCGCGATCTTCTGGGGAAATTCGCATGTTTTTTGCAATCTTTTCAGGTAATTCGCATTTTTTGAGGAAATTCGCGTTTTATGCAATCTTTTGAGGAAATCTGCTTTTGTTCTTGATCTTTAACAAAATTCGCGTTTCTCCGTGATCCTTTGAATAAATTCGCGTTTTTTCGCTGTCTTTTGAGAATTCGCGTCTTTTCACGATATTTTGACAAAATTTACCAATTTTTTCCACGATCGATTGACGAAATTTGACGGTATTTTTTGGAACATATTTGCGAAAAACGCGATTTTCCCGAGATTCTTGGCTAAATGCCAAACATCGATAAAATTTAAAATAAAGGTCGGCTAACAGTGTCGAAAAACGGACTTTACGGACCTAATAATTGAAAAACGGACCCAGTGATTTCGCTGCTATTAAGATTACCCTACCCAATCAATGCTGTGCTTCAGATGAATGACGTGCATAAAGGATTTACCGTGCGTTTTACAATCACGATTTTCCCCCTCTCGGCAGCAATATCACTTGCGTCCGAAGCCGCAATAGAATATAAGGAGTTTCTAAGTAGTGGTTTGCTTATCTAAGTACTACTTGGGAATGTTTTCATTTCTAAGGAGTTTCCAAGGAGTCTAAGGAGTCTGTGCGAACCCTGTATTTATTATGTTGTTTAGGTTCAAATTTATTCAGGGGTCGATGAAGGTTTTTATTCTTGGGGCCCATTTTGTGAAAAGTACAAGTTATTTTTTTTAATTTTACTATATTTTGTGAAAAATAACGTTTTGTAACAAAAGTTGAAATCCAGTTATTTAAATTCAAACGAAGAATTTATTGACAAAACTTCTTTAAATCCCCTTGCTAAAGTTTCTGTTTTTCGTGAGCTGGTTTTATTTATAATTTACACATTTTAAAACAGTTTTTATGAAAAAGAATGTTACGAAGGGACCTATTTTATTAAGTTTATTTTTTGCGAAGGGCCCTATTTTATTAAATAGATTTTTGTGAAGAGGCCTATTTTATTAAATAGATTTTTGTGAAGGGGCCTATTTTATTAAATAGATTTTTGTAAAGGGGCCTCTTTTATTAAATAGATTTTTGTGAAGGGGCCTATTTTATTAAATAGATTTTTGTGAAAGAGCCCTAAATAGGCCCCAAATTTTGCTTGGATCGACCCCTGTTACTTTATAATGGTTTTGCAAACACTTATAAGAGTTGTATTACATTGTCTAAATCAGTATTCTAGCTTGTCCACAACAGCCTCATGTGGTGGGGCTAGTGTGGACAAAAATAACATTAAAAAAAAATTATATTAATAAATAACTGTATTGCCAAATAATTTAATATATCAATCAAATCAAAGATAAAATAGTAAATTCTTGTAAAAAAAATACTTGAAGTGTGAAAAATGGTATTTAGTACACTTTTTTGCGAAATTTATAAAAATTGTCCACACTGGCCCCCTTCTCCCCTACAGTGCATCCCAAAAGTTCATAGACAACATTTTTTTTTATATTTTACAATTGAAAAAAAAAAGGAGTAACAAATTCAAAACAATTTATAATCGTAAAATATCAAGACAATAATAATACTATACAAAAATAATATTACACAATCACAGACTTTGTGAGAAAAATTAAAACTTAAATTTTACTCTCCCAAAAGTTTATAGACAACTTATTTTTTTTCCCTTTAACGTTCAAATTTTAAAGTAATTTTTTCTAATCACTTCAAAAACTCAATCAGGCATACTCAAGACAAGAGTTTAAAGAAATTCTGCCCGTTCATTTTGCAGCTTTAGATCTTGAATCCTTGCAAATTGATGCCCATTAGCATATACGCCTCTATCTAATCTTCCCCAGAGGTTCTCTATTGGGTTCAGGTTAGGACTTATGACTGACCAGTCCATAACAGTTACTTGATTTTGTCTAAGCCACTACATTATAGAATTGGACGGGTAAATGGAGCCATTGTCTTGCTGGTATATACATTTGTCCACACCTAGCAACTTTCCAAATGGAAGTAACTGTACTTCAAGCATTTTCTGGTAATCTTCGGAACATTGATGACCTTTCAAAAAAGCAATATCAGTTGTTCCATTACAAGAAAATGCTATGCACACCATGAGTGAACCCTCTTCTTGTTGTCAGCTGAAAAAAGCTTGTGGTTTCTGACAAATATAGTAATATGTCCAATTGTCCAACCATCGGGGCCATCTAAATTAAATTTCTTTTCATCACTGAAAAGTATTCTCCACCATTCATCTGTCCAATTCATGTGATTTCGGGCCCACTGAACAAAAACGTCTTTATGCCTTTTTGTAAACTAGGAAAGCAAATGGAATCAATATTTTTTTAATCCATGTGAATTTAATTTTTCAAAAAATTACTGCAATGAAAAAAAGAAGTGTTTATTTCACCATGTAATTATGTTTCTGGAAGGGGATTTCTTTTCAATCATAAAAGATTGGAAATAGTTTATTTGTATGTCACCTGATTTACAGGGTCAGTTTTTTGTCTTTTATTTTGTGCTTATCCGAAATTTTTTTACAGCACTTCGAAGGGGAATCTGTGTCAGCTGATCAATTGCAAACACATGACGCACTCTTCACTTAGGCTCCCAGCTGATGCGTATTTTATATTACTTATTTTTTTCTTTTATTTCGGTTGGAACTTGTTTATTCGAATGTCTCATTGTTGTAATTACTGGGCTTTAGATACTCGTTCTTTGAGAAGGAAAGGGGAAGTCAACTTTATACTTTTATTTTGTTACGTCAAATTAAATTGTGCAGTAAAAAAAAAAAAAAAAAAAAAAAAAAGATACAGATTGTGGGTTCTTAAGTACACAAAATAATTTCGGCACAGTAAAGTTAAAGGGACTTTTTTGTGTTCTCCTTTGATTTAATTACTATTGATTTTTACCTTCAATAATTTTACATATTGTTTCAAATTAATTCATTTTAAATTAAATGATCTATATTTATGTATTGTATTTCACAAACTCATTAAAATGTCTAAAAACATAGGTATTATTTGACTGATGATGAAATAGCCGAGACTGTGAAAAATATTTAGTCTTCCTTCAGAAAGTAAAATTGGTTCTGTCATATCTCAATAATAGTTGAGATCTGTATTAATAGATGGCAGCACCATACACGGACAGTCTGGAATTGTAAGGCTTTGCACGTAGCCGAGAATAAGTGGCGACGAAAATGGGATTTAACCCAAACTAAAAAGCAGTGAAAATTTTTTCGTGTGAAGAAAAAAAAAAAAATCTTTTTCGAAAGAGAAAAAGAAAAAGTGGCACGGAAAATGGCCGAGAAAGAAATAATTACTCTGGGACGCTTGGAAGAATATAATGCAAATGTTCCTTGGACTATTTACGTTGAGAAAATTGATTTTTATTTCTCAGCGAACGGCATCAAGAATGATGAAATGAAAAAAAATATTTTATTAAGTTCGGTTGGAACAACAACTTTTGCTATTTTACGTGATGTTATTGTTCCAAATACGCTGAAAGAAATCAGTTACGAGGATGTTTTAAAGAAAGCTAAAGATCATTTTTCACCACGCCCTAGTGAAATTGTGGAATGATTTAAGTTCCAGAAATGACTAAGGAAGCAAGTTGAGAATATAGCCGATTTTATAAGAGATTTACACCGTTTATCCGAATATTGTAACTTCGGGAATACGCTTAATGACCGCCTGCATGATCAGTTGGTGTTTGGCATCCAGGATGAGAAAATACAGCAAAAATTACTGGATTCTAGAGACTTAACGTTCCAAACAGCGATGGAAATAGCTGAGTCATTTGAGATAGCTGAGGCTGGAGTGAAATCCCTACACATCGGAGATAGCACAACTGTCAATCAAGTGCATGTTCCGAAAGGAGAGAAATCGAAAGTGGAGACGTCCGCTCATGCACCTAAGCCTAAAGAAGATAAATTCGCGCCTGAGAAACCGTATTATAGATGTTCTAAAAATCATAACCCCAAGTTATGCCCTTTTAAATCTGCAGAATGTCATTTCTGCCATCGATTGGGGCATTTAAAAATTTGTTGTCGTAACAGAAACTTTGGAATGAAAAGTGAGAAACCTTTTAAGAACAGAAAAATTAAAACTGTTCAGGAAGAATATTGTTTAAATTTTATGGATGACGACAACTCCAATAAGGTGTCATGGATTAAATCGGTTAAAATAAATGGTGTAAATATACAATTTGAAATCGATAGTGGTGCGGCTCATACTATCGTAAGTAAAAGTGTTGCTCATAAATTGTTCTCAGGTAAGCTGCCTTTAATTAAATCTAATATTAAGCTGCAAACTTATACTAAAGATTCCTTAACTGTTTTGGGGGAATTAAAAGTAAATGCTGTTGTTAATGAACATTGTATACCTGATTTAAGAATACTGGTAATTAAAGAGGAGGATCCGAGTCTAATCGGAAAAACTTGGTTAAAAGCATCAAAATTATTTTGGCCTAATGTAAATATGATTAAAAGCATTTCGAAAGATGATTTAATTAGAAATTTTCCTAATGTTTTTGCTGACGGGATCAGAACAATCAAGGGTCCTCCCACGTCAATAAAATTGAAAAAAGATGCAAAACCAGTTTTTCTTAAGTCTCAACCTGTTCCTTTTGCTTTAAGAAAAGCTACTGATGTTGAATTGGAACGATTAACTAATGAGGGTATATTAAAACCTGTTGATCATTCAAAATGGGCTAGTCCTATAGTAATTGTTCCTAAGCCTAATGGTTCTGTTAGAATATGTGGTGATTATAGAGCAACAGTTAATTCTAATACTGAAAATGACAATTATCCTCTTCCTAGAATGGAAGAATTATTTTCTAAATTATGAGGTGGTAAATTTTTTACTGTTTTTGATTTAAAAGATGCTTATTTACAACAATCTGTAGATAAAGAAAGTAGCAAAATTTTGACTATAAATACACATAAAGGTTTGTTTAATGTATTACGATTAGCATTTGGGGTAAAATGTGCTCCAGGTATGTTCCAAAGAAAAATTGAACATATTTTAAAAAAAACTTGAATATGTTGGTGTATTTTTAGATGATGTTATTATTAATGCTAGTACTGAATCAGAACATTCTGAAAGAGTTAAAAATGTTCTGAAATGCTTTTCTGAGCATGGTATAAGATTAAAAAAGGAAAAATTAAAATTTATGGTTTCGGAAGTTTCTTATTTAGGTCATAAAATATCTCAGGAAGGAATTAGACCTATTCCAGAAAAAGTTAATGCTATTTTGAATGCTCCTATTCCAAATAATGTGTCACAATTGCGTTCATTTTTAGGCTTAATTTCTTATTATAGAAACTTCCTGCCTAATATTTCAGATGTTTTAGAACCTTTACATAGATTATTAGATAATAATGTAAACTGGGCATGGTTAGAAAAGCATGAAAAAACATTTCAAAAAGTGAAACAATTATTAACTACATCTCCTGTTTTAGAATTATATGATGTAAACAAAGATATAGTTTTAAACTGTGGTGCTTCTGAATATGGTATAGGGTCAGTTTTAAGCCACATTGTTGAAGGTAAAGAGAAACCTATTGCTTATGCTTCGAAAACTTTAAATAAAACTAAAAGAAATTATCCCATGATTGATAAAGAAGCTTTATCTGTAATGTTTGGTGTCACTAAATTTCACCAATTTTTAGCTGGAAAAAAATTTAAAATTATAACAGATCATAAACCTTTAATTTGATTATTTGATCCTGATAAAAAGGTACCTGATACATTATCACCTAGAATGCTGAGATGGTCATTAATGTTAGCTGGGTATGATTACACAATTGAGTATCGCGAGGGTAAAAATAATAAAAATGCGGATGCATTAAGTAGATTACCTCTCCCAGAAACTGTAAATATAGTGAGTAATCCTGCGGAAATAATGTTTGTTTCAAATAATGATAATTGGCCTGTTACTTCTAAAACTATTGCAAAGTGGACAACTGAAAATTCTGTAACTAAACAAATTTTAGAGTGGGTATTACATGGGTGGCCGAAAAAGGTTAAACCAGAAGAATATCAACCATATTTTCGTAGAAGGGAGGAAATTTCCTGTTTAGAAAATTGTCTATTGTGGGGACATAGAGTGATCGTACCAGAGGAAGGCCGTGAATATATATTAAAATTACTACATTCCGTTCATCAGGGTATACTATCGTGCATGAAAGCGAAAGCTATGCATGCACTATTTCTTTCCCCGGACGGTGCCTGATTGTATAATGATAAGGCTGAAGTATCAAGGACCAACGGATTAGTCGCGGATTATTTCCAGCGTTCTTTTGAAGCCAAATTAGAGGGTTGTGGTCTGTCTCGATACTAAACTTCTGGCCGTCTAAATAATGCCTTAATTTTTTTATCGCATATATTATAGCAGCACATTCTTTCTCGCTCGCAGAAAACTTTCGCTCTGGAGGAGTGAATTTCCTACTGAGGTATATGACTGGGTGTTCTTCACCATTTACGCGTTGGGCCATTATAATTCCTATACCGCGGTCAGATGCGTCACTCTGAATGATGAATTCCTCTGCATAATTTGGCGTATTTAAAACCGGGTTTTCGGTCAATTTCCTTTTTAAAATGAGGAATGCTCCTTCCCTTCCATCTCTGGAGTCCAACTAATTTTAGCCTACGTTCTTTCCCTTTCAAAGCCCTCGTCAAAGGTTCTATTATCGTGACATAATTTCTAATATATCTAGAATAGTACCCTGACATCCCTAAAAAACGGCGTATTTCGGTTTTCGATTTAGGTGATGGAAATTCCGTTATCGCTTGTATTTTAGACTCTGCACCAAATATTTGATCGTACGCTGCGCAAATTTGCACTTAGATAATTTTACTTTTCTTTTGGCTTCCTTGATTCGATCTAAAACTATTCCTAGATGTCTCATATGGTCATTCCAATCATCGGAAAATATGGCCATATCGTCTAAGTATGGGAGACAAAAATCTTCCAGGCCTCTAAGTAACGTACTCATAAATTTTGAAAATCTATAGCTCGCTCCTATCAACCCAAATGGCATCATGATCAGAAGAAATGAGCCCCAACTAGTCATGAAAGCTGCTATTTTCTGAGCTTTCGGCGTCATAGGGATCTGCCAATAACCCTTCGTCAAATCCAAGGTAGTTATGTAATTGGCCCTTGCCACTCGTTCGACTCTCTCTTCGATGTTAGGTAAAGGAAACACTTCAGGACGGGTTATTGCATTAATTTTCCGATAATCAATGCAAGGACGAGGATCTCGCCCCGGGGATTCTACAAGTATCATATAAGAATTATATTCCGACTCACCCTCAATTATCACTCCTAATTCTAGCATTCGCTTTATCTCTGCTTTTAAAATTTCCGTTTGTCTTAGTAAATTTCGATAAGGATGAAGCCTTACGGGTACATTGCTAATCAACTCTATGTCATGCTCAATTAAATCGGTTTTTCCCGGGTCGTTAGAGAAAACATCCTTCCTCCCACATAAAACTTCAGCCAACTCCGTTATCTGGTCTGACGAGCACCTTTCTCCTAAAGCACTGTCTGTCACTATTTTTTGGAAATCGTATTCTTCTGCTAGTTAATTGTGGAATCTCTAAATCGTATTCGTTTCCATTGGGCTCATAATGCTCTTCCGGGTTCGAGTAAATTTACGTGATAAATTTGAGAAGGCGTTCTACGATGAGGTAAATTTACTATATAATTTGTTTCCGAAACTTTCTTTTCCACTGTGCCAGGACCATTCCAACTAACAGAAAACTTATTGGTTTTATTCAACGCTAATACCAAAACATTATAAAAGATTAATAAATAAATATAGAAATTTGTTTATTTTATTTTTTATTCGGAAAGAATAACTTTATCAACTGCAAATTTAATAATAATAATAAGAGTTATTTGATCGACTTCCTAATGGCAGGAAAAGAGCCTAAAAATCATTTTTCTGTTTCATTTTTACGTTGATGCCTCCCCCCCCCCTTCTTTTATGACATATTGTAGCGCTCAACTATCCGGACTTTTCAAGTATCCGGCAATCGGCGTTTCCCGAGCATGCCGGTTAGTTGAGCTTTTACTGTAGATGTCAGATGTTTGCGAGGGATTGTCCCAAAATGGAACCCTTGAAATGGAAATCTGAACTGCCCTGGGAAAGGATCCATATCCATCATGCCGGTCCTTTTGAAGGTAAAATGTTTTTAATAGTAGTCGATTCTTATACTAAATGGTTGGAGGTACAAGTAGTACCCAGGTCTGATAGTAAAACTACAATTAAGGTATTAAGAAGAATTTTTGCTACATTTGGATTACCTGTTGAATTGGTCAGTGATAATGGTCCCGCATTCACAAGTGATGAATTTGAGGAATTTCTTAAAAATAATGGAATTAAGCATACGCCTGTTCCACCTTATCATCCGTCTTCGAACGGACAAGCAGAAAGATATGTGCAAACTGTGAAAAATTGCCTTAAAAAGCTAGATAAAAGTGACATAACATTGTCAATTTCACGATTTTTGTTAGTTCACGATTTTTGTCATTCCACTCCTCATTCAGTGACTGGTAAAACTCCTGCTGAATTAATGTTTGGAAGGCCAGTTCGAACAGCCCTTCACTTGGTATTACCATCAAAACCTAAAATACAGCAACCCCTTCACAAATATAAGCTTCATGATTTTGTTTTTGTTAAAAATTTTGGAAAAGGGGAGAAATGGGTAAAAGGAAAAATTATGAAATTATTGGGGAGTAGATGGGTTTTAGTAAATACATGCGACGGAATAATGTGTAAACGTCACGTTGATCAGTTGAGACGTAATAAAGAGATAAGTGATGAAATACCAGAAAGAGTTATAGAGATAAATCAAAATGATAAACTAATGTCAGACAAAGTTGAAAATATGGGACATAGCGGTAAAAATTACAGTAATTATGATAGGTATGAAAGGGTTAACCAAAACCGTTTTTCAGGAATTAATGGGAAAATAAAAGAACAGCTTAATAATGATAATACGATAGAACCAAGCCAATCTCAGCCTTCGCATGATAATTGTGGCAGGTACAGTTGTAAGTAATAAATGATGTTACGACAAATAAAACTGTAAAAGACAATTTGACTAAAAACAATGACGAGGACTGTAAGAAAAGTGCTCCAGTTCGAAGAAGTCAAAGAACAAGATTGCCCGTAGTTCGTTTGAACTATGAGGAGAGGGGTGTCATATCTCAATAATAGTTGAGATCTGTATTAATAGATGGCAGCACCATACACGGGCAGTCTGGAATTGCAAGGCTTTGCACGTAGCCGAGAATATTTCTGCGCAGTTATAAGATGTGTTTTGTTCTGAGAGCTGCGCTTAGCAGCTGCTGTAAATAATGTATATAATAAACTATAAGTAATATTATAGTTATGCTTTCTTCCTTAGTTAAGAGTAATTAGTAATAATAAGAGCTTGGCGTTATAAAAAGTTCTAATACTCTGATTATTTCGATAAATAAGCACATACTTTAATGTGCTTAATTTTGAATTAACAGTAAGTTTTACCCCTTATAATTTAGTACATTCTATATATTTAATTATATGTAGTATGTATTTCCATTTTCAAAAATACTTTTAACATTAACGGCATTTTTGATCACTATATTTAAAATCATTATTCAGTTTTATTTATAATTATTAATTATAATTCACTTCGGAACAGATGTCATAAATTCCCAGGGCCGCCATCTTGGAATTTTTCTTGGCATGAAAACCCCTTTTCTGCCAAGTAGTAAATGTCGCCAAGCACCGATTTGTACGCATGTTAGGCTTAACGAAAATAAAATGTAAATAATAAACAAAACTCGTTAAAGTGGCAACCAGTAATTGTTGTATGAGCACTCCACACTCATTAACCGAAAGAAAAACGTCACTGGATTCAGCAGTTCTCGCTGTGTAGCAATTCAAAATGTACAAAACTCGTAAGGCAACGAAATATACATAAAATTATCAACATACCTTAACAGACATCTGCTTTCTTGAAAGCTCAAGCATGAATTACCTGCTAGCATCACCGTCATTTTCCAAAATAGGCTTATGAATACGCACTGTAAACAAACCTCCTTTACTTGTCAAAATTTCCTCATATTTCTTAATGACTTCAGCAAAAGCGTTTAAACAGACTACAGGACCCATATTCAATCAAATACATCCAATAAATTTAACATAAAAATAATTGACAGAAACACAACACGATATCACAAGCAAAAACAGTCTTCTCGCATACTCACAACACCACAGACAATTAGAAAGTAAGAAAGAGATAATCTGTGCGCAACACAATCTCGATAAAAAACGGGGTTGCCAGAACAAGTCACCCCAGAACACACACGTCACTCAGATTCCATATCGATAAAAATCGGCAAGAAATCTCAAAACATCCAAGATGGCGGTCAAGGTAATATACGGCATCTAAGACTTCACGGAACAGATGTTAGTATATATTGCCGCAGCCGCCATCTTGGATTTTTTCTTGCCGTGAAAACCCGGTAGCAGAAACCGTGCAGCACGGAAGCAAGCGCTGCAGATTCATTTTAGATCTTGCAGATTAATTTCCAACTTGGGGGAAAAAAGAAAAAAAAAAAAAAGATTTTTCTTTTTTTGTTTATGTACCGTACGATCAAGTAACCCAAAAATGAAAAAAATCTCCAAATTATTTTACTTTTTCTTCTTTTTGCCGTAAATTTTCTCCCTTTCCACACAAACCCTATGAATGAACGACTCCTGTCCTGTAAGAGACAAAAGTGTCAATCATGAAGATCGTGGCGATACTAACACGCCCTTCATTCCGACTGGAGTAGATGATTGGTTTTCAACCTTTAGTGGGCCCGTTTCTTCTATCTTCATGACGTAGTACTCCTTACTCTCTGCATGACATTGATCTTTGACCCTAGCATTTCCTTTCTATTGCTAAATTTTTTCATTGCAATCTTACGCACGTGCTTTTAAAGCTGTTGATTTTTGCTACTAAAAATATGGCTTCGCAGACTGAAAAAGTATCATGTTTGCATTGCAACGAATCAATGTTACTAAAAAATTAAAAAACACATTCTCAACGTATCCATCCCGGCCTGAAAGTGAAATTTAAATCACTTAAAAATAAAAATGTAATGGATTTGTTTAAGAAAGCTTCCGATTAGAGATCTGCACGGGCCGGGCTCAGGCCTATTTTCATTCATGGCACTCGGGCCGGGCGTAACTTATTTTTTCTGCACAGAGCCGGTACTGGTTTCATTCCTAATCTTCACGACCCAAAATTTTCATTCCTAGTTTTGACGCAGCCCGTATGAAAATCATTGTCTCAGCGTGGTTTGGTCCATTTAAAGGTCAGTTAAAATTAGACTTGGCACATTTTTTGGGCAATAATAATTGCCCCCATCGAAAGAGCGTTCAAGTTCAGTGCCTTAAACCCTTCTCAGAAGGATTCAATTAGACACTTAATTACCAATAATGTGAATTTCAATAATAACCTTCCTAAATCCAATATCAGCAAAGCTGCATCAAGTTGCATAAAAAATCTAAAATCTAATACTGACATAGTTATCAGCAAGTCTGATAAGGGTGGCCAGATTGTTGTTATGGACAAGTCTGATTACCTATCCAAAACACAAAACTTGATAGACGAGGGTCCTTATAAAAGGATTAAATCTGATCCTTCTCAAAAAGAATTGAAAACTATAAAATCGGCTATCGAGCACTCTCCACTCATTTCCAACAACGTTAAATTATCCCTCATTCCTTCAGTGTCACACTGCGCAAGATTTTATACGCTCCCAAAAGTCCATAAACAAGGCATTCCTTTCAGACCAATAGTTTCGAACATTGGTACCTCTTCCTATAAATTAGCGAAATATTTGACCTCTATTTTCTCCCCCCTGCTCTCTAACAATATCTACACTTGCAGGAACTCTTATGAGTTTGTTAATAAGCTTCGTAGCTTCAGTGGTACTCAAAACAATAGTATGGTTTCATTCGACGTTAAATCACTATTTACTAACGTACCGGTTCAAGGTGCTTTAAATTGTCTTAAATTACGCCTACAAGAATTTCATTATTCATATTACGAAATTGATGAGCTTATACATCTTACTAGCATTTGTTTATCGCAAAACACATTCATTTTTAATGGTAATTTTTATTGCATGACTGATGGTTTGTCCATGGGCTCCCCCCTCAGCCCCATCCTGTGATATTTACATGCACTATTACGAATCAAACCTTTTCAAGATATTATCCTTTCCATTTTACATCCGCTATGTCGATGACTGCTTTGCATTATTAAACTCTGATGATCTTAATCTTACTAATATTCTCGATATTATGAATTCTATAGATGAACATATTCAGTTCACTTTCGAACTCGAAAATAGCAGTCGTTTGCCCTTTCTTGATGTTATGGTTTTCCGCGAAAATAATTTGTTTCACACTACTGTTTACCGTAAACCATTCGCAGTATCCTTACCCCCACATCGCCTTTCATCCCATCCACCTAATCAAAAGTTGGCTGCCTTTAACAGTTATGTTTACAGGGCTTTAAATATTTGTTCTTCCGACAGTTTACTAAAAACAGAATTAGACTACATTAAATCTATTGCCATTGATAGAGGTTTTACAGCTGAAATCGTCGATTCCATTCATAACAAACTAAGTAAACGTACAAAATTCAGGGCTAATACTGTCGGTAATGAAAATTTAATTATACTCCCATATTTTCCCAAAATAAGCCATCAAATTTCTAAAATCTTGTCAAAATTTGACTTTAAAGTAGTTTATACTCCTTTTAATAAAATTCAATTCACAAATCTGAAACATCCAATTGACAGTTTTTCAAATTGGGGTATTTACAGGATATCTTGCGAATGCAACAAAATGTACATTGGTCAAACGAAACGTGCCTTTAAGATCCGTTTGGGGGAGCATAAAACTTGCGTTAAAAATTGTGATATCAAACGTTCCGCTATTGCCAACCACTGCTGGTCCAACAACCATAATTTTAAATTTTCCGAAGCCTCCATAATACAGAAATGTACTTCAATCTATGACCTGGACTTCTGGGAGGCTTACCACATATGGAAAAATTCAAACAGTTAATGATTTATCTAGTACGCCCAATTTTTCAAAGGTATGGTTTAATTTTCTATAATTCCCTCCACTCCCTCCCCCTTTTTTCTCCTTCTGGGTTTGGACTCTTCCAGAGCAATTGGGTATTTTGATTGGTCTCCCTGAATATGCGCGTGAGATCAACTCCGTAACTGTTTGTCAGCTGTAGGTCGCATTTCACCATTGGCAGTAGAGCTGAAAGGTACGCTTTTCCGACTCTCTGTCCACCTCTCCCCCCCCCCCCTCTGTTTACACAATGTCTTACTTTTAACTTTTATTTTAAGCACTGATGAGGAAACCTTAGAGGTTTTGAAACAGCTGTATGCTTTTAAACACATTTTATTTGTGCCTTTATACGTTGTTTCTTCTTTTTCTTAAAATAAACTTTTCATTAAAGTAAGTAAATAATTTCTGCTTAATTCGTGTTAATAATTTATTTTTAATTTATGCAAAGCTAAATTGTATGTAAATTATATATTAATAGCAATTATATTTGTTGCGCTTGAAATTCATAACTGTCATTGTTCAAACGTCGTTCGCACAGTTTTCAGCTTTTTGGTCAATCTCACCCCTGGATGCAGACAATTGCTTACCATGTTTTCATTAAGTAACACAATAAATGTTTTTTTAAAGATTAAATCGAGTTTGTTAATTTTATGTAAATTTAATATACCTTTATCTTAGTATATAGGGTAGATGTGCCAGTAATGGACACCCCTTGATGTTTTTGGTTCATAAAAAAATAACTAATAAATATTTAGCTTTAATTATTTTTTTAATAATTCCCCCTTGTATGTTTTATAAAACTATGTTATTGTTGACACTTTTAATCAAACCAATCAGGAAGCAGAAAATAATGTTTCAAAGTTTTGCTGTTTTTCTGTGAAAATCTTAATGAAGTGGTTAAGAGCTGGCTTCGTTTAATTAATTTATATATTATTTATTTTCTTATAAAATTTGAATGATTTTGTTTGAGTAGCAATAGAAAACTTTGAATTTTATATACTAATGGCTATTTACAAAATTTCATTTCTTTTTAAGGTTTTAAGAGGGGGTGTCCATTACTGGGATGGTTAATTAGTCATTTTCCAGTAATGGACACCCCATGTAGACATTGCTAAAAATGCAATTTTAGCAATGTTTATAGTGCATAAAATACTTTGGCTTAACTGCAAACCTAAATAATCAAATTTAATTTTTAAATTATACTTACGAAAATGTAATAACACCAAAACTTTTATAAATAGCTGCTTTTAAGTTATTTTATGTGATTAATAAAATTTTGATATTTTATTTATTATTATTATTTTTTTTATGTAGTACATATATATACCTCACATATTTTATAATCTAGCAATCAAACTAGCCAGGAAACAGAAAATACTGTTTAAGAGCACAGTCAAAGAGGGGCTCATAGGGCTTAACCCCTCTTCGTTTAAATAAAAACAATTAAGTTGCAGAAGCTATTAAAAATCCATTTTCTGTCTTAAATGTTTCCTTATTTAAAAAAAATAAAAATGTAATACTATTAATGAAAGTTATAGGTAATATTCATGAAACTAGTAAATCTACAGATCAGTGGCCTCAAACATCAGTTCTACAGTTTTATTTTGAAATTATTTTATTTAGTATTTAAAATATTCAACTCACAATATCATTTCTTTTATATTTGTAATATTAATTATTATATAAATGATATATCAAGTAATCTCTGGAAGATTGTTAAAAATAGTGACACAAAACTAAACATTAATATTCCAAAACTTTTTTTCTTTTTTTTATTACCTTTTAAATCCGCCACTGTTTCAATAATTTGTTAGCTGTGATTGTCTGATATTTAGTATTTTAAACTATCTATCTAAAATAATTAAAACATCGGTCTTCTGATAATTACAATAATTGATGCAACCAATAAATGATTATCACAAATATTTTATTAATTACTGGTATCCTAATTGTTAAATTTATTTAAAAATAACTATTTTGTTTCATTAGAATGTATTCATTAAATTCTGGTTCTAAATACAGTCATAAAAACAATTATATTTATTACTTTTTATGGGGTGTCCATTACTGGAACAGGGGGTGTCCACTACTGGGCCAGAAGGTGTCCATTACTGGGATTTTGATATATTTCTGTTATTTAAAATTAAATTGCTATTCATATGAGGAAATGAGGCTATAAGAATGGTTAAATATTGTTGATAGATTAATATAATATTGAAAACACTGGAATATAATAATTATAACTATTAATAAAAAAATAATTTTTACAGAAATTCCTTAAGGGTGTCCATTACTGGCACATCTACCCTACATTAACTGAACTGCAGTATTTATTTTTTTTTTTTTTTTGTATGGTTTTGTGTATATTATTGTTATCTATCGGCAAACTTTGCTTCCTAAGTTTGGTTCCGCATCTTTAGGAGTTGCAGATAAATTTTGGCTTGTGATACTGGTGCTGCAGATTGATACAGAAGTTTCTGCTACTGGGATTATTTATAATCCCAGGTACTTCTTGGTTATGCCGTCGACCAATTTCGCCGAATTATATAAATCGCTAAACCACTTACCAAATTATGCACATTGACATAATTTTTATTTTAAATAACGAAAGATCAAATAAATTAGTAAAACATTAATAAACAAATAAAACGTCGAATTAATGGTTTTATTGGCATTTAATCTTACAATTAATTAATTAATGGCAACCATTATTGGCATTAAATCTTACAATTTGGCGACAGTAATTTGGTCGACGGGATAACTAAGAAGTACCTAATCCCAATTGTATCCCTTATATGAAAATGAATATTTCGGCCCATGCAATAATTTAATTGCGTACATTAATAATAAAATCTACCCAGATATGCTACAAACCTTAAAATAACATAATTGTAAATAGTTATATGGAACCTTCTTATTAAAATCATCATCCGTCTCTTTGGATACTTTTGGTCTATTCGGAAAATATAAATTTTGGCACTTCATAAGGCACAAGGCTTTATTCGTGATAAAAGCTTGTAATTGCCATACAATGGAGCTGCTAGGACTTGTGAAAACACTTTCAGACTCATTTTCATTACAGTGTTTTCTACACAGCACAGTTACTGTTCTGAAATAAATGTAATCTTCAATGGATTTTTCGATTAAAACCGCGCAGTCATCCCACCGGTTTTCTAAATAAGCATCAACTCCAGCTTTATATAAAGTTTCATAAGTAACTTTTGCAAAAACGGAAGTATTTTCTGCGTTGGTAGATGCAGAATACAACAGTAAAGCTAGTAAAAAACATACGTAATTCATAGTAAAAAAATCTGAAAATCCATCGCAATGTCAAATTCGAAACGATGTAAAAACTGCACCATAACATAAATCACAACAAACAAACATCCGGTTACAAGTTACGATTAGTCATGAAGGCAGATGTTTTCAATCAGAAATATTTTGAAAATTAAAAAAAAATAAGAATATTCTCAATCTGAAGAAAAAGGAAAATTTTTAAAAATGTAATATTGATCTATCATAAAAATGTTGATCGCGAAAACATTATTTATAATAGTGAAAAAACAATTTTATAATTTTTGTAACTGTTGCATGTAGCTAGAGTTTGCATGTAAAACTTTCACTTCTACTATAGCTTTATCGATATCGACAGGTGATTCACGGTGAGAGGGTTGAGAGTGAAAAATTTTTCCCGTTATATACTTGTATGTTTCTGTTTTATAATAATATTTTAATGTATTTATATCTGCTTTATTGAATGAACAAATGATTGTATAATAATTTCTTTATTTTATAATAAACTTTTGCTTTTATGAATATTTGTTTTTTTATATCCAGAGATCCATATAGTGACTGATCCAAGTCAAATTATATTAAATAAATAAAACAAAATACTCCTTATTTAAAAATGCTGTCTATAAAGTTTTTAATTGTACTTCAAGTGATTTTCTTTTACATATATAGGATCGCTAAAAGATTTCGATTTTTACAAACTATTTGAAGGTTCTTTTAAAAATATTCTGTGCCTACTTTTTTTTTTTTAATGTTTACAACATTTGGTCATTTATATATTTTATTGATTGTCTATAAGTTTATAAAGAGTAACCAATGCGCTTTTTAATAGTAATATGTAAAGTATGTAACAAGCTTGTTTCTTTTCAGGGACCAGGTAAATATGGCTTTCATAAAATTTATGAAAGGTGCCATTGTTGGTAGCGAACAACCTAAATACGAAGCTTTGTCTAAAACAGATGTAAGTGTTTCTTTTTTTATTCGTCTGTCTTATATCTGTTTATCACTGATGATTTATAAAAGTGTATCTTTTTTAATTGGTTAAAACATTTTATAGAGTATGTAATCTCGACTGTAATCAACTACAGTGGTAAAAAATGCTTTACAAATATTTCCTTTTTGGTTCAAAAAGAAATATTATAATTTCTCAATGTACCTACAGCTGCCTTTCATAAGGCATCAACAAAGAATCCTGGGAGTGTATTCTGCTATGATCAGGTCAACCAGTAGAAATTGAAACACTGTTTCATAGCGAGTGCAGGGGGAAAAGCTATTCTGGTCTCCTCTCGTTATCCCACAGTGGAGGATGAAACACAAAATATCCCTTATGTGCAATCCGGCACATTTGTAGCCAATCAGATGAAAGTACTCACGTGTTTTTGTTTGCTTGTTTGGGAGAGGGAAACTCAGCTGTCTTGCTTTGTCCAGTGATATAGTTATTGATATTTATGTGAAAGGAAAAGAATGTTTGGGATATCTATAATAGAGTTGAAGGAATGAATGTGATTTTTTTACATCAGCGTGGCCGTGCCTGCAATCTCTGTAAAATTTCGAGGTCTAAATAAAAAAGCCTATTTGCATTTTTAATTATGCATAAAATACTATTTGTTATTATTATTATTATTGTACAAAATTTTTAAAAAGAAACTGTGCTGTTTTAATATCAAAAAAGATTAGCAAATGTATAGTGAAATAGATCTTTTTTTATAGACTGCAAAATACTTTTGAAAAATGGGAGGGGGGGCTTTTGTACTTATGTAGGATAAATATTTAAGAATATAAGCGTTTAAAAAATATATACATATAATAGTTAATAACTTTTTATTTGTATCTTAAAACCACTTTTTATAAATTATTTAAACCAGAATTAATTAAAAATGTTAATTTTTATTTCCAGTTTCAATAATTTTGTCTTTTTTAAAAATTGAATTTTGATTATAATTGTGACATCAGTAGTGAAAAAAAAAATGTAAATTAGGCCGAATATTTAAATATACTTTAGTTTTACCTTTATTTTTTTTTTTAAATCTAGCTTTGCTTATGTACTCAGCGAATTTCAAATAATCTCAAATCTACAGTAAACTTAAAAAATATCTACATACATAATAAGTATCAATTTAGCTGTGTACTTAAGTGTTTCCCTCCTCCCTTGTTAAATTCCTTTTTAAATTCATCAAGATTTATTTTCATAACAATTAAAATGTTCTAAGGAAAGACGTTCAAATGTTATTTTCCCTAAATTTTATATTTTGATATTTTAAATACTTAAATAGATCATCAATAAGATTTATTAATTATTTCAAAAATAACTGTATATGTTAATGAAAAATTATTGTTGTATTTTTATCAATTGAAAATCGTGGTTCTTAGTGAAAAAGATTATTAGAATCAATTAAATCATTAAATATAAAAACAAATATTAAAAAGTTTTTAAAATTATATAAAAAAAAAAAATAATGAATACAAAGTCTGCTCTCTATCTTTTGCTTCTCCGGGCCCTCAACATTCGCAGACTCATTTTTAAATGCAAAAGAATGAAATTTGAAGCTATGACAATTGAAGTTGATATAGGAATCGAAAAACGTCTTTTATTCATTTTTATTTTTGAAGTATAAAAATGAATTATCTTGAGTTATAAGCAATTGTTGTCTCATGACGACGTTTTTCAGGAGTCACATAATTTCGGTTCAAAATGTCTACTTTGCTTGCACTTCTTGAAGGATTCTTTGCCTATATCAAAAATGGGGTATGCTATTCAATTTCACAGTTTCTGAATGAGAACATTGAGCAACTTTCTGTGCTTGTGAATAAGAATGATTTCAAGAATGTGTCAGAAAATAGACAGTTTTAATTTGAGAACAGATTTAGTGTAAAATAGAAAAAAGCATCAGCTGTGTTGTCTTTTTGCCGAAACTTTTGGTTTGCCTGAAACACAGTCCGAAATACACGCGTTTTTTTTTTTTTTTTTTTCCACTCTCTTAAGAAAATTTTTCTGTATTTGAACTTATAGTTCCTTTTCATGTAAAGTGAATTTCTTTCTTCTCTTTTTTTCCGGTCTGAATTAAGATACTTATATTAGTTAAATTTGTGAATAAATAAGTTTACATTTTTTACCGATAAGAAAAAAATACCAAGATTTCTGAGTTAAAGAATTATATCAATATATTTTAATTTCTTTTTTATATTAAGTCTGAAAACATTTTATAATTATTATTATTAATAAGTTGACTATTTTGAAAATGTCAGATATATATAAAAAATATTGTATATTTTTTATATTTTGAAAAAATGATATTTACTAACCCTGGTAATTAAAAGACTATGCCCTTTTCCTATTCTTTAATATTGAACAAGCGTCCCAACCCCTAAAGTAAAGCAAAAACTCTTTCTGAACCTTTCCACTGCGATCTTGACTGCCTGGAAGCACTCTGCAAAACCCGATGAAAAGCAAGTGTGTGTTATATAATAGTTACATACAGAGCTTAATTTCTAACCAAAAAAAGTACCGGAGCCCTAATATTCTGCAGTACTACTAAAAATGTCACAAAAGAAAATTGAATGGAAAGCAAATTCATCGTTCGCTCTCTTGAGTGGCGCCATCAATGCTAAACATAAATCTGCAAATATCACTAGAATAGAAAAATAAGATTTCTGTTTCCTCTTCATTCTGATCAAAATAGCTTTAAAATGATTTGAAATGGAACATGTAATTTTTAAGGAAGAAAGATTTTTTTTTTTTTTTTTTTTTTTTTTTCTATACACGAATAAATAAATGAGCTCAAGTCTGCCCAAGCCCAAAGACTAATATAAAAATTGAGCCCGTTTCATCTCCATCTCCTACGTATGTGACACTTTGTCACATATAAGTGTTTTCATAGAAAATAATGCAAAAACTTGGACAAAATACAATACGCAGCAAAACGCTAAATGGTTCTTCCTGTCTAATGTATCAAGTGAAAAATTTAATTGTGGTGATACGCGATGCACTATGTTAGACTGGAAAATTTTCAAAATAATAACTGCTGATAAACTAAAGACAGATGGCCACTTATGTAAAATAAGGTGCATTGTTATAAGTGGAACTTTAAAAACAGCAGTTAATTTTAAAGCATATTTAAAGATTAGATTTTTAGTTTTATGCCATTTAGAGTCCTGCATTGGCTCGGGTCAGAGGTTTTATTATAGTTGAATATTATAGAATATAGATTTGTTCATTGGAGAATTAGATGTCTGCGTCGGAATTTCCAGGCCCATGAACGGCTCGCCCCGCCCTTTCCGGTGTAAAATATAAAAGTTCGGCCCTAGCCCGGTTATAATGTTATTGTCTTTGTCTAAATATTTATATTGGGTCGTTAGATCCGCTTAATTATAGTTATCGGCCCGGCCTGGCAGGGCCGTTCAATTTTTTTGACAGCCTGACCCGTTTATTTTGTTTATCAGCCCGGCCCGTTGAAAAAACTGTCCTAATAAAGCGGCCTGGCCACTTTGAAATTTTGCCGCTGGCCGTCCGGTGCAGACCTCTATTAGAGATACAATTGTAGATTATTTTTCAAAATGGTATTAGAACATGATTTGCTTTCCTTACATTGCAGGTTCGGGTCGGGTGTGGGTTGGTATACCTCGGGTTCGGGTCAGGTTGTCTGAAATTATTGTTGCGGGTTGCCGAAAATTATTTTTGCGGTTCGGGTTGGGTTGCGGGTGACTTAAAATAGAATTTGCGGGTTCGGGTCGGGCAGAACCTGACCCACGCAAGACTTTAACTGCAGTTTTAGTGTCGTCATACCCGGACTTGTATAAAACCAAAAACTTTCTGCGCACGCAAATATTGGGTCAAAAACTTTCTGCAAATTAATTTAATGTTTAATAAAATAATGTGTTATATTATTTTGACGATAATAATTAAAAACTGTAGTTTTAAAGTAATTACCATTTAAATTAAAAATTAATTGATATTAATTAGAGAATAATTATTTTAGTTAAAAAATAATAAAGCTAAACATCCATGATAAGAAAAGGTGAATTCTTATCAATTATTATGTCAATGCATTTAGAAACAACCCAATCCTTAATATTGTAACCTCTTCACACAAAATGCCAGTTACTTTGTTCGTAGAAATAATACGGTATTGCTTCTGAAACAACTGAATCACATTTTATAGGGAGAGGTCTATTCATAGGTATCATCATTTTAAAGAGACTGATGCAGGGATGAAAGTGCACTAAAGCCATTTTGGATCACCTTTGTAGCAGCAAAAATCTAATTTTGGAGCAATAAACAAAATTCTGTTTTTGGAGCAGACTGAAATTCTAATGCTAATAAACTACTAAAAATTAAAATGATTGCTATCTTGAAAGATTTGAAAAAATAATTACTCAGATAAAATTTCTCAACGCAGTTTGCTAACTCTGAGCATTCTAAATGACATTTGGGTACAGATTGCAATAATGAAAAATTAGCAGCAGGAAGGGAAAAAAATCAGTTTATTTGGTTTTAAAAAATATTATTTTAGAGCAGTAATTTTAACTAATCAAAGAAAAGCCTATAAATACAACATACAGGACTCCCACTCAATTTTTGTAGTAAAAAATTGTAAAAGGGTCCCCCTTTTTTTTTTAAAGGGACCAAAAAATACCATATTTCGCATAAAAAGGAACCTTTAGGGACTTAATTCAGCAAATCACAAAATAAAATAAAAACTCCTCAACCATTTCATGAAATTAGCATGTTTTTGCGATCCTTTGACAAAATTCATGTGATTTCACGATCTCTTACCAAAATATGAGTGTTTTTGCGATCTTTTACTGAAATTCGAGTGTCTTTCGCTATCTTTTGATGAAATTCGAGTGTCTTTCGCTATCTATTGACGAAATTCGCATATTTTTTGCAGTCTTTTGATGAAATTCGCATATTTTTGCGGCCTTTTGATGAAATTCGCATATTTTTGCAATCTTTTGACGAAATTCACGTATTTTTGCAGTCTTGACGAAATTTACATATTTTTTGCTATCTTTTGACAAAATTCGAGTATTTTTTGCAATCTTTTGAGGAAATTTGCATGTTTTTTGCAATCTATTAACTAAATTCACATATTTTTCGGGATCTTTAAGCGAAATTCGTAGTCTTTGGACGAAATTTGCGGGGTTTTTTTTTTTTTCTATCTTTTGACCGTTTTGTTCGTTTTCTCACAAAACTATCATCCTTTGAGAAAATTCACGTTTTTTTCGCGATTTTTTGACGGAATTCGTGTATCCTTCATAATCTTTCGATGAAATTTGCAGGCCTCGCAGTGCTCCTATATTTCCTATAATTCCTATAAATTTGAAAAAGTTCCTATTTTTCCCATATTTCTTATTTTTTCCTATATTTTTCAACCCTCCACTCTCACGATTATTTTTTATTTAGGCCGTGAAGCTCTGCAATCCGGATGTGGTTTTGCCGCGAATATATTTTCAAAATTTTGCCGAGTTCCGCGAATCATTCTTTTTAAATCATGAATTTCTTCAATCACCCATTTAAAGAATCCCAAATTTCGTTAAAAATCGAAAATTTCGGCAGTCACTCGCTTAAAAAAATTGTGGCTTTTGTCAGTGAATCGCAGCAAAAAACGATGAATTCCTTCAATCAGTCGCAGCGAAAAATCATGAATTTATTACAAAAAAATCATTTATATTTCAAAAAATAAAAGTAAATGAGATAACTCTTATTTCAATTATGTTTGTATTAAAGGTCTTCCGAAAATATAAGGCATTCATTTCCGAAAATTTAAAAATCGGTCACCAATACAAAAATTGGGACAAAACGAACGATCATGGGAAAAACTCAAATTTCATCAAAGAACCGTGTAAAAAACGCAAATTTCGTCAAAGAACCGCGGAAAACATACAAATTCCGTCAAAGAATCGCAGAAACACGCAAATTTCGTCAAAAGATCGCTAAAAACCACAGATTTCGTCAAAAGATCGCCAAAAACCACAAATTTCGCTAAAAAAACCCAAATTTCGCTAAAAGATTGCTAAAAAAAGCCCACAGATTTCGTTAAAAGATTGCTAAAAAACCAGATTTCGCCAAAAGATCGCAAAAAAATGCAAATTTCATCGAAAGATCACTAAAAAAACCACAGATTTCGCCAAAAGATCGCAAAAATAACCGCAAATTTCATCGAAAGATCGCTAAAAAACCACAGATTTCGCCAAAAAATCGTGAAAAAAACCCGCAAATTTCATCGAAAGATCGCTAAAAAAAACCAGATTTCGCCAAAAGATTGCGAAAAAACCCTGCAAATTTCATCGAAAGATCGCTAAAAAACCACAGATTTCGTCAAAAGATCGCCAAAAAAACCACGAATTTCATCGAAAAATCGCTATAAAACCAGATTTCGCCAAAAAAAACGCAAATTTCATCGAAAGATCGCTAAAAAAAACACAAGTTTCGTCAAAAGATCCCTAAAAAACCACAAATTTCGTCAAAAGATTGTTAAAAAAGCGCAAATTTCTTCCAAAGATCATGAAAAACTCAAATTTCGTCAAGGGATCGAGAAAAAAAGCGAATTTCGTCGAAGGGCCGCAAAAAAAATGCAAATTTCGTCAAAGGACAGAAAAAAACGTATAGTTAGTACCGGGAGTGGATTTCCCCCTTCCCCCCTCTGCTGTAACGTTTCAGAAAATTTGCTGTGAATTTGAGAAAATTTTTTTTCACTCAGAATCACACTTAAACTAATATTTTACTCCTGAAGAGTGTTAAAAATTCCTGAAATAGTCATTAGAGTGAACTTTAAATAGTTTACTCATGATATAGTCTTATGTTAACGTCTGTGATATTACATATGGAAGTGTATTAAAACATGTGTAGGTGTTTTTACTTATAAATAGAAATTCCTATATTTTCTTGAAAAAATTCCTATATTTCCTATAATATTTTTGAAGAAAGTCACTTCTAGGCCTGAATTTGCATGTTTTTCCCGGTATTTTGATGAAATTTGCTGTTTGTTTCGTGATCTTAGCGATCTTTTCACGAAATTGGTGTTTTTTTGCGATCCTTTGATGAAATTCACGCTTTTCTCATGGCCCTTTGACGAATTTCGTGTTTCTTTCAAGAAACTTTGATGAAATTAATTTTTTTCCTCGATTCTTTTATGACGGTTTGTGTTTTTTTTCGCAATCCTTTCACAAAATTCAGGCTTTTTCTGCTATGCTTTTACAAAATTCATTTTTTTTTTTTTTTTTTCAAGCACTCCTTTGGCGAAATTTGTTTTTTCTGAGCTTTCTTTGACGAAATTATCTTTTTTTTTTTTTTTTTTCAGGATCCTTTGAAGAAATTAGTGTTTTTTTTTTTTTCGAGGTCCTTTGACGAAATTCGCGTTTTTTCCGCGATGCTTTGACGAAAGGGGTGGTTTTTTTCTGTGAACGATTGACAAAATTGTTTTTTTCTGCGACCATTTGTTGAAATTCGCAATATTTTTTTATGCCTGAATTTTCGGACTGATGGCTGATTTTTTTTTTAAATTTTCAGAACCGAATGCCTTAGATTTTCGGAAAATTCGGAATAGAATCGCCCCTGGCAAACAATAAATAAATCGAAAAAAAAAAAAAAAATTTTTTTTTTTTTTTAAATTTTCAGCAAAGTTCCGAATTTTGCGGAAAATTTTCGACGTGTGCGCATGCGTCTATATTATACAACTCTGGTCATACCACTACATGAAATGGTGTTCAAAATTCTCTCTGCTTAAGTAGTTTGTGATGTTGATTATTTGGGGATTTCGGAAATTGTATATACACCCACAGTGTCCCTGTCATGGGGATCCATAATAGTACATCAAGCAAGACAAAAGATTTTCTGATTTTGTTGAAAAATGCAGTAAACAAAACTACAATTATAGAAGTAATTACAGTAAGCATGTTTCTATGTAAAGGTGAGCGCATAATCATAATCTGCTTTACATGAAAACATTGGAGTTGTAATATATTTGTTTCTTGAACTAAACCAGTTATCAGTAGTTTTATAAAGTTAATGGTAATTTTGCTATCTTAGCTGTTTAAACTTTGAAATTATTATTATTGTTATTATTTTATTTTTTTGTGGTAAAGGTACCTCCCTACCAACATTTGTAAATGGTGCTAGTGTATAACTATTTGATGAGGGAGGAAGAATTAATCTTTGCCTTTTTTTAGAATTATCTTATCTACTCTGCATTTATTTTAACATACCAGAATTAATATAAGTATAACATGTGCCAAAATGCCATTAAAGAAATCAACAATTTAGAATAACTGTACTTTTTTTTTTTTTTAAAGCTTAGGGGGTTGCTTTCATACTGAGATAGAACCAATCTCTGAAATTTGTACTATGAATACCTAATAGCTTTTGAGTTATGTTTAAAAACTACCTGCATACCCATATGTTTTGCAACAATTGCAAATAAGTTAAACATGAGGAATTTCAAACTTTAAAAAACCTTCATAATTCTAAACTACTTGACTGAATGAATTCCCATTTATAATCTCAAAGTAAAATTTGCTAAAAAAGGCATGTGTATGATTTCAAAATTAGGCATGTAGATGTAATTTTCAGTCAAATGGATATTTCTTTCTTTTTTTTTTTTTTGCTGTGATAATTTAGAGATTAAAATGTTTTTTTCCCCCTATTGTACATCTATTTATGACTTTTAAGGTTGTAACCAAATGTTATGTGCCCCGAATGATCAGTTTGATTCAGTTCTTATCGTCTGAAAAAGGCTTAGGAAGCAGGGATGGGAAAAATCGCAAAACATCACTAATAATGTTACTATCTTGCCAAATACCTGTTTTTCTGTTATCAATAAACAGCATACTGCATTTCTTTTTTTTTAATAATTTAAAAAAAAAAAAAAAAAAAAAAACCTTGCTTTCACGATAAAAGAAAATGCTATTTTCATTTCTAATTCTTAAGATAGTTTTTCACAATGCTTTCTTTCAGTGGAAGAGATGCCAAAATGTAAAGAAGGTATATTAATTGAAATGGCCAACCATCTGTGATGTAGCAATCACATTTATTATTTATTTTTTAAATTGTAATGCAGCATTATTATCTCACGTTTTAAACTATTTATTTTCAACGCAAAACATCGTTCAAATCGCTTTTTTTCTTTCCTTTTTACCTCAAGTAACAGAACTTTTGATTTCAGATTTTCCCCCTCTTCCTGTGTTCTATTTTTAGAAACAGCGTGACGTCGACCGCGTCATATTGGAGGTGTGTCACCTCTTGCCTTTTGACAGTAGTTTCGTTTTTTCCGTGCTGTCATTCGTTCTACAATTCATACGTAAATTTAATTTAACAAATAGATTTAAATCATTTCTGGAAGTAGTTTTGTGGACCCCTTTTATGTAGTATATATATCAATGCAGCCAGTTTTTTAACAGATTTTAAGATTTTAGGATCAGATTTTAAGATTTTAAGATTGGATCAGATTTTAAGATTTACGAAAGTATGTATTATTTTTGACAACGTGATTTGTCTTTTTTGAATTTCGGGCCTTAGCGCCTAAATTCAAAGAGCGATGTTCTTCAATAGCTGTATCGCGATATCTAAAAGTTTATCTTCGGTCTCTGGCTTTTTTTAATTTAATGCATATTTGATTTCGGACTTTTTATTGTCAAGACCTTCTTTAAAAATTGATTTTAACCAGTATTCATCTTTATCATGGAATTACTTCCAAGTTTTAATAATTCTACGTGGAACGTTCTTCGAATGCGTACAGTTACCTACCCACTCCTAATTGCCTTCCACCTCTCAAATGAATCAACGAATAAAGAAGATTTTTATAACTGCTGTCTCTTCAATGTGTCTACTGTTGTCATTTAAGTAAGATTATTCCTTTTATTTTTACTGCAACTCAATTTATCTTATTCACGGCATCTCTCATCAATATATTAAAATCGTCACACCATCTCCTTACTTTGAAAGAAATTTTTGAAAAAATAAGCAATTTATATCCCAAAAATATATGATGACAGTGAAATTTATATATAACTCTTGTGAATTTAGCTTAAAATGCTCCTTTACCAATCTATGATATTTCATAAAAAATCATTTTTTTTTAAATCATCTTTGCCCTTTCTGTTACATATTCACCAAAATTTAATTTAAAGCATGCT
The DNA here is from genome assembly GCA_963932465.1 of Maratus speciosus. Classification (NCBI taxonomy): domain Eukaryota; kingdom Metazoa; phylum Arthropoda; class Arachnida; order Araneae; family Salticidae; genus Maratus; species Maratus speciosus. The sequence goes on along the minus strand of OZ010793.1, from coordinate 249,638,659 downwards.
ATTAGAAACAAAATAAATAATAATTAGGGGGGGGGGGGGGGAATGCTGCCCAAAGAACATATACTATGCCAAAAAAAATGATAGGTAAAGCTTTAAGTACGGCACCCTTTTCATCTGCCTGCATGACCGATTGGTAGCTGGTGGAATCTTTTGCTACTACATCATGAATGATGGACGGGCAATTTCTCATGAACAACAGACTATACCCCGGTAGCAGAAATTTCTCCAAGTGTCTGCGACAGATAATTGAGGGGCAAAAAATAATCTGCAGGTAAAATATTTTTATAACTGAAACGTTAATTAATCAAACAATCACTTACCTGTAGTGTTTTTAGGCATTTTATAATTTTTTATTAATAATAATCTTAACTTTTTTTGTATTAAGTAATAAAGAGCTAAACATAATACGAAGCAAAATAAAGGTTCGATGAAAAAGAATCTGCAAAAGAGAAAAGAAAATCTGCGATTCCCGTCTCGAAATTTCTGCTACCAGGGACTATACCAGGTTTTTTTCTCATTTTAAGTGAAATTCTCATTACTGAAAATAAGATTTTATACTGTATTGCTTTTTGATAGGGTTCTGTAATTTTTACTGGAAAAATAATCTGTTTATTTTTTTTTATTTATTTATTTTTTTTTTAGGATTATGAATTGCGTTCCTATCCTGAATGCAAATGGGTTACTCTTTCAATTCATGATAAGTTGCCAGATGAATTTTCTAGGGAGGATTTTCGCCGTCTTTTTGACTATATCAATGGAAAAAATGAAGCTGGTAAATATAGTTTAATATTTTATGATTAAATAATGAGTTTATTTTTTTAGAATGAGACTTTTAAATGCTAATGAATATATTTAGTGATACCTCAGGTAATAAAAATAATTTTCCAGAATGTTTGTTAGCCAAAATATTTGTCAGAAGAGGTAATTGTCAGCTGGAGTATTACTATGTGTTTTCTACAAGCTCATTTAATCATAGCCTTTTTCCTAATGGCTTCTGCTCTCCCCTCTAATAACAAAAAGTCTGTTTAATTTTCATAATGATCAGTGGTGTTGATAGGCTTTTGAAATCCTGGGACCCAGACACTAGGTCCTTTTTTACAAGAGTGGGTCTCCTTTTTGAAAATAAGGTAGATCCAATGTCTCTCTATTCTAAGTAAAAGTAACTAATGCTGTAACCGCTGCCATAAATGAATTTTTTGTGACCTGAGGTCTTTCTTTACGAATATTAAGAAAGTGACTGCATAAAAAAATATGAAAATTCGTAGTATTATAGAGAAATGTTTGATAAATGCGCTGAAACAGTTTTTAAATCAAAGAATTATTTTAAGACATATTCTGGGATGGAAAATTTGCTCCAAAGTGCTCCAATTTTGATTTCCTGCTACAAAAATGGCAATTTTTTTTAATTCTGCTCCAAAAATAGAAATTTCATATTCTAAAAAAAATTAGAAAAAAAAAACTTTATATGAACTTTGTATAGGCTTGGCAACCAGGGCTGCAAAGTCGGTGGGGAAAATGGACCACTCCGACTCCGGAAATTTTGACAGCTCCGACTCTGACAACGCAGACCTGCTTGTAAAATGGACGACTCTGACTCCGGGAATTTTAACAGATCCGACTCCTGACTCCGCAGCCCTGTTGGCAACACACTGCTATTATGATATATGTTGCTAAGATATGCAGCCTTCATGAAAATAAAAAATTTATCTCTGAATAATGGATTATGCTGTAGATTCATTGTCTTAAATTTAAGTTTTTATAATATTACACATTTTAATCCAAAGCGGTTGATTATTTCAAAACCCCTGATGTACCATCTATGAAAAATAAGCATTATTGAAAAGATATTCAGCATTAAGTCTGTTCTCAAACAAAATATTTTTACCCCCTCAACACTGCAGAACTTTCTGACACATCCACAAACTTTCTTTTAGATGTAAAAGCATGAAATTGGTATGGCTTTATAGGTATATGATGTGTGTTTGGAAAAGAATATCTTAATTTAACTCAGTTTTAAATATTTTGTCACCCATCAAGATGAGATTCCTATGAATAATTTTATAAAAATGCAAAATAGGGTAGTAAATACAAAAACCTTCAAGGATGTCTTGTTCAACAAGAAAAAAAAAAAAAAAAAAACCCACAAAATAGCCATAGTAACTGACAACTATAATTTTGTGTATATATATATATATGTTGTACGTGTAATAAAATAATTCTTTTCATTAAATTGTGTATATTGATAGTTTTCCTTTCTCTTATTAGATTTTTCATAAGCATTTGTGTTGGTGCCAAGTGGCATCTCAGTAACCAGAAATTACCAAAATTGTTCTAGGCTTCATTTCCATTTCAGTGTTAGGTCACAATCTCCTGAATATTAAAAAAAGATTTAATTACATTTTTCTTATGCTAAAGCATAGTTATTGCATAAAAAATAATAATTAAATAAAATTGCTAAAATAAAATCATCTTGATATGGGAGATTACTTGAGTAAAAAGTTGCTGAGATGTTGATATTTTAAATGAATTTTTATTTACTTAAATTTCATTTATAGGGCTATCTATTGATATGACAGTGCCTGTAGTCACCCATGTTAGTCCTGTAGAAGAAAAAGCTAAAGATTATTCTGTATCATTCTTTTTGCCAGCAAGTTTAGAAAATCCACCAAATCCTACTGATACCGATCTTGCATTATCTGAAACCGGTCCAAGAGAAATATATGTCAGGTAATATAAGCTGATTGTGTGTAATAAATATAATCAGGCAATATAAGCTGTATATCAGGTAATATAAGCTGATTGTGTGTAATAAATATAATCAGGTAATATAAGCTGTATATCAGGTAATATAAGCTGATTGTGTGTAATAATTTTTTTAATTTTCATTTTTGATTTAGAATGTGTTACCATGCACAGATACATGATTGAGCAAAAATACTAACAGTGGTAGAACTTTACTTTCTTTCACAATTAGCATGCGATTATTTAACACTAAGTATTTCCGCACAAAGTTTCCGATCATTACACCAACACTACCATTTTTTCTGAGAAAGGATTATTTATTCTCACTGCATAAAATTTAAACGATTATTAGCGATAATTCATTTGTATTATGTATAATGAACAATAATATGCAATAAAGAAAAATCATTATACATCAATTTATAAACAGAAAAATGGTGTTTGAAATTTAAATACCAAAGAAAAAATTATCCAATCACACTTTGATTTGGAAAAAAATAACCGATCACCGTAATCAATATTTAGTAAATCCATCTTTAGCTCGGATGACAGCCGAAATTCTTCGTGGAATGGACTCGATAAGCTTTTTATACTCATTGTGAGCAATTTCATACCAGCATTCCCTTATAGCTTTACGTAGTTCTATGGCATTTGCGATCCTTCGAAAATCGATTTTTCTTTTTAATATATTCCACAGGTTTTTCATGGGATTAAGATCCGGACTATTGGGCGGTCAAGTCATGGTTTTAATTGGATTATTACCTACATTTTGTTGAAATTTCTTCACTGATTTGGTGCGAGGGGGGGGCTGCGTTGTCATCTTGAAATAAGAAATAATTTTGATCCCCGAATCATTGATTGATGCTGGGAATAAAAAAAACTCTCTCTAAAATATCAATGTAAACTTCAGAGTTTACTGTATGTAACACAATATACAACTTGCCGACGCCTTGTGATGTTACACAACTCCAAACTAATGCAGGTGAAAATTTAGTCCTCGTATTGACACACTTATCTTTGGACTTTTCACCAACTCTCCTCCAAACAAATATTCTACAGATATCACCTGTTCCAAGAGATATGCGAGATTTATTGCTAAATATAACTTTATTCCATTTATCAAATGGCCAGTGTACATGTTTTTTTACACCATTGCAAGCGCTCTTTTCTATGCTTCTTAGGTTTCGTTTTAGCTTTACAGAATTTAAATCCTGTTGCATTTAGATGATTACGTACAGTGTAGTCAGATACCTTTACGTTATACTTAGACCATTCGGCATTGAGTTGTTTTGAGGTCGTTCGTCGCTTTCTTTTCGCTATTTGCACAAGTTTTCTGTCCTCCTTATGCATTGTCATTCGTGGATGTCCACTTTGAGGTAAATTTTCCACTCTGTTAGTCAACTGATATTTTTTTCGAACATCGCATACCGTACTTTGAGTGCAATTTAATCAAGCAGCCACTTTCCTTTGTGAATTTCCCTCTTGCAACAATTTAATCATACAGATTTTTAAATCGTGAGACAGGTTTTTCACATGAGCCATTGTCCAGCACTTCAGAACTGCGTTTGATCTCGCAGCAAGTTCTTTTACTTGGCATATTGTAAAATGTCCCTATGCTCATGAATCGCGAAATATATGCTTCGAAATGCAAAAATCATAAACCTGATAACACTGATCGGAAACTTTTTGGTCAAGAGTTGTATTTATGTGAATGACTCTGTTTCATTACTCATTTACAGAAGATCTGTCAACTTAGTTAATTTTTTTAATTTTCATTTTCGATTTAGAATGTGTTACCATGCACAGATACATGATTGAGCAAAAATACACGTTTTACAATATGCCAAGTAAAAGAACTTGTATTAAAATATGAATGAAAAGTGAATTCAATATAACAATCATATAATTTATAATTATACTGCAGGCGAAAAAGTTTCCTCAATCAGTGGTAGAACTTTATTTTCTTTCACAATTAGTATTTAATTATTTAACACTCAATATTCTGTAATTTAAGTGCAGAAGCTGAAGCCCAAAGGCATAGTTGTTAGTGCATCAGGCAACCTTGCAACAAGACCAGAGTTCGACTTTGGGCAGGGCAAGATAAAGTAGTGATGGGCGATTTCGATTTTTTTAATCAATTTAATTGATACTATGGCCAACTCGATTTAATCGATACTATAACATGGTTCGTACGCTTTGGAAAAAATAGAAAAAGTGCTGGAAAAAAAATTTTTCATTTTCAAGGAATGAAAAGTGCTGGAAAAAAAAGTATTCATTTTCAAGAAATGAAAAGTGCTGGAAAATATCGTGAACTTCGACAAATGGTTGCCGAAAAATATTAATTTGAACACTAGTTCGCATGAAAAAATCGGTAATTTCGCCAAAGGATCGCTCAAAAAATGCGTATTTCGTCGAAAGGTCGCGGAAAAAAACGCGCATTTCGTCAAAGACTGGAGAAAATAACCGGAATTTCGACAAAAGATCTCGAATAAAGCGCAAATTTCATCAGAGGATCGCGGAAAAAACGCGAATTGCATTAAAAGATCGTGAAAATACGCGTGTTTTCATCAAAGAAATGCAAATTTCGACAAAGGATCATGAAAAAAACACAAATTTCGACAAAAGATTGTAAAAAATTGCGAATTTCTACAAAGGATCACGTAGAGGTAATTCTATTCCGAATTTTCCGAAAGTTTAAGGCATTCATTTCGGCAAATTTAAAAAAATCGGTCGCAAATCTGAAAATTCGGCCATAAAAAATCGCAAATTTCGACAAATGGTCGCCGAAAAAAATAAATTTTGCCAATCGTTTTCAGAAAAATCGCCAATTTCGCCAAAGGATCGTGAATAAAATGCAAATTTTGTCAGAATCGCGGAAAAAACGCAAATTTCGCCCAAGAAAAGCGAAAAAACCGTTTTTTCCGTCGAAAGATCGCGAAAAAATGAAAATTTCGTCAAAAGGTGAAAAATCGAAAATTTCGTCAAAAGGTCGCGAAAAACCGAAAATTTCGTCAAAAGGGCGCGAAAAACCGAAAATTTCGTCAAAAGGTCGCGAAAAACCGAAAATTTCGTCAAAAGGGCGCGAAAAACCGAGAATTTCTCGTCAAAAGATAGCGAAAAACCGGAAATTTCGTTGAAAGATCGCGAGAAAAATGGCAAATTTCGTCGAAAGATCGCGAAAAAATGTCAAATTTCGTCAAAGAGTCGCAGAAAACACACATAGTTAGTGCTGGGAGTGGATTTCCCCCTCCCCCCTCTGCTCTAACTTTTCAGAAAATTTGAGGTGAATCGCGGAAAAAACTCTTAATTTCTTCAAAGGATCGCGGAAAAACACGAATTTCCTCAAAGGATCGCGAATAAAAGGGAAATTTCGTCGAAAAATTACGAAAAAAGACTAAACTTGTCAAAGGGCCTCGAAAAAAAAAAAACCCACATAGCCAGTGCTGGGAGGAGATTTACCCCTTCGCCTATCTGCTGTAATCTTTAAGAAAATTTGCTGTGAAGTTTAGAATTTTTTTAGCTCAGAATCACCCTTGAAAATTTCGTCAACTATACGCTGAAAAAAATCATGAATTTCTTCAATCTGTCATTGAAAAAAATGGCAAATTTTAAGAATCCGCCGGGGGAAAATAAGACTGTCGAACCACAAAATTCGTCCATTGGTCATCGTTAAAGAATGCAAATTTCGTCAATTTGTCGAAAAAATCATCAAATTCGTCAGTTTGATGCCGATTTCATATATACGCTAACATCGTGTAAACCCTGAAAAACAGTGTTGAATTCAGCCCCCCGCCCCCCACCCCGGAACATTGATATTTCTCTCAGGAAGATTAGAGATTTTATGCTTAACACTAGAAAGGCGGTGGTTTTTGTATACCTAGAAAGACCTAGAGCGGTCATTTTGACCGCTCTATTTGAATGACCAAAAATAAAGCATTTTTTAAATATTTTTTTGTTCAAACAAACTTTTTAAAGTACATTTATTAATAGAATAATAGAATATTATTTTATTTATTTACCATTTTATATATAATATTAATTTTAGTTAAAGGAAATACAATATATATAATCAATTATCAACAAAAATTACAAATATAAAGAAATACACACTTTAAGAGAATTTTTTAGATTTGCTCAAAGTATCTTAAATTTATATAACATAATTGCTTTTTTAAGTGTATATATTTAAAAATATAAATATTACAAAAAAAACTTACATTATTCCTTTTTACATTCTCTGCAAATACTCAGCTTTATAACTTTGTAAGTGCAGGAGCCACAAACTAACTTTTTGCAATCACTACAAATGTTTATAGTTTTATTCCGGCATCGATTGATTTGGCATTGTTTGCGTTTCGTACCCGAGATTGTAGGTGCACCTGTATTTGGAGTGAAGTCTGGCAGCGGAGATGTCTTAGAGGCGACATATTTTGTACGCAGTTCGTCAGCTAAATTCAAAATAAAATCCTGACGCTTTATATTTACACCGGTAGTCTCTTTATATATCACACAAGCATTTATAGCAGCTAAGTCCAAAATATAAAAAAAAAAAAACTTGAACAGGTCATCGTCAAGAAGTTGATTTTGTGGAATATTCTCTTGCCATCTGGTCAAGTACATCCACACTGTATGTCGTTGAGTTGTAAAACTGATATTTCCTCACTGATATAACCTCAGGCGTCTTTTTTCATTGCCATTGACTTCAAGTGTAGGATGTAAAGAACTTAATAACAAAACATTTTTGTTTTTCTTTCCTTGATACGAGGTCAGTGATATACTATCGTGCTTGAGAATTTGGCTTGAATACAGTTCTCCCATTGTGAGCTTGAAGGATTCGAGCACTTCTTTCTTTCCACGTTTCACAGTTCCAACGATGCTAAGTCCTTTATTTCTTAGAGTTTTGGCTAATTTCAACGTTGTGAAAAAATTATCCGTTATGTTCCTTCCTGTGTTATGAAATGGCTCTGCCAAGCGACAAACAGCATGTTCTCCAACAGTTTCATCTGTAGGTCTATTTTCCTTTTTACCTAAATATGGAAAGCCAATCAATAAATATTTTGATTGAATGTCAGCTCAGAGTCAAAATTTAATCCCAAATTTATCGGGTTTTTGCGGCATATACTGTGTAAATGGGCAACGTGCCTTACTTGGGAAGAGTTGTTCGTCTACTGTAATATTTTCACCCGGTTTATAGCAAAGTAAACAATTTTCAATAAACGAGTTCCAGATCTCTGACACTAGTGCAAATTGATCAGATCGAAGTCTTTCAGATCTTGTCTCCTTCAGATCAAACTGCAAATATCTCATTATATCTTTGAATCTGTCCCAAGCCATTGTTTGGTGAAAAAAGTTTATTCCCTATGTCGTGGACCATAAGTTGTTTATTCAAATACCTTTAGAAATAAAAGCTCCACGAGCATATAGTAGGGAAATAAAAGCATCTAATTCGTTTAAATATATATTCCAATGCGGATCCTGCGAACATCGATGAGCTTCCGCTTCTGTGCACATTTTTATGAAACGAAGAATCTTTTCATTTATGGATAGTCTTCATGCACTTGTGAAATTCCCTAACATTACATTTCTAGTGGCAAAATAACTTGGTCCAGGAACTTCTCAACACATTGTGCTGCTGTCGTTTTCCTGAAGAAGTATTACCAGAAGGAACTGCCCATATTGTTCCATCTTTTGCTACTTCTACATTTTGCTCATTTCCTTTCTTTTGGGAACATACTCTTTGTTCTTCACTTTAATGTAGTAGTTTACTTTTCTTTTGACGTTTTCTGTTTTGTTTTCGTTTTCAACCACGTGTGGTACTCGCATGACTTGAATCGACATTTATAAAAAAATCTCCTTCATTTTCAGATTCAGACGAAAAATCTGTTTGTGCAGTTTCAGTAAAAAAACTGCATTCGTCCGCGGAAGAGGATTCACTTACATTTCCAGGTTTATATTCATCGTCAGATAAATTTGAATTTTCATCTGTACCAGAATCGGTTTCAGGTACAGTCCGCAATATTTTTAGAAACTCTTCTTCTGACAGATTGCTTTTACCAACAGTTCTTCGTGGCGTAGCGTGAAAAAAATGTACATCCAATCGGGTCAAGAACTTCAATGGAAATAAATATCTGTTACTAAAAAAGCAGATGCTTTCGAACATAAAAGGAATTTCACGTGACCAGCAGGTGTTTTTCAATCCCGCTTATTTTCCAAATGACAGCAGTCTATTACAGGCACTACGAAAAAATCACGTGACAAGCAGATGTTTTTAACATCCCTACCTACCTCACATATGCTTCTTTCCATGAAATGTTATTAAAATTATCTCAAAAAGAAAGAAAAAATTATCTCAAAAAATTATCTCAATTCGTAGACAGCAAAAATTGAAAAGTAAATGTAATGTTAGATTTTATTTCTTCAGCAGTCAAAATGACCGCAATCCGTCTTTCTAGGTATACATATTTATAGGGCTCATAATATTGTGTAAAAAAATTAAAATTTTTGTGCTACATAATCCTTATGAATAATTAGGAAAATTCAATAAACCATGTAGAAATCGAAGAATATTTAAGAAAAATACAAGCGTTTGAAATTCATTTTCGGTCAAAATGACCGCTCCCGTCTTTCTAGTGTTAATGGACTAAAGTCCAATCTCCCCCCCCCCCCCCCCCCCTCATAACTCTAGAATGTTCCTCTCCAGAACCATAGAAATCCCTCCCAGAGAAAAATCCCGGATCCTGGTTTCATTCTTAGTCTTCACGGCCCAAAATTTTCAGTCCTAGTTTTGAGCCAGCCCGTATGAAAATCATTGTCTCAGTATGGCCTGGTCCAAAAATTTTTGCAAAAAATGCATACATTTTTAAATCTCCATTATTTTACACTTTAAAATTTTATCTTATTAAAGAATAATAGATTTCTATGCTTATTAAAATATAGTGAAAAGGAACCTGCCTGTGACGGAACCATGTTTTAAACTGAAAAAAGTGTTGATCCATGCAAAATTAATATATTAATACGTAAGAAAAGTATATATAATACATTTACACTTGCTAAGAAGGGAACTTGTCTATTACGCAATCTCCCCCCCCCCCCCCCCCCCCACACACACACACTTTTCTACGCAATTCCATCTTAGAAGATTTTACTGTATAGCATTTTTCAGATTTTTAACACTTCAATACATGGAATATGGATTAACAATAGTAATGATAACTGAAACATTTACATACAAGAAATAGATTCATTAAAAAAATAAATATCGCTGTCTGGGACACTTCTATAAAAAATAAAGATTATAAACATGAAAAAAAAAGTTAAGATAAATATTTTTGGTCAGAACTCCCTGTACAAAACAAATTTTTAACCAAATCGACGTAAAAATCAATATTTTGTAGAAATTCATTTGGGCTGAGATTTTTAACTTTTTTGGGCCTGTAGTTTTTTTCCGGGCCGAATTTTTTTCCCATATGAGTCTGGCCGTCCCGGGCCTGGAATTTTCAGCCCGTGCAGACCTCTAGTGCAAGCGATCACCTAATGTAATACTAATTGCAGTAATGCTTTTTTTTTCTCCCCTACATTACAATTGTATCATTAATAGTACATAGTTGTTATATTAAAGGCAATTTCAGAAGTATTTACATATAACTATACAGGGTGTCCATTCTCAACGGTGTCCAATGGCTAATTCCTAAACCGTTAGTCATAGACATATAGTTCCAATTACAAAAATGTTTTAAATCAGGTAAAGAAATATTTTAAAAGTGATTTGGGTCAATAAAAACATTTCTTAAAAAAATACGAAATTTAAATTTTTATACGGTCCCCCGGTCCTATAAGTTATATTTAGTAAAATTTTCCTATTACACTGACAAGTAAGACAAAAAAAGTCCCATTCATATAACACTAAAATTGAGTGAGTTATGAAACTTTAAAAATGCATGACTTATGCCACTTTTCTGCTCTGAAAACAAATGAGTTCGGCTTGGCTTTGAGGGGACACATACCAAGTGCTTAAAGTATTTGAAGATCTTATTTCATGTGTACCTGCACTTTGAAAAAAATCGTACAAGTATTACGATTAAGTTAACATTTATTAAGTTTCAGATTGGCTAAAATATAACATGTTTAATTTTGTCAGGATTTGAGACTGTTTCTTTTATGATTTCTTTTAACAAAAATTGTTATTTTTATAAGTTTTTATGTTACTCCAGCGATCGTATGTTTTTCCCGTTCAAAATTTGTACTCAAACTTTAACTCACTTTCAAATATCCGATCGAGATTGCATTTTACATACTGGCGCAAATCCGATAACAATCTAATATTATTATGATTTTCGGTGGTTACCATTTATACTTATTTTACAGGATAACACAAAAGATTTCGGATAGATTACCGCTAAGAAGTTTAAGAAAAAGGTTTAGATTAGATAATACAAGACTGCTATTGCTGGGTTTTTTAACTTTTATGTATTTTTTAGCACTGAATCCGAAAATTACCTTAATTTTAAACCATCATTGCAAATCATATATAGTCAAATTTGAAGAATAACAAAAATCGAATACTATAAAGTAGAGGAGATGGTTGTGTTTTTTAACTTTTGATAATTGATTTTTACGTACCTTTTAGCACTGAATCTGAAAATGACCTTCATTTTTAACCATCACGTTAGAATTTTTTTGCAAATCGTAAATGTGTATATTTAGCTAAAATCTCATACAATAAAACGTATGTAAAACTTTATTTTTTATTTTATTCAATAATTTATTCGATATTTTTGCTTATCTGATTCTGACAGCTAAACAGCTGAGTGGTCCGATGAGAAGGCGGAGGAGATTCAATTTTAACTTTGAACTTTTTAACTTTGAAATTTGCAATTTGCGAAAAATCTTTGTGATGGTTAAAAATGAAGGTCAATTTTGGATTCAGCGGTACAGAATACATAAGAATCAATTATCAAAAGCTAAAAATCCATGACATAACCCAACTTTTGCAGGCTAGTGTAATCTAATAATATTTTTAAATACATATCATTTTGTAAAGAATTGAGGCTGTTAATTTAGCAGCATTTTATTTAACAAAAATTCTGTTTTTTTCTTTCTTTCTTAAATGTTTATTACAAATTGTATATTTTGCATTAATATGTCAGAATGATTAAACATTTCAAATTTATATTGCAATGCTAATTTCTCTCTCAGCCATTTTTTTAATATATCTGACGAAATTATATTTCGACAAAATTTGTGAATGACCCCCAATTTGCTGCAAAAAATATGCTCCAACTTTAAACAGCTATTACTTGTCAGTGTAAAAGGAAAATGTTACTAAATATAACTTATAGGACCGGGGTCCGTATAAAAATTTAAATTTCATAATTTTTTAAGAATTGTTTTTATTGACCCAAATCGCTTTTAAAATATTTCTTTACTTGATTTAAAACATTTTTGTAATTGGAACTATATGTCTATGACTAACGGTTTAAGAATTAGCCATTGGACACCGTTGAGACCGGACACCCTGTATAATGTGATACTTAAGTATTGCATGTCAGTGCTATGGTCTTTAATTTCAAGTGCCACTTCTCAGTGTTAATTTAACACAGTAAAACCTATGGAGCCACAACTTTCTGACTTCTTCCCACCATTTTGTCCCTGGTGCCACAATGTTTTTATTCTGTGCTAATTCTAACAATATTATAAATTCAACGTGTGCAAATGTTTGCCTGAAGTCAGGGTCAAAACGGATGATAAAATGCCTTTGCATATGGGTGAATTATATCACAGAAAGTAACATAGGTTAGGTTTTATATACATTATTTAAATATTTTTTCTTAATAATTCCAATTGTCATTTTTTTTCATTGAGAATCAATGGACATTTTTTCTATAAAATTCGACAAAATTAAACAATAAAATTTAACAATATAAAATTGTTTTTTAAATATGTTATTTATTCCGGGTGTGTCGAACTTAGATTTTGAATTCTGAAGCGTTCATTCGAGTGCTTAAAAAATAGATTTTAATATAAAAAAAACCTTTGTATCTAGCAAGAAATTTAGATTGTTATTTATAAAAATAAAATCTTTATATGAATGCTATTATTTCAGACATACCCTGGGTGCTATTCTCCATGTTTTATAAAAATTGAAATGATTATTTTTCAATAATCGTTGCCCAAGTCAATAATTGACAGCAAAAATTAACTATTTTGGGAACTATGTTTCAAGTTTGGCAGGAAATTCTTTCGGTTTTAAAATTTCTGCTAGTTTTGCACCAGGGTGTATTGCCGCAGCATCAAACTTAAGTGTTCGGAATAATATTCTAGTGGTTTTAAACATAGCAAATGTATAAGTGAAGTATCCTAGGAGTTCCTCTGCTGCAACGATATGCCGTTTTTGCAAATCTAACAGTAGTCATTGAATAATTGGGATGTTTCATTAATAATATAAAAAAGGAAGACCAAAAAAGTTAATTCAAATTATGAGTCTATCTTAAGACCTACTTGGAAAGAAACGGACTTGATAAAAATATTTCAAAAACCTTTGCATACTGTTTTAGAAATATGTATGAATTGCATGACATTCCTTGTGATTCCTGCAAAAAACTATATTTGAAAAGAAAACTTAAAGAAAATTGATTTATTTTGTTTTAATAAGTTTTCAGAATACTTTTTGCTTTGGTCAAGTTTGTTTTGATAAAAAATTCAAAGAACAGATTTTTACGCTGCTAGAGGTCCTAGTGAGGAATTATTCTATAATTTAAACATTAAAATGGATTTTTTTTTTTTTGTAAGATGGGAACTATATCCCAAGATAAACTTAGGTAGTAGTCTTCTCTTGTGTTTATATCACCTCTTGGAAGGGAGTAAGGTAACAAAATGTAAGTCAAAAATTTTTTTAAAAATCTTTTACTGTGTAACGTTTCTGTATGTCTTTTAGTACATATCTATACATAGTTATAATATTGTTAAATATTAGCAGTAAAGAGTCAACACAGTTTACTTTTGCATTCATAGCGTTCCCAAGTGGGAAATAGGGTAACTAAATTTATGTGAAATTAATTTTTTATGTTTTTATTATAGATTTTTTATGTTCAGATTGGAAGTTTTTGTCCAAACTACAACAACCAGCATTATTGCACTGGTGAAACATTTTGCATTATATTTTGCAATTTTGGACATTATCTGGATTGATGCAAAAGTACAAAGAAAATAATGGAAGCGTGTGTTGGGGGGGGGGGGGATTTAATAATTAGACATTTTGTTTGCTCAAGTCGTTGGAGCTTGTTTCTGAATTGCTATGCAGAAAAGCCATCAAATAGAAGGCAAGCTTTTATTACAAGCATCTGAAAGTCATGTAAACAAAGTTCTTTCAAAGAGTCTTAAAAGGAAAAGGAAGTTTCCTTAAGGTTCTTTTTGGAATAGAATATTTTGATCTATATATACAACACTTTTAGATAGTTTAAGTGATGCATTTTTGGAAATGTATTTCTGGAGCAATGATCAGTTTTTTTAAAGGCTACACAGTACCCTTTTTCAAAAAAAAAAAAAAAAAAAAAAAAATTGAGACAGTTACATTAAAAATAGTTAATGACTTTGAGATAACATTTTTAATTTTTTTAGATATTTTAAGTGACTTATATTCATTGGATTATTGAGAACAAAAGTTAGTATGGAATTAAAGGTGTAACTTTTATTTAAAGTTTTATGTATTTTTGTAGCGCGAAACCTGAAAAAAAACACAAAAATTTTGGAAATATTAAATTTGAGATTTAAAAAAATAACTATAACCATCAGACCTAAATCCATACTAATTATTGCACTACATATACATGTGTCTTCAAAAAATTTCAAGACCCTATCTGCAACAGAAAAAAGCCTTAGGGATTAGCACACACTAACATCAACAAAAATAAAAGTCTGAGAAAATGCATTTAAAGTTTGTAAAGGAACACTCAGAACATTCTGAGAACACTCAGAAAAGTTCAAATATCTTTAAAACTATTTGGATTTCAGATCTACAATTTGGAGCCATGATTCACAACCGTATGGACCACTGAAAAATTCAATAAAGAAATATTAGATTTCTCATTTTTAGGGTACTGTGTAGCCTTATAAAATCTTAATCAGTCAAACCATTCAAAATAATATTTATTTTGAAAAATTAATCTCTGTACTTCACATAAGTTCATCAGATATATTTGGATTTATACCTTTAGCAAATTGTCTTCAATTTTCTTTTTTGATTTAATGAATCTATGCATTTATTGCTAAGTTTAATTTTTTTGTTACAAAAAGAAAATAACAATCATATGTACAGTTATATTTCATTTTATTGTATGAGTATGAATAACTTTTAAAATGTGTTTAAATTATAAAAGTTTGGCCCTATTGTATAGATTGAAGAAAATGTCCACCTTTTTTCGTATTTCTCACTTTCATGCCTTTGTGGAGCTAAAAAATAAGTGGGTAGATAGCATTGATTTTTGGCTCCTGAAAGGGTTTTTTCCTTGTTTTTTCTAAGATATTTTATTGTTTAGAATGTATATTAACTATCTGTTTGTTTTTGTTTGTTTGTTTAAATTTAAATGTATTATACAAAATCAGAAACATAGGTTTATTTATTTAACAAATTTTAATGTATTTGAGTTATACCAAAATTTGATTTATTTTGTAATATGAAATATTCATGACATCACTGTAATTTTTATGTTATGTGTATAATAAATTACATCTAAAAACTATTATGGTCTTATGAACACTTTATATTGAAAAAAAAAATCTAATTTATATCATTGAAATACATTGATATTTTCTAAATAAACCTATGTTTCTGATCTTGTATAACACATTTAAATGATCTTCATACAAAAATCAATCAGAGAGACATTAAATAAAGCCCTAAATTATATTAAAACAATTCAAAACATTGCAGGAAAATGAAAAAGATTTTGTTATCAATGGGTCAAAAATCAATGCCTATCTACCCACTTCCTTTTTTCCTTATGAATATGTATAGTAATTTTATACTGTTTTTTACTTAAAGATGTTTTTTATGCTTTTTAGGACTTTTGGTGGCATGGCTAAAGATGCAGATTGGAAGAGGGAGTTTGAGTTTTTGAAATCAAAAATCGAAAATCATGATGATATTGATCTTTCGGAGTACCATCGAGCTGGTTATGATCCTCCCTTCAAGCCTTTTAACAGAAGGAATGAAGTATGGATTGTTAAAAAGTCTATGTCTGTTCTTGAGCCTCAAACCCCTACTGATTAAAAGAGAGCTGCCTCTTTATTGTTAACATTTTGGAGCAGGGTTACGTGTGATTAAAATGAATGCATTGTGAAACAGAAGCTGTTTTATATTGTAACATGTATGTTGTTTGCTGCACATATACATTCCAAATACTATCTCGAATATTCTTATTTTATTGTCTGTTATTTTCTATTTAGTGCATATTAGTTTCTTATTAAATATTATTTTGTTATTATAATGTGCTCTTTATTTCTGTTTTTGTTGGTGATATTTCTGTTATGTGCTATTTTAAGCTTTTACAGATTTTAATTCTTGTTGACATATATTCATTAGTACATTCCTATTATTACTTGACAATATTTTATGCATTTCTAATGTCTCATAAAATTAATAGATCTAATTAACTATTGGTTGAAATTTCACCTTTTATCTATGATTCTAAACATTTAGATTGTTGTCCTGAACATATATATTGATGTTAGTCTTGTGAAATATAAGGTCTAACATGTTTAATAGATCTTATCAGATGCTTGTTGTTGATTCTTAGAAAAATGGGGTAACTACTCTTATATATATATTTTATTGTTATGACTGTTTACTCTAGTGCATGTGTCTCTGTGAATTTCTTTATTGGAAACCATATTTACTTTATTGAGGATTTAGCATTTGAGTATTTTTGTGTACAATCGCTTAAAAAAAAATTAGTAGCGATATCAAGTAGTGAACATCCTAAAGAGGGTTATGGAATTTTCTTTTTCTTTTAATGTTATATCTGTGCATGATACTATTATTTTAAGTATTTCAAAAATTTTTATATAAGAAAAACATTCTTAATATTCTTTCAGTACTAATTTATAATTTTTATTTTAAAGTGACAATATTAATTTCTCATTTTGAATTTCCATTTAGTAAATATGGTTTATTAAATGGCTTTATGTCAGCAATACATAATGTAAAATGTTGCAATTATAATTGCATTTTTGCATTTTGAGTACATCATTCTCGTTCATCTGTGCAGCTGAGTAAAGTTTTTATATGGCGTACTTAAGCAGGATGCAAAAAATTTCCTCTTCTTTTAAATCTTAAAAACTAGAAGACATTTTAAATGAAAATCATGTATATATCTATTCTTTATTTTTTTTCCCTTTAATAAACTTTTAAGTTTTGTCAAAAAAAGAAAAAAAAAATTGTCAAAATTCTGAATCTTGTATCTTTAAAATAGATTTGAAAAAAAAAAAAAAAAAAAGATCTCTGTAAATGATTTTTTTTTTCTTGTATTTAAAAAAGTTTGATGATAATTAAAGATACAAAAAGAACATTTTCTTAAGCATGGTGCCTTCAGAAGTGCTTAAATCTACCCATAAGTGCTTGAATATTTTTCTTCTGAGAAGTAACAATCAACGAGTTATCTTGTACTTTCATGGAGGTAATATTATGAGCTGAGTTTTACAGATTTCAGAAATTCTCTTTGTTGGTAAATAGCACATAAAGAATTTTTCTATCTCAGATACAATGTGTAAGTTTCATCAATATTCATATAACTGTGTTTTTTCTACTAGGAATTAAAACTGATTGTGAAAGTATTCTGGAAAATTCATCCAGTTTAATATATATATATATATATATATATATATATATATATATATATATGAATATATATATAATTTCTGAAGATGTAAAAAATATCTTTATTTTCTACTTTAAAATTATGCATTTAAATATGCATAAATCTGCTAAAATTTATAAACTTGTATCTTATTATTGTTTTTTAAATGTAAATTAATCCCTTGAGGAGCAAGCAAAAATGACTCTAAATATTGAATTCGCACCAGAATAATCGAAAAATTTTATTTTTAAATAAGGAAAAGCAATTTTTCAATGATTTTCCTCCAAATTTAAAAATATAAAATTTAGTTAAAATTTCCTGGTGAGAATCTTGTTTAAATTAGGTGGGATATATTTTATTCCACCGCCCCTCAAGGGGTTTTAAAGGTTTAATGAAAAGATAATTTAAAATTATGAAATATAATGATGAATTTAATAATTGTCAATTAAATTTTAAAATATAAATTATTTATATAAATTCAAAAATAATTTTAAGACTGCAGTTTGATTTGCATCAATCATGCTTAATCTTTAACTTAAATCATCAGCATCCTGTTCTTAAGGAATTACACTGCCATTTAAAATATTTTTTGCTGTTGTTACTTAGTAGATCATGAACGAGAACTGCAAATGTTTCCGTATTTATATATGTAAATCATTTATTGCTGTTTGAGCTGCTAAAAATTTAGATTTCTTAGCTGTTTAGATTTTTGGGACATCTTGCTTTTGCATTTGATAATACTTTACATTATTTCTGTGTTGAAAGATCAAATTTTTAAATGCATATCAATAGAATTTATTTCAATTTAGCCAAAGATTTTTATCTAAATTATACTCCCTCCCTCTCTCCCCTCCCTGTCATTCATTACTTAAGTCATGTGATAATACATATCTACAATCTTTGTTTTGTGATAAATTTTTTCATTGTTTATTTTAAATTCATGAAGATTTTGTGAATGTTTTCTATATATATATATCTTTTATGCTTGTTAAAAATGTTAATGGTGGATTTTTTCCCGTGTTTTAATTTTAAAATGAGTGTATAAAAAGTAAAATTGACATGTAATATTGTGCCAAATTTTAATTATCTTCTAATTTTCACTCATTTCAAACTACATTTGCTATTTTTGGATCAAATAATTATTTCTAAAGAAATCAATTACTTATCATTTAGCTTCTTATACAGTGTTAATATTCATCATCGATAGATTTATGTTTTAAATTGTTGAAGATTTTATATAATATACTAGAGCTTCCAGGGTTTATATGTTTTTTTTTTTCTTTTGAATGTATGTTCAAAGACTTTGTGCATTAGTCAAATGATGCTGCTTTATTTTTGAAAAAAACAGAAAAGCCACTTTCATATTAGTCTATGATTGCATATATGAAATAATTTTTCTACTGAAGTATATATTTTTTATTTCAATAACATTTAACGGAAAAAAATTTGCTATCATTGTCTTTTGTGCTCTGCTATTTCTTCAAATTTTATACTTTTCTATTTTTAATCGAGCTTCAGAATGTATTGTGTATTAGCTAAAAAAATATATATAAAAAGATTGACTAGGTCATGTTATTGAACCACATTGTTGTAAAATTGAATTTAAGCTAATGCTCTATCCTTTATAATATCATTCTCCCTTCCTCATCATCTAGCATGAAATGAATAAGTATTCATTTTTTTTTTTTTTTTTTTAAGAAGTGTATTGTCATTTATTTTTTAACAGAACTTGGTAGGTCTTAAAAATCAGTAAATATATAAAAACAATAATCTTTCTGTAAGTAACTTGTTTTATGTATTTCGCTTACCAAAAAATAAATTAAAAATATCATAAAATACAAACTAAATTTTTATTCATGTTTTGTATATTTAGAAAGTGAGATTTAATTAAAAAGAAAAATTTTTCATGTGCAATATTTATTTTCAAAGGATAAAATAGGTATATAATAATTTTTTTAGTAAAATGACAAAGTTTTATTTTTAATTGTATGTTACTTTTCTGTAGCTTTTCATTTTTGTCTGGGTGTATCACATATTTTTTTATTTTTGAGTGGCAATCATAATTTTAAATATTTGTTTTTAAAAATCCTGGCAGTTACCAGAAGGGAGAAAAAAGTTATAAATATATATTTATATTGATATGATTTCCATAATACAGAAAGAAATTTATTCATGAAATCCAAAAAGATATATTTAAAAGTAGATTTTTAAATTTATTGGAAATATTCTTTTAACAAGAATTGAAATTAGAATTTATGAAACTTTAATAACTTTACTAAAAAAATTTTTAGCCCTTTTCTAAATAATAATGTTTTATAAGAAAAAAGTAAATTAAAATTCACAATGGTCTTCCTTTATAATTTTTATTTATGTTATTGAATCTATTAGTCTTTCATATTAAAAACTTAATGTTATTATCAGATTTTTTTGTATATGCATTTTAATTAATGTTATTATTTGGCTCTATTGTTTGTCACAAACAATGCATAAAGCTGTCACTTAGTAATAACATAAATGATTAAAAAATTATTACTAGAAGACTATTCCATTTTATTCCAGGCAACTATGTGTAGCTGGGAATGAAATCTTGTGCGTGTGGCTGTGGGATATAGGCTATAATGCAACTCTGTTGAATTGGTGTGGAAATGAAAAAAGATTTAATCATGAGTTATTTTAAAAATTCATGGAGCATTAGATAAAAAGTTCTTTTACTACTTTAGAAATTTATGCTTTAGATATATTTTATTTATACTGGTTATTGTTGAGTAAATATTGAATTATCCAAACATACTTGAGTGTGTTTGAAAAGTAAAATATATAAAAAAACAGTCCACATAAAACACTCAATTTACTACTTGTGAATTCCCGGTAATAAACTTGCCAAATCATTAAAAAAGAAAAGTATTTTCAATAATATTCTTTTTAATTTTTTTGTTTTTATAAGGTCTTTTGTTTTTGTATTGTCTTACCCTATATTTGATTTTATATTATCTTACCACTGTATTTTATACTCACATTTTTTCACTTCAGTTGTGTTGGGTGTTCTAAGTGCATTCTTATATTTATCATTTTGATATTCCATATGTGTACATACCATTTACTAATT
Source organism: Maratus speciosus (assembly GCA_963932465.1). Taxonomy (NCBI): domain Eukaryota; kingdom Metazoa; phylum Arthropoda; class Arachnida; order Araneae; family Salticidae; genus Maratus; species Maratus speciosus. The sequence goes on along the minus strand of OZ010793.1, from coordinate 249,617,959 downwards.
TCATGTCTGTGTGCGTATTAAAATGAACATTAATTCATTTTTGATAAGTAGTCAATTTTTAAAAGTTGCATAAAGCTTATTATGAACTTTATATATTTAATTTAATTAATAAATGTCATATCAAGAACCTCCCCTTCTACCCTTTTTAAAAAAATACATGTATAAACAACATATAAATTGTAAAAATTTTAGTTCAAATAATATTTTAAACTTGTTTAAAGTAATTCATTTCTCCTACTTTTTGTGTATTGTAGCAACACAGGTGATTAATTACTGATTGAAGGCAGTATTGTGTTATGTAAATAAAATATATATTGGCTGGAAAGCAAGAATAACTGATGTTCTAATAAATTAATGTAGGTTCAGTATTTTAAAAGAAATTCTAGAATTTAGTTTATTATTACAGTGTTCTCCAAAGGTTTTTTTTTTCTTTTTAATAATTATTGCCAGGCCACAAGAAGAAATATTTAGATGGGAATGTATGTGCAGAATACATTATTATAAAAACTTAAGCAGCCATATCTGTAAAGTATGACTTTGTATAGAATATCTGAAATTCTAGAAAGGTGGTTATCAAAAATTGCAATATGATCTGCATAGTGAACAGGCTCTGGGGAGAACATTGTATTGTTATTTTGGAAGCAGTTTAGATTTATATAACAAGTATGTGCATTTTATGATGATGTTCCAAAAATTTTATATGTAGAATAAAAATGAGCTGTTAATGTTTGCTGTAATATTAAATCCAAACAGCAATCACTTTCTTTGACATGTGATGTATTACTAGTGATATTTTTTATCAGAATGGCATTGCTTTTATTTGAAGCTTTGTTACATAGCAATAAAATATGCATAATCTGAATTAATGCAATTTGAAAATATATGTGGCATACAATATTTAAAGTTTCAGTAAAGTTGTTTTAATTTGTGTTTTCTTTTTCTTTTATAAGAATTGTGCCTGCATATTGACTTATCTGTTACGAATTTATTATGAACTTGCCATCGATCGATCTTTCATGTCAACTTCTTGTCGTGTCAACTATGTCTTTCCTGATATTTCTGTGTGTTGGATGTTACTGTTTTGATTCATATCTCCAGAATTCTATATATTTTATTGTGATGAAATAAAATGAAATAATATAACTGTATGAAAAAGAAATCTTTAAATAAAACAAAATTGAATGTATAATATAGTTTCAATTATTGCATGGTAAAATTTTTTAGGCGAAATCATAAATATATAAAATGAGAATAAGTTATCTGTTGATAAAAGTGCCTAATATTTTCTAAGTTATGTTCTACAATTTTTGAATGTGTTAACTGATCAAGTTAAAAAAATATATTAAACACTAACATCTAATAATACAATTAAATGTACAGATAATAGTTAAACAGATGGTTATTAAGGAATCATAACAACATTTAGCCTATTTGATAAAAACACATCGCTGCAAGCTTCTGAATCCTTGCGTATATTGAACCTGTCTATAACAAAAATGAGTTAAGATGAGATCTGTATATAACAATTTTGTGCTTTTGAAACGGTCACTTTCTATTTCTTAATCCCTTTTAATTGCCTGTTGAAAGACCCCCCACCAACTCCTAAATTCTGTGAATAATGTATAGAATAGAGAGACCATCATGGTGCGCTTACGACTGTCTCATTGTTTAGGCAAGTTGATTGATAGCTCAGACTGATAAGATTTGCAATGCAACATGCTTGTGCTGAACACAAGAAGGGGAACAAAGGGCTATTTCCTCTAATACGTTTGACGTCGTACCCTTCTCTTTTCGAACAAAAAAGATGGTAAACTAACTGTGGTGGGTGGGATTTATTTCAGCTATGCTAGCATGATTACACCTTAAACTAGGAATATGTTAGATGACGGATCTCGATTGTTCGACCGGCAGAAACTTGAAACAAACATGATTCAGCTTTCTTCGCCAAAAGGGTGGGGTTTTTTTGGCGGCGATCTCTTTCTTGGAAACTTTCTGTTTCATAAAGGTCTTGGTGGGAGCAGGATGTGAGAAATTCAATGACAGTTTGAAGGGAAAAAATCGGTTTGGCGTGCTATCGTCCCACCATGACATGCTGATGGGAAGGGTGATGTTTGTTTCAAGAAAAGGTTACCAGTTTTTGGTTCCATTATAAAAGTTGTCAATGGATTACACTTTACTCTGTAAATTGTGTTAATTGGATTGCTTTTCTGCTATTTTTTTCTTCAACTTTGAAATGGCATCACATAAAATAATTTCTTTTGATGAAAAGATAAAAATTATTTTGGAAATTGACCTAGGACTAAAACTAGCGGATGCCTCTAAAAATATGGTATTCCACAGTCAACCATTGACACGTTTTTGAAGAAAAGGAAAGAAATTGAGGAGGCTGCAGCGAAAGGGGAAATAGACTTAAAACACAAAAGAATCAAAGGTCTCTTGAATGAAGACTTAGAAACTGAAACCATTAGATTGTTTCAAGAAATGCAGTCCCAAAATGTACCTATCAGTGAACCCATTTTTTGTGAAAAGGCAAAGAAATTTGCAGTTATGCTGGGAAATGAGAATTTCAAGGCTAGCAATGGATGGCTTGTCTCATTTCGTGATCACTATGGAATTTCATTTCAGTCAATCATTGGTGAAGAAAAGTCTGTCCTATAAATGATGCAGAATCGTGGGAAAAAAATGGGAAATGAAGAAAATAATAGAAAAATACTCTCCGGAGGATGTCTACAGCTCTGATGAGACAGTGTTGTTTTACTGACTTATGCCAGAAAAATCATTTTCATTTAAAGGAGGAAAAAATTCCAAACAGAGACTGACGGTGTTGCTTTGCTCAAACAGCACAGGTATCAACAAATTATATTTAAATAACATTTTTAAATGAAATGCTTTTTATGATAGATAAAACTTGCTTTTTACAAACTTACTGTAGTTATTTTTTTAAAGTCTAAGGAATAGTCTAAGCTTAGAAAAAACTATTTAAACCTTTTTTGTTGTTGTTGTTTATTCATAAGGCAAAATACCTATAGAAACTTTCCAAATTATGTTCATCTCAAATTTTACTTTTTTATGGAATTTCAAACATTTAGAAAATTTATGATTTTAATCAATGATTTATTTTTAAAAATCAGTTGATTAAAATCATGATTTAATCGCTGATTTAGATCATTTGATTAAAATCGTTGACATTCTACTACGTAGCCAACAAAAAATCCTGGATGACCGCAAGGTTGTTAATCAAGTGTCTACTCGATGTTTACAGAATCATGCAGAAGAAAATTGCTGTCATCGTAGACAATTGCTTTCCCCACAACAATCTACCAAATTTGAAAAACATAAAAGTTTTCTATTTTCCGCCCAATTGTACATCAGTTCTGCAACCTTTGAACTCAGGCATCATTAAATATTTCAAAGGACCGGAAGCAACTTGTTGATAATGTAATTTTCAAGTTGGATAACAAAATTTGTGATCCGTTTGCAATAAATGTAAAAAATGCATATAATTTAATCTCTGGAAGCTGGAATACCATGAAGCCTCACACTATTCAGAACTGTTGGAAGAAAGCTGGTTTTGATTTTAAATCTGAAGATCATGAAGAAAAATTTGAATTTGATACAAACATCCCAGAAGAAGAATGTGTTACAAATCTCAGAAAAACACTATGTGCATATGAAGCTTCGAGAAACATATCCAATCCTTTCAGTGCAGATGATTTTTTTAATTCAGACAAGGATTTGTTTGTGTTTAGTGGGAGTACTGATGAAGAAATAGTAGCAGATTTAAAACCAAATGATGTCGAAAGTGATGAAGAAGAAGCAAACTGTTTGCCTGAGCCCCAACCTATAACGGCAACTGATGCTGTTCAGTGAATTGACACTCTTTCAAAATTGTTTCAACATTATTGAATGTTCACAAACATATTTGAACTGAATGGATGGGTTAAAAAATATATGTGCATATATGCTGCATTCTCAGCAAAAACTAAACAAACAAGAATATCAGATTTCTTTTCTGTTAAAAACTTGTTAATAAATCAAATAGTTTAATTTGTATGCTGTTTACAACCAAAAACTCTTATAATTGCAAAGTTTGTTTACTTGTTATATTATCATGTTATAACACTTGCACATTGAACCCTGTCTATAATGATATATTTTTCAGTCCCTAGAATATTGTTATAGACAGGTTTCACTGTATACAAAGTTTATATTTAGTCTATCTTCCAATCAGTATTTTTTTCTTCTTTAGAACTCTTCTTATTTTTAGTTTCAGATAGGTATTTTATGGTTGTGCAGTTACAATTTTTAGTACAAATTTAATGTTTCACACTCATAAATTTAGTTGTTTTACAGTTTGTTTGTTTTGAAGCGGCGAATGATATTTGATTTAAATAAAAGTGCTTTTAAGGTTTTTTAATTTATCTTCAAATCATTGTTGAGTTTCTACATTTGCAGTTATTTTTTTTTTCTTCTTCTTTTTTTTTTTTTTTTTTTTTTGAGCAAATTAGTATGATCTTAGAGACTGTGGAATGTGGATGAGGGTTAGCGAGTATAGCTCATGGGAGGTAGAGCCCCCAAGTTAAAAAAAAGAAAAACTTTATAACAAAAATTAAGTTAAAAATTAACTGATATTCAATATATTTTTTACTGAGGTTTTATGTATATGTATTTTGATAAAAAGTTTGACGTATTTACATTTGGATGCAAATAAGTGTGGAAATAGTTAAGTTTATTTTTTGAGTAATAATCAGAAAATATCAAATTATAGGGTTATAATAATAAAACATTCTTCATTTAAGTCTTACTTTAACAAAGTGTTTAATGTGCTTTCGATTTCAAATTTCTAAATACAGTAGCCGTCCTCTTGACTGGCCTAAACGGGACCGAGGGTTAGCCAGTTAAACGAAAAACCGGTTAAACCGTAGAAGCAAAAAAATGTAAATAAGTAACTGCATATTTAATTAATTAAATGCGTAGGATTCATTTAGTTTTTTAATTTGTGTAGTTTTAAAAAAGCGCATATTTTCTATATTTTGTGAAATGAATACTAGTCGTAATTAACTGAATTGAAATAAATATTATCACTAATAACAAATAATGAACAATATTTAATACAAATTAAATTGTTGAAAATCTTTTCACATACCTTTATAAGAAGTTGAAATTACATTATGTAAATTTGAGTTAATAAACCATAAAGAAATGAGAACCAAAATTTTCCTTTCTGAATTTTGCCTGATGTTGGGGGGAAAAAATCGCCTGGTTAAAGCGGAGTACCGGTTAAGAGGAGGCCAGTTAAGAGGGAGGCTACTGTATATAAAAGTATACATAGGGTTTGATTACAAATTTTAGAATTGATTTGAAAGTGAATATGCCAAACCAGTGATTTTTCAAACTAACAAAAATATTACTCTTTGGTGCAACATCCTAAATAATTACTTTGTGATGAGGTTTAGTGTAATTAAAATTTCAGTTCTTTTAGTTTTATTTTAGTGTATAAACACTCTTAATACGAAAATATGGTGGAAATCATGAAAAATTAATTTTTAGGAGGAAAGTTAGAAACTACAAGAAAAGTATTTGAACTAAAATTAAAAAAAAAAAAAAAAATCTGTAAAATGAATTATTTTACTGAAAAAATTTTACAAGCTTTAGACTTATTGTACACAAGTTTTGAAAAACACATTTGCTCAACCACAACTTCCTTTATTTTCAGTAAATGAAAAATGCCTTTAAATTCATGTGCATATACTCCTATACATTTAAATATTGCATGAGAAAAGAACTAAAATAAAAATTGGTAAAGGATTGCAATGACAAAATTCAACGATAGTATCAATTTTTTTTTCTCTCAACTTTGAATTTGCTAATTACAGAAATATGAAATCTTCAGTTATCAATATATATATGTGAGAAGCCCCCCCCCCCAAAAAATTCAATCTTGCATAAAAAAAAATTTCTAAAAAAAACACAAAACTGATATATTATAAAGATAAAATGTTAATTTATTAAAAAGAGAAAAGTAAAAAATATATTTTTAAGAATTTTATTTATATTTTATTTTTATTTTTTGTTACAAATTATAATAAGTAATTTTGCTCTTTTTTTTTTTTTTTGCGTGTATGTGTAATGAAGAATTTTGTTCATGTTATTAAATAAATTTAATAAAGGATGTTGCTTTTCTATGCATTTTAATCATAAATATGGGTATATAGTGAAATAAAAAGTTTGAAAAACACTGTTATAACAGTTATACGTATGAAAGGTTATTTCCTTTTGTATAGACATTGGCATAATTCGGAAAGTGCGAATTCTTGCCAAATATTATAAACAGTCATGAAAATGAAATGGGGATGAATGAAATTTCTTCTAAATTGACATTATTCCTGTTTTATATTTTCCTGTATATTTATTATTTTTAACTTACCAGCATTGGAAAAGGTGCCATAACTATTTCCGAAAGATATTTTACCTTCTAAAAAAAGAAACTGTGAAAATGATCATTATTATGCAATTGTATGCAGGAGGGGGGCGGGGGACTCATCTGGAGATGCAAGATAAGTAGTTTGCAAGGCATTAAAAAGTAAATTTGAGTATGTATGTCTTTTCAAAAGTTTATTATTATATGGCTTATATATTAGGGTGGGTCGAAAAAACCGAAATATTTATAATTGAAATGTAATAGAGCAGAAAAGTTGCCTTTTGTAATAAATAATAAATTCGTAAAATATTACACCGATCGGTTAATATCTTTTACTGCCGCAAGGGGGGCAAAAATTCCAAAAATAGCAAAAAACATGTTTTTTTCAATATTTTTTTTTAATTATCCAAACATACGAATACAATTTCTAATAGGGCGTAATAGCTACATGCAGATATAAGAAATGTCCCGGTAAATACTCATTGTGATAAAGGCATATGTTTTACTGACACAAAGGGACCATATTTGGAAAAAAAAAAATAAAAAAATTTCAAATTTTCATTTTTTCTAAATTTTTATAATTTCTATAATATGTCTATAAGTAAATAAATTTACTTCATATCTATTAATATGTCATAAATTTTGTTAACTATTTGTTATAGACTGCAAAATAAAACGGTAATCATTCATTTTTCTTGACAATCGCTTCATCTACTGCTGTTTTGCTGCATTCCAGCAGTTCATATAAGAAAAATCACAAAAATGATGTATAATGAACAACATATTTTAGTATTTTATTAATTAAAATACAGAGATGTTTAGCCGAAACGGATTAAATAAGCTTAAAATGAAGAAGTATTTAAATAATTTAATTTTATTATATGACTTGCTTCCAAATAAAGCCATTGTTTCTCGAGAGGCCGAAATTCATCATATGTGATTCCTCTGTGTTCTGGTCCACAAACTTTACCAGCACTTCAGTGACTAATTTCACTCATCTTTCTTCTGACTGAGTGGGACAAGGTAAATTATAATAGCTGATATTTTTAATAGAACATTCTAAACGCACCAGCGTCGTTAGAACGTCAGTTGTTAGACAAACCGTAACAGGTGGTTTCGTTAGTTTATTTGCCACTCTATTAAATCCATACAATTTTAAGCTTCAATGTTCAAGTCTGGAATGACGAGGTGATGGATAGCACTATTCGTGCCCACAGAACTTCGTGCTTTGGCACTTTTCTTTATGGCTGGGGTCCTGATGTCCTCTCCTTCATATGCCATCATTCCAATGAGGCTATTTTCATGATTTGCGAAACAGGTATTTCGTGAAATTACAGGAACTATAATCTTTCGTAGATGATATGGCAAGTAACGGGGGTTACTAATTATAGTCCACAGAATTTGAAAAACACGATGGATTCATTTTAATTGTGAACCAACTGATGTAGTAAACTTTCAGGATGTATTCATTGAGTACATCCTGGAAGTGTACTGTATCAGCCGATTGCCAAAATTGAAAATTGCCAAAGCACGAAGTTCTGTGGACACGAATAGTGCCTTTCGTCATTCCATACTTGAACTTTGAAGCTTAAATTTGCATGGCTTTAGTCGAAAGGCAAAACTGTAAACTAACGAAACCACCTGTTACGGTTTGTCTATCCATTGACGATCTAACAACACTGGTGAGTTTAGAATGTTCGATTAAAGATACCAGCTATTATAAATTCCCTTGTCCCACTCAATCAGTAGAAATGAAATTAGTCACTAAATTGCTGGTAAAGTTTGTGGATCAGAACAGAGTGAGGATCACATATGATCAATTTCGGCCTCTCGAGGAACAATGGCTTTATTTGGAAGCAAGTCATATTATGAAATTCATTTACTTTATATACTTCTTCATTTTAAGTTTATTTTATCCGTTTAGGTTAAACATCTTTGTATTTTAATTAATAAAATTGTAAAATATTTTGTTCATTTTATTTCATTTTTGTGATTTGTGGTATATGAACTGCTGATATGCAGTAAAAGAGTAGTAGATGAAGCGGTCGTTAAGAACAATGAATGATTATCGTTTTTATTCTCCAGTCTATGACAAATAGTTAACAAAATTTATGATATATTAATAGATATAAAGTAAATATATTTACTTCTAAACATATTATAAAAATTTAGAAAAACTGAAAATTTGAAATTTTTACAATTTTTTTTAAAATATGGTCCATTTGCAGCAGTAAAAGATATGATTTTATCATAATGAACATAAAGCTGGACATTTCTTATATCTTCATGTAGCTATTGTGTCCTATTAGAAATTGTATACGTACGTTTAGATTATTGAAAAATACATGTTTTTTGCAATTTTTTGAAACTTTGCCCCACTTGCGGCGGTAAAAGATATTAACCGATTGGTATAATATTTCATGAATTTATTGTTTATTACAAAAGGCAACTTTTCCGCTCTATTATATTTCGATTGTAAATATTTCAGTTTTTTCGACCCACCCTATTATATATACAGGGTGTCCCCTCTCATGGTGTCCAATGGCCAATTTCTAAAACGTTAGTCATAGACATACAGTTCCAATTACAAAAATGTTTTAAATGAGGTAAAGGAATATTTTAAAAGCGATTTGGGTCATTAAAAATATTTCTTAAACAATTACAAAATTTAAATTTTTGTACGGTCCCCTGGTCCTATAAGTTATATTTAGTAAAAATTTCCTGTTACAATGACAAGTAAGACAAAAAAAAGCCTCGTTATTCTACAATTAAAATTGACCGAGTAATAGCTGTTTAAAGTTGGAGCATATTTTTTGCTGCAAATTAGGGGTCATTCACAAATTTAGTAGAAATAATTTTTAATAATTTCGTCATATATAATAAAAAAAAAGGGGGGGGGGGGGGGGTTGAGAGTAAAATTAACATTGCAATATATATTTTTTGCAATATAAATTTGAAATCTTCAATCGTTCTGACATATTAATGCAAATGTTATTTGTAATATACATATAAGAAGAAAAAAAAAACAGAATTTTTGTTAAGTAAAATGATAAAAATTAGCAACCTCAATTCTTTACAAAATGATACATATTTTAAAATGTTATTAGATTACACTATCCTGCAAAAATTGCGTTATGTCATGTTTTTTAGCTTTTGATAATTGATTTTTGTGTATTCTGTACCACTGAATCCGAAATTGACCTTCATTTTGTACCATCACGTAAAGATTTTTATGCAAATCGTAAATTTTAAAGTTAAAAAAGAAAAAAGTAGCGGAAATTTGATACTATAAAATAGTTGTGTTTTTAACTTTTGATTATTGATTTTTATGTATTTTTTACCGATGAATCCGAAAATGACCGTCATTTTTTACCATCACGTTATGATTTTTCGCAAATTGTAAAATTCAAAGTTAAATTGGAACCTCCTCCCCCACCTCATCGGACTCTTCAGCTGTCTAGCTGTAAGAATCCCAGTATAAGTCAAAAAACTGAATAAATTATTGAATAAAATTAAATTAAATAAAAAGAGTTTTACATCTGTTTTATAGTATCAGATTTTCGCTATATTTTAACTTTGACATTTACGATTTCTTAAAAAATTCTAACTTGATGGTTAAAAATGAAGGTCATTTTCAGATTCAGTGCTAAAAAGTAACTTTGACAATTTATGATTAGCAAAAAATTCTGACATGATGGTTAAAAATTGAGGTAATTTTCGGATTCAGTGCCAAAATATACATAAAAGTTAAAAAACACAACCATCGCAGTCTTGTGTTATCTAATCTAAAACTTTTTCTTAAACTTCTTGGTGGTAATCTGTCTGAAATTTTTTGTGTTATCCTGTAAAATAAGTAACAAGTAAGCAAGATCATGTGTTAAGCATAGATTAGGAACTTCCTGAATGCTTTAACAAAACTTCGTTATTTAAGGACATAAAGTATATAAGAGAATTAAGTAAACATTTGAAAAACTGACAGCAGTTACTGACCATAGCAAATATCTTTTCCAATTCTTTTGAACAGCCCTGTATTTGATCTGTAGGTTGATATATATACCTTATAATGGGAAAATTTAGTTTAGCAAGAAAACGCATAACAGGTTGAAATTTCTCTTTCAGCAATTTAAACTAATAGATGGAAACATACTTGTATACTTTTGTACAACCCTGTAGTTAACCTAGTACCTTTATTACATGCCACTATTTAGCTAAAGTTTAATTCAAAGTAAAACACTCTTAAAACTAACGAAATCACATTTCCAGAAATTATCATTTATAGACGGCCATGTATCCAATTCTTTGCGTGACCCTGTATATCATTTTATCTATGTTCTACAAACATTTCTTAGAAAACTAAATGCAGTTCAGTGTAAAAATACATAACTAATTTAAAAACCGCCTTTAAGCAATTTGCAATCATACCCGGTAACCATTACGAATTCTTTTGTGTAGCCCTGTATATGAATTACAGCATTTATACACACCATATACTATACTATGCATAAGTATAGTGAAACACAAAAGCACATAACATAATTAAAAATGCATTTCTAGCAATCATCGCTTCTGTACAGTACTTCGGATACAATATAGTATCTGAAATCTTGTGTGTGACCCTGTAAATGCTATGCACTTCGTATTATATATGAAATAAGTTATAGTAAACCTCAGCGACGTATATCACTTTCATTATACATGAAATAATTTAACATAATTAGAATATGCTGCAAACAATTTCCTCCACCCCTATATCATTATGTAACGGAATTCTTTTGTGTGGCCCTGTAAATGAATAATAACTATTCTTTGCACCGCATATTTTACAGTAAGCATATTTTAGTGCACTTGATAAATGCATATCAATTTTATTATGTTTGAAAGCATGTAACATCATGGTCAAGGTGATTCTGTGTCCTATATAAATATATGTAAAAAAATATGTTTTCAGAGGGGAGGGGAGTTTTACACCTCTGGGTTCCCCTACCCAGTCAGCATATTCAATTCAGTTGGCAAGGATATATCAAGAGTAGACGTTGCAGTTTCAAGCAATGATAATATTCCTTGGCATTATTCGGGGGAGTAAATTTTGTTTCATTATAAGAGCTAAAAAGCAAACATAGGCATAAAAGTGGCTAATGGCAAAGAAAAAAAAAAAAATGCGAACTTTATGAACGAAGTGGAGAGAAGGAACCAATCAACGAAATTTGATATTTTTCCACGCCCGACCACTGAAATTCGTGATTTTTATGCGCCCGATAAAAGAACTTCCCGATTTTTACGCACCTGATCGACAAAATTTGCAATTTTTCCGAAGCAGACTGACAAAATTCGCGATTTTTCCGCACCCGATCAACAAAATTCGCTTTTTCCTGCGTTTGATAGATGAAATTCCCTATTTTTTCGCATTTGATCGGCAAAATTCGCAATTTTTCCGCGCCCGATAGATGAATTTTTCGATTTTCCGCGCTTGATTGACAAAATCCGAGATTTTTTCGCCCCCGACCAACGAAATTCGCAATTTTTCGGAGCCCTGTCGACAAACTCTCGATTTTTCCATCCCTGATCGTTGAAATTTGTGATTTTTCCGCCTCTAATCGACGAAATTCGCGTTTTTTCCACACCCGATCGACAAAAATAGCTATTTTTCCGCGCCTGATCGACGAGATTCGTTATTTTACCGCGCTCGATAGACGAAATTTTCGATTTTTCCACGCCTGATCGACAAAATTTGCGATTTTTTTTCTGTTCGACCAAAGAAATCCGCAATTTTTCTTAGCGCAATCGACAAAACTCGCGAATTTCCGAGCTCAGTCGACAAAATTCGCGATTTTTCCGAGTCCGATCGAGAAACTCGTGATTTTTTCCGAGCCTGATCGACGAAATTTTCGATTTTTCCGAGCCTGATCGGCAGAATTTGCAATTTTTCGGAGCCCGATCGACAAAATTCGTGATTTTTCCGAGCCTAATCGACGAAATTTTCGATTTTTCCGCGCCTGATCAATGAAATTCGCGATTCTTAATTGGCTCTGATGAAATTTGCAATTTTTTTCCGCAGCAAACTGACGAAATTTGCGATTTTTTCTCGCGATTAACGGACGAACACGCGATTTTTTTCGCAGCCGATGAACAAAATTTGATGTTATTCCTCTCCTAATCGACAAAATTCGCGTTTTTCCCGCACCCGATCGACGAAATTCACGATTTTTAACTGACTGACAAAACTTGTAATTTTTTTCCGCTGCAAATTGACGAAATTCGCGGTTTTTTCTCACGACTGACAAAACCCACGATTTTTCCACAACCGATCAATAAAATGTTCAATTTTTCCGCGCATAATCAACAAAATTCATGATTTTTCAGTACCCGATCAAGGAAATGTTCAATTTTTCAGAGCCTGATCGACAAAATTTGCGATTTTTCCGTGAATGACCAACGAAATTCGCGATTTTTCCGAGACCGATCGACGCAAAAACTCGCCATTTTTCCGTGGAAGATCGGCAAAATTTGCGATTTTTTCCGCACCTCATCGATAAAATTCGTGATTTTTCCGCGCCTCATCGATCAAATTCACGATTTTTCCGTGCCCGATCAACGAAATTTGCGATTTTACCGTGCCTAATCGACAAAATTCGCGATTCTTAAATGGCTGACGACTTTTCACGCAAATTGACAAAATTCACGATTTTTTCCTGCGACCTATAGGCAAAAATTACAATTTTTTCCAGTTATAAATTAACGAAATTTGCGGGCCACACGCCTACCTATCGCGGGCCACAGGTTGTGCATCCCTACTATAAATGAACTAAACATGCTAGAAACTTCATTTGAAATAGGGAACGTGCTATGGTAAACATTAATAACATCCAAAAATTTCAGGGCAATCCGAGTATATTTACGGGAGATAGGGCGCGGACAGACGGCCAGACAAACCGAAGTCATAAACACTTTTCAACTTTGTTGGAAAATGTTAAAAATGGTAACCACCGAAAATCATAATAATATTAGATTGTCATGGGATTTACATCGGTATGTAAAATGTAATCTCGATCGGGTATTTGAAAGTGAGTTAAAGTTCGAGTACAAATTTTTAACTGGAAAAACATACATACGATCGTTGAAGTTAAATAAAAACTTATAAAAATAACATAATTTTTGTTAAAAGAAATCATGAAAAGAAACAGTCTCAAATCCTTACAAAATAAAACATATGTTAAAATGCAGTTACAGTCGGACCTCTACTTAACGAAGTCGCTAAATCCCGACAAAAAGTTCGTTACGTGGAAAATTCGTTAAATAGAGACGAACCTTTTTAAATGCTTTAAACTACACAAAATAGATTTTCAATTCATAAACACTAAACATTATTAAAAAACTTAACTAATCACACATTTTTTTGTAAATCATATTTATTTTTTTAATTATTATTATTCATTTTACCCATCAAAAAGAAATCTGTAACGGCAACAAGAATTAAAAAAATATGTTGTCCGGAAATACACTGTATTTTCAGTTTTAAGAAAATATTTACATTAAAATTAATGAATTTTAATGGCATTATAGTATTTATTATAACAAGTAATTTTAAGCATTGTATTACTACATGCCTCCTTAAATTTAATTACTGAAACTTATTTACTAACAGAACAGCCCTTTTGAGTGAGAAAGGGAGATAATGAAAGCTTGCATTTTCCGGATGAAATGCAAAAAATGAGAGGGATTTTACTGCTCTCGTTGAGTTAGGCACCTGGTAAAACTAATTCAAGGTTATTGAGCATTATAAAATGTGTAAAAGAAAGAATAAGTTTGAAGTATCCGGAAATATTTTGAGAAATAGGGAGAAAAAAAAATTATATCAGAAGAAAAAGTTCGTTAAACAGAGAATACACTTCGCTATTTGGAGGTTATTTTACGAAGAAATTCGCAAAATGTTGTTGATTCCGAGGAAAAATTCGCAAAATAGAGAAATTCACAAAATAGAGGTTCGTTAAATAGAGGTCCGACTGTATTTTAGCCAATCTGAAATTTAATAAAAGTTAACTCAATCGTAATACTTGTATGATTTTTTTCAAAGCGCAGATACACATGAAATAAGTCCTTCGAATACTTTAAGCACTTGGTATACGACCCTTCAAAGCATGTCCGAACTCATTTGTGTTCAGATGCAGAAAAGTGGTATAAGTCATGCATTTTTAAAGTTTTAAAACTCGGTCAATTTTAGTGTTATGTGAACGGGACTTTTTTGTCATACTTGTCAGTGTAATAGGAAAGTTTTGCTAAATATAACTTATAGGACCGGGGGACCGTATAAAAATTTAAATTTCGTAATTTTTTAAGAAATCTTTTTATTGACCTAAATCGGTTTTAAAATATTTCTTTACCTCATTTAAAACATTTTTGTAATTGGAATTATATGTCTATGGCTAACGGTTTACAATTAGCCATTGGACACCGTTGAGAGTAGACATCCTGTTTGTACTAAATAAATTGCTTCTTAATGCATATGTAGGGCTGCCATTTGCCACTAAAATGCTACTATTTTGAGCTTCAGGAAACTAAGGCAACATTTTTAGGTGAAAAAGGGCTCAAAAGCAACTATTTCTGTAAAATAGGCAACTATTTTATGAAAGAAGAGACTTTGAAAATTTTGTGCTAACTTTTCCCATTAAATATTGCAGTATCTGATCATGAAACATCCTATAAAAAGAATATCACCATTCCAGTACAATTTGAATACAAAATTGTGTAAACATATCTGTACAAGCAAGTCCAGATGTTTACGACTTGCACTTTCTCATTTTCATTGATTTTCCTCTTGACTTCATTTTAATGTTGCCATTTTGTTTCCTGAAGGGAAAACATGAAAAATTGAATAACTTTCGATATTGTGATTGTGCAATACGTTATCCGATTTAGCACAAAGGTACTTCTGAACATTTTTTAAAAACTTTGGAACCCAATTTTCTAATTTATTCGTTATTTTATGCATTTGCGTACTTTTTTTTTTTTTTTTTTTTTTTAAATCATGTTGCTTAACAACTGATATCCAGATCTTGAAATTTATAGAAACTGAAGACCAGAAATTTTATAGCATATTAGAGGTTGGTAAAAGAGTAAGGAGACAACTTTTTGAAAAATTCATTCCCTATCTGAAGCTAGAAGGGGAGAGATCTTGGAATGTATGAAAAACAATAAATTTTGCGGAATTTCTAATATCATGTGTGTGTGAAATAGAAGGACATTTCTGAACTGCACACTTTTCCTGTTTCTTCACCTTCTTTTCCTTTTTATCCATGTAAGGTGTGTGATAGAGGGGGGGCGGGCAAAACTTTTTGCTACATTTGATATGGCACTTTTCTTTTCTTTTTTTTTTTTTTTTTTTTTTTTTTTGGACATAGGTAAGTGCAGTACCCAAAAAATCAGCATTTAAAAAAAAAATAATTTGTTTGAAATCATCCTGCCCAAATTTCAAAATCTTATGATTAATTGGTCTATCACTAGATCGTGTAATTCATCGTTGCCAAAGATAAAAAAAAAAATACAATTTTTTTAAAAATTCTAAAAGCAAAGGATATGATAAAATGTTTACCAATTTATCCCCCGCCCCCATTTCCCTCTCGGAAGTTATGAAGCTTAGTGGTCAGCGCATCCCACTACCACATTACAAGTCCAGGAGTTCGAATGATGACTGAGCAAATTTCAGTCAAACTTTCATCCCTTTGGTGTTGATAAAATGAGTACTAAGTTTAGGAACTAAACACTGAGGTTCCACACTAGGTTGACCACCAGGCTGGGATATATGCTGTATAGTGTTCCATGACCCATGGTTAAGAAAACTGTATGGGCTCTGTAGGGCAAGATCCTTAGTGATTGTTGTGTTAACCGCCGCGGCGCTATGTCCGCAGCCCTTTATTCTTCTACTCTAGTCCGACTCTTTTGCGGAAGCAAGATACGTAGGTCCCCAGCCACGTCCCGAGTGAAAGACTCTCTAGTGAAAGCCAGGTTGAAAAAAAAAAAAATCAAAAATTGAAACCAGAATTTAGTTTATAGTTAGCACCCACCCCTCCCTCCTCAAATTACACATCTCTATCCCATTTAACAAGCTGAACAGTTGAATTGTGTTTGAAAAAAAAGGTGGTGGGGTGGGATTTTGCAAAAAATTTTAGTTACTTTGACTTTTGTAATTTATAAATACTCAGAATTTTTTTTTAAGTGAGGAAAGTTTGTCTCATCTGAATAAATATATAGGGATGAGAATCTTCCATGCATTGGCATATTTCCCTTTTATCGAAATCCCCGTCACTTGCAACTCCTCTAGATTACAAAGCTTAGAATCTTTAAAACAAATTCTGCTCTATTTATTTCTCTGTTGTAACAATGAATAAAAAAAAAAAATTATCTAAATTACCCCATCCATATAAAATTTCTGCTTTTTCCTTTGTTTTCATCCAGCATACAGAGTTTCAAATCGTTTGAAATTTTATTTTAAAAAATCTAAAATATTTGTTGCTTGCTCTCTGTAATAACAATAAATAAATAACATTCATGTAAATTATTCTGACCTCTGCCTGCAAAATTTACGCTTCTCCTCCCTTACCCCTCCTCCCCCAACATACAAGGAAGTTTAAAATCTTTAGAAATCTTTATTTTTATATAAAAAAACATTGCATTTTTGTGACAATAAATAAATAATCTGTCATATAATTTAGTCTCCTCCGCCCTGAATTTCCACTTCCCCCCTTTGCATCCACCAGCATACAGTTTAAAACTTTTTATTTAAAAAAATGAAATTCCCATATTCATTGCTTTCTAGTAATAATAAATAAAATCATCTATAAAACTTCATCTTCCCAAAATTTCTGCTTTTCTCCACTTCTGCCATAACAAACTGTTTAAAACTTTATTTATTTATTTTAAACTCTGTAGTAATTACTAATATTAATCATCTAAATCCCCCACCCCTTGAAATGTCCGGTTGTAATTAAGTTTTCCAGTAGATTTCCATGCAACGTATGATTTGCTGTGGTACTGCTAGAGATTACAATTCCGAGACTAATTTCCAATCGCGGGATTTCGGGATTGCTTAGATTCAATCCCGGGATTACGAAAATTAGAATTTGTCTAATATCACCAATTTTTACAACAGCTAAATATTATAATATTATAAAAAAAAGTAATTAAAGAAAAAATACAGCCTAACTTACATATGAAAATATACCAAGTTCAAATTTTTTGACTTTAATTATCAAAAAGTATAGGATAAATTACAACAATTGGAAATTAAAACAAATGTGCTGTTAATGTTTGACAATGTAACAAAAGAAAAGGAAATAAATGTCTATGCTTAATCTTCGAGATAATTTCTTTTATTTCCTATTAAAAAATTTTAGATTGACTTAATATTTACAATATTAAAAAATAATTAATATCACTAATAAAATTTTGAATTATTCTCATAATCACGTAATTAAAGATTACAATTTTAGAATATCGCAAACGCAAGATTTTCCCCAACATGAAGCTTTTTTTTTTTTCTTCAAATAAAAGAACTTAACGCATACACACATCTATAATAATAAGGAAAGAAGTTTGTATGTGAGTGTGTCGACGGTGTTCTGAAAAGACCTCTGCACGTAGAGCTACAAAATTTGGGGAAAAGGTACGTCTATATATGAAGTTTTGCACCTCGAAGCCCGATTTTCGATTTTTTGATTAGATTTTTTTAATTTAGTTTTTTATGCGATTTTTAGCACTTTTTAAAGTTTCGAGGCGATTTTTCCACATTAGTGAAAAGAATACGGTTTCTTTCTTTGAACCCATTATACTAAATTTTGTTCTCTTTTCAAAAAAGTTTATTCGGAATTAGTACAGCGATTTTTGAATTTTTAACGAATTTTTTTTTTGCGATTATTGAGCAGCATTTAATGCATCTCCATACCTATAAGGGGGTTACCGTAGGGGGGGACAGTTCTGTCGCCAAATGCTGCCAAGTTTGTCGCCAACTTGTCGACCAAAATTAGTCGTCAAAAGTGACGCCAACTTGGCGATGTCTCTAATATTTCGCCAAATTCCCATAGACTTCCATTGTAAACCAATAGGGATTACTTGCTTACAAAAAGTTAACAACAAGAGATATTTTAATGCAACAAAAAATTATATTAACTTAAGGGATTATATCAATTATATTTAAGGGAATCCAAGTAAATTAAATTATGTATAAAAGTAACATGATACAATGCTTAGCATGCTTTCCCAAACATAAATTTTAAGAGAGCCCGCAGGTCAAAGGAATTAGATTTGAAACTTTTATCCAATTATAGTAAATTTTGACTTTCGTGATTTTTGAACTTTCTGTGATTTTTAATTCGATTTTTACGTTTCTTCGCGATCTGCTGCAATTATTGACATTCAATTTTTGACCTATAATACTAAAGTAATTTCTGCCCTCATTTCAATAAAGTTTATTCAGATTTCGTATAGCAATTTTCGAATTATTCGGGAATTTTGTATGTGATTTTTACTGTATTTTAGCAATTTCTTACCATTTTTCCACATTAGTGAAAGGAATCAACTTTCAATCTTCGAACACAATATATCACTTTTTTATCTCTTTTCGAAATTTGTGCAGCGATTTAAAAAGCTTTCGCGATATCTTACTGTGATTTTCAGAGCTTTTTTTTTTAACCGGGCAACGCCGGGCAAGTTAGCTAGTATACAATAAAAGATTACATAGATGTATAGTTTAAATATCTAATTAGTGATAGTTAAAATTTGAAAAAGTTGCATAATATAAAAAAAAAATTACATACCAAGAGAAAAAAAAATAGTTTGAATTTTTCACATCTTAACTAATCGGTTTTCCTTTGAAAATATGATCTAAGAAATATCAAGGCATCTAAAGTATCATCTCCAAGTCGACTTCTAATTTTGTTTGCAATAAATCCTACTGCCGAAAATGCTCGTTCTGCTTCTACGCTCGCGGGAGGAATTGTCAGCAAATATTGAAAAGGTAATTCTAAATGATGGTCGCGGAATCCTCCACTTTCAAAAAGAGATATATTGGTGTTTCAGGTTCTACAGTTAGCATGCTTTTTTCTATTTCTTCTTGCAAATTTTCCTGATATGTTCGGTTATCCGATTGAAATTTCGCAGTAGCCTCACTGTGCGTTATTTCTGTATCTTCAGAATTTTCATTGTCAAGACTGTTTAGCCTTTCAATTATTGCTTTTACCTGTTTCTTAATAACAGTTTTTTTAGGATTAGAAAATATACTGCTAGTTTCTGCACTCAGGTAATCTCGTTTAGGATTATGCAAATAATTTAAAACACCCGAAAATTTCATACGTCGTCGTTCTCTCATACGTAGTTTTAGCTGGTCTATCATTTTATAAGCGAACTAGGGGGCTCTGCCCCCTGCAAGCTATGCTCGCCAAACCCCCGTTCAGACACCCCAGAATCTAAAAACACGCTAATCTGATCGGTTTTAAAAATATTAGAGAAGATTGAATTATACCGAAAAAAAGCTGTGCAGATAGATCTCCCTGTAAACGGGTTTCCATTCAATTCCCTTTGATTGTAAAAATTTAAGGCCGAATCAGTTGCTGTTAAGACATCCAATGGTTGTTTTCGTGTTTGATTAAAGAGGATCACTTAAACTTTTGAAATGAAGCTAAAATAAAATGAATTAAGTGTACAGAGTCTTTGTCTCCCGGTATTTTAAAACAATTTCTATAACAATAGCCTAAGTCATGTGACTATGACAGTTCCGGGCAGACCACTTTTTATATTCCAGGTGCCATTTTGGTACTTTAATGTTAGCCAAGCACAGGTGATAAGTCGCCAAATATTATTCTATCACCATCATTTCATCTATGTTATAATAGTCCAAGTCATATAACTGCCATAAATAAATACGGTCTGATCCCTTCGCTTTTGATATGAAAGTTGGCATAGGTATCATATACGGACCCATATTGGCGCGATTTTTTTCCTACGCCAATTTGGGGGAAAACATCAACACCATAGACAACAACATCCGGCTTACCATATCAAGCAAAATAACGATAATTTGGCGCCAGCTAAGTACCCGTTGCGTATATGACATTGGCGTCAGAAAAAAAAATCGCGCCAATATGGGCCGAAAGTTTTCCATTTTGGTTAAAAAATCAAGATTTTTTTTCGAGTAAAACTACATAAAGGTTGCCATGGTCGCAAAGAATTCTTGGTACTGTTACGCTAGCCGGGTGGAAATCTCGCTAATAGCTTTTTTTCAATCGCCATTTAGCATTTTTTTATTTTTGGAGTGGTAAATTAAAACATTGCTTTGAAGTTGAAATTAAATGTCATGGTTTGTTGCATTATTTAATATTTGGCCAGATGTCATATACGTTGCGTGAGTACGGTTTAGCGTGATTTTTTTTTTTTTTTTTTTTTTTTTTTTTTGCGAAAATTTGGCGAAAACCTCGTTTTTGAATACCAGTTACATATGTATTTTTGTCACTACTTAGTACTTAGTTATCCCGTCAACCATAAATCTATCACCAAACTATAAGATTAAATGCCAATAATGGTTGATCATAAATGTCACATTCACTTGACTTTAAGCAAGTTACACGTGTTTACGTCATCAAGCGACTTTTATTTCGACGTTTTATTTGTATATTTATTAATCTTATATTACTTATTTGTTCTTTCGTTATTTAAAATTAAAATTATGTCAATTTGTATAATTTGGCGAGTGGTTTGGAGATTTATATAATTTGGCGAAATTGGTCGACGGAATAATTAAGTAGTACCGTATTTTTTAATTATTTTCTATTTTAAAAAGAAAATAACAAAAAAAAATTAGTAACTATAGAACAAAACAATTTATATAATTTTAAAAAAGAAAATAAAAGCAAATAAACATTTATTATTAAATAAACAACAATAGCCGGGTTACCATGTCAATCAAAATAATGCCGTTTCGGCGCCAATTAGATACCCCGTACATGACATCTGTGCCTAATATTTTTCTTTTCGTTTTGTTAAAAAAAAAGAAAAGAAAAGACAAAAAAAGCAATTTAACAAATTACAACGACCATTTGGAAAATAATTTTTTCAAAGACTAAAATTTAAGACATAAAAAATCGCACGGAGTTGATCATACATTACGTACGCCATGGATTAAACATTAACATTCCTGGACCCATCATGAACAAATTTTAAAAGAAATTTCAGTTTTACAATTTTCGGTACTGAAAATTTTTAAACTTCTACGGAGCTGGTCATACATTACGTACGCCATGGATTAAACCTTAATAATCCTGGACCGATTTTAAATGAAATTTCATTTTTAAACTTCTAAACATCCCACAATATTACTTTTTATATCGTCGTATAGAGAAAAAAAATACATTTTTAATTGCAATTTGTTTGAAAGCTGTATCTCAATTTGTTTCTGAGTTAATTTATTTTGTAGTTTTTATTACTTTTTTGTCATAGTGGCAACAGAAGTATCCATCTCTATTGAAAGTAAAGGGAAAATACAGATTACTGTATAGACCAATCAGAAAACGAATAAAATGCGGGATTCAACTAATAAAACGCTTCAGATATGTTTTTGATTTCCTACCCTGACCGAGGACAATAACCATTTTTCCAAATGGTTAAAAAAGAAAGAAAGAAGTGAAAGCCATCAATTTTAAATATTTCAGTTTTAAATGAAAGTTTTGTATTTTAAATAAAATGAATGAAAGGATTATATTTTAAATGGAATAAATGAAATACAAAAAAAAAAAAAAAATGCGACTGGAAAAATGTTTGGCGATTTATCACCTGCGTCCCGCTAGCATAAATAACCGAGTTGTTGATTTCTCTATCAGAATCTTTCGATTTGGCGAAAGATTGTTCAAGTAAATTGAATTATGAATAAAAGTAACATGATACATTTCTTAGCATGCATTTAAGGGAGGCCAAACTGGTCGCCAAATTAGTTTAAAATAATAACCTTTTCTAAAGTATGAAAAAAAATATGTGTTATGATTAAAATTTGAGTTGCCATCATTAGAGAAAAGTATTTAAAATTAGAAAAAAAAATTAATAGCTCGAAAACTAAGTAGAATTTAAAAATTCTAATACCAGTTTTGAAATCTGCGGATCAATACGGATTTTAGGTGTTAATTTCATCGCAAAGTATTCCATATTTTAGGAGAAATCGCCGTGAAACATAATCAGTTGTTTAATCAGACGTTTCATAGAATCATTTCATAAATTCGTTTCATTAGGATTTTATATATAGAGAGTAGATTTAGATTTTTTTCTCCGACAATTCATTTAAAAGAATTTTTAAGGCTGCGCCTGCGGTTAACAAATTAGAATCCCTGCGACAGAGTGCTTCTACTGTGAGATGTATCGGTTTGAGGACTTCAAAAATTTCGTTCATAAATAGAAAATTGGAACCTTCTATACAGATCTGAATCGATTAAAGCTTCCTGTATGCTGTTTTTCAAACAATAAAATCTTTCAAGCATAGTTACTAGGCTGTTCCACCTAGTCTTGCAATCTAAAAAAAGTTGGAAATTGCTCGTCAAACGTGGCAAATGAGGTGCGTTCGTACTATAACAAGTTTTATAATTATTTTTTGCACCCCATATTGTACTGAATGTATATTTTTTTGCACTTCATAAATTACATAGTCTTTAACATCATTAAAATGCACTCCCAATATTTTTTTCCCATTCCCCGAACACTTTTGAGTGTCCCTGTAATTAAACTATACATCCGATTTTCCTAAAATTTGAAATGGCTCGACAAAATTTTGTAACAATTATATATTTAAAATTTCAGACCATTTGGAAGGCTGTAACATCATTAAAATGCACTTGCAATAATTTTTCCCATTGGCCGTAATGTAAAGAAAAACTTTTGACTTTCCCTGTAATTAAACTATACATCTGATTTTCTTAAAATTTGAAATGGCTCGACAAAATTTTGCAACAATTATATCTTTAAAATTTCAGACCATTCGGAAGGTTGTAACATCATTAAAATGCAATTGCAATAATTTTTCCCATTGGCCGTAATGTAAAGAAAAACTTTTGACTGTCCCTGTAATTAAACTATACATCCGATTTTCATAAAATTTGAAATGGCTCGACAAAATTTTGCAACAATCTTATATTTCAAATTTCAGACCATTCGGTTGGGTAGTTTTTGCTCTGTTATATGCGGACGGACAGACGGCCAGACGGACAGACGGCCAGACGGCCAGACGGACTGAACGACGACTATAGGTGCTACGTATTTATATAATTACGAACGCACCTAAAAAGGAAAGTTCCTTCTCTTTTTCAGATTTAACATACTTTTGAAGAACTTCATTCCTTATTGGAGATCGTTTAAAATAAACTACTAATTTCCGAACTTTTTAAACAAGTTCATTGGCACATTAATCAGAGTATGCAAAGTCCTGTTCGTCTTCAGAAATTAACACAAACCCCGATTCTAAACTTTCGAAAGATTCAATATCTTCATCATTATCATCATCTTTTATTTAAGTCTAAATTTTCACTTCCGCAGCATGGTTCAGTTACTGTTTTACTGGAGTATGTTTCTGACTCTGTATTTCGTTTATTATAATATAAAGTATCACAAATTGCTAAGTGAATGCCATGAGCGAAGCTGATGATAGGCTTAGGCTTCAATTTCTTTTCCGACTTTAAGCATTACATTTGGTCCATCAGTTACTATAGCAACAACATCTTTTTTTAGTGAAATGTCATACTGGTTTAGACGTTGTGTTAGCATTTCAATACACTTTTCTGCTGTAAAAGATCCATGTATGCGCATAAGACCTAAATTCCAGAATTTGTTCAAATTTAAATTTCTTGAATGGACATTAATGTTCATAAATAGCTTGTTTGCAGTAGATGTCCATTCGTCAAAAGTCAAACTATTTTTTTTCCTGAATTTTTAAAAGTTTGTATTTCTCTTGTAATTAACTCCTTTATTATGGAACTATAGTTCACTACACGATTTCGAACTGATACTGCAGATTTTGGCAAATCATTACAGCCTTTAGCTATTCGTAAATTTCTTAAATCAATCGAAGTAATGAAAACGTTAAACGATAAACCATCTTTAGTTGTCATTCGCGATTAAATTAAATCCAGTGATTCCTTATCACTATTAAAATAATCCTTTATTTTCCGCTTTTTAGAAAGCAATTTATCTTCTGTGCAATCTTGACTTGTGGAAGGAAGAGGGGTTGTACTAAATTCTTTCAAAACTTTAGTACCATGTTTCGTAGATAAATGTGTATGCAAGCCCTTAGTCTATCCATCTAATGTTTTAAGCACTGCGCTATATTTTTTACATTTAGCGCTTTTTCTATCTTTAGACGTTAAATAATAGTACCATACTGAAGATGCATCCTTATCTTTCCTATGAGCTACAAAATCCTTTTCTCTAGACATCTTTAAAGCAAAGTAAATATAAATGCCCGAAAACCAAAGAAGTTAGTACATAATGACTATCATACTCAAATGCAACACTTATCAGTAAAGCCTAATTAAAAAATGACTTACAAAGTGAAAGATATTTTCTACACACGCAGCGAAATCGAAATAAACAAACGAGTTTATTTTTTCTGACTAATAGCTCTGCGGGTTACATCTGTTTGCAACTCAAAAGATTTCCACTTTAAAAGATTTAATCGATTAGAAATATATGTAAAAAGTACTTGAGGTATATATTCTTTTTCAATCATATATAAATTTCATAAAAATTGATTTTTTTCCCCCAAATGCGAAAGTTTATAAATATATATTTTTAATTTCAGCTGGATATTGTTCCATTACAAAAAACCAGACAATCCCGAAAATCCCGGGATTTTTTTCTGACAAATCCCGGGATTAAAAATTAAGCGGGATCCCGGGATTGTAATCCCTAGGTACTGCACTCTAAATCAGAGTTTAATAGCTAACTCTGTTTAGTATTGTATAGAACAAAAAATGTTATTTCAGAAGTGAGCAGAAACATATAGAAAGCAAAAACTTCCCTTATATTGTGGTTTAGGGAAAGCTTTCAAAAAGTTTATCAATCAAATGCGAGAAATATCACCATTATACCTGCAACTAACAAGAGCTGTATCATATTTTGATACATAAGTTGCAGCAAACACAAATGTCCTGAAACTGGAATGGAGTTACTTTTAATAATTTTGTTAAATAATTGGATAGTACTGTAAAAACAGTATTGAATTTGTGTATGTTGAATCACTGGTTAGGAAAAGGTGAGTTGTGAACGGAAAATCACTAGCTATCCTTATTTGAACACAACGACCATTTCAGATAATACTTTATGTGCAACTATTTTACTACTAAACTGGCCGCAATATGCAACTATTTTTGCTACTATTTTTAGCTTTAAAGGCTACTAAAGCAAATATTTTGAATAATATGTTGAATGGCAGCCCTGTAATATGTTAAGTGGTGTAAATAATAATAAAAAAATTGTAATTTAATAGATTACAACGACCATTTGGAATTTTTTTAATAATCGAATAAATAAAAATCTAAAGCAGTTCCACCGAATCCTCCACAGATCGCGACAAATCACCTTCGTAACAAAATTTAACCGAAAAATTTAAATTTCGCCCACCAAATTCCGTCGCATCCTCTTCAACAACAGATCGCAAAGATCAAAGTTCAGACGACCAAAACCTTCATCGATAATTTCTCTAAGTCCCGTTTCGAGAAGAAAAACAGTTTACAAATCGAAAGCAGTTCCACCGAATCATCCACAGATTGCGACAAATTACGATGCTGTGCAATCTTATTTCTTCAGCAGAATTTAAATTCAAAATCATAATTTTTTACCTTATAGGTTTTAATTGAAAATCACTCAATAAGTTAGTACCAAAATCAATGATTTTTTAAATTTTCTATTTTTTTAAAACATATTAGCAAAAGACGTATGGAATTTAGGATGCTGTTTAATAGTATTAAATTGTATTATACA
The DNA here is from genome assembly GCA_963932465.1 of Maratus speciosus. Classification (NCBI taxonomy): domain Eukaryota; kingdom Metazoa; phylum Arthropoda; class Arachnida; order Araneae; family Salticidae; genus Maratus; species Maratus speciosus. Next base: position 249,591,540 of record OZ010793.1, on the reverse strand, counting down.
CTAAAGTTCTCCTTATCTGCAATTCTGAAATTCATAAACACCTGTAGCCTGAACTATATACAGTGAGTTCCGATACCACAGTTTGTGCGCTCTCGAAGTTTGATTAAGAGATCAGCGCCACCTAGCTGATAAATGATGTAACCTGCAGTTGAGCTTCGTTGTCTCCCGAACAACACGTGTGTAACGAGCGCCCTCCCTCTCAAATCAGGCGCCCTCGCTCTCAAATCAGAAGCTCTTTCAACGTCATTTGCCCCTTGGCAAAATTAAATAAAAACTTATGGTGAAATAATCACAGTCCATTGTTCTCTTAGTGCTCACGACACAGTTCACCATTCAAATTTTGCAGAATGGGAATCCTTGCTCAGAATATATGAAAAGTGTCCAAGGAACCTGAAATGTATGGCTTTTGAGAAAAATGCAAAAGAAAAAAGTGTACCACATCCAGAGAACTGAAAATAAGCTTTATTGAACCTCATGAAATTGCAAAAGGGATGAGAAAAAATATTTAAAAAATAAATAAAAATTTTAAAAGAAAAAATTTGTACTCCCACAGAACTTGTGGAAGAAGATGAATTTAAAGAGAGATGGATGGTAGGTGTGTGTCTAATAATATACAAATAAACAGTGATAATTCACTTCGCTTGAAAAGGTCTTAACTTGAAACATAACTGTAGCCTGCACTATATACAGTGAGTTCCATAGACTTTCAGATACCACCATTCAAATTTGAACAATCGGCATTCTTTGCATAGTGATAATGTAAGACGTTAGTGAGTATTGCGATGTGTACTTAATTTTCGGTCAGGGTAATGGTAACGCATCACAAACTGCTAAGAAATTTATGACGTTATATAGATATATATATTTGCATTATTCTAGAAAAATTTTGCACCATCAAGGTAAAGTTCTTTGGATTACTTTTATGTACTCATACCAAGGATTCTGATTGTGCACAGCTTGTGTAGTCAGTGACGCCAAACTTTTTAAAAATATTGGGTAGGCTCAAAACCATTTTAGGGTAAAACTAGCAGGCTTCGCCCGCTACACAGGTCAAGTGGAGGGTTTCTCCAAAACGAACCTTCAATCAAAAGAAATCTATCGCTGAATTCGACCTTGGGTTTTAAAGCAATATCGCCTTGTACCTGTATTGTCCGTCCGCATTCCTGAAAACAATACGAATGCATTGTGGTATTATATTTTGCGGTGTAACTAACAATGGATTTCTAATCAAAATCCACCCAATAGAACTTTTAAAATAGGCTAATCGTTCATAATCGGGTTCAGTGGCGTAGCTAAGGGGGGGGGGGGAGGGTCCGCCCCGGCTGTCGCCCTCTAAGGGGTGACACCCGATTTTATTTGCAAAAAAATATATATAATCTTATAAGATTTTGGAAAAGAATTCTGACATAAAATGAAATTTCTAGCGCACTACGCAACATAGTCAATTTTTTTTCTTGGAGAATCTGAAATTTTATGTAGAATGGGGTGTCTAAATTAGATATTCAGAGATATGCACTAGTGAACAAAAACCTACCTATCAAACAAGTGGGTAGAAAAAACAAACTTTAAAAGAAATAATTTTCTTCTACATATCATTGACTTTGACTTATGAGGACTATGGGGTGAGTGATGAGTCGCCCCTGTGGTTTCTTATGTGGAAGGACAAAGGGTAAATAAGGAATGGTATGGTCATTTCCTGTGCTACTATTACCTTGGGTTCTTTTGCCTTTCTTTTGAAAACGATTGCACCCACAGACAGTATAATCTATAGCTGGCTGTGATTGCACCATTGAATTTCTGGAAAGGTTTTAGGCTGTAAAATAGTAAACCTCATGTTCACAATCACTGTAATATTCAACCTAAGGCTCCTACAATTCGTAATTCAACCATCAGGAGAAGGCGGCTGTGACGTATGAGCCACGAAGGGGTGATTCTGTTCCGAAAATGTAAGGTATTCGGTTCTGAAATTTTTTTAAAAATCAGCCATCAGTCCGAAAATTATGACATATCGACATCCGAAGTATCCAGAATTTCGACAAAGGTCGCCGAAAAAAAATCAATTTCGTCAATCGTACGCCGAAAAAATCGCCAATTTCGTCAAAGGATCGTGGGGAAAACGCGAATTTCATTAAAGGATCGAGAAAAAAAAACACAAATTTCATTAAAGGATCGAAAAAAAACGCAAATGTTGTCAAAGGATAGCGAAACAAACACAAATTTCTTCAAAGAATCGAAAAAAAAAAAATGCAAGTTTTGTCAAAGGATCGAGAAAATAAACGGTCAAGTGCGAGTATTACTCGCGCTCAGTGTGTTCCGTACAATAAATATATGAATTATTAAATGTATTATTAAAAAAAATCCTTGCTAAAAGGATAATAAGACTTTGTAAAAAACTATACAACGTAGAGTTGGGTATAGCTGCATATACTAGAAAAGTATGAATCGGTATACCATAAAAGTTTAAAGAGATATGAAGCCTAAATAATATTGAATATTGCTAATTTGTTTAACTCTTTTCTTTTTAATCTTATCTTAATCTTCCTATGATGAACTTAATTCGGTACTGACAATAAAAGTAGTGCATATTTAACCCCTTGCGCTCTGGCGCTGTTAGCGGATGTCTGTCACTAGCCACCAGTGTTGCCGCATCTGGCAGATTTTTGATCTACATTTTCGACTTCTCTGAAAATATAATGCTTAAAATTAAAACAAATGTATTTTTGAGTTCAGCATTACGAATGCTTCCATACGATACCTCACACGATACACGAATAAAAGATTTTTTTGATCAAGTAACCTAATTAGCCCCTCTACATTTTTCCTAAATATATTTGTGAATGCTTAATAATGTGTAAATATGTGGGTCAGTAGTCTTTATTATTTCCCCCAATTTGAACATTCCACTTTCCATAGTTTACGAGTAAAATGGCTGTGACAGACGGACAAACAGACACAGGAGTGATCTTATAATGGTTCCGTTTTTACTTTTTTAGTACGGAGCCCTAAAAATGCAAATTTCGTCTTTAAAAAAAAAAAAAAAAAAAAAAAAAGTCCCGCAAATTTCTTCAAAGGATCGTGAAAAAGAAAAGCAAATTTATTCAAAGGATCGGAGAAAAAACACGGAATTTCTTCAAAGGATCGCGAAAAAACGCGAATTTCGTCAAAGGATCATATCGTCAAGGATCGCGGAAAAAACACGAATTTCGCCATAGGATCGAAAAAAAATGCAAATTTCGTCAAAGGATCGCGGAAAAAATACGAACTTCGTCAAAGGATCGCGTGAAAACGCGAAATTTGCCAAAGTATCACGGAAATAACGCGAATTTCGTCAAAGGGTGGCGGAAAAAATGTAGAATTAGTGCTGGGAGGAGATTTCTTCTCCTCTCTCTGTAACGTTTTAGAAGATTTTCTGTGAATTTCAGAATTTTTTTTCTTCTCAGAATCACCTCCTGGAGTCACGTGTGGTCAGAAAACTTTATTTCGGCAATTTAGCGAACGGAGGAATGGGAAGAGAACTTTTCGACAAAGCAAGCGCTTTGATTTTGGATTACCTTATTTGGCTTGTTAATTTCAATTGAGGAAAAATATAAATACGTATTTTAAACGATGTTAACTATAAAATTTACCTTGAAAAAATTATTTTGCTGTTAGAAAAGAAATTGCTTTTAGAAGGAAAAAAATCAGTACAAAAAAATGTGGCCTAAAAATTCTGGGACGCCTAATGGCTTTATATTAGACACATTAATTAAAAATGAAATATAAATTAAAGCACCTTTCATACATTGAATTTTCATGCGTTTTTTTTTTTTTTTTTTTTTTTTTTTAATTTAAATTTCTTGAATCTTAAATCGCATTTTATACCTTTATAGTCTAATGTTAAAATATTTGCTTATACGATAAAAATAAATTCTTAATTTCATTTATACGTTTTTTCGAAGGATATTTCCGAATAGATTGACTAAAATATAGGGTATAAAAATATAATACAATATTTCTTTCTTAGTTCTTTTATTTTTTCTAATATTATTACTTTTTTAATATAAAGTTGTTAAAAATTCTCCAAAAAAATGTTAAAATTTTATTTATAATAACGAAGAATTGTGATGGAAAAATATGACGGGTGTATTGTGGAAGAGGTGGGGGTGGGGGTGACATCATTTACATCCACCCCGGGTGTCACCCATCCTATCTACGCCACTGATCGGGTTCACCTGATTATAGAACGTTCGTCCCTAATTATAAAGCTAAGCATCATAGAAAGTTATGCTGCATACGAAAACCTTCTCTAAAAAATTACCTAACTGACAGTGCAAGTTCCATTGAAATTTTTTCAGCAGATCTTTCTAAAATGACTAATCATTCATAATCGGGTTCTTTAGATTACAAAATCCCCCCCCCCCCATAATTCTATAATTAAGTAACGTAGAACGATGTATCATATAGTAAATCTTTCCCTGAAAAAATATCTAACTGTTTAACCCTTACCGGCGCGAAGTAATTCTGTTTATAAACTGATGAAATAATGGACTGACACCGGAATTTATAAACTAATTTATTAGAAAATACGAACTTGCTTATTTTGACGTACATTATAATAGGAAAATTTTAATAAAATATTCTTGGTGCCGTTTGTCAGTTTTGGAATTAAAATTAGGTGTCCTTTTTTAAGGACACCGCCCTCGAAAGGGTTAAATCCCATTAGAATCCATTTAGCAGAGCTCTAGTCATAAAAAGTCGGAACGAAATCACCATCAGTCCATTTTCTTCTAAAGCTATATGAACAGCATCCGCGTGGCCACATAAAAAGACGCCGATAGTATAAAATAGTTTAATAACTAGAGAACAGGAATTCTGCTTTTTATGAATTTAGTGTCGCTCCCGACATTTCCATTACTTCATTTCCTTCTGGTGGACTGGTGGTTTCTATTATTATGAAACAGCCATTATAAACGAAGCGTTAGGTGAAGATGAAAGAGCAGTCGTAAAAAGTTAGAACTCTGATTTTCTGGTCAGAATGGGGAAAAAAATGGCCATATATATATATTTTTTTTGATTGAAAAATAAGCACTAGAATAGAATAATGAAAATTGGGTGGGCTCGGGTCCCACGGGCCCATATAAGTTGGCTCCACTGTGTGTAGTGGTAACCAACCACCCAGTTATATGATTGTAAACAAATAAATTAATTTCTTAAATAGTAATTTCTGAGTCGCAAATAGGGTTTTAATTTTTCCTCTCAACTTTAACTCTATCACTCAACTTAACTCTCAACCAGGCGATATAACCCCATAAGATGAAACGAACTTCTTAAAAACACCATAAAAATTTTAATAAATGCGCAAGGCCTTTCAAAAGAACTAGTCTAATCGTATCTTCTTCAGGCGTAGACAACACGCCCGATTACTTCGAAAACAGCAGCAAGACTGAGAGAGAATAGGTTAGGGAAAGGGACAAGTTGAAGAAAAAGCCAACAGGGCAGCTTATTTAATTATTTAATGTGATCTAACCCGAGTTATCAAAGTTTAAAATGCCCGGTGTACAAAATGTAGAGGAAAATCATTTTTAATTGAAAATTATTTTGAAAACATAAAAAAATCACTAAACTGCGATACAGTTTTTAACGAGGTAACCTATTGAGGTCTTTTCCTTTGAAAACCGCAATAAAATAAAAATATTTATTTATTTAAATGTTTAATTAATTTAATAAATATAGACTCAATAAAGTTTTACAAAAAATTTTGTGGTGCTGAGATGAGTAGTTTAGGAGAAAAGATACATTTAATTAACAAACATGTAAAACATCTCAATAGCTTACAACAAATGGCATTTAGCACATAGTTTTTCTGTTGAACAATGTAAAAATTGTAATTGTAGATCTAGGGAATTGTGTAATTTAGAAGTTAAAAAAGTTGTAGCAAAAGCTAAGTTTATTGTCAAGTTGATGCCAATGTCAATATCACGCCAGTGTTACTCACAGACTCGTTTATGATTTATAACATAGATTTCTGTCTGATATCTGTCCAGTGATGAATTCGGAGGGTGAGCCGTTTGGAGCATCTAAATGGAATATTTTAGATTTTATGCTTATATATGGTTCAAAGTGTAAATTTCCCACCGGAACTCCCAAATATCTCCCCCCTACCTCCCTGGAACTGCAAAATTCTTTCACAGAGAAAAAGGTTTCAATTCAACCATTTATCTATCATCATATCATTTGCCACTCTTTATAGATTAAAATGACAATACATGTTATAATATTTATTTAATCATTCATATGGTAAATTTTTAGTTCTTTCTAAAATGTACTTGCATTAATGAAAGATGCTTGCTTAGACAACTTATTTAATTAATTTTTGTTATTCAACATTTAAAAAAAAATTAAGTAGAAATAGCTTAAAAAACCACATTTTTATAAGCATTCAATGTTCACCTTGAAAATCACGGCTAATCTTTTGACTTCAATTGATGCGTTTTTACAAAAATTTCCCTTGGAATTCATTAATTTGGAGTGGGCACAAACTCTATATGAAAAGTTCACTGCTGTTTTTAAGCTTGGTAAGAAGCGCAAGCAAATTCATTTATAAAAAATATATATATATAATTTTTACTCTGTTTCTTTAATAAGATATGGTAACGGGAAAGAAAAACTGAAACATTATTTAAACTATCTTTTTAGAATATCTAAATGTATTTCTCAACGTATACTCCTAAATTAATTAATATTAAGCTATTAATCTATAAAAGCGGGTTTCTTTAAATATTACATTCTTTATTTTTTATTTAATTTATTTTTCTACTCTTTATTCTTTAAAATGTTTCAGCAGTTTCAGAACCATTTGGCCTATTTTGGCGCGTGTGTATTGGCACATAATTAAATCCATTGTCGTTTCAACTTCTATAGGATTGTACCAGTTAAAGAGAATATTTGCGGACTAACGGAAAAATGCGATAACATTAAAGTATTAATTTTTAACTACGTTCTAAAAATATTAAAATGTTGTATTGTCAACGGAAACGTAAATGTGAACGTAATTTTATTTTTGCGCATCAGGAAGTGGGTTAAAATCGATTACAAAATTTCTTCTTTCTGTACAAAAATTAGGTTGAGTGTAAAAACATTTGAAAGCCTATGTTTTAATCTGGATTCTTGTTATTTGCATAACAATTCATTTCTTTAGGTGCAAATTAAAAACAATTGAATTTCATCTTTAATTTACGCTTACAGATGACGCCACCAGACGTCTCGTACTAATAAAATTTGCTTTTCAAAGTTTACATCAACCTTTTTTAAAGGTAAGCGGTATGAGGGGAGAAAGAATTCTGGTTCCGAAATGTTGAAATGATAGAATGACATTAGAATTTACAAACTGATTTGAAAATATTTTTTTTTCTTCATGTACATCATAAAAGCAAAATGTTATTATAAAATTCTGAGTGTCATTTGGCCTTTTGGAATTAAAAATTAAGTTGTTTAAAGAATGAAAAATAAAAGTTTGCGTATTTTTTTTTCTTTTTTACAAGCGTAATTTTTTTTTTATAGAAACTAGGGGGCTCTGCCCCCTACGAGCTACGCTCGCCAACCCCCGTTCAGGGACACCAAAATCCAAAAAGCACGCTAATTTGATTGGCTTTAAAAATATTGAATTAAAATTAAAAAAAAAAAAAACAGTAGCGATCTCTCTGTAAACGGTTTTCCATTTGTTTTTCTTGGATTGGGGATTTTTAAGACCATATCTGCTGCTGTTAAAAGATACAATGGCTGTTTTCGTATTTAATTTTAAAAAATTAGTTAAACATTCGAAAATAAGCCAATGTAAAGTGAATTAAGTAAACAGTGTCATTGTCTCCCGGTATTTTTTAACAGCGCTATAAGATAGTTCTTTTAAATAATTCATTTTAAATGTATCGTTTTAAATCTGACGTAATTTATACCAAAGTTTTATTTCTCTTATTAATATTCAGGTGAAAATACTTTTGTTGTTAGAAGGAAATATTATTTGCGCTGTCTTCGAATTCACGATAATAGTTGAAAATATTATCTCAAAATATGAAGTAAATGTCTCGCGCAGATATATTTTTTAATTTAAATTGTTTTGCCATATTTTTTGGGCATTTTAAATATGACGTAATTTCCTCCATTTACAGATTTTAACGGATAGTAATGATTTTTTTATTTTAACATTTTGTTTCTCTTTTAAAATTCCAGTGTAAATATGGTTCTTATGACGCAGTTTTCCTGCTTTTAACATGTAATCATTTAATTCTAATTTTAATTTTTTTTTTCTGTTTACAATAGTCCCGTGTAAATAAATTTTTAATTTGAAGTAAACATTATTGTTTGCGCTGTTTATACAGTTGACAACAGTTTAAATTAATAACATTTTTTAAATTTGTAAAAAACATCTCTCGAAAAACTGTAAATTTGAATTTAAAATACAAATAAAAACTCAAAAAATAAACAAATAAAAAATAAATAAATGCAATCTGCAAACCGGGAACTTATAACCTATAAAATGATCTAAAAATGATTAAATTCTCATGTATAGTTTTTGCTCCAATAAAACTTTTTTAATGGAACGATTTTGTTCAACTTTAGCATTAAATATCTCTGAAAGTAATTCTTCGTTTTGAAAACTGTCTGCATCAGCGTGTTTATCAAATCTTTCTTTATAATACCACCAATTTCCATAGTTTTGTATACGACAGTTTTTTTAATATTAACGAAGAAAGGTCATGCTCAAGGCATACTTATATACTACTACAGGCAGACTGATTTGCGTTCTTCTTGGTTCGGGCGATATTAAAAACAAATATTTTACCGGTAACAGTAAATTAATCAAAAATAGCTGCTTCAAGTCAGTTATGAGAATTGTCGTTTGATAAAAATCAAATTTTAATTTTAAAACGTGTATATGAAACCAAGCTATTTTTATATAAATACGGGACATTCAAAAAAGAGTAACAAAACCGGCATTTTTCATGAATGAACCAAATGATCAAGGTAAACAATAAATAATTTTGCTAATCTTAAAAGTATGTGTAACACTAAAATGCTACAATTTGTGTAAAATAGCCTTTTAAATCGAAGGAAATTGAAGAATAAAATATTTAATTTATTACATGAAAATACGATCAATGATTCTGAAACCTCTACGATGAGAAACAAGCTTCTATCTGGGCAGGGTATAAATGTAAACAAAGAGCACGTTATGAAGTTTTGGTTCAGGGTTTGAAGTTGGATCCGACTTCACTTTTTCGGCGAAATGCGCGGGCCGTTATATGTCACAGTAGGCTATGGCCATGCTTAAGCCAAGACTCCCTTATCATAAAACAGACTTGACGATCCGGAGAAAGTCTATGGATGAAAATCTCCCCGATAATTGCCAACTTATTAGCTGACTTTGTCCCGTAAGTTACGCCACCTGGTGTATACTCCTGGTAATACTCCATAAACAAATGCATAGTAAAAAATTGAAAATGTTGTGTTATTGGCAAAATTGTATAAAATATTTTTCGAATTCCAGTAAAATAAAGGCGTAAAAAAAATATTTCGCACAATTATGTTCTGGCTTTAAAAAATGAAACATATCAAAAATGAAGATATAAATATAAGATTTATTGATATTTTTTCAGGGTACTTGTTAATTATCCCGTCGACCAATTTCGCCAAATTATATAAATCACCAAACTACTCACCAAGTTCTACAAATTGACACAATTTTTTATTTTAAATAACGAAAAAACAAATAAATTAGTATAACATTAATAAAAATACAAATAAAACGTCGAAATATTGGTTTTATTGGCCATTATTGGCATTTAATCTTAAAATTAATTAATTTATGGCAAACCATTATTGGCATTTAGTCTTACTAATTGGCGACAGTAATTTGGTCGACGGGATAACTAACAAGTACCATTTTCAGTATATAGGACTTTGCGGGTTATTTTTTTTAAATCTTGGCACAATTTGGGCTTCGGAAAGAGCGATTTGTTGCCGATTTATATAAACAGTTATGAAAACAAAACTTATGAACTGTCAGCTTGTTTTATAAGAAATTACGGCACAGATGTCATATACGGCCCCATATTGGCGCGATTTTTTTCCGACGCCAATTTTACGAAAACCTCGTTACCATATCATCTATATCCGGATAACCACATCAAGAAAATAGCGACACTTTGATGCCAGTTAAGTATCCGGTGCGTATATGATATTGGCGCCAGAAAAAAAAATCGCGCCAATATGGCATCTGTGCCGAATTTACATGTATAAATTTAGTTTCTAGATATTATTATTGTTTTTTATATACGATTTGTTTATATTTGTATATAAAATAGATAAATGCCTTTTTTATATTAAATAAATTGTACAAATATTGAAAAATATTGCTTCTTTATGTGAAACAGTGAATATGCTTCCAGAAATTACGTTGCCAAATTTTCTTCTCTCGCCAAGGCCCCTATACTTGAAAAATACCGATTTATTATTATATAATGTAGTATTAGCTAATGTTCTGTAATGTGTTCCACAGTCAAAGTTGACTGCAAAAACGCGATGCTGGAATAATGTGGTATCAAGTATACGGTTTAAAAATAAAATTAATTTTGCGCCAAACTACACTTACGCCAATTGGCTCTAGGTCTGATTAAGGAAGAATACTCAAATTAAGATTTACAAACACCAAAATCGTAGCATGACAAGAATACGGTATTTGCGGAAAGTTGAGGGACATGTATAAATTTAAGTGATTATTAAACTTTATTTTTCCAATTTTTTAAGTGTTTATGACTTCAGTCTGTTTTTATGTGTATCTATGCGTGTTTTAACTTTCCTAAAATACTTTGATACATTTTAGGGAAACTTACATAACATATGTGAGTTAAAACAAGGAAATGAATTACGCACCAAACTATGCCCGCCAAGATATGCCAATTGGCTGTAAAGCCAATTATGAAACTTTCCATAGATTAATACATATACACTTTATAGGAAAAAACAGTGAAGCTTTCATCTAAAGTATGTTAAACTGAAATGATCCCCCATACCTTCAAAAATAAAACAAATGATAGGCCAATAAATAAATAAATGAGACTGTGCATTGAAGCAAATTGAAGGAGCGATGTTAAATTAATACTGTAAGGTGAAATTAATTGTGAAAAGAAAAGAAGTAGCAGAAATAAAATAAATCACATATTTGAAAATATAAAATATAAAATGAAATATTTTACATTTTCCGGATCTAGATGCTATCCATTTATTTCAATAACTAATATCACTGAGAAATTCATGGTAAAATAATTTTCTTTCCTGATTATTATTACTATTATTATCATCATTTATTTACATAACGGAATACAGCAGTAAACATTTTTTGTTTAACAGTAAAATAAGTTCATTTTTTAAATAAAATGTCTAGAACATATGAAAATTTTAATATTAACAACTATCATTTGCAAACTACAAAGCACATCGTAAAGAAAATGGTAAAAGACAAATGGAAAACAAATTAAAAATTATTTCTGTTTCTCACGTTAGATGGCGCTAGTCACGGAAAACTGTGGTTTCTAACCACGTGTACAGCGGACAAAGGAAACTTAGCGATTGCGAGGCCTGTTATTTCGATAAGGAGGCCTTGGCTTAAGCATTTAAATTGGATGAGTTCTACCCGGAATATCTACACAGATTTTCATTGGTCCATTTCCAAATCAAAACTTTTTTTTATATATAGAAGGATTATTAAACATTTATTTCTCAAATTTTCATTTGTTGCATATAAATTTTCTTTTATTTTTCAGTGTTTATGTACTGGGAAATATAAAGGATATTGAATATTATACATGTTGGTTCAAGGCTTGAATAACCTCCGAAGTTAGGGAAAGCACATCGTCATTCTCACTCGGGAATCTTCTAAACTCTATATGACTATAGCTGCAACCGTTCGGGAGAGCGTGGGAAGGCCTTTAGTGGGCATCCTGTATAATGCAATTAAAATAATGCGTTAAACATACTTATTTTACAATTAAGTAAAAAACAATTTAATGCACACATGTAAGTTAACATTCATTTCTTTTTTGTATTTTTGTCTACTCAGAATTGCTCGAGAAATTTGTGTAGTCATCCTGCAAAATAATTTTTTTTAAAACTAGGGGGCTCTGCCCCCTACGAGCTAAACTCGCCAACCCCCGTTCAGACACCCCAGATTCTAAAAGCATGCTAATTTCATCGGCCTTAAAAAGTTTGAATTATAATTTAAAAAAACAGTGACGGTCTCCCTGTAAACGGTTTTTCATTCATTTTCCTTTGATTGGAGATTTTTAAGACGAAATCAGTCGCTGCTAAGAGATACAATGGCTGTTTTCGTCTTTGATTAAAAACAAGAAAGAAAAATCATGCGTACGGCATAGATTATGAAACACTTTCCAACACTCCCTGAGAGCTTTAACAAAACTTTGTTATTTAGGGAAATAAGGTAAATAAGATAACTAACTAAACATTTAAAAAACTGATTTCAGCAGTTACCATCCATAGCCAAATATTTATTCCAATTCTTCCGAACAGCCGTGTATTTGAAATGTAAGCTGATATATATACTATATAATAGAAAATTTAGTTAACAAGAAAACGCATAACGGGCTGAAATTTCTCTTTCAGCAATTTAGACTAATAGATGGAAACATACTTTAATACTTTTGTGCAGCCCTGTTGTTTACCTAGTACCTTTATTACACGCCACTGTTTAGCTAAACTTTAATTCAAACTAAATCACTCTTAAAACTACTGAAATCGCATTTCCAGAATTTATCATCTATAGGCGGCCATGTATCCAATTCTTTGCGTGGCCCTGTATATCATTTTATCTATATTCTACAAACATTTCATAGAAAACTACATGCAATTCAGCATAACACATTTTAAACCCACCTTTGAGCAATTTACGGTCATACTCAGTAACCTTTACGAATTCTTTTGCGTAGCCCTGTATATCAACTATAACATTTACACACACCATATAGTATGCATAAATATAGTGAAACTTAAAAGCACATATCATAATTAAAAATGCATTCCCTACCATCGCCGCTAATATACAGTATTTCGGATAGAAAATACTTGTCTGAAATGTTTTGTATGTTCCTGTAAATGCTATGCACTTCGTATTATACATGAAATAACTTGAGTAAGCCTCACCGACGTATATCAATTTTATTATATATGAATTTGTATAATTAAAATACGCCGCAAACAATTTCCCCCTATACTATTTGTAATGGAATTCTTTTGTGTAGCCCTGTAAATGAATAGTAACTATCCGTTGCACCGCATATGCTACAGAATATTCTGCATATTTAAGTGCACTTCGTAGATGCATATATTTTTTATTATGTTTGAAAGGGTGTAACATATTTAAAATTCATTTGAAATGATTTTTTCCCATTAGCCGTAATGTAACGGAATACTTTTGATTGTCCCTGTAAATGAACTAAACATGTTACAAACTTCACTTGAAATAGGATTCGTACTAGGCTAAACGTCCATAACCAAAAATTTCAGTGCGATCCGAGTGTATTTACGAGAGTTAGAGCGCGAACAGACAAACCGAAATCAATAACACTTTTCAACTTTGTTGGAAAGTGTTAAAAATTAGTTAAAAATTTGAAAGTAAGCTAATGTAAAACGAATTAAGTACACAGAGTCTTTGTCTCTCGGTAATTTTTAACACCGCTATGAGAAAGTTCTTTTAAATGTGTCGTTGTAAATCTGACGTAATTTTCACCAAAGTTTCCATTCTCTTTTTAATATTCACGTGAACATTCTTTTCTTGTTAGAAAGGAAACACGATAATAGTTGAAAAGATTATCTGAAAATATGAAATAAACGTCTCGTGCAAATATATTTTTTAATTTAAAGTGTTTTGCCAACTTTTATTTATTTGACCTTTTTTAAATATGACGTAATTTCCTTCATTTGTGACTTTTAACGCATAATAATGAATTTAGTATTTAAAAATTTGCTTTCCCTTTTAAAATTCACGTGTAACTGTAGTTTTTATGATGTAATTTTCAATATTTTCCTGATTTGTAACACGTAATCACTTAATTCTAATTTGAAAGTTTTTTTCTGTTTATAATAGCCACATGTAAATAAATTTTTTATTTGAAGGAAATATTATTCTTTGCGCTGTTTTTAAAATTGGCAACAGTTTAAAATAATTGCCCTTTTCCAAAATGTGTAAAAAATATCTCTCGAAATGCTGAAAACTTGAATTTAAAATGGAAATAAATCCTCAAAAAATGAGTCAAATTAAAAAGATAATTGCAGTCTGCACATCTGGAACTTCCAATGTATAAAATGATCTAAAAATGTTTAAGTTCCAATGTATAGTTTTTCTCCTATAAAACTTTTTTGATGGAACGATTTTGACCATCTTTAACATTAAATATCTCTTAAAATAATTATTAGGTTTAAAAACTGTCTGCATCAGCGTGTTTATCAAACATGTCTCTGTAATACCACCGATTTTCATATTTTTGTATGAAACAGTTTTCTTAATATTAACGAAGAAAGACCGCATAAAAAATATGGATGCCGATCTAGTAGGAGTATTACCCGGATGATCTACGCAGATTTTCATTGGTCCATTTCCAAATCAAAACCTTTTTTTATATATAGAAGGATAAAATCATATTAAAAAAACTTTAATGTTTTGTGGTACCCTGTAAAACGTATAAATGCTACCAAAATTATTTTCGGTTGAAAAAATGCTGTTGTGTGAATAAATAACCTATATAAATTTTATTCAATTTGAAATAAAATTTCTGCATATAGACGGTAATGTATCCGAAAATTTTATTTGTCCCTGTAAAAGAAATACAACTATTACGCACTTTGTTTTCAATTTAAAAATTGCTATTGTATATCTCAATAACCTACAGTAATTTTATTGAAATTTAATTAAAATTTCTGCTTTTTAGCAACAATCTTTCCGCGATTTTTTGTGTGGCCCTGTAACAAATGCATAATTTCTACGTTCGTAAAATTATATTTTAATAGAATTGTCATCGAAAAAACACATGTAGGCAAATTTTCATCTCAATCAGATAATTGAAAGTGGTTTAAAATTGTCTTGTAAGATTTGAACTAGCCTTTTATGTTGCCCTGTAAAAAAAAGCGTGACTGCTGCATTCCATAAATTATAATAATATGGCATTGTCATCAGAACTACATATCCTGATCAAAGTTTCAGCTCAATCAGGTTATTGAAATTGGTTTAAAATTAACTTGCAAGTTTTAATCTAAATTTTTGTGAAGCCCTGTAGAAACAGTATTCTAAACAAACTTCTACGTTCTTTAAATTATAATAATATTGTATTCTCATTTAAATTACACATCTTTTCATTGTTTCGGCTCAATCGGCTAATTAAAAGTGGTTTAAATTTGACTAGCAAGATTTGAACTAAACGTACATACATGCACTGCAAGTTAATATGATGCTTGTTTGTTAATAAAAACTTAAAGATCTGCAGACTTCTGCAGGAGTTTTTTTTAATTTTTCAATACTTTAGGAACCGCACTTTGATTTAAAAAAATGCTTATTGCTGAGGAATACTGAATAATATGTTAAAAATCAAGATGAAATTTGTAAACAACATCAAGGATCATCCAGAATTACAACATTTGAAAAAAGTGGTTAAGCGGGTTTAATATCGCTTATTTTCAAACAAAAATGGATTAAATCTGACCTTGACAAACCTGTGACATGTGTTCAGCAAACTCGTGCTTTCAAATAAAACAGAATAGTCACGACGTGCTTTCAAACTTCGAGGAAGCTAGTGCAACTTTTGAAACTCCCTTAAACCAACTGCGCAAATGGCTTCTTTACGGTCTTAATTAATCGACACCCCTGATTTTTTTCGTCAAAACTCATAAGGATCTCGAAAATACAGACATTCAGCTACAGTACACGCGGTTTTGTCAAATTCCGAGATAATCGGAAAAAGGAATTTTGTCCACCTAGATCATCAAAACGTCCCACTGTGCGACGCTCTGGAGTGTCGATCGACTATGATAAGTTATATGCTCTGTTTTTAGTGTGGCTTTGGAAGTTCAGTTGTTTAAGCACGAAAGGTTGAAAGGTTGTTTAAGCACGTTAGCAATGCATGAACCGTTTTAAACATGAAAATGTTTTTTCGTTTTCTGGTTTTGTTAGTAAAATATAAGGAACATAACATTGTAACCTTAAAACACTGTTTTGTAATCCGGCTTCTGAGGATGGAAATATGATTTTTAGTGGCAGCGAATGTGTTAATTGTAACCAAGTTGTTAAAGTTAATTTAAATATTAAAAAATAATTGAAATGTCATTAAAGTATCACACATTTTTAATATGATATCTGTTCATATTTTTTTTTACTCTTTCACCGTCCGAGGGTTTTCCTGTATTTTTATAACAATGCTTGTAAATTCCAGGATATATATTTTTTCTAATCACAGTTTGATGCTATAATATCTTTAATATCATTTCTTTCTATATATGGTTTAAAATATTTTTGTGTACAGTCATTTTTACATGATTTCTAGAAACGGAAAAAATCCGGGCCTGCCGGTTAATAAGTTTCATATGTTTATGGTATCAACGACTTTACTGGAATGCGGAGACCCGTTTTATTTCAAGCTGTTCAAGTTTTGCCAGGTGTTCCGATTTTCAAGGGTTCCGAGAACAGCCCCGCGTAACTACTACGCCGGACCCAAAAAGTCCCGATTTTTCGCGAGGCAGAAATTCTTTTATATATTTTTTCGTACCATGCTATTCGTTAGTCTGCGCAGAATAGAAATTAAAAACATGTAAAGACAGAACCTGCATATAATGGGGAAATTTTATTGTGCCTTCGACAAAAATGTTTTACAGAGCTACCTACCTAGGTGGAAATCTGTCTAAAACGTAATATTTTTGTTGTTCCAAACGATTCGGATTTTAACGGTTTTATTGTACTTAGTTCAGTAAATCCTGTTAAAACGGAACCTGTTTATAATGAAATTCTGTTTTAAATGTAGAATTTCCATTGTCCTTACTATAGGAATACTATACAATTGTACCTGCTAAAATGGTATTTTGTTTTAGCCCCTAGCAATTCCGCTTTCACAGATTTTACTGTATAAGATTGTTGTGTTTATATAGTGTAACGGAAGGACTAAAGGTCCCAGAGAAAAATTTCATTTTAAACGAGTTTCCGTTCCAAAATTTATGGTATTCCTATCATAGGGACAGTGAAAGTTTTACGTTCAAGGCAGGTTTTCCTCGAATTATGTATCTCACGAGGAGCAATCTGTAGTATCAATCTCTAAAGGGAAGAGTCTCTGTAATGGGCAGAGAAAAATTCCATTCTCAGTCTTCTATTTTGCTAGTCGTACGAATTTATCTTTTCCTGGGTAAATTTTAATTTTTTTTTTTTTTTTTTTGGCTAAAGGTCAGTGAATACGTTGCTTAATTGCATCTTCTAAAATAATAATATCGTCGATTTGTAACTGTTTAGAATTTTCTTTCTTGAAAACATGTTGACGAAATATTCACTTCTAAATCTGTTTCTTAAGTCATTTCTGTAAGAAAAGTCACATGACAATATTTAAATTATTTTTTCATAAGATAAACTCTTGAACAATAGACATTTTTTCCTGACTCCATGTATTTAATTTTTTTTGGGTTCAGACGAAAAACGTGAGATGTTCGACGATGATATTGATGTTGTTATTATGGTTTGGAGATGTGTATTCGTAGTTGCTGTAATGTGATAGTCTAAATAAATGTTTTGTGTGTTTTTTAAAGAAGTTATGTTTATAGTAAAATAATTATCATTATTTTAACTAAAATGTTAGAAAATAGATAACAATTTGGTAGCAGAGCGTGGTTTTAAAGCGAATTTTATATTTTGAGTGTACAAGTAAGAAGAGTAAATAAATATGAATTGTATGAACTAGGCCTAATACAAGTTAAGAATTTGTTCCATTGGACTAACCGCCAATAGAAAAAATTTAAGAGGTAAGAATTTTATATGCATTTAAAAATAGTTTGGAGGATAAAGTATTTTAATTATGTGTGAATCCAATATGTTTGGAATTCCTAGAATAGAGCCGTTAACAAGTAAAAATTATACATTATGGAGTATGCGAGTTGAAGCTTTGATTAAATCAAAACATTTATTTGATGTTATCGAAAATGATGAACCGGTAAAAAATGAAGGGGATCCCGATAGTTTAAAAGCGCATAAAACATGGTTAGAAAAGAATGATGGAGTTTACGGTATAATTATATTGACGTTGTCCGCAGAACAAATGATGGCTGTTAGAGGGATTAAAAAAGCTAAGGATTTATGGCAATTACTGAAAAAGCGTTATGCGGGAATTGAAAATCAGAGAAGAATTCAGTTAAAAATTAATCTTGCGAGAATAGAGAAAAACGAAAGAGAAACAATAGAAGAATATTTGATAAGAGCTCAAGGGATAGCTAATGAAATATTAGAATTGGGTACAGAAATTGATGAATGCGAATTAATAGGATTTATTATAGAAGGGCTCCCAAAGAAATATAGCGAAGTAACAACTGCGATATCATCAAACCCAAATATAACTTATGAAGTAATGCGAGAAACTTTGTTGAGATATGAAAGAAAATATGATAAATTTCGAGAAAACGAGTCTAAAGCATTTAGGGCTAATGAAAAGAAAAAGGTTTTATGTTTTGCTTGCGGAAAGCCAAATCATATAGCGCGGAATTGTTATAGTAAATCGAATATGACACACTCGCGAAATGATAGGGAGTATTCACCTAAGAAAAATTTTCAAAATTATTATAGTAATAAAGTTCAAGATGTAAGAGAATACTCACGCAATAATAAGAATTATAATAAGAATTATAATAAGAATAATAATGTTTCAAACAAGAAGGCAAAAGAATATACATGTTTTACAAATGAACATGCATTGCAGTCAAATGAATTCAATAGAAATGAGTGTAAAGAATCTGAAAATAATAGGGAAATAACCTGGATGTTAGATTCAGCTTGCACTTCGCATATGACGCATAAAGAAGATATTGTTGTAGAAAGAAAACCTGAAGATGTAGAAATTGCAACTGCTGACAGCGAGCGATCAATACAAGCGAAATATCGTGGAAATGTTCATGTTACGTCTTACGATAAGAAAAGTGGCGAAACAAAAATAAAACTTACAGAAGTTCTTTGCGTACCTAATTTAAGAGAAAATTTAATGTCAGTTCCAAGTTTAGTCAGAAAAGGAAAATATGTGATATTTGATAATGAAGGAGCAGCCATTTATGAAAATAATACAGGCGAATTAATAGCTAAAGGAACATTCGAAGATAATACATTTAAAATAAACTTAGCTGTACGAGAAACAGATGAAGACAGAAATGAATCTTGTTTACAGACAAATGAATCAAAGAAAGAATTATGGCATAGAAGACTTGGGCATATAAATTATGTATACTTACAAAGAATGTCGAGAGAAAATCTTGTAAGGGGATTAGAAAAGATGAATGGTGAAGAAACAAAATGTGAAATATGTATTCAAGGGAAATTAACAAGAACACCATTTAATCATGTGATAGAAAGAACAACACACATTTTAGAAAGATTACATGTTGATTTATGTGGCCCAATGAAAGTACACTCATTGGGAGGGAGTAAGTACATGCTAATAGTAGTAGATGAATATAGTAGAAGATATTTTGTAGATTTTTTAAGAAGTAAAGATGAAGCAAAAGAAAGAATTATAAATATAATAGAGAGAAGAGAAAATGAAACCGGCAAGAAAGTAAAAGCGGTTAGATCAGATAATGGTGGTGAATTTACTAATGAAGAGCTCGTGAATTATTACAAAAGGAAGGGCATACAGAATGAAAGAACCACAATTCATAGTCCACAAAGTAACGGGATTGCAGAAAGGGCTAATCGGACTGTTATTAATACTGCAAGAACATTGCTGATAGAAGCAAAACTACCTTTATCCTTTTGGGCCGAAGCAGTATCAACAGCTGCTTATATACATAATGTTACTCCAACAGCTACGAGAAGGAAAACGCCATTAGAATTATGGTCAAATAATAAACCAACAGTAAAGCATATGAGAGTATTTGGATGTAAAGCTTTTTATCGCAATGATGATATCAATAAAAAGAAATTTGATGTAAGAGCAAAACCAGCAGTCTTTATCGGATATTCAAGAGATCGGCGAGCATACAGATTGTATGATTTAAAAGAAAAGAGAATACGTGAAAGCAGAGATGTAGTATTTATAGAAGAAAAAATGGGATATGAAGATATAGCTAACAAGGAAGAAATGACTGATGAATTTGAATACATCAACATTACCAATAATAAAAATGTAATAGATGAACAAGAAGATAATAATTCCGATGAAAATGAAGAAGAGTTAAATCAGAAAAAGGAAGCAATTGCGTTGTCAGATGATTTGAATGATTCTGCGACAGAAGAATCTGAAGTAAATCATATAATTGATGAAAACAAGGAACAGCAAGAAAAAGAAACTAATGAGAATAAGTTGTTTGAAGAACCTAGAAGATCATCACGAATTAGGAAACCCAATCCAAAGTATTTAGCGAATCTAGTGCACGAGGAAGTTCCAAAGAATTACAAAGATGTATTAAATTCTAGAGATAAGGATAAATGGATAGAAGCAATCAAAAAGGAATTACACTCATTAGAAGAACACAAAACGTGGAAAATCGTTGACAAACCAAAATATGTGAAGGCACTGAGAAGCAAATGGATTTTTACTGTAAAAGAAGACGGTGAAGATGTAAAATATAAAGCAAGATTAGTAGCCGACGGATCAAGACTTAAATTTGGAACAAATTATCAAGAATCGTATAGTCCTGTAATGAAAACTGAATCATTTAGAACTTTATTGGCAGTCGCAGCGATGAAAGGTTACAAAACATCTGACACATTTTCGTAATGCATTTCTGATACATTTTTTTTTATTTTACTATCCAAAAATTTCCTCATAGCTGGACCATTAGAATGCTAACTCCACCATGGTGGTTTTTCAAGTGTTTCTCATAAATCAATCTTTGGACGGCAGGATAATGTGAAGGTAGGATCACCGGATAACGGAATTTTTCTTTGTCGTTCCTTTGAATCATATTTGTCTTCGGCCTTCAGAGGCCATTTTTACTTCTAGTCGTCTTAAAGTCCTTAATTTTGGATCTGTTCTTCTCGAAAAGGGTTCTTTTTGTATCAATCTGCGAAAAGTACTTTTCGTTTTTTCAAATTCGTCGACTGAGATGTCAGGGGATGAAATTTTTTTTTCACCCTTCGAGTTATTGCAACAAACACATACATGCAATCATTCTTATGTGCTCTTTATAAGAAGAAAAATATAGATAATACCGATTCAAGTAATTTTCTTCTTTAACTATAAAGGTAATAATTGTCTTCTTTCTTTCTCTATTTATGAGTTCTTCATCAGACTGTTTTTCTGATTGAGGCCACTCGTCTTCTAGTAAATACAGCCAATCTGTACCCTTTCACCATTTCGCTTTCTTCAATTGTTCGAAGAAACATCCTCTGAATGGGACATTTGCAGGGTTCACATTTCCAGGGTCATGTCTCCAATCGCCAATCTTTGTCAAACTTCTTATTTCTACTGCACTATTGTGTATGAAAGTACCCCAAGCATGTTCTCTTCGGATTCATCCTAAGACTGTCGACGAATCACTCTAGAATGTTGTATTTCTGGGTTCTAACTTCAAGTCGAACACAATAGTTTTTGCGTTTCTAGCCCCAATAAGATATCAGAGTAGCTCCAGTCGCGGTTAAGTTACGTCGAGATGTGTTCTACTCGACTTTTCGTATTCACTAATTAGACTCTAACTCCCTCTAGAGTTTGTGTTCTTAAGTAGTTCTTAAGTAGACACATAGACAAGGAGCCCTCAGCGCAGATAATCATCTCATAGAGTTGGAGGCTGGAATTCCAGAATTAGTTAAAACTCGATTCGTATATTAAAACGCAATTGGTCTGCTAAGTCATATCTTGGTGGAAACCACCTTCTGACCTGATTTTAGAGGTTGACTCGTAGGTTTGCCATTGTGTTTTCCTGCTCCCAGTCCTGCATGTTTTCATACCTTGGATTCAGGAAAACACAATGATAAACTTACGAGTCAACCATTAAAATCGGGTCTGAAGGTGGTTTCCACCAATATATGACTTGGCAGACCAATTGTGTTTTAAAAGGCTAATCGAGTTTTAAATAATTCTGGAATTTCAGCTTCCAACTCGATGAGGTGATTGTCTGCGCAGCCGCGTCCCGGTCTAACAGGTGGTGTATGCACGTTTGCTTGTTTCTGAAGAAATACATAGGGAAGTTTTGTTTTCATTCTCGGGCTGCATATTTAACCAATGTGGTACTTAAATCTCAGTTAATAAATCTATTTCACTTATTCAGATGGTAAATTGTTTCTGTAAGGTTTTAGGAAGTTCTTTACCCCACTTCATTTTTTGAAGAATTAGCTTAGGAATAAGAGTTATAAGAAAAGGGAATCCTATAGGATCGAAAATCTTTTGAGTAACATATAGAATTTTTTTTTAGTGAATGACTCATTATTTTAATAGTTTCTTCGGTTTTGAAAATCTACTGTATGTGAATACTGTGTGTAACTTTAAGATTGAAGACAAATAGGTTCCTTTTTCACATTTTTATATCACACAGCACACAAATGTTACAAACAATCACAAACACTGAAAAACATATAGAATGATGAGGTGACTTTGGGGTAATAACCCGCTGTTAGAACAAGTGACGTTCGTAAAACATATTATGGGGAATACTCCCGCTATAAGCAACAGAATAATTGGGGATAAGACCCGCTATAACATACGTGCCACAATGGCAGCTAAAGAACAACTACTCTATACTTGGGGATAAGACCCGCTAGAATACACAACGTGCCGCAATGGCAGCTAAAGAACAACTGAACTGGGTCACATGACCGCAAAGCTACGGAGCTCGTTCGGCATGCGCACAAGGTCCGAACATGCCGCCCCGCGTTGCAATGTGCGTAGCACATTCAAAATATTAAAAATACACTATAAATACAAGAACTAAATAAAATACCAATACCATAAAATAATATTACAATACAAATACAATAATAATAAGTTGCAATAACAAGGACTATACAATACAATAAAATTAAATTCTTTGTTACAAAATTAAGCTATTTTCTAAAAATAGTTCGATGTATTCTTAAGAAAAGTTGAATGTAAAATAACATGTAAATCTTAGGTGCACTTTAAAATAAGTAGACAATGAGAAAAGGTATGTACATTAGGTTTCATTAATGGGCAAGACACACAATCTAGATATGGATCTAAGAAAGATATTTGAGGCTGTTTTAACCTTTTCAACCCTAACATTACCATCCTTTCCTGGTATAACCTCTAAGATTCGTCCTAGCATCCGCTTACAGGGAGGTAAATTGTCCTCCTTTATGACTACCATCGCCCCTGGTTTGATGTTTTCCCCTTTTACCTGCCATTTTGAACGGTTTTGGAGATGACTCAAGTAATTTAATTGCCAATTTCTCCAAATTAATTGGACGAATTTAGTGATTCTCTGCCACCTAGATAATCTCGATTCTGTGATATCAACCAACTGAGGTTCTGGAATGGCATCGATAGGCCGACCAATTAGGAAATGGCCTGGTGTCAATGCATTAAAATCCTTTATATCGGTCGATAACGGAGTTAAGGGACGCGAATTTAGTACCCCTTCGATTTGGGTGGTGACTGTTTGGAATTCTTCCATAGTCAATCTAGCACCTTTTAATGTTCGTTTAAGATAATACTTGAAAGATTTTACACCAGCCTCCCATAAACCACCGAAGTTGGGCGATCTAGGAGGAATGAATTTCCATTCAATAGCTTCTGAAGTAAGGTAATTAGCTAATTTTTCATCCGGTCTACGAACTAACTCATGAAGTTTGTGCAATTCTGATTTAGCACCCCTAAAATTCGTAGCATTGTCTGTCATAATAGAAGCGCATTTTCCTCGCCTTGAAACAAAGCGTTTAAGTGCGGCGATAAACGCATCAGAAGTTAGATCCGTTACTATTTCTAAATGAATAGCCTTTGTTACTAAGCAAACGAAAATCGCGACATAAACCTTATGAAAAATCCCTTTTCTTTGATTTTTATATTTAATCTCAAAAGGGCCGCAAAAATCGGCTCCTGTATGGTTATACGTAAAGTTTGGAGTTACTCTTTTTGTTGGGAGGTCACCCATGATTTGTTTAGCAGTAACTGGGTTGTTCCTAAAACAGACAACGCAATCATGCACTACCTTTCGCGCTAAATTTTTTCCACTTACGGGCCAAAACCGCATACGTACGTAATGGATTAAAGTTTGGGGACCAATATGAAAATACTTCCTGTGAAAATGCTCAAATATGAGTTTTGTGAGCTTATGGCCCTTCGGCAAAATGATTTGATGCTTCTTATCAAAGTTTAAATCTGAATTTTCCAACCTACCGCCAACTCTTAAGATATTATCTTGATCCAAAAAGGGGGATAAACATTTAATTTTACTGGAAGGGGGAACCCTTGATTCCCGTTTTAAACCCTTAATCTCTTCCTGAAATTCTGCATTTTGCACTAATCTAATTAGAGAAACTTCTGAATTTTTTATTTCTGGGGTTGTGAGGCTGCCTCTGCGCCGGTCTGCTAACTTACATTTGCAATTGTGAAAAAACCTATAAACATATGCCAGTATGCGAAGAATACTATAGTATTTACCACTTATGTTGAGAAAAAAATTTACTTCTTCAGGATTCCTGAAAAGAGAAAGAGAAATATTAGAATTGAAATCATTACAGTTATTTTTATATTTTGATTTAGTCTCTGGAATGTAATCTGTTTCTGGCACAGAAATAGTTCCTTGCCCAGTCACTAAGTCATCAGCTGCTAGGAAGTTTGGTCCCCTAAACCACATTGGATTCTCTAGAAGGGAATTAACACTCGCACCTCTGGTCAAGAGATCGGCAGGGTTGCCCTTGCTGGAGCAGTGATACCAAGAGTTCAAATCTGAAAGTGCATTAATCTCTATGACACGGTTAGCCACAAACTGCTTCCATCGCTTTGATGATCCTTTGATCCAGAATAAGGTTATTTTGGAATCCGTCCAATAGTACACTTTCGATGTGATTTTTTGATCTAGGATGGGTTTTACTTTATTGGTCAGTCTTGCACTTAGTAAGGCTCCGAGAAGTTCTAGCCGAGGCAGAGTTATCTCCTTTATCGGTGCAACACGACTCTTTGAAGTCACGAGATTGACTTCCACACCACTCTTTCTTTTTATTCTCAGATAAATTGCAGATCCATACGCTATTTTACTAGCATCAGAAAAGGCGTGTATTTCTACAGCTATTACTTGATTCAAGCAACCAAGAATTTTCCTCGGAATTTTTAATTCTACTAAATTTGGAAGTTCTTCGAACCACTTTAACCATTTTTCGTGCACATTAGTTGGTAACTGTTCATTCCATGCTGTCTTCTTTAGCCATAGTTCTTGGAACAGGCATTTTATTCTAATGGTGAATGGCGTCAGCATGCCTAACGGATCGAAGATTTTACCAACTGCTTGCAATAGTAGACGTTTTGAGCTTTTTTGCGATGACAAGAATTCTATTAAACTTTTGATTTCGAATGTCAGACAATCTTCTGTTTTCCAGGACATTCCTAATACCTTGCTTAGATTGCTTCCTAGGCTTATTGCAGCATGTTCTATTTGAATATTTAAACCTTCCTTTTGCCAGCACTTCAGTAACGCTTCATCATTGGTTATCCATTTTCGAAGAATCATTCCTGCTTCAGACATTATTTTGTTAGCATTCAGGGAAACATCAAGAGCTTCTTGCAGCGTATCTTCGCCAGATATAAAATCGTCCACATAAATATATTTATCGAGTAGGTGAACAGTTCTTGGGTGTAGGTTCGTAAACCGCTTGATGTGCTCCTTTATGGTAGCAGATAGGAGGAATGGAGAGGCATTGACTCCAAAAGTAACACGTTTGAATCTGAAGACCTTGAAAGATTTTAAACCATCATCATACCACAGAAAACGGACAGAATCCCGATCTTTTTCAGCTAGTGAGATTTGAAGGAACGCCTTCTCGATATCAGAAGAAAAGGCAATTTCGTATAATCTGAAGTGGATTAAAATATCAAATAGAAGTGGATTTAAGTTGGTGCCGGGCCACAAACAATCATTAAGGCACAAATCATTGTTATCATGAGAGCTGGCATCGAAGACGATTCGGACCTTTGTAGTAAGTTTATCTTCTTTACAGACCGCATGATGGGGCAAATAATAAACTGCCCTGTCTAAAACAGGTTCATTTTCTTGCACCTGCTCTATAATTCCTTGCTTTAAATATTCCGTGATTATTTCAGAATATTGTCGAAAAAGCTCTGGGTTTCGATAAAATTTTCTTTTTAGACCTTCCAAACGCTGTTTCGCAACATTAAAATTATCATTTAAATCCTTCCAGTCTTTTTTCCACGGTAACTGAACTTCATAACGATCGCCTACAAATTTGACAGTTTTATCGAATATTTGTTGTGCTTGATCAGTTTCCGATATTTTCGGATCATCATGTTTAATGCCTATAGACTCAAGCTCGAAAAATTGTTTTAAATTATCATTTATTTCATCGAAATCTCTAACGAAATTGCACATAGTAATATTGTTTGTTTGCGTGTTCTCCTCTAGCGCCCCAGTTGGGATCCATCCAAAAACAGTGTCTTGCAGAAAAAGTTTATCATTTATCTTAACTGAATTATGCTTTAAAATTCTATAAAATAATTCAGCGCCAAACAATGCGTGAATTTTTCCCGGTTTGAAAAATGTGGGGTCTGCCAATTCCACAATATTCGGTAAATTAATGTCCGATACATTTAATTGCTTTGATGGAATTACATCCGTGATTTTGGGAACAATTAAGAAATCAATATTCTCCCTGAAAGAGCCATCTTCGTTTGTAATTACACTCGAAATTTTATTTTTTACATTATAAGTATAACCGTTTAATCCTGTAACGGGTACATTAATTATCCTTTTTTTAAATTTCAGCATGTCAGCGCAATCCTTAGTTAAAATATTGACATTGCTAGCATTATCCAAAATTACTCTAAACCTTCGTTTATTTCCGAAATTATCTTCTATAAAAACAAAGCATGTACTCAATAAAATTGATTTTCTTTCTTTACTTATATTATTCAAGGTTTTTAAAGATTCATTATTTATCGAAATGTTTTCCGTTTCTCTATTTACCGCACCTGCAAGAGGGGAGGAAATTTGGGGGGAAGCCAATTCATTTTTGGATTTATTTTCTTTTTCTCGATGAAGCGATGAGCTGTGTCGCAATCCACATGTATTACAATTATATTTTGAAATGCAAGAATTTACGAAATGAGAATTATTCAAACAATTAATACACAGCTTATTTTTCTTCACAAAATCGTATCGTTCAGAAACATTCATTTTTCGAAACTGAGAACATTTGTTCAAATTATGAAAAGCCAATTTACACAGAATACAAGTTTTTCCATTCGATTTATCATTCGAATTTAGCATGAAATTTTTTTGTTTGTTCGAAAGAGGAATGTTTTTGTTTAAGGGTTTTGAAGCAGAGTATCTATTTACGCTTTCTAACGTAGAACTGCGGTTTTCCAAAAATGACATTAATTCATTAAATTGCGGGTATTCTGATTTTTTAATCGAATACTCAAATAATTTTCGAGATTCCTTATCTACCTTTTGCAATATAATATTGATAAGGATAGCATCAGACAGATTGTTTTGTTCATATTGTAATACTTTTAAGGCCCTCAAATTTTTATTTACACAATCAATAAAGTATCTCAATTCTTTAGAAGACTCGTAATGTATTTTTTCATAATTAATTATGGCTGATAAATGAGTGTCAATGAGCAAACGTTGATTTTCGAATCTTTCAGTAAGTGCTGTAAACAATGACTCAAAGGAATCGTCTGGGCTCTCTAGTTGTTTTGCTTCATTTTTTAGCGATGCTCGCAAATAAAACAGCTTCTGAGCGTCATTTAACTGAGCATTATTGATAATTAAATTTGTAAATTGTACTTTAAAGATTGACCACTCTTCATATTTACCATTGAATGTTGGTAGTGGGATTTCAGGTAACTTAACTTTAATATTATTCAAACTTATAGATTCAATACTATCAGCATGCACATTTATTTCAGAAACTTTAAGATTTTTAAGAAATATGTTGAGACTTACCTCAAGTTTCTCGAGACGATCTTCGAGTTCATCTAACTCGTTTTCGATTTCTGGTAAGTCCTTAATATCAGGGATATCATAATATTTATCCCGTATTTCCGATACTTTTGCTTGAAGCTCAGGTAATTTTCGAATCTTTATTTCGAGCTCGGTACTCGAGTAATTAATTTCGTCTGTATTATCTTTTACGAAATTTTCTAATTTCGTTATAGCACCTTTTAGAGCACCTTTTGTTCTATTTAATTTTTCCATAGCAGCTATTTCGCTGCGAAATCGACGGACCACAAAAATGTATGTGAATACTGTGTGTAACTTTAAGATTGAAGACAAATAGGTTCCTTTTTCACATTTTTATATCACACAGCACACAAATGTTACAAACAATCACAAACACTGAAAAACATATAGAATGATGAGGTGACTTTGGGGTAATAACCCGCTGTTAGAACAAGTGACGTTCGTAAAACATATTATGGGGAATACTCCCGCTATAAGCAACAGAATAATTGGGGATAAGACCCGCTATAACATACGTGCCACAATGGCAGCTAAAGAACAACTACTCTATACTTGGGGATAAGACCCGCTAGAATACACAACGTGCCGCAATGGCAGCTAAAGAACAACTGAACTGGGTCACATGACCGCAAAGCTACGGAGCTCGTTCGGCATGCGCACAAGGTCCGAACATCTACCTTATATATATAAAATCTTAATGAAAAGAATTCATGAAACGGATACTTGAAACGACTGAAATGTAACGAATTTATGAAACGATTCTTTGAAACGACTGATTAAACAACTGATTATGTTTCACGGCGATTTCTCCTAAAATATGGAATATTTTGCGATGAAATTAGCACCAAAAATCCGTATTGATATGCAGATCTCAAAACTGGTATTAGAATTTTAAAATTCGAATTAGTTTTCGAAATATTATTTTTTTTTTCTAATTTTAAATACTTTTTTCTAATGATGGCAACTCAAATTTTAATCATGACATCTATATTTTTTCATATTTCAGAAAAGGTTATTATTTTAAACTAATTTGGCGACCAGTTTGTCCTCTCTGAAATGTATGCTAAGAAATGTATCATGTTACTTTTATTCATAATTAAATTTACTTGAACAATCTTTCACCAAATCAAAAAATTCTGATAGAGAAACCAAGAACTCGGTATTTTTATGTTAGCGAGACGCAGGTGATAAATCGCCAAGCATTTTCCCGTCGCATTTTTTTGTATTTCATTAATTTCATTTAAAATATAATCCTTTCATTCATTTCATTTAAAATACAAAACTTTCATTTAAAACTGAAACATTTAAAACTGATAGCTTTCATTTTTTTCTTTTTTTTTAAAACAAAACGAAAAGAAAAATATTAGGCACAGATGTCATATACGCACCGGGGTACCTAATTGGCGCCAAAATGGCATTATTTTGACTGACATGGTAACCCAGCTATTGTTGATTATTTAATAATAAATGTTTATTTACTTTTATTTCTTTTTTAAAATTATATAAATTATTTTGTTCTATTGTTATCATTTTTTTTTTGTTATTTCCTTTTGAAAATAATTAAAAAATATGCTGCTACATAGTTATTCCGTCGACCAATTTCGCCAGATTATATAAATCGCCAAACCACTCGCCAAACTATACTAATTGACAATTTTTATTTTAAATAACTAAAGAGCCAATAAATTAGTATAACATTAATAAATATACAAATAACACGTCGAAATAAAAAATCACTTGATGACGTAAACACGTGTAACTTGCTTAAACTCAAGTGAATGTGACATTTACGATCAACCATTATTAGCATTTAATCTTATAGTTTGGGTCTTATAGATCTTATAGATTTTTGGTCGACGGGATGACTAAGTAGTGCCAAAATACATATGTAACTGGTATTCGAAAACGAGGTTTTCGCCAAATTTTCGTAAAAAAAAAAAAATCACGCTAAACCTGCGGTGCGTATATGACATCTATATAAAATATTAAATAATGCAACAAACATGACATTTAATTTTAACTTCAAATCAATGTTTTAATTTACCACTAGAAAAAAAAATGCTAACTGGCGAGTTGAGAAAATGCTATTGGCGAGATTTGCACCCGGCTAGCGTAAAAGTATACCAAGAATTCTTTGCAACCATGGCAACTTTTATGTAGTTTTATTCGAAAAAAAATTGATTTTTCAATCAAAATGGAAAAGTTTCAGCACAGATGTCATATACGGCCCCATATTGGAGCAATTTTTTTCTGACGCGAATGTCATATACGCAACGATACTTAACTGGCGCCAAAGTATCGTTATTTTGCTTGATATGGTAAGTCGGATGTTGTTGTTTATGCTGTTGATGCTTTCCCCAAATTGGCGTCGGAAAAAAAATCGCGCCAATATATGAGGTATATGACATCTGTGCCAAACTTTCATATGAAAGGCGAAGGGAACAGACCGTATTTGTTTATGGCAGTTGGTGACTTGAACTATTATAATATAGATGAAATGATGGCGATAGAATAATATTTGGCGACTTATCATCTGTGCAAGGCTAACATTAAAGTACCAAAATGGCACCTAGAGTATAAAAAGCGAAGTTTTCCACCCGGAACTGTTGCTGATAGTCATATGACTTAGGCTATTGTTATAGAGATTGTTTTAAAATACCGGGAGACAAAGACTCTGTATACTTAATTCATTTTATTTTAGCTTCTTTTCAAATGTTTAACTAAGCCTCTAATCAAAAGCGAAAACAATCATTGGATGTCTTAACAGCAACTGATTCGGCCTTAAATTTTTGCATTCAAAGGGAATTGCATGGAAACCCGTTTACAGGGAGATATGCACAGATTTTTTCAGTATAATTCAATCTTCTCTAATATTTTTAAAACCCATCAGATTAGCGTGTTTTTAGATTCTGCGGTGTCTGAACGGGGGTTGGCAAGCGTAGCTTGCAGGGGGCAGAGGCTCCTAGTAGGCTATATTTTTATAAGTTCCAAATGAATCCTAAAACTGGTTGCAAATTTCGGTTTATCTTCAGCTTCCTCGATCATAGCCTGAGGCAAATTTGATTGCCAACATCTTAAATTGAAACGAACAAAGGTCTGGGATTCTGCTGTGAATTTTTCGGTATCTTGGCTATAATTAAAACTCGTTACAGAATTGGATATGTAAAATGAATCCTTTAAAAATCGAGCTGTGCCTTGCAAATGTTCAGGAATTTCGCTTAGCCCACTGACTGCCTAGCACAAGGGCAAAATTGTAATGTTGTTTTCGTAGTAATTTTTTAAAGATGATTAAAAGATGATTTTTCCAACAAGATGTAAAAATCTTATTTACGAATATGAATATAATCCTTGAGAGTATTAATAATTACTCAATGTTTTAAAACTGAATTATAGCTGTAGAATTATATTAATTTAAATAATTTTTTTATTGCAGTGAAACCTGTAGTTTAGTGAACGGATATATGCTCACAGCTCTGAAAAGGTTAAAAGATGATTCAGTATGGACATTAACAAACAAGAAAGAAAAAAATCATCATGCGCCTAGCATCTATTATGAAACACTTTCCAGCATATTCAGAATAATGTAACAAAACTTCATCGTTTAATAAGTTGATTTCTAATTGAAAGATTTGGGAACCCATTAACACATTTGAAAACCCAATTTCAGCAATTCCCATCTACAGTCGGAAAATTATCCGAATTCTTTCAGCAGCCCTGTATATGATATATAGATTTGAATCTTTAAACTACATGCATGCAAACATTTAGTTCAGTTAGGAAATACATACCACAGTTAAAAATTCCCCTTCAGCAGTTTCCGCTAATAAGGAGAATGGTGCGTGTATTCTTTTGTGCATATCTGTATACGATGTATAGAATTTATACACAACCTATTAACATGCAAAAATTTAGTTAAATTTAAAAGCGGATACCGAAATTGACAATGCACTTTCAGCAGTCATTGCTCAATGACCGTAATTTAACCGATTTCCTTTGTGTGCCCCTGCAAATGAACGATAAATGCTATCGGCGGCGTCCTATTCTATAGTAATCTTCTTGTAGTGGAATTCAGGTATTTGTATCAATTTAAATACATTTGAAATAGCGCAATGCCATTAAAATACACTGCAAACGATTTTTCCCCGTTGACCACAATGTAACGGTACTCTTTTGAGTGATCCTGTAAATGAACTATTAATGCTACACATTTCCTTTTCAATACCGAAAATGCCAGGTTAAATATCATTAACATACATAAATTGCATGAAAATCGGAGTATATTTATGGGAGTTAGAGCGTGGACTGTCGGGCAGACAGGCCGAATTCATAAACACTTTTCAACTACGTTGGAAAGTGTTAAAAAGGGCTTGATGTGATCCCGAAAACTACACGATTATGTCGATTAATTTTCAAATTAATAAAGTTCTATCCAAAAATTTCTCATGATATCACGATCTTTCTCTTTTATTTTAATTGGTAGGAAAGCCTTTTCAATGTCCGAAGAGATTCCTATGCAGTATTTCCAAAATCTGTTCAAAACACGAGGTAAAATTTCTATTAAGTTAGGCCCCTTCGTTAGGCTACCGTTCAGTCAAGGGGAGTTTTTGGTGTGCGGGATGCGTAGAAAACTAGACGAATTTTAGTTGTTTTACTAGTCTTTTTGATAACCGGTCTGTAAGGCAAAAAGTGTATTCCATTTTCCTTTTCATCCGACACCTACAAACAAGCTACATTCCTAAGAATTTCTTCATATTCTATTCTTTTATACTTTTCATTAATTTATTCTCTGTTTTATAAAGAGAGTTTCTGCTAAAAAGTGGTTACTTGTTAAAACCAAATTGTCTACAATCCAAGGTAAGGATACTTCGTAACGACCAGATTCAACGCGTTTAACGGTTTCTAAAAAATGTTTCTGGGTTTCTTCTTCTAAATCACCTTTAGTTTTGTTATTTTCATTCAAATTTCCTAAAGTATCTAAACGCTATAGATCAGAAAAATTGGCGTTCGAGACATGCAAGGGCATTGTGATAAAGAACTAACTGATTAAGAAATTATTAACTGATAAGTTAATGATAAGTTCGACAGTTGAAACAGTTGGCGTTTTTTTTTCTTCGAAAGTAGAGCTTTCCGGCAACCCTATCCAAATGTCATAGCTGTTTGTCTTGAGTGAGGAGTGATTTGGACTTCAGTAGAAATTGTAATGTCCGACCTAATTAGCCACAGTAATTTTTCTAAATTGTGTAAAAATATTAATTTACTTTATGATTACTTTTACCAAAGGATCATTTAATACAGCAAGATTTCATGTTAAACATTCGAAACTTTATTCTATTCGATTTCAAAAGAAAATAGGGTAAAATCACCTATCATGGTCCATATACCAGTAATGGCCCATTTAATATTCCTACGAAGCTAGACACGAAACGCCCAACATTTGAACTTAGTGCCAATGAGAAGTGATAAAATGGTCTTTCGACTGTCACATTAGGCCTTTGTTTTGGCAAATCAACGCACGTCACGTGAACAGTGGCTGCTCCTACTGAAGCTTCTTTTTTTTACTGTTTCAGCTGTGGTTTCTTAGCAAGATTTTTAGTGAACAAAGTTGGATTTCGTGCTATGTACGAAATTTTCAAGAAGGATAAACGAAAAAAGTAAGTTTTAATAACTTATATAAAGTTTAAGGGGTCTTGTACCTTTTAAACGCGTGGAAAATTAACGAAAAACTTCAAAGTTTGAATTAGTCTATCTTCAAAGCCTTTTTATGTATAAACATGAAATTTTGGATATTGATAAAACAGATTGTGCTTTGTAATATGCTACCATTAGAAATTTATTAACCCTTTACAGAATTTGTGTATTGTTGAAATCAAAATAGCTCTTTTTTTTACCCCATAAGTCATTGCGCGCATGATATCTTGAGAAAGTATGTATGGATTGGCATGAAATTCGGTAAAGATACTAAACATATATGTGTGTTTAAAATTATCTACTCTTAGGCTAAAATTATTTCATTAACTATACATAAAAAATATTTTCGTAAAAAAAAAATAAAAATTTTGTATTTTTAATGAATAAAAACAGTCATAACTAAAAATATTACCATTGTAAATACTTAAAAGTAGATAATTTTAAACACACATATTTGTTTAGTATATTTACCAAATTTCATGACAATCCATACATACCTTCTCAAGATATCATGCGCGCAATGACTTATTGGGTAAAATAAATAGCTATTTTGATTTCAACAATGCACAAATTCTGTAAAGGGTTAATAAATTTCTGTTGGTAGTATATTACAAAGCACAATCTGTTTAATCAATATCCAAAATTTCATGTTTATACATAAAAAGGTTTTGAAGATAGAATAATTCAAAGTTTGAAGTTTTTCGTTAATTTTCGACGCGTTTAAAAGGTACAAGACCCCTTAAGGAATGTGTAAACATATTGGTGCTATCAAAATAAGCTTATTAAGCCAGCTATTGGGGTGGACCTCTACTGATGCTGTTTTTTCATGATCGCAGCAGTGATGGCCCACACTTACTTTTTATATTTTATAGCTAATGCTGTCATTAATTAAAGTTTTTAATACATATATTTCTTTCAAACATTTAAAGCAAAGTGTTTGATAACAAATTTATATTAGCATATTCCTCTTATTTATGTCCACTTTATTCTATACTTTTTGTATTCGCGACATTCCTTTGTAAATGGCATAACTGACTACTCTTTTAGGCTAGAATCTACACCCTAACTGCCTAACTTTGGTATCACAACTAGCGTCTGTAGCCAGCGATGAATATTTAAAATTTAGCATTAATCTTTCGAGAGTGCAAGTTAGTTCAGTGGTATGACGTTTGCGCAACAGGGATTCATATCTAGACCGGGCTTCATATCTAGTGAGCAAAAATCTTGAAAAAAAAAGAGTTTTTATTTTTCAATATGTTTAATTATAAAAAGAATTCAAAACAATTTTAACTTTAAATATTATTTTTATACTAATATTATAGTGAAGAAACATTTGTTTGTAGGTGTTAATCTATGGAACTAATAATCCATTTCAAAACTAATGTTGACAAAATGATAGTGACAGTGTGTACTTCACTATAGGCTATATTTTATGTTGGTATCATAATCCCAACGGAATGTAGGAGCAAAATCTTTCTAAAATGCCAATTTTTGTGATTTTCAAGTGTATAAAAATTCAAATTTGACTTGATGGTAAGTTGCAAGATATAAATACTCTGTAAAAGCAGTTTCTAAAAAACAATTAAAATTCAAAAAGGATTTAAATGCACAGCAAACATTTTCTATAGAATTACGATTTCTATAGAATTAATTGTTAAGGATATAAAATTTAAACTTGACATGCCTGTTATTTTTAAATCGCAAATGCACGCACAAAATAGTTTTTTTAAAGGGAAATGTGCGCTGAAATAGTTCTAAAATTCCGATTTTCGTGATACTGAAAGCGCTAAAAAACATGACATGTGTTATGGTGGTTAAGATGCAAATGCTCGTCAAGTATGTTTTCTAAAAATTTTTAAATTTAAAAGGATCAAATGAGCAGCAAACGATCTAAATTACGATTTCTATGGTGTTGTTTGGAATATAAACTGAATATTGATGTGGCTGTTACATTTAAGACATAAATTCTCGCACAAAACTGTTTTTAAAAAATCGTAATTTAAAAGGTGGCAGGAGAAAAAAAGTTCTAAAGTTTCAATTTCTTTGATATTGTTGGGTCTAGAAACTAAAAATTCTCATGGTGGTTATTTATAAGATATGAATGCTCATTAAGAACGGTTTCTAAAATATATCGAAATTTAAAAAGCTTAAAGGAACTGAAAACGCTCTAAATTACGAATTACTTGGAACTGTTTAGAGAAATTGAAATTATGATTTGCATGTTACTTTTACTATGTACACGCTAGTGTTTAGGTATCTAATAACTAATTCGTGGCATGGGATGATACAGTTCCATTATTTTTCGTTTTGGAATCAAGCTAAGCAAACAATAAAACTTTAATTCTGTGATTCTGCGATTCTGCTGTGTAAGTACAGCTATCTCTATTTTATTTTAGAATAGAGATAATGGCTCCAAAGAAATTGAGTAAAGAACAGGAGGATCGAGTTGAGAAGGCAGTTGATGCTGTAAAACAGGGAATGTTTGTAAGAACTGCATCATCTTAGTTTAAAATACAAAGGTCTACATTGAAGCAAAGATTGAGTGAAAAAAAAACAAAAAGAGGACCTCCCTCAATTTTGAAAACCAAAGAGGAAATTCTCCTAAAGATTTGGATTATTCACTGTGCAAAGAAAGGATTCCCCAGACGCAAGTGAGATGTTAGAGAGAGCATCAAAGAATTTTTAGAGAAACCACTTGAAGTAAAAACAAGTTTTACGAAAGGTAAGAGTTTAATCATATCTGTTTATATTTTTAGTTTCTGAATGTTTCAAATGTTAAAAGAAGCTATTATTATAAATGAAGCTATTATTACGTTTTATAAATGGATAGGAAATATCTTCATCCTTTTTCTAGCCAAGAATGATGTTAAACTGCCGGTAATTTTATTTGTGGATGAGCATAACACGCATTTTACGCGTGAAACTGGTAAACATTGCAAATCTCTACAGATATTTTTGATAGCTTTATACCGAAATGCAATCCATACATTTCAAACTTGCGACGTAGCTGCTTTTCGTCCGCTAAAAGCTCAGTGGAATAAGGCCCTTCTTTGCTGGCGCAAAAATTATCCACATGAAGCTGTGACTAAAGTGCACTTCGCTCCAATCCTAAAAATATCGCTAGAAAACGACATGACGATGGCAATAAAAAATGGTTTCAGGGCATAAGGACTATCCATTCAGTGCAGACGCTGTAGACTATTCAAAGTGCAAGGGTCACATCAATGATGTGATGATGGTGGGTGATGTTTCAACTGAAACCGCTTGTAATGAGGCTCCAAACACTACACTGATAAACGATATATCGATTGAGGACTTCCATCAAGTCGTCGGTGAGAATGTAATGAAGAAGTCGAAAATACTCAATAACCACCAAGTGAAGAATCGGAAGCTTTACGCCGTTTGTATAATATTCTGGAGAAAAAATCAAACTTTCAAACCAGGCTTACAGAAACGGCAACGGATCCAGCTGGAAAAGATTACTCAGACAAAGCAGACATCATGGTACTCAAGCCAAGTACGAGCTTCAGTAACAGCAACACCTTTGAAAAAATTCCTATGAATCTCAGAATTGTTCAGCAGAAGCCGAAGAGTTTCGACGAAGACAGTTTTCAGAGCCGAAAAATAAAGACAATACTACTTCCACAACTGAAAAACGCTCTCAACAGTTAAAAGTAATCCTTGAACGGCCGCACAGCCCAGAAAGGAAAGGGAAGAGGAGATCGGAGAGAATGCTTTTCATCCTGACATCGCAAAGGTGGAACGAGCTGCAAAAAGACAAGTTACGGAAGAAACAAAAACAATTACAACAAAAAGAAGTAAAAGAGAGAGAAAGAGCTCTGAAACGAAAAAAAGAAGCTCAGATGGCCAACAAAAGAGTTAAGATAACCAACAAAGAAGCCACCAAAATATCAGGGCGAAATCCTGCAAAAATAATCAGAAAAAGAAGAATCGACTTTGGTGGGCCATCACTAATGCAGTGATGGGTCATTACGGAGGCAAAAAGGGCCATTACTGATGTTTTTGTACTTTTTAGTAAAACAAATCTTGTAAAGGAATAACTTTATATTTTGATGGTTTTCTTGACACGAAAATCTTCTTCCATCCTCTCTTGTTATATTTTGATCATCGTCATGAAAAAAATTCGCACTGCATAGTAACTATTAGCTAAAAGCCGAAAAATTCGTCCTTAACCGGGCCATCACTCGTGGTTTTACCCTAGTTTGCTTATTTTGTATTTCACTAAAAAATAGTTTTCAATGATCTTGGGAGCTTTTATGGAATTATATTTACTATTTATATATTTATCGTCTGCATAGAAGAAGAAAAGAAAAACCTAATATTTGTTTCTTATGCCATGAATTATAAAAAAAATCGCAATCTGATATAATTCTAATATGTACTGTACATTTACTCCCCGGATAAAACGGGCGGTAAAATTGCAGCGCTATATTTGGCGACTTGACTCAGTTTTGACGTGAAATAAGCAAATAAAAATGTAATAGTAAAAAATTAAAAGTATATAAAAGTATATAAAATATGATTTTAACAGAGAAATTTAATCGGTTCTGTAACTTTTATGTATAGGGCTATAAAATGCACCAGGTCCCATTGCTAGGTGCGAGCAACACCAAAAGTGGTTCCCTTGTCAGTCGATCCCTTAAATTAGCCCAAATTTTAATATTTAATATCCCTGGAACTAAGCATAGAAGTTCCATGCAAGTTTATATCTAACCTAAATTGAGGATCAGCGGAAGTCGTATTCTTGTGTTCGTCTAGATCGGTATGTAGAATTAGATGTTCGTACTGAACATTTCAGCTGTTAATATTTCAATATGGAGAAGGACCTTAATCGTCGGCTTACGTATTTAATAGATAGTAAAAGAAGATATAATTCCCAATCGAATGGATACTTCTGTTTTACCTCTGCGACTATTTGGGAATTAAAATGCATGCCTTTTATCTTTAATATCTCTTTTTTATGGCCAACTGCACTTTGATCTTGGTTTTCCATTTTAAAAAAATGCTCAAATACTCAAAAGGGAGAAATTACGACGGATGAAATATTTAATTTAAAATTAAAACATATTCAGATTATGGTAGAAAATATAACCCAATAAAGCGTAGTGAAAAGTACAATCGGGTGATTATGATGATAGAATAATTTGAAATAATCGGTTATAAATAGCGTTGATCCTTATGATTTGTTTGAATTTTTTCATGACCTTCAAATATTTACTTGCCTTTACTTACAGCTTATCACATATCATATCAATAATTTAGAATCATAATAAGCTTGATATAAACTTTAAATGTTTAATTAAAAAATAAAATGTAAGATAGATTCAAAGTATTTGAAAATATTAATTGTAAAATTATAGATGTCATAATTAATAAAATGTTTTCAGACGTATGTGCAACATCACGTTGCTGTTATATAAGTATGAATATATAATTATTTATCGTAAAAGAATTCATTGTATATTGTATAATTTTCTCTTTCTTTTTATAGTGATAAATATTCTAAATTACTCGTTTATTGTATAAAATTATTCCTTATATCTTTATTATCGTTGGATTACAAAATTAAATGATATAAAAAAGAAATCCTTTTGCGCTGTATTTAACTAAATTTAAGTATTTCGCTTTTATTAATCATTACATTTCTACAAATCATTACATTTATCCAAATTAAAACATACATTATATTCGTTAGTTATTTACATAATTTAAAACCGCTATATAAAGCTTGAAACATTAGTCTTTACTATAGTTGACATTAGTCTTTTATATCCAGCCGTTTGAATAAAAATACTGCTTCACCTGAATACTTACACAGGCCTGCGAAATTGAAGTTTTTGAAAAATACAAGAGAAGTTTTCGCTGATTTTTATGTTATTTGGTGGGCTGATTTCGAAAATGACCTCAATTTTCCCCCATCACATCAGAATTTTTTGTAACATCGATATCGATATTTTTGCTAAAATGATTGGTTGGTTGGTTGTGTGCATGACGGCCAATTATCAGCATGAGGGATATAGGCCCTATGGGGGGAGTGCCCACCACGAAAACTCCGAACGATTAGGCTGACGGGCGCGATTGGGTTCGAACCCAGCACTTCCCGTCTACCAGCTTCGAGAGCAGAACCTCTCGGCTACTGGTGGGGCTTTTGCTAAAATGAAAAGGACAATTTTGGACAATTTTGCATGTGCTATCTGGCAACAGTGATTTTATCCATGTAAATCTATGTAAAAAAATCGATTCTCGGTGAGGCAAATTAATTTTTCAGTAATCGATTATTTTGTTATAGGTTTAAACGGTTTAAAACAACTGGGTCTATTGGAATGTTGTGTCATGTTGGGGAAAATCAATTCGTATCGGAAAATTCTATCATTTAATTATTAGACATTGATTCCGATATATAATGTCTTATAATTACCTGGCAGAATTTACCGGTACGAATTGATTTTTCCAACACGACAAACTTTCCAATCGACCCAATATTTTTCCAGAAAATGTGACGTGATAGAATTTTTTCATTATTTGTTTTTTAATTAGCACCAAAAAATACATAAAGTTCAGCCATGAATACCCTTGTATTTTTTTCATCGCAGGCCTGTGTTATTTACGTTAATGTCTAAGATACCCAGAACATAATTTGATTTTTAGATATTTTTTTAAATTAAAACCGATTTAATAAATCGGTAGTTTGAGTTCTTTTTTCAAAATATTTACAAGAATAATTAGATTAATTAACAAAAAATATTGTTATGGAAATTTCTCAATTCGTATAAGAACAGTGTAAATGAATGTAGTGTGATTCTATCCGTAACAGAGACGTGTTTTGTAGTTTCCAATTTTTCGTATTGCATTTTTTAATAGCATAAAAGCGACACCTGAATGATTGAGAAAATAACCACATAAAAAAAAATAAAAAAATTTGCTTCGACTGTTTCACTGTGCTTTCTAAATAGGATTGAGCAAATTATTTTGTATGAAAAGTGCAAACTACTTTTATTAGTAGACGACTTTTATTAGTAGTATATACATTATGGCATGCATTTATCACAAAAAAATTAAAAAAAAAAAATTATTTTTGAGAAAAAAATGGAATTTTACGCGTCGTCTTAGAAATCTTCGGAATGCCCCATGCGTCTTCCATATCAATGAAAATCCCCAATATTTTTTTTAAAAATTTGGTTTATATATATAAATAAAATAGAGCATCGAATTTTATATATTTGAATTTAAAGGTTAAAAAAAAATTCAAAATTTCAAAATTTTTCAAAAATTTTTTTTTTAAACTTTTAAATTCAAATATATAAAATTCGATGCTCTATTTTATTTCTATATATAAATCAAACTTTTATAAAAATTATTGGGGACTTTCATTGATATGGAAGACGCATGGGGCATTTCGAAGATTTCTAACACGACGCGTAAAAT
This sequence comes from Maratus speciosus, assembly GCA_963932465.1. Lineage (NCBI taxonomy): Eukaryota > Metazoa > Arthropoda > Arachnida > Araneae > Salticidae > Maratus > Maratus speciosus. Next base: position 249,550,035 of record OZ010793.1, on the reverse strand, counting down.
TCCATTTTTTTCTCAAAAAAAATTTTTTTTTTTACATTTTTTTGTGATAAATGCATGTTATAATGTATATAATGTACCCTTGAATAATATTTAAGTTGAAATTTACAAAAATAAAAAAAATATATTTTTAAGGATTTTAAACTCCACCGTCCCCTTAAATGATTATCAATGCCAGAAGGTCGCCCAGAGCTAATTTTATCGATTAGATTCAAATCACCATTTCGCAATCGACAAAATCACTTTTTAACTGTCCTAAGAGCGGAAGAACGATTCAAATAAACATCTTAAATACAGTGAAACCTCCCTGTGCGAGCACCTCCATTAAGCGATCATCTCTCTGAACGACCATTTTTTTTCATGGAACGAAATTTATTCCCATAGGCTCAATACTAAATTTACCTCTATTCAGAGACCACCGCAGTTGAACTTCTTCCATGAGCTACTAATTTCTTTGAAGAAAATGAAACAAATTCTGTTTTTTCTTGGTCGCTTGAAGAAGGTTTTATAAGAATAATAATTCCGGAGAGCGCATTATTCTTCAAACTTCTAAACTAAGGTTAGAATTTTTATCTATTCCGTTAACTTTTAAGTACTATATAAACCCCATTTGTCTCTTTTTAGGCAATGCATTTAACTCTGATGACAAAGTAAGAATGACGGTCAATAAACTCCCCTGCCCTATTCTGTCAGGAAACTCTCAAAGAAATAGATAAATTAATGAAATCGTTATAATTTGTTCCCGTCCAAGAAAAATTGCATTTATTTACTGAACTTCGAAAGGACTTGGAAATAAAAGTTATAGAAGATAAAACCGTAAAATCAAAACAAACGTCAATGTATTCATTTTTTACACTCTGCACTAATTAACTTCTGTTTTGATACTTAAATTTTCATATTTTTTCCTAATGGGAAAAATAAATTTTAGTAACATTAATTGTTACCTTTTTCAACAATTAAAATCTAGATTTAAACATGACCTCCATTAAGAGACTACCTCTACTCACATTAATTTGAAAAAACTTTGTATTAATGTTATGTTCACTCACGACACATGTAGATAACTACTGTCAGTTACAGGTTTTATGGTTATAAAAGAAACATCAGCACAGTCAAAATCGCAACTTTCTGCCATCTATGAAATAGGGCATACGAACTTTTGCAATTACTCAATAGAAAAAAAAATTGTGATGGCCACAACATATTAATTTTAATATAAAATATTTCTTAAGTCATTAAAATTTCGTGGACTCACAATTTTTTTTCTAAGTACTATTAATCAAGTTTTGCAAAAATATTGTATAGCTTTTATGCAAGCCTTTCAAACATGTTTTTTATTCTATAATTTCTTTAATAAAAGTTATCGATAGCTCTAGATTAGAAGGTATTCCGTCACAAACTTTTTGACCTTTTCTACTGTTTTTAAGTTTTGACAATAGAGTTTGCCTTAAGCCAAAAGCATGAGTCAGAAGAAAAGTGTTTTTAAAAATAACGTGTTTTTGTTTTTGAGGCTAATTTAAGAAATGAAAAAAAGGAGATTCCACTGCTGATATAGTAGCATGGGAATAGTAACACTTCCAAGAGAATTTCTTTCACAAATCGATATATCTAGGTTTTACGTGACGTCATTATGACGTTCGGCTGACGTCACCTTTAACACTAATTCAAAGGTTGCGGGTAGAGTAACTTATAATAGAAATATAACGGGAAGCTTTCGTTAGAGCTTGCTGTAGATATTTAATAATATATTTTTTTTTATTAGCAACGATATTTTTTTTGCTAAGCTTTTCAGTAACAAACAAAAGAAAGAAAAAATAAAATATATTTTGCTGCAAAAAAAAAAAAAAAAAAAAAAAAAAAAAAAAAAAAAAAAGGGGGGGGAAACTTTGTTGTATAAAGAAAAGTTGGCAATTTTAAATATTAAACTAGTTTTTAATTAACAAATTAATTAAAGTTCTTGTGCTTCGTAAAATTTAAATAAATTAATAATTGCAAATAATTATCTAAATATACAAAATGTAAATTTGTTTGGCTCTCTGTAATGCTATACAAATCCAAAGTTTTGAAGCCAGAATTGTGAAATGTTACGTACATGTGTATTAAAACACGGCCGAGGCAACTAAAGTAATCCGGAATCGGAATAATTTATAATTAATTTTTAATTAATAAAAAACTACAAATTTAACAGCAATTTCAATTAAATTTAAACATTTTTCTTTACAGCTGTTGCCAACAATTAAAAATTCACAATAAAATTCTTACCACAACAATTACTTTTCTATTGCAAGATTTCCACATGAAAAAATGAAATAAACGGTTTGACGGATTTAAAAAAAGGGAATATTACATCGTAACTTTTCTACCGCAAGATTTCCACGTGAAAAATGCAAATAAAATAAATAGTTTGACGAATTAAAAACAAAAGTGAATGTTACGTCATAATTTTTCTGTTATATGATTTCCATGTGAAAAATTATAATTATTGAATTAATTTGACGAATTAAAAAAATGAAATATTACGTCATATTGGAAATATAAAGGACGTGGTGAATATATAACGTCACATAAATGTGAAAAATGTATTGAAGCATGATAAAAACTCGATTATGGAAATATTGTGTATTTTAACACTATTGCTCCAATGATGAATGGAAATAAGTTCATTTATAGCTGTATTATTTTGCGTTTGTTATCTAAATTTATACATTATTATATTGGGTTTTCATTTGATTCATGTGTACAACACTTCAACTGTTTTTTTTTTTTTTTTTTTTTTATGTTGTGTTTGTGTGTTAAACTTTGAAATTGGTTTTTCAAAACAAACATTCTTAAAATTCCGGGCAACGCCGCGTTACTTTAGCTAGTATGAACTAAATCTAAGTCATTTTTACGGACATAAATAAGGCACATTTTCTGGAAAGTAGCGCAAATTATAATTTTATATTAATTGAAGTGTAAAGAAGTGGTTAACCCTTTATGCCCCGACGGTACTTTAAAGTACCATTAAAATAACGTGTTATAAAATTAATTTAATACATTGATTATTAGTAATACAGGTTAAAATAAGTCACAGATACTTTAATTTATCTTGTTCCAAAAGCATTATTGGTTGCACAAAACAAAACTATTTTAAACAGGATGATTGATTTCTTTTTCATTTGCATCTTTTCAGCTTTCCTAACGCTGAAAGATTGTGGGGAAAAGTTTCAGATAGGAAATACGTATTTCTATATTTCTATTGTAACAGGATTATATTTGCACAATTCTTAATTTTTTAAAATACTAAAAAATATATTATTAATAAAAGATTTGAGTGTAGTTATAAATATTGCACAAAATCCTTACAAATTCAAATTTAATTAATTAATTTTAATTGGCAAAATCCTTCTAAAATTTATTAAATGATTGTGTAAATCTTCTAATGTAGTTTCAAAATTCACGAAGGAGATGAAAATTTCATGAATTCATAATTTGCGATATAATTTGTTAAAAACAATATTGATAAAGTTAAAAAATGCTATAAAAAGTGATAGAAAATCTTTATTAAGATTGACGATCGTTTCGTTGCACAAACGGCGACATTTTCAAAATCATTCAACGAAACACTTCAAACGTATTCATTCCAGCATCGAAGAAATGTTATAAACACATGTATAATAATCACTTATAAACAGATAAAGTTAAAAAATGCTATAAAAAGTGATAGAAAATCTTTATTAAGATTGACGATCGTTTCGTTGCACAAACGGCGACATTTTCAAAATCATTCAACGAAACACTTGAAACGTATTCATTCCAGCATCGAAGAAATGTTATAAACACATGTATAATAATCACTTATAAACAGATAAAGTTAAAAAATGCTATAAAAAGTGATAGAAAATCTTTATTAAGATTGACGATCGTTTCGTTGAATGATTTTGAAAATGTCGCCGTTTGTGCAACGAAACGATCGTCAATCTTAATAAAGATTTTCTATCACTTTTTATAGCATTTTTTAACTTTATCTGTTTATAAGTGATTATTATACATGTGTTTAAAAACAATATTATTAAACTCTATTTAATAGAGTTATTTTGCATTTTATGTTTGCCCTATTATTGCTTTATAGTCAGCTTCCAAAATACATTTCAAATATGGTTATACTGTATCGTCTCGTTATTTCGCTCATTCGGATATACATTAGAGTGCCGATTATCCAAACAAGTCGGGACCGACCATAGTTCGGATAAGCAAAATTCGGATAAATGGACATATAATTTAAGGGATTTCCTGACTATACTAAAACCTTCACACTCTATCCAGGCTTAGGACTGGCAGCACCAGTTAGTGCTAGCGTGTTTAAAAACTGCTTTTTTTTGTTTACTTTTTTATTATTTAAAAATTTCTTTTCTCTTTTTATCATTTTCTGAACTCCAGAGATTATAATTTAAGCAAAAAAGCTTTCGATTGTTGCTTGCTTCAAACAAGACGTTCTTTCCAATGTTTCCATATCTCGAATTATTCTTAAATACGTTAGTTGAATAGGATCTGAGTTCTTCTGCCGTTCGAGCCATTTCATAGTTTTTTCCAAACATTCAAATGACCTGGGTCATTTTCAGAGCATTCGTTTTCATTTCATCAATATCTTTTTCATCTTAAATCTCATCCACAATCTCATCATCATTAAAAATTTTTTTTGAGAGAAATAGGCTGTTCGGATGAATAGAAATTCGATTACAAATTTTTTTTTGAGAGAAATAGGCTGTTCGGATAATTGGAAGTTCGGTTAATTGGAGTTCCGATAATCGGGGCTCTACTGTATGGCTGTTTTTTAGTGTTACCTGAAGAGAGGGAAAAAAAATCTAATTATTTTTCTCCAGTTTATAAACATCTATACTAATATAATATTAGTATACCAATATGCTAATATCTACCCTATATATGTAAAACCCTAATGAAACGAATTTATGAAACGATTCTTTGAAACGACTGATTAAACGACTGATTCAGTTTAACGGCTATTTCTCCTAAAATATGGAATACTTTGCGATGAAATTAACACCAAAAATCCGTATTGATCTGCAGATCTCAAAACTGGTATTAGAATTTTTAAATTCGAATTAGTTTTCGAAATATTAATTTTTTTCTAATTTTAAATACATTATTCTAATGATGGCAACTCAAAGTTTAATCAGAACAGATATTTTTTTTTTTTTTCAAATTTCAGAAAAGGTTATTTTAAATGAATTTGGCGACCAGTTTGGCCTCCCTTAAATATATGCTAAGAAATGTATCGTGCTATTTTTATTTATAATTCAATTTACTTGAACAATCTTTCGGCAAATCGAAAGATTCTGACTGGCGCCGAAATGGCATTATTTTGATTGACATGGTAACCCGGCTATTGTTGTTTATTTAATAATAAATGTTTATTTACTTTTACTTCTTCTTTAAAATTATATAAATTATTTTGTTCTATATTTATTAATTTTTTTTTGTTATTTCCTTTTGAAAATAATAGAAAATAATTAAAAAATAAGGTACTACTTACGTAAATAAGTGCGAGTAGTAAATCAAAATTACGTCCATTACTAATCACATCATAATATTAAAATATTTATTTGCTTAAAAGACGTTATAAAAACACTTTAAAATTAAATTAAAAATCTATATTTTGTAAATATAGATAAAATATATTTGTAATATAGATTTTCAATTTACTTTTAATGTGTTTTTATAACGTCTTTTAAGCAAATAAATATTTTAATATTATGATACGGTACTACTTAGTTATTCCGTCGACAAATTTCGCCAAATTATATAAATTGCCAAATTATACAAATTGACATAATTTTTATTTTAAATAACGAAAGAACAAATAAATTAGAATAACATTAATAAATATACAAATAAAACGTCGAAATAAAAATCACTTGATGACTTAAATATGTGTAACTTACTTAAAGTCAAGTGAATGTGACATTTACGATCAACCATTATTGACATTTAATCTTATAGTTTTGTGATAGATTTTTGGTCGACGGGATAACTAAGTAATACACAAAATGCATATGTAACTGGTATTCGAAAACGAGGTTTTCGCCAAATTTTTGTAAAGAAAAAAGAAAAAAAAAATCACGCCAAACCTGCGGTGCGTATGTGACATCTGGCCAAATGTTAAATAATGCGGGAAGAGTTCCATAATGTGTGCTGGTTTTTGGCGAGCTTTTTTTGGCATTAAATGAATCTATGTGATTGCGATCTTCAGCCTTTGGGGTTGTTTTTTCTGGAATGGACTTTATTCATATGTTTTTTGCGTATTTTTTTTGCATTTAGCCTATATTTTTCGGAAAAATATATAACTTTTGTTTTAATTTGACATGTATAATAAATATAATAAATACATTAAATATAAGTACATAATATTTATTTATAGGTGTATATATACTATGTATGTATAAGGTATATCTCTGTACGTAATATATATAAAACTGTCTGTATAAACATCGTACTTTTTTTAACATGTGACATATATAACATTTATTAAATATATATATATGTTTACAAATATTTAAAGACCATGTTTTTCCGACATCCTGAAAAATTTTATAAGACGCTAAAATGGCTTTTTGGCGCCATTTTGGATTAATTTGCCAATCGCGCCAACCAGCACACAATATGGAACTCTTCCCAATAATGCAACAAACCATGACATTTTATTTCAACTTCAAATCAATGTTTTAATTTACCACTCGAAAAAAAAAAATGCTAACTGGCAATTTGAAAAAAAAAACTATTGGCGAGATTTGCACCCGGCTAGCGTAACAGTACCAAGAATTCTTTGCGACCGACAACTTTTATATAGTTTTATTCGGAAAAAAAATTGATTTTTTAATCAAAATGGAAAACTTTTGACACAGATGTTATATACGAACTCATATTGGCGCGATTTTTTTTCTGACGCCAATGTCATATACGCAACGGGTACTTAACTGGCGCCAAAGTATTGTTATTTTGTTTGATATGGTAAGCCGGATGTTATTGTTTATGCTGTTGATGCGTTCCCCAAATTGGCGTCGGAAAAAAATCGCGCCAATATCGTATATGACATCTGTGCCAAAGTTTCATATGAAAGGCGAAGGGATCAGACCGTATTTGTTTATGACAGTTGATGACTTGAACTATTATAATATAGATGAAATGATGGCGATGAAATGATATTTGGCGACTTATCACCTGTGCATGGCTAACATTAAAGTACCAAAATCGCACCTAGAGTATAAAAAGCGAAGTGGTCTGCCCGAAACTGTTGATGATAGTCACATGACTTAGGCTATTGTTATAGAGATTGTTTTAAAATACCGGGAGACAAAGACTCTGTATACTTAATTCATTTTCTTTTAGCTACTTTTCAAATGTTTAACTGATCCTCTTTAATCAAAAACGAAAATAACCATTGGATGTCTTAACAGCAACTGATTCGCCCTTACATTTTTGCAATCAAAGAGAATTGAATGTAAACCCATTTACAGTGAGATCTGCACAGCTTTTTTCAGTGTCATTCAATCTTCTCTTATATTTTTAAAACCCATCAGATTAACGTGTTTTTAGATTCTGCGGTGTCTGAACGGGGGTTGGCGAGCGTAGCTTGCAGGGGGCAGAGCCCCTAGTAATAATATAATATGTCACTTCGCCATATCTTAGCAGCAGTTTTAGGTAGGATCGTAACATCTGCTGAAAAATAGTTAAACGAGTATTTCAGCGATTTTAAAGATTCTACCATCAAGGGAGTTAAATGGGGTGGGATGGGGGGGGGGGGGTCGAAAGTTTTGTGGCATTTTGCCATATCTCAGCTGCAGTTTTAGGTAGGAGTATAAAATACAGCTAAACCAATCTGCTAAAAAAAAAGTTAAACGCGTATACCGGCGACTTTAAAGCTATTTTAGTAATTTTGTCGACAACATCGGCTATGAACCCGATTAGGGGCTGCCCATAAATGATCACACTTTTTTTCATATTTTTGACCCCCCCCCCCCCTTTGTCACAAAGGGTCACACTTCACCCTACCCCCTCCCCCTCCCTTGTCACACATCACGCTATCTAATATATGAAAATGAAAATTTGTCTGTCTGTAATGCTATACAAATCTACAGTTTGGAAGCCAGAATTGCAAAATGTTACGCACATGTGTATTGAAACATGGCCGAGGCAACTAAAGTAATCCGGAATCGGAATAACTTATAGTTAATTTTTAATAAATAAAAAACCACAAATTTAACAGCAATTTCCAATCACATTTAAACATTTTTCGTTATAGCTGTTGCCAACAATTAAAAATTCACAATAAAATTCTTACCACAACAATTACTTTTCCATCGCAAGATTTCCACGTGAAAAACTGAAATAAATCGTTTGACGAATTTAAAAAAAGGGAATATTACATCATATCTTTTCTACTGCAAGATTTCCACGTGAAAAGTGACAATAAAATAAATCGTGTGACGAATTAAAAACAAAAGTGAATGTTACGTCATAATTTTTCTATTTTATGATTTCCATATGAAAAAATATAATTATGTATTTACAATTTTAATTAATTTTTCAACTACTTTTCAGCAGTGAAATTACGCTTGAAATTATTGAATATTCAAGACGTGAATAATCACTTTGCTAACAAGTCGGAAACCAACTTAGTGAAAAATGTCCAAGCTGGGAATCGAACCCGGGCCCCTGGAATAGATCTCCAGTGCTCTACCACTAAGCCACAAGGACGATGCCCAGATTGGCATCGCTCACTTATGTAAGTTGGTAAGGCTGCAACCGCAGCACTCATGGAGACTTTTCCATCTAGAAAAGAAAAAATTCTTAAATTTCCGGCCAACACCGGGTTACTTTAGCTAGTATTACATAAACACATACTTGCAGTTTAGAAACAAAGTACTACATTATAGATCATATTTCAAATTTTATTTTTAAACATTAAAAATGTGTTTTAATAACATTTATGAGCATAACAGTAAAAATGATTCGTGTACTTATTTTGTATGAAATAAGATTAAAGTTTACAAAAAAGAAAAAAAACAAACAAAAAAAAAACACTTAACCCAGGAGATCTCGCTAGTGAGAATGACCAATTGCTTTTCTTTTACTTTACATTCATATAATATCAACTTTTTTTGGTTGGCTTAGTACTTTTATTCACAAAATAGGTAAAATAATTGAAAAACATTTTGAAATTTTAATTAAAATGAAAAATGATTTAAATAAGAGTCTTAAAAAAGTACGACTGTGAGAGAAAATCTCATGCAGCGAGTTCTCCCGGGTTAATATATACAATAGCAATAAAATATTAATATGAAAAAGCAATTGAAAACAGTAGTATTTTGGAATTCGAAATGGAATTCAATATATTTGGCTTTAAATCTTATCTTTACTTTATGAACACAAAATACATTACCTTCAAAATAACTTCAAAATTTAATCTGCAGATTTTTAATGTTTTTATTTTTACCAAAAGTTGTGATGTCACACTTCTTCCCACCCCTTTGTCACAAACAGTTACAATTTCACGAACCCCCTCCCTGCCCTCCAAGCGTGACATCATTTGTGGACGGCTTCTATGGAAGATTAAATGAACTAGCTGGCATGACCGAGCTTAGCTCGATCAAAATTAGCCTTGTGTGCAATTCGATATTTCATTCTCACTGTATGATTCTTGCTGTTTAGATAAAATTGGCATGATCCTAAGCTATAGGGATCCACTAACCGATTTTTTTCGAACACACGACGTAACCAATGCTCTTCTCGAACCCGAAAACGATAGAATACAAAATTGTGTCAAAATCGCCAAAGTCATTTTATAGATAAAATTAGCTTGACCCACGTTAACCCAAAAAGGACCCACTAATCTAAATTTATCGAACATCTGACCTATCCCAATGGTCTTCTCGTGCTACGAAACGGTGTAATAAGAAATTTTGTCAAAATCGTTTGAGCCATTTTTTAGATAAAATTAGCTAAACCTTGACCCATAGTGACCATAAATGACTGGTTAATCGAGTTTTCTTGAGCATGCGACCTAGACCAATGGTCTTCTCGAACCCGAAAGCGATAGAAAACAAAATTTAATCAACATCATTAAAGCTGTTTTCTAGATAAAATTAACTTGACCCACAGTGACCCAAAAATGACCCATTAATCGAATTTTCTCGAACATGTGACCTAACCCAATGATCTTCTCGTGCCCGGAAACAGTATAATACAAAATTTTGTCAAAATCGTTTGAGCCCTTTTTTAAGGTACAATTAGCTTGACCCACAGCGACCCCAAAATGACCCACTAATCGAATTTTCCCGAACATGTGACTTAGCTCAATGGTATTCTCATGCTCAGAAACGATGTAATACAAAATTTTGAGCCGTTATTTCAGATACATTTAGCTTGACCCACAGTGATCCAAAAATGACCCACTAATTGAATTGTCTCGAAAATGTGACTTAGTCCAATGGTCTTCTCATGCCCAGAAACTGTATAATACAAAATTTTGACAAAATCGTTTGAGTCGTTTTTTTAGATACAAATAGCTTGGACCACAGTGACCCAAAAATGACCCAATAATCGACATTTCTCGAACTTGTGTCTTAGCCCAATAATCATCTCATGCCCGGAAACGGTATATTACAGAATTTTGTCAAAATGTTTGGGCCTTTTTTTAGATTCAATTAGCTTGACTCTGACCCATTGTGACTCAAAATGACCCACTAATCAAATTTTCTTGAACATGCGACCAAGCCCAGTGATATTCTCGCGCCCGAAAACGATAGAATACAAGATTTTGTCAAAATCATTAGAGCCATTTTCTAGATAACCTTTGCTTGACCCACAGAGACCCAAAAATGACCCACTAATCGAATTTTCTCTAATATGTGACTTAGCCCATTGGTCTTCTCGTGTGGAAAAATGGTTGGATATAAAATTTAGTCAAAATCGATTGAGCCGTTTTTTAGGTATAATTAGCTTGACCTTGATCCATTATGACCCAAAATGACCCACTAATCGAATTTTCTCGAACACGTGACCTAGCCCAATGGTATTCTCGTGCCCCAAAATGGTAAAATACAAAATTTCGTCAAAATCGCCAGAGCCGTTTTCTAGATAAACTTTGCTTAACCCACAGTGACCCAAAAATGACCCACTAATCGAAATTTCTCGAACATGTGACCTAGCCCAATAGTTTTTTCGTGCCGAAAAACGGTTGGATATAAAATTTAGCCAAAATCGATTGAGCCGTTTTTTAGATATAATTAGCTTGACCTTGACTCGTTATGACCCAAAATGACCCACTAGTCGAATATTCTCGAACACGTGACCTAGCCCAATGGTCTTATCGTGCCCGAAAATGGTAAAATACAAAATTTCGTCAAAATCGTTAGAGCCGTTTTTAAGATAAAATTTACACATACACACATACATACACACACAATTTTTGCTCGCATTATAGTATAAGATAAGATGATTACTTGAAAGCTGTACTTAATTTTTTTAATGGCTTCAATTACATCGCACCTTTGGATTATATCGTGCTTTTGTTTATCTCTCAAGAAGCAGGATATAACGGGGGCCTATACTACACTGAAAAGGAAAGATATAAGAGCATTTACTTTGCAAAACCGAATTCACTAAATAAAAAAAATTAAATTAGCCCGGGACAAGAAATTCCACTTTTTCATTTATAATTACTTTTTTATTTATTAAAAAAAAAAAAAATGTATATTTATGTACATTGGGTGACCCCGCCAGTAGTTGATACCCTTCCAGTGGTTGATCAAATTTTTGAAATGTTGTGCCATTTCAGGGGGAAATGAGTTTTACACGTGGCGCTAGACATAATATTTAATCTACAAACTGCTCTTTTTAGCCGAAAAAAGCAAATGACCACTTAAGATATAAAGCGACCCTTATTATAAATTAAACCGCATACAATTTAAAAGAAATTTATAGGAATTAAAAGGTTACTTTCATTTTATTTTTTAATTTGTTAGAACTAAAGTCATAGATCCCGTTCGGATTTTATTTATTTATTTTACGTGCGGTATAGTCTTGATCCCAAAGAATCTATTTTATCGCACTTCTAATGATTTTATTGCTTAGATAGCCGATCTTTATGGTATCCAATGTTAATGCCACAGTTGTTTCAACAATAGCTATATAATCAGTTATTGTGTCGTGACGAAAATACAATAATTAATTTATCGTGCTAAAAGTAATACATACTTCCGAATTTCCATAAAAAATATTTTCAGGTTAACATTTAAATACTACAATAAAGAAGACAATATTACAGACATCTTAAATGTTTTTTTTAATAATAATTATGATAATAATTTATAATTTATTATTCTAACAATTAGATACATTTTAAAATGGTTAATAGTTAAAAAATAATAGACTTTTACTATATTAATTTTAGCACAATTATCCTAATTGGTAAATAAATCATATGAGTTGGTAAATTTCCAACTGCGCGAAAAATGTCCAGACCAGGATTCGATCCAGGGATCTCTTGGCTGAAGCCGCCAATGCTCTACCAACTGAGCCATCCCGGACGAATCTGGAGGACACAATTCATCCAGCTAACTTTATTGATCTTGGCATCTGGTCTGATATATAAATCAACTCAACAGAATAAATCACAGAATCTGCGATTTATTCTGTTGAATTATTCTGGGTGAATTAGGTCCTCCACATTCGTCTGAGATGGCTCAGTTGGTATAGCACTGGCGATTTCAGCCAAGGGATCCCTGGTTCGAATCCTGGCTTAGACATTTTTTCGCCCAGATAGAAATTTATAGCTTAATAGACTTTTAGCTGATGACATTATCAATCTGCTTCATCTGTATATTTTCATTTACGCGAAAGAGTGGTAAAATACATATTTCAAAATTAAAACTAAAAAGTATTAATTATTTTTAATCCCTCTGGCGCGTAAATATAATCTGACAATAAAGTGGCCCTCTACGTTCCAATTTTCTTCAAGTATGCATAAACTGCTTTATCTCATTTCTTACGATTTAGTGCATTTTAATGTTTTCTCTATGTTTCAGCTTTTCTTTATTTGAGATTATTGAAATCTAGAATAAACAAGAAAGAAAAATCCTGTGTCATGCATAGATTATGAAACACTTTATAACACATTCAGAACAATGTAACAAAACTTCATCGTTTAGAAAGTTAAAATAGGACGTCTAATTGAACCATTGAGAAACGCTTAATACATTTGAAATTCCAATTTCAGCAATTCCTATCTACAGTCGGGAAATTATCTGAATTCTTTGAGAATCCCTGTATATGATATATAGATTTGTACCTATTAATTACAAACATGCTAAAATTTGGTTCAATTAGGAAATACATACCACAGTTGAAAATTCCCCTTCAGCAATTACCGCTAATAAGGAGAATGGTACTTGGATTCTTATTCAACTTGATGAGAATGGTACTTGAATTCTTAGATATAGAATTTATACACCACGAGTAACATGCAAAAATTTGTTAAATTTCAAAGTGCATACCGAAATTGAAAACGCACTTCCAACAATCATTGCCCAAAGACAGTACTGTAACCGATTTCTTTTGTGTGTTTCTGTAAATGGAAGACAAATGCTATTATAAATGCCCTATTTTATAGTAATCATCTTGTAATATCAATTTCACATTTACATTTGAAATAGCGTAATGTCATTAAAATACTCTGCAAACGATTTTTCCAAATTGGCGATAATGTAACGGAATTTTTTTGAGTGGCCCTGTAAATGAATTATTAATGATACACACTTCATATTCAATACATGCAATGGTAAACATCATTTAAATATATCAATTGCAGGAAAATCCGAGTATATTTACGCAAGTGAGAGCATTGACAGACAGACAGACCAACCCAATTCATCAACACATTTCATCTATGTTGGAAAGTGTTAAAAAGCATACTGCTTGTTCTTTTGTTTTAGGTAAAATGGCGTGGACAGACAGATAGAAAGACGGAGAGACAAGCAAAATTCATAAACACTTTTCAACTTTTTTGAAAGTTTTAAAAACAGCTTTCAACATGGGTGTAAAAATATTTTTTTCCATTAGAGGTGGTCTTATTTGGAAAAACCTGGGAAATTCTCTTAATATTTCAAGTTATTGAGGGTGTCCCAAAAATCCTTGACACATTTTAAAATTCAATATAAAATCAAGTAATTGTCATACAGGAGTGCGGTTTGGACTAAAATGCTTCTCACTATGAAAAGTTTTCTTCAAGCGAATGAAAATAATTAGTTCCAAACTTCGATCACAGATGGTGCCACTTCTCTGTATGTTTGTTCTCAAACATGCGTTTTTTCTGATGTACAGATTAATTTTGACGCTGTGACACAGAAATGACAACTCCCAATGAAAAAGCTAATCCCGTAGATTGGTACTTCGAAATCAAATCTATCAATGCTGTTCAAAGAAACTTTAGTGTCAAGAACGAAAAAAAAAAAACCACCTCCATCTCGAAACTGAATTTTGAACTAGCATAGAAAATTTTTGTTGCTCGATCTACAAAGGATGCACACATTTAACTATACTAATGGATTGGAAAAATTATTGCTTTGTAACTGGTTTTGACAAAATAAAATGATCTGTAACTGATTGTCTTGAATTTTTTATGCTTCTTTCTAATAATTTAAGGTACAGCGCCATCTATGAGCGAAGTTTGGAACTAATTTTTTATTCGATTGAAGAAAACTTTTCATCGTGAGAATCATTTTAGTCCAAACCCCACTCTTGTACGACAATTAATTGATTTTATATTGAATTTAAAAATGTGTTAGGGATTTAATCACCCAAATCGGATCACGAACCAAACAATGGCATAGGCTATAACTCTCCGTCGGGAAATCCCCACTACAATAACCGATGCCGTAGACAACGGAGTGCGGAAAGCAACTTGTAGAAAATGTCACATAGTCTGACGTACTTAGATAAGTAAATCATAATAATGTCCATTGATGTTTCTCAATAGCTGTTGCTCTTTCATCATAATAATAAAAATATAAAAAATATGTAACAATAGTAAGAAAACGATAGTTCTTTGTTCAAGATAATGCGTGTTAATGTTCATTAAAGTTCACTGCTCAATAATGTTCATATAAGTTCAATGTTCGAAAAAAGGTTCATAAAAGTTTATTAAAGGAAAAACTAACTTGAAAAAAGTACACCGTAAAGTTCAGTCTTCAAGAGAAAGTCATCGTTAAAAGATATGTCAGACAAAGCACAGTTACTATACAAGGCACAATGTTGAGCTTGATTCTAATGCAATGTCAAAAATACACACCCCCAAAAGCTCCACAAAATGTCCGTCGTAAAACACAGATAAATATTTATAGTATGTTAGGAAGCAAATAGTTACAAAAGTAAAATTGTTAACATTTATACTTAATAAATGAATATTCCTCATTAAGTTCGTTGTAGATAGCACACAATTTTCTATAGTTTGAACGAGTGTTGAGAACGTTCCAAATGTTCCATCAATGTATAATTCCTGCTGAATTTAAATGTACAAGGCATTAGCCAACAATGTCCAAACAAATAATTCTGTATACTTCCTATACTACCGCAGTTGCACCTGTTATTTGGGCGCTTTCCTATTTTAAATAGAAACTGTTGAAATGCTCCATGCGAAGAAAGAAAATAACCTCTCACTTAGGATTAACACAGAAATAAATCATCAACTTTGTTTAATATCGCATAAGTATCTCTTCCCTTGTCCGAATTTTAGGAAGAAGTCTGGCATTGATCATGTAGAAGTGCTTTAAAAGGACCTTTTAGTATAGAGGTTGGTGCAGGAATGCGTAGAACTTTATCATAAAAATCATTTATAATAACTGATTTTGCCAACATGTCCGCTTTTTCATTTCCTGATATTCCGACATGCAATTTTATCCAGCCAACATGCAGGACTTTATTATGTAACAGGTGCAAAGAATTGAAGATATTAAAAAGCTGACCGTTAGATGGAAATAAGCGCTGAAGAGCGTAAATTGATGACAAGCTGTCAGTATAAAGATGAAATGAATCATGTGGTGACCCAATGCACCAATTGATAGCCTCGTCTATCGCTGCCAATTCAGCTTGAGAAATTGAATTATAGTCATTTAGTTTTAATCTGATGTCCAGCATAAAAGAATTCTTATACCAAATTGTAAATGCAGCTCCTACACTGTTCATCATTCGAGAACCATCAGTATACAATATCGAATGATTCACCCCTGGTACTGTATAAACAACTGGCTTAACAGATTTTATATTTAAGTTTTCAAAAAAAAGTAAGGATTTGTGAATAAATTATATGTTTTAAATTTCTTCGCAAAATTTTCATTTTTAAAACTCATATTGTCAATCAACACTGTGCCATTTCCACAAATCAAGCAGGACGGTCGTTCTGCCAAGCCAAGCTGAAAAAAATGCTAACCCCGCCAAACAAACAAACGCCAAGAATAATGGCAAGACACCGTAACTGCTTATTATACTGAAGACAACTTGTCCATGTTAAATGGACGAAATATGCCAGCGTAAAATTTCCCATATCAAAAGAAGCAATCATCGTAGAAAAATAAAACCAACACCAGAAGGACCTAATAAAGAAGATCTTCAATTTGAGACCAAATGCATCCTCATAAATTAATTATAAACAGAGATATAGATTTCTTAAAATAACGTCGAGATACTGAAAATGACAGATTTATTTTCTTCGTCACAACTTATGTCTCAAACGAGGTAGAGACTTAAATAATGGACAGAAAAAAGTAAGGATTGAATTTTTGGATAGATATTTACTCAATCTACGTGCTTTTATAAAATTCAGCTTTAAAAACATTAATTTTCTATTCATAATTAGCAAAAAACTGTTAATTAGTTCTAAAGTTTACAAATTATGCCAAATAGCGATAAACCCGCCAAAATATTTTAGAAATCTTATAGTTTTCTTTTATATTATCCTTTTGCATTGATTTGATCGAAGATAACTATGGCTGAGATTCAGATAGATTTTTCGCTGTTAGCGAAATGAGTTTGACCAATCAGAAGCCTGTATGTTTGATAATATTTGCTGTTTCTGGATCCCGGCCTATGTCATGAAAGTTTTGAGTCATTTTTTTAGTGCCGTGGATGAAGTGCAATGTTTGTAGAAATGTAGGCTAGGATCCAGATAGATTTTTCACTGTTAGCGAAACGAGAATCACCAATCAATAGCCTGCATTTCTGCAAACAGCGAAAAGTTCACAAAAATGCAGACTTCTGATTGATGAATCTCGTTTCTCTAACAGCCAAAAATCTATCTAGATTGCGCCCAATGGAGGATATTCCAAATATGGGTTCGAGGCTGAAAAAAGTCACGTGATACCGGTAATTTATCCAAGGAACTTCTAACTGATAAGAAGGGAAGATACTACTACTTTGCCTCATGAACCGTTTCATTGGCTAGCGGGGATTTACATTACACGTCTACGGAGCCTTCCCTTCTTTACGATAGAAGTTTTTACCTTGACCACGTGATCAAAATGTAGATGGAATATCCTCCATTATGTTGAACACAATTTTGCATTGCCACATCCAGGAAGGGAATTGATTGTCATAACAACAATACATATTCGAAACTATTTAAGGCACTGATTCTGAACTCCTTTGCTATACATTTCGATATTAAAGAAGTTGTTGTTTCCATAGTAACAGTACTTTTCTGTATTGCTTTCTCTAAAACACAAATATAGAAATTTAACAAAGAGCGCTCAGAATCAACACCATAACAGAGAGCCTTTATATATGCACAGGAAGCATGCTCAGTTCAAGTTTTTGCCGAAAGTATGGCTACAGCGTCTAGAATACCTTGTGTGGAAATATGCTATCCAAACAACGCTAAAAATTTGTATCCCTTAAATGTGCGACGATACTGCTAAAATTCCAAGTATCGATCACAGCGACATCTGTGGGATTTAGTATTACATTGCATAGACTAAAAATATCTTGCAGTTTGAGAAAATATCCTGCAGATATCGCTGTGATCTGTATATTTCAGCAGCATCGTTGCACAGTTAAGGGATACAATATTTTAGCACTTTTTTAAGTATTACAGGGATAGCCAATTTCCACACTATATATTCTAGGTGCTATAGTACGGCAATCCCCTTTCTTGAATAGAGGCTATTCTATCTACGTTATGATCACGTGGTCAAGGCAAAAACGTCTAACGTAAAGAAGGGAAGGCTCCGTCGACGTAATGTAAATCCCCGCTAGCCAATGAAACAGTTCACGGGAGAAAGCAGTTATAGTTTCCCGTTTCCCTTCTCATCAGTTAGAAGTTCTTTAGGTAAATTGCCGGTACCACGTGACTTTTTCAGCCTTGAACCCATATTTGGAATATCCTCCATTAGACGATACGCGCATGGACGAGCTTTATTAGACTAGGGAAATAATTCAATATGCATTAGCCTGACGATAATGACAAGCTCGCAAAGACCTTTAACGATTTGTTTTTATCACTTCTACCAATAAACCTTTATTGGCCATATGTCGCTACTTCGTTATAGCGACACACTTGTTCCTAGTTGGATCCCGGCCTTAATGTATCAAAATACGGAGTTTGCTTTCTGTACTATTCCTGAGCTCAGCTATAACGTCTAGAAATATAGGCCGAGATCAAGGTACATTTTTGCAAACAGTGAAAAGTTAGCAATAATTCTGGCTTCTGATTGGTCAATCTCGTTGCGATAACAAAGAAAAATCTACCTAGATCATGGTCATGGTGTGGAAACCGGCTATTCCAGTAATACTTTAAAAATTACTAAAAATTTAATCCCATAAATATTGAAAAATACTGAATGACAAATGTCGATATCAGCAACATTTTCTAGATCTTCTCTGAGCGAAATGTTTTCTCATTTGATGTCTTTTGAAATAGTTACGTTGGAATTACCATATGTCGCTGTGATCGACATTCATCGTTCAGCCTCGTTCAACATTTATGGGATACAATTTTTTAGCACCTTTTTAATAAGCCGATTTTTAAGCTATATCTTCTAGATACTATAGCTCCGTTATAGGCCTAGATTATATGTTGTAGAAATCGACTATCCCAGCAATACTTAAAAAAGCGCGGAAATAGTGAATCCCTTAAATGTACAACGATGTTGAATTCCAAACAGTCATTTGCAGCGACATCTGCAGGATATTTTTTAAAGAAGAAAGAGACACGTGTAATGCACCGCTATAGCGTCTAGAATACATAATGTGGAAATTTGCTATCCAAGCAGCGCTAAACAGTTGTATCCTTTAAATGATCACTGACGGTGAAATCCAGGGAGCTGATCGCAGCGACACCTGTGATATACTTTCAAAGTAAACATCGTATTATTACAGCGGGCTTGACGCCAAGCACACAGGTCAGATGTATGTTAATAAAATATAAAAAAAAAAATTCTACAGCGTCTAGACCAAATTATAGCGCCTAGAATATATAGTGTGGAAATTGGCTATCCCTGTAATACTTAAAAAAGTGCTAAAATATTGTATCCTTAAATGTGCAACGATGCTGCTGAAACATACAGATCGCAGCGACATCTGCAGGATATTTTCTATAACTGCAAGATATTGCTAATCTATACAATGTAATACGAAAATCCCGCAGATTTCGCTGCGATCGACACTTGGGATTTTAGTATCGTCGATCATTTATGGGATACAAATTTTTAGCGTTGTTTAATAAAATATTTCCACACTAGGTATTCTAGACGCTGTTACCAAATCGTCATGAAGTTTTAGGAAATATTCTGCAGATATCGCTGTGATCGACTCATTGGATTTCAGCATCATTTGAAATTTAAGAGATCCAATATTTTAGCACTTTTTAAAGTACTAGGGGGCTCGGCCCCCTACGAGCTACGCTCGCCAACCCCCGTCCAGACACCGCAGACTCTAAATGCACGCTAATTTGATCGGCTTTAAAAAGATCTCGAAAGATTGAATTATAATTTAAAAAACAGTGGCGATCTCCCTGTAAACGAATTTCTATTCATTTCTCTTTGATTGGGGAATTTTAACGCCAAATCCGCTGCGGTACTACTTGATTATCCTGTCGACCAATTTTGCCAAATTATATAAATCGCCAAACCACTCGCCAAATTATACAAATTGATATAATTTTTATTTTAAATAACGAAAAAACAAATAAATTCGTACAACATTAATAAAAACACAAATAAAACGTCGAAATAAAAATAGCTTGATGACGTATACACGTGTAACAACATTTCAAAATAAGCTAATATGAAAGGAATTAAGTAAAGAGAGTCTTTGTCTCCTGGTATTTTTTAACAAAGCGAAAAGAAAGTTCTTTTAAATGAGACATTTTAAATTAATTCTCAAAATATCAAATAAATGTCTAGCGCAATTTCTAAATTTAAACTTTTTTGCAATATTATTTTGTGTTCATTTTATGTAATAACTATAATGTGACGTAAATATGACGTAATTTCTCCTAAGACTTCTAACGCATGTTAATGAATTTATTATTTTACAATATCCTTTCTCTTTTAAAATTCACGTGTATACTTTTTATGACGTAATTTTTAATAAGTTCCTGCTTTTTATACGTAATTATTTAATTCTAATTTGAAAGTTTTTTTCCTGTTTATAATAGTCACGTGTAAATAAATTTTTAATTTGAAGCAAACATTATTGTTTGCGCTTTTTATACAGTTGGCAACAGTTTAAATTAGCACAATTTTCTGAAATCTGTAAAAAATATCTCTAGAAATGCTGAAAATTTGAATTTAAAATAGAAATAAAACCTGAAAAAATGAGTCAAAATAAAAAAATTAATGCAATCTGCACTCCGGCAAATTCTAACGCATAAAATGATCTAAAATTGATTACACTGCCATGTATAGTTTTTGCTGCTATAAAACTTTTTTAGTGGAACGATTTTGTCCAAATTTAGCATTAAATAACTCTTAAAATAATTCTTCGATTTGAAAACTGTCTGCATCAGCGTGTTTATCAAACATTTCTGTATAAAACCACCGATTTTCATATTTTTGTATGCATTATTTTTGTTAATATTAACGACGAAAGGCCTCCGGTCACAAAAAAATCAAAACCGGCGGCGGTGACAGCGGTAGTTACTTTTTTTTAGAATAGAGAGATTACTGGGATAGCCGATTTCCACACTATATATTCTAGGCGCTGTAGCACCGCGGTAGCCTGTCTTTTACGTTTACCTCGGAGTAGATATAGATGAAGTCATTTGTAGCTGTTCCTAAACTGTGGCCAACAACATATAAGGCCAGTTCATAACGTCACACGGAGTTGATTATCTGTACACGGCAATGGACACAAAAAAAAATCGGCGCGCAGCTTTGTACTAATCATCGTGTAAAGATGATCTAACTCTGAGGCTAACGAAAAAGACAGGCTACCGCGGTGGGTCCGATTCTTCTTTTTTTACAGACCGCTGGAGTCACGTGATGCTCGAATGCACCAAAGAAGGTGCGTGAAAAGAGCATCACGTGACTCCAGCGGTTTGTAAAAAAAGAAGAATCGGACCCACCGTGGTAGCCTGTCTTTTTCGTTAGCCTCGATCCAACTCCGTGTGACTTTTAAACATCATGAACTGGCCTATTATGTCATTGGTCGCGCTAACACCCTCCCTCCTGCGTCCACCGTATATAGCGGCATCTTGTACTGGAGACTGCTAAATGGGCTGCTATCGGTCAAAATCAAGAGAGAAAAGGGCAGAAGAGAGGGAAAGAACTCATTTTTTTTGGTAACTAGTTTTTCACACGGGAAGATTGACATGTCTGTTCCTCTCCTTTCATAACTTCATGGTGGTGAAATAAGCCAAAGCCACTTGACTCGCGTCACGAAAACATCACACAAAGCAGGCAAAGCAAAGAAACAAAATCATTCATTGGCTCGTGAATATGAACGAGCCAATGAATGATTTTTCTTCTTTGTTTTGCCTGCTTTGTGTGACGTTTTCCTGACACGTTTCAAGGCTTTCTCCAATATTTAAAGAGCGTTGAATAGGCCGGGATCAAGATAGATTTTTCGCTATTAGCGGGATGAAATTGATCAATCAGACGTCTGCATTTTTCCGAAATTTTTGATGTTTGCAGTAAACACCGAAAAGCCTGCAAGGATGGAGGCTACTGATTGGTCAATGTGATTTTACTAACATAGAAAAATTTATCTGGATCCCGGACATTAACTTTGGTTGGTTAAAACAATTTTGAATAAAATCAAATCAGGAAGCCAATGTTTGTTAACTTTTCTGGTTAGTTTAATTGAAATCTTCCTTGTCTATTACTGAAAACTGAGTTACCGTACTTTGGACAAAAAATTGAATATGAGTACACGACTTGTGCATATTTCACCACTCTAACACAGTGTTGCCAGATGGGCTACTTTTTTAATTCAGATACTTGATTGGCACCACTTTTTTGAAATTGTAAAGTGCGCCTTATTTAATGACATATTAATTAAGGCGAAAACAAAGGGAATTTTACCGTTTATAATAAGTGCTGGCAATCAAGAAATCTGAATTAAAAAAAAGTAGCCCACTGGCAACACTGCTCTAACATATAAATGTTCTCTGTTATGACCATGATTCTAAGTGCAGTTGGTTAAATTTGAGTATCTGGGCATTAGAGAAAGCAATAGTGGCCCACCGTGGCTGAGTGGATGAGACACCATGCCGCTAATCGCTTGAGAGCGTATGTGGAAGCAGATTGGAATCCCGCCGTGATCCGCATGTGATATAATGTATGTGTTCAATAAATCAAACAAACAAACAAGCAAGCAATAGTGAAAGGTACAGTTGGCATGGAAACAACGACTTCTTTAATTCGTATAGAAAATTAATGAATAGTAGTATATGACTCAAGTTTAAAATGTAGGCAAATGGTCTGGAAATATCAATGGCTCCCATCTAGTATTTCACAAAATTAATTTAATAGATTCACATGATGTATAACTTGATGCAACTCTTAGCTGCGAACGATAAGACTATAGATTTCAGGCAATTTTTAACCGAAAAATATTTAATTCTAATGTATATGCGGCTTCAATAATAGACTATTAAAGATAATCAATTTAGGGGAAATTTTATAGTAAATTAATATCCTCACATTTATGCAAATAGGTATGGATAAACAGACTTGAGTAAAATTACATATTTATTCTTTCTTCTCTATAACACGATCTAAATGAAGATGAAGTTATATGTACAGTTTATATCTTTAAATTTTTAGATTTTTTTAATCAAAAATGTTCCTTTATTATGTCTAGAATTGCTAGATTTACAGATCTTCGATTCTTTAGATGACTGCGGGGTTTCATTCTCGGATTAACAGTAGGTATTTGTAAAGGTAAATTTATTTTGCAAAACCGTCAGCAAAAAAAAGTTAGAAAAAACAATTAACTGACGGACTAACTGTAAATATATATTTTATTTCGACTCTGTTTTTTACTAAATTTTCATCTTTCGTAGAAAATTTTAAGGAGATATAAATTGAGAAAGACTGATACTTTGAAAGAATAAATTGACTTTCCTTACTTTTAAATTATTAATCACTATAAAAAATGAATGATAGGTAAACAAAATGTATAATATTGTGTTTGCTCCCTGCTTATAAAGGCTATACAAGGACTAATTTTAATTTGAGCTAATAGAATTATTTCAATTATATATCATTTGTTTAAAAAAAAGAACTGATATCTACTAAAAAACAACTTTTCAAAAGTAAAAAAAAAAAAAAAAAAAAAAAAAAAAAAAAAGAAAAAAGGTGTAAGTTGTAGCTAAAAAATAGTGTGATATCAAATTTCCAAGCTTATATTACGGTACTTATTTTTTAATTATGCATGATGGGCTTGGCGGCCATCTTTCCATATTTTACACAAATTTCTAAGCACTCAAGCTCGTAACATATTTGCATTATTAAGAATTTCGAACTTCTAGTTTTAGCTACAGACAGATAAATTAAGAAAGTTTTTTATTTTGAAAAAACAAATTGATTTTTACTGGTTTAACTAATTAATTAACCCCCTCCGAAAAAAGAGAATCATAAGAGGAAACCTGAAGTTACTTCAGCTTTATTTTTAGACACAAATTTTTAGGCACTCATTTCCATAAATTAAAAGAATAAAATGTTTGCTTTAGTAACAATTTCGAACTCCCAATCTTAACAATGAACTTGTGTGCTTAGAAATTTGAGTAAAATATGGAAAGATGGCCGCCAAGCCCATCATGCATAATTAAAAAAAATTTAATTTTCAGAAACGCGTTATGATGTATTTAGTAAAGGAGAAAAGGCTTTCTATCAACGCATACTTAGGTACTCGACTTACATATGGTAAATTTTTATCAAAAAATGTTAAATAAGTACCGTAATATAAGCTTGGAAATTTGATATCACACTATTTTTTAGCCACAACTTACACCTTTTTTCTTTTTCTTTTCTTTTTTTTTTTTTTTTACTTTTGAAAAGTTGTTTTTTAGTAGATAATATTATAACGCTTAGAAGACAAATTCAGTTCTATGTTTAGTGGCGGAGCAGCTACCAAAACACACAATGCGTCATTAGAAATCGTACGATATGCCTTTAAGACAGATAGTAGACATAGATGTTGACATGAGAGTAATCTTTTTATTTCATCTTGTCAGGAACTTTCGGGGCACTCTGTATATCTGGCCATTTTCAGAAATTTAGGGAGGAGAAACCGCGGTCCTTATCTGCACTCCCTTGCGCACGCCCGCGGTATTAACCCTCCGACTGTCTTGGAAAAGGGCAAAATTGTAATGTTGTTTTCTCTGCATTTTGTTTTAAATGCTAAAAAAAAAAATTATTCTTTGAACATTTTATTAAAAAACTTAATAACGAATATGAATGCAATCCTTGGAAGTATTAATCATTGTTCAATGTATTAAAAATACATTAAATCAATAGAATAATATTACTTTAAATATTGCTTGTATTGCAGTGAATCTTGGAGCTTAGTGAACGTATTAACACGGGCTTGTCAGTGAGGGGGTTTTAAAGAATAATTAAAAAATAAACATTTAAGTCTTAAAGATCTAAAGCGCAACGTTAAGCTGTTAATATAGCTGATTTTATATGCGACAAAATTATGGAATGAAAATTCAATTTTCAAGATTAATTTTCAAAAATTTCATTAAAGGTAAAAATCTAACTACCTTTTTTAATAGTTAAATACAAAAAAGAAAGAAAAGTCTAATTTTTAGAAAATCAAAATGGAAAAGAAAAAAGGCTAATATGTTTCATTAATTATTTATTTACTATTCTTAAAAATGTTATTAATATTTATTTTTGTGTATATTTAAGTATCAAATGAAAGTATCGTTATCTTAAAAAGTGGAATTTAAAAAGAAAATGCGACGAAATTGTCTTTTAAGTTGGGTTTTTCTACTAAAGAAAAAGCCTTGAAATTTAAAAACAGGATATTTTTAAGATAGCAATTTTTAGTACTTAATTCTTATCTGTCTGAGAAAAAAAAACTTAAAGAGTCAAAAGTGATTTAAATATTTACTGTCTGTAAATTAACTGCCGGCAATTTTTCCATCTTTTCTGACAGTGATATTTTTCGATTTTGTATTTTGTGATATTTTCGTATTTTAATAGCCGTAAAGTTGCTTTTTTAACTGTGAAATATTTCAAACCTTGAAGTTTTTTTTTTAATAAAGCTTTTTGTATCTAATAGAATTTTTGAAAGTGGTTAATAAGTGCAGTTTTTTAAATGATGGCTGAAAGAAATTGCGATTAAATAATGATTAGTACAAGTAATTTGTAAATAAAGTAAAAAAAAAAAGTATATATATATATATATATATATATATATATATTTCACCTAGAAAAGGGATAACTCTAGAATGTTAACTATTTATTTAATTAGGTGAATTGATTAAACACGAGGAAGAAAGAATTATTATAATATGCAGGAATAAATCTATCAAATACATGATGATTATAATAATTTTAAAATCTTTAAGATAAGTTAATGCACATCAAAGCTGTATAACGCGGCGCCCTTCAAATGTTCTCTATTGCTTTATTATTTAAAGAAACTGGAAATCAATTTAAAAAAGATACTTTGCTTTAAAGTCATAATTGTATGCATTCTCTTTTATTGTAATCTTCATGAAAGTGTTTTGGCTTTTTCCACTGCAAAATGTTTCGAGATAGCCCTTCCTCATCAGGAAGATTGCTAAATTTACTATGATTTAGGGTTTTTTTTCCGAAAATTATTTTTCTACGAGGCCTTTATTTTGTACTGACATAAGGCCACCACTTCGAAACATGTGTGCATCATATAAGTAGATGCTTTTTCCTCGTTTCAACTACTACAGTGAGTTAATATTGCCGCATGTTTCCAATGACGCTAATAATGACGCCTTTTATGAATTACAACCAGTAGAGGTGCGGTCTTGCTTGCTGAAAGTTTGGATAGACCTGATGCCCTTCATTGTTTTCTATTAGCAAAGGTGCACCCCTACTTACTGAAAGTTTAGACAGGTCTAGTGACCTACATTTTTTTGCATCAGCAGAGGTGCGCCCCTGCTTACTGAAAGTTTGGACAAGGACGGTTCCTTTCAAAGTTTGTTATCAGCAGAAGTTCGCCCTGCTTACTGAAAGTTTGAACAAGCCTTGGTGCCTTCATTGTTTGCCACCAGCACAGGTGTGGCTCTGCTTACTGAAAGTTTAGACACGCCTAGTGACCTACATTGACTGCACCAGCAGAGGTGCGCCCCTGCTTGCTGAAAATTTGAACAGGCTTGGTGTTACAGCAAACGATTTTTGTATTGGAAACTGGGTCTTAATCCATTCATCCGGTCAAACATATAATCTTACTCAATCATAACTTTAACAATAATGAAGATATTTTAACAAAATTCGAAATTGACGCAATCTTTCTTAGTATGAAATATCAGGAGACATAGTAGAAGTGACTGCCATCTTCATCTAAAGAGCTGCAAACTCGCTGTACTTATTTCCGAATGTAATTGACAGTTCATACTAGGATAACTCTAGGATAGGTGGCCATAGTTTTTAATGATTTAAATAAAAATTCTTAGAATGCATATACAAGAAAAATTTATGCCTATTTGAAATTCTTATACATATTCTCATCATATTTTGGATAAAAAATAATTAAATATCGACAACAAAAAGTGGGAAAGAAAATTGAAATTAAAAGGGCAGATGGCCATCTCTCCTTCAAGCCGAGGAGAGATGGTCATCCAATACAAGAAAGAAAAAAATGAAGTTAAAACAGCAAAAAATAACACATTTCATGTAGTTAATCATGAAAAACACATAGCAATTTGTAAAGATGCAATTATATCACGAAAATCAGTGAATAAAATTTGAATAAACAAAATTTGAAGTATTCTTTCAATCCTTCTGTTTTCGTAAAATTTTACCACATTTTCGGCAAAGATCTTGATAGTTTGTACACGTTTCATGGAACCATTTCTGTCACCTTATGCATTGTATACAGTAATCGTTTTTGGTTATGGTATTATATTCTTCTCCACAACCAACACAGTGGTCCTCATTCATTTCTATTCCCTCGGAATCTGTGGAATCTAATAATTATGTTAAGTTAAAATCCTCACACCGTATAATTTTGAAATATTGATTATAGGTGGCCATCTCTCCTAAAATTGATGGACAGATTACTACCCAATTTAAAGCGTCATTCCGCCATTGTACGTCTTCGTTTTAGACTTAAAAGCAAAGATTGGATTATATACGTTCCTTAAAAGTCCTTATAGTAAACAAAAAATGTAACATAGGTACTGCAAAACATTAAGATATCTAACTCAACAAAAATATCCAACCACTAAATTAAATAAACATTAAAATTACGCTTTCTTTTTATAAATGAAAAACACAGCTGCATGTCTTAATGAATGAACGAGTTGAACTATTTCTTACGAACAAAGTTTATGCTGCAATCTATGGTATAGTTTTTGAAATATTTAGGCTGGCCATTTCTCCTCTATGGCCATCTATCCTAGAATTACCCTATTTCACTTACCGAAATGCTTTATACTTCCATCACTTTTCATGACATCATTACATTTCACACAATACAAGATAAATCTGTCGATTTTTATTTAAATATCGTTATTTTATAACAGCTGTAAATTTCCAAGTGGGTGAAAAAAGTCCGGGGCCCGGGGCAGGTTTCGAACCTGGTATGTTTTGGCTGAAGTCGCCACTGATCTACCCATCTACCAACTGAGCCATCCCGAACGAACATGAAGGACTAATTCACCCAACTAACTTTTAATGATCACAGCATATGGTCTGATATTTGAATCAGCTCAACCAGGGACGTAGCTACAAATATTTTTATTTATTTATTTATTTTTTTTTTTTGGGGGGGGGGGAGAATTAAAAAAATTCCCAACTTATAATTCAAAAATTTCCCAACTTGAAACAAATTGCTTTATTTTCCAACTGAAATGATATGTGCAATGTATGTTTATAATAATGATACTCATACGTTAAAAAAAAAAAAAAAAAAAAAAAAAAAAAACCTTTCCAAAGAAAAATACTGAAACTAAAAGCATAAAAAGTATAATTATCGGTTTGTTTAGTGAAAATTTAATTACACCTCTTTCATTTAAATAATTAAAATCAAAACTAGATTAATTTCAATTTTCCTGTCTGGAATCATTGAGCATGAGAATAATAAGATACCCAAATGCTAAATGAATAGTTAACCCTTAAATGCCTGAGTTTTCAAAAATCATTGTAATAATGTTTTTCGGCTTTCATTTTTTAAATAAATCATGGGAAAAATACTTAAAAAAATCACATTTTGTTTTAAGTATGGTTTACGGCTAAAAAACAGTTTGTTACTAATCGGCAATACTGGTGTTTAATTGAAAAAATAATTTGCCTTGATAAAATTCTATGATATTAAACACACAAGAATTTTAGGAACTATAATGAGAAATAAATTTCACTTGCTCACTGCAGATCAAAATAGGATATTTCGCAAGCTCCCAAACAAAACAAAAAGAACAAGTAGCAACAATTGAGAAAATAAATCAATCTTTATTCTTAAACAGCATATGTGTTGCCATCTACATGTTGAAAATCGATTTAATAATATTTTCAGAATGTATTTTATTGACAACATTAGGCATTATAGCTTCAATATTATTCTAATAGTATTTAAGAGCCTAAATTGGGTATGTTGCCGTAAAGCAACACCAGGCATTTAAGGGTTAAGGAAGCAATTTCAAGCATACAGTAAATATAGATTTAAACCTAGAAAAATTGCATATATTTAGAGAAAACCAGCATTAGTTTAAGGTTTGCAAATTTTTTGTTTTCTATTACGTACGAGTCATAATCGCACTTCATATGAACAAGACCCTCTTATCACAATAACATATGATAAGGGAGTCTTGCATATGAAAATACCGTCATGTTATTTTGACAAAGATTTGGAAGGAATAAAAGAAATAGATTAGAATTAGAGACACTGTTGATGGACAAAAGTAGGAAAATTCAGGTCTGGATATGGTGACATTGATATTTTCGTAGCACAAAAAAAAAAAAAAAAAAAAACAATGACAAATATAGTCTGGCTGCTTTTTGTACTTCTTTTGATAATTTAACTTGTTTACTGTTACAGAACTCAGAAAGGCATTGAGAAAAACAATAAAAATTTCTTATATTTTACCATTATTAAAAAAAAGAAAAGAAAAAGTCTTTCAAAAATTTACAATTTCCCAACTATAAGCTCAATTTTCCCAAACTCACATATATTGGAGGGGGAGGCTCCCCCCCATAACCCCCCATCGCGATGCCTCTGAGCTCAACAGAATAAATCGGAGGTTATTTCTTTTGAACTGCAGTAAACGCTGCATGCGTAATTATATTAGATTAATTGGAAATTTACAGCTGTTATGTTTTATTTACCAATTGAGTAATTGTATTAAAAATTAATCTAATATCTTTATTTTAGTTAAAGTTATGAACTAGAGTTATTTTCGGATTGGAATGCCAGGTGGTGGAATGTATTTTACAAAAATAGTTTTAAATTAGGCATATCTACATTTACCTAAAGATAAAAAGTTGTTAAGTGTATACTGGTAGTTATTTAAATTACCAACACGTAATACTTAATAGAAGTAAAACTAGTATTTAAAAAACATGCTTTTATGAATATATTCAAAAGTAAAAATACGTCGAATTAAAAATTTATGTTTTATAAATGAAAATTTATGTTTTTTTTATATGACATCGTATTCCCATGTAAAAAACATACATCAAAAGTTCAAAACTAATGGCTTTTTATAAAAAATTTTAATTTTCGCTTAGTTTCTTTTTAAGATGTGGCAATAGGAAAGAAAAAAGTCATACTGTAAATATTACTTTAATTTATTTTAAGAAATAAATATAATAAATATACATAAAAAAAAGAATTCAAGCCTGAAGATTATTTAAACTACCCAGGATTTCGAAATAGTTTAATTAATGTATAATGCAAATTTAATTAAAATTAATCTATTAATTGACAATAAGATTATAAATGATAAAAATATTGCATTGCCATCGAGAACTTACTGTTTTACATAATTGCTAAAATTCTAGCCTATCAGCGAGTGAAAATTTATTAAAAAATTTCATCTTTACAACAATGAACCAAATTAAGTTAACCTCTTCACGCCCTTGGCCACATATGTGGACGTTTAGTTTTTTATAATTACAATAATTGTCAATAACAAAACGAACAAAAAATTTGACAATAACCAATTCACTAAAGAATCCCTTAACAAGAAAAGTAAAAATTTTATGGTTTGGCTACACTGATAATGTTATTTGCGATGTAAAAAATTTGACAATAACCAATTCACTAAAGAATCCCTCAACAAGAAAAGTAAAAATGTTATGGTTTGGCTACACTGATAATGTTATTTGCGATGTAAAAAAGCGTGAAGTACTTTTTCGGCAGACAGTGTTGTTGAATTATTTGAACAAATCATTAATATTTGATAAAAATAATATCAGATAAAATTAAATATATTAAGTTTTAATAATTTGTAGAAATGTAAAAAAGAAATTTGCTGTTAGTTTTTTATTTTGTAAGAAATCTGCTATTTTGTAAGAAATTTTGCTATTACATTTATGAAGCAAGCAAGCAATCAAAGAACTTGAAGTCAAATCAAAAGAATTCACGTAAAAAAATTTAGCTACAAATATTTTTAAAAAACCAAAATGAGGTGCAACTGAAGTGGTTCCGCAAAAGGGGGAGAAGTCACTTGAAACACAATTTTAAAATAATGTAGGGTGCCCCCCCTCCACAAAAAAGAGAAGAAAGAAAATCACGCGCCAAGCATAGATTATGAAATATTTCCCAATATTTTCAGAATACTGCAAAGGAAACTTCACCGTTTAAAATTGTGAAGCTAGGCTTCACAGTTATCATTTATAAGCGGAAAGTCACCTGAAAATTTTATTGCATCCCCGTATTTGATATATAAACATTAACTATAGATACACTATATACACAACATAGTATGCTAAAATTTAGTTTCAAAACGTATAACACAGTCAAAAATTCATCTTTAGCAATTTCCAGCAATATATGGAAATGCACGCGAATAATTTTGTTCAGCCCTGTATAGTACTTACAGATTTTTATGCACTCCTCATTCTAAACAAAAATTTAATACAGTAAAATAACGCACAATACAACTGGAATCATACTTTGAGATATTGTTTTCAATAGAAGATAATGTGTCCGGTTGTTTGCGCTAATCCAGTATATGAATTTAATTATATTTTGTAAAACTCTCTTAGCATCCCAAATATACTTCAGCTGGAAAATGACCGCTTCTCCAGCTTGTCCTCATGGACAGTACTGCATCCGAAATTTTTTGTGTGCCCTTGTAAACGAACAATAACTGTTATGCACGTCACTTTCTACAGCACGCATCTTGTACTGCCCCTCAATAATGTATACAGATTTTATTATATTTGAAATAGTGTAACACTATTAAAATTCGCTCCAAGCAGTTTTCACTGTAGAGTATTATGCAACAGAATTCTTTTAGGTGACCCTGAAATGAATGCTAAATGCTTTGAACACCATATTAAACATAAAGTCTGTTTTAGTGCATTTCATAAATGTATATCAAGTTCACTATGTTTTAAATATTGTAACATCTTTAAAATACACCGCAAACGAGTTTTTCCCATTGACCATAATGTAAAGGGATTCTCTTAAGTATCCTTATAAAGAACTATAAAAGCTGCACTCTCAATTTTCAATAGACAACATGTCATAATAAAATCCAATAACATATACCCATTAAACGGCAATCCGAGTACATTTACATGAGTTAGAGCACGGACAGATAACAAACATACGGTAGACAGAGAAACACCGAATTCATAAACACTTTCTACTGTGTTGTAAAGTGAAAACAAAATATTAAGAATACGCAGCTGCACTCACCGATCCAGATCATGTTCATTGAGAGCGTGGACTAATCTTAGTATTAAAAAGCAGGAAACCAACGTTTAAAATGCACAAATAATGCATGAAAACAGCAAACAGCTGTTTCGAATCTACAGCGAGATTCTTCTTCAGTGCAAGATAGGGAAAAAGGAACAGCGTGCTAGAAAAAGCAAGACTGAGCAAAATGATAGAGGAGACGCGCTGGCTTAATTGCTATTTTAATCTTAGTATGTAACCTTTCCAATGTAAGTCCTAGAAAATGTGATATATACTTGATTTTGAAAGTTTTAACTCGCGAGCCGCTTGCCAGACTTCCATGGATTTTCGTCATATGTTTCGACCAGAATTTCAATAGGTTTTATTGATAACTATTCTAACCCGCCCGGCGTTGCTCGGACCCGTGATAATAACCTTAAAATGAAGCTCAAATTTGTATGATTTTCTTTCATGCAAATGAATAATACCTTTTTTAACTCCAGTTTGTCTGGATTTATATTTTTAAATGAAAAAATCTCGAAAAAATATTGAATTGAATGGTATTTAAACCGCGTTAAATCATTTTAATTATTTGGTATTTAAACAGCGACGAAACACTTAGGCTGTTACAGATTTCATCGTTGTTTGTTTCTACCAGTCCGAACGTTTCGATATTTTTGCAGGTGATGTAAATCTTTTCTATAGAGATGCTCTAAAAAGATCGTGTTAAAAAAAAAGACGTTTAGTTACTTTTAGCGTAGAAAAGAAATCGTCTTCGTGAGACGCGAAGTGACCTGCTTTCGCCGGTGTATTTGGAACGGTTAAAATTCATATTTATTTAAAGTCGATTGCACTTTCGATTAGAAGAAGATTTCAGCTTTAAGAGCATAGTTTTAGTCTGTCTGTACCTCTAACATAGCGCCCTGGCGTGGTGTTGCGATAAAGGGGAATAAATTTTTTCGGAAAAACGGCCCTTTTTGATTTTTTTTAAAAGGGTTAACTGCTACATTTTTTTGAATTGATTGCGTCATTTGAGACGTAAGAGTACGATCTTTCGGAATATGTCTACCATGTTTAACTGTATCGGGCAGTTTGGTCGATTTACCTTAAAACAAAACTTGAAGAGAACACAAATAAAATTGAAAGGTTCTTCGCTACCTATCGAGGCATAATTGGTATTCTAGTAAGCGCGAGCTCTTTTTCCCCCTCGGAATGACGGAGATGAGTTTTTAATGAGAGTTCTTTGTGATTTTTAATTATTAACTCAGCTGATTAGTAGAATTTAAAATTCTGAGTCTCAGGTACACTATGAGAGGCTAGCCTCACACAATTTTTCAGCCTTGTACTTGCGGTAAATTTGGCTAGCCATCGCAAATAGACACACACAGAGAGAGAGAGAGAGCGAAACTTTCTTTAGTATAAAAGGTAGATGCGGTCTTCCTGAACATTTCTCGTGAACAGTTTGAACAGTTCCATCTGACTCAAATTTATCCCTAATTCAAGCGATTGTAAGTCATCATTTGGAACTCTCTCTGCACTTCAGCTACGCTTCGGAATTTCCAGTAAAACTTTACAATAAATTTCCTTTGCTCAAACCTTAGTCTAGTTTCAGTCATTATTTCAAGTTAGTTAAACCTGAAAAGAGAAGAGAAATATACTTCAGCTATTCGCGAATAAATTATGTATACATGTTTCGGAACACCATGTACTTTCTTAGCATTAAATCTGAAGGTTAACCACACAAAATACTATAAACTACACCATTTCTTGAAATTCTATATCTAAAATCTCTTTTATTTTTTTTTACAAAAGAGGATATAGAAATTATTTTTGTGCACTACAATTGAAAAAAAAAATGTTTTTGATAAAGACATTTTCAACTCCTTATTATTAAAATTATTTTTGTTGAATTTTTAATAATCTTGAACTAATATAATTTTTTTTGTTGCATTTTCTGAGTATTTTAATTTGGTTGTCTTTTAATTAGAATTATTATACTTAAACATAAGAGCGCTTAAAGGAATTTGTTTATTGGAATTATATAATTAAAATATATACCTCTAAAAAAAGGAGAAAAATAAAAAAAACTTGTCTTTTTTGTATCTCACTGATACATTTATTTTAATAATTTAAAAAACCTATATCTTGAATTGATCACTTTTATTTTGTAAGATTAATTATTATTAGAAGAGTACTTAAGCTTCTTTTATAAGATTCTTCAATATTTTTGTCTTAAAAGTGAAAACTTGCATTTTCAAAGGTTTTTAATTCTTCTTTAACCAGTCAGGGTTCGCCCGTCTAGACCTCTAGACGGTCGATTCGTGGGGCTCACTGCATTCAGTAGCGTTTAAACACAGGCTTCGCCCGGGACCCCCAAACTACATTTTACACGCGAACAGAAAATAAATAAATAAAATACTTTATTCCAAATTACATGAAAATAATTAATAAACATATCAGAAAAGCATGTACATGTAGAATTTTGTGATATAAATAAACTAAATTTTATTCATGCGTCAACTAATAAATTTTTTGTTAGGGTCCCCAAATTTTCTATGCTGTTATTCAGCATAGAAAGAATTAACATTAATAACAAAAATAGGTGGAATATTACCTGCAGGAGTGACCTATAAACCATAGAAAGTAGGGAAAAAGTTGCTGTTATTAATAAATGCATTTGCATATCAAAGTATATATACACTAGTGTACACAAATCCTAATAAAGCATTCACAACATTATTATAATGAATGCGAAAAATGATAAAGAAACCATAGTACTTAGGCCTTGCTCTTAAACGGGGTGTTTTATTCGAACGTATTGTCAAACACGTAACCATCTTTCTCGTTAGCCCCGAATGTAATACAGGGTGTCCATAAGGCGCGTCACACACAGGGAGACATGCAACAAAAAAGCGTGAGACATGCGACAATTTCACCCTGTTAACAAAGAAAAAAACCGGTTTGAACAGCAGAATTTGCCTCATGTCTCACAATTATTGTCGCATGTCTCTCTGGTGTGTGGCGTGCCTAAAAGAATGCCCCAGTTATAAATATTAATAGCACAAACTGTAAGCGTTGCAGAGTATTGGTTGAAGGTCACAAATAAAGAGTCACTCAAACAGTTTTAGACAAGCGCATGCGCAACTACTGCTTTGTTATTGACTCGCTTGCAGTGCCACACTCTCAAAATGGCGACTCCTGACCGTAAAGCGTTATTGCTGGGCTGAGGATTTAAAAGTCGTTAAAGAGCCATGCGATTTTTTCCTTTAGGGCTTTATAAAAGGTCGTGTCTGCGTTCCGCCGCTGCCTAATGATTTGCCAGAGTTGAGACACAGAACTGAAGAGGCTAATGCTTCCATTACTCTGGACTTGTCAACCGAGGAATTGGACTGTAGGTTGGATGTGCGCCGTATAACGAAAGGTGCACCTATTGAACCTTTGTAAGAAAAACTAGGTTAGTTCACCTTCAGTTTGATGTATGATGTGTTGTAAATGGTCTAATATAAATGGTTATAATATGCTATTGGAACTGGGACATTCTTTTATGGACACCTTGTGAAATTGAGGAAGCAAAAACAACGCATTGGTGCATAAGCTATGCTTTAAGGGGGTCCGGGAAACAAAAATCTCCAAATTTTCATTTTTTTAAATTGGATTAAAACATTCTCTGCCGTTTTCTGTTTAAAATGATGTTTAAATCATGTTTCTATCTTAATTAGAACAGGAAATATTAATTTTTTTGTTTTGGCTTGTTTGCAAAATCTCCCTTTAAAGCTATGGTTGTCAAGGAAACGAGTTCTTGTGAAATTGCGTTTTCCTTCATGATAGATTTTTCTACATTTCTCATATTTAAATTCTTATAACTCGAGAACCGTTAAAGATACAGGGTTGAAACTCGGAACATATCTTTTTCAATTATTTTACTTTACTTTTGAGCCAGCATATTTAAAAAAAATATTTACTTTTGAAAATATGATGTTTTTAAAAATGTTGCACCACTTTTTTTGTAATTTTTTCGTTAAATATGTGCAAAACTGTCAAATATGTAGAACGAATTCGATTACAGATTAGCTGTTTGTCGTGTTACGAAAGTTTCGCATATCGAACATTTGTAATCGAAAAAAAAAAAAAAAAAAAAAAAAAAAAAAAAAAAACATGGAACGTTCTTCTTTATTTTCATATATCACATATTATAATATGTGCAATAGTTTTGAAAATATATATTTTTAAAACCAGGTCATTCATATATGCTAATTCTGTATTATAAAGATTTTTAGTTTACTGTTATAAATTGTTGAAATATATGAGTACATTAACTAGGTTTATGATTAAAATATGAAATAATAATAATAATAATTAAAAAATCATCCAATAATATAAAATGAAAATATATACACACATATATAACAGCTATGATTAATTTTTGCTCTTTTCTCAATACTATCTTATTAAGGAGATTTATTTACGTCTTTCATATAATAGAAAAAAAGATTGTGCCTCAAAATATAATTTTTCTTTGGATTTTATTTAAATATCTAAGAGGAAAATAACGAACAGTAATTAAGACATTTTTCAGAAATATTATTTCCTAACTAAGAGATAAATATGTTGTCAAGAGCTTAATTTTAAGATGAAAAATCTTTTTGTATGTTAGCGGTAATTCGTCTTTATTTTTTTCTAGATTTTATTTTTATTTTATATGGATTTTTATTTACCACTACATAGCTTAGAATAATAGAGTAAATAATGTGCATTAAAAGATAAAATTCTTCTTTAAATTACAAAAAGACCTTGGAAAACGGATCGCAAGTATTACAAAATCCTGTCTTAAACGAAAATTTTCATGGTTGATTAAAATATAATACAACAGACAGCGTACCGGATAAGACTCCGTATAAAATGGAATTACTTTCGGTTTCTTTCGAGTTCGTCTTAGCAGGGTTTTCTATAATGAAAAATGCATTGTATAAATAAATGTCACTAAAAATGTCAATATTGACTGCAATTAAATTATTTTGAAAAAAAAAAAAAATCTCGCATTGCCTATAAAAGGCAGTAAGGAAAAAAAAGTAAAGAAATTTTAGCTCCATTTTAATGCTACTAAACCTATTGAATTTCTGACACTATAAGTTACTAAAATAAATGTAATTCTACCTATATGTAAAAGGCGCTTTTTTCCTATTTTTTCATATCAAAAGTTTTTCCTTTTGAAAAAGTATTCCATAAGATAGTATAGGTATAGACTAAAAACTGGGTGTGATAAAATTTAAGCGAGTCTTTGGAAAAATCTCTCGATTGTTTATCTAACGCTGAATCTCAGACTATATTTGAAAGCATCTTTCCTATTATATGGATTTGTATGCACAGAGTTTCTTGTTGAGAAAATGTGTGAATTTATAAAAAGATTTCCTCCTACTTTTTTTTTTTTTTTTTTTTTTTTTTTTTACATAGAGAGTAGAAATTTTCTTCTTAAGGCTTTACGGCAAATATTTGTAAGTTAAAGTAATATTTAACGAAACTCTTTCACGCCAATGTCTTTCTAACTCGTGATTTTCTTCTTTTTTTTTTAACTCGACGTCTAAATAGATTATGTGTTTATTAATTTCTATACTGTATTTGCATATGTCAGAATGTTATTTCTCAGTTAATGAACAATTTCCACATATGGATGAATTATCGTTGGAAGTTCAATAATCACTCTAGAAAATTTTTTAATAATAATAACCTTAAATCCAGTGTGGGAACAACGGATGTCGAAATATTACGCATAAAACTTATTCAAGTCCGATAAGTAGCAAAAGAACGCTATCGAAACTATACGATTGTGAAAGAATTGCAAACATTCAAAAATGTGATGGAGGGTATATGATGGTATACGATGGTTTTTAAAGAAGCTTTGTATACTCTCTCCTTCCCGAATAAAGCTATAGCGTGTACAACCCTTACTTTTTTCATGAACACAGCACTGCCCCTATATAGTAGTACATGGAATTCACAATTTTCTTTTACGAGAGGGGAGAAGGGGAACCCTGTATAGCAATACTATCTATGCGTAACCCACATTGCATTATAAATGTACAATTAGACTCAACTAGAAAACACATAGTACAATTAAAATATTATTAGTAATAAATGCTCAAAAGTAATAAAATATATTTGAGTATTCTTATTAAATACTTCATAAGGCCTCTATGTCTCAATAACATACTATATCTATCGATGATTTGAAATTGTATAATTCCATGAAAAAACTACTTCAAAAACTTTCTAATATCAGACGATAAACAAAGAAAATGTAATTTTTAGGGTGGAGTCTCTTCAAGCTCCAAATTAGCAGAAATAAGTGTCTCCATTTCAATTTTCCCTTTAAAATAAATCTGTATGCAATTTTAACAGATATATTTTTAACCCCTTCGTGACGGGAGCCTTTTACGAAATGTTTATTACTTTGCTACCAGTTTTAAAAAACAGAAGTTTGTGCCTATTCAAATCGGGAAAATGCCTGGATTAAATAAGGCAAATTTTACAGTAAAATTTTACTGGTGAGGATAAACGAGGATTCTTAGGCCTATTTCCGGCACATATACGTGTCGCTCGTCCCCAAGGGGTTAAAGATTTATGTGGGTACTGATATTCTAATTTTGAGACATGTGTCTTAAAATGTATTGACACGCATTGAATATTTGGTAGAAAAAAATGGTGTCTCACTGATTAAAAATACGTTTTATTATTATTACTTTTTAATATCATTTAAAAAACAAATATATAAAAAACTGCAAATATATTTTTTTAATAGCTCTATTATATATTTTGATTTCATAGAATTTGGTGTAGCGATAAAAGAAAGTTTTTCCTTTAAATATTAAAAAAATATTTAAATGAAACAATATATAATATATATAAATATTAAATGTCATGCAACTTTCTTTGACTCTACTCAAAGTGTGACGAGCAATAACGTATAAAAGTTTAGTGTGAAGAATGTAGTTGAATTGTTTTGTACAGTTTTCTGATAACTTGTGCAATTTCTGACAATTGTAGGCGAATGTCTGGCTCTACATTTAAAAGGCTTCTGTATTTTGTTTTGATGTTTGTGTAAGTAGAGAATCCAGCTTCACACAGATAAGTCGTTGAGATTAGGAACAAAATTAATTCTGCTCTCCCTGACAAGATCTTGTATTCCTCTGTTAAATGACACTAAAATTCTACGATACATTGGTTTTAAAAAGCGATTTTTATGTCGTTTTGAGATGTTAAATCAATGGGAGCTTCCTATCCCTTATAGCTTAAGCTGTGTTTTTTTTTTGTGACACTGAATGGATTCAGTACTGATTTACAATCTTCCAGAGTCTTCTCTTGAGCAGCTGGAAAGTAATGCTCAAACGAACCTGTCAGAGCTATTTTTCTGTAACGTTTCTTTAAGCTGGATTTTATGTTCATTAAACAACATCTTTGTAAAAGGAAAGCAATTAATATCTTCCTTTTCTACACACTCCGATCAGAAGGTAAGTTTTCTCTTAAATGCAGACACTTTGGCGTTTGCATCAAAAACAGTGACAGTTTTTCCTTGCAACGATAAATTCATTTCGTTCCTTTTACTAAATAAGTCCGCCAAATACCCCAATTTACACCACAAATATTCATTAATTAAAACTGTTGCTAGTTGAGAGTTGTGGTCTATCAAAAATGCTTCTACCTCTGCACGCAGTTCCATCAAACATGTCAACGCCCTTCCTCGGGATAAACATCTTACTTCAGTATGCAGCAGCAGCGACTGATGATGGCTTCTCATATCTTCCCACATTAGTTTGAAGAATCTACTTTTAAGTTCGTCTTGATTTTATAAAGCTTATTTGAAGAATCTACTTTTAAGTTCGTCTTGATTTTATAAAGTTTATTTGAAGAATCTACTTTTAAGTTCGTCTTGATTTTATAAAGTTTATTTGAAGAATCTACTTTTAAGTTCGTCTTCATTTTATAAAGTTTTTTTTGAAGAATCTCCTTTTAAGTTCGTCTTGATTTTATAAAGTTTATTTGAAGAATATACTTTTAAGTTCGTCTTGATTTTATAAAGTTTTTTGTATGCGTTTTTCAACTCTGTCATAAGTTCAGGAGGCATTATTTTAGGCTAACGCGTTCCTATAAAGAACACAATGGCAGCTGCTACATTCTTTTCCCTTATCCTTAATTTTAATAATAGCTCCAACATTGTGTTGTACCATTTCCTTCGCACCAACAGTGCATATATCCACGCAGTTTTCCCATGGTATTTTATTTTATGATAAAAATCCACCTAAAAGATTAAATATTTCATCATTTGATGTATTGGATCCTTCTGGTAGCTTTGGAAGTAAACATAACGAACAAATACCAATAAAATCATCAATCCAGCGACGTCAATCTGTTCATCCATTTATAGGGAAAATTTTTTACACTTGAAATGATTGATGTTTTTTTATATCATCAACAATATCTCTTATTTATTGAATAACAGTTTTATTTGACAATGTAATATTGGAGACTAAATTGACAGCCTTTTC
Organism: Maratus speciosus; assembly: GCA_963932465.1. Taxonomy (NCBI): domain Eukaryota; kingdom Metazoa; phylum Arthropoda; class Arachnida; order Araneae; family Salticidae; genus Maratus; species Maratus speciosus. The sequence goes on along the minus strand of OZ010793.1, from coordinate 249,508,954 downwards.
TTGAAACAAACACCCAGCAAAATCAATTAGCAAATCTTAATAAGAGTCTCTTCAATAGTATGAGCTGGTGATTGTGGTAGCAATGGTAGCAAGCTTGATAATTGTGTTAGCAATGGTGTCTGCAGTGATAAACGGAAACCCATTATAAATATATGGGTAAAGCAATAAAAGTTTAACTAACACATTTCGTAGTAAATAGAGCAAGTAATGGAATATAAAATATCTAATCTTAAAGATAGCAAAGGGTGAAACGGAAGGAAATAAATATTGTGAGTCACAAATACCTCATTAGGAAGTTAGAACCTGGTTACGAAGCAAAAAAAAAAAAAAAAAAAAAAAAAAAAAAAAAAAAAAAGTATAAACACATAAATATGCGGAGTTCCAAAGAAAGAAAAAACTATTCTCCTTTTGTTCGGCAAGCAGAGACAACACCGCTGGAGCGCAGGGTTTGTTAATTCTATTCATGTTCTATTCATAATCCTATTCATGTTCTATTCGATTCCGAATACTACTTCTTGCTAGCTTACTTTGAACGTATTTTTTTAAACATTGAATGCAGAAGCACTAAGTGGTTCGAACCAAAAATATTATATTGAAAATGGAAACACGTGCAATGCAAAATTTTATTTAGTTTTGAATAGTATACTACAGTGATTTTCAACCCAGTAATAGATGCAGTTATTTTTGACACATACGTTTCGAAAAATCCACGCTTCTAATATGCTAATTTCTTTTATATTTTATTTATAATCTGGAACGCCGCGGAGCCCCTGAGAAGTGTCAGCGGAGCTCCAAGGGCTCCTCGGAGCATAGTTTGGGAGACCTCTGGTATAGATAGTTATTCCTAGGGATCTAGTGTAGGGTATACATGGAATACGCCGTATACTTTATGGATATTTTTAAGAAACTTATTATATCTTCTATAGCTACAGCGTATATCCTCTCTTTTTTTTACGACTACGTCGCCGCAAACTATGCAGGGTCATAAAAAATATTGTCGAAATATCGCAACCTTATTAACAGTTCTGAGAAAAGGTGTATGCGGCAGCATAGGCTTCTGGCGGAAGGAGTGTGAAAAAAAAAAAACGATAAAAAATAGTTTTAGGTTCAATGGCTTTTTTTTTTTTTTTTTTTTTTTTTTTACATTTTCAATAGCCGGTTTGAAGTACTCAATCTTACCGCTCTGGACTTTTTGTTCTGGTGGTGCATTAAAAGTACAGTTTAAGTGCAGTGAAGAGATTACTGAAACCGTCACCTGAAACGTCAAATCATAACTGCAATTCAATCTGTAATACCAGAGGTGCTTGAAAAAACATGGAGCGATATTAACCATATGGTCCTGATTTGTGTTGAGCGGCTAATGGCACATATCGAAACGTAATGAAATGCATATAAAGCTTTATACTTTACTTAATATTTTAGTACTAAATTTATGTACATATATATTTATTATTTTGAGTATCACGATTTTGTAATTCCAAATTCCTTCTCTGTATCTAGTTTACATACATTTAAATTAAGGGCAAAATAGAAAGGAAAAATGAAGTACATTAAACAAAAATCAATTTTATTTGTTTCATTTATGTACATTTTTTAGCCCTTCCAACCTGCCGTTCATTCTGTTGGTCACAATATACACTTATACAGAGATATACTTTAAGCTATTTACAAGTTTCACCATTTATCAGACCTATTGTAAATTAGAACGGACGTGGAATATTTGTACTGCAAGCACTGTTGCCATCTCTAATGGAGACGTACACAATTATCTGACTTATTGTGCATTCGAATGGACACCGAATGTTTGTAGTCCATGAACTTTTGGCATCTACAGACATAATGGAAAGTGTATATAAATATCTAACCTGTCACGCATTGGAATGGACAGCATAGTAAAGTATTTGTTGTCCAACGTTTTTGTTATCTCTTATTATGATGCATAAGGCTAACATTTTTATTTTTTTTCAAGTAAAGTAAAATAAAAAATATCATTTGAACCAAAAAATTTTTAATGGAATGTTTCACGTTTATATATGGTTATTAATTAAATATTTTAATTACATTTTTGTTTTTATTTTATTTGAAAAATAAAGTTTAAGGTGATGGTAATATATGGTGATGTATAAAAGTATGTTGAATTAAACAGGAAAACCTTATATAGTACTAAGAACAGGCATAGTGCAGATAAGTACAGTGGCTGTTGTAACGTGGGATATTTCATTTTAGACCGGGAGGTGGCAGCACAGACAATCACCTCATCGAGTTCACGGTTGAAGTTCCAGAATTAGTTAAAACTCGATTCGAATATTAAAATGCAATTGGTCTGTCAAGTCATATTTTAGTGGAAAATACATGAAAACCCGATTTTAGCGGTTGACTTGTAGATTTTTCATTGTGTTTTCCTGCACACAAAGGTATGAAAACATGGAAGACTAGGAGCAGAAAAACACAATGATAAACCTACGAGTCAACTGATAAAATCGGGTTTTCAGATCTTTTCAGGTATTTTCCACCAAGATATGACTTGGCAGACCGATTGCGTTTTAATATGCGAATCGAGTTTTAACTAATTCTTAAATTTCAGTTGTGAACTCGATGAGGTGATTGTCTGTGCTGCCACCTACCGGCTTATTTGCAATAAAATTAATAAAGTGTGTTTAATTATCTTGAATGTTTGGAGAATCATATGAAATAACATATCGTGGATTTTAATAAGGTTTTTAGCAACTGGGCCCGATGACCCCATACGTCTGTTGAGATATATATAAAATACAATTTCCATAATATAATCTTGTGATTAGAAATGCGTTAGTAATATGTTCCCTACATGAATTTAGTTTTTCTTCGTCTAAAGGATTTTTGCTTAGTTTGCTTGTTAAAAAAGATTACTGAAAAAAAAGTTCAAATGAGGGAATAGATTCTCTGTTGTTAACAACCATAACAAATTAGTTAAAGATAAAAAGCGACTTAAAGAAAAGAACGAACAATAAAGAAATTTATCATATGGTTTTATGAAGTCTTCAAAAAAAAAAAAGAGTACCTTCTTCAGTTCACTTTAAAATAGGAAATAGATTACCAATAGTAAATAGATTACCCAAATATGCATGAATATTGCAGTGTCCATAATATGCTAAAAAAAAAATCTTACATTTTTTTTGGAAAACTCCAAAGAATATCTGTAGTTGAACTATTATTTTAACACAATCAAACTGATTGGTAAAGTTATCATACGAATTGAATATTTCCAACTGAGCGAAAAAATGCCCAGGCTGGGAATCGAACCCAGATCCTTGGCTTACAAGGCCAATGCTTTTCCATTTAAGCTAACTGGGCCGACAACCAGCCAGCATATTTCGCTCAGAAAACCTTATTGGTAATAACATCTGGTCTGTCATGTAGACAGCTCAACAGAATAAACCGCAGGTAAAGGAACTCCATATAAACGATGGATACGTAGATGAACTATTATTTTAACACAATCAAACTGATTGGTAAAGTTATCATACGAATTGAATATTTCCAACTGAGCGAAAAAACTGAGCGGTTTATTCTGTTGAGCTGTCTACATGACAGACCAGATGTTATTACCAATAAGGTTTTCTGAGCGAAATATGCTGGCTGGTTGTCGACCCAGTTAGCTTAAATGGAAAAGCATTGGCCTTGTAAGCCAAGGATCTGGGTTCGATTCCCAGCCTGGGCACTTTTTCGCTCAGTTGGAAATATTCAATTCTTATGATAACTTTACCAATCAGTTTGATTGTGTTAAAATAATAGTTCATCTACGTATCCATCGTTTATATGGAGTTCCTTTACCTGCGGTTTATTCTGTTGAGCTGTCTACATGACAGACCAGATGTTATTACCAATAAGGTTTTCTGAGCGAAATATGCTGGCTGGTTGTCGGCCCAGTTAGCTTAAATGGAAAAGCATTGGCCTTGTAAGCCAAGGATCTGGGTTCGATTCCCAGCCTGGGCACTTTTTCGCTCAGTTGGAAATATTCAATTCTTATGATAACTTTACCAATCAGTTTGATTGTGTTAAAATAATAGTTCATCTACGTATCCATCGTTTATATGGAGTTCCTTTACCTGCGGTTTATTCTGTTGAGCTGTCTACATGACAGACCAGATGTTATTACCAATAAGGTTTTCTGAGCGAAATATGCTGGCTGGTTGTCGGCCCAGTTAGCTTAAATGGAAAAGCATTGGCCTTGTAAGCCAAGGATCTGGGTTCGATTCCCAGCCTGGGCATTTTTTCGCTCAGTTGGAAATATTCAATTCGTACGATATCTGTAGTGTTTTTTTTTATATATATATTTTGAATCATAAACTAATGATATAAATATTTATCATAAATGTTTTATTTGGAGGATACATTTTTAGATTATCCGAAAGCCTGTCTAAAGTAAAACATAATGGGTTATTTTTATCAAATACAGTAGTCGCTCGTTATATCAGCCACGCAGCGAGAAAAAAATGCATGATTTTCGAATGAGCGTTATAACCAAAGTTATCAAATATTTAACAAACCAAATAATTTACAAGAATGTATTTTACATTTGTCTATAAAACTTTAATTTTTTCGCATATCACAATTTTCTCAGAAAAAAAAAAAATGATCCTAATCGATAGATTTCTGTATGCAAACGTTATTTTTTTAAAATTGCAGTTATAGTAGAAACTATTTATTTTATGTACACACAAAAGACAATATCACTGACATATCGAAATCAGCAATATATCGGGGATTACTATATACGTTAGATAAGGTACATTCGCAATTTTCACATGAAACGTTTCCAAATCGAATATTTCTCTAACATATTCGTTGTAAATCAACTGGATCTTAAAAAAATATTAAAATCGCTCGATTTTAAAAGATTTTTTATATAACTGCCACCACTCATTTTTCTTTCTTTTTACTTTACAAGGAAATAGATTATTTCAGTGTCAGAATAATATTTTTATAATACGAAAATAAATATGTATTGGAAAATGAAATTGATCTCTGTTTTACGAATACCTGAGGTAAAAGAAAAAAAAAATGTAATATTTACTGCCATTTTGTCATTTCAAAAAGTATTCTAAATTCTGCATTCTATTTCAAATGAAAAAGCAAAAAAGAAATTGAACTCCATTGTGAGTGGCTAGAAAATCTATTGAATCTATATCACAAACGGCGTACAATAATACCTTTACATAAAATAAACCTTTTCCTTATCCTTTTCTTCCCAATGGGTTTTTGATATATGACGTTATAAGATATTATAGACTAAGAATAGAGTATAGTGCAATTTACGATAGATTTTAAAAGTTTTCCCCAGTTTTTTATCCTGCAGTGAATCTCGGACTATACTCAAAAGCATTAGTCAGATTACATAATCTTTTTTCCATTATCTAAATCTATATGCAAAGAACCTTTTCTCTAATAGGAAAATGCGTGACTTTCTAAAAGAAGGATTTTTCCATATTACCTTCTTTCCTTAGAAATTATATGCCTAAGGTTTTATGAAAAATATTTGGAATATAAAGTAATATTCAACAAAGCTATCTACACTAGTTCTTTCCTACTATTTTGCTTACAAATTTTTTAATGCCATGCATATTAAAAAAATTAACTTTTAGAGGAAAATATAAAATTATATGAGACGTGTAAAAAGCAAGTTAAAAAAATATTTTAAAAATAAAAAAACCCCTGCCGCCTCGGCCTACAGGCGCAGGTAAATTTCGAAATTAAAAATTAAATTTTTATTTTAAATAATGAAAGAACAAATAAATTAGTAAAAAATTAATAAAAATACCAATAAAACGTCAAAATAAAAATCACTTGATGACGTAAACACGTGTAATTTGCTTAAAATCAAGTGAATGTAACATTTACGACCAACCATTTTTGGCATTTAATCTTATAGCTTGGCGATAGATTTTTGGTCGACGGGATAATCAAGTAGTACCAATATTAGTTTTTGTTGCATTAAAATATCTCAATTCTGTAAGCAAGTAAACCCTATTGGTTTATAATGGAAGTCTATGGGAATTTGACGAAATATTAGAGATATCGACAAGTTGGCGACTAATTTTGGTCACCAAATTTGGCAATATATCGCCAAGTTGGCGACAAACTTGGCGGTATTTGGCGACAAAACAGGTCCCCCCCTACGATAACCCCCCTTATATGTATGGAGATACGATAGCGTAATACGTATATAGATTTTTATTTTTCACGTGAAAATCTTGCAATGTAAAAAGTAATTGTTGTGGTAAGAAGTTTATTGTGTTTTTTTTTAATTGTTGGCATCTGCTATAACGATTTTTTTTTTTTTTTTTTTTTTTTTTAATTTTCCTGCCATTTTTCTGTAACAGCTGTTTTTATCGGAATCATGTTTAGGCGGTATTCAAAAATTTAAACCCTCTCCCATTTCTACTGACTGCCTTGGGTCGATTTTTCTCATTTGCAATCCCCGCCGAGATATTAGCCATCTCAATAGCCATCATTAGCCATCTTAAGCCATCTTTTTGTTTTCGGTCGAAAATGAAAAGATTACCGAAATTTGGTTTCGGTTTCGGTCTCAAAACCTGTTTCGGTTGACCTTTATTTTCAACAAGCAGGCAAAAGAGGACTTCTAACATAGTTTTGCTTAATGGAGATTTCGGATGGAACGGTGCAGCTATCTCCAAGGAGAGTATATTTTAGGCGACGAAATTTCCGAATTGGTGACGAATAAAAAGTTTTATGACTTCAGTTCAGTTATTTGATGGCCACACCTTGTAGCTTAACTCTCTTTTTAGTCTCCGGTACGGTATGCTATTTCTTTCTCCCAGCTTATTTTGTGTCCAAAAATTAATGTTACCTTACAGAAGCTAGCCGTAAAACAAAGCATTACAATTAAATACTCTTTAGCAATTTTTTAAACTTCTAAGCTTCGCACATTTTCAATTTTTATACCGTCGTATTGGAAAAAAAAAGTTCTTTTAAATGCATTTTGTTTGAAAACTGTATCTCCATTCATTTTTGAAATATTAATTTTTTTGTAGGTTTTGGAGCCATTTGCTTAATATTGGCAACGGAAGTATTCCGTTTCTGTAGAAATTTAAAGGAAAAATAGTTTTAAAATAGTAATAGTTTTGTTGCCATTTTCTCGTAACAACAGAAAGAAAATGCAATTAAAATACGTGCTATTTTGAAAAAAATATAAACGAATGTTTTTTGTTTAAACAATGAGCTATTATATACTATATTTAATTGTAAGTATCTATGAATCATTAGATAGCTGTTTTTTTTTTTTTTTCAATATTCTTGAATGACGGAATCTTTTTGCTGCATTTGTGCATTATTTCGTGATAGTGATGTGCTATGCATGCTTTACTGCAGATGTTTAAGAGTAGATTGTACATGTGGAGTTCTTAAGCGGATGCGAATGACGTCATTTTACATAAAATAAAACGTGTGCTGTAAGTCTTAAAATTGAAATATGTTTTGTACTGCAGTAGAGTCCCGCTTAAACGAGTTATTTCCTTCTGATGGACTGGTGGCTTCTGTTATTATGAAACAGCCATTATAAATGAAGTGTTAGGTGAAGATGAAAGAGCAGCCGTAAAAAAAATATGGCCATCCCCCCCCCCCCCCCATTCTGACCAGAAAATCAGAGTTATAACTTTTTACGGCTGCTCTTTCATCTTCACCTAACACTTCATTTATAATGACTGTTTAATAATAATAGAAGCCATCAGTCCATCAGAAGAAAATGAAGTAATGGAAATGCCGGGGGCGACACTAAATTCTGAAAAAAGCAGAATTCCTGTTCTCTAGTTTTAAATCCCTTTCTTTAACCCAACTTGTTTTTTGTATGTAAAGACGACATTTTGTAACCGATTTTCAATTCACTTCCTGATATGCTAGAATTATGAAAGTTATGTACAAGGGTGTATTTTCGATGACAATACAAAGTTTTATATATTTTTAGAACTTAATTATAAATAAATATTATGCGCCAAACTACGCTCGCCAAACCAGACCATCTGATTAGAAAGTTGCAACGAAGTATTTTAAACACTAAAAATTAAACAACAGTAACAACAACAACAAAGACTAATTTATGTTTTAAAAAATACGCTTTAATCAATTAATAGTTTGATATTAATTAAATTATGATTATGCGTTGAGAAATCAATTTAGAAATCTTTAAAACATAGTTTAAATAAAACTTTTTTTCTTTCCTGTTGCCATATCTTAAACAAGTTGGAAATTACACGCCAAACTTGGCAAATGAGGTGCATTCATACTGTAACTAGTTTTATAAATTTTTTTCGCACCACATATTGTACTGAGTGTATATTTCCGTGCACTTTATAAGTGCATTGCATATAGATATTTCATTTTGTTCGAAAGGTTGTAACATCATTAAAATGCACTTGAAATGATTTTTTCCCATTGGCCATAATGTAACGGAAAACTTTTGACTGTCCCTGTAATTAAACTATACATCCAATTTTCCTAAAATTTGAAATGACTCGGCAAAATTTTGCAACAATTATATATTTAAAATTTTAGACCATTCGGTTGAGTAGTTTTTGTTCTGTTGTATGCGGACAGACAGACAGACGGACCGAACGACGGCTATAGGTGCTACGTACTTTTTATGTAATTACGAACGCACCTAAAAACAAACAGAGCAAAAACTATAATTTTTTTAATAAATTCACTAACTCTTGTTTTCTACCAAGCATAAAAAAAGACGAATTTTCCCACGAGTTCGGTGCAACGCCAAATTAACGTATTGTAACGTATTTTTTTTTTTTTTTTTTTTTTTTTTTTTGGAAAAATCAGGTAGTGCAGTCATGAAATTAGGCGTGATTTGCAAGGTAAATATTGAACACTTATAAAAGAGTGTATTTTACAAAAGCTTATTTTTTGCGCTTTCCTACATAGTTGAAAAGTGTTTATGAATTCGGTTTGTTTGCCCGTCAGTCTGTCTGTCTGTCCACGCTCTAACTCGCGTAAATATACTCAGATTTCCATGTAATTGCCAAATGTTAATGATGTTTACCATAGCATGTTCGGTATTGAATAAAGTTCGTAGCATTCATAGTTCATTTACAAGCGCACTCAAAAGAATTTCGTTATATTATGGTCAATGGGAAAAAATCGCTTGCAATGCATTTTAGTGACATTACACCATTTCAGATGTATTGAAATTGATATAAATCACTAAATTTAACTACAAGATGATTTCTACAGAATAGGGTATTCATAGCATTTGTCAGTCGTTTACAGGGACACACAAAAAAATCGGTTGAAGCAATAATTGATTCGAGCAATGTTTGCTGCTAGTGCGTTTTCAATTTCGGCATACGTTTTTAAATTTAACTATTTTTTTTGCATGTTACTCGTTGTGTATAAATTCTGTACCTCGTGTACAGGGCTGCACAAAAGAATTCACGCACCATTCTCCTTATTAGCGGAAATTGCTGAAGGGGAACTTTCAACTGTGATATGTTTTTCTAAACTGAACTAAATTTTTGCATGAATGTAGTTTATAGATATAAATCTGTATATATCCATATACGCTTCCAAGCTTGATTTTTGCTTGGAAAGATGTAGGCTAGGTATAACTAGAAGAGACAGAAAAAGAATAACCTGGATAAGAAGTCAGACGAAAGTTTTTCACTTCATTGAAAGAATTAAACGGCTAAAATGAAAATGGGCTGGGCACATTGCAAGAAGACAAGACAATAGATGGAGCACAAACACCCTACAGTGGTATCCCAGAGATGTAAAACGGCCAAGAAGACGACCTCAAGTAAGATGGAGTTATGAAATCAGAAAAATAGCCGGTGTAAATTGGATGACTAAAGCACTAGACAGAAAACATTGGAAAAATCTGGGGGAGACCTACATCCAGCAGTGAATTGAAAACGGTTGATGATGATGATATCCATATACAGGGATGCTCAAATAATTCATAAAATTTTCCTACTATAGATGGGAATTGTTTGAATTCTGTTTTTAAATGTGTTATGCGTTTCCAGATAATTGAATTAGACATCATATTTCAATTTATTAAACAGTGAAGCTTTGTTGCATTATTTTGAAAGTGTCTGAGAGTGTTATATAATCTATTCCTCACGCATGAGTTTTTCTTTCTTGTTACTTTTATGCTTACTTTATTGGGATATTATTCATTTTCGAAAATATTTCGGGATTTTTCTCTATTTTACGAAGCTTTAATGCGAAAATTCAGCTCATCACTAATAATAATAATAAAATAATTAAAAATTAAATATTCTGAAGTTCGTCAAATTGTTCACGAATTCATGTAACATTTTTTGTGGCATACATTTGATATTTAAAATTCTAGTCAGTAATACAAAAAAAAATTATCTTGACTTTAAAATAATGTATTACGAACTGAATAAAGATCAAGAAAGTTCTTTATTAAAACGAAAAAAAAAAAAAAGAAAAAGGAAACAGCAATTAACTTTTAATGACACTTTTAAGCATTTTTAAAAGTTAAATTCTTTTAAAAGAAGTTTCTCAACTACTACTAATTACAAAATTTTGTTTTTGAAGATTTTTTTTTCCCTTTTTCTTTGATAAAGTCACAATGCATTTTTCTGAATTGAACGATACCGATATATATGACAACTTCCTTTGGTTAAAAATTTACGAACATTAATTCAGAATGTAGTTTTTAAATAATATTGGTAAAAAAAAAATTATAATGGACCTCGCAAATTCTCCCGTTATTTTCAGACAAGACGTCAAAGTAAAATGTTTCGGGACTTTTTTACTTTCAATCTGCCACTTCTTATACTTTTCAAAATGATATTAAATTTTTAATTATATAGATAATTTTATCCAAGACCAAAATATGCATATTGTTATGAAAATTTTAAAGAAATTTTCGCTTATTTCGTTTGGCTGTTTTTTAACGCTTTCCAACATGATTGAAAAGTATTTATGAATTCAGTTTGTCTGTTAGACTGTCTGTCTACGCTCTAACTCGCGTAAATATACACGGAACTTCATGCAGTTTATATATGTTAATGATGCTTACAGTGACATGTTTGGTATTGAACATAAAGCGTGTAGCATGTTTTAATACAGAAATTCAGCTCATAATAATAATAATAATAATAAGAAGAAAATAATTAAAAATTAAATATGCTGAAGTTTGTCAAATTGTTCACGAATTCATATAATTTTTTTGTAATATAGTTCATTTACAGATTAAGAGTTCATTTACAGGGGCACTCAAAAGAACTTCGTTGCATTATGGTCAACAGGGAAAAACCGTTTGCAGTGTAATTTAATGACACAACGCTATTTCAAATGCAGTATTGAATTCAGACACTTTTCTCCGGGAGGGATTTCTAAGGCTCCGGGGGGGGGGGGCATTATAGAGTTCCGGGGGGAAAATTGCTGTTGTTGACCTTTGAAAACACAAAATATCAAATCTTCCGGGGGGGGCGACATCTCGTTGCTCCCGGAGGGAATGTCCCCCCCCCCCGGGCCACCCCCCGAAATCAACACTGTTCAAATGTATTGAAATTGATATAAATCACTATATTTCACTACAAGATGATTACTCTAGAATAGGGCGTTCTTAGCATTTATCGTTCATCTACAGGGACACACAAAAGAAATCGGTTACCGTACTGTGTTTAAGTAATAATTGCTGGAAGTGCGTTTTCAATTTCGGTATTCAAATTTAACTAATTTTTTGCATGTTACTTGATGTATAGAAATTCTATACCTGGTATGCAGGGGTGCACAATAGAATTCCCGCACCATTCTCCTGAAGAGCGGAAATTGCTGAAGGAGAATTTTTAACTGTGGTATGTATTTCCTAAAACAATTTTTGCATGCATATAGTTTATAGATATAAATCTATACATCCTATACAGGGCTGTTCGACGAATTCGGGTACTTTTCCGACTGCAGAAGGGAATTGCTGAAATTGGGTTTTCAAATGTGTTATGCGTTTCCAAACGCTCAATTAGACATCATATTTCAACTTATTAAACGGCGAAATTTTTAACCATTTGGAAAAATGGTTATTGTCCTCTGTCAGAGTAGGAAATCAAACACATATCTGAAGCGTTTTATTGGTTGAATCCGCATTTTATTCGTTTACTGATGGGTCTATACAGTAATCTGTATTTTCCCTTTACTTTCAACATAGATGGATACTTCTGTTGCCACTATGACAAAAAAGTAATAAAAACTAAAAAAAAAATTAATAACTCAGAAACAAATTGCGATACATCTTTCAAACAAATTGCATTTAAAAGTACATTTTTTTTCTCTATACGACGGTGTAAAAAGTAATAGTGTGGGATGTTTAGAAGTTTAAGAATGAAATTTCATTTAAAATGGGTCGTCAGATTTCTTGGAAATCTGACGATGGAAAAACCTTTTCCCGAACAGCCAGTGAAATGCTTGGATAATACGTAAGTTTCAGGTGGATAATACGTAAGTTTCAGGAAATCTGACGAGTCGCTTGCAATTTTTACGTGTCATAACACTATTAATGTTTAATTCATGGCGTACGTAATGCATGATCAACTCCGTGCGATTTTTTATGTCTTAAATTTTAGTCTTTGAAAAAATCATTTTCCAAATAGTCAGTGTAATTTGTTAAATTGATTTTTTATTTTATTTTATATTATTCTAAATGTGTAGGAAAGTGTTTCATAACCTGTGCTTTATGCAGATTTTTTCTTTCTTCTTACTTTTATATTTACTTTATTGGTAGTAATATTATTCATTATTGGATATATTTCATGATTTTTCTCTATTTAAAAAAGTTTTAGAACACAAAGTCAGCTCATAATAATAATAATAATAATAAAATAATTCAAAATTGAACATTCTGACATTTGCCAAATTATTCACAAATTCATATAACATTGTTTGTAACACACATTTGATATTTAAATTCTAGTCAATAATACCTAAAAAAATATATTAATTGGCTTGACTTTAAAATGATGTATTGCAAATTGAACAAAAATCAAGAAAGTTCTTTCTTGAAAAGAAAAAAACAAGAAAGAAAAATCATGCGTTAAGCATAGATTATGAAACACTTTTCTACACTTCCTGAAATTATTAAGAAAACTTCGTTATTTAGACAAATAAGGCAAATAAGATAACTAAGTAAACATTTTTGAAAACAGATAAAACGTTTGAAAAACTGATTTCAGCAGTTACCGTTCATAGTCAAATATGTATTCCAATTCTTTTGAACAGTCCTATACTTGATCTGTAGGTTGATATGTATACTATGTAATGGGAAAATTTAGTTTAGCAAGAAAACGCATAACAGGTTGAAATTTCTCTTTCAGCAATTTATACTAATAGATGGAAACATACTTGAATACTTTTGTTCAGCTCTTTAGTTTACCTAGTACCTTTATTACACGCCACCAGTTAGCTAAAATTTAATTCAAACTAAAACACTCTTAAAACTACTGAAATCCCATTTCCAGAAATTATCATTCATAGACGGTCATGTATCCAATTCTTTGCGTGACCCTGTATATAATTTTATCTATGTTCTACAAACATTTCTTAGTAAACTAAATGCAGCTCAGCGTAAAAATGTATAACTCATTTAAAAACCACATTTAAACAATTTACACTCATACTCAGTCATCTTTACGCATTCTTTTGTATATCCCTGTATACCAACTATAACATTTATACACACCATGTGGTATGCATAAATATAGTGACACTTAAAAGCGTATATCATAATTTAAAAAAATTTCCTGCCATCATCGCTAATATACAGTACTTCGGATGGAATATATTATCTGAAATCTTTTGTGTGTCCCTGCAAAAGCTATGCACTTCGTATTATACATGTAGCAACTTATAGTAAGCCTCAGCGACGTATATCAATTTCATTATACATGAAATAGTTTAACACAATTAAAATACGCTTCGAACAATTCCCCCTTTACCATTATGTTACAGAATTCTTTTATGTGGCCCTGTAAATGAATAATAACAATTTTTTGTGCCGCATATTCTACAGAATGCATATTTTAGTGCACTTCGTAAATCCATATCAATTTTATTATGTTTGAAAGGGTGTAACATCTTTAAAATTTATTTGAAACGATTTTTTCCCATTGGCCGTAATGTAATGGAATACTTTTGACTATCCCTGTAAATGAACATAACATGCTACAAACTTAATTTGAACTAGAGATCGTGTTATGGTAAACGTCAATAACATCCAAAAATTTCAGGGCAATCCGAGTATATTTAAGAGAGTTAGAGGACGGACATACGGCAGACGGACAGACAAACCGAAGTCATAAACACTTTTCAACTTTGTTGGAAAGTGTTAAAAAAAAAAGGAAACAGCGGTTAACTTTTAGTTACGCTTTTAAACATTTTTAAAAGTTAAATTCTTTAAAAATATACTATAATACAAATAATAAATAATTAGTAGGTACCTCAAATACTATACTACAAAGTTTTGTTTTAATTTTCTTTTATTTTTCTTTGATGTACACACACAGGATGATTTCACAATGTATTTTTTTTTTTTTTTATCTAAACGATACCGGTATATATGACAACTTCTTTTCGTTTAAAAATTTACGAACAATAATTCAGAATGTAGTTTTTAAAAAATTATTTTGGGAGAAAAAATAGAATGAACTTCGCAAATTCTTCCATTACTTTCAGATAAGATTTCAAAGTAAAATGTTCCAAGACTTTTATTTTACTTACAATTTGTCGTCACTTTTTATGCTTTTCAAAATGAAATTTAATTTTTAATTATATCGATAATTATCTAAGAATAAAATGTGCATTTTGTTATGAAAATGTTTAAGAAAGTTTCCTTATTTCATTTGGCTGTTTTTTGTTTGTCCTGTTGACAGGATCTTCTTGAAGTACGTATGTAAAATATTTTTAATTTCTGAATTTTCTTTCATTTTCAATTTTTTAAGTATTTACTATAAATTAATTTTTAATTAACCCTTTCATCAATGGATTATTTTTTAAATAGATGGAAAATATAGTTTGCACGTGCAAGAGATTTAAAATAGATTATTACGAACAAATAAGGTTGAATTTTTAAAACCTTACATTTATTACAAATTTACAAAATGAACCTCGTATGAAGTTTACAAGAAACAAAAGATATAATTAGTAATTTATTAGTGGAGGACATTGCACACCGTTAATGCACAATTTAAACTTAAAAAAAAAAAAAAAAAAAAAAAAAGCTTTGAAAGTCACTCAGAAGTTCGCGTCACTGGTGTGGTTTCTGATTCAATCTTCTTTGTTAAGCCTAGTGTTCCTCTTGGCTTCTAGTGTTTTTCCTAATGTTCATTAGTTCCTCTAGTGTTGTCAAAGGTAGTTGTTTCTTAGTACCTACGGGATGTGCAATGACCTCGTTTACCCGGAGTCTATGTAGGAACTATCTAAGTGTAATTCATCAGATGATGGATGAAAATATACAGTTTTCTCGCAGCAGGCTGCAGTGGAAGATGAACTCAGGATGGCTGGACTTAGTTGCCCCTAAGTTTATTTTAATTACAGAGATTTCAATCCATCAGTTCCAGAGCGATGCCATTTCAATTCAAACAATGCGATCGTGCAATTATTTTATCATGATTTTTTATAGTATAGAATAAGGTAAGCCAATTTCTGTTTTGATGTCTGTACCTACGTTTAGATAATTCTTTTCTACTTTTTTAAGATGGACGAAAATTGATATGAAAAATTTATTTGTTGCGTTTATTTTTGAATTTCGCATCAACTTAATGCACTTTTTTTAGGTTGTCTACTACTGGTCCCGCAACACGTCACTAAAAGCAGCAGTAGGCAGCCCCGCCAAAAGCTGAAATATTTGTGACAAAAGACGATGTTTCGAACAGTGTACGATATCTGAAGGCTGAACTTGATCGAGAGAACCTATTTTGTATTTAACCGACCAGGGCGAAAGTGGTTTAATGCATCTTTTGCAAAGGAATCTGACTATTTCCTCTCGAGAAACTTAGTTTTTAATAGCAATCAGATATGTATCAATGAAGAGAAGCTGATGAAATGGTTCGAAGACGCCGATAGCTAATTGTCAGAAAAGGACCTTAACCTGAAACTTAAAAATTTCAGTATTTTTTTCTGAATCCCGAGACAAGTTTTCGCGCTTCAAGTTTGCTTCTTCAGGGCAAATAATGCTACTTTAATTAACCTAAAAAAAAAAAAAAAGGTAAATGTATAAGGCAGTAAATATTTCGAATGTTGAAAAGAAATTCGTCTACGGTTACCTTCATTTTTCCAGTCAGCGCGTAGGCTTAGTATCAGTAGATTGTGACTAGGCTTGTCCTTTTTACAGTCACTATACGATGTTGTAGATAAATTTCCATTTACGTATTAAGACTTAATTGCAATAAAGTGCTGTGATTGAAATGTGCCCTGCTACAAAATTAATTTTTTTTTTTTTAAACTTTTTAGAGACTCCATCTTTTTTATATTTTTTATACAAGTCTCTTATTTTTTTTCTTCTATTAATTCATTAATGCAATAACCAAAAATCTTTTTGTTGATGAAATATTATTTAAACCGTTTCATTTTTTATTAGATTTTTTTGAAAGAATTAAGGCGTGTTCACTACTAGCGCATTTTTGGCTCTCCGATAAAATTAAGTTTGTGCGGAAATTTTTTTAAAAGTAGCTTTTGTAGCTTTCAACTTTTGTAGAACAGTCGTGAGCAGAAAGAGTCAATTGAAATATCAAACATTCGTTGATATTGCAACTGCTAAAACTAAGAACTACACACTAACAATAGGTGAAAAGTTATACTATACTATACCATCTTTTCAAGCATTATAATCATAGTAGCTAGGTGAAAAGTTATTTTTTAAGTTCTCATTAATGGTACTACTATCTTCATTATTAAATAGTTCTATGATAATTTTAAATTTGGATACATTAACACAAAGCAGAAAAAAATGTCATATTTTTATGTAAATCAAACAACAGAAATTTCTTGGAAAAAAAAAAAAAAAACTTTTCCTGTGTGGAACCGAAACAGATTTGTCCAGAGTGAATTTTCCACCCGAATTTTTGAAAATCAAGTAATTTTACTATTCATTACTGTATTTCACATACGTTAGTGAACTTCATATGCGTTTCCTGTCTGATTAAAGAAAAAAAAGATGTGCACAGTTCTCTGGATGTTGCGCTTTAATGGAATCTCATATAAGGTTCCCATCCATGAGAGAATTAGAATTATTATATTTTAGAAACAAAACTATAAAAAGCACATTTCTGTTTGGTAGTTTAATAGAAAGTTTCTGTTGTTACATTTATTTTTTATAATCTAATTGTAAGTATCTTCAGGAAATGCAAACATTAAAGTTGAAAGTTTATCCATTTCGTTAGGTAATTACAGAAGTTATGCAAGTTTATCCATAACGTTGAAAGTTTTTCCATTTTCTTCCTCGAACTAGAAAGTATCAGACTAATAGAACACAAAATATAACGAAAACTAAAAGAAATCGCATATATATATATATTAAATGTATAAGCAACCGTCGCCGGCTAGATTTAAATTTTCTATCAACTTTTTGAACAATTTAGCGTTATTTTAACACTATGTCTATAGAAAGTTAACACGAAATTGCAATTTTTTATGCTTCTTAGTTACCATTTATTTTTTATGTAAATATTCGCTTTACTTTAATAGCATATTTCTGTGATTAAGTAAAACGGAAATATTTATTTAAAATTAGTTTTACCCAAAAATTATAAAATTTGGTAGCTATTCAAAGACGAGTATACTCGCCAGACTTATGGAGTAAGAGTGACCCATTTTTGGGAAGAAGGAGTCTGATTTAGAGTATCTAATAACAAGCCTACTCCGACTCCAGCTTATTGTTGAAGATTTTGAAGTGAAATTAGACACAATGGACCGCTTTGAATTTTTTTTATAACCTTTTCTTCTGAAAATTACAGATCAATCTACATGAAACAATTTCTGAATATCTGAATAATCTTATTAGCCCCCGGTATGCTATTTCTTTCTCCCAGCTTATTTTGTCTCCAATAAATAACGTTACCTTGTATACGCTAGCCGTAAAACAAAAGCCAATGTTTCATTGTGCAATTAAATACTCTACAGAATTTTTTTAAACTTCGAAGCATCGCACATTTTTAATGTTTATACCGTCGTATTTTGAAAAAAAAAAGTACTTTTTAATGCAATTTGTTTGAAAACTGCATCTCCATTTGTTTTTGAAATATTAATTTTTTTGTAGTTTTTAGCGACATTTGTTTCATTTTGGCAACTCAAGTACTCCATTTCTGTAGAAAGTAAAGAAACAATTGTTGAAAAATAGCAATTATATCTTTTTGTTGCCATTTTCTCATAAAAATTGAAAAAAAAAATTAATTAAAATACGTGCTATTTTGAGAAAAATATAAATGAAAAATTTATGATAAAACATGGAGCTATTAAAAACTATATTTAATTTTAAGTATCTATATTAATGCAAATGACGTCATTTTACATAAAATAAAAGCGTGTGCTTTAAGTCTTAAAATTGAAATATGTTTTGTAGTAGAGTCCCGATTATCCGAGTCCCTCTTAACCGAGTTATTTTCTTCTGAAGGACTGGTGGCTTCTATTATTATGAAACAGCCATTATAAATGAAGCGTTAGGTGAAGATGAAAGAGCAGCCGTAAAAAGTTAGAACTCTGATTTTCTGGTCAGAATGGGAATAAAAAATGGCCATATTTTTTTTTTTTTTAATTATGGCCATTTTTTTTCCATTCTGACCAGAAAATCAGAGTTCTAACTTTTTACGACTGCTCTTTCATCTTCACCTAACGCTTCATTTATAATGGTTGTTTCATAATAATAGAAGCCACCAGTCCACCAGAAGAAAATGAAGTAATGGAAATGCGGGGGGCGACACTAAATTCGGAAAAAGCAGAATTCCTGTTCCCTAGTCTTTATTTAATAAAATGTCCTCAAAGAATAAGCCTTAGTAGTTTTCTGGAGAAAAAAATACTTTTCAGAGTCTCACTGTATCCCATGACACCACATGGAGCACAGTGAACAAATCATAATGAAAGTTGTGGTTAGGCTTAGGTAGATTGCAATATTTATGCAAATTTAAAGGGAAAACTACTTTATTAGAAATCTTTAGCCACATTTTACAATGCACAGAACAAAACAATTGATTGACTTTACACGCATAAATACATTTGAAAGTATTTTTGTGCAGACTGGTATATTATACTACATGCATAAATATATTTGTCAATTTTTTACTCAGATATTTAATTTTTAAATTAAAATATTTTGCATGTGTCAAACAAGATGTAAATAAGATATTTTTAAGTATAAGTTTCTTTGCAACAGCTTGATGATGTCAGTTACAGCAAAATAAAATGTACACAATTAGGCTTATCTATTTATGATTTAATTGGTATAATTGCTATGTTAAAAAAAAAAAAAAGAGAGAGGCAGAAGAAAATGAAAAGAAAGCAAATAGTCTTATAAATAAATTTTTATCGGTTTAATATGAATAAGTAGCCAACATTAAAATTGCACAGAAAAAAATAGTTTTTAAAAATATCTCACAACAAAATATGCTAGAATATTTTCTTAACTTCAGTTTTAATTTTAAATGAAAAGAGGAAACATTCTCGTAAATTTTTAGATTTATTTATTGAAAAATTCACTATTAAATCCGTATAAAATAGTGATCCACTGTGCCTTGTTTGAGGTGGTGCAGCGGGGTTAAAGTAATGGAAAATAAACAAAATTTTAGAGGGTGCTCTACTGCGCCCTATGTCAGTGTTAGCTGCGCCTTATGTTTCCCAATAAGCTATAACATCAATTTGTTGAAAATAAATAACTACACACCTATTTCTTTAGCTTTGTTCGCATTAAATCTTTGTTACTGGTGAAGAAATATTGCAACATGTGTATTCTATTCGAACTGAAATACTACATACACTTAAGCTGAAGATAGATGATTTGTAACGGAGTTAGGTTAGTAGCTTTAATTTCAAGCATTTCTCTATAGTACCATCAAATTTGATATTTTTATATGCAGTATTTTTCTTAATATTAACGAAGATAAGACCCCAAGTCACAAAAAATTCATTGTCAGTGGCGGTGACAGCGTTAGTTACCCTTTTTTTAGAATAGAGAGATGCGCTGTGGATTTAACTGATTTACAATAAAAGGTGAAATTAGCTGCCTCGTGTGTTATGCCGTCTTATGTATTTTATAGCGCTGAATCCGAAAATTACATTCATTTTTAACCATCACTTCAAGCTTTTTCGCAAATCTTAAATACCCAAAGTTAAAAAGTCAAAAAATAGCAAAAATCTAATACTATAAAATAGATGTGATGGTTCTGTTTTTTAGCTTTTGGTAATTGATTCTAATGTATTTTGTAGTGCTGACTACGAATTTAATTTTTTACCCCCACGTCTAGCCTTTTTGCAAATTGCAAATTAAAAAAAATTTTAAAAGTAAAAATATAGCGAAAATCTGATACTATAAAATTGATGTAAAACTTTTTGCATAATAATTTATTCATGTTTTCGCTTATACTACGCATTTTTACAGCTAAACGTGTAAAATATTGCGCATTTAAAATCCTTACAAATTTAGTCCATGAACCGCTCATGCCTCGCGCTTTTCCTTTTATATTCTCTATGGGGTTCACCTCGGTGTTTCTTTTATTTTGATTATTGATAAGGCTAAAAATTTGTCGCAGATGTATTTAAAACATTTACCTTCTTTTGGCAATGCTTTGACAGATTTTCGCAATTTTTCGACATTTTAACTTTGAAATTTATTATTTGCAAAAAATCCTGACATGATGGTTAAAAATGAAGGTCATTTTAGATTTCAGTGCTAAAAAATGCTTAAAAATCAGTTATTAAAAGTTATAAGTTGGAAACTGCACGTCAAACGTAACAAATGAGCTGCGTTCGTACTATAACTAGTTATATAAATGTTTTTTGCACCGCATATTGTACTGAATGTATATTTTAGTGCGCTTCATAAATGTATATCAATTTCATTCTGTTCGAAAGGCTGTAACATCATTAAAATGGACTTGAAGTAATTTTTTCCCATTGGCCGTCATGCAATGGAAAACTTTGACTGTCCCTGTAATTAAACTATACATCCGATTTTTATAAAATTTGAAATGTCACGACAAAATTTTGCAACAAATATATATTTACGGTTAGGTAGTTTTTGATCTGTTATATGCGGACAGACTTACAGACAGACAGACAGACGGGCTGAACGAAGACTATAGGTGCTACGTATTTATATAATTACGAACGCACCTAAAAACATAAACATCACATCTGTTTTATAGTATCAGATTTTCGTATTTTTTTTACTTTTACCGATGAAATGTACGATTTGCAAAAAATCCTAACGTGATGGTTAAAAATGAAGGCCATTTTCGGATTAAGCGCTAAAAAATACATAAATATCAATGATCAAAAGTTAAAAAACACAACCATCGCAGAAATAATGTAATAAAATGTGTTATTTCTGTGACCTGATTTAATAAAATGATCTCTACGTTTTACTTGAATACGATTTGTCTCACTTTGAAATTTTACAATAAAATTATCCAAAATCATTTATGGAAATTAACAGTTATTAATGGAATTACTTACTAAGAATTCAACGCAGAATATTAAGTGAATTTTAATTAATTACACTTTTTAAAAGTATCCTTTAAGCTTAAAAATAAAATAAAACAAAAGTTCTAAATTTGCTACTTAATTGGAAAATCCTACATATGAAACATCACGTAATGGGAAGTGGGAGATATCTGTGAAACACGAAGTCATTTAAAGTGGATAAACAATGTAATTTTTGCCTTTCTGTGTTAGTGTAAGTTGAACTACATAATAAAAAAAGTAAATTTTGAGAGAACGTGATTCAGCTAAAGTGACTGTTATGTCTGCTTCGTGATTCGAATCAAAGATATCTGAGGTTGAAAAACCCTCACTATTTAGTTTTCTAAAAAATTCGATTTTTTTCCTTTAAATTTGTGTTTTACGCTTTTTTTTTGGCAGAATGAATAAGTGACACCTTTTGCTTTACAAATAACAAACGGATAAACCCGGGTAATGGAACAATGGAACAATAAAGCTGGTGTATGGATTCCCTAGTTGCTTGGCAACTTTACATCCAGGCTAAGAGTAAATCGTGTTACAATGCAATGGGAGCCTTAGAAAAAGAGCGTTTAAACGCGGCTAGTAGCCACAAAAAATAGAGAGTAAAAGCTAAAAAGATATACTAACAATTTTTTCTATTGAAAATTGTCTAACTAGTAGGAAAAAAAAATGTTCCATATGATCCACATATATGTCCAGGACAGGCGAAAAAGCTACCAAAGGAAGCCCCGTAAAAAAAAATAGACTCAATTCAGAGACCATACATTTAATATAGCTTGATAAGTAAAAAAGTTTAACACAGTGAAGAAAAGAAACAAAACTAAATATATACATAATTACAAGAGAATTTAAATAAGTAAAAAAGAATAAAAATGTAAGAAAAAGCTACAGTGAGGAGAGTTCAAACTAAAAAAAAAAAAAAAAACAGATAAATGCAAAAGCCGAGGGGATCAAACGACAGCAAGAGGACGGCGTCCACCCAGTCTAGTAATTTGAGGTGAATTAAAAATGGGAATGAAAGAAATAAGAGTAATATCATGAGAAGAGCATAAGATACTAGAATAGAAGTTTTTTTTTTTCTTTTTTTTTTTTAAACAAACAACACAAACAAAAAGAAGGAAAAAAGTTTAGCAAATGAAGAGCTTAATCTTCGTTAATGTTGATATGACTTGCAAGTTTATCAAATTCAGTTAATATAACCATCAATTTTTGCATCGGATTATCGAGTTTCTTAGTCTGAGTTGAGATGTTCTTTATACATTTTAGGAATTTAGTGATTTGAAATATTTGTTTAACTTCGTTGAAAGTATTAAGAATGTCTTTAATATCATTGGTGTAATTAGTAGGAGCATTAGAATTTTCAATAGTAGGGGAGGAATGGGTGTTTGCGGTAGTACTATCATTGTTATCAGAGTTTAATTCTACATTACTAGTTGAGGGTTCAGAATCTTTAGTATTTTTGGTATAATTATAATTCTTAAATATATCCGCTAAGATTTGGGTTTCTTGGGATAGATTGCTGACGCTATTACTTGTTTTACGGTTTTGTTTATTTTCTAATCTATAGGGATTTTTTTGGACAACCGCGGAAATTCGCTGGGTGCCCGAGTCCACAATTGGCACAAGTGGGTTTAATACGCCCCTTGTGGTGACAATCAGTACTTAAATGTAGATCTCCGCATTTTACACATTTAGCATCGAAGCCACACACTTCTGATGCGTGACCGTAACCTTGACATTTGTAACATTGTTTTACACGATTTTTGCTAGTAAAAGCTTCAATCTTAACAGAAATATAATGTATATTGTTAATTTGGTAAATTTCTTCAAAGTTCTTACGAGGTATAACATCTACCATGTATATCGGCATTGGTTGGCCAGTTTTACGATTTTTAAGCATGGCAGCCCTAGTGACTGCGAAACCATGCTC
Organism: Maratus speciosus; assembly: GCA_963932465.1. Taxonomy (NCBI): domain Eukaryota; kingdom Metazoa; phylum Arthropoda; class Arachnida; order Araneae; family Salticidae; genus Maratus; species Maratus speciosus. The sequence goes on along the minus strand of OZ010793.1, from coordinate 249,485,328 downwards.
CCTGAGACTATTTTCAATAATTTTAGTAACGGTGTAACAGGGGAGGCCCCTAATGCATATTTTTTTGTGTCGAAGTTCTTTAGGATCAAGAGTGGTATATTTCTTTTTGTTTTGGTCTAGCCATTTCTGAGTAGATTTAAAGTCCTTATCAGAGTTACATTGTATAACAATGCGTTCGCCTTTTAGCGTTATTTTGGGTTTTTCTGAGTTTAACTCCGTAATTTCATGGGCAACCGTCGCCCAATTGCTGTCGACTTCGACGTAGAAAGGGTTAACAGATTTTTTAACTTTGACAGTAGAGCTGGACGATATCAGAAATTTAATATCGCAATATATCAACGAGTTAATATTGATATTGGTGATATATTGCGATAACTACCTTAATGTGCGTAGGAATTGAAAAAAAAATCCTTATTTCGAAAGATAGGTATGCAGCAGCAATTTAAATACAAACAGTTCTAGAAAGGAATGAATCAATTGTTTTATACCAGTTTCCTCACAAAGTATCCCTTAAATAAATAAATATATATATATATTTCAAGTGCGGTGGTCACACGGCGTGATCAACTATTTTTTATTCTAAAACTGACAACCTGCTCCAAGATTATTTTAATAAAATTTTACTTTCATAATGAAAATGTAGAAGAGCAAGTTTTTATTTTCTAAGAAATTCGGTTTAAAATTCTGGTGTCAGTCAATTATTTCGTCATTTTACGAACAGAATTTGTCTGCCCCTGAAAGGGTTAAAATAAGTGAAACGCAAAAGCAAAAATTTAAATTGATTTATTGCCACAATTTATGGTAATATATTTGTAATTAAATAGGTTTCAATGGATGGGAGATGCAGCAGAAATGTTGTTTCTCAATATTTCTCTATGGTATCATATCTTAATTAAAAAATGAAAAGTAAAAAATAAATGTCACTGTACTTATACCTTCCTATCTGTTTAGTACATGAATACAACGTTGAAACATTTTTTGAAATATTAATAAAAATGACACCTGGAAATAGTTTTATACTAATTGACTTTTTTTTTTTTTGAGTAATATTCATTTTAAGCTGAAATACTCAGGCAGCTTACGTTAAATTCACTCGATAAACATTCACTATACCGCTAATACGGCAGAAAAAATAAGATCATACGAATGTTCTATGAATGATACGGCGACGCAGCAGAGGCAATTTCTAGACGTTAGTAGCTAGGAAATTCAACTCAAAAGCAACCAATGAAGAAGCGGAGAGGATTTGCCATGGTAACAAAAAGCAAAAAGACCAAGCTTACTTATTGGGAACTGTATCATTAGCGTACTCTGATTGGTCGTTCTCGAGCCGAGCTTTACAGCTGTTAAGCTACAGTAGTATCCTTTCGACTCCGCGCATATTTTAGCTCCTGATATATCAAAACCTTGGTACATATCAATAGGTCTCGAGCAATAGCATCGGCGGAATTAAACACAGACGACATCAGCTTTATTCAGTAACGAATGTTGGATTCCAATGTAAATAAATCACTTAACTAAATGAATCCCTAAAAGTTAAGTATTAAAATATCTATAAGCTTAAAACTGCCCTCAATAATATTTCTTATTGTTAAAGCGAATGTATTTCTAACTTAAAATCAATGACAGAAGAGCCATATATATTTCACATTACTTTATTTTTATAAACTTTTCTCTAGAACAAAACAAAACTAACTGTTGCCAGATATTGAAACAATGCAATTATAACCAGTTAAATAATTATGCAAGTGACGGATACATGGATGAAAGAAAAAGTTAGTCATTACGTAACATACTCCCACCTTGAGTTGTGGGGAAAGCACAACTCAACAATTTGAAATTACAAGTTAAATCTTTTCGGTACCTTAGAATTGTAGCGATAATACCAACCTTAACTGTGTCAAAGAAATGTTGCTTTGCTGCTTCTTTCATACAAATCACGTGAAATAGGAGACATGCCAGATCTTTGTGAATATGGATCTCTCAAAGATGATGAATAGGGATCCGCATATTCATCTCTCATGGGCACCATAGATGGACTAGGACGATGATAAGGGGAAGGGTATGGTCTCATGCGAGGCGACATTGAACTGTAGCCACGGTCATAAAAATCTCGACCTCCAAAAAGTGGACTGTCATATCTTCGGCCGTAGCCATTAGCATACCCATCACCACTACGGGGTCCACCATAACCACCACGACCCCTGCTTGAACCTCCTCTAGCTCGTCCTTGCGATCCTGGCTCATGATGAAGCTTGCTTTTTGAAGGTTCAACACTCAAAGAAGATCCCCTGAAGTAATAATTATTCAGAGCTTTTAAGGCAACCTGGGCTTCTTCAGGTTTGATTAACTTTTCAGGAACTCTTGGACATACTAGAGTTTCGTGTTTTTTTCTGCATACTACGCATTTTACTTTTGCTCTACAATTTCGGGCTAGATGGTTTAATTTTAAACATAGAAAACAAGTTCCCTTCTTTCGCATTATGTCTTTCTTAACATCATACGACATTGACTTTGCCTTGAAACATTTTTTCGATGCATGTCGTTTGTCACAAAAAATACACAGTGTTTGTTTAAAATTATTCTTATTTCTAGTATATTTTCTCATATCAATGTTTAATAAATCTGATACAGTAGATATTTGAGATTCTTCGAATTCATGATCATTGCGTGCAGATCTGTATCGAAAAGTTTTGTCAAAACTCTTACTTGCCAAAGAAATTCTTTCTTCTGCTTCAACTTCGTCTTGCAGAAATTCTAATAAGTTATCTAGATCAGTTTTTGAGCCAATTACAACACCATTCTTTAAATCTGTATCATGATTTTTATCTAGTTCAGATTCCACATCATTACAGCTATTTGACGATCTTCTGTGAGACGTTCTGTACCTTTCCCATACTCTAAGAATATCATCTGGAAGAGCCGATTCAACAAGCGGATATAACATAGCAGCATATTTGTCTCTAATAACTCCAAGAGTTTCTAATGATCGCAGTTTCGATTCTAATGAATCATATAATCTTCGCAAAGAATTATGTTTTCCTGGATTTTGCTTCTGCAGTACAAGGCCTAACAAATCTCTAACATAATATTCTATCAAAAGTTCTTTTCGTCCAAAACGAGATTTAAGTTGACTTACAGCTTTGGCATAACTATTACCACCAGGCGGAAAACTTCTAATCAATTCTTCTGCCACACTGCCTTTTTCCATGGCTTGTGATAAATACGCAAATTTGTCATGAAAATCTAGGCTAGTATCTTGATCAATTTTTTGAAATTGACCCCAGAATTGCAACCAATTTCTAATTTCACCATTAAAAGTAGGTAATTGTATCTTCGGATAATGAAGCAATACATCCTTATTAATTACCGAAATATCAGATTTCAAATCTTCATTTTTTACAACCAAAAGTTCGTTTAATTTCTGTTGTAATACACGCCAGCGATCGATGTAAACCTCAGATTCATCGATATCTTTGTCTATTGTTTCTTCGTCAGCTTGGTCGCTATACAATATTTCTCTAATTTTATATTCTACATCGGTCATAAATTTCGCTTTCTCTTCTATCATTGTCAATTTCAGAATTTTTTCAGCAGCCGATAAATTACTTTCACTTGCATCAAATTCGTTACACGCTTTAGTGAAAATTCTACGATGTTGTCGTCTAGCTGCTTTCAACGCATCCATAGTATTCAACATCAACAATATTTTTTTTTTTTTTTTTATTCAACAATAATAATAATTCTCACTTGAGCAGTTCAAATAAAATTCTACTTACAGATTCCAGTCTTGTCAGCGGACGCCATATGTTGGATTCCAATGTAAATAAATCACTTAACTAAATGAATCCCTAAAAGTTAAGTATTAAAATATCTATAAGCTTAAAACTGCCCTCAATAATATTTCTTATTGTTAAAGCGAATGTATTTCTAACTTAAAATCAATGACAGAAGAGCCATATATATTTCACATTACTTTATTTTTATAAACTTTTCTCTAGAACAAAACAAAACTAACTGTTGCCAGATATTGAAACAATGCAATTATAACCAGTTAAATAATTATGCAAGTGACGGATACATGGATGAAAGAAAAAGTTAGTCATTACGTAACAACGAACGAGCAACGAAATATGCGGTTAATAACAGCAAATGTAGATAACGTATTAGGATATGTTGGGATATGAACAGAGATAATCATTGGGCTGAATATTCTGCTCTGAAGAGAGCGGGGCGTTCGCTAAAGTAAGGATTTGAGAAAGTATTGCGATACGTATTGGGATATGTTGGGATATGAAAAAGCAGAGATAATCACTGGAGGGAATATTCTGCTCTGAATAGAGCGGGGCGTTGAATAATTTCGCTCGCTAAAGTAAGGATTTGAGAAGGTATTGCGATATTGGTACGGAATATTTTGCGCTTTTTTTCCTGGTTTAATGTCGAGGTACGGAAAGAAAATGTTTTTTGGGATATATTGGTAGAGTCAGAACTTAGATATCGATACTCGGATATATCGTCAGAGGCCGAGCTTGGATATTGCTATTGTGATAATTAAAAAATATCAATATTTGTCGATATATTGATAAATAATCCAGCCCTATTTGACAGTATCCTGTGTATTTTCACTAACATTTGTTTAATCCATATCCACATTTTCAGTTAGGTTAACTTCGCTAGCGATATTTTTATATTTATTACTAAGTGGGAGAGGAGAACTCTCCTCCGAAATAGGTCGTTTAACTCCTTTCTTAACAGCGTTGAAAATTTCTTTTTTAAGATTAGTGTTAGTAAGAAAAAAATTTGGAGTTTTCTTATACTTAATAGAGCAGAAAAAACTAAAGATAGCTGAATTTAACAAATTATCATGGGTTGGCTCCCTAAGCAAAGTAAAAGCATCAAGGCAAGTTTTCCTTACCTCTTCTTGCTCTGAAGCAGAAGCAGAATAGCTGTCCTTAGCCTTAGTGTCCAAAATATATTGATCCACAAATGTGTAGAAATCTCCTAATATAGTTTTAGCATATTCTTCAAAATTTGAAGAAAATCTGTCAAACTGGTCCTTGAAATTGCTGTTTAACGTTCCATTACATATTTTGTCGATAACTTCCTTAATATAATAATCTTGATCATCTGTAGCCGTCATAATGCAGCACTAAATAGCGAGCGAAAACCATTCTAACGAACCGCCCCACCTGCCATTCACACTGCGAAAAATATAACATGCGATGGAGCAAGCACCTCTTACGTCCACCTCACAACAGAGCTTCAACGCGAGAAATGAGAAAAAAAAAATAAACCCGGGTTTCCCAGGATATCAAATATATCAAAAACATAATCTATATTATTTTTGATTTTAATATTCTTTTTTTTCAGCAAAAATTAAAAGGCACAGCAATGAATGAGGAATTTTTTGAAAGGTTCTGCCAGCGGCTTTTGACGCAGTATACTTAAATATCGTTAAAACAAGTTGTTTGACAAAAAGAAAAAAAAAAGTAGTTAATTAAAAATTAATGAAACAAGTTGGAAATTGCACGTGATGCGTAGCAAATGAGGTGCGTTCATAGTATAACTGGTTTTATAAATATTCAGATCTTGGTGCAATAGCTGTTGCACTCTTATGCAAAAATGCATGAATACAAAATTTATTACGATTATATATTCAGTAATACGGAAATAAAAGGGCTCCATCGTAAGTAGGACGTAATCACCATGGCAACCTAGGATTATCTTTATATGTCATGGGATACCACTGGATTAATTACGTATGATAGGATTTAATGGAATGAAGAAAACTTTTATTGATATCTTGTTAAGTTCTGATTAGATTTTCATGAAATTTAAAATGACTCGACAAAATTCTGCAACGATTATACAGATAAAATTACAAACCATTCTGTTGATATAGTTTTTTTGCTGTTATATGCAGACAGGCGGACGGACCAGATGACGACTATAGGTGCTACGTTTTTACATAATTACGACATTTCCCTATAGACCATAATGCAATGAAATGCTTTTGAGTGTCTCTGTGAATAAACAATGAACGTTACATAATTTATTTTCGATACCAAAAATGGCATAGTAAATCTCAATAACATATATCAATTATAGAGCAATCCAATTATATTAACGCAAGTTAGAGTTCGGACAGGCAAACGGACAGAGAAACGGAATTCATAACCACTTTCAACTATGTTGGAAAGTATTAAAAACGCATAATAGGTTTAAATTTGGCGTTCAGAAAACTATAACGATAGATGAAACATACTTGAATACTTTTATACAGCCCATATTTTACTTAATATGGCGATTTATCTAATCCTTTACGTGGTCCTGTATATCATTTTATCTATATTCTACAAACATATGTTTAAATGTAGTTCAGCGTAAAAATGCATAACTCATTTAAAAACCAAATTATCTATTATAATCGTCTGCACGCTATAGAGACAACTTTGAGAAAATTCATGCTTGAAAATTAATTTAAAAACAATAAAAATTGCATAAATTGTGATACAGTATTCAAACAAATTGTGATATGGTTTTCAAACAAATTTTTTTTCAAAGTACATTTTTTACCCTATTTGACAGTGTAAAAATCGAAAATGTGCGGTATTTAGGAGTTTAAAAAATTGGAAAAAAGTTAATAAAATTTAAATTTAATCGTCTGCTGTTGCTACCGTCAGAAAGACGGCAGCAAAGCGATATAGGTAAGCGTCTTATCTTAAATGGGAGAGGTAACCATAAGATTAAAGGCGAGGTCAAAGCGATATAAGTAAGCGTACAATGTCAATACTGGAATTTGGAGTACATTAACACAGCTGCGCCATCTGGTGGACGGAGTGAATAATGCAAATACGCGGGTTTTCAGTATGATGTCATATATGACAGAATATCTACTATCTGCGCATCTCTTGCGCATGTTTTCTGATTCTTTACTCACTTATGGAAGATGGATCTTGTTTCCCAGTTTTATTGCAAAATATTTTTATTACAGTTTGTTTTGATAAAATTATGCACATTAAAAAAATAATAATAATCGCAATATCATTTTAATTTCGGGAGAAAAGCACTAATGCTACGAAAGCATTACTGCCTTTAGCCCTTAAACTAAAATGACATTGTGACTTTTTTTTTAAATACACATATTTTTATCAAAACAAGCTGTAACAAAAATATTTTGCAATATATCTGGCAAACAAGATTCATCTTCTGTGAATAAGTAACAATCTGAAATTCGTAATAGAATTTTTAACAGGGATTCTCTAAATGGCTTTGTCTGCTTCAAAAAAAAAAAAAAAAAAAAAAAAAAAAAAAAAAAAAAAAAATCTAATATGGCGATATTAGGAAAATTTTTGCAGCTATTGACTGGACTCGCAAAATATTTAAACAAATACTAAATTAACAATACTTGCTCGTTTAATAGCACAACATTTAATGCAAGCATTTTAAATTAAAGTGATTCTGAATATAAAATAAAATGAATTTTAAATTAAATAAATGAACTATTTGTAATATAAATAACATGAATACAATACGATCAAAAGAATATTGGAATAAGTTTTCGATGTATCGTCTGCGCTTGATAAACGAAGAAAAGGACTTAAAATTGAATATTTTATTTATTATTAAATTCTATACATATTCTAAACCTTGATAAACATTCTATTTTCATCTGGAATAGAACAGTGTATATCATTTTTTATAACTTTAGCACATCAAGAATTGAGTAAAAAATAAGACTACAAATTTCAATCTTTACATATTAACTACTTACTAATTTTTATGCTTCATTTTTCCTTTCATTAAAAGAAAATAATTAAAATCGAGCGTATTTAAATCAACAACATTTTATAATATGTATCAAATAATATATATATTTTTTTAATAAATTAAAGTTAAAATACGTAACTAACTTGTTTTGCTCTTTGGAAAAGGACATATGAATTCTATAAAAAAAAAAGAATTTTCTTACAATTTCGAAAACTAGAGTTATTCGATTGCCAACATTTTGCCATTTTAACAAATAATATTAGTTCTAAAAAAGAACTGTTTTTATTTAAATAATTAACTATAATAAATAAGTCAAAAAACACGAATAAAAATTAATAGAACAGTCTATTACTGTCAGAATATAAATGCTACAAACAAATGAAAACACGATGTTGGCGCTTGCGCAGTTATTTCATAGATGTGCAATTAATAGATTATCCATAAAGAAGAAAACAGTTAGGCATCTTTCTGTTGTTCACTCCGTCCGCTACGTGGCGTGCAACCTTGATTGATGTGACCTCGTCTTTAATCTTACGGTTACCTCTCCCATTTAAGATAAGACGCTTACCTATATCGCTTTGGGCGAGGTCACATCAATCAAGATCGCACACCACGTAGCGGACGGAGTGAACAACAGCAATAGAAACACCGGCATGTGTTTCCATCAAAAAATATTAACCCTGATATCATAAAGTTTTCTTGAAAACTATTTATTTTTGAAAAAAATTACATGCTCTGATAAAATTACACTCTGTTCTGTAGAATGAAATATATTAGTCTTTTTCACATTAGATTAAAGTTCGCATTAAAAAAAAAAAGAGAGATTAATGATTAAAAGCAATTTTTTGAGCACATAACTCAAGTCGTGATTTATTACTCTAACTTCTTAAAAAATTACATAGTTTTCAAATAATTATAGTTTCAATGGAGAATAATGGGATAAAAATGTCTCAATCAATTATTCTAAAATATCCATCTGTCATAAGAAGAATTCATGTACTTCAATGTTTATCATGTTATATGGGAGACTAGGGAAGGTTGACCATAGAGGAGGCTTAATCCACCCTTCAGTTTTCATATTTAAAGGAATTTCAGAGTTTTATCAATAGGTGCGAACCAAAGCTACTGGAATACTCAAACAACAGTTTTCGTTTCATACAAATAATCGAAATAGATGTGGAAAAAATCAATTGTGAGGCATTTTCAACCTAAAAGTTGCGTTTTTTAGAAATATTTTGTAAGCTTTTTTCAGATAAAATATATCATAGAAATTTAAGAAAGTAGGTTTTAAGTAATGCAGAAATATCGAGCTTTCATTCCAGGCATAAAGATTGTACAGTGACTTAGGCTTAACATTACAATGTGCTATTCTTTATAAAAGGGCTATGTGGGGAGGCTTGACCCAGTCAATGTAAGGGAGGGTTGACCAGATGCTCAATGCTCACTTAATTAAGTGGTTTTCGAAATCTTTTTATTATACACTGTGCATAATGAAAGGTTAATGGTTATAGATAAAAAAAAAGAATGAAATTTATTCTGTAAAGCTACAGTAAAAGGGGGTGATGGAAAATAAAAAGTTTAAAACTGATTAAAGAAAGATGTGAAAAATTGCTCACTGAAGAAAAAATTAATGAAATATAAATGGGAAAGTTGATAGAACTTTTTTCCATTTAAATATTACTTACAATAGGTAAATAGAAACAGTTGAAAAGACAAAAAAAGACTAGAAAATGTGAAAGCAGCAGTCTTAACCCTTTCAGGGGCAGTGGTATGTTTGTCAAACCACTTATTTTTAATTCCCAAACACCACAATGGCACCAGAATTTTGCTAAAATCTTTTACATTTAATATATATGTGAAAGCATTTTCTTTTTTCCAAATAAATTTGTTCGTCAATTCCGGTGCTAGTCATTTATGTCAACATTTTAGAACTGAAAGTACTTTGCCCCTGAAAGGGTTAAAAGATGTTAATGATAAGTTAAGTGCTTATGCGGCTGAAAAAGATGTGATAAAGAACTTTAGTAAGGTATGTAGAAAAAATTTCATCAGGAGGAATGCAGTGAGATGAAGCCAAACTATGTGACAACTATAGTTGTCAAATCGAGTGTCACAAAAATTAGGACAAGGAGACAAAAAAAGCAGGATATTGGCTCTTAAATTCGTACATAATAATACATGAAACACTATGAAAACGGAATCTGTATCAAACGGAATATTGTCTTCAATGTTAAAATTTCATTTTCTCTGCTGTACAATTATACCTGCTCAGACAAAATCCTGTTTAAAACAACATTTTTCTTCTCTGACTTGCGATTGCGTCTAAATAGATTTGTTTAAGCATCATATTTTCAAAAATATTTTCTATAATAATTAAAGCACTAAAAAAAGCACAATAAATAATAGCACAGAGTTATTTTGCTTTTTTTAAACTGATTTTATTTCTCTTCACAAATATTTCAATATAAAACAAAGTGGGTCAAACCTGCCATATAGTGGGTCAACCCTCCCATATGTCGATCCATTATTTTCTCATGATTAAAATCAATCATTTTTTGAATTTCTTATGTATTACACTTTTGTAGCTATTTTATTTTGATAACTGATTGTGTAACAAATAAAATGATACATAAAATTTTATTCTACGTTCAATATTTAAAAAATAAAAAATCATTTTGTAAAAAAATGGGTCAACCCTCCCTAGTCTCCCCTATATATATATTTTTTCAATTTGGCTAAAGTTCATCAATTTTAAGCTATTAAGGAGGAAACGTTTAAAGTCTGAGTAAATATTTTCTGTTACATTACATTAGGATAAATCTAGTGAATTTATTTGAAAAATTTTCGCCGTGCCTGGAAATTTCGGCCCGTATATATTTCTACGCTATGCACACATACATGTTGTTTAATTTGTTGATATATTTATATTTTTAATATACACACATTATTTATATAATATTACTAGCTGACCCACCCAGCGTTGCCCGGGCAGAAACTGTGCCGGGACTGTCATTAAAAACTATAACACTGAAGTGGACTTCATAAAAAAAAAAACACTGAATAATATTTATTTGGCACAGATATCATATATATATACACAGTTATGCCCCGGAACGTTTAAATCAGTAATTTGGATTGCAGAAGCAACGCGCGTTCGCCCATGCGACGGTTATTAAGCCTATTTTGGCGATCGCTTATGCTCTGTGTTTGACGCCGTTCTCGATCCAATCTGTTTAAATTTTCTCTTCTTCTCTTTCTTGTTCACTTTCAAGCATTCGCCGAGATCTTTTACGGGCATTTCTAACGATATTGTGAAGTTGCATAATTGCAGCGAAAGAGAGAACGTAAATAAATAAACGTGAAACGTAAGTGAATAAACAGGATTTACCTTAATCCTGCCAAATGACTTTTACACAATAACCAGTGAGATGCGTTTCTCGGGCGTTGCCATTAAACAATAACAAAAAAATAACGATTTCTGTGCCGCGTACGTTATCGTAATATATATATAGATGTTTGAGCAGGTTCTATCACCATCAATTTGCAACCATTATTTTCAAAATCGATTTCGTATTTCATACGATTGCATAAAAATCGTAATTTAGAACGCTTATAGAACGCTTTTCGCTAACTTCATCCTTTTAAATTTGGAATTTTCTTTCGACAATTCTTAGAAAGCATTTGCATCTTTTCAGTAAATACCATTTCAAATTTAAAATGTTAGACACCCTCTTTAACATAAAAAATGTAATTTAGAACATTTTTTGCTCCTGTAACCCCCAGGTGGTAGTGACAACAACGTAAAATATAGGCTATGTTGGAGCGGGGGCTATCACCATCAATTTGAAAACAATACTTTTGAAATCGGTTTATATTTCCTTAGATTGCGTAGAAATAGCTATTTAGAACGCTTTTTGTTTATTTTAATCCCATTTACATTTCAAATTTTTAAGGAACTCTTCTCAAAGAGCATTTACATCTCATAATTAATTACCATGCCAAATTTCAAGTTGCTAGCCCCTTCAGTATCACAAAAATCACAATTTAGAACGTTTTTTTAAAATGCAACCGCAAGATGGTAGTGGCGCCGATATGAAGTGGATCCTATATTGGAGCATGGGCTGTCATCATCAATTTCCAACCATTACTTTTGAAATCGGCTGGGTACTTTCTGAGATTGCGTAGAAATCGCCATTTAGAAAGTTTTTTAGAACTCTTTTCGCACGTTTCACTCCTTTTAAATTTCGAATTTTTTAAGAAATGTTCTTACAGATCATTAATATCTTATAAGTAACTACCATTCCAAATTTAATGTTTCTAGGTCCTTCAGCAACACAAAAATCGCCTTTTCGAATGTTTTTTTGCTTCTGCACCCTCTTTGAATGTAATGGCACCGACATAAAATGTAGTCTATATTGGAGCAATTGTCATCATCATTTTGACACCATTATTTTTTAAATTGGTTTGGTACTTCTTGAGATTGCGTAAAAATCGCCGCCATTTAGAACGTTTTTTAGAACGCGTTTTGCGCATTTTCACCTCTTTTAAATTTCGAATATTTTAAGAAATGTTCTTAGATATCATTTATACCGAATAAGTAACTACCATGCCAAATTCCATGTATCTGGGCCCTTCAGTAACACAAAAATTGCAATTTCGAACGTTTTTTTGCTCCTGCAGCCCTTTTAGGGGAAGTGGCACCGACATAAAATGTAGCCTATGTTGCAGCAAGGGTTATCACCATCATTTTGACGCCATTGTTTTTTAAATCGGTTTGGTATTTCTTGAGATTGCGTAAAAATTGCCATTTAGAACGTTTTTTAGAACAGCCCTTTTGCGCATTTTCCCCCCTTTTAAATTTCGATTTTTTTAAGAAATGTTCATAGAGATAATTTATATGTAATAAGTAACTACCATGCCAAATTCCATGTATCTGGGCCATTCAGTAACACAAAAATCGCAATTTCGAAATTTTTTTGCTCTTGCACCCCATTTAGAAATAGTGGCACCGACATAAAATGTAGCCTATGTTGGAGCAAAGGTTTTCACCATCATTTTGACATCATTATTTTTTAAATCGGCTTGGTACTTCTTGAAATTGCGTAAAATTCGCCATTTAAAACGTTTTTTAGAACGCTTTTCGCGCTTTTTAATTTCGATTTTTTTAAGAAATGTCCTTAGAGATCATTAGTATCTTATAAATAACTACCATTCCAAATTTCATGTTTCTAGGCCCTGCCGTAACAGAAAAATCGCATTTTTAGAACGTTTTTTGCAGGAGCATGGTAGCAGGAGCTGACCCCCTTTTGGCCAGTTGCTCGGACATAAGATACAGACTATGTTCTAAGTTGGGCTATCACCATCATTTTGAGACCATTACTTTTGGAATCGGTTCGGTAGTTCCAGAGCTTACCTCCTACAAATAAACAATTTTTACCTCTTTATAATATTAGTATAGAAGTATAGATTTGTTTATATCTTTTAAGAATTACATAATATCGGTATCATATCTAAGATATTATATTACTACGATCTCTCCTGCAGCTCTTAGGCTTTATGCTAAAATATTAGTTGCATTTTTGCTTATATTCACAAATTAATCCGGCAATGAACAGTTAATTATAAATATTTACATTTCATGAGGACATTATTTTCGTATTTTGTCACCAGAAAAAGTTAATTAAAAAGTATAAAAGTATTTAAACTTTTGTTTTAGTTTTAGTGTCGGCTATGGTTTTGTCAACAATCAAGTAAATTATCTTTGAAACAAGCTATGAGTAAGTTTTATATAAGAATAGCAGAAAAATACCAAAGCGATATAGGTAAGCGTCTTATCTTAAATGGGAGAGGTGCGCGCAAGATTAAAGGCGAGGTCATATCAATCAAGGTCGCACGCCACGTAGCGGACGGAGTGAACAACAGAAAGATGCCTAACTGTTTTCTTCTTTATGGATAATCTATTAATTGCATATCTATGAAATAACTGCGCAAGCGCCAACATCGTGTTTTCATTTGTTTGTAGCATTTATATTCAGAGAGTAATAGAATGTTCTATTAATTTTTATTCTTGTTTTTTGACTTATTTATTATAGTTAATTATTTAAATAAAAACAGTTCTTTTTTAGAACTAATATTATTCATTAAAATGGCAAAATGTTGGCAATCGAATAACTCTAGTTTTCGAAATTGTAAGAAAATTCTTTTTCTTATAGAATTCATATGTTTTTTTCCAAAGAGCAAAACAAGTTAGTTACGTATTTTAACTTTAATTTATTTAAAAAAAATAAAATATTATTTGATATATATTATAAAATGATGTTGATTTAAATACGCTTGATTTTAATTATTTTCTTTTAATGAAATTAAAAATGACGCATAAAAATTAGTAAGTAGTTAATGTGTAAAGATTGAATTTTGTAGTCTTATTTTTTACTCAATTCTTGATGTGCCAAAGCTATGAAAAATTATATACACGGTTCTATTCCAGATGAAAATAGAATGTTTATCAAGGTTTAGAATATGTATAGAATTTAATAATAAATAAAATATTCAATTTTAAGTCCTTTTCTTCGTTTATCAAGCGCAGACGATACATCGAAAACTTATTCCAATATTCTTTTGATCGTATTGTATTCATGTTATTTATATTACAAATAGTTCATTTATTTAATTTAAAATTCATTTTATTTTATATTCAGAATAACTTTAATTTAAAATGCTTGCATTAAATGTTGTGCTATTAAACGAGCAAATATTGTTAATTTAGTATTTGTTTAAATATTTTGCGAGTCCAGTCAATAACTGCAAAAATTTTACTAAAATCGCCAGATTAAATTTTTTTTTTTTTTTTTTTTTCCTTGAAGCAGACAAAGCCATTTAGAGAATCCCTGTTAAAAATTCTATTACGAATTTCAGATTGTTACTTACTCACAGAAGATGATTCTTGTTTGCCAGATATAATGCAAAATATTTTTGTTACAGCTTGTTTTGATAAAAATATGTGTATTTTAAAAAAAGTCGCAATGTCATTTTAGTTTAAGGGCTAAAGGCAGTAATGCTTTTCTCCCGAAATTAAAATGATATTGCGATTATTATTATTTTTAATGTGCATAATTTTATCAAAACAAACTGTAATAAAAATATTTTGCATTATATCTGGCAAACAAGATTAATCTTCTGTGAGTAAGTAAAGAATCAGAAAATATGCGCAAGAGATGCGCAGATGGTAAATATTCTGTCATATATGACGTCATACTGAAAACCCGAGTATTTGCATTATTCACTCCATCCACCAGATGGCGCAGCTGTGTCAGTATACTCCAGATTCCAGTATTGACATTGTACGCTTACTTATATCGCTTTGGAAAAATACAAATGGGTAGGTAAGCTGCAAAGGTAAGTTCAAAACAGAGAACCCTTAATTTCTTGTAACATATCATAGGTAACGTTTTGCAACGGATCTAAAAAATTAGTGCCGAAAGCGGCTGTAAAGTTTAAAATTGTAGATGAAGCTTGATATTCCTAATGAAATTTGTACAAGTCTTAAATCACATATAAGTCGATTATACACAATCACTATCATGATTGATCGCGCTATTTTCGCACTCTTTTCGAGGGCTTAAGTGAAAGTGTAATAACACATACAACAGTACAACAGACAGATGCCTCTGTGCTGTTTATCAATGTTATATGTTAATATTTAGACCAATGTGATTCGATAATTTCCTTATTCATTTTTTTTATCAATATTTTGTATCAGCAAGGCCGATAAACTTGAGCCCTTTTAGATTATTCGTCGGAGGCAAGTTCTTCATGCACTTCTTTCTTCCCTTGTCTACTGCCCCAATGCAAGACAAAAAAAAAAACAAAAAAAAAAAAAACAAAAAAAAAAACCCTATGAAATTTGGAATTTGAATTCACTTATTAAGGAGTAACGCCAATTTGATGCCCTTAAATTTTTGGCTTTTTCGGGATTCTTTTTATTAAGAAATGCGAAGTGTTTATTTTTGATTTCAAAGAATGCTAATATATCCTCTTTTGTAGTTTTTATTACACAAAATAAAATAAAATGAAGGATTTTTTTTAAATAAGTAATGCATAGAAAGAATAATCTTTACACCACGAAACTTAAAAACAAAAGATTGTTCTCATGTATTCATAGTACATGTAAATAAGTCTAAGATTGCAGTTGACAAAATCATGTGTCTTCATTTTTTATATTTACACTTCTAAATTAACATAAATTAAAATTGTTCCAATAAATAATGTAAAAAAAAGTATTTTTGTCTTACCAGCACGTTGTTTACACTGTCATACAAAGAATGATATTTTTCTTAAAATCTTTATCTTATAAATTTTAATATACAAACTACATCAAAGCGCGGCACTCTAGTAAATTTTACAAAACAAAAGTGCCTTTAGAATGCTGTGTGTTTCCAATACATCAAACTCGACATATAAAAAGATGTCTTAATATATTGAAATGGAACTTCACCACTTTAACTTGAAGTATTTTTTATTTCAATTTCGTATGAAGAAGGATAAAAAGTGTCCACCCAGTTATGAAAGGGTAACAAAACTTTGATTCCTGGAAATTTAAGGCCTTTTTCGGGAATTTTGCGTTAAGAAATGCGAAGTCTTTATAAAAATCCATTTACACTACATTATTATACATATGTTAAAATAGAAAATTACTTTTTTTAGATGATATATTAAACAAAATATGATGGCTTGATAGCTGCTGATGTACGGGAAGGCTTCGGAAGGAAAGGGTAAAGCGGTGGGCATGATAACTCATCATAGACGTAACTTATCACCGGCAGCGTGCGAAGAGAAAACTGCGCCCGGGGCAAAGTTTCAATTTGGCGCCCACCCCCAACTTTTCTCCACTTTTTTTTGTCAGAAATAGAAAGTGTCAGGGCAGAAATAGAAACAAATTTTACTGAATACATATTTCACGGTTATTTTGAAACTTCAGATTTAATTTTAATTCAGAAATTTGAAAAAAACTAAATAGCATAAGAGAAAATTGCACTTATATTTTAGCAAACGGGATCTGGAAAATGGGTGTTGAAAAAATGTATCTAACAGTACAGTATAACACTTTGGAACCCTTTTATATTTCAAAAAAGAAACCCCATGCTATTTTGAGAGTAGTATATGTTTTTGTCACAAGCACAGACTCGGAAAAGTGAAGGTTAACAAAAGAGATTAAGACAAAGACCCAAAACAAGTTTTGAAAAGAAAGAAGCGCTTATTCATAAATTTGTATTTAGGGGGGGGGGGGGGAGAGGTAAAGGACAATGCAATAACTTTGAAACGAAAAATGTACGTACTTTCATTGGGGGAAAAAATTCCCAATACGTAAATATACAATTGGTTTTTTTTGCAAAAAAAAAACAAAAAAACAAAAAAACCCTGGCGCCCCCTCAATATCTGCGCCCGGGGCGACTGCCCCCTTCGCCCCTCACTTTGCACGGCCTACTTATCACAATGGAAAAAAAAAGATTCTTTAGCCAAAAAGCTAGTGAAATACGTAGCCATTTGCAAAAATATGCATTTTAAGTGAAATGGCATCGATTCAAAGTAAAAGGCAACTTCAAACTCAAAGATTTCATTACTTAAGGGGTTACATAAGTTCTCGTCTTCGAAAAATTGACATATTTTGGAATTTTATTTTAAGGAAGGAGTAAAATTAATTGAAAAACTAATACTTCTACGTTGATTTTATTGCTTCAAGTGTTTTAAAACACATTTTTTTTTGTTGAATTTAGTCACATACTAATATCCGGGCTCGATGGGCAGCATCCTAATTTCCTGTAGAAACAAAAAAATATTAAAATTTCAGTTTCTTCTTGTTAAATAAGGTTGTAGCTAAGGGCCATCGGCTTGATTTTGTGAAAAATTAAAGAATTGCCTTATTTTGAATAAAATTTTGATTTTTCGTCTAAAATTTATATCTATAGAAACAATTAAATTTAAAAAATGGCTCAATGACCCTGAGACAATTTAATTATGCTTAAACGAGCGCAAATTTTATCCAAAAATGTTAAAAAGTGTTCAAGTTATCATGCTGAATATGTTGAAAAATGTAGTTTCCAAAAAATCGCTTTTAAAGTTTTAGAAGAAAAGAATATACTGATAAAAAATAAGGGAGTAGAATATTTAAAACGGCTCGATAAATTTTCACAAATATAACGAACAGCAAAGAAAACATGTATTTGTGAGTTTCTACCTGAGCGCTACAGCTGGTTTTATATTGTTCGGGGAGCTCGGTTTTATCGATCGTGCGCGCGATCACATTTTTGCTCATGTCTTTTTTAATAATTGAGATATCAATTTAGATCTTTTTGCCCATAATTTTACACACTATAAGAATTTAATTTCCGCCAAAAAAGAAAATCGATTTTTTGAAAGTAGGGAACGTATGTAACCCCTTACAGTTATACAGAAAAGCAAGATAATAACATAAAAAAAATAATGAAATATTGAGTGAAAATTGGAGGAGATAGATCGCACACCAATTTGAAAAATGCCACATTATTTTATTTACACCCTCTAATACTGCTACATATAAAATTTAGTATAAATTTTGTTATGTCTGTTAACGACTGAACTATGAACATTTCTAATAAAAATAACTTTTTTATTGCTTATATGCCTAATATAGAAGAAAAGAAATCGGAATCCCTCAAAGAAAATCAGAGGAACAATAACAGAAGGGGTATTCCTACAACAGTATTTTGATTGAAAATTTTTGTTGTTCTGAATGATATCTAAAAGTCGTAAAATAGCTTTATTGTAACGTGAAACTGCAAGAAAACTGTTTCATTATTAAGAAGAAAAGAATGGTTATAAAAAAGGTAAAAGCTTCTTTTCTGTAAAGAACGTTTTGGGTTTCTCTGATAAAAAAATCACTCTACAAAAGATTTTTTTGATTCTTATATATTACGTACAGTCGTTGAAAAAAAGTACCCCCCCCCCCCCACTATCTCTGCAACTAATTATAATAGAAGAAAGTCACTGGCACCAATCGATTGGAAAAAAAGTCTACTTTTAAATGATGTATAGAAAATTTGCTTAGAGCAACTACAAACAAAAACTATACATGATTTTGTTTTTTGCAATGGCAACACCCAATTTTGACAACATCTTTTAATTCTTCGGCTCAAACAATGCCTAGAAAGGAAATTTCTAGTCATTTGAATCATAAGTTTTTGAATTATAAACATCCAAAATCTAGAGCTTATCATGTTTACATTTTCATGTTTTTATTAATATCTCCTGAAATTATAATCCTAATGTGATAATTTTGTGTGTGGTTTCAATACTAAGAAACCCGAACATAAACACATATTTATAATTTTAAAAATTTTATAATATGAATTATGAAATTAATATTCGGAAAAAAATATGAATTGCAACCTACAATATTTTTTGATAGGTTTTATTTATTATGTCCGGCTTTATGCGAATTCTTAATTTCAAATTTTTCTTTCAAATAGTTTTCAAATTATCATTAAAAAACATCAAAATGATAGTTTAAGGGGCCGTCTATGATGGGCAGAAAAGCGTAATTTGAAAAAATATATTTTACTCATTTTATTGAAATATTTAGTCTGTCAATAGTCGAAAAGTATTAAACTAGTGAAATGGTCATATTGGCAACAAATACTATATCAATAGAAGTAAGATAGTTATTCTGTAGCATTTCATCAATCGATTACCAAACTTCAATTTGGATACAGCCCCTAAAATAGGCTCATTTTAAAATAGTTAATTTCTCGGAAAATAATCGTACGAATTTCATGAAAATTTGGATTTAGATTAATTGAAAGGTGTAGAATTCATTTATGGTGTCAAACTTGGGTATTGCTATTGAAAAAACAAAGTTTGGATGCCAAAGTTGCAGATGGCCCCCTATGCAAATTTTATACATATCATTTAAAAGTAGACTTTATATTTCCAATCGTTTGGTACCTGTAACTTTCTTCTACGATAATTTGTTGCAGAGTTAGCTGGGGGTGTTTACTTTTTTCCACGACTGTACATTATGTTAGATTTCGAGTAAATGTTAAAAAAGATAGCACATGAAGTGATTATTGTTTTTTAAATCTTTTGGAACTAAATAAGTTGGAAATTGCACGTCTAACGTGGAAAATGAGGTGCGTACGAACTATAACTAATTTTGTAAATATTTTTTGCACAGCATATTCCACTAAATGTATATTTTAGTGCACTTCCTAAGTGCATATCAATTTCATTCTGTTCCAAAGGCTGTAACATCGTTCATGAAACTAATAGTAATCAAGAATATAAATAAAACAAGATAGAAAAAATCATGCGTCAGACATAGATTATGAAACTCTTTCTACCTTCAGAAAAATGTAACAAAACTACACCGTTTAATAAGTTAAAATTATGTATAATTCAACCCTATGGAAACGCATAGCACATTTGAGAACCCAATTTCAGCTGTCCCCATCTACAATCGGAAAATTATCAGATGCCTTTGGGCAGCCCTGTGTATGATATATAGATTTGTATCTATTAACTACATGCATATAAAAATTTAGTCAGTTAAGAAATACATATACCTTAGTTGAAAATTCCCTTTCAGCAATTTCCGCTAATAAAGAGACTGGATCGTGAATTCTTTTGTACAGCCCTGTATATCAGGTATAGAATTTATATAGGGTAGCTCCAGGAGAGTCGCCGCATACGGGATAGATGCCACACCTCTTGCATTTCTTGTAATTATCGATAGATGGTCGTCAAACGCACAGTATAGGTGCGCAATGAGATTATTTTAACCAGTGTATAGCGTGAATTCCATTTCGATGTTTACTTGTAGAAGTACAATCCTTAATTTGACGTAAGTGCATGATTTCACTGTCCAAACTTTTAAACACATCATGTTTAAATACTTTTTATACACTAATTACTAAATGCATGCATGATTTCGAAGTCAAAACTAAGTTAGCGTTTGTATAGAGTACTGTGTGTATGATTACGCCATTCCCCTTAGCGATGGCACGTAACTGTGATAGCCGACGTCTGCACCATGCAAAATGGGATACATGCCGCACTGGTATTTCGGTATACATGCCGCAGTTTCTTTTGTACGGAATGATTAAGTGTTATTAGCTTTTGCTTTTCTTTTGCACAGACTAACCATGTTAGGCATGTTATCAAGTTTACTAAAACTAAAGGAGAAAAAGGGGGAAATAAAAAGTAAGAAGGGCAGGAATGATGCAAGTCAAGATAATAATAATGAAAAATTGGATTACGCGTATCGAAGACGTTCTTTGCAAACTATTCCAAAAAAGAGGAAGTGTAAAGAGGCTTCGTTGCATCATGTGTTTAAATGTAGTTACACAAAGACTGTATTTTTTCGACAATTTTCTGTAGATTAAAGTCGATCTCTTAACCATTCGGGACCATAGGTGCATATAAGCACCTTCATAAAGAGCTTACAAAATTTGTTTCTGGCACCAGTAAAAAAGAAAAGTAATATATGGTTTGCTTAATTAGAGCATTTTCATGATTATTTAAGTAAAGGTAACTTCTTTTAAAAAAGTGGTACCAACCGAATAAAATTTTTGTAAAAGCTACCGGTCTCGAAAGGCTTAACAAATAAATTATGTAAACACAATTTTACTTTTTTTTTCTTTTCTCTTTCTAATACATTGATATTACGTTGTGGCTGAAATAACAATTAAAATTTAATGTAAAAGAACAAGTCGTAATTTTAATAGTGAAAGTAGGCAACAGTTATTAATTTGAATCTACTAATACGTTTCATTGTACTCATTTAGTTTCATTTTGTTATTACATCCATAATTATAGTCCAGATGTGAATGTTTTTTTGAATATTTTTATTTATAACTTCATTCTGTTCTTATGGTATGGTAAGACGACGTATAAAAATATAACGACGGTTACAATTTATTTACAAGCGCGGCATAACTACCCTACAAGTGCGACGTCTCAGCCTGAATGTACGGGTCATGCGCCGCAGTGTTATGTTTTAGAAAAAAATTGTTAAAAAATATTAATAATTTGTTTTGAATTTTTTTGTCGCAGTACACTCGTT
This sequence comes from Maratus speciosus, assembly GCA_963932465.1. Classification (NCBI taxonomy): domain Eukaryota; kingdom Metazoa; phylum Arthropoda; class Arachnida; order Araneae; family Salticidae; genus Maratus; species Maratus speciosus. The sequence goes on along the minus strand of OZ010793.1, from coordinate 249,463,466 downwards.
TATATTTAACATTAAATAGCACAGCATGATTTTTTTTTTTTTATGTCCACCATGGGACTTTATACACACATTCAAAAAAGATGTGCGGCATAAATCCCGGAATTACCCTACAACGAGTAACATACAATTTTTTTTAAAACGCAGACTCGAGTCATTATTACTTAAATACAGTACTGTAACCGATTTCTTTTGTGTGTCCCTGTAAACGAACTATAAATGCTATAAATGCGCTATTCAATCGTAATCATCTTGTAGTGAAATTCAGTGATTTATGATTTATATCAGTTTCAAAATATTTGAAATAAGGTAATCTCATTAAAATATTCTGTAAACGATCTTTCCCCGTGTACCATAATGTAATGGAATTCTTTTGAGTGCTCCTGTAAATGAGCTATTAATCCCACATACTTCATATACAACACATGGTTTGGTGACCTTAAATAACATTTATAAATTGCATGAGAATCCGAGTATATTTACGGGAGTTAGAGCGTGGGAAGGCGGTCAGACGACCAGACAAACTGAATGAATAAACACTTTTTAACTCTGTTGGAAAGTGTTAAAAAAATTATCCTAAATGGTATCACTGTTTGGTAAGACGACGTATAAAAATATAACGACGGTTGCAATTTATAATTTATTTCATTTTAATAACTTTCTCTAACAATGGTGTATACAGAACCAAATGTAATAATAATAAAAAAAAATCATGCGTCAGGATTAGATTATGAAACACTTTCCTACACATTCAGAATAATGTAACAAAACTTGGCCGTTTAATAAGTTGAAATAGGGTGTCTTTGAGCCATTTGGAAAAGCATAACACATTTGATATCCCAATTTTAGAAATTCCCATCTACAGTTGGAAAATTGCCCGAATTCTTTGAGCAGCCCTGTATAGAATGTATATATTTCTATCTATTAACTACATGCATGCAAAAATGTAGTTCAGTTAGGAAATACATACCTCAGTTGAAATTTCCCCTTCAGCAATTTCCGCTATTAAGACGAATGGTACGTGAACTCTTTTGTGCAGCCCTGTATACTAGGAATAGAATTTATACTCAACAAGTAACATGCAAAAAATTTGTTGAATTTAAAAGCTCATACCGTAATTGAAAGCGCACTTCCAGCAATTATTGCTAAAAGACAATACTCTAACCAATTTCTTTTGTGTGTCCCTGTAAATTAACAACAAATGCTATGAATGCGACAAATGCCCTATTCTATAGTAATGATCTTGTAGTTAAATTCAGTGATTTATATCAATTTCAATACATTTGAAATAGCGTAATGTCATTAAAACACTCTACAAAGGATTTCCCTCATTGACCATAATGTAACAGAATTCTTTTGAGTGTCCCTGTAAATGAACTATTAAGGCTACACACTGCTTCATATTCAGAACCGAACATGCCATGGTAAACAATCTTTAACATATATCAATTGTATGAAAATCCGAGTATATTTACGCGAGTTAGAACGTGGACAAACAGACGGACAGACGGCCAAATTCATAAACACTTTTATAATTTGTTGGAAAGTGTTGAAAATTGGTTTATTTTCAACTCAAAATGAACATTTTTAATAAACAATAAATTTTATTGCTGATATATTAATATTGAAGAAAAATAGATAAAAATCAACCGAAGAAAATCATAGAAAAAATAACCGAAGGGATATTTATACTACAATATTTTGATTGAAATTTCTTGCTTTACAGAATGAAAACAATAGTGCCATAAAATAGCTTTACTGTAGCGTGAAGCTGTAAGAAAACCATTTCATTATTAAGGGAAAAAGATAGCAATAAAAAAAGACGAAAAGCTTCTTCTTTTTTAAAGAAGGTTTTGTGTTTCACTGACAAAGAATATGAGTAAAGATTTTATTGATTCTCATGTATGTGAGGTATGTAATATTGGATTTTAAACAGAATTTTTGAAAAAGTCAGTGCATAAAGCGATTCTTAGTTTTAAAAATCTTTTGAAATTGAACAAGAACGATACGAACATACGTACGGCATAGATTATGAAACACTTTCCAACACATTCAGAATATTATAACAAAACTTCAGAGTTTACTAAGCTGAAAGATCATGTCTAAATGAACAATTTGGAAAATACGTAATGCATTTGAAAACCCAATTTCTGCTATTACCATGAATAGTTGGGAAAATATGTGATTATTTTGTGCAGCTCTGTATATGATCTATAGATATCAGGACTGCCACAGACGACTATTCTTATATTCCGTGCGCACCACTATTTTTAAGAAATACATTTTGTATTAAATTTCTCTTGCAAAAGTTGTCAAAGCGTATGTTCAACAACATCCGTTTACTGGCGGAAATTGCTGAATGGAAATTTTCAATTGTACTATGCGTTTAAGGGGACCTTCTACATTAGGAGAAAAAAAAAGCACTTTTTTATGATTAAAAAAAAAAAAAAAACTGCATGATGGATCTTTTTGAAATTCCAACAGTTTATTGTAAGAATTTTTTAGATTTTGTTGCTTCTACTCTAAGTTATAAACAAATATCTTCAACCACATTTTTTGACACGGTGGGCAAGATTTAAAAAAAAACCTACTTAGTGGATCATCTTGATTTTTTTTAAAATTACAGTTTATTTAACTGCCTTCGGTATGAATTAAAGCTTTTACTAAAATTATTAAAAAAAAGTTATTAACAAATAAGAACGAATTTTTTTAACAATTTTTTTTTTTAATCAGCCATTACATAAGTTTTTTAAATAAATTTATGGGTTCCTTTATTTTAACTAGAAGCTATACTCACGAAATTTACGAAAAAAATTTAGTTTTGTGTTTCAGATAATTCTACAAGGCGCTATCATGCCCACCGTCCAGACGAAAATTTCCAAAGCACTTGAACATATTTGTTTAGAACTTAGAGTAGAAGCAACAAAATCTAAAAAAAAAATTCTTGTGTATACCTTAAGATATGTACAATAAACTGTTAAAATTTCAAAAAGATCCATCATGCAATTTTCTTGCAAAAAAAAAAAACATAAAAAAGTGCCTTTTTTTGGTCTCCTAAGTAGAAGGTCCCTTTAACTGAACTAACTTTTAGCATATTATGTACATGTGGTATACATACATATTTCAGGGCTGCCACAGGCAACTACTTTTTAATTCTATTTCGTACCACTTTTGCAAAACAAAATTCTTTAACCCTCTGAGCGTTTGCCCGTATTTTTCCGTTTTACAAAAAGAATTTAAATCTGTTGTAGAAAAAAATATTTTAAACAGAATTGTATTTTAAAATGTACGTCAAATAAAGGTCCATGAAGTGTATTTTAGAAACAAATAGGGAAAGAAAATTTAAATTAAGATAATTTTTATAAGCATTTTTATGAAAATGCTGGACGCTCGGAGGGTGAAAACTTTTGGACAGCCCCGTATAGGATCTATAGAATTTATACACATCAAGTAATGTTTAAATAATAATTAAATTTAAAAACGCATACCACAACTGAAAACGAACTTCCAGCAATTACTGTTCGTAGGCTTTAATAGTTCAATTATTGTTAATTTTCTTCTGTAGTTTAATACTTTTTTGTGTCCCTGTATATGAATGATAATTTCTATGCTTACCACTTTCTGTAGTAAGTACCTTGTAGTACATTTTAGTGACATCTATTGTATTTCAGTGACATCTATTTCAATATGTTTAAAATAGTGTAATGTCATTAAAATACACCGCAAACGATTTTCCCCCATATACCGTAATGTAACGGAATTCTTTTAAGTGTCCCTGTAAATGAACCATAAATGCTGCACACTTAATTTTTAATACCGAACATGCCATAGTAAACCTCAATAACATATATACATAAATTACAAAAGAGTTTTTAGCGTTCCCTTATACTACTAAATGATCCATTTAAATATAATTAAGACCCTATAAATCGTGAGGATTTTACTCCACATTTTCTGATAGAAAAATTTTCTCTTTAAGTGGCATAAATTCTGCGATTAAATAAGACAAAACTTACTAATCGAAAATACTGATACAATTTCTTAACACGTTTTAAGACCTTCATCATAAGATTGAATTTATAAATTTTTACATAATTTTGGAGATTTAAATTATTTATACTAATAAAACAGCTAGTGTGCTAGTCTGTATGTCTGTCTGTGCGCGATGGCTAGCGAAATGTATTGAACGTACGAGGCTGAAATTTTTTGTGGCCTAGCCCAAAGTGTCTCCTGATGCACCTGAGATTCAGAATTTTAAATTTATAATAATTAGTTGCGTTATTAATTAAACATCACAACTCACTCTCATCGAAATGTCCTCTATTTGATCTCCGGTGAAGGACAGCACGTGTGCAGGCATACAAACTCATTTACGCATCAGAAGCTCGCAAAGAAACGTTTTCCACTTTATTTCTGATTTATTTATTATTATTATTTTTTATTCCAAATTGACCAAACCGCTCGGCACAGTTAAAATTGAAAAACATATTCCGAAAGCTTGTACTCCTACGTATCAAATGACGCAATAAATTAAAAAAAATGTCGCAAAATCCCTTTGAAAAAAAAATTCAAAAAGTGTTGCTTTTCCCCATATTGCAACGCCCCTCCAGGACGCAATTTTAGAGATATCGACAAACCAAAAATATATTCTTAAAGCTGAAACCTTCTTCTAATCTATGGTGCAATTAATATTTAAAAATACGAACTTTAATACTTTCACATTCACCGGCAAACGAATGTCACTTCGCGCCTTACGGAGACGATATTTTTTCTACGGTAAAAGTAACAAAACGTCCGTATTTTAACACAATCTTTTTAGAGTCTCTGAACAGACTAGATTTACAACACCTACAAAAATTTTGAAACGTTCTAACGGGTAGAAATATTTTTTTACAAAATATCGCTCACCCGCAAGAAAAGTGACACATCTCGCAAAAATTCATTTTGCGTTTTATTCCACTAAAACGTCTGTCATAGGTTCGTGTTGCTATAGAAACTGTTTCATAAGTGTAGCTATGCAGAGAATCACTCTCTTACCTTGTATGTCCATTTGTGGCCACAGAAGAGGGGTGGATTGTGTGGGGAGGTAAAATTACCCAACCCTCCAAACCTCATTCTACGTCTTCATTTTTAAAAGTTTTATGCTCTTATACACGTTTTCATTTCTGCATGCAGAGCTAAGTGCTATAATTTCATGTTGCAGTAAAATCATGCACATTTTATTTTGCCTCTCCTGTGAAATTTACTTTTGTTGAGATGTGTCACTTTTCTTGAGGGTGAGCGATATAAGGGGTCAGGTGACCTTTGAACCGTCCAAAAATCGAATTTTTTTTAAATAGCTTATAATTAAATATGATTCTTTAGAAACATTTAAAAGCAAGCCCCATACGAAAATTCGCATTAGAAGAGAAGTTATGTGTAAAACACTTTAAGCTTTTGCTATATGATCAACGGGTAATTCAATCTTTAAAGCCAGTTTTCTCAAAACAGCGATTTTGATCATTGCGCGCACGATTTCTGAAAAACAATTATCTAGAATTTCACGAAATTTCTGGTGGATGTATTAAACGTACATAAGCAAAAAATGACCTATTATTATGTTTCTCAAGTAAGAAGTTTAGAATTCACGACTACTTTTGTATAAAAAAAATCTCGATATTTCGAATTTCTTTAAAAAATTTTTTTTTTCTCGGGATCTACAAGTTTTATTTTTTCCTTTGTAGGTCATTTTGAAAACACATTATTTCTGCACTCATTAAAAAAATCTTGGCTTGTTTCAGCCATTCAAATGGAAAAAATCATGCGCGCAATGCATGCAAGAATAATTCTTTCGTAAAAATTGTATTATCTTAAAAAATAAATTAAAAATAAACTATATATGTGTATACCTTTTTTAACAGCTTTAATTGATAAAATAAATCGTTCCTAACATGTGTTTTCAATTTTATAATTAAAAGTTAATTAGTTAAAAAGTGACTGCAATTCTTACAGAGGTCTTTTTTCCATGTACTTTATTGGTTCAAAGGGTACCTGACCCCATAATGTGTGAAAATTTCGACGAAATCAGTAAAAACTCAAGTGTTTCTACGGGGTTTCTCTGGCTTTCAGTACGCATAGACTCTAAAAATAAAATTACACACACACAAAAAAAGATTAAATCAATTCAATATTTTTTCGCGATTTTTGAATTTAAAATATAAAATTAACAAAATGCAATTAAAGGTATAAAATGATACAAATATGAGGTTCATTCATCACGGGCCCGCTTAATGCCGAGTGGATCAACTAGTATTTTACAAATTTACTACTAAAGTATAATAGTTAATTGTAAAAATATAGCGAAATAATTTTTAGTAATTCAACTGGCACCTTCAAAGTAAAATTACTCATATTTTTTTATATAGAAATTTGAGCAAACTCAAAGAACCTACATCACGCTTTTGTCAGTGAAAAACACAGCATATATCTTATAAGTAAGCTAAACAAAAGTGCGGTTTTGTTAACCGCATGCGTTTATAGCCTAAATTATTGGCGCTGCTGTCGGTTGTCGGTGTTGTAGGTATAAATATTGAATTTTATTTGTTAGCCGTGTTTTATGCTCATTCTCGGCTGCACAGACTACAGCAGCGCCACATGTTCCCCATCGGCGATGTTTTGAACTATTTTTTTTCCTCAGAATATTTTTTCACATGACATCATTAAACCCCTTACAAATTTCATTCCATTCCGGTTATTAGAACGAGATACAGATGGCTCTGATTCGCGTCAGTTTAGAAAAAACACCCTGTACATATAAACATATGTAAACCAACATATGTATAAAATAAGCTTCCAGTTTAATTTTTCTATTTTGTAGAAACGAATGTCAACTAAACTAAAATCTGTATTTACGACTAAAAAAAAATAATCCCTGCCGGCTCGGGCCTATAGGCGGAGGTAGATTTCGATGTTAAGTACTAAATTCTCCAACAAAACTTAAATCAAGATTAGAGATAAACCCGGTTTCTTCACAAAGAGTGAGCTGTAGGGAGCTAAACTTTTTGTGAAAATTATAATATACACGAATACACACACACACATTCATATGGAATGGATTTAAAAAATGGCTACAAAAAATTCGGAGAACCTTAAAGTGTTAAAATATGTTAATATTTCCATAGTTGGGTTTTTATCATGTTTTAATACGTTTCTTCAAACTCACATGGCGTTACATATTCACCTGCTGAGGTCCATTATATTTCCAATATGACGCAATATACATATTTTTTAAATTCTTCAAACTATTTATTTTATTTTGATTTTTCATGCTGAAATCTTGCTCTAGAAAACTTATGACGTAATATTCAATTTGTTTTCAATTTGTCAAACTATTTAATTTTACACGTGAAAATTTTGCAATAGAGAAATAATTGTTCTGGTGATAATTTTATTGTTTTTTTTTTTTTTTTTTTTTTTTTTTTTTTTTTTTTATTGTTGGCAACTGCCATAACGAAAAGCTTTTATTTTTTCCTGCCATTGTTGTGTAAGAGCTGGTTTTATCAGAATTATGTTAAGACAGTATTCAAAATTTTGAATCCTCCCCATTTCCACCCTCTTGGGCCGATTTCGCCCATTTTCAATCCCCGCCGAGATATTAGCCATATCAAAGTTGTTGGCGAGTTTGAGGACAATCCGTGCATAATTGCGACTTTTATCGTGCGGACAAAATTTAGTACATACATACATATATATATATATATATATATAAACTTTTTCGGTGGGGGTGGTTTTGGGTTCCTGGGGTCCTACAATGAAAAGTTATGAAGGAATTTTTCAAAAGTCGCACCATGGTAACGACTGCAATAGGTAGTATTTCTTACGAAATCTACCTAAAAAACCGTACTTTGATTTTACCAACTGAATTATAGAAGCAAAAACGCTATTTATATATGGAAGAGAATGCAGGAATGGGGCAATTTTCATAAAAACTTTTTTTACTCAATATATTTTCGCATTTTTGGATACAAATTTGCTATAATGTTGTTTAGTGTTTCCTAAAACTAAAATATATAAGATAAACGGAATATAATATATATTCCACCTATCATATTGAAATTTTAATTAAAATTATATTAAAATTTTAATTTCCAGACAAACTGAAAATATTGTCCAACTAATTCTACATGTGCGGAATGAGTGGGACATACATATAAAGTATAGGAAACTTATGAGGAATTAGTGAAAATTATATTTTGACAGAGCTAAGTTTAATGACATGCATGATTTGGCATTATTCATTACTATGTATTACACAAAAGCAGTTGAAAGATGAAATAAAATTTGTAGGTGAAAAATTTCCTTTTTATCAGTTCAAAATAAGTACTGAATTTTATTTTGAAATTGCTTTTTACATTTACTATAAAATAAATATTTTTAAAAAAGTTCTATATTATAAAAAATAAGATGTAAAATTATGAAATTTAATACGGCAGCTCTTTGATAACACAGAGGAAGAAATAAAACATATCCCATAGGTCCTTCTTTCTCAATGTATCATCCCTTGCTCCATGTAAAATATTTAGTGTATAGTGTATAATGTTAACCATATTGTTGTTTTTGGCTTAACTTAATTTGTGATTTTGGTATTTCTCCGACAACCCACCAACCGCTTTCCATAAAAAAAAAAAAAAAAAAAAAAAAAAAAATACCGCCTAACTATTAACCAAATTTTAATTGTCAATAAGCAAATGGAAGAACGTTGGCATTGGAATATGAAAAAAACAACAACAACAAGAAATTTGGAAAAGCCCACTCACTACAGTGTCAACTACCAGTAACTTTAAACAATAAAATTTACAATATAATTATGAAAACAGAAAAAAAAAAATCTTGGATATTTATTTATTTTTCTTAACTATGCTTCTCGCCTGGTGGATAAATGTCCATTGAAACTGGTCTGTTGCACATAACTATACGTCACAATGTTTATTGCAATGTTTTTTTCTTTCAAATATCATGGTGTCGCGGTTTAAGGGCGTAATTATTATTTTAATTAACAAATTATCTAATACATCAGTCAAACATCATTAATATACACACACACACACATATATATATATATATATATGTCAATTTAAAAATCACTTGATGACATAACAGGCACGTGTAACGTATCTGACGTGAAGTGAATGTGACACCACGATCGTACATTTTTGACATTAAATCCTATAATTTGGCGATTTTTTGAAAAAAATCGAAAGTAGTCGACGGGATAGTGCAGAAGTAACGTGACTTCAAAACGCAGAAAATATGGATTCATAGTAACAATTTCTTATATTTATTTTGCAAATTTAATAAGTATAAAAGGGCGATTTCCAATAAGTGGATAATTTCACTCTGTGTTTTAATGAAAAATAAAAGTTAAATTTTAAATAAAATAGTGTTTTACTCAAATTGAAATAGAAATGAATCTACCATGAACTAGCCGAACATTGCGCAATGTTCTGCAAAAGAATCCCAATGTCAGATATGCTAAACTATGGTGACGTCCACCACTTACAAAACTACATAAGCAGCTTAGATTGGAATTTGCTAAGAAACACGTTTCTTTTGGATCTCGCTGGGAAGATGTGGTATTTTCGGACGAAACAAAAAATTATTTTGGACGGAGAAGATGGTTTTCGCCGTTATTGGTATGACTTGCGAAAAGATAAAAACTGTTTTTTCCAAACGCCAATTCGGAGGAGGTTCTGTGATGGTGTGGGCAGGTTTACAGCCAATGGAACAACACTAGTCGTGTGTACTCGAGGTCGCATGAATTCAGAATCATATGTGGATATGCTAGCTGAAACATAAAAGTACCAATAACGAGAAGGAAGACCAGAAACCGGATTAGCTCGGAAGCGCGCAGGGGCTGACGGGATTTAACGAAGACGAATTGCTTGCAACTCCCTAACGGTATTGCAACCCCCCTAACGCTTCACCTTACTATCCAATGGGTTTTATTACTATCACCCCTTTTGTCGCAAGTGCTCATGGGGATTAACGAAAGAGAAATTATCCGGTGGCAAACAGCAGGCAGGGAAGATGCAATGCAAAGATATGCTTGCCTTCCTTCTCGTTGTTTGTAATTCTATGAGCTGAAAAGTATTACCTGAAGCACCCCTTTTCACAGGTGGTGATTATTTGTTTCAACAAGACAATGATAGTTGTTATATGTTTCATGCATCACGTTTAGGATTTGAGGCCAATATTTGTCCAAATTTTGGATTGACCGCCAAGAAGCCCTCTTTTAAAATCTACAGAGAATTTGTGGGGAATTTTAGCAAGAGAAGTAAATAAGCATGGCACACAAGATGCAAATACAGACGATTTGACATCATCCATCGAATTAGCATAGAAAAAAATTTCTAAACAAACTTTAACTGGCCTTTCTGAGTTAACGAATGCACGATTAATAAGAGTCATAGCGAAAAAGGTGATTTTGTAGTGTAGAATATTAATTTATTTCTAGACATATTTCCTTATAATTTTTTCCGTGTTTTACGTCATATATTTCTATTAATATGTGATTTATAAATTTTATTGTAATTTTATTTCGTAATAATAGGTTCATAATGATTCTTAATTATGAGTAGTAAATTATGTTTGATTTTGCTATCAGTTGATGATTACTTTAATACATATTACTCATTTTTCAACGTGTCCTTATAATTTTTTCCATGACTGTACAAAATATTTGATATTATTTAGGTTTCATATCTCTCTGAACTTTCATGGTATATCCATTTGTACTTTTCTAGTATATTTAGCTATACCCAATCTTACGTTATATATTTTTTTACAAAGTTTTATTATTCTTTTAGTAACGACTTTTTTTGTAATAATATAATTACTAATTGATACGTTTATAACTGAGTAATAGCTGATATATTAATTAATTTACCATTAAATGTTGAGCAATCAATTTAGAAATCCTAAAAGGATATTTTAAATAATGTTGATTTTTTTTTTTAATTTCCCATTTTACTATCTTAAAACAGAAACACAGCAAAAATTATATAGTCTTTAATAAATTCATTTGCTTGCTGCTAATTTTTCATAATCGAATTCGGCGTCCTCGTCTAAAGGAATTTATTCTAACGAACATGTTTGGTAAAAACATGAATTGCAGCCACACAAATAGACGTGATTTTCAAGATGAACATTGAATGCCAGTTGGGATATTTTGGCGTGTATTTGTTGACGCATAATTACACACTACCAGGGATGACGGAGCTAAGCTCGGTCAAAATTAGCCTTGTGCTCAATTCGATATTTTATTCTCAATGCATCATTCTTGCCGTTTTGATACAATCGGCATGATCCTGAGACATAGTGCCCCAAAATGACAAACTAATGGAATTTTTTTGAACATGCGACCCAACCAATGCTCTTCTCGAACCCGAAAACAATAGAATACAAAATTTAGTCAAAATCGTTAAAGTCATTTTATAGATAAAATTAGCTTGACCCACGCTAGCCCAAAAGGGACCCACTAATCTAAATTTATGAACATGTGACCTATCCCAATGGTCTTCTCGTGCTGGGAAACGATGTAATAAAAATTTTTGTCAAAATCGTCTGAGCCGTTTCTTTAGATACAATTAGCTTGACCCGCAGTGACCCAAAAATGACTTACAAATCGACTTTTCTCGAACATGTGACTTAGTCCAATGGTCACCTCATACCCAGAAGCGGTATATTACAAAATTTTGCCAAAATGTTTTGAGCCTTTTCTTAGATTTAATTAGCTTGACACTCCCCCCCCCCCCCATTGTGACCCAAAATGACCCACATGACCCACTAATCTAATTTTCTTGAACATGTGACCTAGCCCAATGGTATCCTCGTGTCTGAAAATGATAGAAAGCAAAATTTCGTTAAAATCGTTAGAGCCGTTTTCTAAATAAACTTAGCTTGACACACAGTGACCCAAAAATGACCCACTAATCGAATTTTCCTTAACATGTGAATTAGCTCATTGATCTTATCGTAATCCAATACAGTAGATTACAAAATTTAGTCAAAATCGTTAGAGCCGTTTCTTAGATGAAATTAGCTTGACCCCGAAGTGACCCAAAAATGACCCACTAATCGAAATTTCTCGAACATGTGACCTAACCCAATAGTTTTCTCGTGTCCCAAAACGGTTGGAAATAAAATTTGGTTCAAATCGATTGAGCCGTTTTTTAGATATATTTATCTTGACCCTGACCCATTATAACCCAGAATGACCCACTAATCGAATTTTCTCGAACACATGGCCTAGCCTAATAGTCTTTTCGTGCCCGAAAATGGTAAAATACAAAATTTAGTCAAAATCGCTGGAACCATTTTTAAGATAAAATTTACACACACACACAACTTTTGCTCGCATTATAATATAAGACTGCACATAATAACATTGCTGTTTAAACTCAAATAGAATTATAGGCGTCACAGAGAATATTTGACTTACCTGTGGCGGACTAATCGAAAAATGCTTACAAATTAATGTATTAATTTATAATTAATTTCTAAAAATAATAAAAAGTTGTATTGTCATAGGAAACACGACTCTGATCGTAATTTTTATAATTTTAGCCTATCTACACTGTTAAAACTTTTGCAGCATTCTGGCAGGTCATTCGACCGTTTTTTGAAAAAACGGTTTCATAACAATAATTTAACTATATTCTGACCATTAAATGGCCAATAATATGGCCAGAATAGTGTTAAATTACGGTTGTGTAACCGTTGTCGAAAAAAAAAACGGTCAAATGACCTGCCAGAATGCTGCAAATTTTTAACAGTGTAGAAGTGGCTTAAAAATCTATTATAAAAACCCATCGTTACCTAAAAAAACCAGGTTGAAGTAAATAAAACAGTGTTTAAAAAAATTATCGAGCGAGGTTCGGCGAACCAGCATTAAGAATGTATTCATAAATAGAATTATAATAAAACAATGCATTCAGAATAGTTCGAAAAATAGGACTTTGTTGTTACTTCAGATACGAATTAAAATAATTCCTGAAATAAATATTTAAAAAATAATACGGTATCTTAACACACTTATGTATAAAAAAATACTTATGAAAACTAAAAGAATAATAACTTTATATTTTGTTATTAATTGAATTAAACTATTTCGAATAATTAGGTTAATGATAAGTAGTTAAGTCAATGAAAATGTGGTTACGGGTTTACAATTCATAGATATTTTTCGCTGAAAAGAAATATCAAATGTCAAAACATAAAATCCCACAAAAGCTTTTTTAAAGCCTGAATTAACAAAATATTTCGTAAAATATAATCTATGTACATATGTATAAATAAAAACATGCTATTCATGTCGAAAAAAAATTCTAGCAATTTTATGTAAGTATTATTATTTTTTATCCTAAACATGCTTTACAGTACGCTCCATCAAAATATTGTGTGCTTATGGAAATACATCAAAATTATTTTTCTTTTTTATAACCAGCTGTAAAAAAAAATAGGCTTGAAGAAAACGCAAAAGTTATTTGTTTTTCCAAAGTACTTAATGATGTATTTTTGAAAATGTTAGATCGAATTTACTCTAAAAAAATATCTATTTTACGTTGCATGTTTTCAAGAAAAGTTGTATTTGAATAAACAATCGAATTGAAGTTTTGCTTTCATGAAATATTGCTGTTTCTTATGCCGGAGTTTGCAACAAATATTAGGGAAGAAAAATTATGAAACTAATGTTTAGCGCATTGCCCAGTTTAGTTACGTTATGCCATTCAATACGTTATGCCATTGCCAAAATAAGCTATGGCCATGGCAAAAAATTATCGAAAAAACTGAATAAAAGTATTAATTCCAAACATTCTTTACAAATAGTACGTTCAATCAAAATAACCCGTGTTTGTGGAAATACATCAAAATTATTTTCCTTTCTTTATGCCAGCTGTAAAAAAAATGGGCTTCAAGAAAATACAAAAGTAATTTGTTTTCCCAAAGTACATAACGATGTATTTTTGAAAATATTTGACCGAATTTTTTCTAAAACAATATCTATTTTATGTTGCATGTTTTCGATAAAAATTACAGTTGAATAAACAATGGAATTGAAATTTTGTATTCCTGAAATGTTTCTGTCAGAGTTTACGCAACAAATACTTTTAAACTTACGAAAAAAGAAAAAAATATAGTCTGTAACTGTGAAAAGAAAAAAGAAAAAAAAAGTTCTATATGAAACATGCTAATAATGCACAAAAAACGTAGTTAAGAATTGTTAAAATATAATCTGAAATTTAAATATGAAATATATGGAAATAATAATGATAAATTTTCGTTATCCTTACAGCGGAAGCGTGGCGTATTTTTTGCGGAGGCTAGTTATGTTATTAGAAATGAAAGATTTTTTGTAGAAGTAATCAGAAGCATTCTAAAAGAGCAATTAATTATGCACATCAGTAATAAACAAGAATGAAAAAAAATATGCGTCGAGCATAGAGTATGAAAATCTTCCCAACACTTTCAGAATACTTTGACAAAACATCGCCGTTTAATAAGGTAAAGAAGATACCTAAATAAACATGTTAGAAAAGTATAACACATTTGAAAAACAGCTTTTAACAATTACCGTTTATAGCAGAAAAAGCCCTCCAGTTCTTTTGTGCTGTTCTGTATATAATCCATAGGTTTGTACAGATTCTACATAGCAAGTTAAAATTTAGTTAAGTACGAAAACGAATAACACGGTTGAAATCCAGCTTCAGCAATTTCTACCAATAGACAGAAACGTACTTTAATTATTTTGTACAGCCCTATATATTACATACATGTTTTTATAAACGCCACATATTGGCTGAAATTTAATTCAGGTAAAAACATGCTTAAAACTACTGAAATTACAGTTTCAGGAATTACTATACATAGGCGGCCATTTATTCAATTCTTTGCATAGCCCTGTATATGATTTTATTTATATGCCACAAACATCTCTTAGTATACTTAATGTAGTTGAGCTTGAAAATGCATAACTCTAATTAAAAAAACACTTTTAAGCAATTCACGCTCATTCTCAGTAATACTTAAGAATTCTTTTGTGTAGTTCTGTATATGGTCTATAAAATTTATGTCTAAAAATTATGTATAAAAATTAGTTAAACTTAAAAACGCATTCAGTTACTGAAAATTCCTTATCAGCAATAATCTCTAGTAGACAACATTTTGGATACGATATTGTATCCGAAATCTTTTATTTGTCTCTGTAAGTGAATGATAAATGCAGTGCCCATCATATTCTACTACAAGCATCTTGTAGTAAATTCCAGTTATGTATATTAATTTCGTCATCTTTGAAATAGTGCAACATAATTGAAATACTCTGCGAACAATTTTTCCCGTAGACCATTACGAAACCAACGTTAAGCAATTTACCCTCATACTCAGTAACCTTTACGAATTATTTGTGTAGCCCTGTATATGAATTATAGCATTTATACACACCATATAGTATGCATAAGTATAGTGAAACATGAAAGAGGATAACATAATTAAAAAAAGCATTCCAGTAATCATCTCTAATGTACAGTACTTCGGATACAATATAGAATCTGAAATATTTTGTGTGTCCCTGTAAATGCTATGCACTTCATATTATATATGAAATAATTATTAGTAAACCTCAGTGACGTATATCAATCTCATCATATATGAAATAGTTTAACATAATTGAAATACGACGCAAACAATTCTCTCCCCCCTATACCATTATGTAACGATTCTTCTATGTCAACCTGTAAATGAATAATAAATGCTCTGCACCCTCATATTCTATAGATATCATTTATTAGTGCACCTCAGAAGTTCATATCAATTTCATTATGTTTGTAACATCATTGAAATACCCCGCAAACGATTTTTCTTCATATAGCATGATATAACGGAATGCTTTTGAGTTCACCTGTACACGTACTGTAAGTGTACTACACGTAACATATTCTATAATAACCATTTTCTAGTGCCTCTCAATAGTGTATATAAATTTCGTTATGTTTAAAATATTGTAACACTACTAAAATACACTGCAAATGATTTTTCGCCATTGACCCTAATGCAACGGAATACTTTTGAATGCCCCTGTAAACGAACTATGTATGGTAAGTTTCAATACTGAGCATGCCATGGTGAATCTCAATAAATCATATCAATTACATGGCAATTCGAGTATATTTACGCGAGTTAGAGCACAGACAGACAGACGACCAGATAAGCTCAATTCATAAACACTTTTCAACTATGTTGGAAAGTGTTAAAAATTGAATTTTAATTTTCGGGGCTATTTGTGGAAACTAAGTTCAGAAAAAAAATCACGCTTGTCGTAAAAGGATCACTCACAAATTATGTAAAAAACTTAGTCATTGTGCAATAGTCTGAAATTTTGATATGTTGTAGTTCATGCGATGCTGATTAAATGTATCAAAAGGAATAATCCTGAGAAAAGACTAGTTTGGATGCTATGACAACTGGAATTATTTAAGGGGGCTCAGAGCTTGAAACCTTTCAAAAAATCTATTTTTTAGTATATATTTTGATTATTCAATTAATTCTGAACACAGTGCAAAAAACCGCATAAAAATATTTGCATTTTTAACGGAGTTATAAGCATTTATGTAGCAATCACTTTCAAAGCCGCACCCATTTAATTGCAACTTTAAGTCGCGTTTTCTCAAAACTTGATTTTTGACGACTATCCGTAAGATTAAAAAAAAAAAAAAAAACTATTCAATGGAATGGCTTAACATTTTTTTGCATACATATAATATTATCTATAGAATGAATTAATATATTTTAGATAGTTTAATATTTTGTGTATTTTTAATAAAAAAAATTGTATATTTTAGGGTTTTTTAAATTTTTAAATTTGACAGTTTTTTAATAAGGTTTCCTTTGAGTGATAGGTATATTCTTAATTCATTCTATAGAGTAAAGTTTCCTGATCATTTTAAAGCAAAAATTAGTGTCTTATGTAAATTCAATGTTAAGATATCTTACGGATGGTGATATGACATCTAAATTTTTTTTCGAAAATTGTGTTTTATAAATTTTGCTATATTTTTCAATTTATTACGTTGAAGTACTTCATTTTATAATTTTATAAGACTACAAACATACCTTTAAAAAAAAGAGTTTAAATTAGTTACATTGAATACTTCTGTTTTTATTGTCTGGATTCGAAGCGAGAGCTCTGTTTACATGTTTTTCGGTGTCGATCAAGCCCTGAACCCCCTTAATTTATATTACATACCTGCTAATTTTCCATTTCTTAAAAACACAAATAAACATAATTTGAACAAGAAAAAAATATTTAGCGAAATGTTTCTTGAACAATGCTTAAAAGAGAAGACTGCGTTAGAGGACTTCGGAGTTGATTTCAATTTACGCCCAGTCTGTAAATGATTCTACTACATGGCACTATTGGTTGATAGTTTAGCTCTAGTTGTAAAACCACTTAAAAGAATTTAATGATAGTGAAGAAATGATGTGAGTGAAAAATCACAGAGTTCTAAATATAATAGAGATGCAGTACAACATCAAAACGGTTTGCAATGTGAAGCCGCTTATCGTTCAAATTTAAATGCCCTCATTCGGTCCAAAAAGAACAAGCAAGTAGGACGAGAGCTATACTCTTTCTATGGGGAGCTTTAAATGTTAGGCCTTTCAAAGCAAGCTGAATGTGTTTGAGCCGAATTGTAGGCGGTCTTGGGTTTGCATTTTTGGTTTCACGTGAAAGCAGGACATTTCGTCTCTATTTTCCTACTATCTGTATGGTGAAAAATATGGTGTAACAGTAACTTTAAAAGTAATAGAAGTTTTAAAGAGATTCGTCTTTTAAAGAGATAAGTCTAAAAACTTGATTTATAAGAGTGATAATAAATGTAAAAAGTTAAGTTAAAGAAAAAGTAAAAAAGAGAAAAAAAAATAAAGTAAAGTAACGTAAAGCAAGATAGAGGGCAATCCATGTAAAAGGAAGTGGCGAAAGTTACAAGAAACAAGTGGGTAAGTGTGATCACAGATCGCACAAAGGGTTTCGTTTAATATTCCTTTCAAAACACTTTATCTTTTTGAAAAATCTGTTAGTTTCACATTTCACAACCAGGGGCGCACTCTATTCTAAACAAACCTCTATCCGAACGAAACTCCGTTTTACATACTATCCGTAGATATATTGGTCGAGGGGATTGGGCCCATAGCACTCGACATAAGTAGGCGCCCTGGCGGTAAAAAGTGGAACTAAAATATGTAAGGCATAATATGAAATGATAATAAGGCACAATAAGGTGCATAATATGAAAGAATGGTCAAAGGTGTGTCGGCAAAAGTTGGAAAAGTGCTCCCCAGTTGAAAAGGCCGGAGGTTAGAAAAATTGCTTAAAATACACAAGTTAGAGCCTGGAGTAGTAAATAATATAAGACTTTTTGAAAATTTTATGATTTGTCGTGTGGTCTGAAGTATTCAGGTATATGTATGCAAAAATTCATGTCTCCAACTTAATTAGGGGGTCTCTTAGAAAGAATTGCTTAAAATACATATGTGGTAGCTCAAAGGCTTAAACGTAAGACTTTTTCAAGATTTTATTATTTGTCGCCTGGCCTCAGGTGTTCTGCTATAAATATGCAAAATTTCAAATCTCCAATTTAATAAGGGGCTCAGTTAGAAAGAATTGCTTAAAATACACATGTGGGAGCCCAGAGGGTTAAATGAACGACTTTTTCAAAATTTTATGTTTTGTCGCATGATGGTGTTCAGCTATAAGTATGCAAAATTTCACGCCTCCAACCTAAATAGGGTCTCACTTAGAAAGAATTGTTTAAAATACATATGTGGGAGCCCAAAGGGTTAAATGTACGACTTTTTCAAAATTTTATGGTTTGTCATTTGATGTGAGGTGTTCAGCTATAAGTATGCAAAATTTCACGCCTCCAACCTAACTAGGGGCTCACTTAGAAAGAATTGTTTAAAATACACATGTGGGAGCCCAAAGGGTTAAATGTACGACTTTTTCAAAATTTTATGGTTTGTCATTTGATGTGTGGTGTTCAGCTACAAGTATGCAAAATTTCACTCCTCCAACCTAAATAGGGGCTCACTTAGAAAGAATTGTTTAAAATACACATGTGGGAGCCCAAAGGGTTAAATGTACGACTTTTTCAAAATTTTATGATTTGTCGTTTGATGTGAGGTGTTCAGCTATAAGTATGCAAAATTTCACTCCTCCAACCTAATTAGGGGCTCATTTATAAAGAATTGTTTAAAATACACATCTGGGAGCCTAAAGGGTTAAATGTACAATTTTTTCAAAATTTTATAGTTTGTCGTTTGATGTGAGGTGTTCAGCTACATGTATGTGAAATTTCACGCCTCCAACCTAATTAGGGGCTCACATAGAAAGAATTGTTTAAAATACACATGTGAGACCCCAAAAGGTTAAATTTACAACTTTTTCAAAATTTTATGAATTGTCATTTGATGTGAGGTGTTCAGCTATAAGTATGCAAAATTCCACGCCTCCAACCTAATTAGAAGCTCACACAGAATGAATTGTTTAAAATACACATGTGGGAGTCCAAAGGGTTAAATGTGCGACTTTTTCAAAATTTTATGATTTGTTGTTTGATCT
The DNA here is from genome assembly GCA_963932465.1 of Maratus speciosus. Classification (NCBI taxonomy): domain Eukaryota; kingdom Metazoa; phylum Arthropoda; class Arachnida; order Araneae; family Salticidae; genus Maratus; species Maratus speciosus. Next base: position 249,443,815 of record OZ010793.1, on the reverse strand, counting down.
GAGGTGCCCAGCTATAAATACGCAACATTTCACGCCTTCAACCTAATTAGAGGCTCACTTAGAAGGAATTGTTTAAAATACACATGTGGGAGCCCAAAGGGTTAAATGTGCGACTTTTTCAAATTTTTATGATTTGTCGTATGATGTGTGGTGTTCAGCTATCAGTATGCAAAATTTCAAGTCTCCAACATGTATAGTTTCTGAGAATGGGCTCTGTGACGGACAGACGGACAGACACACAGAGGAGCGAGACGAATAGGGTTTCGTCAGATGAACGAAACCCTAAAAATGGTTGAGAGTAAAATTAACATTGCAATATAAAATCTTTAATTAGTCTGACATATTAATGCAAAATATATGATTTGTAATAAACATTTAAGAAGAAAGAAATAACAGAATATTTGTTAAATAAAATTATGCTAAATTAACAGCCTCAATTCTTTACAAAATTTTAAAATATTATTACATTATACTAGCCTGCAAAAGTTGGGTTATGTCATGTTTTTTAGCTTTTGATAATTGATTCTTATGTATTCTGTACCGCTGAATCTGAAATTGACCTTCATTTTTAACCATCACATCAGGATTTTTTGCAAATTTCGAAGTTAAAGTTCAAAGTTAAAATTGAATCTCCTCTCTCATCTCATCGGACCACTCGGCTATTTAGCTATGAGAATCCCACGATAAGCAAAAATATCGAATAAATTATCTCTCTATTCTAAAAAAAAGTAACTCCCGCTGTCACCGCCGCCGCCGCCGGTTTTGAATTTTTTGTGACCGGAGGTCTTTCTTCGTTAATATTAAGAAAAATAATGCATACAAAAATATGAAAATTGGTAGTATTATACAGAAATGTTTGATAAACACGCTGATGTAGACAGTTTTCAAATCGAAGAATTATTTTAAGAGATATTTAATGCTAAAGTTGGACAAAATCGTTCCATTAAAAAAGTTTTATAGGAGCGAAAACTATACATCGGAATTTAATACTTTTTAGATCATTTTATACGTTATAATTTCCCGGTGTGCAGAAATAATTTATTTTTTTAATTTGACTCATTTTTCGAGGTTTCATTTCTATTTTAAATTCAAATTTTCAGCATTTCGAGAGATATTTTTTTACTTATTTCAGAAAATTGTACTAATTTAACCTGTTGCCAAACTGTATAAACAACGGAAACAATAATGTTTGCTTCAAATTAAAAATTTATTTACGCGTGACTATTATAAACAGAAAAGAAAAACTTTCAAATTAGAATTAAATAATTACGTATAAAAAGCAGGAACTTATTGAAAATTACTTCATCTATAATTACACGTGAATTTTAACAGAGAAAGGATATTGTAAAGTAATAAATTCATTAACATGCGTTAGAAGTCTTAAATAGGAGAAATTACATCACATTTACGTCACATTACACTTATTACGTAAAATGAACAAAAAATAATATTGCAAAATAGTACTTTAAATTTAAAAATAGCGCGAGACATTTACTTGATATTTTGAGATGAACTTTTCAACTATTTTTTTTTTTTTTTTTTTGACAGCGCAAATAATATTTCATTTCTAATAAAAACATTTTCACGTGAATATTAAAAAGGGAAAGAAAAGTTTGGTGAAAATTACGTCAGATTAAAAACGATATATTTAAAATGTTTTATTTAAAAGGACTTTCTTTTTGCTTTGTTAAAAAATACCGGGAGACAAAGACTCTGTTTACTTAATTCATTTTATATTAGATGATTTTGAAATGCCATTGTATCTTTTAACAGCAGCTGATTTTTCCGTAAAATTCCCCAATCAAAGAGAAATGAATAGAAACCCGTTTGTAAGGCGATCGCCTTTGTTTTTTTTAATTATAATTCAATCTTCCAAAAAAATTCAATTAAAGCCGATCAAATTAGCGTGCTTTTAGAGACTGCAGTGTCTGAACGGGGGGTTGGTGAGCGTAGCTCGTAGGGGCCGAGCCCCCTAGTTGAATAAAATAAAATAAAACAAACAAACAAAAAAAAAGCAATTTAATAAATTACAACGACCATTTGGAAAATGATTTTTTCAAAGACTAAAATTTAAGACATAAAAGACATAACATTTAAGACATAAAATTTAAGACATGGAGTTGATCATACATTACGTACGCCATGAATTAAACATTATTAGTGTTATTACACGTAAAAATTCCAAATGACAAAAATCTCCTGCGACTCGTACGTATTATCCACCTGAAACTTACGGGCTATCCAAGCATTTCATTGGCTGTTCGGAAAAAGGCTTTTCCATCGTCAGATTTCCAAGAAATCTGACGACACATTTTAAATGAAATTTCATTCTTACACTTCTAAACATCCGACACTATTACTTTTTACACCGTCGGATAGAGAAAAAAATGCACTTTTAAATGCAATTTGTTTGAAAGAGCTGTATCTCAATTTGTTTCTGAGTTATTAATTTTTTTTTGTAGTTTTTATTACTTTTTTGTCATAGTGGCAACAGAAGGTATCCATCTCTGTTGAAAGTAAAGGGGAATACAGATTACTGTATAGACCAATCAGAAAACGAATAAAATGCGGATTAAACCAATAAAAACCTTCAGATATGCTTTTGATTTCCTACCCTGACAGAGAACAATAACCATTTTTCCAAATGGTTAAAAAGTTTTACATATGTTTTATAGTATGAGATTTTCGTTATATTTTAACTTACACATTTACGATTGGCAAAAAAAATCTAACGTGATGGTTAAAAATGAAGGTCATTTTCAGATTCAGTGTTAAAAAGTACGTAAAAATCAATTATCAAAAGTTAAAAAACACAACCATCTCCTCTACTTTATAGTATCCGATTTTTATTATTCTTTAAATTTGGCAATTTATGATTTGTGAAATATCCTGACATGATGGTTAAAAATTAATGTAATTTTCGGATTCAGTGCTAAAAAATACATAAATGTTAAAAAACCAACAATCGCAGTCTTGTATTACCTAATCTAAAACTTTTTCTTAAACTTCTTGGTGGTAATCTATCCGAAATTTTTTGTGTTATCCTGTAAAATAAGTATAAATGGTAACCACCGAAAATCATAATAATATCAGATTGTTATTGGATTTGCGCCAATATGTAAAATGTAATCTCGATCGGATGTTTAAAAGTGAGTTAAAGTTCGAGTACAAATTTTGAACTGGAAAAATATACATATGACCGTTGAAGTAACATAAAAACTTATAAAAATAACATAATTTTTGTTAAAAGAAATCATAAAAGAAAGTGTCTCAAATCCGGACAAAATAAAACATATGTTATTTTAGCCAATCTGAAACTTAATAAATGTTAACTTAATTGTAATACTTGTACGATTTTTTTCAAAGCGCAGATCACGGAGTAAAAGAGGTGGAGGCGAAACTAATGTTAAAATTTTGCTATGCAGTTTTTCCCCCGTTAGGTGGCGACACCGTAGAATGTAGGCTATCGGTCGATTGTTCTACAATGCTTTTCAATGGGAAAAGCACTGATTTTTAAAAAATTTTTACTAGAAAATTTGAATTTTAAGAAAGTCGTACAAGTAGAAGTCTGATTAATTACAGTTTTCTTCATAAGATACATATTTTTTTTAAGGCACTTGGCTTTTTGATTGCTTCTTAAGATACTTAAAATCAGAGATCATTCTGACAAAAAAGGGAAGGCCAGGCCATTTATAAACATTGAATACCACGGATTATTCTACAACGAAGAAATAAATAGACTTACGACTTTTAAAAATTAAAAGTATTATTCAATATTTTTGAGTAAATTTTAATCTCGTGTACATTTTATAACCTTTGAATAATTTAATAATTCATAACTTTTGATATCTATGCAATTAATAAATGTACAATTAAAACAAATTTTTATCTTAATTATTTGGGAAAGAAAACGTGTAAATTATAGGTCATTGTTGAGGAACTAATTTTTTCAAACGTCGTAAGGTTTGATTCTAATATAATCTTACTTATAAGAGGAAGGGGGGGGGGGGGGGTTAGAGGGCCGGAATTCCCAAACCCGGACCCGACCCGCCCCGAAAGAGAAATAATTAGGCGTGGCCCTGACCGGGCGGGTGGAAAAACTAAAAGTTCGGCCCGGCCTGGTCCGTTTGTATTTTTGCAGTTCACGCCCTGGCCCGCCCCATGCAAAAATCAGTGAAAACAGCCCCTGGCCGTCCCTTCCAAAAAAAAAAAAAAAAAAGAAAACAGACCCGACTCAATTTCTACGAAAAATTCCAATTTTTCTTATATACAATTAAGATTATTTTCCAGAATACTTCATAATTATTTATGGAAAAATGTAACAGTATATTTTAGATTACTATATGTTTTCAAGTCAGAGCATACAAAATATCAAATTTTAAAAACCCTTTAGACTCACTCTCATGCAAAAATGCATGAATACAAAATTTATTACGATTATATACATTAAATTCAGTAATACGAAAATAATAGGACTCCATCTTAAATAGAACACAACCATCATGGCAACCTAAAATCATTAGCTATCACGGGATATCATTGAATTAATTACGTGTGATAGGATTTAATAGAATAATCACCGTGGCAACCTAGAATCATTACCTATCATGGGATATCATTGAATTAATTACGTATGATAGGATTTAATAGAATAATCACTATGGCAACCTAGGATCATTACCTATCACGGGATATCATTGAATTAATTACGTATGCTAGGATTCAATAGAATAATCAGCATGGCAACCTAGAATCATTACCTATCATGGGATATCATTCAATTAATTACATGTGATAGGATTTAATAGTATAATCAGCATGGCAACCTAGAATCATTACCTATCATGGGATATCATTGAATTAATTACGTATGATAGGATTTAATAGAATAATTACCATGGCAACCTAGAATCATTACTTATCATGTGATATCATTGAATTAATTTCGTATGATAGGATTTAATAGAATGAAGGAAACTTTTATTAATATCTTTTTAAGTTTTGATTCCATTTTTATAGAATTTGACATGACAAAATTCTGCAATTTAAATGGTTTAATCTCAATTTAAATGGTATTTGCCAGATAGGTACCTGCTAATTAATTACCCAAAGCAATGTTTAGTGTTCATTAAGTATAACATTTAAAAAACATATACACTAAGATCGATTTAAGATAAAAATTTCTCAATTTAAATATAATTACAAGCAAATAGCTTTATATTAAAGCCTAAAATAATCTCTCATCTGTGGAGCATCGAACAAGCTCAATTTTATTTTCCTTTCGTTTTTTCTTTTTTTTTTTTATGTCACTGATATAACCTGTTTTCAATCCAGGAACAAAGCACTTATACCCCATCTTAATTTATGCTTTGTAATATCAATAGTAAAAAATAAACGAATAACATAAAATATTTTTTGATTCTAACGTACGGCTCTTATACATACAATCATACGATATTCCGCTAAAAGAATGGCCAACATGCGGATTGTAGCGTCCTCATTATTTACCAAAATGCAACTTGCGTTTTCGGCGAGTAATGCCTATTAAGTTTCCCCTCCACCTCTTTTACTCCGTGGCGCAGATACACATGAAATAAGATCTTTGAATACTTTAAGCACTTGATATGTGACCCCTCAAAGCCAAGCCGAACTCATTTGTTTTCAGAGCAGAAAAGCGGCATAAGTCATGTATTTTTAAAGTTTCATAACTCGATCAATTTTAGTGTTATATGAATGGGACTTTTTTTTTGTCTTACTTGTCAGTGTAATAGGAAAATTTTACTAAACATAACTTATAGGACCGGGGGACCGTATAAAAATTTAAATTTCGTAATTTTTTAAGAAATGTTTTTATTGACCCAAATTGCTTTTAAAATATTTCTTTACCTGATTTAAAACATTTTTGTAATTGGAACTACATGTCTATGACTAAAGGTTTAGGAATTAGCCATTGGACACCGTTGAGACCGGACACCCTGTATATGCATGTATATAGTATATACTATATATACTATATATGCATATACTATGTACTATATATTCATGTATATAGTATGTATATGCTCATAGAATATTAAACTGAAAAGTAGATGGACATCGTCATATTCAAATAGATTTATATATACATGTTCATACTATATTATATACATAAATAAATAAAAAACAGTGTACCTCAAAAAATAGTATACATTCAATTGAGATCAATATCTTCACCCTCATATAATATTTATTTTTAAACAGATGAACATTTTTCAATTCCTACTATTAGTTCACACTCTCCCTATATTTATATCTAATCAAAAACAACTCGTTGTAAATGATCCCGCCAAGCCACAAACCTAAAACGTCAGTCATAAAAAGAAGTGATATCACATAAAAAGAAGCGATATAGAAGTGCATACTACGAGTACCGTGTAAAAATCTATCACTACTCATAATGTTTCCAAAGGACTCGGAGTGAGGTACAGTATGTGAAAACTGCTTGGAGACCTGCAGGCTTTTATAATGTTTGTTCTTCCTGCACTTACATATGACTATTTGTTTAACAATTTTCTTCTTGAATTACTGATCCCTTTAAACTATGAAAAGTTGTAGCTTTTGGTGTTTACATGCCCATTCTTATTTAACATCATGGGATCGATTTGTTGATTTTATTTACCATCATTTGAAAAGAAAGACCACTTTTACGCGGAGGATTTTCTAAGTAAACATGTAATAAACATTTTGAGTTTATGAAATAATAATAAAAAATAATGATCATATGAATATTACTAACAATGCACCTAACAGACGTTAACTGAACTAAGATATATTGCAGTAAAGCTTGCGTTAACGGAATTGCACATGACAGGGGAAAAATCTGTTCTAGTAAGGCTTTGTTACAATAGTATTATATAATATTCCTTATGTCGGAAACATGACATTTTACGTTTAAGAATTAATTCTGTCACAAACAGGATTCATTTTACCAGTTTTCCCTTTAATTTTAAAACAGTGTATTATTAAACGTATTTATGTAATTAAACATTATGTTTAAAATATTGAAAAGTATAATTGTAAAAATCGATGATTACACAATTACATACTATTTTCTGCTTGCCTTACAAATCTTTCTGATTTATAACAGATCTTCCTCCTACAAATATTTATAAGACATATAATGAGAATTTAAAATTAATTTTTTCGACTTTCACAATTTTTCGAAATTGATGTAGGTACCTACTGCATATATTAAATATACGCCTGCAGGTCGCCAAGCAGTTTTCATATACTGTACCTCACTCCGAGTCCTTTGTAAACATTATGAGTAGTGATAGATTTTTACACGGCACTCGTAGTATGCACTTCTATATCGCTTCTTTTTATGTGATATCACTTCTTTTTATGACTGACGTTTTAGGTTTGTGGCTTGGCGGGATCATTTACAACGAGTTGTTTTTGACTAGATATCACTTCTTTTTGTAAGGTATTTCATTTGCATTATACATATTCCATTTTAATTCAGAAAAGAAAAGATAAATGAAAGATGATAGAAGTAAAAAAATAATAACAATAATAATAGTGATGCTATAATCTTTTCAAAGGTGTAATATATCTAGTAAGACATAATGTTGGACTCTTTAAAAAATAATTCAAAACCATTTTATCGATCCTTACAAATCTCAGAAGAAATCATTTATTTCTTAGAAATGATAAAATCTGTCGAACTGACCGGGAATATTTATTGCTGTTGTTCAATAAGCTATATGGTGATTCATTAACTCAGCAAGGATTTTATCCTAATAACTTTTCAAAAACTGCCTTTACATTCTCAAAATTCACATCATTTTACACAAAATATGTAAAGACTTAAAAACAGACTGAATAATGATAATTTGTTTTATGACCGGGCGTGCTTGAAGTAATTTTTAAATAAAATTAGTTTTTTTTTATTTCAGGAAACCCAACGTCTCTCCGAAAAGCGCGACAGAAACTCAGATTATCTGATTAAGCTTTTATTTTTTTATTTTTAAATATTTTCATAAGCTCTAACATATGTTGAATTTTCTGAATTTTCAATGCATGTACTTTCTAAATTCCCAATTGTTTTTTACGTGACTAAAAAGCCATACTATGTCGTATGCTTTCCATGTATTTTCTCATGTATTTCAGATAATTCATCCGATAAATTACATTCATTTCAATAAAAGTTCAGAATTCGATATTTCATCGTTATGAAATGACTTTCCCTAATTTCTGTCATATTTGTAAATTTTTAAGTAGCCCTATAATCTGATTAAAAATTAACTAAAAGCTATTGGCATATTGATAGCATTCTTTAATTACCAATATAAGAGTCGATTAGTTTAATAAATCGCCTTATTAATCCTTTTAAATGAAAAGTAAAACGAAAAATTTCAATAAAAATGCCAAAAATTTATGTGATATAAAAGGATTTTTAAAAAAATGAAAAAAAAATGCGTAATAAAAAACAAGACTGACTGTATTATCTTTGTAAAATGGTTTAAATTGAATAAATTGCAAAGTTTGGAATGTTGAAAAAAATATTTGAGTATATGTGCGTTTTAATATAAAAGCAATACAGAGGAGAACATTTATCCGCTTATTTCAATATGATAGACACTAGACAGTATTCCTAAAGTTCTATCGAATTGTTTTTTTTTTTTTTTTTTTTTTTTTTTTTAACCAATTGGAAATGGTTTTCGGTCGAGGATGGGGCCAAATGATGCTCGCATTTTATTTTTTTTAACGAAATTCAACGATGTTCTTTACTTTTAGAAGAATTTTATTTGAATAGGTAATCGAAAGGCATAAAATCGTTATAAATTGTTTGTATAGGTAATCGATAGGCATAAAATCGTTAAAAATTGAAAAAGTTACAACATGGGTAGGCGCAAATTATCAGATATGGAAAAATCCAAATCCAAAGAGCGATGCCGAAATGAAAATCGTCTTGCAAAGCAAAAATTGAGGTCTTCAACTGATTATGTAGCCCATGAAAATCGAGGTCTTCAACTGATTATGTAGCCCATGAAAATCGATTACAGAATAAAAGACGAACGCGATAAAGGAGACAATCTAATGTTTAATCGATTGATAGTAAAAGGCCATGTCTCGAGGGGCTCCAATCCACTAGCCACGGCGTTTTACAATCGGTCGATTCTAACCGGGAAAAATTGAGCTCAACGTAGGTAATTTGTCGCAATCTGTGGATGATTCGGTGTAACTGCTTTCGATTTGCAAACTGTTCTACTTCTCGAAACGGGACTTGGAGAGTTGATCGATGAAAGTTTTAGTCTTCTGAAGTTTGACCTTTGCGATCTGTTGTTGAAGAGGATGCGACGGAATTTGGTGGAGGAAATTTAGATTTTTCGTTTAAATTTTGTTACGAAGGTGATTTGTCGCGATCTGTGGATGATTCGGTGGAACTGCTTTCGATTTTTAACCTCTTATCTTTCTCGGCCTCTCTTGTCGAAATGCCCCAAAATTAAAACTAAGTAAATGTTAAGTTAAAAAAAAAGAAAAATTCCAAATGGTCGTTGTAATCTATTAAATTATAATTTTATTTTATTTTATTTGTTTTTGGACGGGAACAAATAATGACGATTTCATTAATTTATCTATTTCTTTGAGAGTTTCCTGGCAGAATAGGGCAGGGGAGTTTATTGACCGTCATTCTTAATTTGTCATCAGAGTTAAATTCATTGCCTAAAAAGGCACAAAGGTGTTTAAATACTTAAAAGTTATTGGAATAAAAAAAAATCTAAATTTAGTTTAGAAGTTTGATGAATAATGCGCTCTCCGCACTTATTTTTCTAATAAAACCTTCTTCAAGCGACCAGGAAAAAACGGAATTAGTTTTATTTTCTTCAAAGAAATGGGTCGCACATGGAGGGAGTTCTACTGGGAGGGTCTCTAAATGGAGGTAAAATTAGTATTGAGCCTATGGGAATAAATTTCGTTCCATGAAAAAATAGTCGTTCAGGGAGATGGTCGCTTAATGGAGGTAGTCGCACAGAGAGGTTTCACTGTATACCCTAAAAGCGACAAAACTATGGGGAATCGCGTCTCATTTAGGCACAATGACCTTACATATTACGTACGCCATGCTGAGCTCACATGGAAATATAAGTAGAGATATTATTACATACGCCACGCTGAAATATAGGAGTAAATTACTTTAAACTGGCATAAATCTAAAACTAATTAATATTTTTACATGAAACTTCCAAAGGTTTGAACTACTCATGAAAACAGTTCAAATGCCGTAAAGCGCGTAAAAATCCGATAATTACACATTGCTGTAGCCCTGTCAACAGATTTGGTCGGAACAAGAATTTAAAAAGTGCAAAAAACAGCACTTTTAAAATCGCATTTACTAAAAACTTATTCGCCGGATTCCACTTTACTTTCGTTTTCTGAGTCACGTGGCACGCCCCATTCCATAGGAACAAGAATTTTGTTTCTATCATAAATAGTTCTCGAGCTATAGATGCGTCAAAATCCCGTTTTGGTCAGTCCGGAAAATATAAACTAGACAGAGTACTAAAAAAATTTTACAAAAACGTTTGGCATCAATTGGCGGAAATTCCTTTCATTTACGGTTCATTGCACTGTTGTTTCTTTTGCTTGGCGAGAAACTCTGTCGAATTTGTATGATATCTTGTTCAAATTTTCAATCGTTAATAAAATACTTATTATTCATCCTACCAGGTTGAAATAATTTTTTTTAAACTTGTACTGGATGACAATTGATGTTAATACAGTTTTTTCACATATCAATTTATTAATTAAGTTTTAATTAATAAATTTTAGTTTTATATGGGAGACAAAATGGAGGGCATTGATTATTGAACGGCATTTAATGCATCTTCATCTTTATAAGGGGCGTTACCATAGGGGGGACCCTGTTCTGTCGCCAAATACTGCCAAGTTTGTCGCCAACTTGGCGATGTATCGCCAAATTTGGCGTCCAAAATGAGTCGCCAAAAGTGACGCCAACTTGGATATACATTTTATATTTCACCAAATTCCCATAGACTTCCATTGTAAACTTATAGGGTTTACTTGCTTATAGAAAATCAACAAATTGAGATATTTTAATGCAACAAAAACTAATATTAGCGGGATTATATTAAATTTTTCTTTGATGACCTAAGTAGGAATTGACTTTAAAAACAAAATTTTTATATTATTTGTTATGTTCATTTAAGGGGACCGGGAAAGCCCTATCTCGGCCATGTTAAATTCACCAACTTTATGTACCTTTTTCTCAGAAATGGTGAAAGATAGAGGTCTAGATTTTTTAGAGTAGTAAAAATAACATGATTTACGTATTTTAACAGACAATTTTCTTTCTAAGTGAAACTCAAAATTAATTATTTATTGAAAGTCATTTTAAAATTGGTATTTTTGGTAAGATTTTACTGCCTAAAATAAATAATTCTCAACAAATGATTAAATTCCTGTGTTAAAATATACAATATACCATAATATACGCATTAAATAAAAATCTGAGTTCTTAAGTTTAATAGATATTGAAAAAAAGGAACACAAACATGAAAAATCCAAGTTTTGAGAAAAAGTCAATTAAAGATTTAAATGGCCATTTAGCTGTGAAGTACTCTTAGAAAGAATGAATAATTTCAACACTTATTTTTTATATATAAACATGTAGCCCAGTGGTAGGGGAGCAAAAAAAGGCCGAATTCGGAATTAATTAGGGGAAAGCTGGAAATTGTTTTAATCCCTTCAGTTTATGTCTAGAATGAATTTCCTATGTTTCCCCCCTCGTACTAGGTGAGCGTTAGGAAATATGTATAGATTTATAGTAAAAAAACACGTTTTTTTACATACCATAACAGTATCTCCAAACAACTAACTCTGTCAAAAACATTGTCAATACAAATGTTGTAGAGCTTAAAATTATGAGTAAAATGAGTACCTACACTTAATATTTTTGTTGAACATTAAGGTCACAATTCCAGTTTAAAGTTTTAGACCCGTGATCAAGGTGTTGAACTCAGAATTAATTAGGAGAAAACTGGAAATTGTTTTAATCCCTTCAGTTTAGATCTGAAATGAACGTACTATGTTTTCTTCCTCATACTTGGCTGAATGTTAGAAAATATGTACATATTTATTTTCGAAAAACAAGTTTTTTTTTAATTACCTTAACAATATCTCAAAACAGCTAACTGTATAAAAAACATTGTCAATACAAATGTTGTAGAGCTTAAAATTCTGAATAAAATGAGTACTATCATTAATATTTTTGTTCAACATTAAGGTCGCAATTCTATTTAAAAATTTTGCCTTAATCGCTAACCAATAGCTTGAAACCAGGAGAGACCAAGTTAACTTAACAATATCTCAAAACAGCTAACTGTATCAAAATCTTTGTCAGTACAAAAGTTATAGAGTCCAAAATTCTGAGTAAAATGAGTACCTACACTTAATATTTTTGTTCAATATTAAGGCCGCAATTTGAGATGTTGTTAAGGTAACTTGGTCTCTCCTGGCTTCAAGCTCTTGATTTGAAAAATTTTGAAATAGAATTGCAACCTTAATTTTGAACAAAAATATTAATGATGGTACTCATTTTATTCAGAATTTTAAGCTCTACAACATTTGTATTGACAATGTTTTTTTATAGAGTTAGCTGTTTTGAGATATTGTTAAGGTAATGAAAAAAAACGTGTTTTTCGAAAATAAATATGTACATATTTTCTAACATTCAGCCAAGTATGAGGAAGAAAACATAGTACGTTCATTTTAGACCTAAACTGAAGGGATTAAAACAATTTCCAGTTTTCTCCTAATTAATTCTGAGTTCAACCCCCTGACCACGGGTCTAAAATTTTAAACTGGAATTGTGACCTTAATGTTCAACAAAAATATTAAGTGTAGGTACTCATTTTACTCAGAATTTTAAGCTCCACAACATTTGTATTGACAATGTTTTTGACAGAGTTAGTTGTTTGGAGATACTGTTATGGTATGTAAAAAAACGTGTTTTTTTACTATAAATCTATACATATTTCTTAACGCTCACCTAGTACGAGGGGGGAAACATAGCATATTCATTCTAGACCTAAACTGAAGGGATTAAAATAATTTCCAGCTTTCTCCTAATTAATTCCGAGTTCAACCCCCTAACCACTGGACTAATGTGTGACACATCGTTGGAAAGATAAAAGCTTAAACTATTTAATGATATAAGAAAGTAAAAATCAATTTTTTGGTTGAATTTTGCTTTCCCGGTCCCCTTAATAATTAAATAGATAAATTGCTTCACATTTATATAACATTAAAATGTAAATGCACGACTTCGCATTGATTAAAAGCTGATCGTCGAAAAATATGAGCATGCTTGCTTTCTTATAATACTATACATTTAAGTTGATGACCAATTTTGCGTACATTTAATACTATACAGTGAAATAGATGTGCATGTTTGCTCCCATATAATACATTTAAATAAATGGACACCAAAGTTGATTTTTTTTTTAATTTCTTCATCTTAATCCCAGGGATCCAAGATTTGGAGTAGATTCAATTTACAAATTTGTTTTACCAAGAGTAGTAGTAAAAGCACACCGAGCTGAAGATGAGACGAGTATCCTATGTATGACACTCTAATTTGACAATGAAATGAACACTATTTCTTAGTATTATACCAATCAATTACAATGTCCTTGACCATAAACATAGATCTTAATAACACAAAGGTAATCATCTGACCCGATTTTGGAAATTTGATGTATGGCTTGATAAGGTCAAAGCTCTAATGCAAGTCCTATACGGGATCCTGTAATTCTAGCTATGTCATATAAGTATTTCATAGGTGATTAGGACTGACACTCAATAAAGACATTATGGAGGATGATAGAAATGAATTTTCCTTTGACTAACATACTTCAGCTGCTCGCATGTAAAAAATTAACTGATCTGCTTTGGATTCATCCTTCAACATTGATGATTCTTTGAAAATAAACTTGTTAAAGTTTTGTAATGAGATTTACAGGTCAAGACTCGAGTAAAATGCGAGCAATATTAGCAACTACGTCGTTTCTAAGTATATGAGAGTAACTGTATAAAATTAGACGGAATAGTTAAATTACATTCAAGTGTAAATTATATTAAAATGCTTTATACAATTATAAAAACAGCAGATATAATCATAAGACAAATGTTTAAATTCAAGAGTATATATATTTGTCCCATATTGGCATGCACACAAACAAAGAATAATAAAATTAATTCTTTTAAAAAGTTTATAACAGTTAATTTAAATTTGAGTCAAGCTATGACCTCTAAAATATGCCAATTGGCTGTAAACCTGATTATATAATTTCCTCGAATTACCTCATAAAAAGAACTGATTTCAAAACGCTTAGAATCACAACATCTTTTAAATTTACAATAAACTTTGCAGGTTTTTTTTTTAATATAATATTAGGAACTTCAATTGTGCACACAATCTGTCAAGTAATTGATTGGTGTTATATTTTTTACCGTTTTTAATACAGAATATTCCTTTTGAAATCTGCATTTTCCTTCAAGAGCTGTTTCATCTGTGGGACGATACGTTCTCTGAATTTCATACACACAAGATACCCTGCCGCACTTTAGTTACGAATTCTTAATCAAGCCTAGCAGTATTTTTAAGTTTACTATTTCCTAGAAACATATCTTTAAATACATAATTGGCCCTGCTTAATCAATCACAAAAATATGTGTCGTGACACCGATGGATATGATCTCAGAAGCCCCTTTCTAAGTTAAGCAGAAGAGAACGTGGGAGCTTGATTACGAACGTTACCGTGACCAGTGGCATGTATCTCTAAATATTCGCGATCGAGCTTTTATTCATGTTACTTTGACTCTGGAATGTTGAGTTCTGAGTCCGCATCCACCGCTATAAAACTCTGTTACATTTCTTTGTTTATGTAAGACACACTCTAATTTAATGTACCTAAAATCAATAAATACCTTCGTGAATGTGGCCGAAAAGAGCATTTTGTATTTGAGTATAATCTTGACCCTCTAAGATGCATATTTTTTCCCCGTAATTTTTATAAAAAAATACTCTAAACTCCTTGTTTTTCTCACGTAATTGTTGAAATATGTCAACTGGTATTTGTGTGCGTATTTTTATTAGAGGAAATTATACTGCTACGGATAACTTAAAAAGTACTAATTTAATTATATTTTGAGTAAATTTCACTCATATCAACATCCGGCGAACATGAGACTCAAATTTACGAGAACTAAGATTAATTCCAATTAAATGTAATCTGAATGTATTTTGAAAGTTTTTCGCTCATTTCTTTTTACTTTTGGAATTTCAATTTTTTTAGAAATCATTTTAGCGAGCATTTACGTCTTAAAAGTTATCACCATGCTAAATTTCAAGCTTGTATAACAACCATGTAACAGAAATCGCAAATTTATTAGATTTTTATTCCCACATACTTTAAAATACCTAACATTGTATGAACTGTTCTGTAGATGCATTTAGTATATCTCTAAAGTAAAAGCCATGTCAAATTTCAAGTTTCTATCCCTAACAATTTCAGATGAATCTTATTTTTAAAGGTTTTTAGAACGTTTGCTGCTCATTTCCCCATTTTAAATTTCGATTTTTTTTTAAAACTGCTCTTAGTGAATACTAAAATCATAAAAATAACAAGCCAAATTTCAAGTTCTACCTCACCAACATCTCAAAAATCGCAATCTTAAAAATTTTTTTGTTTCTACATCCTTTAAAATTTTGAATTTTGTAAAACCTATGCTGTGAGGATATTTACATCTTAAAAATAACATACATGGTATATTTTAAGTTTCTACCCTTAATATTCTAAATAAACCATAATTTGGAACGTTTCCCGTTCATTTCCCAAATGTCGAATTTTTAATCAGCTGTATATACAATGTTATAACAAATTCAACTAAATAGTAATTTAGAATGTTTTTAGAGCGCTTTCTGCTCGTTTCCTCTTTTTAAATCTCGAGTTTTTTTAAAAGCATTCTTTGCAAACATTTACATCTTAACAGTAGCCACCTTACCAAATTCCAAGCTTCTATACTATATGTATCACATAAATCTCAATTTTAAAACACTTTTTGCTCCTTCACTGTTTTAAATTTTGAATTTTTAGAAAATTGCTGTGGGCAAGCATTCTCCTCCACTCTTTTAAACTTTGAATTAAAAATAAACTAGAAAACAGGAATTCTGCTTTTTCAGAATTTAGTGTCGCCCCCGGCATTTCCATTACTTCATTTTCTTCAGATGGACTGATGGCTTCTATTATTATGAAACAGCCATTATAAATGAAGTGTTAGGTGAAGATGAAAGAGCAGCCGTGAAAAGTTAGAACTCTGATTTTCTGATCAGAATGGGAGGGGGGGGGGGGTGGCCATAATTTTTTTACGGCTGCTCTTTCATATTCACCTAACACTTCATTTATAATGGCTGTTTCATAATAATAGAAACCACCAGTCCATCAGAAGAAAATAACTCGTTTAAGCGGGACTCTACTGCAGTACAAAACATTTTTCAATTTTAAGACTTAAAGCACACGTTTTATTTTATGTAAAATGACGTCATTCGCATCCGCTTAAGAATTCCACATTTATGATCTGCTCTTAAACATCTACAGTAAAGCATGCATAGCATAGCATAGCACATCACTATCGCGAAATAATGCACAAATGCAGCAAAAAGATGCCGTCATTCAAGAAAATAAAAAAAAGGCTATCTAATGATTCATAGATACTTACAATTAAATATACTAGATAATAGCTCCATTGTTTTAAGAGAAATCATTCGTCTATATTTTTTTCAAAATAGCATGTATTTTAATTACATTTTCTTGTGGTTGTTACGAGAAAATGGCAACAAAAATATATAATTACTATTTTAAAACTATTTTTCCTTTACTTTCTACAGAAATGGAGTACTTTCGTTGCCAATATTAAGCAAATGGCTCCAAAAACTACAAAAAAATTAATATTTCAAAAATAAATGGAGATACAGTTTTCAAACAAAATGCATTTAAAAGAACTTTTTTTTCCAATACGACAGTATAAAAATTGTAAATGTGCGATACTTAGAAGTTTAAAAAATTGCTAAAGAGTATTTAATCGTAATGCTTTGTTTTACGGCTAGCTTCTATATGGTAACGTTATTTTTTGGACACAAAATAAGCTGGGAGAAAGAAATAGCATACCGTACCGGAGGCTAATAAACGAGGGAGCATTTACGTCTCTAAAGAAACAGCCATGACAAATTTAAATTTTCTAGCAATTCTAAACAAATCGTAATTTAGAACATTTTTTCCCTTTTAAAATTTGAGTTTAGAAAATGTTCTTAGTGAGCATTTACAACTTAAAAGTAACCACCACGCAAATTTTTAAGCTTCCATATTAACTGTATAATAATGTACTTCCATGCCAAGCACCCCATACATTGCAATTTTAAAACGTTTTTTGCTGCGGCACCCTATCAGTTTTCGAATTTAAAAAAAAAACTGTTCTGGGAGAGGATTTACATCTCTAAAATAACATGTATGTCTAATTTTAAGATTATATTCCTAATAGCTGAAAACAAATCTTGCTTTATAGCGTTTTTAGAATATTTTCTGTTCATTCCACCCTTTTAAACTTCGAATTTTTTAGAAATCGTTCATAGAAAGTATTTATATCTTAAAAGTAACCATTACATCAATTTAAAAATTGCTAGCCACAACATTATCACAGAAATCTCAATTTTAGAACGTTTTTGCTTCTGCACCCGTTTAGGGGTTGTTTTAGCGATATAAAATATAGTCTACATTGGAGGAGAGATAGTCACCAGCGTTGTGTTACCATTAATTTTGAAATTGGTTTGGTAGTTCCATAGATTTCTCCGTACAAACAAACAAACACACAGACGTTACTTCTTTGTGATATTAGTATAGATTCGCCATGGCCAAATTCTACTTCATGTGTTCGGTTTTTGGGGGAGCTAATCGAGATGTTGATACCTAATAAATACTTGCTGTTATAACCAGATGCTTTTTATAACATTCCAAGTTTCCTCATGCCGTTTTGACATTTGACATTTTGAAGTTGTCTAAATTTTGTGTTTACCATAAAAGGGGAGTATCAATATTTCTTCACGATTTAACATTAACAAAATGGTTTTAGAAATCTTGTGCATGAAAATTGTCAAGGAAGTATTGCTCCAGTACCCAATGCTTCCTGCAGTGGGCAGTAGTAGTAGTACCAAAAACATTAAAATTGCATATTAAAATTGCTTCGTTAGATGATATGTGGGAACTGAAAAGTTAATAAAAAGATTTTTTAGTTTCGCTAATGGGGAGTTTTATCTTTTCCCTTGGGCTACCAAACTTATAGCCATCTCTTTATAGAATGATGATAACATGAACATTTAAAATACAAAATTATATACATAATAATTTAGTTATTTGAGACTCTCTTTGTTCGAATACCACTTCCTTTCTATTGAACCAAATGAATGCATTTGAATTGTATAATTCAGCGACTGTTTTTTTTTGTATCAGTTTATATTCACCAATCACCGGAATACATTGAATCATATATTTTAATATAAGCAGTAATAGTTTTGCATTACAAGTGTTTTTCCGACTTTTAGCGTCATGATTAAAAAAATGGTATAAAACACTCATTATTCAACACATTTTAGAGATCTCTTTAAGAATAGCAATATCGGAATGTAATGATAACTTTTTTACTGTTTTTCCATTCAAATTTCTGTCATATGCACACGAGTGACAATGAAGTGGTATTCTTAAGCCCCATCACCACGACAAGGTGAAGTCTCATCGATGGGGGCCCCCCACCCCCCTACAGCAGAGATAGTCAATTAATTCTTTTACGCAGCGTTAATATCTAATTGATTCTTGACAAAATGTCACTTCAAATTCAGGATAAAAAGCTTATAAAAAAGGATCATCCTCAAAAGGTATCAAGCGCGAATGTACAATTTAATTTCCTATTAATTAAAAATACTCTTTGAATTTTACTAATATTGCGTTTCATCTTTTTGCTTTAGTTTGTTAAACTATTTTTAATTTCAACCATTAAAAAGCAACATAGTGTAATATTTTAAGAATTGAAACGTTGCTATTTATACAATACTTTTATTACAGTGAGTTTCAATCTCTTTGTCCTAATTAATTGTTAATATGAGCTAACACCGAAGTTTACCCTTAAAAATTCCCTTTAACTAAGAATATTTAATGAATTGTCTAGCTCTGCTTTTTATACGCGCGCGAAGCTAAATATAGCTATATCATTTTTCCCTAATAAAACCCAATTACTTTATTGTATAAAATGATTATGAGAATCGATTTCTCATAAATACAAGTCAATTATGAGAAATTGATTTACCCTAATCCCTCTCCCCCCCAAAAAATTGCCCTTGAGATATGCCAAAAAGAATGGAAGACAGATGCCTCTACTTTTAAAGCCCGATGATGACTATGATTGTAAAGATGCTGAAAGAGCTAGTAATGCCAAATCAAAAGATCGATGCTGTTGTTTTTACCCCGATGTATTTCAAATCCTGGGTTTCTTAAAGGTTCCCAAGCCTTCGAATACTGGGTTGCTTAAAGGTTCCCAAGCCTTCAAGCCGTGGTTTTTTTAAAGGTTCTCAAGCCTTCAAACCGTGGGTTTCTTAAAGGTTCCCAAGCCTTCAAATCGTGGGTTTCTTAAAGGTTCCCAAGCCTTCAAATACTGGGTTTCTTAAAGGTTCCCAAGCCTTCAAATACTGGGTTTCTTAAAGGTTCCCAAGCCTTCAAATACTGGGTTTCTTAAAGGTTCCCAAGCCTTCAAACCGCGGGTTTCTTAAAGGTTCCCAAGCCTTCAAACAGTGGGTTTCTTAAAGGTTCCCAAGCCTTCAAACCGTGGGTTGCTTAAAGGTTCCCAAGCCTTCAAACCGTGGGCTGTTTAAAGGTTCTCAAACCTTCAAACCGTGGGTTTCTTAAAGGTTCCCAAGCCTTCAAACCGTGGGTTTCTTAAAGGATCCCAAGCCTTCAAATACTGGGTTTCTTAAAGGTTCCCAAGCCTTCAAATACTGGGTTGCTTAAAGGTTCCCAAGCCTTCAAACCGTGGGTTTCTTAAAGGTTCCCAAGCCTTCAAACCGTGGGTTTTAATAAAATTTTTATAAATTCAAATGGTGGTAAATAGATTATTCAATTGATGTTTACTAAAATAAAATAATAATGATTATATACGAAAACATATTGATAAATGCAAAACTTAAACTACATAAAATACTAAAAACTTAAACTAAACTTAAAAACTAATTTGAATAAGCTGAAAAGGAATTTGTTAGGGAGACGGACTCCTGTTGATGTGATTTACATTTTGTGATATTATAAAATCATTTAAAATTTACATTTTCTTATCTTTCTCGTTAATATTATATCTTCTCTGCCATAAAAGCTGGGTTAAATATGTATGCATAACTGGGACGATAGCGTGTACGTTTAATAATTATTCATCTGATAAACAGAAGCGGTAATGCATTTAACAGAGATTATTTAAATTTTAAACCAATGAAGCTCTTTTTATATTAATGATCAATTAATAATTTTTTATCTGATTAAAAAAGATGGCAGTTCATATTAGGATGATAGAAATGTTCCCAGCTGCAGAGAAGAGTAAACTGTAAGTCGACATCAAATGATAAAAATCTGAAAATTCTTTTAATTAAAAAAAAATTATTAAATAATTATTGAACTAGTATCGTTAAATGTATTTCTATCTTTGAAGATGAAAACATTCCAATGATTTAAAGAAAAATAATTAAAGGCCCGAAACAGCTATTCAAAAATATTTTCTATCCAGGAGTCCGTCCGTATAATCACAAACGAAATATTTACGCTCTCGCACGCTTTAAAAAATTTCAAATTTCATATATTATTCTCCCAGAAACGCACAGTACTAATTTTTTTTAAGAAAAGAAGGAAAGAAAAAAACGAAAAGAAAACCCTGCAAATTAAGAATATAAAAAATTGTTGTTAAATTGTTTTGTTGTTAAATTATCCATACTCATCAACCTACGCCTTTTTTTTTAAATATAAAAAATTAAAATATTTAAAATTATTTGAGGCTGTAGATAAAAGTATATATTTTCAATACAGAAACTTTCATTTGTGCCTTTTTAGTCCTTAATTAGAAAAAAAATAATAAGAAAAAATTTGGTCGCGAAAATACAATATTTCTATGACTTGTTTGAACATAAAGGAAAGCTTTTAAAATTTAAAATTTTATTCACATTATAGATGAAAGTGTATATTTTAAATACAGAAACTTTCATTCTTGCTTTCAGTATAGTTTTTCCTACTCTACATTAAAATATTATTGAGCAAGAGCATTTTAAAATAGAGTAGAACTAAAAAAGATAACTATATTGTAATCTTACATCGATGTAGATGGCAGCACTATTTTTTTCATCTGAAATCAGATGTAAGATTGTGAAAAACGCGCAAACTTTATGGCTCATAAAATATAAGGAATGTTATCTTTTTTAACCCAATTTTGTTATGTTAGGAATCAAAAGGCAAACTTGAAATTTTTTTAGCATATCATGAGATTATTGGACTTTATGCCTGTGCAATATTGTATATGTCTGACGTTTCTTCAGTTGTTTTTTGTGCTTACAAAAGAGTAAAAATCATGATTTTGATTTTTTTTAAAGTTTTTAAGTTGTTTTGAAGATGAAGGTAATAAATAGCAACTTCCAACCTTTAGTAATGTCGTTTCCATGCATCACTTCATTCCATGGCGCTACATCAGTTATTAATTTCAAGGATGTTTCTTTATTCTTTTGATTTTTATAACATTTTTAATTATCTCAAAATTGAAAAATTATCAATTTTTACAACCCATTTATTACTAAACATAAACATACTATTACCAAATTCTTATTACTAAATAAATTTGAAGATAATTTACCAGAGGTTTTAATATTATAAAAAATTTTACTTTTTATTAAATAGTTTTCACGATACGGAACTTCAAACATGCAACTTTGAACGATCGCACACATGCCATTCTATGTCACAGGTTTTTTAAATGTCCAGAATTGCTAAAATATATTATTTTTTGTCGAGGTATTTTGCATAGCTCTACTTAAATATGAACTGAATCTGTGTATCAAATTTTATCAAAATCGTTTACTATGGGACCACGACGTTTTTTTAATTTTTGTCCATTTTGTATGGAATGGCCCTTTTATAAATTCAAAGTGACTAACAGACTTTTACACACGAATGTGTTTATCTGCTGCCCTATTTTACACTATTAACCCTTTATATCCTGAATTTTTAATACAGAAATTGCTTCACCTGTATAATTTTTTACGTTAATGTCCAAGATATCCAGGAAAACATATATAATAATAATAATTTGATTTTTAGACATTTTTTAAAAATTAAAACTGATTTAATAAACCGGTAGTTAGAGCTTTTTTGCAATATATTCACAAGAATAATTAGATTCATTAAGAAAAAATACTGTTATGGAAATCTCACAATTCTTAAAAGACAGTGTATATAAATGTACTATGATCCTATCTGTAACAGAAAAGTGTTTTGTACTTGCAAATTTTTCGTGTAACATTTTTTAATAGAATAAGAGCTACAGCTAGGTAAAGGGTTGAGAAAATAACCACATTAAAAGTATTTAGCTCTTATCGACTGTTTCACTGTGCTTTCTAAATAGGATTGAGCCAATTATTTTGTATGAAAAGTGAAATCTACTTTTATTAGTAGACGAATTAAATAAATTTTACATTGAATTTTCTTTAATGGTACTTAAAAGTAACGTCAGGATATAAAGGGCTAAACGGCTGTTAACTTTCTGTTCATGGTTTAATTTTATTGTGACATTAGCAGAGTTACCAAGTCTCCGGCTTTTTGCACACCACTATTATCTTAGAGAAAATCTAGTTATTTTCAATCAACCAAATGTACCAATTAAATAAAACAAAATTTTTTGCATTAAAATACTGGTATCCAAAAAGCCGTAGCCACGGCAGATCTGCATTAGTTATTTGTCAAATAAAACAGTAAATATAATATATTACCCTTTTAAATTTGGTTTTAGATTAGTTTTAAAACGTATTGAATTAAAATTAAATTATCTTGAAAACAAATATTAAATCAACTTTATGCATTCAATAAGAAGAAAAAACCAAAGCTGTTTTAGTCCACGGACATAATTTTACACTATTAAAAATTAATGTATTTTAGTGTTTGACTAATTTCATTTTTTTTAAATAAATATACTTCACCTCATTTCTTTTATTACATTTATAAATGAATCAGTCATTTCAAAAACTTGCAATCATTCCATATAAAAGATTCACAATGTAGATATTTTTAAAGAACTTTTTGTGCTAATTATATTGTTTAAATCTTTAAAAATGTAACTCTGTCGTAAGTCATAAATTTCATTGTCGTTTATAATGGACCAAGGCTTTAAAAATATTTTGAAAAAAAAAAGTATTATTACAAAAACTATATTAAGGATTTTTTATTAGCTATTTGACAAAATAAACATAAATCATTAACGTCTGGTTTTTAAGGTTACAGTGAACGGAAATTTCACTGCTCTTCTTGAAAGGCAGCGGATAATTAAAGCTGCGAACTTTTTGACCACACATATGAGCCCGCCTTTAATGATAAGTTTACATGAAAAAGGTGCATAGCGTTTAAAAAAAAAATGGACATGTGTAATTCTTGAAATGACCGACTCAAATATCACGATACTGTTTTGTGCGTTTCTAGGAGAATGAGCCCATAACATACCCATTTTCTTAAAGAAAACATTTTATGTAATCATCCCCCCTTAAACCCCCTTCCTAACCAAGGCCTGGCCCATCATCAGTCCTGGATAGGCGTTTTCGACTGTTCGAAGAACGCCTCTGAACCTACGTCGAATACGATCTGTAAAACCTATATCATTGTATTTTTCCAGGCAACTGATGTTCAGGTCCAAAGACCCCAGAATGCGAGTGAATCTCAAAACATTCTGTTCGCGCCTACACCGCAGAGGCAGTTGCAACAGGGGCTGTGTAGGATCCATAAGATCACACGATGCACAGTCCCCCGATTCTCCTACTCCTCCCAAATCCCCGTTCCCTTCCCCCCGTGGTGCAAAGTCACCACCCCCTATCTCTGCTCCCAAGACATCCGCGTCCCAAACTTCCTCAACTGCCTCCTCTAACGCCCGCCTAGCCATTGCCTTAGCAAGTGCCTGAAAAACCCCCGCGTCCCCTGTGCGAGAGCGCAAAGCTGCAAAATCACTTACCGGAGGCCCTTCCGGTACTTCTGGCCATTCTGGAACAGCAGCTGGAGTTGGACTGGCCTCCGTTTCAGCTTGCAGCTCCTCCTGTGACCCCCGGCAGCAGCACAAATACTTCCTGCAACAAGATTAAGTGAACGAAAACATAAATAAACTGAAGTAATCACATTAAAGTATAAAATTAACTTTCATTATAAAAACAGAAAAATATAAACGTACATACATAAAAAAAAATCACTAATACTTTTTCTTGATTTAAGAAAGAGCACATTGGTACAGGATGATGAGAATAACCAAACTACGTAAAACATTAAATGTTTATTTTTGACTCAGCTGATGACCTATAGAATTCATACACACCAAGCAATATACAAAAAATTATTTAAATTTAAAACCACACACCACAATTGAAAATGTAACTCCAGCTACTAATGCTCATAGACAGTAATCTAAGTCAGTTATTTTGTGTGTCTCTCTAAATGAACGATAAATGCGATGTAAACCATATTCTATAATAAAAATGTTGTAGTGCATTTCAATGATGTATATAAATTTCAATATGCATGAAAAAGTGAAACATCATTAAAATGCACAGCAAACGATTTCTCGCCATACACTATACTGTAATGGAATTCTTCTGTGAGTGTCTGTAAACGAACTGTAAAAGCATTTAATTTTCAATACGGAACATGTTACTGTAAACTTCATTAATATATATTAATTACATGGCAATCCATGTGTATTTAGGCAAGTTAGAAGACGGACAGACAGATAGAGAAATAGACAAACCAAATTCATAAATATTTTTCAAATATGTTCCACCTAAAAGAAAATCTAAAGGAGGTAAGTTGATAAGGGCTTTTTTTCGCCCATCAGTTCCTTGATGTGACATACATTTTTTCCATTAGTATACCTCATAACAAATAAGATAAGAAAAAAAAAATATCTTGAATGAAAGTTCTATAATTGATGGGAAAAATAAAATATGTAATTAAGTAAGTATTATGTATATTAAGGAACATAAACACTATTGTCATTAGTTTTAATCCATATAATCAATAGTAAATACAGCACTAAATGCAAACTTAAGATGAATGGCGCTTATTAGAACTATTATTTCAATATATGAAATAATGGAAATAATCAATAACAGAAAATAATCATACAGTTTCTGGTACTTCTGGCAATGTATTTTAGATTAGTCTTCCTCCTTGCTTTCTTCACCCGAATCACTACCGGACCATCCAACGGCTGCATCTTGTAGTGTATAAGCATATTCAAGACTTGGTTTTTAAACTTTGGTTGAGTTGTGGCGGTAGAAAGCCAGAAACCATAATAGACAAGCGACACGCGCACAGTACCCTACGACCGACCCTTGCGCCTGCTTTACATTGACAGTACCATTGTGTGATGTTGTTTCGCTCTGTTTTTATCGAAATATTATAGTTTTTAGCACTTGTGTGTCATGATCGAAATAGGACTCGAAGAACAGAATCATCTTCACGATGTATGTGAAGACAGTTAATACCTTCTTAATTTAAGTGCTCTTGAGTGTAAGATTGGCTTTGTTTAAGTTGGTATATTCCAAGTTAATTGTCACACCTCATCCCAAATTAGGCGTGGAAAATCTTGAAGATCTATATCAGTTAGTTTAGTCCAGATCGCCTTTTGCGTGCACATTGCACAGAAGATGTTATTAATCTTTTTCTTACATCGAATTATGTGGACAGAACACCATTAGAGAGACATAATAAGGGGGTTGAGGATTGTACTTTGTGCCAATATATTAAGAAAGAAAAACAACGTCAAAGAACACAAATAGAAGTATGATTTTATTCATACATCACTTTGTGCTTTTTGATGTTGTTTTTCTTTCTTAATACCATTAGAGAGACCAGTTCTAAGCTTTAAAAATAACACTGCCAAGAAGTCGAGATAACCTCTTTTTCGAGAAACGCATTTTGGACTTTACTAGTTCAAAATTATAGATAAAATAGGACATGGATATACTCATGAGAGTATTATAATCGGACTGGGAAAGCTATCCCGATGTGACTAAATCGAGAATTCTCTTCCTTGCTACCTTTCTGATATTATTTAAAAGACTTTCAATATTTTTTTCATACATTGATATATTCTCACTCTCACTTACAGGGTGTAAAGCTTGCAGAGCCAACTTACTGAATACCAGTCCCGTAATACGAGTTTTACAGCATCGTTTCCCCGACGAAATATAGATTCCAGTTTCTATAAAGGCATGAGTTAGAGCTGCTTTTGGCACAGTCACGAGACAGCTCTTACGCTTACATATTATGCAATATGTGTTAGAGTTGTTGCAACGAGGTATTGATAAATGTATATTAGGTTTCTTATTTGTGGTGTCGTCGGCAGTACTCGTTAACGCACAATCTCATATTGTTAGCACAGAAGAAGAAATAGGAGTATTTCGAGCCCGAAGCACACGAAATGCATATGAGCTGCATTTAGAGCACAACTCAGAACCACTCTGTAGATAGCAGTTTTTAGAACTTTTAATTATCTATATAGCTTTTGTGTTAGAAAAGATACGAAAATCACTATTTTTTTTGCCAGGTTTTACAACAATCACACTGCCTTCCAGGCATTATTTATTATTAAATATTTACAACAACAGTTTTAGAAGACAGCATTGACATCTGAACTACGTAAATACTTTTTGAGCGCGGCAAAACAAATCTGAACACGCTCCGATAGAAGTGCAACTGATACTCGCCTTGAGAAGTCTATGATACTAGCACGAAATATATTTTTCTCTAATATATAGAAGCGCACACTGAATCAAAATAAAATAATGCTTATATGAAAGATTATAAAGAGTAGTATCATTACAAGTCAAAATTAATTTGGTTCATGGAACGCTTCTTAAAAAAAAATAATTCAAAAATAAAAGAAACGACAAAAATATAGGAAAAAGTCGAGACACGCTATTTTCGAGCTATAATTTCTATGGCTTATTATTTTATTTATCACGTAAATCTTATCCTTCTATATATAAAAAAGAGTAACGCTTTGGAAATGGACCAATGAAAATCTGCGTAGATACCGCGAAAAGCATCTGATTGGTCAGAGCTTTCTGTCGCTATAAGGTGGGTTACCAAGGGGGGAGGGACCCACCTCTGTCACCAAGTTTGTCGCCAACTTGGCGATATAGCGCCAAATTTGGCGACCAAAATTAGTCGTCAAAAGTGACACCAACTTGGCACTATTTCCAGTATTTCGCCAATTTTCCATACACTCCCACTGAAATCCAATAGGTTTTACTTGCTTGGAGAAAATCAGCAAATTAAGATATTTCAATGCAAAAAAATCTAATATTAGCTTATAAATAGAGTTTAATTGAACTATTTACATTATTTTTAAACACAAACGCTAACTATTTATAATATTCGTAATACTGTATATATAATTTCACACATATATGTTGGCGGAGAAAAGGCGGCGAAGTGAAAATTTCAGAGGAGAGGAGTTTATATGATCAGATTATTTACTGTAACTACAAATTATTGAATGCATACAAAATAAGGGATCGCGAACTGATCCAGAATCGAAACGCGAAACAATTACGTTTGGGGTTGGCTAGAAAATAGGGATTCCATTCGGTATCGCGAAGCGATTACGTAGGGTGTTGGTGAGTGTAGCGAGCAGGGGGGGGGGGCGGAGCCCCCCTAGTATCCGTATATAGAAGCTTAGGGGTGACCTTGGCGAAATCAAACCTTGGCATAATCGTAATTGTGGGGTCCGCTATAACAAAGTACCATTTTTTTCCGGATTTCGTATACACCACACATTACTTGCACAAGAAACAATTTAAAAACAAACTATAGCTCGTTTTCTCCCTCATCTTTGCGGAAAAACTACTATTTTTCAAATGATAATTACTAGGTGGTGCAGCATTTCCCCCCAAAAGTTTACTTTGTACCGAATAATTTTTGAAATGACTTATTTCTCAAACTTATTCTATCAAACATAAATAAATTGAACGCGCAAAATGCAAAACTTTCTTTTTCTTGGAGAAAATGCGACCTATATTTTTATCGACGAAAAATTGTTTCGTTTTCGTTTTCGGTTTTAAATACCCGTTTCGGTCGATTCTTATTTTTAATACATCCGCGTAGCTTGATGGCTTGTAACGATTACATCCTATGTGTCAACACAGTTAGGCCTATGGGAATCTCAAATCCACTTCGTAGCCCTTTTTAGGTGCGTTCGTAATTATATAAATACGTAGCACCTATAGTCGTCGTTCAGTCCGTCTGTCCGTCTGTCCGCATATAGCAGAGCAAAAACTACGCAATCGAATGGTCTGAAATTTTAAATATATGATCGTTGCAAAATTTTGTTCAGCCATTTCAAATTTTGTGAAAATCGGATGTATAGTTTAACGACAGGGACAGTCAAAAGTTTTCCGTTACATGACTGCCAATGGGAAAAAATTATTGCAATGCATTTTAATGATGTTAAAGCCTTCCGAATGGTCTGAAATTTTAAATATATAATTGTTGTAAAATTTTGTCGAGCCATTTCAAATTTTATGAAAATCGGATGCATAATTTAATTACAGGGACAGTCAAAAGTATTCCGTTACATTACGGAGAATGGGAAAAAATTATTGCAAGTGCATTTTAATGATGTTACAGGCTATGCACTTACGAAGTGCAAAAAAAAAAAAAAAAAAAAAAAAATATACATTTAGTACAATATGTGGTGCAAAAAATAATTATAAAATTAGTTATAGTACGAACTCACCTCATTTGCCACGTTTGACGAGCAATTTCCAACTTGTTTTCGACGGAAAGCTGGTGAAGAATATTTAAGTACTACTTGATAAATGTCGAAAGGTTTAAGAAGAAGAAAAAACCATGCGTCAAGCATAGATTATGAAAGCGTTTCCACAGATTTGAATAGAGTCACAGAACTTCTCCCGTTCCATAAGTTGAAATAGGATGCATTAGTAAACCATTTGAAAAACGCAAAACACACTTGAAAACCCAATTTCAGTAGTCACCATGCATAGTCCGAAAAACTTCCAAATTCTTTTGTGCAGTCCTGTATAGGATCTATAGTTTGTATATATACTACGTAGTATGCTAAAATTTAGTTCAGTTATAGAAGAGGCAGAGCATAGTTGAAAATTCAATTTCAGAAATTCCTGTCAATAAACAGAAATGTACTCGAGGTCTTTTGTGTAGCCCTGTGTATGATCTAAAGTATTTATACACACAAATAGACCGAGAGGCAGCAGAACGGACAATCACCTCATCGAGTTCACGTCTGAAATTCCAGAATTAGCGAAAACCCGATTCTCATATTAAAACGCAATCGATCTGCCAAGTCCTATCTTGGTGGAAAACACCTGAAAACCAGATTTTAGCGGTTGACTCGTGGGTTTACCATTGTGTATTCCTGCACCCAAAGGTATGAAAACAGGGAGCAGTGGGAGCACAATGGTAAACCTACGAGTGAACCGCTAAAATCGTGCTTTCAGGTGTCTTCCACGAAGATAGGACTTGGCAGACCGATTGCGTTTTAATATGAGAATGGGGTTTTCGCTAATTCTGGAATTTCAGCCGTGAACTCCATGAGGTGATTGTCTGTGCTGCGGCCTCCCGGTCTAAAAGTAATATCCAAAAATATAGTTAAATTTAAAAACGTGTGTAGCAACTGAAAACGCACTTCCAGTAATTTATTGTTCAAAGACAGTACAGTTACCGAACTCTTTTGTGTGTTCCTGTAAACGAACAATAAATGCTATGCACACCCTATTCTGTAGGGTGTGCATCTTTCAGTACATCTCACTGATATATATAAATTTCAGTATGTTTGAAACAGCTTAATTTCATTAAACTTTAACGCACGATTACCCCCATAGAACGTAATGAAACTTTTTTTTCGTTTTAAGAGTCCCTGAAAACGACTATAAATGCTGCACACTTCATTTTCAGTATTGAGCATGCCATAGCAAACATCAATAACGTATGTAAATTCCATGGCAATCCGAATATATTTTCAAGAGTTTGAGCAGGACAGACTGACGGCAGTCAAACAAACCGAATCCATAAACCCTTTTCGGTACTTTTCCAGTATAGGGGCCTTGGAGAATTGGAGGAAATGACTTAGGAACTTTGGCAAGATGTTTTTTACGGAACAGATGCTGTATATTCCCGCGGCCGCCATCTTGGATATTTTCTTGGCGTGAAAATCCCTTTTCCCCCAAATAGTAAATGTCGCCAAGCAGCGATTTATGCGCATTTTAGGCCAAGGCATACTTAGATCTGTATATTGTAGTAGGCCATGGTTAGGCTTAACGGGGTTTCCAGAACACGACACTCGTCGGGGTTGCCTTATCGATAAACGCCAACAAAAAATCGCCAAGAAATCCAAGATGGCGGCCGCGGGAATATACAACATCTAAGCCTTTTTTACTAACCTATTCAATGTTTCATATTACACATGTAATTTTTTTCAATATTTATACAATTTATTTAATATAAAGAAGTCATCGATTTTTACATACAAACAGAAGTAAAGTGTGTATAAAACCAATAAAATATATATACAACTAAAATGGTTATATATGTATAAATACGAATATAGTAAACAAGCATAAAAGTCCATGAGGTTTTTTTTCATAGCTGTTTATAATTGGGCAACAAATCTCACTTTGTGAAGTCCGAATTGCGCCACGCTTCTTTAAAAAACACCAAGGCCCCTATTCCGGAAAAGTACCCGCTTTTCAAATAATGTTGCGAAGTGTTAAAACACGACTTTTCTAATTGCATATTTCTGGCGGTTTAACAGCACACTTAGCAACTCTTATCACAGCCCACAGCAAAGCAAAACAAAAGCGAAAAATCAGCGTCAAGCATAGATTATGAAACGCTTTCCAAGACTTGCAGAAAGAATATTTGGTACTTGTTAGTTATCCCGTCGACCCATTTCGCCAAACCACTCGCCACATTATATTTTTTTATTTTAAATAACGAAAGAACAAATAAATTAGTATAACATTAATAAAAATATAAATGAAACGTCGAAATAAAAATCACTTGATGACGTAAACGCACGTGTTGTCAAGTGAATGTGACATTTACGATCAACCATTAGTGGCATTTAATCAGAAAATAAATAAATAGAATGCTAAATTCATCTTTAAAAAGTTAAACTTAAAAATACACTATGTGCAAATTACTTAAAAGATTAAAAAATATTTAAAAAGGTGTTAAATTACTT
This sequence comes from Maratus speciosus, assembly GCA_963932465.1. Classification (NCBI taxonomy): domain Eukaryota; kingdom Metazoa; phylum Arthropoda; class Arachnida; order Araneae; family Salticidae; genus Maratus; species Maratus speciosus. The sequence goes on along the minus strand of OZ010793.1, from coordinate 249,412,204 downwards.
TAATATCCTTAGTACTTTTAACTATATACATAGCCTTCGTCAGAGAATACAAAGATACAAGCGTCTATACTACTATACGCTTGTATTTTTGTATTCTTTGACGAAGGCTTTGTATATAGTTGAAAGTACTAAGCATAGGCGTAGCCAGAGGGGGGGGAGGTGCCCTGGGTGCCCGGGCACACCCCCTGCTTGCGCAGACTTAAGCAGAATTATTTAAAAAAATTGAAATCTACAAAAGAAAAAAGAAGAAGTGAAAGCAGAGTTCAATTAGTTTAGCAAATTAGTTTAGTTCAGAAAACTAACAGCCTAAGTTTTGAAATGTGATAATAAAAAAAAGAAACCCACGTTCTTTTTTTTAAGAAGATTATGTTGTTTATCTTTTTTAAAGCTAGAATATTTACAAGAATCTATATTAGTCATAGTAAGTCAAAAAGGTGGCTTTATAATCCCACTTTGATATCTTTTGTTTGGGGGAGATTTTTTTTAACGCCGTTCTTTCTATTGCATGTTTCTGCAATTGCATGAAAAATTAACTCAAGTTCTTCACGAGGACAGAAACTATTTGCCTCTTTGCTTTCGTAGTTTAAAATTTAGAAAGAAGTAAAAAAATTTGAAAGGGAATGCAGATGTGAAACAATAATTCAAAAATGCGATTGGCCGGTGAAAAGAGGAAGGAGTGCACAGACCCAGCATCCTTTGAAAATGAAAAATAATCTGGAGGTTGGTTGATTGGTTGAATTTCGTGTTTCGCGGCCATTTTTTGACATTCGTAAAATGAATATGATTGCAGTCTTTCAAGTCAATATAGTAATTTTTTCCCTCTGGAAATTTTTATACGATTTTTAAAGTTTCTTATCGTTTCGCAGCGTTCTTTTGAAAGTAGAAAAAGGAGCCCGGTTTCAATCTTTTAGCCCAGCGCAGTAAATTTTGACCAAATTCGCGATTTTATTCTGCGATCATTTCCTGATATTTACAATTTTTTCCGAAAATCGTTTGACGAAATTCACTTCTTTCTATGCGATTTTTTGTCGAAATCCGTACTTTTCACCACTAACCTTTGACAAAATTCGTGTTTTTTACCGCGATCCTTTGACGAAATTCGCATTTTTTACCGCGATATTTTGACGAAATTGACATTTCTTTAGCACGATTCTTCGATGAAATTCGTGTTTTCTTTCTACGATCCTTTGACGAAATTCTCGTTTTTACCTCGATCCTTTGATGAAATTTATTTTCTGTTGCGGCCGATTGACAAAACTGATTTTTTTTACAGGGGTCATTTGTCGAAATTCGCGATAGTTTTGCGCGATCGATCGGGAGAATCCTCCGTATCTTTCCGTACCAATTAACAAAATTCTCTACTCTTTTCCGCGACATTTTGACGAAATTTGCAAAAATGTTTCGTCAATCGTTTATCGAAATTCGTAATTTTTTTCGCAATCGTTAGGCGAAATTCGCGATTATTTTCTGCACTCTTTTATCGAAATTCCCGATATTTTTCCACCATCATTTAAAGAAATTCTCAAATTTTTCCGGGACCGATTCCAGAATTGACTTTGAAAAATTCCATAAAAGAGATAAAAAACGCGATTGGATGAAAACCTGTCTAAAACGGAAATTCGACAGGTGTTATGAGGTTCCTTTTTAGCAGGTTTTACCATATAAGATATTGTTTGTATCCAACATGTTCAGGTTAAGAAGTCTGGGCACCCTCCCCGTTCAAAAGGCTGGATACGCCTATGCTAAGGATATTAAAGTAATTTAACACCTTTTTATGTATTTTTTAATCTTTTAAGTAATTTGCACATAGTGTATTTTTAAGTTTGGCCTTTAATCTCACAATTTTGTGACGGGATAACTAACAAGTACCGAATATTTTAACAAAACTTATTGCTCTAATAAGGTGAAAGATGATGTCAAAATAAACAATTTGAAAAACCATAAACCCAATTTCTGGAATTACCATCAACAGAAGAAACAATATGCGTTTTTTTTTGTGCAACCCTGTATACGATCGATAAATTTCTATACATACCACATAGAATCCTAAAATTTACTTTAGTTAGCAAACGGATCACACAGTTGTAAATTCCACATCAGCCAGTAAATGGAAATGCACTCTAGTTTATTTGTGCTGACCTCCATATCCTCTGTAGAAGTTATGTACACCAAGCAATATGCAAAAATTTATTTTATTTTAAAAAAGCGTACCACAATTTAAAACGCGCTGCAATTATTGTCCTTAAATAAAGCTGTAATCAAATTATTTTGTCTATCCCTTTAAATGAACGATGAACTATGCACTCCATAGTCCATACTCTATATTAAGCATCTTGTAAAGCAATTCAGGGATATGTATTATTTTCAATATGTGTAAAATAGCATGACATCATTTAAATACACTGCAAATGTTTTTTCTGCATACACCGTAACGTACCGGAATTCTTTTGAGTGTCCTTGTAAACGGAATATCACGCTATACACTTAATTTTCAATACCAAACGTGGTATAGTAAACCTCATAGACACATATCAAGTGCATGGAAATCCGAGCATATTTACGCGAGTTAGAGCACGGAGAGACATACTAACAAACAGAATTCGGTACTACTTAGTTATCCCGTCGACCAAAAACCTATCGCCAAACTATAAGATTAAATGCCAATAATGTTTGATCGTAAATGTCAAATTCACCTGACTTTAAGCAAGTTACACGTGTTTACGTCATCAAGTGATTTTTATTTCGACGTTTTATTTGTATTTTTATTAATGTTATACTAATTTGTTTGTTCTTTCGTTATTTAAAATAAAAATTATGTCTATTTGTATAATTTGGCGAGTGGTTTGGCGATTTATATAAGTTGGAGAAATGGGTCGACGGGATAACTGTAGTACCTAGAGTTCATAAAGACTTTTCAACTTTGTTGAAAGTGTTAAGGAATAGTATCCAGATTACGGATGACTATTATTTCATTCGGGTTAACATCGGTAATCGTGTTTCCATAGATTTCGCTTTGCAGCGGACTGTCCAATATTGCTAATTGTGCATTTAAAACACTAGCAAACTGTCAAATCAATCCATATGAAATAAGTATCACTGCATCAAACTCGTAAGGAATTTCTTCCAAATTTATAGCATTTAAATTATACATTAACATAATGCAAAATAGGTGACACATAGCTAAATGAATAAACCATTTAGAATTATAGTAAATGTATGTGTGTATACATGTAAATACTATAAACAAATGATATGTATGTATATATACAATATATATATGTCTATATAACACTGGCGCCCGGCTAACCGAAAAGTACAAAAAAAAAAAAATGGTAATTTCAAGGAAACAATTACATCAAAATGTTCAGAAAAGATATGAGTTTAACATAAAAAAAAATTAAAATTTCGAAAATTTTGAAGCTTTAAGGATCCTGAGACCCCTTAAAAAACATCTTATGATGAGACAGGTCTTTAATAATTTTAACTTTGAAAAAAATGACCATCTTCCCTTCTTTTCTGAGCAGAACTCAGATTTCTCGCCTCAAACCTATGCAAACATCAAATCGACACCTCTACCTGTTGAACCTCACGTGTAACAACTAAACCTCAAATACCTGCAAGCAGATAATTTCCCGGATCCCTCCGTTTTTCCTCTGCTCAACAAGCGCAAAATGTTTTGACACATTTACAAATTAATTTTTTTTACGGAAAGATATAAAATTGGAAAGCCTGACCATGGAAACGATTTAGAATCGAACTCTGTTTCCTATTTTTTGATCAATAAAGTACCTATTGACTTATAAGCGATTTTGATCATGTGACAAATACGTTTTTCAACCTTTCTTGAATACTTATTCTTCTTTCGCGCGGAAATTCGGTTCAAAATGACCACTGTGGCACTATTTTGTGAAAGATCTATTGCGTTTGCAAAAAAACGGAAAAACAGCTCGATGACATAGTTTCTGAACAACAACACTTTAACTTCATGCATTTCCGAACAAAAATAAATTAAAAAAATTACGTCAGAAAGTTGCCCTTTTGATTTGAGAACAGCCTTACACAGGGTGATGCTAGGGGTAGGGCTACTATAATAAATACAGGGCGACCAGGAAGAGAATACGCATAGTTACATTTACACGAAATATACATATAGTATTTATGTATACGGGAGAAACATAGCATCCGTTTGACGTCACACAGAAAATATCCGTATGATTCTGTAGCCTCTCATTATAATGGGCAAGTCGAAAACCAAGAAAAAAGCACGATATAACTTTGACATAATTTTTACTTTTATTTGACATAATTTTTACTTTAAATAACGAAAGAACAAATAAATTAGTATAACATTAATAAAAATACAAATAAAACGTCAAAATAAAAATCAGTTGATGACGTAAACACGTGTTGTCAAGTGAATGTGACATTTACGATCAACCATTTACGATTATTGGCATTTAATCTTACAATTTGGTGACAGTAATTTGGTCGACGGGATAACTAACAAGTACCTATAAAACTTTATGTACAGATCGATTATAATTAAAATTCGCCTATTCAAAAGTACTAGGACTCCAATGTAAGAAAGCTGCCAAAGAGAGATTTTGTCAAAATATTTACACTTAAAAGATAACGGTTTTTAGAAAACTGAAACAGTATCTACATTTGCCAAATGCGTTTCAAATGTTAAATAGTGAAATATTGAGCGTTGTGTTCCAAATATCACGCCAAAATGCATCGGCAGTATAGATATAGCGTCCGAACAAGCTAACATTGGATATCCACTCAGTTACATACAATACTTCAATAAAACTTGCGTACGGAAAAATTAATGATCAGTGTAACAGGATTTTATATTTTTTATTATCCATTCCAGTAAAAAAATGAGGTTTAAGGAAATCAAATTTTAGATTCTGTGATGCAAACTTTCGAAATATGTTACATTATAACAGATTTATTATGTTTTTACATGATAGAATGGTAATCAGCGCAAATATTACACACAGATTGTCTAACAAATTTTTAATTCACAACAAAATAGTTTTATTTACTCGTATTTTAAGATTTCTGAAATGGAAATTTTCATCTTTTAGTGAATCTTAGAGGACGTTTAACTAAATTTTATTCCAGTTTTGTTGCGGAAAGTAACTTTACTATTTAAATATCAATTATTAGCATTCATTTTCATAACTTGATAGAATGAAAAATGCGTTTAGGATTTATTTTTGCCGGTAAAAAGCTGTTAGAAAGAAATGTATTTACTATAATACATAAATATGTTTACTAAAAATGTCATGAATTAATAGAAATTAAATTTTCTCGTGGATTGTTATTATCGCATACAACTATTCATATTATAACAGCCTCGAGATAAAATATTAAGTTACAGTAAAGCAAATAAAAATGTGTAAATATCTATATATATACTTACAAGCAGGACAAGAAACCCATTTTATTTCCAAATTTATAAAGATTTGTAAAATACAATGTAATTTCACAGTCTGTAAAAGATATCAAATAGCAGAGCGACCAAAGTGAAATAAGCTATTTAAAATAGAATGTTCAATTTCTAAAAAATTCAAATATTGCTTTCAACAATGGGTCTCGTGCGCTGATATTTTACAACAATGGGACTATTTTTAACATTCAATTCTTATATTTTGAACTTCATTTTTGTACGGCAAAATATTTTCAGTACTCCGTTGCCATTCATTTTCTACTTTTTAAATAAATTTTCTTGCAGTAATGAGAAATCTTGGGACTGATTATATATTTAAAATATAAGCCGGATTTTTCGTCATTTGCTCTGGGTTTTCTACTGACCCAATTTAATAATTATTTTTTTAAGTGAAAACTTTTAATTTTTAGATGAGCCAACACTAAATATTTTTTTAATGTTTTAATTTTTATATTTATTTTTAGTTTTAAAAAAGTTAATAATATTTCTTCAAAATTGTATTAATCGGGCAATTTTCTTTGCTTGTGCGGAAAAGGAAATAATGTGGATTGATATTTATTATATTTTTATTGACGTCATTTTCTCAATTCAATTGTTATTTTTAATTTGAATAGATGATGCTGCTCAAGACAATCAAAAAGGCCAATGGCCATAAAAGTTAAAATGAAGCAATTTTTTTAAAAAAAGCATTCATTTAAAAACTTGAAACTGCAACATTTTCCTTTAATCGCGTCAGAATTACATTCATCTTTAGCGACTTTTTATTGCAATAGTTCTGTAAGAAGAGGTCAAATTTTCAGTGGAAGAAAATGCTTTCACCTGTGGAAATGACGTCATTTTTAAAGGACGTTCAAATTATCCCGCCCACATTGTTCGATCGCGGAAAGGAACGAAATATGAAAGTGACACAATATTTTAAGAAGGAGGGGGTATTTTCACTGGTAGAGGTGAAATATTTTACTGCGAATATGTCTAAATGACGTAAATTTAAGTTATACTCTGCCGGTATTGAGATTAGGAAGTCAAGAGCTTCAAAACTCTTAATCTTAGAATCGTTTGGTCGTAAAACATTTGAAAATAACAACATTTTGACGCAATTGATATGAAATATTTCAGTTTTATGAATGAAAGTGCGCATCGTGATTCGTAAACGGGCACATTCCTACATAATTCAGAGTAAACATGACTCCATTTTCGTCGTTGCCTTTTCGAAGATTAACGGCTTTACGAGTTGCAATTGTATTTGGCGCCTGATGCGAAAATTTTTGTTTCGTTTACTAGCGTTCGCCTGTGCATCAGTGGTGATAACTGACAGCGCCAATCAAGCGCCTATCTGGCTTGGCTCCTGGTGCTCTTCCTACCAGAACCATTCAAAATAAGCAAAGTCAATGAAAATTACATACGCAATCGAAATAAAATATTTTAATTTTATGAATGAAAGTTAGCGTTTACTTTTCTTTTTGATATAATATTCCAGATGTTTAAGATAGTAGATTATTCGGTACTCATGTATGATTGCGGCCAGATCCTATTCACCGCGCCAACAATGGCACCGAAAATATTAATTACAGCAACCCTTTTATTTATTTATTTATTTTTGCTATCATCATTTTAAGTGCATGGTTAATATTGGTCGGAGTCCAGATAGATTTTGCACTGTTAGTGAAACGAGATTGGTCAATCAGAAAATTTGCTTTCTTAAAACAAGGAAAAGTTCGCAAAAATGCAAGTTTCTGATTGGTCAATCTCGTTTGGCTAACAGCGCAAAATCTATCTGGATCCAGGCCATAATGTAGTTGCCTATATTAAAGGTAGTGACAGAAGTACTATTTATATACGTATAACTACATAATATGATATAGCATAGTTATAGATATAATATGTTATATTCATTAATACAATGTACTTATATTACATAATCTGATGTGCATAACTAACCGCTGGAAATAAAATTATCATCTTTAATATCGTTTGATTTCAGAAGACCTCAATTCGATGTTACGTATTTAATAATTGCGTACTAAATTACTGTTTTGTATTATCTTAGTTTGCTTTTATAAATATCATTTTTAAGGATTTTGTGTATTTATTAAATGCACATAAAATTATCGCTTTGAACTTTATTGGAAATTGGTAACGATAAACAAAATTGACAACGAGTTTTTGAGATTTATTCACCTGGCCTGGACAATACACAAGTACCGATTATTCCTAGTTATTAAAAGCAGACAAGTTACGAGCTATTTTTTTTCATTCTACGAGCAGGGTTGCCGGATTTGGCCTTTTTTAAATTCTGAAATTTTACATTCACACCAGAAACTCTGTATAGTATTGTTTTCATTATTTAATGACAGACGTTTCGTGATTGATTACCTAAAGTAAAAATTCTTTTCAGAATTTCTGATGTGAATTCGAAGTTTTTAAATTGAAAGTAGGGGACATACTGGCAACCCACTGCACGAGTAGCAGCATACCGAAAAAAAGAAAAGCAACAACCTATATAAATTAAATCTTATGATATTTTAAATCAAGAATTCTTTTTGAAAATCTACATATGTATAAAAATATTAATTTTCGCCAAAAAAAGATGCGCGCAAAACGTTAATTTCTGTAAAAGCTGTTCCTAAGTCGACTTGCCAAAAAAAAAAAAAAAAAAAAAAAGACAAGCTTGTATAAAGGTTAATACAAAAATCAGAATCAATACAGAAAAACAAACATCAAATCATGAAACTCGTAGAAAAGCAACACAATTTTGGATAGCAAACTCAACGAAAAGATGGAGAAATACGAAGATTGAATAAGTTTTGCTCCTACTTCATGAATTATTAATTTGAATGAAATAATAGAACAGAAAATATGTGACGAAATGCAACGAAAACTTAAGTCCCAGTCGTTACCAACAAGAGAAAAACTGAACCTAGCGAATAATGCGATATACGATCTCAACTACAGTGGGTGATCGGGTAACGAGCTTAGTCCGTTCCAAAACAGTGTTCGCTAACCGAATTGTTCGTGAACCGATCATAAGATTTTGTATCGATTTGTATGAGAATCCAATTAATTCGTTCTTAAAAGGTAAATAATGTCTAATACAAATCTGCGCTTTATAATAGGGTCTTTATTTAATATGGACAAATCGTATTTTGATAGCTTTGTCTGTGTCGCGGCGTATTAAAATACCGTCGATCTTTGTTTTTGCCCTTGAAAAATAACTTCTACCCTACTATAGAGTATTTGAATAGTTTGGGGGTAATTTAAATTTTTTTAATGGCAACACTGAATGTGTTTGTAAACAACTGTTTTCGTGCGTAGATTTTAACTCTCCAAACTTTCTATTGTGAAACAATCTTGATAAGAGCTACAAATAAAGTAAGTATCAAAATACTACCTTTAGTAACTTGTAATTCATGTGTGATCATAATTTTTCCTTTAACTTTTTATTTTGGCAGAAAATGTTTACGTTTTCATAAAGCTAGCATGAAAACTAGTGTATTTCGGGGCTACTTTGTGCCAGGCCTGTTTTGGTCCGAAAATAGCCCCAATTACTTAGAAATGCCTTTTATACAACCAAATCTCTTAAACATGTTTTAAGTAACTTTTTTTCAAATGTTACTGTTGCAAAATGGTACATTAATTGAAAGAAATTAAGTTGAAACTTGTGTGAATGAAAAAGAACAAAAGAACTTCTTAAAACACCATCAAAAACTTTTAATTGCGCTAAGCCTTTCGAAAGATCTGAGTCTTTCTTCGTCAGGCGCAAAAAAGACGTGCTTCTACTAACAAAGCATTTGAGTCTTGCTGCTGTTTTCATAGTAGAAGCACGTCTTCTTTGCGCCTGACGAAGAAAGACTCGGGTCTTTTGAAAGGCCTAGCGTAATTAAAAGTTTTTGATGGCGTTTTAAGAAGTTCTTTTGTTCTTGTTACATTAATTGTTTTTGTTCCAGTTGCTGAGGATAACATGACGAAAACCGTTTCCCGTTTCTTTAATATTAACAATTGGTTAATTGTGTTTAAATGTGAAAAAAAAAAAAAAAAAACATTTGTTTATTGCCGAAACGTCAGTGAAGGCTTACTGTGGAGACACGAAAAGTTTTGGTTTCCGTTAGTCTGTCTGTCTGTTCCGCGATAACTGTCGTAAAAAGCATCCGATTATCTTAAAATTAAGGATGCATGTTGGTGAGGTTACCGGATTTAGCTGTATAGTTTTTGGTTAAATTTGGTTCATTCGTTCGGAATATATAGAACATTTTATTTTCCGCTTTAATGCTTTCCTATAGCAATTCAGACGATTTTACCATTTTTATTTGTTGAAAGGAAATGGCTCATATGATTGAAAGATTTAAATGATAAATTATGGATGATGGAATTTCCTAATTAGAACCATACATTATTCATATTAGTTTGAAATTTTGTGTATACATTTGTCAGAGTTTTTTAATTCGGTGTATATCTTATGGAGGGATTTTATATATGTGTTCCAATAATATAAAATATTTTCTTTTTTTAATTTACTTTTTTTCAATCATATTTCATTGTCTTAATTTTCTTTTAACTGTTTCCTAGCAACGGAAAGGTGAATTTGATCTCATATATCAAAAATAAAACAAATACGCTTTGAGGTTGAAATAAAAGGGGCTTGTGTTATGATATTAATTCTTATTATTAAAAAAAAACGTTACTAATATCTCACTGTTTATCGTCTGGAAGTAACTAACAGAAATATTTAATTTTTAATCGAAAATTTCAATGAGAAAAAAAAAACTTTTGAAAAGCAAATTGATAGTAAATGTCAAAATTATGCACCGCAAAATTATCGCTGTCCAAAAGGACGTCATTGTATCGGGAAATAAATATTTTCATTCTTAAAAACAAACATTAACTAGATTGTCTGAAAAAATATTTTTTGACGAGTGTAAGTTCTTAATGCCGCCTCATTTAACAAAATATGAATGCATTTTTTTTTTTTTTAATCTTCAAAAGGAAATTACATTTTCGTTCGTAAAACCTAAACTTTTAATATAATTGCGTCAATGTAAATCCTTTTCTGCCCGCCAGTATTGAAGAATAAGGCTCGGAAGTGTAAAAAGATTTACCATAATCATTAGCGCAATCAATAAAAAGTTACATATGTAAATTAATGAGACCACGGGGGGTTCAGGGGGGCGGAGCCCCATTGAATACTTTTTTATTTACAAAAAATACCAGAATTAGTAGCTCATGAAAATTCAAAATATCCTTCCATAACAACGTTTTTAATTTAACGCTTCTAATGTCTGAAAACTTCGTATTTTTTATTCTTATAAATAATTACGTAATTTGAAAACTTTAAATTGCGGTTTGCAGGAAATTGAATATTACTAGAGTGTGTCTAAAAACAATGAATTGCAGATCTGACGTTGAGGTTCCTGATCTGCAGATTTACTAGTTGGGTTTACAGTGTTAATTTATTAGCTATTTCAAGGGTTTTCCACAAAAATGTATTCATTTTATATGAAACTAAGTGAATGGACCAAAGAAGCCACTAGCAGGGGCTACTTTGTTCTAAAACTTTAAAAATAGTTAAAAAATAAAAGAAAATCCTCTTTATAAGCATATAGTTTGCTTCATTGTTTCATTTGCTTCATTGTTTCTGTTTACAACTCCATTTCGACGTTGAAAAATCTCATATAATATTTTTTAATAATGGAAATGTGAGTGGAACCAGGAAAAAGTGGCCCAAAGTTCAACGGTAAATTTATGCCCTTTGTAAAAACTTTTAGGATTACATTCATTGACCAACATTAAATCATATCAATTTCTCACTTTGACTTTCAAAAACTCATTAGTTCTCTAAAAAATCGGGTTTACAGCAGGGCTCAAGTGGAGCCTAGAGCCTGTTAATAATTTGTGAACTAAATTTCAGTTAAAATAATCAATTTAAAATTAAAATTATTTCTTTAAAAAGGGACAAAAATATAAAAAATAAGGTGTCTAATCTGTTCATTTCAATTTGGAGGCCCTAAAATGTAGCGCCTGAACCCCCGGTAGCTCATGAATTAATTAAGCCATACGTAATACAACTGTTATAATGTTCTCTAAGTCGACAATAGATACAATTAAATACGTGGGTGGTTCAATAATTATTGCCTCTAATGTATATAAAATATTTGTACTGCGATGGTTGATGTAGAATATCGAAGCCTAATGTCTTATATGCCGATATGCTCATTTTCAGAAGCGCAGCTGCTTATAGGGAGGGGTGAAGTTTTAAAGACCTATTTTTGAGGGAGTTTTTAAGGAAGGGGGTGAGGGTGAAATGCTGGTTTGAAGCTTATGAGGCTACATTTGTGACAGTAGATGAGATGTGGCTACATCACTATGGTCCCGTGTCCAAACGACAGTATCTATGTCTCATCTACTGTCACAAATCTAGGCCCATAAGCTAAAAATCGGCCTTTCACCCCCACTCTCCCCTTTCACTCCTCCCTCCAAAACTATGTGAATATAGCAGCTACGGTTCTGAAATTGGTCATATAGGCATCTAAGACATTCGGCTTCGATATTCCACAACAACCATCGCAGTACACATATTTTATATACACTAAGGACAATAATTATTGAACCATCCACGTACAGCTCGGCAAACCTGAAACTCAAGCATTGCGTCTTCTTGACTTTGTTCTATGAGGTGTTCGTTATCCGAACATTAAAATCTCTCGAGAAAGTGTTCGTTAACAGATCTGTTCGTAAACCGGACAGTTCGCTAACCGATCACCTACTTTACTTTGAAATGTTGCAGAAAAGGAAACATTTACGGAAGTATTTAGAGGAAAAAATGATTCAAAGCAGAGTATGGAACTGGACCGGATTAATACATTCTTTAAAAGTTTTTATAGTATGCTAAAATCTAAAATGCAAGACTTAGAGTCCAACTGTTCAAAGAATGGAAATCTACAACTCTAATAAAGTGAGAAAAAAATGTTAATTAAAAAAAAATAATAATTGAAGTAAAAATGTTTATATTAGATGTAAATTTCCAACTGGGCGAAAAATGTCCGGACCAGGATTCGAACCCGGGACCTCCTGGCTGAAGCCGCCAGTGCTCTGCCATCTGAGTTATCCCGGACGATTCTGGTCGAACTTTTTCACCCAGCTAACCTTGATGATTACAGCATCTGGTCTGAAACCTGGTTCAGCTCAACAGAATAAATCTCAGGTAATGGAACTCCAGAAATCGCTGGATACGAAATTACACTAGATTAATATTAGCACAATTATTCGAATTGGTAAACAAATCATATTAGATGTAAATTTCCAACTGGGCGAAAATGTCCGGACCAGGATTCGAACCCGGGATCTCCTGGCTGAAGCCGCCAGTGCTCTACCATCTGAGCTATCCCGGACGATTCTGGTCGAACTTTTTCATCCAGCTAACCTTGATGATTACAGCATCTGGTCTGAAACCTGGTTCAGCTCAACAGAATAAATCTCAGGTAATGGAACTCCAGAAATCGCTGGATACGAAATTACACTAGATTAATATTAGCACAATTATTCTAATTGGTAAACAAATCATATTAGATGTAAATTTCCTAATAAATTCTAAATAAACCATAATTTGGAACGTTTCCCGTTCATTTCCCAAATGTCGAATTTTTAATCAGCTGTATATACAATGTTATAACAAATTCAACTAAATAGTAATTTAGAATGTTTTTAGAGCGCTTTCTGCTCGTTTCCTCTTTTTAAATCTCGAGTTTTTTTAAAAGCATTCTTTGCAAACATTTACATCTTAACAGTAGCCACCTTACCAAATTCCAAGCTTCTATACTATATGTATCACATAAATCTCAATTTTAAAACACTTTTTGCTCCTTCACTGTTTTAAATTTTGAATTTTTAGAAAATTGCTGTGGGCAAGCATTCTCCTCCACTCTTTTAAACTTTGAATTAAAAATAAACTAGAAAACAGGAATTCTGCTTTTTCAGAATTTAGTGTCGCCCCCGGCATTTCCATTACTTCATTTTCTTCAGATGGACTGATGGCTTCTATTATTATGAAACAGCCATTATAAATGAAGTGTTAGGTGAAGATGAAAGAGCAGCCGTGAAAAGTTAGAACTCTGATTTTCTGATCAGAATGGGAGGGGGGGGGTGGCCATAATTTTTTTACGGCTGCTCTTTCATATTCACCTAACACTTCATTTATAATGGCTGTTTCATAATAATAGAAGCCACCAGTCCATCAGAAGAAAATAACTCGTTTAAGCGGGACTCTACTGCAGTACAAAACATTTTTCAATTTTAAGACTTAAAGCACACGTTTTATTTTATGTAAAATGACGTCATTCGCACCCGCTTAAGAATTCCACATTTATGATCTGCTCTTAAACATCTACAGTAAAGCATGCATAGCATAGCATAGCACATCACTATCGCGAAATAATGCACAAATGCAGCAAAAAGATGCCGTCATTCAAGAAAATAAAAAAAAGGCTATCTAATGATTCATAGATACTTACAATTAAATATACTAGATAATAGCTCCATTGTTTTAAGAGAAATCATTCGTCTATATTTTTTTCAAAATAGCATGTATTTTAATTACATTTTCTTGTGGTTGTTACGAGAAAATGGCAACAAAAATATATAATTACTATTTTAAAACTATTTTTCCTTTACTTTCTACAGAAATGGAGTACTTTCGTTGCCAATATTAAGCAAATGGCTCCAAAAACTACAAAAAAATTAATATTTCAAAAATAAATGGAGATACAGTTTTCAAACAAAATGCATTTAAAAGAACTTTTTTTTCCAATACGACAGTATAAAAATTGTAAATGTGCGATACTTAGAAGTTTAAAAAATTGCTAAAGAGTATTTAATCGTAATGCTTTGTTTTACGGCTAGCTTCTATATGGTAACGTTATTTTTTGGACACAAAATAAGCTGGGAGAAAGAAATAGCATACCGTACCGGAGGCTAATAAACGAGGGAGCATTTACGTCTCTAAAGAAACAGCCATGACAAATTTAAATTTTCTAGCAATTCTAAACAAATCGTAATTTAGAACATTTTTTCCCTTTTAAAATTTGAGTTTAGAAAATGTTCTTAGTGAGCATTTACAACTTAAAAGTAACCACCACGCAAATTTTTAAGCTTCCATATTAACTGTATAATAATGTACTTCCATGCCAAGCACCCCATACATTGCAATTTTAAAACGTTTTTTGCTGCGGCACCCTATCAGTTTTCGAATTTAAAAAAAAAACTGTTCTGGGAGAGGATTTACATCTCTAAAATAACATGTATGTCTAATTTTAAGATTATATTCCTAATAGCTGAAAACAAATCTTGCTTTATAGCGTTTTTAGAATATTTTCTGTTCATTCCACCCTTTTAAACTTCGAATTTTTTAGAAATCGTTCATAGAAAGTATTTATATCTTAAAAGTAACCATTACATCAATTTAAAAATTGCTAGCCACAACATTATCACAGAAATCTCAATTTTAGAACGTTTTTGCTTCTGCACCCGTTTAGGGGTTGTTTTAGCGATATAAAATATAGTCTACATTGGAGGAGAGATAGTCACCAGCGTTGTGTTACCATTAATTTTGAAATTGGTTTGGTAGTTCCATAGATTTCTCCGTACAAACAAACAAACACACAGACGTTACTTCTTTGTGATATTAGTATAGATTCGCCATGGCCAAATTCTACTTCATGTGTTCGGTTTTTGGGGGAGCTAATCGAGATGTTGATACCTAATAAATACTTGCTGTTATAACCAGATGCTTTTTATAACATTCCAAGTTTCCTCATGCCGTTTTGACATTTGACATTTTGAAGTTGTCTAAATTTTGTGTTTACCATAAAAGGGGAGTATCAATATTTCTTCACGATTTAACATTAACAAAATGGTTTTAGAAATCTTGTGCATGAAAATTGTCAAGGAAGTATTGCTCCAGTACCCAATGCTTCCTGCAGTGGGCAGTAGTAGTAGTACCAAAAACATTAAAATTGCATATTAAAATTGCTTCGTTAGATGATATGTGGGAACTGAAAAGTTAATAAAAAGATTTTTTAGTTTCGCTAATGGGGAGTTTTATCTTTTCCCTTGGGCTACCAAACTTATAGCCATCTCTTTATAGAATGATGATAACATGAACATTTAAAATACAAAATTATATACATAATAATTTAGTTATTTGAGACTCTCTTTGTTCGAATACCACTTCCTTTCTATTGAACCAAATGAATGCATTTGAATTGTATAATTCAGCGACTGTTTTTTTTTGTATCAGTTTATATTCACCAATCACCGGAATACATTGAATCATATATTTTAATATAAGCAGTAATAGTTTTGCATTACAAGTGTTTTTCCGACTTTTAGCGTCATGATTAAAAAAATGGTATAAAACACTCATTATTCAACACATTTTAGAGATCTCTTTAAGAATAGCAATATCGGAATGTAATGATAACTTTTTTACTGTTTTTCCATTCAAATTTCTGTCATATGCACACGAGTGACAATGAAGTGGTATTCTTAAGCCCCATCACCACGACAAGGTGAAGTCTCATCGATGGGGGCCCCCCACCCCCCTACAGCAGAGATAGTCAATTAATTCTTTTACGCAGCGTTAATATCTAATTGATTCTTGACAAAATGTCACTTCAAATTCAGGATAAAAAGCTTATAAAAAAGGATCATCCTCAAAAGGTATCAAGCGCGAATGTACAATTTAATTTCCTATTAATTAAAAATACTCTTTGAATTTTACTAATATTGCGTTTCATCTTTTTGCTTTAGTTTGTTAAACTATTTTTAATTTCAACCATTAAAAAGCAACATAGTGTAATATTTTAAGAATTGAAACGTTGCTATTTATACAATACTTTTATTACAGTGAGTTTCAATCTCTTTGTCCTAATTAATTGTTAATATGAGCTAACACCGAAGTTTACCCTTAAAAATTCCCTTTAACTAAGAATATTTAATGAATTGTCTAGCTCTGCTTTTTATACGCGCGCGAAGCTAAATATAGCTATATCATTTTTCCCTAATAAAACCCAATTACTTTATTGTATAAAATGATTATGAGAATCGATTTCTCATAAATACAAGTCAATTATGAGAAATTGATTTACCCTAATCCCTCTCCCCCCCAAAAAATTGCCCTTGAGATATGCCAAAAAGAATGGAAGACAGATGCCTCTACTTTTAAAGCCCGATGATGACTATGATTGTAAAGATGCTGAAAGAGCTAGTAATGCCAAATCAAAAGATCGATGCTGTTGTTTTTACCCCGATGTATTTCAAATCCTGGGTTTCTTAAAGGTTCCCAAGCCTTCGAATACTGGGTTGCTTAAAGGTTCCCAAGCCTTCAAGCCGTGGTTTTTTTAAAGGTTCTCAAGCCTTCAAATCGTGGGTTTCTTAAAGGTTCCCAAGCCTTCAAACCGTGGGTTTCTTAAAGGTTCCCAAGCCTTCAAATACTGGGTTTCTTAAAGGTTCCCAAGCCTTCAAATACTGGGTTTCTTAAAGGTTCCCAAGCCTTCAAATACTGGGTTTCTTAAAGGTTCCCAAGCCTTCTAACCGCGGGTTTCTTAAAGGTTCCCAAGCCTTCAAACAGTGGGTTTCTTAAAGGTTCCCAAGCCTTCAAACCGTGGGTTGCTTAAAGGTTCCCAAGCCTTCAAACCGTGGGCTGTTTAAAGGTTCTCAAACCTTCAAACCGTGGGTTTCTTAAAGGTTCCCAAGCCTTCAAACCGTGGGTTTCTTAAAGGATCCCAAGCCTTCAAATACTGGGTTTCTTAAAGGTTCCCAAGCCTTCAAATACTGGGTTGCTTAAAGGTTCCCAAGCCTTCAAACCGTGGGTTTCTTAAAGGTTCCCAAGCCTTCAAACCGTGGGTTTTAATAAAATTTTTATAAATTCAAATGGTGGTAAATAGATTATTCAATTGATGTTTACTAAAATAAAATAATAATGATTATATACGAAAACATATTGATAAATGCAAAACTTAAACTACATAAAATACTAAAAACTTAAACTAAACTTAAAAACTAATTTGAATAAGCTGAAAAGGAATTTGTTAGGGAGACGGACTCCTGTTGATGTGATTTACATTTTGTGATATTATAAAATCATTTAAAATTTACATTTTCTTATCTTTCTCGTTAATATTATATCTTCTCTGCCATAAAAGCTGGGTTAAATATGTATGCATAACTGGGACGATAGCGTGTACGTTTAATAATTATTCATCTGATAAACAGAAGCGGTAATGCATTTAACAGAGATTATTTAAATTTTAAACCAATGAAGCTCTTTTTATATTAATGATCAATTAATAATTTTTTATCTGATTAAAAAAGATGGCAGTTCATATTAGGATGATAGAAATGTTCCCAGCTGCAGAGAAGAGTAAACTGTAAGTCGACATCAAATGATAAAAATCTGAAAATTCTTTTAATTAAAAAAAAATTATTAAATAATTATTGAACTAGTATCGTTAAATGTATTTCTATCTTTGAAGATGAAAACATTCCAATGATTTAAAGAAAAATAATTAAAGGCCCGAAACAGCTATTCAAAAATATTTTCTATCCAGGAGTCCGTCCGTATAATCACAAACGAAATATTTACGCTCTCGCACGCTTTAAAAAATTTCAAATTTCATATATTATTCTCCCAGAAACGCACAGTACTAATTTTTTTTAAGAAAAGAAGGAAAGAAAAAAACGAAAAGAAAACCCTGCAAATTAAGAATATAAAAAATTGTTGTTAAATTGTTTTGTTGTTAAATTATCCATACTCATCAACCTACGCCTTTTTTTTTAAATATAAAAAATTAAAATATTTAAAATTATTTGAGGCTGTAGATAAAAGTATATATTTTCAATACAGAAACTTTCATTTGTGCCTTTTTAGTCCTTAATTAGAAAAAAAATAATAAGAAAAAATTTGGTCGCGAAAATACAATATTTCTATGACTTGTTTGAACATAAAGGAAAGCTTTTAAAATTTAAAATTTTATTCACATTATAGATGAAAGTGTATATTTTAAATACAGAAACTTTCATTCTTGCTTTCAGTATAGTTTTTCCTACTCTACATTAAAATATTATTGAGCAAGAGCATTTTAAAATAGAGTAGAACTAAAAAAGATAACTATATTGTAATCTTACATCGATGTAGATGGCAGCACTATTTTTTTCATCTGAAATCAGATGTAAGATTGTGAAAAACGCGCAAACTTTATGGCTCATAAAATATAAGGAATGTTATCTTTTTTAACCCAATTTTGTTATGTTAGGAATCAAAAGGCAAACTTGAAATTTTTTTAGCATATCATGAGATTATTGGACTTTATGCCTGTGCAATATTGTATATGTCTGACGTTTCTTCAGTTGTTTTTTGTGCTTACAAAAGAGTAAAAATCATGATTTTGATTTTTTTTAAAGTTTTTAAGTTGTTTTGAAGATGAAGGTAATAAATAGCAACTTCCAACCTTTAGTAATGTCGTTTCCATGCATCACTTCATTCCATGGCGCTACATCAGTTATTAATTTCAAGGATGTTTCTTTATTCTTTTGATTTTTATAACATTTTTAATTATCTCAAAATTGAAAAATTATCAATTTTTACAACCCATTTATTACTAAACATAAACATACTATTACCAAATTCTTATTACTAAATAAATTTGAAGATAATTTACCAGAGGTTTTAATATTATAAAAAATTTTACTTTTTATTAAATAGTTTTCACGATACGGAACTTCAAACATGCAACTTTGAACGATCGCACACATGCCATTCTATGTCACAGGTTTTTTAAATGTCCAGAATTGCTAAAATATATTATTTTTTGTCGAGGTATTTTGCATAGCTCTACTTAAATATGAACTGAATCTGTGTATCAAATTTTATCAAAATCGTTTACTATGGGACCACGACGTTTTTTTAATTTTTGTCCATTTTGTATGGAATGGCCCTTTTATAAATTCAAAGTGACTAACAGACTTTTACACACGAATGTGTTTATCTGCTGCCCTATTTTACACTATTAACCCTTTATATCCTGAATTTTTAATACAGAAATTGCTTCACCTGTATAATTTTTTACGTTAATGTCCAAGATATCCAGGAAAACATATATAATAATAATAATTTGATTTTTAGACATTTTTTAAAAATTAAAACTGATTTAATAAACCGGTAGTTAGAGCTTTTTTGCAATATATTCACAAGAATAATTAGATTCATTAAGAAAAAATACTGTTATGGAAATCTCACAATTCTTAAAAGACAGTGTATATAAATGTACTATGATCCTATCTGTAACAGAAAAGTGTTTTGTACTTGCAAATTTTTCGTGTAACATTTTTTAATAGAATAAGAGCTACAGCTAGGTAAAGGGTTGAGAAAATAACCACATTAAAAGTATTTAGCTCTTATCGACTGTTTCACTGTGCTTTCTAAATAGGATTGAGCCAATTATTTTGTATGAAAAGTGAAATCTACTTTTATTAGTAGACGAATTAAATAAATTTTACATTGAATTTTCTTTAATGGTACTTAAAAGTAACGTCAGGATATAAAGGGCTAAACGGCTGTTAACTTTCTGTTCATGGTTTAATTTTATTGTGACATTAGCAGAGTTACCAAGTCTCCGGCTTTTTGCACACCACTATTATCTTAGAGAAAATCTAGTTATTTTCAATCAACCAAATGTACCAATTAAATAAAACAAAATTTTTTGCATTAAAATACTGGTATCCAAAAAGCCGTAGCCACGGCAGATCTGCATTAGTTATTTGTCAAATAAAACAGTAAATATAATATATTACCCTTTTAAATTTGGTTTTAGATTAGTTTTAAAACGTATTGAATTAAAATTAAATTATCTTGAAAACAAATATTAAATCAACTTTATGCATTCAATAAGAAGAAAAAACCAAAGCTGTTTTAGTCCACGGACATAATTTTACACTATTAAAAATTAATGTATTTTAGTGTTTGACTAATTTCATTTTTTTTAAATAAATATACTTCACCTCATTTCTTTTATTACATTTATAAATGAATCAGTCATTTCAAAAACTTGCAATCATTCCATATAAAAGATTCACAATGTAGATATTTTTAAAGAACTTTTTGTGCTAATTAAATTGTTTAAATCTTTAAAAATGTAACTCTGTCGTAAGTCATAAATTTCATTGTCGTTTATAATGGACCAAGGCTTTAAAAATATTTTGAAAAAAAAAAAGTATTATTACAAAAACTATATTAAGGATTTTTTATTAGCTATTTGACAAAATAAACATAAATCATTAACGTCTGGTTTTTAAGGTTACAGTGAACGGAAATTTCACTGCTCTTCTTGAAAGGCAGCGGATAATTAAAGCTGCGAACTTTTTGACCACACATATGAGCCCGCCTTTAATGATAAGTTTACATGAAAAAGGTGCATAGCGTTTAAAAAAAAAATGGACATGTGTAATTCTTGAAATGACCGACTCAAATATCACGATACTGTTTTGTGCGTTTCTAGGAGAATGAGCCCATAACATACCCATTTTCTTAAAGAAAACATTTTATGTAATCATCCCCCCTTAAACCCCCTTCCTAACCAAGGCCTGGCCCATCATCAGTCCTGGATAGGCGTTTTCGACTGTTCGAAGAACGCCTCTGAACCTACGTCGAATACGATCTGTAAAACCTATATCATTGTATTTTTCCAGGCAACTGATGTTCAGGTCCAAAGACCCCAGAATGCGAGTGAATCTCAAAACATTCTGTTCGCGCCTACACCGCAGAGGCAGTTGCAACAGGGGCTGTGTAGGATCCATAAGATCACACGATGCACAGTCCCCCGATTCTCCTACTCCTCCCAAATCCCCGTTCCCTTCCCCCCGTGGTGCAAAGTCACCACCCCCTATCTCTGCTCCCAAGACATCCGCGTCCCAAACTTCCTCAACTGCCTCCTCTAACGCCCGCCTAGCCATTGCCTTAGCAAGTGCCTGAAAAACCCCCGCGTGCCCTGTGCGAGAGCGCAAAGCTGCAAAATCACTTACCGGAGGCCCTTCCGGTACTTCTGGCCATTCTGGAACAGCAGCTGGAGTTGGACTGGCCTCCGTTTCAGCTTGCAGCTCCTCCTGTGACCCCCGGCAGCAGCACAAATACTTCCTGCAACAAGATTAAGTGAACGAAAACATAAATAAACTGAAGTAATCACATTAAAGTATAAAATTAACTTTCATTATAAAAACAGAAAAATATAAACGTACATACATAAAAAAAAATCACTAATACTTTTTCTTGATTTAAGAAAGAGCACATTGGTACAGGATGATGAGAATAACCAAACTACGTAAAACATTAAATGTTTATTTTTGACTCAGCTGATGACCTATAGAATTCATACACACCAAGCAATATACAAAAAATTATTTAAATTTAAAACCACACACCACAATTGAAAATGTAACTCCAGCTACTAATGCTCATAGACAGTAACCTAAGTCAGTTATTTTGTGTGTCTCTCTAAATGAACGATAAATGCGATGTAAACCATATTCTATAATAAAAATGTTGTAGTGCATTTCAATGATGTATATAAATTTCAATATGCATGAAAAAGTGAAACATCATTAAAATGCACAGCAAACGATTTCTCGCCATACACTATACTGTAATGGAATTCTTCTGTGAGTGTCTGTAAACGAACTGTAAAAGCATTTAATTTTCAATACGGAACATGTTACTGTAAACTTCATTAATATATATTAATTACATGGCAATCCGTGTGTATTTAGGCAAGTTAGAAGACGGACAGACAGATAGAGAAATAGACAAACCAAATTCATAAATATTTTTCAAATATGTTCCACCTAAAAGAAAATCTAAAGGAGGTAAGTTGATAAGGGCTTTTTTTCGCCCATCAGTTCCTTGATGTGACATACATTTTTTCCATTAGTATACCTCATAACAAATAAGATAAGAAAAAAAAAATATCTTGAATGAAAGTTCTATAATTGATGGGAAAAATAAAATATGTAATTAAGTAAGTATTATGTATATTAAGGAACATAAACACTATTGTCATTAGTTTTAATCCATATAATCAATAGTAAATACAGCACTAAATGCAAACTTAAGATGAATGGCGCTTATTAGAACTATTATTTCAATATATGAAATAATGGAAATAATCAATAACAGAAAATAATCATACAGTTTCTGGTACTTCTGGCAATGTATTTTAGATTAGTCTTCCTCCTTGCTTTCTTCACCCGAATCACTACCGGACCATCCAACGGCTGCATCTTGTAGTGTATAAGCATATTCAAGACTTGGTTTTTAAACTTTGGTTGAGTTGTGGCGGTAGAAAGCCAGAAACCATAATAGACAAGCGACACGCGCACAGTACCCTACGACCGACCCTTGCGCCTGCTTTACATTGACAGTACCATTGTGTGATGTTGTTTCGCTCTGTTTTTATCGAAATATTATAGTTTTTAGCACTTGTGTGTCATGATCGAAATAGGACTCGAAGAACAGAATCATCTTCACGATGTATGTGAAGACAGTTAATACCTTCTTAATTTAAGTGCTCTTGAGTGTAAGATTGGCTTTGTTTAAGTTGGTATATTCCAAGTTAATTGTCACACCTCATCCCAAATTAGGCGTGGAAAATCTTGAAGATCTATATCAGTTAGTTTAGTCCAGATCGCCTTTTGCGTGCACATTGCACAGAAGATGTTATTAATCTTTTTCTTACATCGAATTATGTGGACAGAACACCATTAGAGAGACATAATAAGGGGGTTGAGGATTGTACTTTGTGCCAATATATTAAGAAAGAAAAACAACGTCAAAGAACACAAATAGAAGTATGATTTTATTCATACATCACTTTGTGCTTTTTGATGTTGTTTTTCTTTCTTAATACCATTAGAGAGACCAGTTCTAAGCTTTAAAAATAACACTGCCAAGAAGTCGAGATAACCTCTTTTTCGAGAAACGCATTTTGGACTTTACTAGTTCAAAATTATAGATAAAATAGGACATGGATATACTCATGAGAGTATTATAATCGGACTGGGAAAGCTATCCCGATGTGACTAAATCGAGAATTCTCTTCCTTGCTACCTTTCTGATATTATTTAAAAGACTTTCAATATTTTTTTCATACATTGATATATTCTCACTCTCACTTACAGGGTGTAAAGCTTGCAGAGCCAACTTACTGAATACCAGTCCCGTAATACGAGTTTTACAGCATCGTTTCCCCGACGAAATATAGATTCCAGTTTCTATAAAGGCATGAGTTAGAGCTGCTTTTGGCACAGTCACGAGACAGCTCTTACGCTTACATATTATGCAATATGTGTTAGAGTTGTTGCAACGAGGTATTGATAAATGTATATTAGGTTTCTTATTTGTGGTGTCGTCGGCAGTACTCGTTAACGCACAATCTCATATTGTTAGCACAGAAGAAGAAATAGGAGTATTTCGAGCCCGAAGCACACGAAATGCATATGAGCTGCATTTAGAGCACAACTCAGAACCACTCTGTAGATAGCAGTTTTTAGAACTTTTAATTATCTATATAGCTTTTGTGTTAGAAAAGATACGAAAATCACTATTTTTTTTGCCAGGTTTTACAACAATCACACTGCCTTCCAGGCATTATTTATTATTAAATATTTACAACAACAGTTTTAGAAGACAGCATTGACATCTGAACTACGTAAATACTTTTTGAGCGCGGCAAAACAAATCTGAACACGCTCCGATAGAAGTGCAACTGATACTCGCCTTGAGAAGTCTATGATACTAGCACGAAATATATTTTTCTCTAATATATAGAAGCGCACACTGAATCAAAATAAAATAATGCTTATATGAAAGATTATAAAGAGTAGTATCATTACAAGTCAAAATTAATTTGGTTCATGGAACGCTTCTTAAAAAAAAATAATTCAAAAATAAAAGAAACGACAAAAATATAGGAAAAAGTCGAGACACGCTATTTTCGAGCTATAATTTCTATGGCTTATTATTTTATTTATCACGTAAATCTTATCCTTCTATATATAAAAAAGAGTAACGCTTTGGAAATGGACCAATGAAAATCTGCGTAGATACCGCGAAAAGCATCTGATTGGTCAGAGCTTTCTGTCGCTATAAGGTGGGTTACCAAGGGGGGAGGGACCCACCTCTGTCACCAAGTTTGTCGCCAACTTGGCGATATAGCGCCAAATTTGGCGACCAAAATTAGTCGTCAAAAGTGACACCAACTTGGCACTATTTCCAGTATTTCGCCAATTTTCCATACACTCCCACTGAAATCCAATAGGTTTTACTTGCTTGGAGAAAATCAGCAAATTAAGATATTTCAATGCAAAAAAATCTAATATTAGCTTATAAATAGAGTTTAATTGAACTATTTACATTATTTTTAAGCACAAACGCTAACTATTTATAATATTCGTAATACTGTATATATAATTTCACACATATATGTTGGCGGAGAAAAGGCGGCGAAGTGAAAATTTCAGAGGAGAGGAGTTTATATGATCAGATTATTTACTGTAACTACAAATTATTGAATGCATACAAAATAAGGGATCGCGAACTGATCCAGAATCGAAACGCGAAACAATTACGTTTGGGGTTGGCTAGAAAATAGGGATTCCATTCGGTATCGCGAAGCGATTACGTAGGGTGTTGGTGAGTGTAGTGAGCAGGGGGGGGGGCGGAGCCCCCCTAGTATCCGTATATAGAAGCTTAGGGGTGACCTTGGCGAAATCAAACCTTGGCATAATCGTAATTGTGGGGTCCGCTATAACAAAGTACCATTTTTTTCCGGATTTCGTATACACCACACATTACTTGCACAAGAAACAATTTAAAAACAAACTATAGCTCGTTTTCTCCCTCATCTTTGCGGAAAAACTACTATTTTTCAAATGATAATTACTAGGTGGTGCAGCATTTCCCCCCAAAAGTTTACTTTGTACCGAATAATTTTTGAAATGACTTATTTCTCAAACTTATTCTATCAAACATAAATAAATTGAACGCGCAAAATGCAAAACTTTCTTTTTCTTGGAGAAAATGCGACCTATATTTTTATCGACGAAAAATTGTTTCGTTTTCGTTTTCGGTTTTAAATACCCGTTTCGGTCGATTCTTATTTTTAATACATCCGCGTAGCTTGATGGCTTGTAACGATTACATCCTATGTGTCAACACAGTTAGGCCTATGGGAATCTCAAATCCACTTCGTAGCCCTTTTTAGGTGCGTTCGTAATTATATAAATACGTAGCACCTATAGTCGTCGTTCAGTCCGTCTGTCCGTCTGTCCGCATATAGCAGAGCAAAAACTACGCAATCGAATGGTCTGAAATTTTAAATATATGATCGTTGCAAAATTTTGTTCAGCCATTTCAAATTTTGTGAAAATCGGATGTATAGTTTAACGACAGGGACAGTCAAAAGTTTTCCGTTACATGACTGCCAATGGGAAAAAATTATTGCAATGCATTTTAATGATGTTAAAGCCTTCCGAATGGTCTGAAATTTTAAATATATAATTGTTGTAAAATTTTGTCGAGCCATTTCAAATTTTATGAAAATCGGATGCATAATTTAATTACAGGGACAGTCAAAAGTATTCCGTTACATTACGGAGAATGGGAAAAAATTATTGCAAGTGCATTTTAATGATGTTACAGGCTATGCACTTACGAAGTGCAAAAAAAAAAAAAAAAAAAAATATACATTTAGTACAATATGTGGTGCAAAAAATAATTATAAAACTAGTTATAGTACGAACGCACCTCATTTGCCACGTTTGACGAGCAATTTCCAACTTGTTTTCGACGGAAAGCTGGTGAAGAATATTTAAGTACTACTTGATAAATGTCGAAAGGTTTAAGAAGAAGAAAAAACCATGCGTCAAGCATAGATTATGAAAGCGTTTCCACAGATTTGAATAGAGTCACAGAACTTCTCCCGTTCCATAAGTTGAAATAGGATGCATTAGTAAACCATTTGAAAAACGCAAAACACACTTGAAAACCCAATTTCAGTAGTCACCATGCATAGTCCGAAAAACTTCCAAATTCTTTTGTGCAGTCCTGTATAGGATCTATAGTTTGTATATATACTACGTAGTATGCTAAAATTTAGTTCAGTTATAGAAGAGGCAGAGCATAGTTGAAAATTCAATTTCAGAAATTCCTGTCAATAAAGAGAAATGTACTCGAGGTCTTTTGTGTAGCCCTGTGTATGATCTAAAGTATTTATACACACAAATAGACCGAGAGGCAGCAGAACGGACAATCACCTCATCGAGTTCACGTCTGAAATTCCAGAATTAGCGAAAACCCGATTCTCATATTAAAACGCAATCGATCTGCCAAGTCCTATCTTGGTGGAAAACACCTGAAAACCAGATTTTAGCGGTTGACTCGTGGGTTTACCATTGTGTATTCCTGCACCCAAAGGTATGAAAACAGGGAGCAGTGGGAGCACAATGGTAAACCTACGAGTGAACCGCTAAAATCGTGCTTTCAGGTGTCTTCCACGAAGATAGGACTTGGCAGACCGATTGCGTTTTAATATGAGAATGGGGTTTTCGCTAATTCTGGAATTTCAGCCGTGAACTCCATGAGGTGATTGTCTGTGCTGCGGCCTCCCGGTCTAAAAGTAATATCCAAAAATATAGTTAAATTTAAAAACGTGTGTAGCAACTGAAAACGCACTTCCAGTAATTTATTGTTCAAAGACAGTACAGTTACCGAACTCTTTTGTGTGTTCCTGTAAACGAACAATAAATGCTATGCACACCCTATTCTGTAGGGTGTGCATCTTTCAGTACATCTCACTGATATATATAAATTTCAGTATGTTTGAAACAGCTTAATTTCATTAAACTTTAACGCACGATTACCCCCATAGAACGTAATGAAACTTTTTTTTCGTTTTAAGAGTCCCTGAAAACGACTATAAATGCTGCACACTTCATTTTCAGTATTGAGCATGCCATAGCAAACATCAATAACGTATGTAAATTCCATGGCAATCCGAATATATTTTCAAGAGTTTGAGCAGGACAGACTGACGGCAGACAAACAAACCGAATCCATAAACCCTTTTCGGTACTTTTCCAGTATAGGGGCCTTGGAGAATTGGAGGAAATGACTTAGGAACTTTGGCAAGATGTTTTTTACGGAACAGATGCTGTATATTCCCGCGGCCGCCATCTTGGATATTTTCTTGGCGTGAAAATCCCTTTTCCCCCAAATAGTAAATGTCGCCAAGCAGCGATTTATGCGCATTTTAGGCCAAGGCATACTTAGATCTGTATATTGTAGTAGGCCATGGTTAGGCTTAACGGGGTTTCCAGAACACGACACTCGTCGGGGTTGCCTTATCGATAAACGCCAACAAAAAATCGCCAAGAAATCCAAGATGGCGGCCGCGGGAATATACAACATCTAAGCCTTTTTTACTAACCTATTCAATGTTTCATATTACACATGTAATTTTTTTCAATATTTATACAATTTATTTAATATAAAGAAGTCATCGATTTTTACATACAAACAGAAGTAAAGTGTGTATAAAACCAATAAAATATATATACAACTAAAATGGTTATATATGTATAAATACGAATATAGTAAACAAGCATAAAAGTCCATGAGGTTTTTTTTCATAGCTGTTTATAATTGGGCAACAAATCTCACTTTGTGAAGTCCGAATTGCGCCACGCTTCTTTAAAAAACACCAAGGCCCCTATTCCGGAAAAGTACCCGCTTTTCAAATAATGTTGCGAAGTGTTAAAACACGACTTTTCTAATTGCATATTTCTGGCGGTTTAACAGCACACTTAGCAACTCTTATCACAGCCCACAGCAAAGCAAAACAAAAGCGAAAAATCAGCGTCAAGCATAGATTATGAAACGCTTTCCAAGACTTGCAGAAAGAATATTTGGTACTTGTTAGTTATCCCGTCGACCCATTTCGCCAAACCACTCGCCACATTATATTTTTTTATTTTAAATAACGAAAGAACAAATAAATTAGTATAACATTAATAAAAATATAAATGAAACGTCGAAATAAAAATCACTTGATGACGTAAACGCACGTGTTGTCAAGTGAATGTGACATTTACGATCAACCATTAGTGGCATTTAATCAGAAAATAAATAAATAGAATGCTAAATTCATCTTTAAAAAGTTAAACTTAAAAATACACTATGTGCAAATTACTTAAAAGATTAAAAAATATTTAAAAAGGTGTTAAATTACTTTAATATCCTTAGTACTTTTAACTATATACATAGCCTTCGTCAGAGAATACAAAGATACAAGCGTCTATACTACTATACGCTTGTATTTTTGTATTCTTTGACGAAGGCTTTGTATATAGTTGAAAGTACTAAGCATAGGCGTAGCCAGAGAGGGGGGGAGGTGCCCTGGGTGCCCGGGCACACCCCCTGCTTGCGCAGACTTAAGCAGAATTATTTAAAAAAATTGAAATCTACAAAAGAAAAAAGAAGAAGTGAAAGCAGAGTTCAATTAGTTTAGCAAATTAGTTTAGTTCAGAAAACTAACAGCCTAAGTTTTGAAATGTGATAATAAAAAAAAGAAACCCACGTTCTTTTTTTTAAGAAGATTATGTTGTTTATCTTTTTTAAAGCTAGAATATTTACAAGAATCTATATTAGTCATAGTAAGTCAAAAAGGTGGCTTTATAATCCCACTTTGACATCTTTTGTTTGGGGGAGATTTTTTTTAACGCCGTTCTTTCTATTGCATGTTTCTGCAATTGCATGAAAAATTAACTCAAGTTCTTCACGAGGACAGAAACTATTTGCCTCTTTGCTTTCGTAGTTTAAAATTTAGAAAGAAGTAAAAAAATTTGAAAGGGAATGCAGATGTGAAACAATAATTCAAAAATGCGATTGGCCGGTGAAAAGAGGAAGGAGTGCACAGACCCAGCATCCTTTGAAAATGAAAAAAAGTCCTTCCGGCCAGTGCCGGGAGGAAGAGGTAGCTTTCATAATCCTTATTTAAAAAAAGCCAACTTATATCATGCAAACACACGAAGCTCAATTTAGTGGAAACCGAATATAGGAGATTCAATACTAATTTTTATCAATATAATGAATGAGAATTTCGCGAAATTAGTCAGCTTTATCCAAGCTGCTTTTCTTTAAAATAACTTATATTTGGCTGCCAAATTCGGCAATTTCTTAAAGTGCCTGTCATTTTAAGACAACATGGTGGATGAGGCTAAGCAGTGAACTTGGTCGAGACCTTAGTAATTGCTGTGCACATGCTCACTCACATCGGAATCGGTTAATATATAGGAGTGCTGTCGCATGCAAAAAATCAGATTTTTCAAAATGTCACCCACAATAGAAATTGAAACTGCTATATCTGAGCCATTTTTTAAGGTAAAGACAAACAAAAGATGCTCCTGAATCCTTATATCAAGATCAAATACTTAAGAAAGAAACCTTTTTCAATTTCTAATTTTTTTGCACCTCACTTTAAATATATATATATTTTTTAATTTAATGGCCGCCATTTTGAAACAAGATGGCTGATGAATCTGGCCAGCGAAGTTGGTCGAGGTGTTGATGTATACTATCCACATGCCTTCTTACATCGAAATAGGCGAATACGTGTGGTATCTCGTGACAAATACAAGATCGTTTCAAAATGTTAGCCATGCTAGAAATTCAAAGTGCTATAAATCAACCATTTTTTAAGATATCAACAAAAGAACAAATTTTCAGAAACAAAAACTGCTCCGGAATCTTTGCATCAAGGCCAAACACATAAAAAAAATCTTTTTCATTTTCCAATTTTTTAATACCTCATTTTGAATTTTAAATTTAATTTTTTTTAATGGCAACCCTTTTGAAACAAGATGGCGAATGAAGCTGGCCAACGAACTCGGTCGAGACAATGGTATGTACTATGTACAGACCAAGTTACATCCAAATAGGTTCATAAATACGCCTGTTATCGCGTGACAAAAATCAGGTCGTTTTAAAATGTCAGCCACAAGAGAAATTCAAAATGCTATTACTCAGCTATTTTTTTTAGATATAGACGAAAGAAAAACTGTTCGGAATCTTTGTATTTAGGTCAAACACAAACAAAAAAAATCTTTTTCATTTTCCAATTTTTTGGTATCTCATTTAAATTTTTTTATTTTTTAATTTTTTTAAATGGCCGCCATTTTGAAACAAGATGGCGGATGAAGCTGGCCAACGAACCCGGTCGAGACATTGGTATGTACTATGTATAAACGAAGTTACATCCAAATCGGTTCATAAATAGGCCTTTTATCGCGTGACAAAATTCAGGACGTTTCAAAATGTCAGCCACGCTAGAAATTCAAAATGCTATAACTCAGCCATTTTTTAAGATATAGACGAAACAAAAACTGCTCCGAAATCTTTGTATAAAGGTCAAATACATAAGAAAAAAATATTTTTCCATTTTCAATATTTTGGTACCACATTTCCAATTTTAAATTTAAAAAAAAAATTTAAATGGCCGCCATTTTGAAACAAAATGGCGGATGAAGCTGGCCAACGAACTCGGTCGAGAGATTGGTATGTACTATGTACACACCGAATTACATCCAAATCGGTTCATAAATACGCCTTTTATCGCGTGACAAAATTCAGGACGTTTCAAAATGTCAGCCACGCCAGAAATTCAAAATGCTATAACTCAGCCATTTTTTAAGATATAGACGAAACAAAAACTGCTCCGGAATCTTTGTATAAAGGTCAAATACATAAGAAAAAAATATTTTTCCATTTTTAATATTTTGGTACCACATTTCAAGTTTTAAATTTTTTTAAAAATTTTAAATGGCCGCCATTTTGAAACAAAACGGCGGATGAAGCTGGCCAACGAACTCGGTCGAGACATTGGTATGTACTATGTACACACCGAATTACATCAAAATCGGTTCATAATTACGGGAGTTACAGTGTGACATAGGTCAGATATATATATATATATATATATATATATATATATATATATATATATATATATCAATTTTGAACTGAGGGTGGTTTCGGGGTCTGGGGGTCATGATCGATGAAAATATACCAAAATTTTTTGAAATCGCTTTCCTCCGAACGGCTGCAATAGGTAGCTTTTTTGTAAAGAAAGCTACCTAATAATCTGGAGGTTGGTTGATTGGTTGAATTTCGTGTTTCGCGGCCATTTTTTGACATTCGTAAAATGAATATGATTGCAGTCTTTCAAGTCAATATAGTAATTTTTTCCCTCTGGAAATTTTTATACGATTTTTAAAGTTTCTTATCGTTTCGCAGCGTTCTTTTGAAAGTAGAAAAAGGAGCCCGGTTTCAATCTTTTAGCCCAGCGCAGTAAATTTTGACCAAATTCGCGATTTTATTCTGCGATCATTTCCTGATATTTACAATTTTTTCCGAAAATCGTTTGACGAAATTCACTTCTTTCTATGCGATTTTTTGTCGAAATCCGTACTTTTCACCACTAACCTTTGACAAAATTCGTGTTTTTTACCGCGATCCTTTGACGAAATTCGCATTTTTTACCGCGATATTTTGACGAAATTGACATTTCTTTAGCACGATTCTTCGATGAAATTCGTGTTTTCTTTCTACGATCCTTTGACGAAATTCTCGTTTTTACCTCGATCCTTTGATGAAATTTATTTTCTGTTGCGAAAAGTTCTGTTGACAAAACTGATTTTTTTTACAGGGGTCATTTGTCGAAATTCGCGATAGTTTTGCGCGATCGATCGGGAGAATCCTCCGTATCTTTCCGTACCAATTAACAAAATTCTCTACTCTTTTCCGCGACATTTTGACGAAATTTGCAAAAATGTTTCGTCAATCGTTTATCGAAATTCGTAATTTTTTTCGCAATCGTTAGGCGAAATTCGCGATTATTTTCTGCACTCTTTTATCGAAATTCCCGATATTTTTCCACCATCATTTAAAGAAATTCTCAAATTTTTCCGGGACCGATTCCAGAATTGACTTTGAAAAATTCCATAAAAGAGATAAAAAACGCGATTGGATGAAAACCTGTCTAAAACGGAAATTCGACAGGTGTTATGAGGTTCCTTTTTAGCAGGTTTTACCATATAAGATATTGTTTGTATCCAACATGTTCAGGTTAAGAAGTCTGGGCACCCTCCCCGTTCAAAAGGCTGGATACGCCTATGCTAAGGATATTAAAGTAATTTAACACCTTTTTATGTATTTTTTAATCTTTTAAGTAATTTGCACATAGTGTATTTTTAAGTTTGGCCTTTAATCTCACAATTTTGTGACGGGATAACTAACAAGTACCGAATATTTTAACAAAACTTATTGCTCTAATAAGGTGAAAGATGATGTCAAAATAAACAATTTGAAAAACCATAAACCCAATTTCTGGAATTACCATCAACAGAAGAAACAATATGCGTTTTTTTTTTGTGCAACCCTGTATACGATCGATAAATTTCTATACATACCACATAGAATCCTAAAATTTACTTTAGTTAGCAAACGGATCACACAGTTGTAAATTCCACATCAGCCAGTAAATGGAAATGCACTCTAGTTTATTTGTGCTGACCTCCATATCCTCTGTAGAAGTTATGTACACCAAGCAATATGCAAAAATTTATTTTATTTTAAAAAAGCGTACCACAATTTAAAACGCGCTGCAATTATTGTCCTTAAATAAAGCTGTAATCAAATTATTTTGTCTATCCCTTTAAATGAACGATGAACTATGCACTCCATAGTCCATACTCTATATTAAGCATCTTGTAAAGCAATTCAGGGATATGTATTATTTTCAATATGTGTAAAATAGCATGACATCATTTAAATACACTGCAAATGTTTTTTCTGCATACACCGTAACGTACCGGAATTCTTTTGAGTGTCCTTGTAAACGGAATATCACGCTATACACTTAATTTTCAATACCAAACGTGGTATAGTAAACCTCATAGACACATATCAAGTGCATGGAAATCCGAGCATATTTACGCGAGTTAGAGCACGGAGAGACATACTAACAAACAGAATTCGGTACTACTTAGTTATCCCGTCGACCAAAAACCTATCGCCAAACTATAAGATTAAATGCCAATAATGTTTGATCGTAAATGTCAAATTCACCTGACTTTAAGCAAGTTACACGTGTTTACGTCATCAAGTGATTTTTATTTCGACGTTTTATTTGTATTTTTATTAATGTTATACTAATTTGTTTGTTCTTTCGTTATTTAAAATAAAAATTATGTCTATTTGTATAATTTGGCGAGTGGTTTGGCGATTTATATAAGTTGGAGAAATGGGTCGACGGGATAACTGTAGTACCTAGAGTTCATAAAGACTTTTCAACTTTGTTGAAAGTGTTAAGGAATAGTATCCAGATTACGGATGACTATTATTTCATTCGGGTTAACATCGGTAATCGTGTTTCCATAGATTTCGCTTTGCAGCGGACTGTCCAATATTGCTAATTGTGCATTTAAAACACTAGCAAACTGTCAAATCAATCCATATGAAATAAGTATCACTGCATCAAACTCGTAAGGAATTTCTTCCAAATTTATAGCATTTAAATTATACATTAACATAATGCAAAATAGGTGACACATAGCTAAATGAATAAACCATTTAGAATTATAGTAAATGTATGTGTGTATACATGTAAATACTATAAACAAATGATATGTATGTATATATACAATATATATATGTCTATATAACACTGGCGCCCGGCTAACCGAAAAGTACAAAAAAAAAAAAATGGTAATTTCAAGGAAACAATTACATCAAAATGTTCAGAAAAGATATGAGTTTAACATAAAAAAAAATTAAAATTTCGAAAATTTTGAAGCTTTAAGGATCCTGAGACCCCTTAAAAAACATCTTATGATGAGACAGGTCTTTAATAATTTTAACTTTGAAAAAAATGACCATCTTCCCTTCTTTTCTGAGCAGAACTCAGATTTCTCGCCTCAAACCTATGCAAACATCAAATCGACACCTCTACCTGTTGAACCTCACGTGTAACAACTAAACCTCAAATACCTGCAAGCAGATAATTTCCCGGATCCCTCCGTTTTTCCTCTGCTCAACAAGCGCAAAATGTTTTGACACATTTACAAATTAATTTTTTTTACGGAAAGATATAAAATTGGAAAGCCTGACCATGGAAACGATTTAGAATCGAACTCTGTTTCCTATTTTTTGATCAATAAAGTACCTATTGACTTATAAGCGATTTTGATCATGTGACAAATACGTTTTTCAACCTTTCTTGAATACTTATTCTTCTTTCGCGCGGAAATTCGGTTCAAAATGACCACTGTGGCACTATTTTGTGAAAGATCTATTGCGTTTGCAAAAAAACGGAAAAACAGCTCGATGACATAGTTTCTGAACAACAACACTTTAACTTCATGCATTTCCGAACAAAAATAAATTAAAAAAATTACGTCAGAAAGTTGCCCTTTTGATTTGAGAACAGCCTTACACAGGGTGATGCTAGGGGTAGGGCTACTATAATAAATACAGGGCGACCAGGAAGAGAATACGCATAGTTACATTTACACGAAATATACATATAGTATTTATGTATACGGGAGAAACATAGCATCCGTTTGACGTCACACAGAAAATATCCGTATGATTCTGTAGCCTCTCATTATAATGGGCAAGTCGAAAACCAAGAAAAAAGCACGATATAACTTTGACATAATTTTTACTTTTATTTGACATAATTTTTACTTTAAATAACGAAAGAACAAATAAATTAGTATAACATTAATAAAAATACAAATAAAACGTCAAAATAAAAATCAGTTGATGACGTAAACACGTGTTGTCAAGTGAATGTGACATTTACGATCAACCATTTACGATTATTGGCATTTAATCTTACAATTTGGTGACAGTAATTTGGTCGACGGGATAACTAACAAGTACCTATAAAACTTTATGTACAGATCGATTATAATTAAAATTCGCCTATTCAAAAGTACTAGGACTCCAATGTAAGAAAGCTGCCAAAGAGAGATTTTGTCAAAATATTTACACTTAAAAGATAACGGTTTTTAGAAAACTGAAACAGTATCTACATTTGCCAAATGCGTTTCAAATGTTAAATAGTGAAATATTGAGCGTTGTGTTCCAAATATCACGCCAAAATGCATCGGCAGTATAGATATAGCGTCCGAACAAGCTAACATTGGATATCCACTCAGTTACATACAATACTTCAATAAAACTTGCGTACGGAAAAATTAATGATCAGTGTAACAGGATTTTATATTTTTTATTATCCATTCCAGTAAAAAAATGAGGTTTAAGGAAATCAAATTTTAGATTCTGTGATGCAAACTTTCGAAATATGTTACATTATAACAGATTTATTATGTTTTTACATGATAGAATGGTAATCAGCGCAAATATTACACACAGATTGTCTAACAAATTTTTAATTCACAACAAAATAGTTTTATTTACTCGTATTTTAAGATTTCTGAAATGGAAATTTTCATCTTTTAGTGAATCTTAGAGGACGTTTAACTAAATTTTATTCCAGTTTTGTTGCGGAAAGTAACTTTACTATTTAAATATCAATTATTAGCATTCATTTTCATAACTTGATAGAATGAAAAATGCGTTTAGGATTTATTTTTGCCGGTAAAAAGCTGTTAGAAAGAAATGTATTTACTATAATACATAAATATGTTTACTAAAAATGTCATGAATTAATAGAAATTAAATTTTCTCGTGGATTGTTATTATCGCATACAACTATTCATATTATAACAGCCTCGAGATAAAATATTAAGTTACAGTAAAGCAAATAAAAATGTGTAAATATCTATATATATACTTACAAGCAGGACAAGAAACCCATTTTATTTCCAAATTTATAAAGATTTGTAAAATACAATGTAATTTCACAGTCTGTAAAAGATATCAAATAGCAGAGCGACCAAAGTGAAATAAGCTATTTAAAATAGAATGTTCAATTTCTAAAAAATTCAAATATTGCTTTCAACAATGGGTCTCGTGCGCTGATATTTTACAACAATGGGACTATTTTTAACATTCAATTCTTATATTTTGAACTTCATTTTTGTACGGCAAAATATTTTCAGTACTCCGTTGCCATTCATTTTCTACTTTTTAAATAAATTTTCTTGCAGTAATGAGAAATCTTGGGACTGATTATATATTTAAAATATAAGCCGGATTTTTCGTCATTTGCTCTGGGTTTTCTACTGACCCAATTTAATAATTATTTTTTTAAGTGAAAACTTTTAATTTTTAGATGAGCCAACACTAAATATTTTTTTAATGTTTTAATTTTTATATTTATTTTTAGTTTTAAAAAAGTTAATAATATTTCTTCAAAATTGTATTAATCGGGCAATTTTCTTTGCTTGTGCGGAAAAGGAAATAATGTGGATTGATATTTATTATATTTTTATTGACGTCATTTTCTCAATTCAATTGTTATTTTTAATTTGAATAGATGATGCTGCTCAAGACAATCAAAAAGGCCAATGGCCATAAAAGTTAAAATGAAGCAATTTTTTTAAAAAAAGCATTCATTTAAAAACTTGAAACTGCAACATTTTCCTTTAATCGCGTCAGAATTACATTCATCTTTAGCGACTTTTTATTGCAATAGTTCTGTAAGAAGAGGTCAAATTTTCAGTGGAAGAAAATGCTTTCACCTGTGGAAATGACGTCATTTTTAAAGGACGTTCAAATTATCCCGCCCACATTGTTCGATCGCGGAAAGGAACGAAATATGAAAGTGACACAATATTTTAAGAAGGAGGGGGTATTTTCACTGGTAGAGGTGAAATATTTTACTGCGAATATGTCTAAATGACGTAAATTTAAGTTATACTCTGCCGGTATTGAGATTAGGAAGTCAAGAGCTTCAAAACTCTTAATCTTAGAATCGTTTGGTCGTAAAACATTTGAAAATAACAACATTTTGACGCAATTGATATGAAATATTTCAGTTTTATGAATGAACGTGCGCATCGTGATTCGTAAACGGGCACATTCCTACATAATTCAGAGTAAACATGACTCCATTTTCGTCGTTGCCTTTTCGAAGATTAACGGCTTTACGAGTTGCAATTGTATTTGGCGCCTGATGCGAAAATTTTTGTTTCGTTTACTAGCGTTCGCCTGTGCATCAGTGGTGATAACTGACAGCGCCAATCAAGCGCCTATCTGGCTTGGCTCCTGGTGCTCTTCCTACCAGAACCATTCATCATAAGCAAAGTCAATGAAAATTACATACGCAATCGAAATAAAATATTTTAATTTTATGAATGAAAGTTAGCGTTTACTTTTCTTTTTGATATAATATTCCAGATGTTTAAGATAGTAGATTATTCGGTACTCATGTATGATTGCGGCCAGATCCTATTCACCGCGCCAACAATGGCACCGAAAATATTAATTACAGCAACCCTTTTATTTATTTATTTATTTTTGCTATCATCATTTTAAGTGCATGGTTAATATTGGTCGGAGTCCAGATAGATTTTGCACTGTTAGTGAAACGAGATTGGTCAATCAGAAAATTTGCTTTCTTAAAACAAGGAAAAGTTCGCAAAAATGCAAGTTTCTGATTGGTCAATCTCGTTTGGCTAACAGCGCAAAATCTATCTGGATCCAGGCCATAATGTAGTTGCCTATATTAAAGGTAGTGACAGAAGTACTATTTATATACGTATAACTACATAATATGATATAGCATAGTTATAGATATAATATGTTATATTCATTAATACAATGTACTTATATTACATAATCTGATGTGCATAACTAACCGCTGGAAATAAAATTATCATCTTTAATATCGTTTGATTTCAGAAGACCTCAATTCGATGTTACGTATTTAATAATTGCGTACTAAATTACTGTTTTGTATTATCTTAGTTTGCTTTTATAAATATCATTTTTAAGGATTTTGTGTATTTATTAAATGCACATAAAATTATCGCTTTGAACTTTATTGGAAATTGGTAACGATAAACAAAATTGACAACGAGTTTTTGAGATTTATTCACCTGGCCTGGACAATACACAAGTACCGATTATTCCTAGTTATTAAAAGCAGACAAGTTACGAGCTATTTTTTTTCATTCTACGAGCAGGGTTGCCGGATTTGGCCTTTTTTAAATTCTGAAATTTTACATTCACACCAGAAACTCTGTATAGTATTGTTTTCATTATTTAATGACAGACGTTTCGTGATTGATTACCTAAAGTAAAAATTCTTTTCAGAATTTCTGATGTGAATTCGAAGTTTTTAAATTGAAAGTAGGGGACATACTGGCAACCCACTGCACGAGTAGCAGCATACCGAAAAAAAGAAAAGCAACAACCTATATAAATTAAATCTTATGATATTTTAAATCAAGAATTCTTTTTGAAAATCTACATATGTATAAAAATATTAATTTTCGCCAAAAAAAGATGCGCGCAAAACGTTAATTTCTGTAAAAGCTGTTCCTAAGTCGACTTGCCAAAAAAAAAAAAAAAAAAAAAAAAAAGACAAGCTTGTATAAAGGTTAATACAAAAATCAGAATCAATACAGAAAAACAAACATCAAATCATGAAACTCGTAGAAAAGCAACACAATTTTGGATAGCAAACTCAACGAAAAGATGGAGAAATACGAAGATTGAATAAGTTTTGCTCCTACTTCATGAATTATTAATTTGAATGAAATAATAGAACAGAAAATATGTGACGAAATGCAAAGAAAACTTAAGTCCCAGTCGTTACCAACAAGAGAAAAACTGAACCTAGCGAATAATGCGATATACGATCTCAACTACAGTGGGTGATCGGGTAACGAGCTTAGTCCGTTCCAAAACAGTGTTCGCTAACCGAATTGTTCGTGAACCGATCATAAGATTTTGTATCGATTTGTATGAGAATCCAATTAATTCGTTCTTAAAAGGTAAATAATGTCTAATACAAATCTGCGCTTTATAATAGGGTCTTTATTTAATATGGACAAATCGTATTTTGATAGCTTTGTCTGTGTCGCGGCGTATTAAAATACCGTCGATCTTTGTTTTTGCCCTTGAAAAATAACTTCTACCCTACTATAGAGTATTTGAATAGTTTGGGGGTAATTTAAATTTTTTTAATGGCAACACTGAATGTGTTTGTAAACAACTGTTTTCGTGCGTAGATTTTAACTCTCCAAACTTTCTATTGTGAAACAATCTTGATAAGAGCTACAAATAAAGTAAGTATCAAAATACTACCTTTAGTAACTTGTAATTCATGTGTGATCATAATTTTTCCTTTAACTTTTTATTTTGGCAGAAAATGTTTACGTTTTCATAAAGCTAGCATGAAAACTAGTGTATTTCGGGGCTACTTTGTGCCAGGCCTGTTTTGGTCCGAAAATAGCCCCAATTACTTAGAAATGCCTTTTATACAACCAAAT
This sequence comes from Maratus speciosus, assembly GCA_963932465.1. Lineage (NCBI taxonomy): Eukaryota > Metazoa > Arthropoda > Arachnida > Araneae > Salticidae > Maratus > Maratus speciosus. The sequence goes on along the minus strand of OZ010793.1, from coordinate 249,372,189 downwards.
CTCTTAAACATGTTTTAAGTAACTTTTTTTCAAATGTTACTGTTGCAAAATGGTACATTAATTGAAAGAAATTAAGTTGAAACTTGTGTGAATGAAAAAGAACAAAAGAACTTCTTAAAACACCATCAAAAACTTTTAATTGCGCTAAGCCTTTCGAAAGATCTGAGTCTTTCTTCGTCAGGCGCAAAAAAGACGTGCTTCTACTAACAAAGCATTTGAGTCTTGCTGCTGTTTTCATAGTAGAAGCACGTCTTCTTTGCGCCTGACGAAGAAAGACTCAGGTCTTTTGAAAGGCCTAGCGTAATTAAAAGTTTTTGATGGCGTTTTAAGAAGCTCTTTTGTTCTTGTTACATTAATTGTTTTTGTTCCAGTTGCTGAGGATAACATGACGAAAACCGTTTCCCGTTTCTTTAATATTAACAATTGGTTAATTGTGTTTAAATGTGAAAAAAAAAAAAAAAAACATTTGTTTATTGCCGAAACGTCAGTGAAGGCTTACTGTGGAGACACGAAAAGTTTTGGTTTCCGTTAGTCTGTCTGTCTGTTCCGCGATAACTGTCGTAAAAAGCATCCGATTATCTTAAAATTAAGGATGCATGTTGGTGAGGTTACCGGATTTAGCTGTATAGTTTTTGGTTAAATTTGGTTCATTCGTTCGGAATATATAGAACATTTTATTTTCCGCTTTAATGCTTTCCTATAGCAATTCAGACGATTTTACCATTTTTATTTGTTGAAAGGAAATGGCTCATATGATTGAAAGATTTAAATGATAAATTATGGATGATGGAATTTCCTAATTAGAACCATACATTATTCATATTAGTTTGAAATTTTGTGTATACATTTGTCAGAGTTTTTTAATTCGGTGTATATCTTATGGAGGGATTTTATATATGTGTTCCAATAATATAAAATATTTTCTTTTTTTAATTTACTTTTTTTCAATCATATTTCATTGTCTTAATTTTCTTTTAACTGTTTCCTAGCAACGGAAAGGTGAATTTGATCTCATATATCAAAAATAAAACAAATACGCTTTGAGGTTGAAATAAAAGGGGCTTGTGTTATGATATTAATTCTTATTATTAAAAAAAAACGTTACTAATATCTCACTGTTTATCGTCTGGAAGTAACTAACAGAAATATTTAATTTTTAATCGAAAATTTCAATGAGAAAAAAAAAACTTTTGAAAAGCAAATTGATAGTAAATGTCAAAATTATGCACCGCAAAATTATCGCTGTCCAAAAGGACGTCATTGTATCGGGAAATAAATATTTTCATTCTTAAAAACAAACATTAACTAGATTGTCTGAAAAAATATTTTTTGACGAGTGTAAGTTCTTAATGCCGCCTCATTTAACAAAATATGAATGCATTTTTTTTTTTTTTAATCTTCAAAAGGAAATTACATTTTCGTTCGTAAAACCTAAACTTTTAATATAATTGCGTCAATGTAAATCCTTTTCTGCCCGCCAGTATTGAAGAATAAGGCTCGGAAGTGTAAAAAGATTTACCATAATCATTAGCGCAATCAATAAAAAGTTACATATGTAAATTAATGAGACCACGGGGGGTTCAGGGGGGCGGAGCCCCATTGAATACTTTTTTATTTACAAAAAATACCAGAATTAGTAGCTCATGAAAATTCAAAATATCCTTCCATAACAACGTTTTTAATTTAACGCTTCTAATGTCTGAAAACTTCGTATTTTTTATTCTTATAAATAATTACGTAATTTGAAAACTTTAAATTGCGGTTTGCAGGAAATTGAATATTACTAGAGTGTGTCTAAAAACAATGAATTGCAGATCTGACGTTGAGGTTCCTGATCTGCAGATTTACTAGTTGGGTTTACAGTGTTAATTTATTAGCTATTTCAAGGGTTTTCCACAAAAATGTATTCATTTTATATGAAACTAAGTGAATGGACCAAATAAGCCACTAGCAGGGGCTACTTTGTTCTAAAACTTTAAAAATAGTTAAAAAATAAAAGAAAATCCTCTTTATAAGCATATAGTTTGCTTCATTGTTTCATTTGCTTCATTGTTTCTGTTTACAACTCCATTTCGACGTTGAAAAATCTCATATAATATTTTTTAATAATGGAAATGTGAGTGGAACCAGGAAAAAGTGGCCCAAAGTTCAACGGTAAATTTATGCCCTTTGTAAAAACTTTTAGGATTACATTCATTGACCAACATTAAATCATATCAATTTCTCACTTTGACTTTCAAAAACTCATTAGTTCTCTAAAAAATCGGGTTTACAGCAGGGCTCAAGTGGAGCCTAGAGCCTGTTAATAATTTGTGAACTAAATTTCAGTTAAAATAATCAATTTAAAATTAAAATTATTTCTTTAAAAAGGGACAAAAATATAAAAAATAAGGTGTCTAATCTGTTCATTTCAATTTGGAGGCCCTAAAATGTAGCGCCTGAACCCCCGGTAGCTCATGAATTAATTAAGCCATACGTAATACAACTGTTATAATGTTCTCTAAGTCGACAATAGATACAATTAAATACGTGGGTGGTTCAATAATTATTGCCTCTAATGTATATAAAATATTTGTACTGCGATGGTTGATGTAGAATATCGAAGCCTAATGTCTTATATGCCGATATGCTCATTTTCAGAAGCGCAGCTGCTTATAGGGAGGGGTGAAGTTTTAAAGACCTATTTTTGAGGGAGTTTTTAAGGAAGGGGGTGAGGGTGAAATGCTGGTTTGAAGCTTATGAGGCTACATTTGTGACAGTAGATGAGATGTGGCTACATCACTATGGTCCCGTGTCCAAACGACAGTATCTATGTCTCATCTACTGTCACAAATCTAGGCCCATAAGCTAAAAATCGGCCTTTCACCCCCACTCTCCCCTTTCACTCCTCCCTCCAAAACTATGTGAATATAGCAGCTACGGTTCTGAAATTGGTCATATAGGCATCTAAGACATTCGGCTTCGATATTCCACAACAACCATCGCAGTACACATATTTTATATACACTAAGGACAATAATTATTGAACCACCCACGTACAGCTCGGCAAACCTGAAACTCAAGCATTGCGTCTTCTTGACTTTGTTCTATGAGGTGTTCGTTATCCGAACATTAAAATCTCTCGAGAAAGTGTTCGTTAACAGATCTGTTCGTAAACCGGACAGTTCGCTAACCGATCACCTACTTTACTTTGAAATGTTGCAGAAAAGGAAACATTTACGGAAGTATTTAGAGGAAAAAAATGATTCAAAGCAGAGTATGGAACTGGACCGGATTAATACATTCTTTAAAAGTTTTTATAGTATGCTAAAATCTAAAATGCAAGCCTTAGAGTCCAACTGTTCAAAGAATGGAAATCTACAACTCTAATAAAGTGAGAAAAAAATGTTAATTAAAAAAAAAAAATAATTGAAGTAAAAATGTTTATATTAGATGTAAATTTCCAACTGGGCGAAAAATGTCCGGACCAGGATTCGAACCCGGGACCTCCTGGCTGAAGCCGCCAGTGCTCTGCCATCTGAGTTATCCCGGACGATTCTGGTCGAACTTTTTCACCCAGCTAACCTTGATGATTACAGCATCTGGTCTGAAACCTGGTTCAGCTCAACAGAATAAATCTCAGGTAATGGAACTCCAGAAATCGCTGGATACGAAATTACACTAGATTAATATTAGCACAATTATTCTAATTGGTAAACAAATCATATTAGATGTAAATTTCCAACTGGGCGAAAAATGTCCGGACCAGGATTCGAACCCGGGACCTCCTGGCTGAAGCCGCCAGTGCTCTGCCATCTGAGCTATCCCGGACGATTCTGGTCGAACTTTTTCACACAGCTAACCTTGATGATTACAGCATCTAGTCTGAAACCTGGTTCAGGTCAACAGAATAAATCTCAGGTAATGGAACTCCAGAAATCGCTGGATACGAAATTACACTAGATTAATATTAGCACAATTATTCTAATTGGTAAACAAATCATATTAGATGTAAATTTCCAACTGGGCGAAAAATGTCCGGACCAGGATTCGAACCCGGGACCTCCTGGCTGAAGCCGCCAGTGCTCTGCCATCTGAGCTATCCCGGACGATTCTGGTCGAACTTTTTCACCCAGCTAACCTTGATGATTACAGCATCTGGTCTGAAACCTGGTTCAGCTCAACAGAATAAATCTCAGGTAATGGAACTCCAGAAATCGCTGGATACGAAATTACACTAGATTAATATTAGCACAATTATTCTAATTGGTAAACAAATCATATTAGATGTAAATTTCCAACTGGGCGAAAAATGTCCGTACCAGGATTCGAACCCGGGACCTCCTGGCTGAAGCCGCCAGTGCTCTGCCATCTGAGCTATCCCGGACGATTCTGGTCGAACTTTTTCACCCAGCTAACCTTGATGATTACAGCATCTGGTCTGAAACCTGGTTCAGCTCAACAGAATAAATCTCAGGTAATGGAACTCCAGAAATCGCTGGATACGAAATTACACTAGATTAATATTAGCACCATTATTCTAATTGGTAAACAAATCATATTAGATGTAAATTTCCAACTGGACGAAAAATGTCCGGACCAGGATTCGAACCCGGGACCTCCTGGCTGAAGCCGCCAGTGCTCTGCCATCTGAGCTATCCCGGACGATTCTGGTCGAACTTTTTCACCCAGCTCCTTCATGAGGTTCCCCCGGTTCACCCAGCTCCATCGAACATTCGGTGCATCCCCAGTAAGAAACGCCCCATCAGTGGCCGAGAGGTTCTGCTCTCAAAGGTTCTGCTGTTCTCCCCGTCGTCTGCGCGCAGGTAGACGGGAAGTGCTGGCTTCGATTTAATCGCGCCCGTCGGCCTAATCGCTCGGAGTTTTCGTGGTTTTTTTCTAACCTTGGATTTCCTTGCGTAAATACGGGTTAGGTTCCCTTAGAAAGACCCCACGGAGGGCACCCACCTCCCCATTTGGGCCCATATCCCTCAGGTTGATAATTGGCCATCACAAATAACACTAACACTCAAGCTAACTCAAGCTAATTTAATAACTGAAGATTTAAAAAATAAATTAATGTAATAAGAACGGATGCACCGAATAATGATTTTGGCCGAATTCTGAATATTCAGCACACAGGTAAATCGAACACCGAATATTCGGTTGGCCGAATACTTTTATATTTCAGAGTTTAAAGATATTAATAAATTCATTTTTTTTTATTTACATAATATTTAACACACATACTTCAATTTTGAAAAAAAAAAAAAAAAAAAAAAAAAAAAAAAAAAAAAAAAACCATTTTGCAAGTAAAATGTGCACGCACACAAAAAAGGGAAAAGTTATATAGTTATATAAGTTTATAGGTTATAAGGAAAAGTTATATAGATAAAAGATTTTATTTAAGAAGAGGATAGTTTTTAAGCTTTTTTTAATAAAGAAAATTTTTAAATTCGTGAATTCTTTTGGGAATTAAAATAAACTAATAAAATTTTCTTATGTTCTAAAACAGATGTTCCAAAATCAAGAAGAAATTTTGAATGAATTGGAAAAAAATTTAAGTTCATATGCTGTTTACTTGTCAGAAACAAACTAAAGTAAAAATTTAAATAAATAATACAATCCATTTAAATGATGGTAACTCAGCAAGAATAAATAACGGTCCTGTTCCTTTTGATTTAACCAGGATGTTCTTAAATGCACCAAAGAGCAGTGTCTGGAGTGGCCAATCATTTTCAGAGGTATCAAACATACAAAGTGTTCCTAAAATCTTAGAATAAACTTTCAGGGGAAATAATGTGGTCAAGACAGACAGTTTCTAAACATGAAACAACTTCTCAATTCACGTATACCATCAAAAATAGAATATATTGAATTAAAAATACAGAGTGTTCACTACAAGCTGAAACTGAATTCTCGTTCATAACTTTAACAATAATGAAGATATTTTAGCGATATTTGCATCATTTTGATTTTGCTTATTTGAAATTTGATGATATCACTAAATGTGACTTAACTTTGGCCAGTGAAACAATACGAATACTGCCAGACGCATTCTGAATAATGGAATGTCTAACTCAGTGCTGTTTGGGTGTGAATGGTGGCAATTTCCTGCCCTTTTCGTCATATCATCCTATTTTCCTGAAACCAAAGTAAGTCTGTCGAAAATATTGTTACGATATCTTCATTATTGTTAAGGCTGTTCTCAACTGCTCTGCTCAACAGGCGCAAAACGTTTTGACACACTTACAAATTCATTTTTTAACGGAAATATATCAATAATAGAATCAACTGCAATTTGACATTATTTAATAAAAAGTAGTTTGGCACGAAATTAACATCATTTCGCAAGTAATTCTGGTTCAGTCGTGGAAAAGAAAAGTAAACACTCCCTACTAATCTGCAACAAGTTATTGTAGAAGAAAGTTACTGGTACCAAGCGATTGGAAATAAAGCCTACTTTTAAATGGTGGATATAAAATTTGCTTAAGGGACCATCTACATATCAAAACGAAACTAAATTTTGGTTTTTTTTCCTTCCCAATATCAATACCCAATTTCGACACCATAAACAAATTCCACACCCTCCAATTAGCCTAAAATAAAATTTCCATGAAATTCGTACGGTTAGTTTCAGAGAAGTTTATTATTTTAAAAGGAGCCTAATTTAGGGGCTGTATCCAAATTGAAGTTCGGTACTCGATTGTTCAAATACTACAGAATGACTATATCACTTCTATTTATGTATTATTTCTAGCCAACATGACCATTTCAGCCGCTTATTATATGCTTAGACTATATCCATCCCAAATGTTTCAATAAAATGAGTAAAATATGTATATTTTTTTAATTAGGCTTTCCTGCTCATCACAGACGGCCCCTTAAACCATCATTTTGAAGTTTTTAATCATAATTCGAAAACTACTTGGAAGACAAATTTGAAATTGAGAATTCCCATAAAGCAGAACATAATAAATATAAATCTATCGAAAATTTTGTAGGTTGCAATTCATATTTTATTTGAATATTAATTTCATAATTCATATTATAAAATTTTTAAACTTACAAATTCAATGTATTTATGTTTGGGTTTTTTATTATTAAAATCCTACAAAAATTTAACACATTAGGATTATAATTTTAGGAGCTATTACAAGCTCTAAATTTTGAATGTTTATAATTCAAAAACTTATCATACAAATAACTTGAAATTTCGTTTCGGGGCATAATTTGTAACGGAGATTTAAAACATAGTGTCAAAACTGGGTGTTGCTATTGAAAAAAAAAACAAAGTTTGCCTGATTTTGATTTGTAGATGGCTCCCTAAGCAAATTGTATACACATCATTTAAAAGTAAACTTTATTTCTAATCGTTTGCTATACCAGAAATTTTCTTCTATCACAATTTGCTGCAGAGTTATTAGGGGTTGTTTAATTTTTTTTCCTCTTCTGTACATTATTAATTCCTATGAAAGTCGTCATTAATGCTTAATTTTCTTAAGTTACACTTTTCAAATAGCAAATAAATAATGTAAAAGCATTCTCTTTATTCAAATATAATTATATTTCTATCTGAATATCTTTATTCATTAACAGTTAAATGAATAGAAATTCTGTAATGTTTTTAAGTATTCGGCAGACCAAATAGTTTGATATTTGACCTAAGCGAGTATTCAGTAGTATGGCCAAATACCGAACATTCGGTGCATCCCCAGCAGGGTTCGTTGATATATATCAATGGATATATATCATGATATATATCTTGATATATATCCGATATTTATTTTTAAAATATCAAGATTTTTGATATTTTCGATATTTTCAAATTCTTTACATTTATTTTCAAAATATCAAGATGTTTGATAGTTTGTATATTGATATTTATTTTCAAAATATCACCGTGCAAAGTAATTTTGATATTTTTCACATTCAAACCAAGTGTAAAGGAAATTTTCACCTGTTATTGATTGTGTCATTCTGTAGATAATGAACTTTTGCCTCTGGCAGTGACTTTTTTAGGAAAAGAAGAAAACAAATCTTTTACAAGCTTTATGTTTCAAACTTTTATTTTTAAATGTAGAACTAATAATTATATTAGGCAGTCAATTCAGAACAGCCATTGAAAGATAAAATGTAATTTTGATAATAATTTATATACAGCCAAGGTTCATTGGTATATATCAAAGGGTATATATCCAATATTTATTTTCAAAATATCAAGATCTTTAATATTTCATATTACTTGATATTTATTTTCAATATATCAAGATGTTTCATATTTTCTGCATTTGATATTTATTTTCAAAATATGAATGTGCGCAAGATATTTTTGATATTTTCAGTCGTAATTTGTAATATTTCAGTGTAAATGAAATATATTTTCAACTGTTATTGACTGTGAATCTGTAGATAAAGAACTTGTCTCTTCTGGATGTGACTTTTTTAGTCAAAAAAGAAAACAAATATATTTTTCAAACTTTAGATTTGAAGCATGTTTTTTTTAAATGTTGAACTAATAATTATGTGGGACATAATTAATTCAGAACAACCATTGAAAGATAAACTAACTAATTTAAATAAGCAATTATCTACAGCTTCATTAGAAAATAATCTTTTTTCAAGTTTTGGTTTCAGTTGAGTTTGAACTATACAGCATGTTAGGAAATATGAAATAAAACATTTTATACTTACATTTATGTTAAAATTTTTCAATTAAAAAAACTTTTTTTGTATTTAAAATTTTGTTTTGAAAATATCTGATTTTTTTATACTTGGTCTTGATACTGAATCCTATAGTTAGTTTTTTTATAAGTGTAGAAATCAAATTGTTACTGTTTTTAATTATTTCATCTTCAATTTTGTTCTGAGTGAAAAAACAACAAAAAAAAAAGAAGAAGAAAAGAAAAATGCATTTTTGTATTATTTTTTGATTAAGTTTTCATGTTAAGTGCAATATTTTTTAATTTCTAATCTATATTATGCTCGAAAACATTTATTATCAGCAGTAAGTTGGCTGCTTTGAAAATATCGGATATATATCGAAAATATCGGATATATATCAAAATATCGGATATTTTTGATATTTTCGAAAATATCATGATATTTACGAACTCTGATCCCCAGTAAGAAACGCCCCATCAGTGGCCGAGAGGTCCTGCTCTCAAAGCTGGTAGACGGGAAGTGCTGGCTTCGATTTAATCGCGCCCGTCGGCCTAATCGCTCGGAGTTTTCGTGGTTTTTTTCTAACCTTGGATTTCCTTGCGTAAATACGGGTTAGGTTCCCTTAGAAAGACCCCACGGAGGGCACCCACCTCCCCATTTGGGCCCATATCCCTCAGGTTGATAATTGGCCATCACAAATAACACTAACACCAACACAGTAAGAAACGTTGTTCATTTGAATTTTAATTTGACTAATTTATTTAATCGTAGTTTTATTTAATCAACCCATTAGTTTTCAAGTAATGGCGATGTGTTAAAAACTATGAAAGCAACATAGTTTAGCAGATAAGCAACAAAAATATTTCATATATTATAAATAAGGGTATCTGAATAAACCGCTTTGCTGTTACGTTGATTTCTTTGAGTAGCATTTTGTATATTCACAAGAAATTGATCGAGATCTATAAACTTGCGCATCTAAAATTTTCAATGAATTACACTAGATCAATTTTAACACAATTATTCTAATTCTAATTGGTGAATAAATCATATGAAATGTAAATTTCCAATTGGGCGAAAAATGTCCAGACCAGGATTCGAACCAGGGATCTCTTGGCTGAAGCCGTCAATGCACTACAAAAAAGACCCAATGCTCTTTACTAAGCAAAGCTTTACTATGCTAAGACCAATTAAAATAATTGCGTTACAATTAATATAGTGTAATTACGTATCCAGTGTTTTCTGGAGTTCTATTACCTGCGATTTATTCTGTTAAGCTTATTCAGATATCAGATCAGTGGTTTGATCAATAAGGTTAGCTGGGTAAATTAGATCCACCAGGTTTGTCCAGGATAGCTCAGATGGTGGAGCATTAGCAGCCAAAAGATTCCTGGTCCTGATATTTTCGCCAAGTTGGAAATTTATATCACATATTCAATTAATTACAAAACGCTGAACTTAAATTTAAACTGGCACTGAATATATGTATCGTAAGCCATATTTAAAATTCAATAGAATTGCATGCATTGAAAGGTACTTTTCGGTTAGCCGGGCGCCAATGTTATATACATATATATACATATATATACACATATGTACATATCTATATACATACATATGTATATATATATATATATATATATATATATATATATATATATATATATATATATATATGTGTATATATAACACTGGCGCCCGGCTAACCGAAAAGTACCCATTGAAGATATATTCACACAATTTAAACTTTGGTACAATTTTGCGTTTCGCGATGGATTGAATATTTTAGATGTACAAGTTATATAGGTTCTTAATAAATGTTTTATTAATATGCAAAATGCTACTGGAAGAAATGTACGTAGTAAGTAGTATGCTAGCAGTAAAGCAGATAATAACGGTCAATTCGATTTTTTACATTTAACGGTAAATTTATTTTATCTCAGTTCATATTCGTTTAGATATCATAAAATATACAAATATCGTTTAAAATATTGATAAAAATGTAAACATTTGCTACTGGGCGTGATTTTATTTTACTCGCAATCATTTCATGCACGTAACGGTCGCGAGTTGAAATGAAAATATTATCATAATGTGCAAAATACATTTAAATATAAGAAAAATTGCTTACAACCAAGAGAAACAGCCCATGATTTATGAGTTTTCAGTTCCTAATATAATTATTTAGTTAAAATATTAATAAAAATTCACTTTAAAATTGCACAAGTTGATTAGCACAGCTAAATCGAATGCAAAGATTTGAAGTCTCAAGTTATAACTTTCAAATGATGTAATATTCAAATATTAGCACTGACCAAGGAGAATAAAGTCACGAGCTATTGAATAGGTTTTCATCGCTGGATTTTTTTTGACGTCAGTTTCACACCACAGCGGCAATTTGCGTTTAGTCTATGTAGAAAATGCGTACATTTTATTAAAAATATAGCTCTATTGTGATTATATACAATAAATAAATAAATAAATAAAAATGTCACGGAGTCTTATTTGGCAAAAAATGCGAATTTTAATCAAAACTGAAATATTTTACCTCGATTATATAAAAATTGTGTCATTTGTTTATGAATCGAAAATCTGATAACGTCATACTAAAAAGAAGTAATTTTCATTGGCTCTTCATTCAGCTAGAAAAACGATGCATTGTTGGGTCTAAAGTCTAGGGTAGTAGTGAAATAAAAAGGTAGTGGAAATTGCGTCAATTAGTCACTATCGTACTAAAATGTTTCAGTTTTACGAATGAAACTGTGTATATTCTGTATCGCTACGTTTTTTCACAAGGCGAAGATTTTAGGACAAATTTAGATTAACAGCCCAAAGTATCATGTATTTTTCGGACGCTAAAATATTTCTAAATGACGCCATTTTCATCGATACAAAATAAAATGTGGTACTTTTAAACTATAGGGGCCTTGACTTTTTTTAAAGAAGCTTGGCGCAATTCGGAATGTTTTTATATACAATTTATTTCTGTCTGTAGAGTCGAACCCGGTTAAGACGCGTTTCAAGGAAGCGGACAAAAGTCGCGTATTAAGCGGGATCGCGTATTAACCGTTCTTTTATTAAACGTGATATTTTCCCATTAGCCTTATGGGCGATGTTCAAGGGATCAGAAAAATTTCGCTTATTAAGCGGGATCGCGTATTAATCGTGGGCGTCTTAACCGGGTTCTACTGTATATAAAAATAGAAAAATTGCTTATTTATAATAAATAAGCTGGGAATTTACACCATGGAAAAGTTACAATAATAACGTGAAAAAAAAATGGCTTCTTTATATTAAAAAAGTTGTATTGAATAAATTTGGCTGTTAAGGATAAAATCTTTTAGTTGATCATTTATAATAAAATTTGTCAAAGAACGATAAAACGATATGCAGTATCGTTCCAAAACCAAACCTGAAAAATCGGTTAACTAACATGTAAGTCTCATCAAAATCCGCCCTGTAGAACTTTTTAAAATGGCGAATCTTTCATAATCGGATTCATCTGATAATAGAACTTTCCTTTATATCTCTATAACTAAGCAATATAGAAGGATATATTATACGTATATTAAAACCTTCCCTGAAAAAATATCTAATTAACAATGCAAGTCCCATTAAAATCTATTCAGCAGAATTCGAGTTATTGACTGCCGGAAGGAAGTTTCGATTTATATTTTTTATATATATTGTAGATTTATAATTTTAATTATTATTATATTATTATTAGCCCCCGGTCCCCGGTATGCTATTTCTTTCTCCCAGCTTATTTTGTGCCGTCTCCAAAAAATAACGTTACCTTACAGACGCTATGCGTGAAACAAAGCAGTACTCTTAAATACTCTATTGCAATTTTTTTATCTTCTAAGCATCGCACATTTTCAATATTTATATCATCATATTGGGAAAACAAAGTACTTTCAAATGCAATTTGTTTGAAAACTGGATCTCTATTTATTTTTGAGATATTAATTTTTTTGTAGATTTTAGCGACATTTGTTTAATTTTGGCAACTCAAGTACTCCATTTCTGCAGAAAATAAACGAAAAATAGTTGGAAAATTGCAATTATATTAGCCATTAGCTGTTGCCATTTTCCCATAAAAACTGAAAAAATGTACTTAAAATGCGTGCTATTTTGAAAAAATATAAATCAATGATTTCTGATAAAACATGAAGCTATTAGAAACTAAATTTAATTTTAAGTATATTAATGTTACAAACAAATGAAGGCATAAGAAGCATTAGATAGCCGATATTTTTGTCCGGTTTCTTCACATTCACCGATAGTGACGTCATATGCGTACTTTACGAGGCTAACGAGAAAGACAGGCTACCGCGGTGGGTCCGATTCTTCTTTTTTTACAGACCGCTGGAGTCACGTGATGCTCTTTTCGCACACCTTCATTGGTACATTCGAGCATCACGTGACTCCAGCAGTCTGTAAAAGAAGAAGAATCGGATTCACCGCGGTAGCCTGTCTTTCTCGTTAGCCTCGCGTACTTTACTGTAGATGTTTAATACTGAATCGCAAATGAGGAATTCTTCAGCGGATGCGGATGACGTCACTTTATATAAAGCAAAAGCGTGTGTTTTAAGTCTTAAAACCGAAATATGTTTTGTACTATCTATCTATATATATATACATATATGCTTTCTTCATCGGGGGCGACATTAAATTCTGAAAAAGCAGAATTCCTGTTTTCTAGTTTGTAGTATTATTATGGTAACGGAAAAAAAGGTATTTTAATGTGGGAAAACGCTGATACTTCATAAAACTAGAAACGTCATAGCTTAGAAAATTTTTCTCGGACGATTACTTTTTTTTTTTTTTTTCTTTTGAGGAGGAGAGGTGTTCGTTGAATGATTTTATATATAATCTGTAAAAATTGGGGACCACATAAAAATTTAATTTAATTTTTATAAAATTACTATTTTTATGTAAATGACTTTCACTACGATAGAGACCAGCGTTTAAATATCATGATGTAACTATGCGCAAAGATTACATACAATCGGATTAGTTCAGTAATATCCATACTACAGGAACATTTTTACATTATTAGAATTTAAATGCGATTCACTGAAAAATCTTCATTAGAAAAACTTTACCTAGATTGCTTTCTTTTTTTTTTTTTTTTTTTTTTTTTTTCTAATTAGGCGCTCTGTATTTTAGTTAAATTATTAAGACAAATGTGAAACTTAATGTTTGATTTCCGTTGGCATAGAGAAACATAGACTTGTAAATAGTTTGCTGGAGAAAATTTTTAGATTTGTTTCCGAATCGCATTCAGAATTTTCAAATGTTCTTATTTATGCATATCCTCAATCACATTTTTGTGCATTACTAATATCGCGCGATCATAGCGGAAAGAAACGACTATTTTTCTCCGAAAAGTTCTTTCGTTGTTTGAAATATATGAAAATTAATATCCTACCTCATAGTAGTACTATGATGTATAAATAGAGGGTAGCATTAAATATGGTGTCAGTATCAGGTGCTTGATTAAAACGTATGGAAGTTAAAGCATCACTGCAAAAGAATATACTACGGAAATATTACATAGACTGCACTAGAGGTCTGCACGGGCCGACATTTCCAGGCCCGGGCCCGGCCCGACTCAGAAAAAAAAAATTCGACCCGGCCCGGTAAAAAAGTTAAAAGTTCGGCCCGAGCCCGGCCCGGCCCGTAGAAAAAAATTTATTGGCCCGGCCCGGCCCGGTTAAAAAGTTAAAAGTTCGGCCCGAACCCGGCCCGGACCGAGTGAATTTCTGCAAAACATTGATTTTTACGTCGATTGGGTTAAAAGTTTGTCTCGTACGAGGAGTTCAAGCCAAAAATATTTATCTTAATTTTTTTTTTTTCATGTTTATAATCTTCATTTTTATAGAAGAGCCTCAGGGTGCGATATTTATTTTTTTAATAAATCTCTATTTCTTGTATGTAAATGTTTCAGTTACCATTAATATTGTTAATCCATATTCCACGTATTGAAGTGTTAAATATTTGAAAAATGCTATACAGTAAAATCTAAGACTGAATTGCATAGAAAAGAAAAAAAAATGCGTTATAGACAAGTTCCTTTTTTAGTAAGTGTAAATGTATTATATATTATTTTCTTACATAGTAGTATATTCATTTTGCATTGATCAACACGTTTTTCAGTTTAAAACAATATTCCGTCATAGACAGGTTCTTTTTCATACGTTTTACTATATTTTAATTTAACTATATTTTAGTAAGTGTAGAAATCTACTACTCTTTAAAAAGAATGAATTTGAATGTTTAATTGTAGAATAATGGCGTTTTAAAAATGTATGCATTTTTTGACAAAAAATTTGTGCCAAGCCCAATTTTACTGATCTTTGAACGGAACAGGCCACTCCGAGACAATGATTTTCATACGGGGTGGGTGAAAACTAGGAATGAAAATTTTGTGCCATGAAGATTAGGAATGAAACCAGTACCCGGATGTGTGCAAAAAAAATAAGTTAGGCCCGGCCCGAACCTTCAGGAAAAAGTAAGGCCCGAACCCGGCTCGGCCCGTAAAGAATAGTGACTAGGCCCGGCCCGGCCCGAGTGCCGTGAATGAAAATAGGCCCGAGCAGATCTCTATACTGCACAACGTTCCAGGACAGAATTTTGTTTATTAATTTTTTAAAAAAACATTTTGGACTTGTTTTTTCCTAGAGCTATATATTTATACATATATTTTCGTCCGAATGCACATTTTAAACAAATTAGTAATTTTAACACATTTGGAAAATTGATATATCTTCTGAAATAATAATGCTTTTTGTATATTTTTGTCATTTTTGAGCACAGAGAAGAATGAATACAGTCGAACCTAGTTATCCCGACACCCGGTTTTCACGTCACTCCCCTTATCACGTCAGGTTTTCAAAGTCCCGATTTTCTGTATATGATTGTAATGTAAATACAACCCGGATTTTACGTTGAATCATTTTCAACTCCGGATATCACGACGGTTTAGGAAAAGTGTCCATTTTTCATAATCCATCTTATAAGCACGAAAATTAAGCTGTAAGAAATGTCTTAGCCAAACTTTTCACAAAAGTGTCTAAAATACCAATTGAGATAAATGAGAAAATTTACTTCAATCCTCTATCTGAATAAATAAACCCACACACTCCCACTTAAGAATCAAATAGACGTATCAGTCTACTCGCGGTCTTTTTGTTCTGGTCAGGCGGCGCTTTCTTGTGATTACACGTCGTTTTAATCCGACAAAAAACCAAAGCATAATATTGCATTGAAATGATCAGAAATTATCTAACATCTATTTTTGAAACAGCGAACATTGTATAATATTGAAAAAAGGATTATAGGAAGCACATCTAGGCATAAGCAAACCTTAATTCACCATTATTTCATATAACTATAAAAAAAAAAGTCATTATAATTCCTTCCGGACCGGCGTCTGTTATACAAATTTAATTCGATTGGCACCACTTTTCTTTTTAAAGTTACCGTTACTTTTGTAATCTCAAAAATGTTCTAATTAAATAAGGTAAATGTTTCTTTTTTATATTATTGATACCAAAAACATATTTTGCATGCGCCTTTTGAAGGTACATATATGCAACCATGTCCCGAATGGGTTAAATCTGATTTTTATTCTTTTCAATTTTGTTTTTTGTGTTTATTTTGTTTAATAACAATGTTTTATTGCTTAAAACTGCAAGACTAGTTATGAATTTAAAATTGTCTTAAATTAATTAAAAATACACCTTTTTATAAACATACTTTTCTCCAACTCCGGTTACCGCGACACTCCGCTTATGACGACACTTTTTCTGGTCATTAGAGTGTCGGGATAACGAGGTTCGACTGTATTAACAGGTTCGGACTGGCCCATCGACCACAGGGCCGGTGCGCCCTCGTCCAGAGAAAACTTCCCGCCCCAAAGTGCCTAAGCCGCAGCCGCTCTAATATTTTTTCCTTTGTTGTACCCGTACATTCCTACTGGTGTACTAAATTTTGAGAATAATCATCAATTAATACACAGACAGCACAAGAGAGGTACTTTTATTATCACAAAGAAATTAACCCCTAAAGGACGATAGTTTTAAATACATGATTCTATGCCATTGCCGCTTATATGGCGGGATTGGGCCATTAAGAGTTTAAAATGTATAGAAACAGTTTTAGGATCGGAAAGCAAACTTGGCATTTTTACATCCGATTGAGAGCGAAGGGAAAACTTTAGTAGTCACGATGCCCTGGGCTAAATTTTTTTCTTAGCTTCTTTCAGTATCTTTTAGATGTTAACCAGTATTTTGCATATTTTCAGAGTGTTAGCTTTGAGTACTTTGCACCCCCCCCCACCCCCCATCCACCATTTAAAGCCGGCCTTCAATGCACTTATAATTGAAGCAGTGCTTTCTGAAAACAAGTAAAAAGAAAGAGATAAAAATCAGAAGGAAAAAAATTGTGGGGATTTTATTGTTGATTGGAAACATCTTTTTTTTTTTTTTCATTATCGAGGAATACAAACTTTATAACTCTTCTGGATTACATTCCTTCAAGCTGTGGATTCCCCACGGCCAGCGTCTTTTCATTCAAATAATCTACACCATAATTTTCGGTTAGTAATCTCTTTTAATGACAGACTTTCCTGTTAGTTAATTATTAGAAAATTCTAGTATGTATTTTAAATAAAAAAAATTGTTTAATTTAATCATGGAAAAAATCTATCATTAAATAAAACGCTGACTGCTATTTAGAAAGGTCTTTTTGAATAAAAAAAAAAAAACGTTGGGCACGGGATCCTGCAACTTACATGAATTCAATCCCTGGGGAATTTCTCTCACTTATGGAAAATTAAATATTTCCCTTGGTGTCTAATTATGATAAGAATTTTGCAAATCATGGGAAGAGTGTGCTGAAAAGAATGAATTTACTCGATTATTTTAGTGATTTTAGACAAACAACGCGACTTTTTCTGTAAAAACCTTTTAATAGTTAAATATCAATTCAGCATTTTATGGATACATAAAGTCATTTTTTAAGGATGCAAAATGTCTCTTCCTACAAAATACTGTTGTTTTTAGCACCTGACTCGCAAAAGTAATTGCTGTCAGATTGTAACAGAAATTTGTATTTATTTTACTTTTAACTGGCTGATAAGTAATCCATACTACGTTAAAGAACTATAGAGTCATTCCATGTCAATTCAACTAGACCTTGTAACCCGACCCCCAGGGATTTGGATGAAACTCGGTGTATATACTAATTCTATCATGATATGAATACATCAGAAATTTTTCCTTCCTAGACCTCATAGTTTGTGAGATATGGGGGGGGGGGGTCCAATTTTTGGATTTTTCTCAAATCGCACATTTCTGAGTCTGTATTTTTAGACTGCAGTTCTATTTTCAAAAAACTGTTTCTCTGGATCTAAAATGCGAATCATCTTAAAACTACCACCGTAAGTACACAAAAAGATGCAGATTTTAATAAAAAAATATTAAAAAAATTAATTTTAAATATTTAGGGTCAAAAACTTAAACCAAAGTTGAAAGTTATGTTTATTTTTCCAAATTTTTGTGACTTTACGAAAAAGGCTCTACACAAAAAGGCAAATAAAATTTTCAATTTCTTTTTGTTTTAAATAAAAGTTAACCCTTTGGGCTTTCTATTTATGAAATAAAAATGATGTCTTTCGCATGGCTTATGCCAAAATTTTGACTTATTTTGGGATACTGTACCTATCAAGAGACAGAAATCTTTAACTATGCTTACGGTACCTAAATAATTGCTGCACATTTTAAATTTAAATTTATTAATCAATTTGATTTATTTTCTAAAATGAAACCTTAAAATCAGACTGATTTATTTATTTTTATAACAGTAGAAAATTTGTATAGTATTGGTACTTATCACACATTATCTGAAATTGTGTTGTTCTCAATCTTATCGCATATGTTTGTCACACAAATGTACATCAGTCATTGGATTCAGTGGTATAGTATTTCTATATATACTTTCACAATGGTAGTATCTAAAGAATATGCACAATATTTAATGAAGGGGGGGGGGGGTGGGTGTGGATATTGAAATCATTGATTTTTTTCTCATTTTACTCAGAAAAAGCAAAAGCAAAAACTTTACTTTGTAAATAAAATAAAAGAAGCACTTATATTAAATAAATTCATCAAGTCATAAGAACGACAGTAATTATTTAGGTACCACAGTTTAAATTAGACATATTAGAGATTTTTTTTTTCTTGAATGGTGCAATTTCCTAAAACAGGGCAAAATTTTACATAAGCTAGGAGAAAGACTTCATTTTTATTAAAATTGAAATAATCATTAATTTAATCTAATACATTAATTAAAATTGCTTATAAATATTTTAAAAATTTAGATCGTTGTAATTTTTTTATGTAACAAATAAAGAATTTGTTAAATTATATGCAAATTTTTAAAGCTAAAAAATCAGATTAAACATTATATTTAAAAGATTGAAATTCAAAAATATAATTGAGCTAAATATAAATATAGATATAAATGACGTACTTTGCAGTATCACTTAGACTTATTTTTCAACATTCTTTCTTTGTGCAATTTAAAATTTATATTTATTATGCATAAGCAATTTTGAGAACCTTCTAATATATATTTCAATTTTCCTATCTTACTGCAACTCCAAACTTAATAACCTAACAAGATATCGGTATATTAGGAAGATCTTTGTGATTTAGAATCTAAAATGTCTTTGTATTTCAAAATCGGTGGCTATCCCCCCTCCTTCCTCCTCCTCCAGAAAAAAATGTTAAATATCTTAAGGGGAAATTCTCTTCATTTTGGTAAAGGTTTATGAAAATTTGTAATTTTTATATTGCCAGAGCACCCATCACTAAAGTCAAAGGCTTTCTTTACATCAGGGAATATCTATTTTACAATTGCTATCACTTCCTTCTGTGTTAAACATACAAGAGTGACATCATGTTGCATATCATAAGATAAAATGTGTATATTGCTTGCTGATAATCTAATATTGAGAGATTGAGTGTACATAACAGTTGGATCAAGAGTGCGGCTTCTTTGGTCCAATAGTAACTTTAAACCTTACCTTGAATAAAAAAAGTAAAATTTTTGCTGAAATCCAACAAAACTATAGCTTTTTGAGGGCCAAAGTTTGGTTTAGTATCTTTTAAGATATTAAATTTCGTTATAAAAGAGTGGATAACATTTTCCAAATATTTTACTTAGCTTGTCACAAATTTATTTAAAGGAACAGTGCTGCTAATACTGGATTGAATACCTAGAATTATAATCCTCAAATTTTTTGGAAATTCCTGTTTAAAAAGAGAATACAACTCATGTAGATATACATAATATCAATCGCTTTTGTGCATAATACATTCTTAGCAATGCTAACTACATTTTTTTAACAGCCATGATTCTTCAATATTCATTACAATTATAAAACTTTTCAATTAGTTCAATTGTTTCTCAGAAGTTGTCATGGCGGTCTTGCAGCATAATTAGTTACTTCAAATTCATCTATTATTTTCTTTTGCAGCACAAGGAAAAATAGATCACCCTTCTATTATGAGAAACAGTAGACTAATAATAATTTGATTAAGAGATTCGAAAACACCTGCCTTTACTAAAAAAATTTATCCTGCCTTTGTCAGAATTTGTTTATACAAGGCAGATGTAGAAATATGTTTCATCCTGTAGAAATGAACTAGGCTTTGTTAAATATAAGGTATTTAAACTATAAAAAACATATTTAAAATGATTAAAATTATCCAAGATAATAAGATAGAAAGTTTAAAAAAAGAAGTTAAATACAAATAAAGTATTTTAATTCAAACACACATACACACACAGAAAAAAAGTATTGAAAATATGATTGGTAAAAATTCATTATTGCATTTTCTTATTCTATACCACAAAAGATTTTTTGTTTACAGTTATATAGTAAAAAGAAAATTAAGGATTGTTTAAATTAAAAAAAAAAATACTTGTAATAAAAGAAAATATATGAATGAATAAATAATTAAAACATTAGGATTATGCACAAATTATAATGGAGGGAGGATAGACTGCAGTCACAGACTTTTCCCCCTTTTTTACTCAGAAGAAAAAAAAGCAAAGCAAAAACTTTACTTTGCAAAATAAAGGAAGAAAGAAACATTGAATAATATATTCAACAAGTCATGGGAATCACAGTAGTTATTTAGGAACCACAGCTAAAATTAGGCAGATTTTGTTTTCTTTATTGGTGCAGTTTCTCAAAACAGGGCAAAATTTGCATAAGTCATGAGAAAGACATCATTTTTATTTCATAACTAGAAAGCCCAAAGTGTAAATTGTTATTTAAAACGAAAAGAAATTGGAAATTTACAACAATCTAAATTTTTAAAATATTTATAAGCAATTTTAATTAATGTATTAGATTTAATTAATGATTATTTCAATTTTAATAAAAATGAAGTCTTTCTCCTAGCTTATGTAAAATTTTGCCCTGTTTTAGGAAACTACACCATTCGAGAAAAAAAAAAATATCTCTAATATGTCTAATTTAAACTGTGGTACCTAAATAATTTCTGTTGTTCTTATGACTTGTTGAATTTATTTAATATAAGTGCTTCTTTTATTTTATTTACAAAGTAAAGTTTTTGCTTTTGTTTTTTCTGTGTAAAATGGGAAAAAAATCAATGATTTCAATATCCACCCCCCACCCCCCTTCATTAAATATTGTACATATTCTTTACATACTACCATTGTGAAAGTATATATAGAAATACTATATCACTGAATCCAATGATAGATGTACATTTATGTGACAAACATATGCGATAAGTTTGAGAACAACACAATTTCAGATAACGTGTGATAAGTACCAATACTATACAAATTTTCTACTGTTATAAAAATAAATAAATCAGTCTGATTTTAAGACTTCATTTTAGAAAATAAATCAAATTGAATAATAAATTTAAATATAAAATGTGCAGCAATTATTTAGGTATCGTAAGCAAAGTTAAAGTTTTCTGTCTCTTGATAGATACAGCATCCCAAAATAAGTCAAAATTTTTGCATAAGCCATGCGAAAGACATCATTTTTATTTCATAAATAGAAAGCCCAAAGGGTTAACTTTTATTTAAAACAAAGAGAAATTGGAAATTTTATTTGCCTTTTTGTGTAGAGCCTTTTTCGTAAAGTCACAAAAAATTGGAAAAATAAACATAACTTTCAAATTTGGTTTAAGTTTTTGACCCTAAATATTTAAAATTAATTTTTTAAATATTTTTTTAATAAAATCTGCATTTTTTTATGTACTTACGGTAGTATTTTTAAGATGATTCGCATTTTAGATCCAGAGAAACAATTTTTTAAAAATGGAACTGCAGCCTAAAAATACAGACTCAGAAATGTGCGATTTGAGAAAAATCCAAAAATTGGACCCCCCATATCTCACAAACTATGAGGTCTAGGAAGGAAAAATTTCTGATGTATTCATATCATGATAGAATTAGTACATACACCGAGTTTCATCCAAATCCCTGGGGGTCGGGTTACAAACCTTAAAAAATTTGGTTGAATTGACATGGAATGACCCTATAGTTTACAAAAAAAAAAAAAAAAGGGGGGGGTGTTGAAGCCGTTAGTAGCACGTCAGAAACTATTTGGCGGCTGGTGCAAAAAACCATGTTAGTTTTTCTACCGATTTTCAGTGCATCAATGGAGATAAGTGGAATAAAAGGAGTTACCTCTTATTAATTCCATAATCATAAAAAAAATCCATACGAAACAATCGACTGGAAATAATGTTTTCTAAATATTAATATGCATAAATTACGTTTCTGAAGTCGTCTAAATATTTTGAGAATGTTAAAGTTAAACCCATTTGAGAAATATTAATTTATATCTTCATAAAAGTCATCTGATTGATTTTTTATTTATTTATGAACGAGATACTATCAATAAACCCACATATTTTGGAGACCCTTTTCCTCTATTCAAAAACATTTTTTTTAATTATGAAAACTGATAATAAATTCATATTAAAAAGTCATGAAATATGACCTATACTAATTTTTACATACAACAAAGCACAATCGGTAACAACATCGATGTGTAAGTTTACGGCTTATTTGAATAATTATTTTTCGAGATACAGAGAAGTTTCGCCTTTCCAGAACTTAAAGGGACTATCTTCTTGGATTAAAAGAAACGCAGAAAAAAAATCGTTGAAAATAATTAGGAACACTTTGTATGATATATTTTTATGTCAAGTATGTTTATATTAAATTTAAAATTCCTGTATAATTTTACTAGTTATTGAGTGTTTTCGGTACGTTTTCTTGACAGATCTCCATTTTATTTTCCGAGATTTACGGATAAACGACTAATAACACTTTTGATGTTAAAAAAAAAAAAAAAAAAAAGTATTTGAAGTTTTGCTTTATGAATAAATGGTTCCATTCAAAGATCTGTAACTTCATAAATGATTTGAAATAATCTAAAATAACTTCAGGCGCATATTCTACACACTTCAGATATGCAAAAATTTGTATTTATTAATCAGTAATGTAATGCTTCTTTAATAATATAGACAATAACGTTTTCTATAGATAATTATACTATGTAGACAGTGGAACTCTGAACAAGAAGCAAGAAAATTATAAAATTCTCCATTACTTGTAATGTAATATTAAAAATTTAAAAAACACACACATAATTAAATTTATAACTATTATTAATTGCTCTATGTCTTTAAATGCTAAAATTACTTAGATATTATTCATAACATTAGATGTTAGTAGCTGGAGACACTCGGTTTGTGAGCAACCAATCACAGTGAAACAATGAAGAAGCTTTGCTAACGCTCCATGACTAAAAACCAAAATCCAACTCCATGCTAATTAAAACATATTAAACAAATAATTTTTTTTTAAAGTTTCTAGCGGCGAAGCATTACCATTAGTGGTCTCTGATTGGGTGATCGCGAGCCAAGTTTTCCGGCTACTAATGTCTAGTAGGACATAAACAACATACAGAAATGCAACCGTAAAGCAGGAATCGTAAGCGTAGAAGGCGTGTTCCATTATTCAGAAGGATTTTATTATTAAACGAGTTTAACGGTTACATTTACACACAGAGACATTATAAACCTACATTTATTCACACATTTATTCACACATTCTATTAGTATTTCCTAAGTTTTTATCATTTTTTACTGATGAAAACCCAACACTGGCTGTAATTAATATGTTAGTCAGCTACTACTAAACTTTTGCTGGCAGTTTGGGTAGTCCCTAGTCGGTCCACATTAATCAGATACCTTTTGCTGTTTTGGTTGATGATTAATAGGTGTCAATCCATTTAAAATTTAGTCGAAAACAGATTTTAAACCACAGATTTTTATGACTTAACTTGGGAGCCTCACATGTGGCCAGTGAAAGGAATAAAGACTTATCTACTATCTATTATTGTGTTGTATGTTCTTGTTAGTCACTTTTCATTTTGGTTCATTTTAAAAATAATTTTATTTCTTTTATTTTAGTTCTTGGAGGGTTTAGAAATTCCACCTTGCTGTCCAATATTTAGGACACGTATTTTATCGAAGATTTAATCTATTTTATACATTGCAAAAATCTCATCATAAAAGATTTTGGCAGAGGATGAAAAAGATCATTCGGCAGTTGAAATTCTAATTCTCCATTTTGTATTTTTTTAAGTTTCAGACTGCCATCATTGTTCCCCTTTAGTACCATCTCTTATACGCTATTATGTGCATGATTTTTATTTCTTGTTGCTAAAATGAAAATTTTTTTATTGAAATATGACTGTGATAAGATTTAGTCAAGTTTGTTTTTAAGTGACATAGTTGCTTATTGTCTTCTTCAGTCATTCTAAAAAGTCTTGTTCATAAAAGGGCCTAAATCTTGAAAAGAAACCATTATTGTAGTGATTGTTATATTGTTGTTCAAAGTTATTGAAGATTCCGTTGTCACTAGCAGTCATTATGTCATTCAGATTTTACACTTTTTAAAAATAGGATTGTGCCTTATGCAATGAAAGTGCAGATTTTATTTTTTTCACTCTTTTTAATATTTTATCTTTGTATGATGTTTATTATGCTTATGTTAGTACTTAAAAAAAAGTTATATTGACCAACATAATTTATATATGGAGAGTCTTATTTAAAGTATTTTTTAAATGCAAGTTCATGAGATATTATTATTGCATTTAAATAAAATTTTAATTTTAATTACTCGAAATTATCTTATAAGTCATATTAAGTTTTACTTATATAATATGTACATCTTTATACAATACTAGCAAACCCCGCATCTTTGCTCGCGTAATAATTGAAATATGCCAAGTGATATTTGCATGACTATTTTTTATTAGAAGAACACATTTTGAATTAATTTAAAAATTACAAATTAAGCCACAGTTTGACTAAACTTCATTATAAAAGTGCAATAGACAGATATAAGATTTTAATTAATAAGAACAACTAAAACTAATTCTACTAATGATAATTAACTAATGATAATTTAGAAAGTATTTTGAAACTTTTATGCTCATTTCATACGCTCATTTCAGTATTCATTTGAAGTTTTGAATTTTTTAGAAACTATCTTAACACATTTACACCTTAAAATTAACCATCATGTCAAATTCCAAGCTTCTTTTCTAACAGTCTACCATATCTGGCGTTAGTGGCTCCAACATAAAATGCCGAAACAGAGTTGAAATACAATGTCTCGAAAAAAGATGAAACAGAGACTGTCACCATGAATTTGCCAACATTAATCTTGAAATCGGTTGTTATTTCCTAATATTCTATAGAAAACGGAATTTAGATGTTTTTAAAGGCTTTCTTGTTGTCCCTACTAAGCAGGTGGCAGCGACACCGGCATAAAATATAGCCCGAATAGGATCAGGGACTATCACTCTTGATTCGCAACCAATAACTTCTGTAATCGGTTTATTATTTCCTGAGATTCCATAGAAATCGAAAGTTGGGACTTTTTTAGAATGCTTTTCGCTCCTTCCCTTCTCTTCATCCCTTTTTAATTTCGAATTTATTTTCGATTGTTCTTAGAGGACATTTATATTTTATAAGTAACTACCGTGCTATTTTTAAAGTTTCTAGCCTCTTCAGTACTGCAGAAATCGCAATTTAGAAAGTTTTTTGCTGCTGTAACCCTCGACATAAAATATAGCTTATGTTTGAGCAAGTTCTATCACCATAAATTTGCAACCATTATGTTTGAAATCGGTTTCGTATTTGATACGATTGCATAAAAATCGTAATTTAGAACGCTTATAGAACGTTTTTCGCTCACTTCATCCTTTTAAATTTGGAATTTTCTTTCGACAATTCTTAGAAAGCATTTGCATCTTTGAAATAATTACCATTCCAAATTTAAAATGTTAGACCACCCTTAGTAACACAAAAAACGCTATTGAGAACATTTTTTGCTCTTGTAAACCCCCAGATGGTAGTGACAATAACGTAAAATACAGGCTATGTTAGAGTGGGAACTGCCAACGTCAATTTGAAACCATTATTTCTGAAATCGGTTTATATTTCCTGAGATTGCGTAAAAATCGCTATTTAGAACGTTTTTAGAATGCTTTTCGTTCATCTTCACCCATTTTAAATTTCAAATTTTTAAAGAAGTCTTCTCAGAAAGCATTTACATCTCATAAGTAATTACCATGCCAAATTTCAAGTTGCTAACCCCTTCAGTATCACAAAAATCACAATTTAGAATTTTTTTTAAAATGCAACCGCAAGGTGGTAGTGACGCCGACATGAAATAGATCCTATATTGGAGCAAGGGCTGTCATCATCAATTTCCGGTACTTTCTGAGATTGCATAGAAATCGCAATTTAGAGCGTTTTTTAGAGCGTTTATCGTCCATTTTAACCCCTTTTAATCTTTGAATTATTTAGGAGATGTTCTTAGAGTCCTTTAATTTTCATATAAGTAACTACCGCGCCTAATTTCAAGTTGCTAGACCCTGCAGTACTACAAAAAACGCAATTTAGATCGTTTTTTGCTCCTTCATCCCCTTTGGTGTAGTGGTACCGACATGAAATAAAGCTTGTGTTGGAGCAAGGGCTGTCACCATCGTTTTCACATCATTATTTTTTAAATCGATTCGGTACTTCCTGAGATTGCGCAGAAATCGTAATTTAGAAAGTTTTTTAGAAAGCTTTTCGTTCATTTTCACCCCTTTTAAATTTCGATTTTTTAGGAAATGTTCTTAGAGATCATTTGTATCTTATAAATAACTGCCCTGCCTAATTTAAGGATTCTAGGCCCTTTAGTAACACAAAAATCGCAATTTAGAACGTTTTTTGCTTCTGCAACCCCTAGGTGGTAGTGACACCGGCATAAAATAGAGCCTATGTTGGAGCAAGAGCTGTCATCCTCAATTTCCAACCATTACTTTTGAAAATAGTTTGGGTACTTTCTGAGACTGCGTAGAAATCGCCATTTAAAACGTGTTTTAGAACTCTTTTCGCGCATTTTCACTCCTTTTAAATTTCGAATTTTTTAAGAAATTTTCTTAGAGATCATTTATATCTAATAAGTAACTACCATGCCAAATTCCATGTATCTGGACCCTTCAGTAACACAAAAAACGCAATTTCGAACGTTTTTTTTTTTTTTTTTTTTTGCTCCTGCACCCCTTTTAGGGGTAGTGGCACCGACATAAAATATAGCCTATATTGGAGCAAGGGTTGTTACCATTATTTTTTAAATCGGTTTGGTACTTCCTGAAACTGCGTAAAAATAGCCATTTAGAACGTTTTTTAGAACGCCTTTCGCGCATTATCACACCTTTTTAATTTCGATTTTTTAAAGAAATGTCCTTAGAGATCATTAGTATCTTATAAGTAACTACCATTCCAAATTTCATGTTTCTAGACCCTTCAGTAACACAAAAATCGCATTTTTAGAAAGTTTTTTGCTCCTGTACCCCCTTTTGGCCAGTGGCACGGACATAAGATATAGCCTATGTTCTAAGTTTGACTAACACCATCATTTTGATGCCATTACTTTTGAAATCGGTTCGGTAGTTCCAGAGCTTACCTCCTACAAATAAACAATTTTTACCTCTTTATAATATTAATAGTAAGTATAGAAGATAGATTAGTATAGATATAGATTATAAATTCTAAAGTGTGTCTGAAAGTTTGAATGAAGTCAACGTCAAAATGGATGAATTAATTTTTTGTAACTTTGTCTATAGATAGATTACAAACCAGAAATGAACATAAACTGTGCTTCATTTAATAATATAAGGTGCATGAATTTTAAGTAAAGACAGAAAGGAGGTGAATGTGACGTCATACATGAAAAATAAAACTGATATGCTTTGATGTTCAAATAAAATGAGAATGTGTTATGGTATTAATTCTTATTATTTAAAGAAAATTGTTATCAATGCTTTACGATTTATCGTCGGTGCATCGTTAACATAAAGGTTTGATTTATAATTTAAAAAAGAAAGATTAAAAAGAAAATTGATAGTAAATGTCAAAAATATGCACAGGAACATTATCCATGTCATAAATGACGTCATGATTAGCAAAATATAGTTTTTTTTTAATTCTTAAAATGTAAAAAATTAACTCAACTGACTGGGGAAACAAGTGTGATCATACATCGCACAAAGGGTTTCGTAATATTCCTTTCAAAACACTTTCTTTCAAAACGTCCAGTACATTTATCGCCATGGAATACCTTCTAAATTTTGGCAAACACATCCTAAACTATGTTAAAGTTTCAAACATATTCGCCTTGTTATATTTCCTAATTTTGTTCGCCCCCCCCCCAAAATGCTACGATATATCACATGACGGGTATCTGCCAAATTTAGAAAAGTGCCCCCCTTGGGGGGGAGTGGGCAGATGGTCACCGTGATTTTTGACGCGGCCTGATTTTAAAAATGTATGTTATGTTTTATAAACCATATTAAAGTTTCAAACAGATCGTCCAGTTATATTTCCTAATTTTGTTCGCGCACCTCCCTCACCCCCCCCCCTCCTCGAAATGCGACGCGCCCTTCTTCTTTATAATTTATTATCGTGTGTTATAAAGTATCTTAAAGTTTAAAACAGATTGAATTGTTAGATTTCCTACTTTAAATGAAATCGCGGTCTGTTAATTCGACATTCCACCACCAGGGAGCGCACTGTATTCTTAACAAAAGCGTATCTGAACGAAACTCCTTTACACAACCCATTAGTAGATATGTTACTCGAGGGGGTGGCGGTCTTCAGCAAGAATTTAAGATGATTGTTGAAATTACTATTCGGAAGTAGTGGTAATTTAACTTTTGACATATTTATATTTAATAAGTATAAGTAGCATGTATCTGAGGACTCCATCAAAAAACGCACCTGAAACGGTATGAAACAAAAAAGAAATATTTTGCCCCTCCCCCTCTCCCCACCTTCCCGAAATTTCACGCGCCATTTTTTATAAACTTTTTCTAATGTGTTATAAACTATCGTAAAATTTCAAACAGATCGCCTTGTTATATATCCTAATTTTAACAAAAATGTTAGTTCCACATTCCACCACCAGGGAGTACTCTATTCTTAACAAAACTGTATCGGAAGGAAACTCCGTTAAACAACCTATAAGTAGATATGTTACTCGAGGTGGTGGCGGTCTTAATAAGAAATTAAGATATTTGCTGAAATTACTATTAGGAAATAGTGGTAACTAAACTTTAGACAATTTTATATTAAATAAGTAGCATATATCTCAGGACTCCCTCAAAAAGTCACCTAAAGCGGTCAGAAACGCTATTTTTTTAAATAGAAATCTAGCGCCCCCCCCCCCCTCCCCGGAATTTCGCGTGTCATTCTTTCTTACACTTTATCTTATGTGTTATAAAATATCTTAAAGTTTCAAACAGATCGACTTGTTAGACTTCCTAATTTTAACAAAATCGCGTTATGTTAGTTCCACATTCCACCACCAGGGAATGCACTCTATTCTTAACAAAAGCATATCTGAACGAAACTCCTTTACGCAATCTTTCCGTAGATAGATGGGTCGGGATGGTGGCGGTCTTAAACAAAAATTTAAAATATTTGCTGCGGTAACAAACGCTAAGATTTTAAAAATAATTCTAGTTTAACAAAAATGTTAATTGCACATTCCACCACCAGGGAGCGCACTCTATTCTTAACAAAACTGTATCGGAAGGAAACTCCGTTAAACAACCTATAAGTAGATATGTTACTCGAGGTGGTGGCGGTCTTAATAAGAAATTAAGATATTTGCTGAAATTACTATTAGGAAATAGTGGTAACTAAACTTTAGACAATTTTATATTAAATAAGTAGCATATATCTCAGGACTCCCTCAAAAAGTCACCTAAAGCGGTCAGAAACGCTAATTTTTTAAATAGAAATCTAGCGCCCCCCCCCCCCTCCCCGGAATTTCGCGTGTCATTCTTTCTTACACTTTATCTTATGTGTTATAAAATATCTTAAAGTTTCAAACAGATCGACTTGTTAGATTTCCTAATTTTAACAAAATCGCGTTATGTTAGTTCCACATTCCAGCACCAGGGAATGCACTCTATTCTTAACAAAAGCATATCTGAACGAAACTCCTTTACGCAATCTTTCCGTAGATATATGGGTCGGGATGGTGGCGGTCTTAAACACGAATTTAAAATATTTGCTGCGGTAACAAACGCTAAGATTTTAAAAATAATTCTAGCTCTTCCCCCCCCCCCCCTCCTCGAAATATCACACTCCATTCTTTTTTACACTTTTTTCTATGTGTTATAAACTATCTTAAAGTTTCAAAGAGACTGAGTGGCGGTCTTAACCAATAATTCAAAATATTTCCTGAAATTACTATTAGAAAATAGTGGTATGAAGTAAACTTTCTGATCATGAATGAGTTATACTTATCTCATATCGCTGTTCAAAAAGCCCAGGCAAATTATTAGATTTCCTAATTTAAGTTAATTCGTGGTTAAATAAGCGCGTCTCTTCATTTTAATCGACGCATTTGATAGGAATAAACTGATTAATTAAATATTAATTCATATTTCAGCTTGTAATTAAGATAGGACTTAGATATGGGTATCAATGAAATCAGCGAGAAATTTGACATCGGGATGCCAAAAAATTTAATCAAAAAATTTAATATTTAAAAAGTTAAAATTTCGTATTAAAATATGCTATTATGGAAAACCGCAGCGTCGTCATGTCTACCTGCTTTCCCGCCGAATTGAAATCTTTTTATTTCCTTGTCTTTCCAATTAAAGAAATTAAATTTTTATCGATCGATGTTTAGTGGATATTTTAACTTATACACATCGCAGAAATGTGAACTTTATACCAAATGAAAGTAGATTTTTTTCTGCGTCTGTCTATTCCATTTACAAATTTCTCGGACCAATATTTTCTGATATACGATTTCGCTTTAAAATCTCCACTTCATTTTTCGGCTTAATTTCCTCCATGGTAACCGTGCATTCGGCTGATTTTACTGGCAACCCTTAGGAGAAACACGGATGATTTAGAGAAAGTCCGTTTGAATTTGCGTTAAAAAGGTGGATTGGTTAATTTTAGAAGTTAATTAGCCCGTAATTAGGTTAATTACCAACTTTTTCAAAATTTTATGATTTGTTGTTTGATGTGAGGTGTTCAGCTATAAGTACCCAAAATTTCAAGTCTCTAACATGTATAGTTTCTGAGAACGGGCTCTGTGACGGACAGACAGACAGACAGACAGACAGACAGAGGAGCGAGACGAATAGGGTTTCGTGAGATGAACGAAACCCTAAAAAGGGGGCTTTTTCAAAGCAGTATATGCTTTTTTTTTGGCAAAGTGACAGTCATTTTATAGGTTTTTTTTAATATAAAGAAAAATAAAAACATTTTGACAAATTATGAGAAACTTAAAAGGTTTCCAGTTTCTATGTGGTTTTAATTAGCTTTTATTATTTGATAAAATTTCTATATTAATTTGATTTAAAAAAATGCCGTACTTAAGATTTGTAACATGAATTAAGATCTTTTGCCGGTCATAGCATCAAAACTAGCAGTTTTTAAGAATTGTGCCCATTGAGACATTTGAGCAGAATTGCATGAACAACTACCAATTCAGCCAATTCCACCGGGGCCACAGTTCCATACAATTTATACGTGTTCTTTTTACGACATTCCACCCGCTGCTGAAAGCAGGTTAAAGTGAAATTTAAAAGTGAAGGTTAAAAGAAAAAATTTAAATGAATATGTATGCAGAAGTTTCAGTGAGTGATTCGTTTTAAGTATCTTTTTAAAGAACACTAATCTATATCTTGAAAACACAAAAATGACAAAAATGTGGGCAGTTTCGTTATAGGGCTATTTATTTATAATATAAAATAAAAAATGCCAGCCTTATGTGTTCACACAATATGTGAACAGACGAGTGATAATTCTTTTGTCCCTATGTTTCTTTAGTTTATCTCTATACTGATTTCCTTTTTACCCAATTGTCTATTGTTTCTTTGTCAGAGCTATTTTCTTTTTCATTGGCTATTCATGTCTTCGTAAGGGCGTAGAAAAAGAAAGAAAGAAATATTCGGCTCATGGGGATCAACGATTTACGATTTAAGTAACGATAACATTTTAAAGTCATGTGTGCTATCGAAGAGGCTATTGTTTTCTGTTTTCAACGTTTGATGTTAATTTCTAAAAGAGCACTGCACACAAAGCAGCACTATAAATATTGATTATATTTCTAAAGTGTAAAATTGCAGTGTCAAAACATTAGGGTTTCAAGTGACTTTTTAACACTTTCCAACATAGTTAAAAAGTGCCTTCGGTCTGTTTGGCCATTTGTCTATCCGTGCTCAAACTTCTGTAAATAAACTCGGTTGCATTGTAATTGAAATATGCTATTGAGATGTACTATGGCATATTCAGTGTTGAAAATGAAATGTGTAGCATTTATAATTCCTTTACAGAGATACTCAAAAGGTCATACACTATTACATAATGGTCTATGGAGAAAATCGTTTGCAATGTATTTTAATGATATTACATTATTCCAAACATATTGGAATGAATATACACCACTGAGGAGCACTACAAGACGATTCCTTAAGAATATGGTGTGCATAATATTTATCTTTCAATTACAGGGACACACACAAGAATTCGGTTACAATACTGTCATTGAACGACAATTGCTGGAATTGCATTTTCAGTTATGGTATGTGTTATTAAATTTAACTAATATTTTGCATATTACTTTGTGCATAAAAATTCTATATGTCATATGTGGGGCTGCACAAAAGAGTTCGAGCACATTTGCACTTATTTGCGAAAATTGCATATTCAACTGCGTTATGCGTTTCTCAATTGACCTAAAATTTAGCATACTGTATAACTTACATATAAATTTATAGATCATAAATAGCGCTTTGGAAAACAATTCGTATACTTTTATGACAATAAATTTTAATTGTTGAAACTGAGTTTAAAATGTGTTATGGTTTTTTCTAATTGTTATCTTAATAACATCTTTCCCCTTATTACACGATGAATTTTTATTACAGTATTCTGGATGTGTTCTAGAGTGTTTCATAATCTATAATTGACGTATGAATTTTGTTTCTTGTTTTAGTTTAAACTCATTTTATTTAACGCTCCAAACACTCAATCCAGAATTTAATTTCTTTCATATAAGTATTACTAATTAGTTTCAGATCGCTTAACTTTTGCTAATTGTAATGCGAAATACGGTAACATGCACTGATACTTTAGATTCTAGAAGTGTGTATTCTCCTTGAAAACTTTTCTTATACCTATACGATATAACTTTTATTTCTTTTATAACTTTTTATATACGATTCGATACCTGTCGAATTCGATGAATGAAAATGTTTAACAGAACTGATTGACTAAATTTATAAAAAAAAAATAACATAATTACGATAATTAATAAATATTATATTGGCTAGCCTAACTCTTAAAACAAATATTATTTTTAACTAAAGTCAACTTTTTAAATTATTGGGAAATTAATCTTTATTCCTGTACGTAATTACAATCAGTAACATGTAATTAAGATAATAAAATTATGCAGTTATTAATTGAGATTTTGATCTTTTGTATTACGTAAGGAAAAATCAACGAAAATTGCGTCACTGTTGTACAATTATAATTTTGGTTTTCAACGAAAACTAAAAAAACAACATCCTTTTCACCGTCGCAAAATTTACATGCTTTTCATACTCATATTCACTATGTTAAAGATATTTTAACGTGCAATAGGTTATTCATAAATGTATTCCCAAGCTTGATATCACGTTTGCCAGTTAGAATTTTGCATGTAAACATTCGCACTCTTGACTTGATGTTCTAATCCGAGTGCCGGCGAAATCCACAAATTTACTTTCATATGCATTCGTAGTAAAATACTAGTAGGGTAAGATGCCTTATTATCGTCCCCCAGTCACATTTAGGTCCTTGGAAATTGTAATTTTCAGTGAAAATCTACCAAATTTGGATTTTACATAGACTAGCTACCCACGTACATATAAACATAGGCAAATATCGTAAAAAAAATTTTTAACAATGCGAAAAATGGATTTTTTAAAAATATCTAAAAAATGCAAAAGAAAAAATAGTCTCAATTTCGCCCCCCCCCCCCCCAAAAAAAAAAAAAATCCAATACGCCGAGGCTTAACTTATAACTAAATAAAAATTTATTTCTAAATGAGTAAGTAATTTAATTTACATTAAAGTAAGGCAAAAAGAAATGTACTAATTATCAGTGGAAGAATAACATAACGAAACATTAGCCATCCAAACATGAGGAAAAAATTGGAAAAAAAAATGTCATGAAAAAGCATTTCTAATTTCGTCCCCGGGACGAAAATAAGAACTGCAAGGGGGGAATTGGGGACGAAATTGGGACCACGCTACTTCCCAATATGACGGGGCTTCAGTTCTCGTAAGATGAACTGGGCGTCCTAAAACTCACTGTAAGCGCTACTGTCAGCATCTTACCAACGTAAAGTACATGCAGTGAATAAGAAATAAATACTTACAGTACAGTAAATAAAGTTTTACAAACGACGTAATAAGAGCTCAGGTCTTCTAAAAATAGGAAATTCGGCGTCTTTAATTTATGTATGCGTCTTGGCGAACGAAACTTTCAACACTGAACACTTTTACCTCCCGTCCTCTGTGCTTTGCGTCATAAGTGGCGCCACTTTCGCAGAAGCGGAGAAGTTAAGGGGGACGAAATTAGGAGAGGGGACAAAATATGGGTACTTTACCCTATTAGATTTTTCAAAGTATTTAGATTTATAAAATAAAAAATACTCATTTCATTTTTACTAAGACATCATTTTCTCCCACTGAAGCTCTCTGAGATTAGCGTCTCAATCTCAGTATCAGTAGGATGGAAAAAATATTGA
This sequence comes from Maratus speciosus, assembly GCA_963932465.1. NCBI lineage: Eukaryota > Metazoa > Arthropoda > Arachnida > Araneae > Salticidae > Maratus > Maratus speciosus. The sequence continues at coordinate 249,337,085 of OZ010793.1, read as the reverse complement.
AATGTAACAGCTTTATGAGTAAAAATGCGTTATTTCAAATCGTGACGTCATTTTCTGTTCAAAAGTTTTAAAGAAGTTATTTTTAATTGTAATACGAAAATGGCATCCATAATGACATGGTAATTCCCATTGTTTCCCTTCTCTCTTTAACAATGGAAGGAACCCAATTGCTACCAATGTGAAGAAATTTCATAAAGGACTTTTTAAATTAAAATTAAAATAGAATAATGGGATTATTTTAAAAAATAGTGAGTGCGGGCACATCTACAAATAAAGGGCTTTCATAAAAAAAATAATAATAATTATCAAAATCGATTCAGTTGAAAGCTCAGGCCAGATGACTAAAAAAATATCAGCCTTGTCTTTTAAATACATAGACTATATAATTATGGAGGATGTCCTTTTTTTTTATCATTGACCAATGGCTATTTCCTAAACAGAAAATGTTTTGCTTTAGAGGTATAATAGTTCTAATTGCCATATACGTTTCAAATGTTATTTACATCATATTAAGATCTATTCACATCAAAATTGTTATTTTCTTAAAATGTTACGAAATTTAATAGAAAAAATACTCTTTTAGTCCCAGAAAAAAATATAAATTCATAAAATACAAAATATCACTACTCCATACTTGCCAACTTCTGACTTAACTTCCGTAAAATGTGAGTTATTTTAAATTAGGTTAAACATGTTTCGAACCAGAATTTTTTAAAAAGAAATTATATTAAACAAGTTTCACGTAAAAACAGGAAATTAAATAGCTAATGATGCATCTAAAATATTTTCAGGTTAAAAACCTGTTTAACCTGGTTTAAATTAACTCACATTTTACGGAAGTTAAGTCGGAAGTTGGCAAGTATGCTACTCTATTAAATTTTGATATGGGAAACTTCGCGAAATATTTTAGAACGCGTTCTGGGGAAATAAAAAACTAGGTTTATGAAAGAAAAAAATTCTAATTGGATTTCCCAATTTATAAGTGAAATAGTCTGACTTTAAGGTGTGATATCTAAGACACCAGGCGTAGAATAATAAAATTTTGAGACGGGGAAAGTAGCGAAAAAAGGGAATTGAAAGTGGAAAAAAGTAATTTAAATATGAAAGAATGAAGAAATTTAAAGTATTATACCAGGGTTCGTACGGGTACCGTTATTTTCAAGGCCCAATATCAGAATTGTTTTATAGTAAAATAAATCCAGTTTAAAAGGACGAAATTTCGCTTTATTTCAGGAGAGATTTTCCATAAGAAAATACTGGTACCGAAGAATTTCTTAGTCATGAAATTCAAGCACCCGTACGAACCCTGTATACATATACAAACGAGGACCATAACTTCAGTTCTTCAAAGAAACGAAAACTAATAACAACAACAATAAAAATAAAAAAAACATCGTTTTAATTTGCAGGATGTTTTTTTATTAATAGTATATGTTGTTTATTTTGTTCTGAGAGCATTTTCATCAAAGCATCGCTTTAATTTTCAGGAAGATTTTGTTGTTTATTTTGTTATAAGAGATATAAGAGATATACATATTAAAATTGACACTAATTACTGAAAGTCCAATAGCAACACCATAAATGTATAACATATTGTAATTCAACTCCCAAAAATTTGAAAAAATATATATATTCATCAATTGTGAGCATTAGTATTTAAAATATAAGCTATTGAAAATAGAACCAATAAATGTTACAGAAAAAGTCTGTTATTCTGATGGAATTTGAACAATTTGTGCATTTGCCCACTTTCCCTTTTATGTGGTGCTTTTAAAAAGTCCAAGAATAATGCTCATGCATATTTGGATTGATCGGTATTTAAGAGATTAATTATTAGGTAATAAAAATTATTAATAAAACTTCATAAATAGAAACATAAATTTTTTGAGTACCATTAGTATCCGAACGGCCAAAAATCTTCAAAACTAACTTTCCTTTTACTTCTGGCCATTGGTCGAGACGTTATGGGCAAGTATTCAAATTTGGAAAATTTAAGTTATTTTAGTTTAGATTAGTGTTTCACACATTTTTTTCTTTTCTGTACCTTTCCGTTATGTTTTACATGCATCAGTATCGTCTTTTCTTTCAGAAATCTGTCTTTCATAAATAATTGAAAATTGCATCCAAATACTATTTGCGTTGTTTAATCGATACTGTTTTTAGGTTAGTTAAACATTTAAACTACTCAAAAAAATTCGAATTTGTTGAACTTTATTTAACAGCCTAATTTAAATAAAAATAAAAACATCGTTAAACAATTTTAAATCGCATTAATTTATTCCCACAAAAATTATGCATCTGCGTATACAAATGTCATCTCTTCATCTTTATCTTGAGTTTGTTCCGCAAAGCTGAGTTTTTGTGCTTTACTTTAGCCTTTTACTTCTTGGGATTTTCGCCTTAACTAATATTTTGTTCGCATAACATCATCAAGCCACGTACGTACGTAAGGGAAGATTTAACGTGTTCATCACGCATTAATCAATAATAAGTTATAAATATACTGGCCAAAAGGATGACCGTCAATTAACATTTTTAAAAAATAAGTTACTATAAAAATAATACTGTTCCATATAAAAAATGTGAGGGGCTTGAATCCACCTCTTACCCTTCCTTATCCTCAGGAAAACAAGCACCACAGCTTATGAACCACAGCTTTCGGTATTTCTTTTTTGCTACTTCATGTGCGTTGAACATCAACAAGTCAACGCTACATTTACGTATTTCAAGATGAGCATGATTTTTCTCATTATTAAATAATTGTTAGAATATAAGGCATGAAAGCAAAATAAAGCAGGAATATAAGGCTAAAAATAGATTTATATAGCTTCTTTAATTATACTAAAATCATATTACAATTGCAATCTGATTAATATCTGATATCGTATCTAATAATCAAATTTCGAATTACAAACACAATCTTTTAGTATCTGGTTCTAAAACTTTCTGTCTGGAGCTTTCTATAGCACACATCTGATGCTGGAGCTTTAAACAAAAATATGTCCATAAACCCTTCCAAAGCTCAGATTTCCGATATCTGAGTCATTATCATTCTTGTATGGAGAACTTGTACCTGAAAAAGAACATTTCGTTTAAATTATATTTTTAAAATTCTTGACTAATACAATTTAGGGGAAAGTTGCCACATGCGTACTGGCCTTATAGATCTAATTTTTAAAAATATTTAATAACCAAGGCTTACGAGATCTATAAGGCAAGCCCATTTGCGTTTAATGAATGAAGTCAATCGTCAGAGGTCGCTGAATCCTTGCCCAAGTAAATTCTGACTAATCGTACAAACGCTGAACCAAAACTCCGACCATGTGGACAGAATAGAAATCAGCTTATTCAATGCTAAACTTGCAACGTTTGTGATAAACCACGTGGTTAAATCCGACTGCACTTTTTCGGCGGTTTTTGGTGAAATGAACAGGCTGTTATATATATTAAGTAGGCAATGAAAATAACATAATTTAGAATACTGCATTTAAAAGAAAAATAATATGTTAATTCTTCAATTTTTATAGATTTTTTCGCGGTACACCTGAGATTTTCTGGCAGCAGTCTAGCTTGCCGCGACACACTGTTTGAAATTTACTGATGTAGATGTAGGATTAAATTGAATTTCTGTATCACAGTAAAATTAATAATTTTCTTACCTGACATTATTATTTATAATACACGAGACATAAACAAAATACCTCTCATATAAGAAGATAAAATCGAAAGCACAATGAAATGAAACGCTCCGATAATAAAGCAAAGTCTATCAGAAGCAATGAGAATCTTGTGCCCTTAACGAATAATACTCTCATGTTTCACCGTTACGGCTGAAAAACTTAAATGTGCAATAAGCGTCTAACCACCATGCATTGGCAAGTAAGAGGCACTTAAATAGAAATTCAGCAAAACATTGTAGCCCTTAATAAGAACTTCTGTGGTTGTTAATCTGTGCAGTGTTTGCCTTTTAATTTTCAGGAGCGCATAATTTCACAAGATACATTACTTCCCACTAAAAACACACATCCCCAAAAACCTAACAATGGCTATAACTCCAGTTCTAATTAATACAAAAATAAACGAAAAGTACCGTTTTAAATTAGCGTGAAATTGTTGAAATCGCAAGTGGCCTAATTTGTCCTAAGGGTTCCAATTTGTCTACATACTAAAAATTGCTCCAAAATCTACACTATTTCATAAATCTCCATAGAAATTAGACTAGGAAAATGTGTTAGGGCTTTAGTCACAAATTTCAAAAAATAAAATTAGATCTTACAATGAAAAACACTGGGAACATACAATTATTTTTAAGAAAATTTATACCGAACTTTTTTTTAAAATTTTACTTTTTACACAGAAGCGTAAAATGATAGAAACCATTTAATTGACTAAATAAATATAATTATATTGATCAACATATAAACTATACAAACCGATTTTATCAAACTAAATAGGCAATGTCAACCAAAAGGAAATACTATGAAACAATTTTTATTATTAAAATATAATACATTCTATTTTCACTGGATATGCATTAGGAGCAAAAGGATAAGAACTGAATAATTTTTTCTAAATTATAGAAATGATACATGTCAACGGTGCCTCCTTTCCGCTTAACAATTTCAAAGCCGCATTGTGGCGTTTTATTTAAAACGCTTCAAGCTTGTCAAGGTGATAAAACACGCCATGCCTCACAAATGGCAGATTTTAATTCGGCCTTCAAATTATACTGGACCATTTGACAATTTTTTCGGTAGATATCGCACATTATAATATCTTAAATGTTCTTGTGGGATTTAGATTCTCGACTATGGGCCGGCCAATCAACTATGGGAATCTTATTATTTTCAAAACGTTTGTTTTGTTGTTGCAGAGGGAATTGGGGTATTGTCTTGTTGAAAAATATAGTTAAGACCGGCAGTTTTTTCACCCTGGTTCAAAAAATGTCATTCTAACATGTGAATATAGGTATGTGTATTTCGTAGTTCTTCTAGAATGGCAACTCAAGCTTACCTTCTAAGGAAAAAGCATCGCAAACCATTAGAGGGAGCCTCCATCTAATTCGCCTGGAAAATGCCCTTTTCGTTTCGAAATTCATGTGAGTATGAATGAATACTATCCTGACCCTTGAAATTAAGAATCTTTTCACGACTTATAATAATTTTAGACCAATTCGTTTGTTGCTCCAGATTTTTCTCTGAAAACTGAATGCGAGCTTTTATATGGTCAGATGTTAAACGCAGACACCCAAGCGGTTTTACACATTTAAGAATTCTCAAAATTTTGATTGCTCTTCTTATAGTCCATAATGATGCTCGCGTGTTTATCTGATTTCCAATTTCATTTGCCGTCATTATTTTATTTGCGACCGTGCAAACAATCAAATTTCAGGATCGTTTCGAAAGAATTCTCGATCTTCCTGTACATTTTGGAGCACCATAAGTAGTTAAATTCTGTATGAAATTAAAACTGACAATCTTTGAACATTTAATTTTATCAGCAATTCTTTAAAGTGACATACCGCTGTTGTTATAAGCTTTGAATTTTGGCTTCTTTCGAAGTTAGAAAGCATTTTTCTTCTTCCCATCGTCAAAAAGCTTTTCGAACTAAACAAATGTTCTCAGAAGAAACAAATGTTCTATCTCTCTTTTAAGTGCAATGTTAAATTATATGTGGAAATATCCAATAATCCCGAGTCGCGGTTTCGAAATACGAGAGGCAGTCAAAAAGTTCCCAGAATTTCATTGTAACTCTTTATTACCACAATATAAGTACGCATTTACTTAATCGCCTTCATGGTAGGCTCTGTCAGAACACACACACTTGCTCCACCGCTCTTGCCATTGCTGGAAACAACGATGAAAGTCATGTTTTAGTATCCTCCCAAATTCAGCGTTGGTTTTGGTCTTCTACGGTGTTAATCTAGAAAATCTTGAATCCGAAATCTTGAAAACCACTCGCAAACGGCTGTTTTCTTTAAAGAATCGTCACCGTAAACTATTTATAAGGCTAACAAAGTTTCTGAATTAGATTCCACCAATCAGCACATGTACTTGATGAACTCCCTTTGCTCGAACTTCTACATCCCACCAGCTGATCACCAGATACTCCTACTTACCATACATCAAAACAGTAAGCTGCACTGCCGTCACACTGTCTCTTATGAATTCCGGTAGTAAAAAATATAGAGGTAGTAAACAAATTAATGAATTATATTGTGGGAAAGCCTTTTTAGTATCCCAAGTGCCTTAATTAGCTTCCAGAGCGCCACCTGCGTGCCTCCTGGTGTATACAGCGCCATCAACTGCTTACGTAACTGCCGATCAAGGCGCCTTTACCCTGTTTCCTTTCTCCTTGAACATATACAGCGCGCATGCGCTCCAGGGACAGACTTCGGAACGGCATACGCTCGCTGCGAACGGGGAAAACAGATAAACTGAACGGAGGAGAGTGGAATGACGATGTGGAGGTAGAATGTTGTGGTGTTCGCGGGAAGTAAGACGTCTCGGAATATGTGTAGTAACTTTAGTTTAAGAAGGGTAAAGCTGTGTTTGCGAAGTGGAAATCTATGATATATTGAGATGTCAATATTAATAATGTAAATAACTCATTTTGTACATAGTTAATTTGTAAATATAATTCACTTTAAAAGTTACCGGTGTCAGGATCAAGTTTATAATGGTGCTAGTCTCATTTAATGTGTTATTACAAGCTCTGAGTTTCTACAATTGGTGTCGAGAAGTGTTATGAGAACTTTATGCCCACAAAGTTCATATTTCAAGTATTAGTATGAAGTCGCTATTTAAGTGCAATGATCTGTCTTGAGGCAATATAGTGATTACTCTGAAGCTGGATATCCATTCTAAGAAGTGAGTTTATTTTGTTCTTATTCAATATGTCGATTTATAATTATTTTAATATAATTGGTCGATTTTAAGGAACTAGAACTTTCGTTGAAAGCTGAAAAATCATTAAGTATTAAGAACTTACATAAATTAATTTTTGGAGATGTCGGTGATAGAAATAATAGACGTAGAATTCGAAATTTTACTGGCTTTGACTTTGAAATTGATTCTGATGAATATAAATCAAAATTGAAAGATATTAAGGATAATGTTTCATTAAACGATTTAATTACTATTTGCAATGTTTTATGTATAAATAATTCGGGAACTTTTGATGAAATTGCTGCCAGAATAATTTCTTCTTTATGTGACTTGAATGTATTGAAACCTAATTTAATTCCTGACGAAGGCACTCTTAGCGATGATGAGAGCGATGATGATTCGAATAAAATTAACGATATCTCAAATGTTTCTGAAAACAATTTGAGAAATGATTCTGGTAGTTCTAGTTGTAAAAATAATGAAAATCAGAAAACTCCAATTCCTGATTATGTTCTTAAACCTGCTATTTCTGTTAATGATATTGAAAATATGGTTACGGAATTTGCTGGTAGTCAATTTCAAAATGTTGAAAAATGGCTGGCCGATTTTGAAGATACTGTTTCTTTATTTAATGTTAGTGATTTGCACAAATTGATTTTGGCTAAACGCCTTATGACAGGTAAAGCTAAATTGTTTATTGAAAGTGAAACAAAAATAAATTCGTGGTATAAACTGAAAGCATTACTTATTTCTGAATTTGTCAAACGTGCAATTCAGCTGAATTACATGATCTGTTATCTAAAAAGAAAATTAAACCAAATGAATCTTTAGACGAATATTTTTAAAGTATGAAACAGTTATGTTCAAAAGGCAACATAGAAGATTCTTCACTTATTCAGTTGTAATTAATGGAATAAACGATCCTGTTTTTAAAAAATCCTTTTTGTATGGTTGCCCAAATATTGTTGAATTTAAAGAAAAACTGAAAAATTATGATAAATTGCGTGTCGATTATGATATTAAACCTGATGTTGATGTTAGGCCTAAAATGAAACCAGAAGTTGAATTTAAAAACAAATCTAGACCCATTAAAGCTGATATACGTTGCTATAATTGCGACGATAGATTCCACAAAAGTAATCAGTGTAGAAATAAAGATAAAGTTCCCCTCTGCTTTTCTTGTAATTTGTATGGTCACAAATCATTCGAATGTGGTAAAACCAAAGATTCAAAATTGCCTAATGATTCTCAAATAAATGTTCTAACCTGTTCTCAGAATTTGGTTTTTAAAGATGTAAAGTTGCATTCATTAAATTTAATTTCGTTAATTGATACAGGAAGTGAAAGAACTATCCTAAAGAAAAGTAATTTTGATAAAATTTAAAGTTATGTAAACTTGGAACCAACAGATATGCTGTTAAGTGGATTAGGTAAAAAATAATTCAGACCAATCAGTTACTTTGAGGCCGAAATCGAAATTGATGATTCTAAATTTCAAACATCTATTTTTGTGATGGATGACAAATCTATTGAATTTGATTTAATTATTGGTACTGATGCAATACAACAAGAATCCTTAATTGTTTCTGGTAATGATGTTAAGTTAAATAAGAGTCAGAATAATTCTTTAGTTAATGTTATAAATTCAAGTGAAGTAGCTGTAAATTCTAAATTTAACCCTTATTCTTCAACCTTGCACAGTAGCAACCAACAAATTCCATACCAAAACAAATATTTGCCTTTTCATCAATTGTCCTATTCTAGCTCAGAAATTAAAGAATTACGCCTAGAAAATGAAAATTTAATTGCCCAAGTTAAGGAAGTTGAAAGGAAATATAAAATATTAGAATTCGATGTAATCGAATTAAAAGAAGCACTTTTGTCAGAAAAAACGAAGTCGAAAATTGCAATAACATCGTTAGAAGAGAAATTAGAACAAGAAGTAGCACAAAGACAGACCATTAGTAAATTGTATAGAAAATTAGAGCAATGTTTTCAAGATATAAAATCCCAATTAGATGAAGAAAGTAAACGTTCAGAGCAATACCGATTACGTCTTCAAAAAGTAAGTAATTATTGAAAACAGTTTGAAAAACAGTTAGAAGAATCAGAAGATGAATGCTCTAAAATAAAAATGTCCAAAAGAAGAATCCAGATAAAATTGAATAATTCTCAGGAAGATTTCGAAAATTTACGACAAGTTGAAGAAGCAAATTAAGATAAACAACAGTACTAAGAACATTAAAAATGATCCAGATTTCCCTAATTTCAAAGATAAAGAAAATATGGTGTATTCTCCCAGAAATGAAAATAACCAGAAATTTGATGTAATAAATGAAGAAAATTTTAGAAAAGAAAATCTTAAGAAAATGTCTAACGAGAAGTTGAAGAGAAATATTTCTAAGAAAATTAAGAATATCCCTAAGTCTTCAGATGAAATTGAAATAAATGAATATGAAGTTAAGAAACCTAAGCAGAAGTTTACTAAAAAGAAATCTGATTATAGAAGATCCTTTTTAGAAGAAAATACAAGTAAATTTGACTTAAATTCTGAAGATGACATTAATAATTCCGAAGATGACACTTTGACCGATGTTGACGAATATGGTATCCTTCCTGATAAATTCCTTGATTCTGAAGATTATGCTGAATTCCGAAGAAGCAAAAAATCCTTATATGATAGTGGCTATGAAATGTGATGAAAGAAGAAGAAAAGACATAGTTAAAAAAAGACGTAAAGGAAGAAAAAGACGTAGAAAATAAATCTGACGAAAAAGACGTAAAGAAAAAAAAAGATAAAGAAGAAGTAGAAATAACTTTTTGTGATGTTTTATTACGTGAGAAGCATTTTATGACGAATCTGTTTCGTCAAGAAGAACTTTTTGAATTTTTAATCCTTAGTTGTCCAAAGAACTTTATTCTGCAAAACTTTGCTTTTTAGAAGATGATATGCTTAACTTTTCACAATGAACTGAAGATATTTTCTTTTTTTAAAAGAACTTTGGGTCCTGCTGTTTCTTTTTGTCTTTTCAGGTGCTCCATTTGCTCCTACCAGCGGATCTACAGTGTCACTGAGGGCAGTCAGTAGTCGACCGGTTAGTCTGGCCGATCTGTGGGAAAACCTTTTTAGTATCCCAAGTGCCTTAATTAGCTTACAGAGCGCCACTTGCGTGCCTCCTGATGTATACAGCGCCATCAACTGCTTACGTAACTGCCGATCAAGGCGCCTTCACCCTGTTTCCTTTCTCCTTGAACAGATACAGCGCGCATGCGCTCCAGGGATAGACTTCGGAACGGCACACACTCGTTGCGAACGGGGAAAACAGATAAACTGAACGGCGGGGAGTGGAATGACGATGTGGGGGTAGAATGTTGTGATGTTCGCGGGAAGTAAGACGTCTCGGAATATGTGTAGTAATTTTTGTTTAAGAAGGGTAAAGCTGTGTTTGCGAAGGGGAAATCTATGATCTATTGAGATGTCAATATTAATAATGTAAATAACTCATTTTGTATATAGTTAATTTGTAAATATAATTCACTTTAAAAGTTACCGGTGTCAGGATCAAGTTTATAATGGTGCTAGTCTCATTTAATGTGTTATTACAAGCCCCGAGTTTCTACAATATTGTGCTATTCAAGAGCTATATCGAAATTCCGTGAACTATTTGACTGCTCCTTGTATTTATTGTGTCCTTATCATTTTGCTCCAGCGTAAATTTAGCAAAATACATATTTTATAATAGATTTTGAAAAATATATAAAATATTTTCTGAATGATTGTTTTAATATTAAACCTTTGATAACAGGATTGGGACATATATGTCCTAGTTACTATTTTCTTGTGTTCAATTCGACCACTTACTTTTGCCATACACTTATAATAGGATATTTTCAAGATAAATCAACCACAAAGTTAATTTTTTGTAAGTTCTAGTATGACTGAATAAAAATAGTCGCCAGTTCTAGTCCGTAATCCAAATGTGAAATGGAATCTTATCTATTTAATTTTAATGCAAAGATTTGCCATTTGCACAGTAAACACGAACTGATTTCTTTGTTTTTATGTTCTTCGCGATGAGTTTGCATCGAGCTGTACAAAAGAAAATAACTACATTTTTTTTTCTGTTTATAGTCTAAGACTAGGGGGCTCTGCCCTCTGCGCTCGCCAACCCCCGTTCAGACACCGCAGAATCTAAAAGCACCCTAATTTGATCGGTATTAAAAAGATTAGAGAAGATTGTATTATAATGAAAAAAACCTATAGCGATCTACTTGTAAACGGGTTTCCATTCAATTCCCTTTGGTTACGAAAATTTTAGGCCGAATCAGTTGCTGTTAAGACATCGAATGGTTGATTTCATGTTTGATTAAAGAAGACCAGTAAAAAATGTGAAAGGAAGCTAAAATAAATTGAATTAAGTAAACAGTCTTTGCCTCCCGGTATTTTTTAACAGGGTTATAGGACGATTGACATAATACAGTTTACTACAATTTACTGCTTTAACCCCTTCAAGGGCGCTGGTTCATTTTTGGACCACTTAATTTTAATTCTTAAATACCACATTAGCACCAGAATATTGGAATGAAAATTTTCCTTTTATTAAGTAAGTGAACAAATGCATTTTCTTATTTCGAAATTTATTTGTAAATTCTGGTGTCATTCACTGATTTCAATATTTTACGAACAGAAGTACCTTGCCCCTGAAAGGGTTAAACGCATATTAATGTATTTATTATTTTAAAGTTTCCTTTCTCTTTTAATATTTACGTGTAAGTACAATTTTTAAGACATAATTTTCAATATTTTCCTGCTTTTAACACTTATTCATTTAATAGTAATTTTAAAGGTTTTTTTGTTGTTTTTAATAGTCACGTGTAAATAAATTTTTAATCATTCGGAAATATTATTCTTTGCGCTGTTTTTAGAATTGAAAGCAATCTCTATAATAATAGCCTTAGTCATGTGAGTATTATCAACAGTTCCGGGAGGATCCCTTCGCTTTTTTATATTCCAGGCGGCCATTTTGGTACTTTAATGTTAGCCAACCACAGGCGATAAGTCGCCAAATATTATTCTATCGCCATCATTTCACTTATATTATAATAGTCCAAGTCATGTAGCTGCCACAAACAATTACAACCCTTCCCTTTTCATAAGAAAGGTTTTCATTTTGATTAAAGAATCAGTTATTTTTTCGAATAAAACTACTTAAAATTTGCCATGATCGCAAAGAATTCTTGGTACTTTTATGTTAGCCGTTTGCAAATCTCGCCAATAGCTTTTTTTTTTTGTTAACTCACCAGTTCGCATTTTTATATTTTTCGAGTGGTAAATTAAAACGGTACTACTTGGTTATCCCATCGACCAAAAATCTATCGCCAGACTATAAGATTAAATGCCAATAATGGTTGATCGTAAGTGTCACATTCACTTGACTGTAAGGAAGTTACACGTGTTTACGCCATCAAATGATTTTTATTTCGACGTTTTATTTTTATTTTTATTAATGTTATACTAATTTATTTGTTCTTTCGTTATTTAAAATAAAAATTACGTCAATTTGTATAATTTGGTGAGTGGTTTAGCTAATTATATAATTTCGCGAAATTGGTCGACAGGATAACTAAAATTAAATGTCAGGATTTGTTGCATTATTTAATCGGGTTTGGCGTGATTTTTTTTTACGACAATTTGGCGAAAACCTCGTTTTCGAATACCAGTTACATATGTATTGTTAAAGTATTTCCTATATTATTTTTAAAATGAAATAACAATAAATAAAAAAAAAATCATAACTATAGAACAAAACAATTTATAACATTTTTTTAAATAAAAAGAAAATAAATGTAAATAAACATTTATTAATAAATAAGCAACAATAGCCAGTTAACATGTCAGGCAAAATAATGCCATTTATCTATCCCAGTGCGTATATGACATCTGCGCCTAATATTTTTCTTTTCGTTTCGGTAAAAAAAAAAAAAAAAAAGAAAAGAAAAGAAAACGAAAAAAAGAAGTGAAAGCCATTAATTTTAAACTTTTCAGTTTTAAATGAAAGTTTTGTATTAAATAAAATAATAATGAAATAAAAAAAAGCATTGTTCTTAGTATACATTTAAGGGAGGCCAAACTGGTCGCCAAATTAGTTTAAAATAATAACCTTTACTAAAATATGAAAAGAATATCTGTTAAGATTAAAATTTGGGTTGCCATCATTAGAAAAAAGTATTTAAAATTAGAAAAAATATTAATATTTCAAAAACTATTTCGAATTTAAAAATTCTAATACCAGTTTTGAGATCTGCGGATCAATACCGATTTTTGGTGTTAATTTCATCGCAAAGTATTCCATATTTTAGGAGAAATCGCCGCGAAACATAATCAGTTGTTTAATCAGTCGTTTCATAGAATCGTTTCATAAATTCGTTACATTTCAGTCGTTTCATATATCCGTTTCATTACGATTTTATATATACTAGTTGCGTAGCAACCCGTTGTGTTGCTTTTGAATTGCATGTGACAATCGATCTTTTTGCGAAAAATGAAATCTTAACTTTATTGTAAATTTAGAAAGTTATTGCAATATTAATTTTATTAAATACAATATTTCAAATAATAAGTTATATTTACAATTTAAGTCAAAACTTTCCCAATAAAAATGCACATATTCTATAACTTTATTTGCCTAGAGCTTTTTGCTCTTCCAAGATTTTGCTTTGAATTTCGGAGTTCGTAGAAATGATGTCATTTGGGTCAACTTATACAAAAATGAATTTGTTTGGACGAATTTATTCAGAAGCATTTTATATTTATGAATTAAAATAAATATTTAAAGAATTATTTTTTTTTTCTCGCTAAAACTTTTCTCTTTTTTTTTTCTCGCTTTTTCGCATTTTTAATGTCCGCTTCTGAAAAGTTTTATTAGCCATCTTAAGGCAATGGTTGAAAATCTACTTTACGACTTTAAATTAAATGAAAATAACGTACGGTGTTTTTTTTCTTTTGACGTCAACAGAATTAATCTCAATGTTGCAGTCGAGAGTCGAATTTGTGTTTCTAAAGTAAACGGATTCCGGAAGCTTGAATATGTGCGAGTCCGTATTTCGTGAAATTTTCTTGAAAACTACAATCATTTTTTCACTTTTTATTCAAATATACACTAATTTCAATTTTAAAATGATTTCAAACAATGATACCTAATAATCCTTGTCATTTTCCCTTTTCTCTCTTTTATCCACAAAAATGGAGCAATTTTAGTTTTCATCATTACAGAAATGTCATCAAAAATAACGTAAAAATTTATATCTCGAAAACTAAACAAATTTTAAAATTCTACGAAACACGTTTAACATCCTCGGACCCATGCGGATAACCGGCGTTTATTTGATCGCCCAACGCCCAACATTCCATATTCTAGGAGGAACAGCTGTGAAATACAAATGGACAGTCACTTTTTAATATAATAGATTGATGAAGTTTTAATTTCGCTATAAAAAATTAGTCCGGGACAAATGCTGAATTATTTATATTATTTTAACCCTCCGTCTACCAGACGGGTCCATTGGACCCGACAGGTACATACAAAATATTCATTCAAACCAGAAATTTCTTTAAAATAAACTAAGTATATAAACCAGACAAAAATAAGGTAAATAAATAAGTTAAATAGTTTTAAATAAAAATTCTGGTGTAGAACGTTTTATTAAAACTTGAATAAAATTCCCGGTAGATCTAGGGTTAAGTGCAAATGGCTTATTCCTTAAATGAGCCTGTACGCAATGGATATAGATTAAAAAACATTATTCTTGAAAATTATTTAAAAAGACATAATAAATAAATCAATTAAGATAAAGTTTTCAAGAAAATTGCATTTGAAGGTAGATTTTTTCCCCTATATAACGGGTGTAAAAATTGAAGATACGCGATGTTTAGAAATTCAAAAAATTGCAGTAGCAAACATTGCATATCCGACATTTAATCGTCAAGCGTTGCCATTCTCAAAATGATGTCAGCCGTACGCATGGACATATTTTCCCTTTAGATAGATTTTCAAACGTGAAGTTCCGTTTGTCAGCTAAAACTTTGCATGTGAAAATGTATTCTTTTGGCTTGAGGGTCTAATTTCACTACCGCGAAGTACAAATTCCAGAAACTGATGTCTTTTAGGTGTATTCGTGTAAAAATATATAGTTTTATCAAAGAAATGGATTGTTTTCTTTTAAATAATGCACTTACTGAAGCATTACGCCAAGTGTCTCAAATTCGGTATTAGCCGAATGAAAATATATTGTAACATTAGCTTTATTAGCGAAAATGTTTTTTAAATAGTGACGTCATTTTCTGTTCAGACTTAAAATAGTTACTTTTAATTGTAATGAGTAAATGATATCAATAAGGATAAATAAACCCCAATATTTCTTTTTTTCTGCAACAGTGGAAATAATACGATTGTTATTATTTTGATAAAATTTCAAAAAATCTTTTCAAATTAAATTAAAAATATAAAAGTGAAAATATTTAGAAAAATAGCTAGTGCGAGGACATCTACAAATGAACAGCTTTCATTAAAAAAAAAAGAATTGTTAGCAAAATTGGTACAGTAAAAAGTTCAAGGAAGATGTCTAAAAAAGCTATCTTGTGTTTTCAATCTATAGATTATTTTTTCTCTTTTACTTTAACAGTTGCCTAGCAACTCTATTTCATACAAATTACATTTAAAAGCACATATTTTTCCCAATTCGGCTCTAAAAATTTAAATTGTTCGACTACATGTATGTTAAATTCGGCTTTTTTATATATTATTCTTTTATTTATTTATTGCTGAAGCTTTAATTTCTTTGTAGAAAATTAACGGGAGAGAAATTCTGAACTTTTTTCATGTGCAAATTGTTTAATAGTATTTCGCAATGGAGCCGGCATGTCAAAATCATTTAATTGATAAATAACAACAAAATAAAGCCAAAACTCACTGGGTTTTATAACAGACGATATTCTTGACATAGCACGTATTTTAATTTCAAATTTTTTTTTCGGTTTTTATGAGAAAATGGCAACAAAAAGATACAACAATCTACTATTTTCATTTTTTCCCCTTTAGTTTCAACAGAAATGGAGTACTTCAGCTGCCACGATTACAAAAAAAGTAATAAAAACTACAAAAAAATTAATATCTTAAAATTAAAATGAGATGCAGCTTTCAAACAAATTGCATTTAAAAGAGCATTTTTTTCGTTATATGGCGGTGTAAAAATTTAAAATGTGCGATGTTTAGAAGTATAAAAATTTGCAGTAGAGAAAATACTAAACCAAAATTTTATTTCAAATTTCAAAGTGTTGCCATTCGCAAAATGACGTATGTGTTACGCACAGATATGTTTGTCCTTTATAATATAGGTAGGGTAGATTTTCTTTACAGTAAATACTTTAATAAGAGACTGTCCCTTTAGGACGTTGACAAATAAAATTTCTCTATATCTCAAAAACGAATGATTTAATTAATTGTAAATTTTCATGTTTTTGGCAACAGTTCATTTTATGTCAAAATTAATGTAGGTCCTAATTTATATAATTTTAACTATAAATTTATTAATAATTTTCATAATTAAAAATATGTTTTTGATTCGAACACGTACCTGGAATATATTTAGATGAATTCATTGTATCGCATAAAAATATGAAAATTCAATTCGATCATATTTTGGAAGTTATAACCTAAAGTCTTTTACGTGGACTTAACATTAAGATCCTGAACTTTGACATCTTCTAACTGTATGAAGAATTAAATAAAACTATATAAACTAATATATTTTTTCGAATTGCTTTCATCCAAGAAGATCAAATATGATGTCAAAAAGTGGGTGTTACTATTTGAAAAAAATTAAACCTGGTGCCAATTTTATTTTATAGACGACCCTTATCACAAAACAAACCGCATGTGGTTATAAAGAACGTTATATGAATTAAAATCTTACTTTTCTTTTATGTTTACGTTAATTAACCATTTTTAAGATTTTTATCGAGTATTGTATATTTTATATCAGAGGCGCATTTTTAGGAGTGTTATTTACGGTACATACCCAAGAAAGTGTATTCAGCTGCATTTGGAATATCCTTTACTGTACAGGCTGCAAGAGCACTTCGGTTCAGATTGAGATCCGTTATTTGTTCCCAAGCATCTTTCTTGTGGTCAAAACATTCCGCTTGAGAAACTGTAGTGTAACCTAAAGATGATGTGATAGACACGTAGTGAGTTTGAGGATAGTATAGTTTTTACTTTTATGCAGAATTAATTGTAATAAATATGGAAGAAGTTCGGGTATTATAGAATTCATTTTATTTTTCTTTGTAAGTCAACATAAAAAAAAAAAAAAAAAAAAAAAAAAAAAAAAAAAAAAAATGAGATACATTAAAAGTTAGAAAAGAACAAACTTTAGCTATTTCTGAGTAATTTTCTAATGCGTTTAAAGGGAAAGAAAAAATTATCAATATTTAGTTTTATAAAAAAGTTACACTTTTCGGGTAATGGAAACAAGTCGGATAATATGGAATAGGGTGATAAAGGATATTAAAATTGCCAGAAAAACCACGAGTTAAAAGAAAACCAAAACAATTTAACGAGTTTAATGAGTAAATCTTAGTAAATTATCATAAATCATCGGATTCTTTGAAAAATTATTTTACTTTTTAGAATCGTCTTGAAACAGTTATCTAGCTGATATCACATATTACCCGACACACCCGGCACACCTGTTGAAAACACCCGAGTTAGAGGCTTAAATTTGATATTTAAATTTGCAGTATTTGAGAGGTTTTTAAAATTTGCATTTGACAGAATGCTTCACCTTTTTATAATATTTTTCGCTGAGATACTTTTCTACATCGTAAAAAGCTTTTCATTCACTTTATTCAGCCTAACTGACATGTTTGATAAACTCTCTGAAGCAGACAGTTTTTAAATCAAAGAATTATTTTAAGCGCTAGTTAATGTTGAAATTAGTTACGGTAGTTCAGTTTAATAAGTTTTATAGGATCAAAACTATGCATAGCAATTTAACCATTTTTCGTTTGCACATACTTGTCAAAAATAACTAGGTCCTTTGTGCACAATGCCCAATAATTTTTTAAGTTTTTTTTTGTTTAACTTTTCATTCAAAATTTCATTATCTGAATACAGATTTAATTCCTAGTTTATAATAGCCTTTTTTTTGTCTTTCTTTTTATCTACTGTCCCGAGATTTATATATATATAAAAAACTGAAATAATAATAGTATTTACAAACACTTGTTGATGGAAAAATATATTTGCACTTGAATATTAAAAAAGAAAGAAACTTTAGAATGATGAAATTATTGCGGGCGAAAATACTTTAATGATGAAAATTTCATCATATTTAAAAAGATACACTTAAAACGACTTTCTTATAGCATCATTTTAAAAGTTCGGATTAAGTAAAATTTTTTACTTAACCATTTTATGCAAGCTGATTTCCAAATCTGTAGATTATCATACTTAATCAATTCCGAAAACACCCATTAGCTGTCGCGACAGCAGTTAATTCGGATTTAAAAACTCCGAAACATATCTCAGTCAAACGGAAATGAATGGAGACCTGATTACAGAAAAATGCCACTAATAGTTTACTCCAGTTTTCTGTAATCTTTTTCAAACAGAGCAAATTAGCTTATTTTTAGAACCTGCAGGGCCTGGGCGGAGGGTTGGCGAGCATAACTCGTAGGGGGCAGAGTTTCCTAGTATTTTGAATTTTTGTAACTGACCACAATGATGTTCAAGTTTATGTAAATGCGCAGATTTGTTCATTTTTACACTAAACTTAACTAAGCTATACCGTGAAAAACGTAAAAAAGTCCTTTCGGCATGCGCTGGGAGGAAGAGGTAGCTTTCATATTTCTTGGTTTTAAAATTTTGCAAGTTTTATTCGAAGCTAATTTTACTCAAATTTTAAGAAGCTAAAATGCGACGAACCCGATAAGAGAATATTCGTCAATCCTGAATTTGAATCAGAATTGCGTCAAATTAGTAAGCTATAGCCAAGCTGGCATTATTTATGGTTACTTATTTTTAGTCGTCATATTTGGTGATATTTCGCCAAGTGTTGCCAAGCTTGGCGAGAATTTGAAAGTACGATATTAATAATGTTTAAGCATTGCGCGGCAGTGCACGGTTCAAATGGCATTTTGAAACAAGATGGCGGATGAAGCTGGCCAACGAACTCGGTCGAAACATTGGTATGTACTATGCATACAATCAATCTCATCCAAAGCAGTTTTTAAATACGAGAGTTACAGCATGACGAAAGTCAGATTGTTTCGAAATGTCAGCCACCCTAGAAATTCAAACTGCTACATCTCAGCCATTTTTTAAGATAAAGACAAAATAAAATATGCTCCGGAATCCTTGTATTAAGATAAAACTCTTAAGAAAAAATCATTTGTCAGTTTTTAACTTATTTGCACCATTTTTTAATTTTTAAAATTTTAAATGGCCGCCATTTTGAAAGAAGATGGCGGATGAAGCTGGCCAATGAGCTCGGTCGAGAGATTGGTATGTACTATGTATACAATTAATTTCATCATATATATATATATATATATATATATATATATGTCCCATTTTAACTGAGGGTGGTTTTGGGGTCTGAGGGTCATGATCGGTGAAAATATACCAAAATTTTCCGGATGGCTGCAATAGGTAGCTTTTTACTTTTTGTAATGGAAGCTACCTAAAGATAAGAACATAAAGATGAAATATATTAAACGTAGAAAGTACATAATTATTATAGGTAGAAACATTTTTTAAACCTTCTCCAACATTTCAATGAATAAATGACTTTACCAAATAATAGAAATAGCAGATCTTTGCATCACTGTGGCATTATTTCATAAAAACAATATTTATTTTAAATTTGTATAGAGAGTTTTCATTAAATATCTCAAAACTTGAACTTATGGGTTTCTGAAATAAACGATTAAGGGAACGTCCATTCGTTACTCTTGTGATAATTAGAGCAAATATTCATATATAATTCCAATCATTTTATTACAAAATATAAGTAAGATAAAAATTGATATAACCAGCTAAATACCACTGAGTTCCACACACAAACATATATCTAATTTATAACAAAAAAAAAATTACTTATCTATATATTAAATGACTCTTGTGACACTCTGGTCACAAGAGTAAGAAAATTTTGATTGATTATATAGACAAGGGAAATGCTTTTTGTTACAAATTAGATATATATTAAATGAGTGGAGCACAATAGTATTTTACTGGTTATATCACTTTTTATGTTAATTACATTTTATAGTAAAATAATTGCAAGTATTTGTAAAAAACCGCACGAATGGTCACAAGAGTAACAGTGGACGCTCCCTTAAGTTTCAATATTTACCATTAAAACCGCCGATGACGTAGAGGCAATCGAACATCACTGCCACTGCGAAATTACTTCTTGGTGAATTCATATCAGGAATAGGGGTCCATACTCTTTTTTGGGGATCATACTTTTCCGCTGCAAAATAAATAAAATAAATAAACAAAAAGATAATAGGATGTAATAATTTCAAAGCGTATCATTATTTCCAGGATATCGATTTTTCCAACACTGTAAAAAAACATTATGTAACGTTACGCCATAAAATTTGTGGCAGACTTGCTGCCTCCATCTTATTGAGTAATTTAACAGATATATGGGGCATTCTCACAATCTTTTGACTTTCAGGAATAAAAATCTGGTGACATTAAACTTGCTAAAATAACATTTTAATCTGATAGACGAATGCCTTAATGATTCAAAATAAAGAAAAATGGTCAGCAGCGAAGGATATTTTATTTAACTGAGGTTTAAGTTAAACTTGCGAGTTTAATTTTCCTTACCATTTTACCAATAAAACTTTTTATTTTCTTCTAAATTTGTACTTATAATGAATTTGCGTAGTACCCACCCCACAGTACATTCAAATAAGAAATAATAACAATGTAGTATTTTTAGTACAAAATTTTGGTATAACATTGTCTTAAAGGGTGTTAAAGAAGGGACGGAAGGAAAAAAAAAGGGGACGGTATAGGAAAAAAAGGGACGGAAAAGGGAAAAAAGGGATGGTAAGGATGGGACAGTAATGAAAATTGCCACCTATTTTTAGGTAAATCCTGTTAAGACTAAGTGATAGCCACAATGTTCATTGATTTTTAGAAATAGTTATTTACATTGGATTGAAAAAAGAAAAATAATTTACCTCGAAAAGTGCAGGAATAAACCTTGGGGACTGGGGACGGTAAGACTACCAATAAAGCTACGATGCTTGAAATTGATATTTAAATGCTGATTTAAATTCTGCAGTTAATTTCCTGCCAAAGGATTTTAGACATTCTTTCTCTCGCATACTTAGCATGCATGAGAAAAAATTTGAAAAAAAAAAAATCTGTGGATGCATCGGAAGTGATTTTCTGTATAAGTTTAGAAGAAGGACGGTAAGGAATCTAAAACCCAGGGACAGAGTTCAAAAAATATTAACAACCGTAAAAATGCGTGCAGGTTAATTTTTTGCTACATATTTATATAAAACAATAGTACCAGTTTCGGAAAAAATTACATCGAATTACTTTTATTGAAACAATTTTATACAGACAGCTCCAAACTTAAAAATCAGCATCAGGGACACGGGACGGTATAGGAGTTTCCTGGATATTTGGACCCCCAACATCGTCCAAAACTTACTTATCTCGTTAATATTGTTATGCAGTCATTCAATGGGATGTTCCTCAGTATATGAAATAAAAACCCCACAAGAATATGCACCAAAATAAAAATTATTATTCAGGGACTTAAAAGTCAAAAAATTGTGAGAATGCCCCATAACTGATGTTACGTTACAGTAATGTGTAATATTACACCAGTTATATCAATATGTATATGAACCATAATTGAAAAATTGTATTCATATTCGGAAATATGTCTCATATTTCTCGCCGACAATTTGGTGATAAAATAGCTGGAGTAGTGGGTCTATTTTCATTCCAGGGCTGTAAAATTCGAAAGCACGTCAAATGTTATTCTTATATTTATTAAAAATAACCAGCTCTGAAAACCGACCTGCAGTTGTGAATGTCAGATCTCTTTGAATATCGTTGAAATCCATGCATCATTTGGAAGATAATAATTGTGGCGATTTAAAATAACAATATGAGATAATGTCGAATGAATTATTAAAATGAAATTATCAGTCTTAAATTGACTAAAATAATAATAATAAAAAGACAAAAAAATGCAATTTAACAAATTACAACGACCATTTGGAAAATGATTTTTTCAAAGACTAAAATTTAAGACATAAAAAATAGCACGGAGTTGATCATACATTGCGTACGCCATGAATTAAACATTAATAGTGCTATTACACGTAAAAATTGCAAGCGACAGAAATCGCCTGCGACTCGTACGTATTATCCACCTGAAACTTACGTATTATCCAAGCATTTCATTGGCTGTTCGGGAAAAGGCTTTTCCACCGTCAGCTTTCCAAGAAATCGTCGTATAGAGAAAAAAATGTACTTTTAAATGCAATTTGTTTGAAAGCTGTATCTCAATTTGTTTCTCAGTTATTAAAATTTTTTGTAGTTTTTATTACTTTTTTGTCATGGTGGCAACAGAAGGTATTCATCTCTGTTGAAAGTAAAGGGAAATACAGATTACTGTATAGACCAGTCAGAAAACGAATAAAATGATGATTAAACCAATAAAAACCTTCAGATATGCTTTTGATTTCCTGCCCTGACGAGGACAATAACCGTTTTTCCAAATGGTTACTAATAATAACAATAATAGATGAAAATAAAGATAACTACTAAAATTTTTATAAAATCTTTCTTCCAATTAAGGATGGGAGGAACGTTGAAATCACCACTAGAGTAAAAAAAAACCAATACAAACAAACAAAAAACAAACAACCCTCCCTCCCCCCCCCCGAAAAAAAAGAAAAAACCCCCAAGAAATTTTGATGTAAGAGAAAGAAATATACGAAATTTTAAGAAAAAAGTTTTTACATTTTGAGGACATTTGGCATTTAATTTTAATAAGTAACCTCTATATTCCACAAAGCATTTTGTCAAATTATTTTTAACAAAATATAAATATGAAATTAAATTTGGTTTCTCTCAAAATATAAATGCATAAATTATTGTAATTTCTCAAAATTTTAAATATAAAATGAATTTTAATTTAACATTAATTTTATGTGCAACATAAAATGAAAATATGTCTTCATATTGCCAGATTTTAGTTTAGCGCCAAAGTGCGGTGTTTTATGTTACTCTGATCTTATGGTTAATCTACTGTAATCAGGTGCTTAGCTAAATGGAGTATTTGTGCAAATGTGACTTGGCGCAAGACTGTATCTTATTTAAAATATTTAATGGTATTCACATCACTTTAAAAGACACTGTAACAAAAAGAAGCCAATGTATATTATTTAGAAGTGAAGGTATGAGCGATAAATATGAAAGCGATAGCACTAGTCGTTGCCGCCATCCAACCAAATATCTCCCCCCTGGACTAAGGGTATTTGGTACTTTTCATGATTAAAAAAAAAAAAAAAAATACTTGGAAGATTTTTTTTTATTACAAGCTTCGAACTGTTCTTATTCATAATGAAGGGACTATTTAAATGCACTAAAATTTACTAGTTAATGAGAAATTATTAAAAAAAGCATGTTTATATATATTTTAAAAGTTCCGATTAAGAAAACCTCATTTTTACTTTCTTCTATCTTCAATAGAAGAAAGTATTGTAATCGAAATTTTTTTCGACTTCCGGTTTTCGACGGATTTGCATGTTTTAGGGGTCAGAGATTCCAAAAAACATGTTTATAGAAAATGTGTGTCTGTCTGTCCGTCCGTCTGTCCGTCCGTCCGTCTGTCCGTCTGTCCGTCTGTCTGTCGCCATTGTACCATCAAAAAGTGTATGAAGTTATGTATAGAATTAAACCAAAATTTTATTATAAGTTTTTGGCTATGGCAAGCAGGTCCTCCCGGAATTTGGAAAAAATTCGCCGGTAGGGGGCGCTGTAATAGCGATTTTTGTGCGATTTTGAATATTGTACCGTCCAAAAGTGTATGAAGTTATGCATAGAATTAAACCAAATTTTTATTTTAAGTTTTTGGCTATGGCAAGCAGGTCCTCTCTGAATTTGGAAAATATTCGCCGGTAGGGGCCGCTGTAATAGCGATTTTTGTGCGATTTTGAATATTGTACCGTCCAAAAGTGTATGAAGTTATGCATAGAATTGAACCAAATTTTTATTTTAAGTTTTTGGATATGGCAAGCAGGTCCTCCATGAATTTGCAAAAAATTCGCCGTTAGGGGGCGCTGTAATAGCGATTTTTGTGCGATTTTGAATATTGCACCATCGAAAAGTGTATGAAGTTATGCATAGAATTGAAGCAAAAAAAAATTTTAAGTTCTTAGCTATGGCAAGGAGGTCCTCCCTTAATTTGTAAAAAAATCGCTCGTAGAGGGCGCTGTAATAGCGATTTTTGTACAATTTTTGTTCCATTTTGAATATTGTACCGCCGAAAAGTGTATGAAGTTATGCATAGAATTGAACCAAATTTTATGTGTTTATTTTTGGTCATGTCACGAAGGTCTTCCCTGAATTTGGAAAAATTCTGCCGGAAGGGGGCACTATAATTGCGATGTCTGTACCATTTTCATTATTGTACCATCGAAAAGTGTATGAAGTTATCCATATAATTAAACCAAATTTTTTGTGCATGTTTCTGGCTATGGCAAACAAGTCCTCCCTAAACTTGAAAAAATTCCGAAAGAAGGGGGCGCTATAATTCCAATCTCTGTGCCATTTTCATTATTGTACCATCGAACAGCGTATAAAATTATGCATACAATTGAACCAAAATGTTTGTGCTTGTTTTTGGCTTTGGCCAACAGGTTCTCCTTGAATTTGGAAATATTGCGCGGTAAAGGGGCTCCGTGCTAGCGATTTTTGTATACTTTTCTATTGTGCATCGGCGGCTCATGCAGCGACGGGAACTCGCTTCCTGCTATGCCAGCTATTCGCAAACAGCTGATAACGACAGAATAAGGAAAAATTAATAATTTTAACAAATATCATGATATAGATTAACTCGTTTTTAGTCCGTTTAATTGACTTGAGCAGAAATTTAAGATGAAAATCAAAGTTGGTATAGTATTGAACTAATAATATTGAAGTATTAACATGTGTAACTAGGTTTTGAAATATTAAGATGTATAAGATAGAAGAAAGTTTTGGGATTGGCACATCCAACTAGTTTAACATAAAATTTTATATAGACTTGAATAAAAACTTAGCTAAATGTTGTACAAATATTTGATTATAGGTTTGAATTGTATATAAACATTATTTAATGAAATTTGCTTTTGTGTGGCTAATTTCAAAGCACAAAGACCAACACTACAAGGTTCACAATAAGTTCGAATTAAGGCTCCTGTTCCTGCAGGCGAAGGCACTCCCGAGCTAATGCTAAACCTATGGAGAGGTTTATTTTTTTAATAACTCGTTTGTATTCCGACATTTTTAAATAATTTTTTTTCTTTGCATTGGATAGAAGGGGTCCATCTCTACATAGCTCCTTTTTTACTTTTTCGATTTTGGTTGCAGATTTTTTTTTGGAATGACATTTTCGGAACCGGTTTCGAAAGTGAAAGTAACTTTATAAAAAATATCTGCGACCAAAATCGAAAAAGTAAAAAAGGAGCGATGTAGAGATGGATCTCAGGTATCTAATGCAAAAATAATTATTTAAAAATGTCGAAATGTACACGAGATATTGGAAAATAACTCTCGGTAGGTTTAGCATTAGCTGGCGAGTGTCTTCGCCTGCAGGGACAGGGGCCTTAAGCTATGATTCTAGCTATTTTCATATATAGTAAAACCTCCCTGTGCGACCACCTCCATTAAGCGACCACCTCCTTGAACGATGATTTTTTCATGGAACGAAATTTATTCCCATAGGTTCAATACTAATTTTACCTCCATTCACCATCTCAGTTGAACTCCCTCCATGAGCGACCAATTTCTTTGAAGAAAATGAAAGAAATTCCGTTTTTTCCTGGTCGCTTGAAGAAGGTTTTATTAGAAAAATAATTCCGGAGAGCGCATTATTCATCAAACTTCTAAAGCTTAGATTCTTTTTTTATTCCGGTAACTTTTAAGTGTTTAAATCCCTTTGTGCATTTTTAGGCAATGAATTTAACTTTGATGGCAAATTAAGAATGACAGTCAATAAACTCCCTGCCCAATTCTACCAGGAAACTCTCAAAGAAATAGATAAATTAATGAAATCGTCATTACTTGTTCTCGTCCAAAAAAAAAAAAAAAAATAATAATAATAATAACAATAACAATAATAATAATAATAATAAAAATTGCATTTATTTACTGAACTTTAAAAAGACTTGGAAATAAAAGTTATAAAAGATAAAACAGTAAAATCAAAGCAAACGTCAATGTATTCATTTTTTAAATTCTGCAGTAATTAACTTATGTAATTAACTTTTTTATACTTAAATTTTTATATATTTTCCTAATGTGAAAAATAAATTTTAGTAACATTAATTGTTACCCCTTTTCAACAATTAAAATCTAGATTTAAACATGACTTCCATTAAGAGACCACCTCTCGGAGCGACCAATTTTTTTTGGAACAGAACGTGGTCGCTTTAGGGAGATTTTACTGTACTTACTTTTGTTTAGTGCTGCCACCTATTTTTTTTGTTAAAATAAAAGGTTCGTAGACAATATCTGAAAAGACTGCGAACGGATATAGTAGGCATTTTTGTAGCTCAGATACTTAAAAGTTGACCCCAAGAGACACTCTGGCTTAATTCACAAAACCACTCAGGTTTAGACCTCAAAGTGTTAAGGATACGTAATTTTAAGTAGACAACCCGTTTCTGACGACCACGGAAAAGGCCGTAATGAGAGAAGTTGTCGCCAATAGTTTAATAAATAACTTATTTCAATAATTTCGTAATTAGAGGGTGAAGAAAACATATTTCCCTTCATATAGCATATTTTGTATTTAATGTTATTTAAAACTAATTAATAAACAAGTTGGAACTTGCACGTCAAACGTAGCAAATGAGGTGCGTTCGTACTATAACTAGTTTTAAAAATATTTTTTTGCACCGCAAATTGTACTGAATGTATATTTTAGTGCACTTCATAAGTGAATATCAATTTCATTCCGTTAGAAAGGCTGTAACATCCCTAAAATACACATGAAATATCTTTTTCCCCATTGGCCTTCATGTAACGAAATTTTTTTGACTGTTCCTGTAATTAAACTATACATTCGATTTTGCTAAAATTTGAAATGAATCGACAAAATTTTGCAACAATTATATATTTTAAATTTCAGACCATTCAGTTGGGTAGT
The DNA here is from genome assembly GCA_963932465.1 of Maratus speciosus. Classification (NCBI taxonomy): domain Eukaryota; kingdom Metazoa; phylum Arthropoda; class Arachnida; order Araneae; family Salticidae; genus Maratus; species Maratus speciosus. The sequence goes on along the minus strand of OZ010793.1, from coordinate 249,309,738 downwards.
TTTTACTCTGTTATATGCGGACGAACGGACCGAACGACGACTATAAGTTCTACGTATTTATATAATTACAAATGCACCTAAAAAGGGGAAAATGAAATAACGGCATTTCTTCTTAAACTCTTTTATTTAACCTAACTCAGTTTGTGTATGTCAAGATGGAATTTTGTAGTCAATTTTTCACTCCCTTTCCTGTATGTAAATATGAAAAAAATCATGGAAGACGGTAGTATTCCGAGTGACGCAGCCTTAAGCCTAAAATCGTATCGTATCGTATCGTTAAAATCGTATCGTATCGTATCATAGAATTCGTAGATAGCGGAACTCATATATACAGCTAGCTCGACATCAAAGAAAACGCGGAAAGCCGCCTTTTAATAACTCAGCAGATATAGGTCTTATTGTTCTGAATTTTCTAGAACAGTCTTATATCTGAAGTCTAATCGTATACTGAAATTTTTACATTTCTACGTGCAGTATATTTTGAGATCTAAATAGCCATTTTTAAAGTGAAAACGTTGGTATGATATCGAGGAAGTTCCTAATTTGAAAATCTCGAAAACGGTTCTAACGATTACCTTTAAATTGATACATAATATAAATGTGATTAAGGCGAGGTGAATAACACTTTTTTTTTTTCTGGGAAAACTCTCGTTCGTTAAATATTTCGATTTTTTTTTCTCTCGAAAATGACACGGGCGATTTTTTAAAAATCAAATAAATATGTTTCAGATGAACCAAATAACAATTTACTTGTTTCCAGCAAGACTCTTGTTCGTTTTATAATGCGCATGAAAAATCGGACTATATTTCTTCGCCATTCTATGGAAATTTCACCGAAAATGCATGACACTGTATTCATACACATGCTTTCTTTTTAACCACTTTTGGGGAGAAAAATTTTGTCTTCCCACTGGCTGAGTGGTTAAGGGCCATCGTCTACTGATCTTAACATAGGCAGTTCGATACTCTCTGGTACTTATTTTCACATGTGAATGGGGTTTTTTTTCTTTTAAAGTCTGTTAGTTGATCATTATTCTCAGTTCCTTTGTAATTTTTTAATTGCTATTAAGTTAAATAAAATTACAATTATAATGACGCCAATTTGATGATGATTATTTCTTGGCAATTTTTCAACAATAAAAATATTACCATAAATTTTATAAATATATTTAATTTCAATCACTTTACAAAAATATACATTAATAATTATTATTTGAATATAAATCACACGATCAGAAACGTAAAAAAAATAATTCATTTCAGCTCTTCTTTTTATAATATCATTTTTTATTATTATGACGGTCAATCAATATATAATCACTGACATCCATAATATTATTATTATTATAATTATTATTTTCCTTGCATAAAAACTATTGTGATGTAATAATTCTTTTATAATAAATAATTTAGTTGAAATGTTTTATTTATAAATAACAATGAAGTTTGATAACCCCGAGACAATTGTTTTTATTTAACTTTGCAATATTTACAGTTTACATAATAAGTACATCAGAATTCTGGTGTCGCCATCTTTTGACGCAATTGCGTACTACATTTTGTCTCTTATTCGGAAAAAAAAAAAAAAAAAAAAAAAAAAAAAAACTAACGCTCTTCGCCGCTTTGAAAGAATCTCTTGTGACTAAAGGTCTATTTCGCAAATATTAAGAAAATTACTGCATACAAAAATATTAAAATGGGTAGTATTATAGAGAAATGTTTGATAAAAACGTTGAAGTAGACAGTTTTTAAATCGAAGAATTATTTTAAGAGATATTTAATGTTAAATCTGGATAAAATTGTCTCATTAAAAAAGTCTCATAGGAAAAATAAATATACATGGGAATTTAATCATTTTCATTCAATTTAATCACTCAATAGAAACTCGGAGTTTGCAAAGTGCATTTATTATTTTTAACTTGCCTAATTTTTTGACGGTTTATTTCAATTTTAAATTAAAATTTTCAGAATTTCCAGAGATATTTTTTACATATTTTAGAAAAGGTTATTTTAAATTGTTGCCCATTGTTAAAACAGCGCAAAGAATAATATATCCTTTAAATTAAAAATTTATTCACACGTGACTATTATAAACAGAAAAAAATCCTTTTAAATTAGAATTAAATGATAACGTGTTAAAAGCAGGAAAATATTAAACATTACGTCATAAAAATTGTTTTTACACATGCTTACTTAAAATGAAAGAAAATTATAAAATAATCAATTATTTTCAAATTAGAATTAAATGATTACGCATTAAAAGCAGGAAAACATTGAAAATTACGTCATAAAAATTATATTTACACGTGAATATTAAAAAAAAAAGAAAATTTTTAAATAATAAATTCATTGATATGTGTTAAAAGTCGTAAATGGAGGAAATTACGTCATATTGGCCAAAGTGGCCAAATAATAATATTGCAAAACAGTTTAAATTAAAAAATATATTTATATGAGAGATTTATTTCAAATTTCGAGATGATATTTTTAACTATAGTTGCCAATTTTAAGGTAGCGCAAATAATAATATTATCTTTCTAATAATAAAAATATTTTCAGTTGAATGTTACAAAGAGAAAGGAAAGTTTGGTGAAAATTATGTCAGATTTAAAACGTTACATTTAAAATCTCTTATTTAAAATCATTTTCTTACAGCGTTGTTAAAAAATACCATAAAGCAAAGACTCTGTTGACTTAGTTCCTTTTATATTTGGTAATTTTCAAATGTTTAACTAATCTTATTTAATCAAGTACGGAAACAGCAACTAACATCAGCTGATTCGGTCTTGAAATCCCTAAGTAAAAGGGAAACCCGTTTACAGTAAGATCGCCATTGATTTTTTAATTATACAGAGCAGCCTCGATTATCCGAGCTAATTGGGACTGTTAGTAAATCGGAATCGGAAATCTCGGTTAATAGAAACTGTGTGTAAAAACTCGCCGTGCTTGCGAATTTAACATCTCTTTTTAAAAAATATATAGAACGTTTTTTAAATAATAAAAATAAATATATGTAAAGTTCTGTTTCACAGCTTAACAAATTTAAAAAGAAAATCAACTACCAGTAGTAAATTTTAAAATTCAAATTGAAAAATTTACGAAAGTTCACACAGCCACTGGAAACAAAGCATTGTTCGCTATTGACTTCTCAGGATCCAATGTTTCTTTGGAATTGAGGGCTTTTGGGGGCAGAAGGGCCTGTATAGCACGGACAGTGAGCTAAAGAGTGTGGTTATTTTTAAGGCTCATTCAAAAGGAAAAAAATCAGACTTTGTTATCGGCTCGGTTAACAGAAACTTCGATTAATCGAAGTTCGGTTAATCCAGGTTCTACTATAATTCAATCTTCCGTAATCTTTTTAAAGCAGATCAAATTAATGGACTTTAGCACAAAGTCACATAGCTGATAACTGCCATGCTTGTTGACCACCTTTTTTTCAAAAAGTTTGCTTCGCCTTATTCAATTAATGAGATATCTCCGATAAAATAAGTCACATTTTCCCGTTCTAAAATACTGGTATCCAAAAATCGTAGCATGTAACTGACACTACAAGTACTCATGGAACTAGACTATTTTAAGTCTGATTTTTATTATAGACTATATAAAATTATTAAAAATATATATTATGATAGGAACTAGCGGGCTTCGTCCGCTATTTACGTTACGGATATAAAAATCATGTTTTTTTTAGGGAAAAAAAAATAAAAACCTATTTGACGATAGGTTTATAAAGACACATTTTGCATTTGTTATATTTCCGGGGATGAGGAGGGGGGGGGGGCTATTTTGATTAAATATCGCAATTAGCCCACATGGCAAATATAATTATGATAGACACTAGCGGGCTTCGCCCCTCTATGGCGCCTTATGGGTCCAGCTTCCATAACTCAGAAACTACCTTTCGGACATCAATGCAACAGATTCCAAACGTTATAATTAACTTAATAATCACCCTATATAGCATTAAAGTAAATTTATGAGTACTGCATACTATTTTTTTTATCGTAATTTCTGAAGAGAAAAAATTATTTCGGTTCCATTCTTAGGTACTGGTCTGAAAAATTTTAAAAAAGGGGGGAAGGAGGGGACATGAGACTGCTGTTTGTCAAACAACACAACGGGGTCTGGCTTATTCAACTTGGTTTTTGATGACTTCAATTGGAAGGTGGTTTGTTTAAAAGAGTGCGTTCCCTGCCCCATGAAAATTGGAGCTATTGGTGCACCATCTATGTAAGGATTTAATAATTATAAATTAATATTTTGGATTTATTAATTTAAGGATAAAGTGTTTTTAAAGGAATATCAAATGAAATCCTTTGTGCGATCTGCAATTATACTTACCCACTTGCTTTTATATACAAACTGCTATAAGGAAAATTGTAATAAAATAGTAAAAATTAAATCTGCATTAAATCCCATAAGTATCTTTTTTTTTAATCATTTTATCACTAACCTCAAAAAGTAATGATATCAATGCAAAAACCCTTGACGGGTTAAAAGTTTCTGACGCAGCACTTTATCTTATGCTCTAAGAATTTTAAATATGGAACTTAAAAATACTGATATCAAATTTTGAGTGACGTTATGCTATTTCTTAAAAAATATATTTGTATTTATTTCATCATTTTATTTTTGTTTTATTTATAATCGCATATGCAAAAGTTATGTTCAACATGAAAAGCTGCATAAAATTTTATTCGCTGTTGCTTTATCATTTACATCTCTCATAAATTCAAAATATGAGTTTTAAAAGATATGACATAAAATTTAAGTGACGCCTTGATGTGACTTTAAAAGGTTTGTTTTAAAATTCAATTTAAATTATTTTTGACTTGGTTAAAATATTTTTTTACATCTACACAATACTTTTAATTTTCCAATTCACTGTTAAATATATCACTTTCATTGAATCTATACTATGCATTGAAATGTATTTATTTCAATAAATTGATTTACCTTTTGTGTCACGCTATTCAAAATTGTGAGTAAGATTTATGTAAATGGATTCTTTGCGTCATTGTGTCCAAACTACATGAAATGTATGAAAAAGGATAGTTTGACGCAAATAAACCATTTACATAAATGTTGCTCACAATTTTGAATAGCGTGACACAAAAGATAAATCTATTTATTGAAATAAATACATTTCAATGCATAGTATAGATTCAATGAAAGTGATATATTTAACAGTGAATTGGAAAATTAAAAGTATTGTGTAGATGTAAAAAAATATTTTAACCAAGTCAAAAATAATTTAAATTGAATTTTAAAACAAACCTTTTAAAGTCACATCAAGGCGTCACTTAAATTTTATATCATATCTTTTAAAACTCATATTTTGAATTTATGAGAGATGTAAATGATAAAGCAACAGCGAATAAAATTTTATGCAGCTTTTCATGTTGAACATAACTTTTGCACATGCGATTATAAATAAAACAAAAATAAAATGATGAAATAAATACAAATATATTTTTTAAGAAATAGCATAACGTCACTCAAAATTTGATATCAGTATTTTTAAGTTCCATATTTATCATTCTTAGAGCATAAGATAAAGTGCTGCGTCAGAAACTTTTAACCCGTCAAGGGTTTTTGCATTGATATATATATACACAGGTGTTTTTCCAATGTCAATGCAACATTTTAATATTTTCAGAACTGAAATATAAATTAATAACTTAATTTTGAAGCATTTTTTCAATAACCGACCGTAAGTGATAAATCGCGAAATATTCATTAGGATTACAACTCTTTACGAGTCACAAAAACAACAGAATTAATTATGCGCTAAAATATGCCAACGGGCTGTGAAACTCCAAAAACTAAATATTTTAAACATTAAAAATAGAAAATATAAATAAATAATAATAATAAAAAAAGCAATTTATCAAATTACAACGACCATTTGGAAAATGATTTTTTCGAAGACTAAAATTTAAGACATAAAAAATCGCACGGAGTTGATCATACATTACGTACGCCATAAATTAAACATTAATAGTGTTATTACACGTAAAAATTCCAAGCGACAAAAATCGCCTGCGACTCGTACGTATTTTCCACCTGAAACTTATGTATTATCCAAGCATTTCATTGGCTGTTCGGGAAAAGGCTTTTCCATCGTCAGATTTCTAAGAAATCTGACGCCCATTTTAAATGAAATTTATTTCTTAAACTTCTAAACATCCCACAATATTATTTTTTATATCGTCGTATACAGAAAAAAAAAACGTACTTTTAAATGCAATTTGTTTGAAAGCAGTATCTTAATTTGTTTCTGAGTTATTAATTTTTTTTTGCAGTTTTTATTACTGTTTTGTCATAGCGGCAACAGAAGGTATCCACCTCTGTTGAAAGTAAAGAAAAATATAGATTGATGTATAGACCAATCAGAAAACGAATAAAATGCGGATTAAACCAATAAAAACCTTCTTATATGCTTTTGATTCCCCATCCTGACGAGAACAATAACCATTTTTCCAAATGGTTAATAAATAAAAATAATAAATATTTAAAAAAGAAATACTCGTTTATCGTTTCTTAATTTTATAATAATTAAATTTTTATTATAAACTGAGAAAACAATTTAAATACCTGAATAGAAAGTTAGAAAAAATGATTTTCTTACTCCTGTTGCATTATTTAAAAAAAAAAAGAAGCAGAGAAAAAATGAGGATATTTTAAAGATTCACTACTTCCCTCTCTTTATCAAGCGTAAATCAAAACGGTGAGTTTTCCATAATCAGGGCTCACGCTAAATTTACGTATTGTAACGGAAGTCTTTTAAAACGACATGAATTTATGCAATGAAACGAGCAGGGTCGGACTGGGCCAGGGAAAAGGGCGCAGACCTTGGATTTTCAGAGGGCGCAAAAATTTTAACGAATTCCTGTTAATTTTACTAGTTTGTGTTGTATCTGGCTTAACACATTCGCACAGTACCAAGTATGAAAATGGCTTGATATCATATCTCTTAGTTTAGATAGAAGACTTCACTGTGTTCTCCTCTCATGTTTAAAGTTCCATTTAATCTACACAATGCTACGCAATTTTCTAAAACGAATAATCTCTCTATTCTAAAAAAAGTAACTACCGCTGTCACCGCCGCCGCCAGTTTTGAATTTTTTGTGACCGGAGGTCTCTTCGTTAATATTAAGAAAATAATGCATACAAAAATATGAAAATCGGTAGTATTATACAGAAATATTTGATAAACACGCTGATGCAGACAGTTTTCAAATCGAAGAATTATTTTAAGAGATATTTAATGCTAAAGTTGGACAAAATCGTTACACTAAAAAAGTTTTATAGGAACAAAAACTATACATCGAAATTTAATAATTTTTAGATCATTTTATACGTTATAATTTCCCGGTGTGCAGAATTCATTTATTTTTTTAATTTGACTCAATTTTCGAGGTTTTATTTCTATTTTAAATTCAAATTTTCAGCATTTCGAGAGATATTTTTTACTTATTTTAGAAAATTGTACTAATTTAACCTGTTGCCAACTGTATAAACAACGGAAACAATAATGTTTGCTTCAAATTAAAAATTTATTTACACGTGACTATTATAAATAGAAAAGATACTTTCAAATTAAAATTAAATAATTGCGTATAAAAAGCAGGAACTTATTGAAAATTACGTCATAAAAAGTATATACGTGAATTTTAAAAGAGAAAGGATATTGTAAAATAATAAATTCATTAGCATGCGTTAGAAGTCTTAAATAGGAGAAATTACGTCACATTACAGTTATTACATAGAATGAACGCAAAATAATATTGCAAAACATTTTAAATTTAGAAATTGTGCTAGACATTTATTTCATATTTTGAGAGGATCTTTTCAACTATTTTTGTTAGGAAAGCGCAAATAATATTTCATTTCTAACAAAAGTATTTTCACGTGAATATTTAAAAGAGAAAGAATAGCTTGGTCAAAATTACGTCAGATTAAAAACGATAAATTTAAAATGTCTCATTTAAAAGAACTTTCTTTTCGCTTTGTTAAAAAATACCAGGAGACAAAGACTCTGTTTACTTAATTCCTTTTATATTAGCTTATTTTGAAATGTTGTTACACGTGTCTACGTCATCAAGTTATTTTGATTTCGACGTTTTATTTATATTTTTATTAATGTTGCACTAATTTATTTGTTCTTTCGCTATCTAAAATAAAAATTATGTCAATTTGTATAATTTGGCGAAATTGGTCGACTGGATAATCATGTAGTACCACAGCGGATTTGGCGTTAAAATTCCCCAATCAAAGAGAAATGAATAGAAATCCGTTTATAGGGAGATCGCCACTGTTTTTTAAATTATATTTCAATCTTTCGAAATCTTTTTAAAGCCGATCAAATTAGCGTGCATTTAGAGTCTGCGGTGTCTGGACGGCTGTTGGTGAGCGTAGCTCGTAGGGGGCCGAGCCCCCTAGTGTGATTCAACAAAAACATAATTTGAAGAACAAATTAAAAAAACAAAATTTATTTCCTACATTGTTTAAGCCAGAGAAGGGACAGATATTAAGTTATTTCATTCAATTAGTTCTACATTTAATGTTAAATTTTTGTAACAAATTAGTTAAGCTAATTGAAGATTAAAAATTAAAAATAAAATTCATACAATATGATACTTAAAACACTCTAAAAAATTAGATTCCGTTCAAATGAAATCGAAATAAATCTTAGACTTCTTCCATTTTTAACTGAAAATATTTGTATTGCAGATTTTGTATTATGTTTATGACAATTGTGCATAAAATGATAAGATGCATGCAAAATACAAAACTTAAAAAAGTGTAAGATTTATTTCGATTTCATTTGAACGGAATCTATTTTTTTAGGGTGTTTTAAGTATCATATTGTATGCATTTTATTTTTAATTTTTAATCTTCAATTGGCTTAACTGATTTGTCACAAAAATTTAACATTAAATGTAGAACTAATTGAATGAAATAACTGGATATCTGTCTCTTCTTGGGCTTAAACAATGTAGGAAATAAATTTTGTTTTTTTAATTTGTTCTTCAAATTATGTTTTTGTTTAATATGCCAAGTTTTTTAATAACTACAGCACTCAGACGAACGCATTTCAAAATTAATAGAGAGTATCATCATTAGGCTTTGAAATGCGGTATTGCATCACGATGTGGGATGCAGTTTATCAATGTGTAATTCAAAATATTTCATCACTGTAGTAATACAGGTTGCGGTAGTTTGGACAAGAACTTCCAATCTGAACGTAAAAAATCTATAATCAAAACATAAAAAATTAACTTAACTTAAATTTAGATACCCTATTTCCCACTCAGGAACGCTATGAATGAAAATGTAAATTGGGTTGAATCCTAACTGCTAATATTTAGCAATGTTATAGCTGTGATACAGTAAAAAATATAAAATAAAAGTTTTACTTACATTTTTAAACCTTACTCTCTCCCAAGGGGTGATGTAAACACATCAGAAAATTATTACCTAAGTTTAACTTGGGGTATAGATAGTTCTCATCTCGGAAAAAAAATACATTTTAAAATTTAAGTTATGTAATTCCCCACTAAGTTCGCTACCTGCGTAAAAATAGCTATCCATTAGAAAATGTTTACTAAAATATAAACTTGACCAAAGCAAAAACTTATTCTGAAAATATCCTTTTTTTTCCACTATGACGCCATATTCACCTTTTTAATTAAAAAAAAAAAAAATGTATGCGATAGTTTCTTAAAGTTATCTTTCTTGTACTACACTGTATACAAATGTGAATAGTACTTGGTATGAAATTTAAATCGACATACAAAAGGTATGAAATTTAGTTTTAGTCATTTCAACTTAATTCACGAAAAATTTCAAAGATCGAAGGGGGCCCCCCGAATAATGTTTGCCCCAGGGCCCCCCACTGTCTAAGTCGGGCCCTGATCATATATATTATTTTTTTTTGTCAATAGTTAGCTTATAAGAGTCCTGGAGAGCTTTCTCTGGATGCATCTTTTATCTCTCAATCATATGCCCACTTTAATTTTCGATCCTGAAATTGTTTCGATGTATCTATAATTTCTTTGTGATAATGATAAATACCTCTCTAGTGCTGTCTGTCTATTAATTGATGATTATTCCCTAAGCGAATTCTCGAAATTTCGTACACTAGTCACAAATTATAGTATATACAACGAGGGTAAAAATTTTGATGCGGCTTAGGCACTTACGAAAGCGCGAAGTTTTCTCTGGACGAGGGCGCACCGGCCCTCGGGCCGATGGTCCGGCGGGTCAGTCCGAGCCTGGAAACGACTCGACACTTTCAAGATAAACATTTAATGCTGTGAAAGAGTGTTTGTTTAGAAAAATTACTTTTGGTTTTATTCAATTCTAATCACAATCTAATTGCAAATTTTTTTCAGCAGCATTTTTTTTTATCCCGATATCATGCGATATCATACAAATATATATTTTAATCGAAATGTTCTTTTGCGCATTTTAAAACTATGTACCTGTTTCAAAATTCTATTTTAGTAATATTTAAACTTTCAAATGTCAAGCTATTTTAAAATTGGGATTCAAGTGAGATTTTTATCTAAATATATTTAGAAGATCAAAGAAATAAAAACTAATAAAGCTTTGTCTCATAATCCCTCCAAGGAAAGACACTTCTTAAATACACAAGTAAAGAAGCTAACAGAATTCTTTTCAAAAGAATTACGTTTCTTTATCAGTCGCAAAAAGGACATCCCACCAGTACGAGAGTAGAAGAAAGTGTTTTTTTTTCTATTCTCGTAATGGTATTACGTAATACAAGTAGGATGTACACCACATCAATTGTAATACATTGTAATGATAAATAACGATTTCCTCCAAAACTTAGAAATGACACTGTCGATGCTACAAATGCGGAGAAATAAACTAGATTACCGATATCCAGCGGTATGGAGAAATAAGTAGGGATACTTCGGTACATGAACGTACTCATAAGAACCAGTAAGATGTTGGAACAATTAACCTATGCTGGGAAATTATTATCCCAAAGAACTGTAAAAGGTTGAAATTTCCATCCCATAAAACACAGTTTACGCCTTCCAGGTTTAAATCGGATCTTTGTATCTCTAATCAACACATTGTTAGTACCATTGGTGGTAATCAACAATGACAACAGAGGTACTATTGGGGGCTGATTATCACTGGTGGTAAAAAAAAAAAGAAACAGCTTCCTTTAGTCTACATGTCTCACCTGTATTAAGTCTTGACTGACCATTGAAGCCTCCTAAGATGTAGAGGAAGCCATTATATGCTGCCACTTTGACACCACTTCTGGGTGAACTCATAATGGTGATCTCGGTCCATGTATCTGTTTGTGGGTCGTAACATTCCGCCGTATTGAGTACTATGGCACCATTGAATCCACCAGCAATGTAGATTAAACCTTCAAATAGGAAAAAGAGGCTAAATAATTGACCTATACAGCCAAATATTAAGATGACACATTGATCACAACTAGGTTTGAACCATGTGGGCGCAGTCTCAGGGCGGCAACCAAAATTTGAACGATTTGTGTTTTGTTTTTAAAAAGGAGCAATTTTTTAATCTTAGAATTAATAAGTATTTAATATCACAAAAAAATAAAGCACATAAAAATATTGTGTAGAATTTATTGTAGAATTATTTTTTTTCAAAAATAGTATACTTTTATAGAAATAATAAATATAATATCGAATAATAAAATGTAAAATTTCAGCATAATTAGGTTTTTTTATAGAAACAGTGACCCGGGTTATAGTGTCAGTTCATCAGTTATTGGAATACCACCCATTTCGCTTTGAAGGGGAATGTGCGGTGTTGCTAAGTTTTGTTAAACCGCACGAGAAGCTGCAGTGCTGAATAGAACTTATTTGGTGTATTGTACAGACGACTCAGCCGATGGGTATGGGAAGTGTTGGAGAGAATTTCATCATACTTCCTTGATTCATCATTTTGTAATTTTATTCTTATACAAAAAATAAAGGAACATTTTCACGGTATATGGATTTTGATCTCCCGAAGACACTGCCAACGTTGTTAAAAATTACACGAGTCGATTCATACATGATGAAGCGGTTGCAATAAGACGGCTCCCTAATATCTTTGGCGACAAACTGTAGCTAGTTTTGGAGAACACTCTAAGAAATCATAAAACAACGACAAAGTGTTTTCTCTCAACGTCTTTTATGATTTTCCTCTAACAATAAATTAAAGTAAAATGACGTTGATGTCCACATCACGAACACGGATACTTCATACTTAACAAAAGTAGCATTATTCATGTTCCAATAATTCCATGCAATTACTCTTTACATTTTTATATTTCAAACTTGTCGTGCTTTATTAGCATTTCGACAAATAATGTTGTTGCCATGACTTAATCCCTTCCCGAAGGGTTTGACGTATACGTAGTACATAAAGTGCTCAGAATTCTCCATTATTCTTGCTAGTAATTTTGAAAATTATTGAGAATTTTGTCTTATTTAATCAAAGCATTTCTGCGATTAAATTAGGCAAAAATTTCTATTTTTTAAAAACCGGTGATAAAAGGTTAAAAAGTCTCTGGTGTACAAACGCCATGAAGGGGTTAAAACAGTGTTGACAGATTGGGGACTTTTTTGTCGCCAGATTGCTGATGGTCACCGCTTTTTTAAAATAGAAATATTCGCCCTATTTAAAAATAGATTAAAAATTCTGAAAAAAATAAACGAATTATACTATTTAAAAAAAGTGCTGACAGTCAAATAATCTGAATTAAAAAAGCCCCCAATCTGGCAATCCTGGGTTAAACCCGACCCACATGTATACATGGATACAGAATGTTCCTCCTTATGGTTGACTAAAATTTAATTTCTAAATCGTTAGTTTTAGAGGTATAGTTACAATTGCAAAAAAAAATTCAAATGTTATTCTTCATCATATAAAAATCCCTGTAGGTCAAAATAATTTTTTCTAGGATCCAAAGTGAAATTTGTCTGATCTGTAGATTCTACAAGTTATATTTAGGAAAACTTTTCTCAATGCTTTAACATACAAAGCACTAAAAATTCCATTTTTTGTACGATTAAAACTTACCGAATCATAATAGTTTGAGTTTTATGAATTTTTAACGTTATCCGGCAAAAAATGGTCTTTGGAATGCCAGTAAATTGCATTTTTGCTTTTGGATCCATAAAAACAAATGATTTATGAATTAAATATTGGCCAATTATAAGAAGGGGAAGCACGACTATAAGGGTTAGAATCCTACAAAACTAGTATGATCAAATCGCAAACTAGCGTAAAACTTAATAAAATTCCTTTAAAATCGTCTTTTTTGTTTAAAAAAATCGACATTTTCCTTGTTTTATTTAATTATTACTATTAATTAAGGTGTTAGCTTTTCAAATAATAAAATATAAGTTTAGCCTTCATTTTATGTATGCATAATTGTATACACATACAGATATATATGTATATGAATCTGTAAATATATATATATGTACGCATACATGCTGTATTACGATTAATCCTGACTGAGATAAGGCTGTGGATGATAAGGTTAATGCATATAAATATTCCATTCTTACCGTTCAGTGCATCGGCGCTGGCATCACTTCTCACCTGATTCATGCTAGCCATCATTTTCCACCCATTACCGTCTGGATCATACCGCTCACACGTTTTGTTTCGCCGATTTCCGTCGAAGCCACCCATGGCGTATATGTAATTGTCCAGCGCAGCGACGCTCACGTAGCATCTCTGTTGGTACATGCATGCTTTTTCTTCCCATGCATGGGACACCGGGTCATAACGTCTCATATCATTGAAACAATGATTTCCATCAAATCCTCCAATGATATAAACATATCCCTTGTGCCACACCATCCCATGGTAAGCCCTGAAAGATGAGGACGCATTTATGTTAGATTACCATTTACCACAAAAGTTCATATACGTGGAGCTTTATAAAGAACTAGCTAACTTTAAAATGTCATAATTTGTAACCAATAATAAACAAGACGATGCCATAAACGGGCGTAATTAACAAGCAATTAGTAAATTTTATACTCTAATTTTTAAAACTGTTCGCATTTTCTACCACATATGTCACAGAATTCTTAAGGAAAATGCCCATATTAATGTAAAAAAAACAAGCACGGTTCTGTAAGTTTTTACTTTTTATTCTGTGTAGTAATTGAAAGGCAGCAAAAAGTTTGTATTTTGAAACTAATTTGAATTTTCTTTAGAGTCTGAGTTAGCTTAATACACACCAATTGTGGCAATATTCTTCCAGTAGTTTCTGTTGTACTGCTTTGGAGTACCTGTGGATAGAGTGCCTCAATATGGGAGTGGTCACATACGGGGTATAATGTTTGATTGGTGTACAGCAGGGTTTACGAAACTATAGTACGCGTACCAAAACTTGTACGTGAGCCTACCGTAACTGTTATAGAAACTCTCTATTGAGAATGGAATTGAGTTAAGTAAGAGCTTCCAAGGTCTGCACACGCCTTTCTAAACCTACAACAAAAAGAAGAGTTTATAAAAAAATAATTCTTCGCTGTGAATATATTTATTAGTAAAATAATATCTCCAATTCTACTTTTGTCCAATTTTACAGTTGAAAATGTAGGTTCATCCTTAATTTATGTTTGATATAAACAAATAAAGTAAATGACTATTTTTCAAAACTTATCAGCAGAGTTTTGTAACAGAAATCCCCTTTTCATTGAAGATATTTCGTCGTCGCCGCTGATTGGGAAAAAACACTTATTCTGTGACCGAATTTTTAAAAACTTAAAAAAAAAAAAAAAAAAACGCAGTTTTTTTTTCTGAAACCACCCATTTCTGCGAATGCCAAAATTCAGAAATAAATTAAATATTAAATTAGAGATAGAAACTTAACAACTATTTGAACTAAACATGCGGAAGTAACGCTTGTTCAGCAAGCCCACCCTTCGCATCAGCGTTACACATCAAGTTAGTGTATGCAAGATAATACATGAGTTAGCCAATAGCATATACACGTATATTATAAAAAGTCATATGTTGTTGTAGCCCCCCCACCTTTTAATGTTTTTTTGATATTTAGGATTCCCACTCAGTCAGTTTTTTTGAAAACTACTATTTTCAATGGAAAGTATTCTTTTCAGAGATTTCTCTTGGAAATTTTGTAGAAACCTACATCGAAGATTATTTTTGTTGAAAATGTTGTAAAAAGCTACTAGGAATTGTTTAATTCAGAAACACTGGTATTAAAAATATAGACCAGTGGGAGATACTGGATATTCTGCATATTATTATTATATAATTATGACTCTGCATCATGTATGAATTTCAATAACAGAAGATAATTTAGGTGCTATTTTAGATATATAAAGTTTTAAATACAGTAAAAATTGAGGAAAATCCCTTTTTGATCAAGCTTTTTCTTAGCAGGTATAATAGTATGGTGCTTTTTTGTTGGTTCTAAAGCATTTTTCAGTATAAGATAGGATCACATTACAGACTGGCTTCGTTTTCGCAATTTTTATCGCATTAACATTCAAGAACAGATTTATTAATTTGGGGGCATGGGGCATACATGCTATTTTAAGGCCTTTTAGAGCACTGTGTATGCATATTCATTTTTTATTACACACATTTTGAAGTTTTAGGGGTCTTTTGAAAATGGGACCACAGGGCATGTGAAACCTTATTCCCAGGTGTGAACAGGCCCATATTAGCAATACCTTCAATACAGGTGGTTCAGCAAAACTATAAAGCACGATCCTATGTATCATATAGTTGATATTTAACGTACTGAAATTGCCTAAATATGCTAGTTTGTTAACATAATATGTTCCACTTATTTCCTGATCAAGGCAGGGTCGGACTGGGTCAGGGTAAAGGGCGCAGACCTTGGATTTTCAGGGGGCGCAAAATTTATAATGAACTCAAGTCAGTTTTACTCGATTGTGTTGTATCTTGTATGACAAGGTTTAACACATGAAAATGGCTTAAGGCTTAATATTATATTTTTGAGTCTAGATGACTTCATTTTATTCCCCTTGCATGTTTAAAGCTCCATCAAAACTGTACAGAGCTACGCGATTTTCTAAAACAAATCACGCAATATCTGAAAGCTCCGGGAAGCTGAACACAGATTATCCTGTAGTAAATCAGTTACATCAAGGCTAGCTCTTTCTTATTTTATTCTTTTGCCAATAGATACCCTAGAAGAGACATGGAAAAAAAAGTTATCACCCCTGTCAATTATCTTGCAAATAACCCAAAAAAAAAAAAAAAAAAAAAAAAAAACATCGTTGCCAATCGATTGGTAATAATATCTACTATTAAATGGTATTCATAAATGTTTCTTTGGGGATTGTTTAGGTATTAAAAAATGCACGAACGTTGATTTTTCAAATGGTAACATCCACTTTTGACACTCTATTTGAGTTCCTTGCCAGATATAGTTTACTTTTCTTAAATCTTACTATAGTTATAAAACAAAACGTGATAGGGGTTTATCCATAAATTTCGGAAAATAAATTGACGATTAAAATTTGTATAAAACATAAATAAAATGTACCAAAATTGCTTTTAGGTGCATATATATAATATAAAATTATTTAAAATACTTTAAAAATACATTAAAATAAAATCAAAATCCCAAAACGTTTTCAGCCAAATTTTAAAGTATTTTAATGTGTTTTAATTATTTTTATATTACATATATGCACCTAAAAGCAATTTTAGTACATTTAATTTGTGATTTATACGAATTTTCATTATTTACTCAAGGTAAATTTAGTACTAGAATTTTAACATTCCTTTACTGAAGATGAAGATCTTACAAGAAAAAGTACCGAATATTATGTGTTCTTTTTTATGTGGCTCTTTTGATAACAAAAGATGAATTTCTTAAATTGTGCAAGGCAGAATTTGTTTGTATCTCAAAAACTAATTATTCAAATAAGCTGTAAACTTACACACCGATGATTTTAATGACTCTTGTTTTTTGTATGCAAAAATTAATGTAGGTCATAATTCATAATTTTTTAATATGAATTTATTAATAATTTTCATAATTAAAAAAATTGTTTTGAATAGAAAAAAAGGTCTGTAATATGCTTGGGTCTGTTCAGTGTATCTCTTTAATAAATTAATAAAAAATCAATCAGATGGTTTTTAGGAAAATATCAATTAATGTCTCTTAAATGAATTTAACTTTAGCATCCGCAAATTTAAACTCATCTAATTCTATCAAGATTTAAGATAATGTAAATAAATGATGCCTTTTCCTGGCTCTCTCGATCCAAGAAACCCAAATAAGGTGTCAAAATGGATGTTATTCAGGTGCGCCACTTGAGGGGGGCAACAGCCCCCCCCAAGGAATTCGATATTTCTGAAAATTTATCTGTCCACTCAAAAACGTTTTGCAAAAATTGCTCAAAAACTAAAACAACTTGTCAGATTTTATTACAATAAAATCACATGCAATATATAAACATTTTATCAATAAACACGTTAATGAATATTTGCTTAATTTAAAAAAGATATGTGAGTAAAAGTTCTATTAATTGCTTTTCAGCTGTGTACAAAATGATCAAATGAAAATTCGCCTCCCTCAGGCCTAGAATTTTCGAAGTGAATTTTACCTTTTCGCACCAAATTTTGAGGATATTTTTCTTTTTTTAAAGAAGGAGGTTAATTCAAGTTCTTAATTATCTGAATTTTTTATTTTGCATTATCAGTATCACATTATATTTACTGCAATCATTACAACACTGTAAGATTCTGCTGAATATATTTCAATAGAACTTACACTGTTACTCGACACAATTTTTCAGAGGAGGTTTCAGTATGCAGCATAACGTTCTATGTTGATTATAATTATAGAATTAAGAGGGAAATGTTCTATAATGAGGTGAATTCGGTTGTGAAAAATAAGCCTTTTCAAAAGTTCTACTGGACAGGTGTAAGTGAGATTTGCATTGTTAGTTATATACTTTTCAGTAAACGTTTTAGTATATAACATTGTTCTACGTTGCCTAGTCATATAATTATAGAAGAAAGTATTATAAAAGATTAACTCGCCATTAACTTTTTGTTTAAAAAATTCTGCTTTGATGGGATTTGGCTTGTTAGATATTTTTTTAGGGATGGTTTCAGTACATTTCTTATTATTCTATCTTCTTTACGAAATCCAACTGTAGATGATAAACTAAAAGATTTGATCCTTTGCAGCCAAAATTTTGTCTGATACATAAGGAAATAGAATAGCGCGGTGGTCTTGTTTTCAGGAATGCGAAAGGACATTACAGGTAAAGGTCCATATTGCTTTAAAACACAAGGTCAAATTCACTGATATATTTCGATATCCCTGATATTCGATTCAAAATTCGCTTGGAGAAACAAACTGACCAGCTTAGCTTGCGAAACATGTTAGTATTTTAATACAATTGTGGAAAAGTAGTCTGCAATTATACCTCTAATATTAATTTTATTGTTTTGTAGAGATATGAAGAAACATTTATATATACTCACTGATGTTCAAGAGATAGGTTTTTCATCTGAAAATGTTCAGAATTTCTTTGAAAAATCGGTTCAACACGAACCTGATTCAATGTTGAAAAAACCCAACCCGAGCAAGAAACAAGTAACTTTTTGATTTCAGGACAGGATTGGCGATTACTTTTATATTCAATCGTACCACAACTTCTACAAAAATTCTTTGAGGTAGATTTCTCTGCAAAATATCTTAATATAAGTGCATGCCAGAGATTAGTTTTCAGCATGTGGTAGAATAAAAAATAACTCACAGGGATACGTCCCGATCGTACTCGTATAGTTAGTTTCAACCTTACCCGAAACGAAAAAAAGGAACATCAGCACGCCTCGATATGTGCCGCGGATCGTGTCGTGTCGGTTTTGGTAAAAATCGAGTTGCCCAAATTCCCAATAATTTTTTGCGACTAGTTGATGAAATTCGCTCGTTGTTTCCAAGAAATCTTCAAAAAATTCGCTATCTTTTTCTACGATGTTTTGACAAAATTCTCGATTTTTTTGTGCAATTTTTTGACAGAATTCGAGATTTTTTCTGAAACATTGACTTAATTCTCATTTTTTTCTTCCGCGATAACTATTTTTTGCTTTTGCTTATTTTTTTTTTTTTTTTTTGCGACTGATAGACATTTTTTATTTTTTCCTACCACCGAATGTTGAAATTTGCGGGTTTTTTTCCTGCAACCAATTGACAATAATTGCTGTTTGTTTCCACTATCTTTGCAACATGTTTCCTTTTAGAAAATTATATTTTTTCCGCAACTAATTTGCCAAATTAACTATTTTTTCGAGTTCCAATTGGTAAAATTCGCAATTTTCCCCCCGGTCGATTGGTGAATTGATTTTGCGTAATTGCGCAAAGAAAGAAACAAAAACACCGTGTTCTTCCACGAAAATAAAAAAATATTCCTGGAAGAATGTCATGTTTGTGAAAGACGTTAAGAGGGCAAAATCCTGCATGCTATTTCAAAAACTTCCCCTCAAAGAAAATATTGTCCCCTACCCTTCCAAGAACCTCTTGAAAATATGCCTCGCCGCCCTGTAGTAAAACCTGCAAAGAAGAAGTTGAAAGGTTAAAAAAAAAAAAGCTCCATTTTAGGCAGGTCTCCGGCTTAACAAGTATAATTATGGTATTTTTTTCATAAAAACATGTTTTTTTCCGTTTTCAAAAGAATTCTTTTTTGACAGGATTCATTTTCACAAGTTTTACAGTAAATGTAATATACCTATGCTCTTCAGTGATGTACTAAAGAAAGGATATTTTAACAGCTTTAGAAGATACTTGTAAAAATGGAAACTGTCTATAACTGAACCCTGTCTTAAACGGAAAACTTTCTTAGTATCTAGAAATTATGCCTATTAGATCAAAACCTGCTTAAAATGGAATATCTGCTGAGATCAAAACCTGCTTAAAACGGAATTTTTCATCGATGCTTACGTGGAGGAGAGATGGCATACCCCCCTCCCCAAGGAAAACTTCTCCCTTGGCTTTCCACTGTCCTCAAAGAAAACTTTACCCCCCCCCCCCCAAGAAAATTCTGAAATGGCGCCCCTGATGTTATTGTATAAGTTGGTACAATTTTTAATATGTAGACTACTTCAGAAACATAATTTATACATAAAAATAATTAGTAGACATTATTCACAGTCAATTAATACCTATAGATTTTTCATGTTTATTTTTAGCTGCATTAGTAAAACGTAACAACTTTTACTCAACTTATCACCATTGGTGCATTAAAGATTGTTAGAAAAGCTAACACGGTTTTTTGTACCAATGCTCGACCAGAGTTGCTGCAGTGCTTCTAAGGGCTTCAACTTTTTTTTGAAATTATTTTAACCTAATATGAATTAGTTATCAAATCAGTTAAAAATGAAATAAATTCAATTTCTTTTACAATCTGACAGCAATTACTGTTTATTTACTATTGCTTTTTTAAAAAATATAGTAGCATTTTTAAACGTATCTTCTAGTGCCTTCCTCACCACACACACAAACACACACACAAAAAAAATCTGTATGTAAACTTCGTTTATAAAATATTTGTTTCTAAAACAAAAATGTATTTTCCGTATGGAAATAAAACTCTCGAAAACTGAAGCTCATGCAACTTTTGTTCCTTATAAAAATACCACATTTTATAGGGTATTTGAATGTTGAAATATAAGGATATTTGAATGTGAAAATAATACTTGCTTGTAAAAATAATACTGATTACACTTGCAACATTTGATATAAGTAGAAAAAGGAAGGGAAAGGGGAATTTATGTCCTTAAAAAGTGACTTTATGCATCCATAAAATGCAGAATTGATATTGCGCTATAAAAATGTTTCTACATAAAAAGTACACCAAAAAAAGCCGCTTTGTTAGTCTAAAAATACTAAAATGATTGAGTAAATTTACTCTTTTCAGCACACTCTTCCCATGATTTGCAAAATTCTATAATAATTAGAAATTAAAGGAAATACTTAAGTTTCTATAATTGAAGAGAGAAGTTACTTAGAGATTGTAATCATGCAAGTTGCAGAATCCCGAGGCCACCGTTCTTTTTTTTAAACCTATCATAATTTCTGAATAGTTATCATCGCTTTATTTAACGATACATTTTTCGATGATTAAATTAAGCAATTTTTTATTCAAATTATGTACTAGACATTCCTAATTGTTATTTAACCACGGAATGTCATTAAATAAAGCGAAGATTGCAAATCAAAAATAATGGTAGAATTTTTGAAAAAAAAAAAAAAAAAACTGGCCATGGAATTGAACAGCTTGCAAGATTATATCCCAGAAAAGTCACCAAGTTTGTATTGCTCAAAAGGAAAGATTATGTTTTCCAATTAACAACGAATTCCAGGCAAAATTTTTTTAACCTTTTGATATTTATCTCTTTTCTTTTCTCAAGTTGTTTTTCAATTTTGGGTGCATCAGAATCCGCTTTAAAGTGGGGAGAAGCAAGGTACTAAAAGCTAAAGAACTCAAGATATGCAAAATATTTCGTTAAAATCTAAAAGATATTCAACGATGCAATGAAAAAATCTCGTCCAGGGCGCGCGCCGTGGCTACCAAATCTCTCCAAAGGTGGATGTTTTCTCTCTCAATCGCATTTAAAGATGTTCGCTTTGTTTTCTGATTCTGAAAGTGCTTCAATGTATCTTTAATTTATTTGTGATAATAATACCCCCTTGTGCTATTAATTGATGATCATTCTTAAACGAATTCTCAGAATTTAGTACACTAGTCAGAATATATGTGTACAACAAATGAAAAAATATTGCAGCGGCTTAGACACTTAGGGGCCGAAGATTTTCTTGGAGGAGGGCGCACCGGCCCTCGGGCCGATTTTCCGGCGGGCCAGTCCGAGCCTGGATCAAGGTATTGAATCGTCACGGAGTGAATACCTTTTGTTTTACCTACTTTAAATTTATATTGTGTGTGTGTTCTATGTTTAAATTTCGGGATTTAGTTAGATTTATATCTCTTAGTTTGATACTCTCGTGTTGTAAATAAATGTTTAACTACATTTCACAAAAAATGACTAAAATACTGCAAGTTTCACGTTCATACTTCCCATTTGGAAATCCGATATAGACTTACGGTTTCTGAAACTTCCAATATACAGTAAACTCTCGACTATCCTGCTCGCGACTATCCGGCCCTCCGTACTATCCAGCCTATTAAAAAAAATGAGGAATGTTACAAGCGGCCAAGGCAGGCAGATTCCCGTCCAGGTGAATGCCAAAAGCATGGGAAAAAATTCCAAGCATCGTAATTTCAAGGTCTTGGCAACATCCTTTTGCACCAAAATAGTAAACATAAACCCGTGTGGGAAAGTGCAATGGGAGGTGAGAACGATAAGCTTCTTCCGTAGCTGAAAAATATACCGAGCTCTGACGCAGAAGACATTACAGAATGGATAGCAAACGACGAAATTAATGAATTAATTGAAAACGATATTGTAGAAGTGTTGACAGAGGGATATACATAAGAAGAATAAAATTAAAATGATTGCAGGAAAAATCTCATCCCACATTCGCAAGGGTTCAACTTTTTATATTTGTGCAATCATTTATTAATAAATAGTAAAATAAGATTTACTTATTTTTTTACGAATTAGGGTTACTTTTTATGTTAATGTTTTGCTTCTGTTGAAACTGCATGTACTGTATATATAAAATGTATCTTAATATGTGCAACATGTGTTTTTAATATCATGGCGGAGGGAGGGCACGAAGTTAGTAAATATTTGTAGAACTCCGGCCTATCCGGATTTTTCATTATCCGGTCTACTTTTCCACCACATTAGGCCGGATAGTCGGGAGTTTACTGTACTTGGAAAGTGTTTATGAATTCGTTCTGTCTGGTCGTGCTCTAACTCTTAGATTACCATAAGCATGGTATATGTTATTGAGATTTGGTATGGGGAATATTGAAATTATTAAAAAATTGAATCTATGGAAAATAGGGTGTGTGACATTTATTATTCGTTAACGGCAACACACCAAAGTATTCTATTACATTATGATCGATGGGAGTAAAAGTTTGTATGCAGTGCATTTTAGTGAAGTTGCACTATTTCAAACATGATTAGAATGGTATTTATTTTCGTGGTGCACTACATCTTAATTTTTGTAGAATATAAAGTGTATAGTATTTACTTTAATAGACAGGGACACACAAAAGAATTCCGTGTGACATTATGGCCTGTGTGGAAAAAATAGTTTGTAGTATATTTTTAAAATGTTACAGCATTTCAAACATATTGAAATTGTTGTGCATTGCTGAGGTACACTACAATATGCTTACTGGGGAATATGGAGTGCATGGAATGTATATGGAATGTTTTTGTTCATTTACACGGACACAAAAAAGCAACGTTTACAGTGTTATTTCTGAGCCATAATCGGTAAGTTCGTTTTCACATGCAGTATATATTTGTAAGCTTAGCCAAATTTTAATACATTACGCGGTGTGTAAAAATTCTATAGCTCGTAGACAGGGTTGAGCAAAAAATCATAAGCATTACTGTTTATGTGCGTGAATAGCTTGGATATGTTTTTTTAATTGGGTTTTGCATTTTTCAAATATATTTAGTATGCTAAGACATGGTTGTAGAATCTAAATCATATAAAGAGGTAGGCAAAAAAATAAAAAACTAGATATATTACTGTCTATAGATAATAATTGCTGGAAGTACGATTTTAGTTGTGCTATGCTTTTACTAGATTACCATATTAAATTTTAGTTTAATATGAGGTGTATATACCGGGTGTCCCAAAAATGACTGATGGGTTTTAAAATTCAATAACTTGCAAACAGTGTAAGATATTAAAAAAAATTCTTGCAGGAGGGTTATGTATGATGTCAGGAGTTTTGTTACTGTGATTCTCGATTTTAGTTCAAATTTCAAACAATAGATGGCACTGAGAGCAATAAGTGCTCAGTCCAGACCCGATTTCTGGTACTTCGAGATCCATTCAATACATATTAATCTTCTTATTCGCATGGAAGAAGAAAGATGCTGAAAAATCGAGCCTGGATTTAGCGGATATTGTTTGAGCGCCATCTATCGATGCTATTTGTAACTAAAACTGAGAATCGCAGCATAAAACCTCCTGACCTCTTACATAACACACCAGCAAGATTTTTTTAAATATCTGTCACCGTTTGCAAGTTATTGAATTTTAAAATCCATCAGTCAATTTTGGGACACCGGTATTAGGTTAGTGCAAAAATAAACCCACCATGATTTTACAGTGCGACTTATTTTATAAGCATTTTGTATACATAATTTAATCCTAATGGTATGTATTATATACCATATTAAAATTTATTTTAAGCACTTTCTTTGCAAATTAATTGTTTTATTTATTTATTTTTTAGGCTCTTAATAGGTTTCAGAAGCTGAGATGACAAAACACGATTTTAGTCAAATTTATATTTATGAGTTTAAACTTTGTTTCTATGCAGCACAAACCGCACGAAACGTTATGAAGTTTGTGGCGAGGGAAGCATCAACGTAAGCACAGTTCAGCGTTAGTTTCAAAAGATTCCTCGAGGAGATTTTGACCTTCAAGACAAGGGTGGTCGCGGGCGTTCTTCTGTTGTTGACGATGATCAATTGAAGGCAATAGTCGAGGTTGGTCCAACCAAAACAACTCGAGAAATTGCGAATGAACTCAAAACTGACTATTCCAGTATCGTTCGCCATTAATAGAGCAAATCGGCAAGGTGAAGAAACTCGATAAGTAGGTGCTGCACGAGTTGAACGACGACCTCCTGTCGCACAGCTGACCTTCCAAAAGTTACACGCCTTGGCCTACGGAACACTACCTCACCGGCAGTTCTTACTAAACCTCTTTCCAACAGAATACCACTTTTTTTATAATACCTAGACAACTTCTTGAGGGGGAAAATTTCGTCAATCAAGATGATATCGTAAACGCCTTCCGAGAGTTTGTCGTCTCCAGAAGACCAGACTTTTATGTCACAGAAACCACTAAGCTCGATTCTCGTTGGCCAAAATTAATTTATTGTAATGGACTTAGATTAAATATATTTAGTTTTAATAAAGTTATAAAGTTTTAAATTTGAATTCAAGAATAATGCATTATTTTTCACTAACCTAATAAAAATTTGTAGATCATATACAGGACTGCATAATTTTTTTTAACTTTCTATGGCCTATAAATGCTGATTTTTTCCCCCCAAATATGTCATGCATTTTATATAAAGTTAAGCAATTGATGTGGTGTGTATACAGATCTATAGATCAGCTACAATGCTGCTCAAAATAATTTAAACATATTATTGACTTTGAGTACTAATTGCTGAAAATAAGGGTTCAACTGCGTTATGCGTTTTCAAATTACATAGTACTTAAATCGCTTCTTTTACCTTATTAAATAATGGACTTCGGCGTAAAACAGGATAATTAAAAAAATGCAAGTTTCGAGCACTAAAGATTCCCATTAAAGCCTTCTAAAGAAAACTACAAGCAAAAGTTTTGCGTTTTTTTTTCTCTAAAGCAGTAATTTGTTAAAACTCGACCTTCAGTTAGTTTATGAGCAATATTGTTTGCCTGGTGGATGTCCTATTATTAGACTTATGTGCAAAGTGTTTTCATTATTAAAATTTATCTTTAACCCTAGAACTACCGGAAATTTTACTCAAGTTTTATAAAAACATTCTACACCAGAATTTTTACTTAAAACTATTTAATTTGTTTATTTAACTTATTATTGTCTGATTTATACATTTAGTTTGTTTTGAAGAAATTTCTGGTTTGAATAAATATTTTGAATGTACATGTCGGGTCCAATGGACCCGTCTGGTAGACGGAAGGTTAATTATTATCCTGTATATTGAGTAATTAATAAAACCTGCACTTTTAAAAAAGTTGTCAGAATGCAGCTAAAAATGTTTACATTGAAATTAGAAAAATGTCAGTTATCATGTTTTGCAACCGAACACTAAAAACAGTGAAATTTCGTTATAATATTCTGGAAGTGTTAAAAAGTGCTCATAATTTATGCGTAGCGCATGAGTTTTAATTTTTGCTCCATTTATTTTCAGTCTTTTAGCCTCTTATTACGACAAATATGTGCAAATCTGAAGGTCATGTTTGTAGTGTTTGCTATAATAATAGTACTGGAAATTGCAATGTGCTTTAAGAACTGATGCAAGAATTCCTTAAAAATTACGAAGACGTTTTTGCTTTATATTACAGATACATAGATAGGATAACTATACATTCATACCTAGGCTGGTTATCCGTACTGAAAGATAAGAACCATCGATTGCTCTTTACATCAAAAGTTTCGATAACATTCGTTGCAGACCCTGCACTCCATCCACCCATTACGAATATAACCTCAGCTGGGATTCTGGGCCTCAAAAAAGGGTGCCTTATATCCAAGTTGAAATATCCATGTTCGTCACCATGATTAGGAAGCATGTGTAAAACTTGTACTGCGATATCTTCGCATTCCTCATTGTCTTTTATGTATTGGTGATTCTGGACAGTATTTTCGAAAAACCTGAAAAAAATTGAAAAAAAGGAAGTAAGATTATTCAAAAGTTTTAACTTCTTAAAACTAAATTATTTTTTAAATTTTTTTATTTATGGTTTCAAAAATCACTATCAGACCATTCTAATATTTTGTGCGCTCATACTCTATTGCTCATATGATAACGTGGGCGTTTGTATTAATCAATTCGTGATGTTATCGTGACAGAAATTTGATGACAGACACAAATGGTACAGGAAATGCATTATCTAAAAAGAAATTAGATTCTGATAGTTTCTAATAGTAATTTCCGTCCTAATTGGCAAATGCATTTAATTAAATTTTAGTTCATCATCGGCCAAGTTATCCTTACTTTTTAGGTGCGTCCGTCCGTCTGTTCGCATATAACAGCGCAAAAACTACCCAACCAAATAGTTTGAAATTAAATGTATATAATCGCTTCAGAATTTTCTCAAGTCATTTCAAATTTTATGAATATTGAAATAAAACTTAAAAACATATTAATGAAAACTTTTTTCATTCTATTAAATCCTATCATACGTAATCAATTGAATGATATCCCATGATAGGTAATGATTCTAGGTTGCCATGGTGATAACGTCCTATTTAAGATGGAATCCTATTATTTCCGCATTATTGATTTTAATATATATAATCGTAATAAATTTTATATTCATGCATTTTTGTATAAGAATGGAAGAGCTATTGCACCAAGATCTGAATATTTGTCACGCTAGTTATAGTAGTAGTTGAACGCACCTCATTTGCCACGCTTGACGTACAATTTCCGACTCAGTCGGAAAAATTCACTTTACATATATCTTTACCAATCAGTATAATTAGGATAAAATTAATAAAGGGGCATTTACGTATCTATCATTTAGTGTAATTACATTACCTACGGTATATTTTGTTGATATATCTACAAGGCAGACCAGATGCTATTGCCAATAAGGTTATCTGAGTGAAATGTGTCTGCCGGTTGTCGATCCAAGTAGCTTAATAGGTAGAGCGTTAATAGTTTAAGTCAGAGGTATTGGGATCGGATGACAGTTTCTCACTCAGTCGGAAAAATTCACTTTGTACACTTATACCAATCAGTATGATTCAGATAAAAATATTAAAGGCTTATACTGACTTTTTTATCGACCATAATGTTTAGATAAAAAACATGATATGTAAGATTAACACAGAGAAGAATTATGAATTTTAACTTATAAGAAATTTACTGCATTTTTGGTTTTTCTCTATGCGTATACAAAATTTTAATTTTTTCCACCAATATTTAATATCTTTAATAAAAAAATCACAATGTGAGATTAGCGGTGGATGTTTGAATGGAAAAGTGACAGATTTAATTTAATTATGTTTTAAAATTTTTAAATTCATCTAGCATTTCTGTTTTGTCCCTGGTAAAAAAAATCTTTTTAGAAGCGTTATGCGTGTGTGGATTGTATATAGGCAGTATCGTCGACTTAAATCTTCGGGTTAAATATAGTCCAATTTTGTTTCATCTAGAGCAGAAAAATAATGTTGAGACCCTTTCCTAAATCCTAAACGGATAAATCAGTTTTTGTTTTTAAATGAAAAAATATCGAAGCTAAACTATTTTATTTTTTGGAAATGTTTCACTTTATAATATGGAATTGATTAATCATTTGTATGAATAAAAAACACACCTTATTCGTATTCTCTAAGTACGATTGTGACTCTTTTTGAATACAACAACCCTTTAGCTTTTCTTCTTGCAAATGCTCATTAGCAATAATTATAAATAGTTATCTGTATTTATCAAGTTAAATCTAATTTAATGCTCAATGAAATGATTATTTTTCTATTTGTTTCAACATAAAATAATTTCACTAAAGGAATCAATTCTCTTACCTCTTAGCATTCTACCGTAGAATGAAGGTTAATTTGACCCAGGTTAAACATGTTTCGAGCCAGAAAATTTTTTCGTAATAAAATCGAAAGTTACACGTAGTGACTTCGAAGATAATTTCATCCGAAGAGCCTGTGAAAAATATCACACAAAATGTTACTAAATAGTAAAAAGTAAATTTCCCCAAAAGTTATGAAATTTTTCCCAAATCAATTTTTTTTTCCGAAAAATTCGGTTTCTACTCTAAAAACAAGGAAGAAAAAATCATGCTTATGATCACTGAATCATGATCAAGATTATGAAACACTTTCCAACACATTCAGAATAATGTGAGAAAACTGCACCGTTTAATAAGTTAAATTATTGTGTATAATTCAACCCTATGAAAACCCATAACACATTTAAAAACCCAATTTCAGCTGTTCCCATCTACAATCGTAAAATTGTCCGAATTCTTTCAGCAGCCCTGTATATGATATATAGATTTGTATCTATTAACCGCATGCATACCAATATTTAGTTCATTTAAGAAATACATATACTTCAGTTAAACATTCCCCTTCAGCAATTTTGGCTAATAAGGAGATTGGTACGTGAATACTTTTGTGCTGCCCTGTATATGAGGTATATGAGGTATACGATTTTTACAATGAGCAACATTAAAAAAAAAGTAGTTAAATATAAAAACGCATACCGAATTCTAAAATACGCACTTCCTGCAATTATTACTCAAAGACAGTACTGTAACCGATTTCTTTTGTGTGTCCCTATCAATGAATGACAAATGCCATGTAACGTAATCGTAGTGAAGTTCTGTAATTTATATCAGTTCCAATACATTTGAAATACAGTAATCTCATTAAAATACTCTGCAAACGATTTTTCTCCATATACCAAAATATAATGGAATTCTTTTGAGTGCCCCTGTAAATGAACTATTAACCCTACATACTTCATATATAATACAAAACATGCCTTGGTGATCCTAAATAACCTTTATCAATTGTATGAAAATCCGAGTATATTTTTGGGAGTTAGGGCGTGAACAGACGGACAGACAAACCGAATGCATAAACACTTTTCGACTTTGTTGGAAAGTGTAAAAAATCAAATTTTAAATTAACCAACATAAAAAATATTTAACTATTTTTAGCTCAAACATTTCTCCAAATCCAGCCTTTTTTAAATTGAATTCCCCATTTACAATACAAATAAATTAACGAATTTTTAAATAGACGTTTTTATTTTGATCCATTACTTTCTTGAAGAAAATAACACGAGTTACGAAAAGCCAGTAAAAAATAACTCCTTTTTAACACTTACAACATAGTTGAAAAGTGTTTATGAATTCGCATTGTCTGTCCGTCTGTCCAAACTCTAACTTTTGTAAATATACTCGGATTGCACTTTTTTTTGTATGTTATTGATGCTTACTTAGCACAATCGGTATTAAAAATGAAGTGTGTAGCATTTTCAGTACATTTACAGGAACGGTCGAAAGTTTAGATGCTTGAAACGATTTTTTCCCCATTACGGTCTATGGGAAAAATCGTTTCAAGCTCATAATGATGTTAGACAATTTCAAACACAATGAAACTGATAAGCATTTATGTAGTGCACTGAATCATGCACTCTGAAGAATATGGTGTGCAAAGCATTCACTATTCATTTAAAGGACCACACAAAATAATTCCGTTATCTATAGTCTACGGAAAAAACTGTTTGCAGCGTATTTTAGTTCTGTTGCACTATTTCAAAAATAATGAAATTGATATACATTACTGAGGCTTACTACTCACTTGTTGCATCCCATGATGTGCATAGAGTATTTATCGTTCATTTACAGGGATACGCAAAAGATTCGGATAAGAGTACTGCATCTGAAGTACACTGGCTATTAGCTATAAGTGCTACAAACACAATTTCATTTATGGTAAGCACATTTAAGTTTAACTAAATTTTTGCTTAGTATGTGGGGTATATAAATACTATAGATCATTATACAGGGCTACACAAAAGAATTCACAAGCATTGCGGATTATCAGCGTGAATGGCTTAAAGGCAGCTTTTAGTTGAGTTATGCACTTCCAAGTTGAATTATATTTAGCATTTAAGAAATTTAAAATAATATAAATAAAATCATATACAGGGCTACAGAAAGAACTGGATAGATCACCTCCTAAGGATGATAATGTTTGGAAGTGTGATTTGAGTAGTTTTAATTATGTTTAAGCCTGAATTAAATTTTAGCTTAATATATGGCGCCTATAAAAACCTGTTGGTTAATACAGGTCTATACAAAAGAATTCAAGTATGTTTCTGTATATTGATAGAAACTGCTGAAGGTGAATTTTCAACCTACAATGCATTTTCTTTCTAAACTAAATTTTAGCATGTTATGTAAAGAATGCACAAATTTTAGATCAAACACAGGCCTGTATAAAAAAATTTGACTACTTTTCCGCTATGGAGGTACTTCCTGAAACCTGGTTTTCAAATGTGTCATGAGTTTTCTAAAATGTTTACTTATATATTTTTTTTATATTAATTAAACAGCGAAGTTTTGGTAACGAATTCAGAAAGTGTTGGAAAGTGTTTCCTAATCCATGCTTGAGGCATGATTTTTCTTTCTTGTTAGTCCTCTTTTGAGCTACTTTGAACTCTTTTGTCCCTTGATCAAGTGGCGATACTGTATAATCTTGCGGAACTGCAACATTTCCTATTTTGCTTAGATATTATTAATAACATTTAATATAATGAGTCTGTTTGTTTAATTCTTCTTTTTAAACATATACAGTGTCAAAATGTTTTAAATTTGAAACTTATATATGAGAAAATATGCATTGTAACATATACAAATTTAAACAGAAAAAGTTTTTTATAATATTTAAATATCCGAATTCAAAAATACAGTTTATTCTGCAGAGTAGTTTTTGAGTTATTCTTAATTCTCTTCCCGCGCTTTGCAGCTGTTATAAAGTAATAAACTATTAGGAGTTCCAAACTTTACTTCTACAAAATTCCTGAACTACTTCATCGAGTAACTTTTCTTTGGGTATCCAAAGGTGAAATTTACTTTAGAATCATGTCAAAATTGGGCGTTTGTATTGAAAATTTCTAAGTTTGTTACAGTTTTAATATATAGACGGTCCCATAGTTTTTTTTAACATAAAAAGAAAGAAAGCAATTCCCAATCGAACTTTTTTTTTTCGTTTTTAGTTGCGACAATTTCGCGATTAAAATTTATGACGTGTATATTTAGGTAGATTTCGTATGAAATACTACCTATTGGCGTCGTTCCTATGTTGAAATTTCTGAAAAACTTTTGCAGATCTACACCGATCATGACCCCTAGAACCCAAAATCACCACCAGTAAAAAAAAACAGTGGCACTCCGGGAGTGCCAATAGAAGTGAAAACTTCAACAATTACGTGTGTGTTTTTTTAATCTTCAGAAAATGTTTTATGCTTTGAATTGTGTAGCAGCACTAATGAAAGCATCTGGGGACACGGCAGTGCCCCTGCCAAGTCTTGAAAGCACAGCCGTAAGCATCTTTTTCTGGAAGCAGCTCAGGGTACTTTTGACCCCAAATATCTTTGTGTTGGTTATTCCCAGAAACTTGAAACTTCGTAAATCTAAAGTAATGTGGAAATGGAACTAAATGCTGAAATTTCCCGTTTCTATCTTTTTTATTTCAGAAGATATATGAACTTAAACTTTCGCCTTTTCGACACTGATTCACCGATCATCAAAACTCAGAGGTACGTCCTGTATCCCTAAAATCTTGAAATTTGGTATGAAGGTAGGGTTTGGGATACAATGAAAGGGAAAATTTAAAAAATCCGGAAAATTTGTATAAAAAGTCGAAAAATCAAAAAACCGAGAATTTGGCAGAGATTGTGATATGCGAACCAGGTTTGGCGCGATTTTTTAACGTCAATTTGATGAAAGCCCGTTTTCCAATACCAGTTACAATATATATTTTTAAATTATTTTCTATTGTTTTAAAAAGTAAACAACAATAAATAAACGGTAATTTCATTAATAACTATAGAACAAAACAATTGTACAATTTAAAAAATAAAATAAAAGTAAATGAACAATTTATTAATAAATAAGCAACAGTAGCCGGGTTACCTTGTAAAATAAAGTAACGCCATTTTGCTGTCAATTAGGTACCCAAGTGCGTATCTGACATCTGTGCCCCGTATTTTATCTTCCGTAATAGAAATTCCCGCCAATACTGTTGGTTATTGACCAGACCATCAACACGATAAAATACAGCGTTATCGGTTTTTAGTTACACGAAATAGGTAGGTCACGAATACGGTATAATTCATTTTAACTGACGAAAAACAAAATAATAATTTAAAGGTATATATAAATATTTTACATACATACATACAATAAACCCAACTGGAGTGAAAAATTAGCTAGAGCCAGGAATCGAACCCGGGACCACTGCATTTCAGGCAGTCGCTCTAACCACTGAGGTACTCCGGCCGATGCCTGTGTCTGCAATTTCTCACTAACAAACCATGTTAGGAAAGTCACCAGCCATTTACAACAGCCTTGGATGACCGGACAACGATGAATAGATTTTACTATTACACCGATCTACGAAATATAATAATTAAACAAAAACACAATTTGTAGAACAAATTAAAAAAACAAAATTTATTTCCTACATTGTTTAAGCCCGAGAAGGGACAGATATTAAGTTATTTCATTCAATTAGTTCTACATTTAATGTTAAATTTGTGTAACAAATTAGGTAAGCCAATTGAAGATTAAAAAATAAAAATAAAATTCATACAATATCATACTTAAAACACCCTAAAAACTTAGATTCCGTTCAAATGAAATCGAAATAAATCTTAGACTTCTTCCATTTTTAATTGAAAATATTTGTATTGCAGATTTAGTATTATGCTTATAAAAATTGTGCATAAAATGATAAGATGCATGCAAAATACAAAACTTTAAAAAAAGTCTAAGATTTATTTCGATTTCATTTGAACGGAATCTAAGTTTTTAGGGTGTTTTAAGTATCATATTGTATGAATTTTATTTTTATTTTTTAATCTTCAATTGGCTTACCTAATTTGTTACAAAAATTTAACAATAAATGTAGAACTAATTGAATGAAATAACTTAATATCTGTCCCTTCTCGGGCTTAAACAATGTAGGAAATAAATTTTGTTTTTTTAATTTGTTCTTCAAATTATGTTTTTGTTTAATATGTCAAGTTTTTTAATGACTACAGCACTCAGACGAACGAATTTCAAAATTAATACAGAGTATCATCATCAGGCTTTGATGTATGCGGTATTGCATCACAATGTGGGATGCAGTTTACCAATGTGTAATTCAAAATGTTTCGCCAGTGTAGTAATGCAGGTTTTTGGACAAAAACTTCCAATCTAAACGTAAAAAATCTATAATCAAAACATAAAAAATTAACTTCACTCAAATTTAGATACACTATTTCCCACTCAGGAACGCCATGAATGTAAATGTAAATTCTGTTGAATCCTTACTGCTAATATTTAACAATATTATTGCTGTGATACAGTAAAAAATAAAGTAAATAAAAGTTTTACTTGAATTTTTAAACCTTATTCTCTCCCAAAGGGAACACATCAGAAAATTATTACCTAAGCTTAACTTGGGGTATAAATAGTTCTCATCTCGAAAAAAAAAAAATACATTTTAAAATTTAAGTTTTGTAATTCCCCACTAAGTTCGCTACCTGCGTAAAAATAGCTATCCATTAGAAACTTTTTACTAAAATATAAACTTGACCAAAGCAAAAACGTATTCTGAAAATATCCTTTTTATTTCCACTATGACGACATATTCAGCTTTTTAATTTTGAGGGAAAAAAAAAAAAAAAAAAAAAAAAAAAAAACTATTTCAATTAAAATTTTTCACGTGGGAATCTTTCTACTAAAACCAAATAAATTATTATTTCGGCTTTTGAAATTTTTGCAACAATGAAGAAAAAATGTTACATTTTCTATTAAAAATGTCCGTTGATTCTCAATGAAAAAAGTGAAATTTGGAATTATTAAGAAAAATATTTGAATAATATACAAAAAAAATTGGCCCTTGTTTCTCTCTGGGTTATAATTCATCCATATGCAAAGGTATTTTGCCATTCGTTTTGACCCTGACGTCAGGCAAACGTTTTTAAACTTTAAATTTATAATATTATGAGAATTAGTAAAGAATAAAAAATGAGTGGCATAAGGGACAAAAAGGTGGGAAGAAAAAATGAAAAAGTTATCATCTCCATAGGCTTTTCTATGTTAAATTAACATTGAGAAGTGACACTGGAAATAAATAAGTATTGCGCTGCCGCGCAATACTTAAATAAACACACATACTACAATATATATTAAAACACACATTCACACATAAATAACGCCTGCATTCAACAGTTAAAGGTATATATAAATATTTTACAGACATACATACAATAAATACAATAAACCCAACTGGAGTCAAAAGTTAGCCAGAGCCAGGAATCGAACCCGGGACCACTGCATTCCAGGCAGTCGCTCTAACCACTGAGCTACTCCGGCCGATGCCTGAGTCTGCAATTTCTCACTAATAAACCATGTTGGGGAAGTCACCAGCCATTTACAACAGCCTTGTATGACCGGACAACGATGAATAGATTTTACTATTACATCGATCTACGAAATATAATAATAAACACACATACTTCAATATACATCAAAACACACATTCATACATAAATAACGCCTGCATTCAATAGTTAAAGGTATATATAAATATTTTACAGACATACATACAATAAATACAATAAACCCAACTGGAGTGAAAAATTAGCCAGAGCCAGGAATCAAACCCGCGACAGCATTCCAGGCTGTCGCTCTAACCACTGAGCTACTCCGGCCGATACCTGGGTCTACAATTTCT
The DNA here is from genome assembly GCA_963932465.1 of Maratus speciosus. Classification (NCBI taxonomy): domain Eukaryota; kingdom Metazoa; phylum Arthropoda; class Arachnida; order Araneae; family Salticidae; genus Maratus; species Maratus speciosus. The sequence goes on along the minus strand of OZ010793.1, from coordinate 249,274,331 downwards.
CACTAATAAACCATGTTGGGGAAGTCACCAGCCATTTACAACAGCCTTGGATGACCGGACAACGATGAATAGATTTTACTATTACATCGATCTACGAAATATAATAATAAACACACATACTACAATATACATCAAAACACACATTCACACATAAATAACGACTGCATTCAACAGTTAAAGGTATATAAAAATATTTTACAGACATACATACAATAAATACAATAAACCCAACTGGAGTGAAAAATTAGCCAGAGCCAGGAATCGAACCCGGGACCACTGCATTCCAGGCAGTCGCTCTAACCACTGAGCTACTCCGGCCGATGCCTGAGTCTGCAATTTCTCACTAATAAACCATGTTGGGGAAGTCACCAGCCATTTACAACAGCCTTGGATGACCGGACAACGATGAATAGATTTTACTATTACATCGATCTACGAAATATAATAATAAACACACATATACATCAAAACACACATTCACACATAAATAACGACTGCATTCAACAGTTAAAGGTATATAAAAATATTTTACAGACATACATACAATAAATACAATAAACCCAACTGGAGTGAAAAATTAGCCAGAGCAAGGAATCGAACCCGGGACCACTGCATTCCAGGCAGTCGCTCTAACCACTGAGCTACTCCGGCCGATGCCTGAGTCTGCAATTTCTCACTAATAAACCATGTTGGGGAAGTCACAACAGCCTTAGATGACCAGACAACAACGATCTACAATAAAATAGATCGATGTAATAGTAAAATCTATTCATCGTTGTTCGGTCATCCAAGGCTGTCGTACAGACGGCTGGTGACTTCCCCAACATGGTTTATTAGTGCAGGCGTTATTTATGTGTGTAACTGTGTGTAACTGTTGAATGCAGGCGTTATTTATGTGTGAATGTGTGTTTTAATATATATTGTAGTATGTGTGTTTATTTAAGTATTGCGCGGCAGCGCAATACTTATTTATTTCCAGTGTCACTTCTCAATGTTAATTTAACATAGAAAAGCCTATGGAGATGATAACTTTTTCATTTTTTCTTCCCACCTTTTTGTCCCTGATGCCACTCATTTTTTATTCTTTACTAATTCTCATAATATTATAAATTTAAAGTTTAAAAACGTTTGCCTGACGTCAGGGTCAAAACGAATGGCAAAATACCTTTGCATATGGATGAATTATAACCCAGAGAGAAACAAGGGCCAATTTTTTTTGTATATTATTCAAATATTTTTCTTAATAATTCCAAATTTCACTTTTTTCATTGAGAATCAACGGACATTTTTAATAGAAAATGTAGCATTTTTTCTTCATTGTTGCAAAAATTTCAAAAGCCGAAATAATAATTTATTTGGTTTTAGTAGAAAGATTCCCACGTGAAAAATTTTAATTGAAATAGTTTTTTTTTTTTTTTTTTTTTCCCCCTCAAAATTAAAAAGCTGAATATGTCGTCATAGTGGAAATAAAAAGGATATTTTCAGAATACGTTTTTGCTTTGGTCAAGTTTATATTTTAGTAAAAAGTTTCTAATGGATAGCTATTTTTACGCAGGTAGCAAACTTAGTGGGGAATTACAAAACTTAAATTTTAAAATGTATTTTTTTTTTCGAGATGAGAACTATTTATACCCCAAGTTAAGCTTAGGTAATAATTTTCTGATGTGTTCCCTTTGGGAGAGAATAAGGTTTAAAAATTCAAGTAAAACTTTTATTTACTTTATTTTTTACTGTATCACAGCAATAATATTGTTAAATATTAGCAGTAAGGATTCAACAGAATTTACATTTACATTCATGGCTTTCCTGAGTGGGAAATAGAGTACCTAAATTTGAGTGAAGTTAATTTTTTATGTTTTGATTATAGATTTTTTACGTTTAGATTGGAAGTTTTTGTCCAAAAACCTGCATTACTACACTGGCGAAACATTTTGTATTACACATTGGTAAACTGCATCCCACATTGTGATGCAATACCGCATACATCAAAGCCTGATGATGATACTCTGTATTAATTTTGAAATGCGTTCGTCTGAGTGTTGTAGTCATTAAAAAACTTGACATATTAAACAAAAACATAATTGTAGATGTATATTGTAGTATGTGTGTTTATTATTATATTTCGTAGATCGATGTAATAGTAAAATCTATTCATCGTTGTCCGGTCATCCAAGGCTGTTGTAAATGGCTGGTGACTTCCCCAACATGGTTTATTAGTGAGAAATTGCAGACTCAGGCATCGGCCGGAGTAGCTCAGTGGTTAGAGCGACTGCCTGGAATGCAGTGGTCCCGGGTTCGATTCCTGGCTCTGGCTAATTTTTCACTCCAGTTGGGTTTATTGTATTTATTGTATGTATGTCTGTAAAATATTTATATATACCTTTAACTGTTGAATGCAGGCGTTATTTATGTGTGAATGTGTGTTTTAATGTATATTATAGTATGTGTGTTTATTAAAATAATAATTTGTTTTAGCAATACGCCGGGAGAAAAAGTGAGTTTTAGCTTCCTTCTTCTTTTGGGGATTGAGCTGAAGAGGGAAAAGTTCCTGTCATTCACCGCTTGGCGCGCTAGTGTCTATGTGTCAAAATGCTAGCATGTCGTTACGTTACAGTGTTTGGAAATCAGTGGTTTTTCCACATCTCAAAAAAAGCTCAACGCGCCTAAAGAAGTTTTCACTTCAAAAAATTTATATCTATATATATCTATCTATGTATCTATCTATATATATATATATCACTTTCTTCTGGACACGATAACGTCCATAATTCTGCACAAATCTCTTCCAAACTGATACATAAAATCAAGGGGCATAAAATCTCGGTCAAGTTCGTGAATGGGCAAAATCGTACCAAAAGGATGGAAATAGGGAGGGGTTTTGTGAAAACAGAAAAAAACCCATAACTTCTTACTTTTTGTACATATCAAATCAGTTTAAAGTTTTTATTACTTCTAAAAATAGGACCAAAAATTTATGTATCACAGATTTTGGATAAAATTAAAAATGGGCGCAAGGGGCGCAAAAAATAGGATTTTTGTGAGGAAAAAATTCATAACTTCGTCAATTCTCAAGATATCAAATCCAATTAATTTTATTACACATTTCCTTAATATTATCGACAACTTTTGTATTCACAAGTTTTTGATAGGACCAATTCGTACCGCAAAAAAAAAAAAAAAATTAAAAACGAAAACAAAAAATGGGTGGTGAAGAAGAAAAATTTCTATAACTCCGTCAATTCACATTATATAAAATCCCCATGAATTTATCATATATCTTCTTAATATTGTCTTTAAAATTTATATCGACAAGTTTTTGATAGGACCAATTCTTACAGCAAAAACAGATTAAAAATAGATAGCGGTTGAAGAAAAAAATCATCTTATTAAGAATGTATTCAAATCCAAACTGCTTATTTTCTGACTCATTTTTAAATTAATTTTTGCTCTCAAACGCGTCCAATTGATAGATTCTCTTCTTCAGAAACTATATAATGTACCGTAATGATCGATTTTTTGATAGAGGCAGAATATATTTCAAAAAATGATGTCAAAGTGGGCATTTTGAACAGAATTTCCCGAAGCGATTGTGTTAGAAACGAAAAATATTGCCCTATTGAGAAAATAATTGTTTATTAATCAAGTTTCAATTAATTGAAAGAAAAATAAAAGTACATGTCGCTTATAATTCTTTTAAAAATCACGTCAGCAAGTTTCGTATTTTTTCTATTAAAAATGTATCTGAAAATGTGCCAGAAAATTTCGAGTTGTTGAGCATGGAAAAGTACTTTTTTTTTAATACCGCCTTAACATGATTCTGATAAAACCAGCTATTATATAAAAATGAAATAAAAACTCGTCAAAAGTTGCCAGATAAAACTGTTAAAGTGGATTTATATCTAATCATGATTTAGTTTTTGTTGGTGCAATTAATATACTTAACGTCGAAATTTACCTCCGTCTGTAAAAGGGCCGGTCCGGCAGGGATTTTTTTTTACTGTACTTTACATAATCTTTAAGATTAATGTCCGTAATAATCTCCTAGCTTATGAAAAAAATACAAAAATCATCATTTAGGCTGGTTGAAGGGTATGACATTTTGTAAAGTTTTCGGGATATTATTGAAAAAAAAATGAATCTTGTGTTCATTTTAATATATGAATTCTCCCTGAGAAAATAACAAGATAAATGTAGACGTTATTCAAAATCAACTGACGATATTATTTTTACACTAGTATATAACCCCCGTCAAAAATGACGGAATGTTGTTCTGAGTTTCATTTTCATAACACTTCATACAAAGAAACAGTATGAAGATTTTATTATTGAAAGGTTTGTGTTGTAGAAAAGTGTATTTTAAAATTGACAAATGATTTCTACAAATAAAAAGGATGAGGATATTTTTTTTACTTCAATTTCTGAAATAGTTTAACGATCCATAAAGGCTCCGATTCTAACCTTTAGTAGTAAGAAACGAAAAATCCGTGAAAATTACGTCATGCTGACACAATCATATAAGTTTTCCACCTTAGTTTTATTAATGTAAAAATACATTTGAAGCTAAGCATAACGTTACAGACCCAAACTTTTCAAACACATTTTATATACGCACTTTTATGCTTAACCACAGTATTTTCCTTTATGCTTATCCACAGTATCCTTCTATCTATATTATAAAGGACAAACATATCTGTGCGTAACGCATACGTCATTTTGCGAATGGCAACACTATGAAATTTGAATTAAAATTTCGGTTTTGCAATTATATCTACGGCAAATTTTTAAACTTCTAAACATCGCACATTTTAAATTTTAACACCATCGTATAAGGAAAAAAATGCTCTTTTAAATGCAATTTGTTTGAAAGCTGTATCTCAATTTATTTTTGAGATATTAATTTTTTTGTAGTTTTTAATACAAATTTTGTAATTGTGGCAACTGAAGTACTCCATTTATATTGAAAGTAAAGGGAAAATAGTCATGGTTTATTATTTTTATTGTTTATATCTTTATTGATGCCATTTTCACAATACAAATTAAAGTAACTTTTTTATAATTTTTGAACAGAAAATGATGTCAGACATAAAAAAAAACAACAACAACAAAAAAAAAACACGCATTCTTCTTCATAAATCAGTTACATTTCAATATTTTTACATTACGCTGATACTGAGTTTGAGACGCTAGGCAAAATGATTCAGTTAGTAAAAATTATTTCATATTTCAAACAAAACGATCATTTTTTTTTTTTTGATAAAACTAATATTTGACCAATACTAAATGGCCAATACTATGACAAATAAAGGCAAATTTCTGAATTTTTTTTTTCGCGGGTACTGACATTAGAACTTAAAGTTTGTGCGAATGTTCACATGAAAAGTTGTATCGGACAAACGTAACTTTAAGTTTAGAAATACATTCATTAATAAATCTATTGCGCGCTAAAATACTTTCAAATTGTGAATTTGAGTGGTGCGTATGTAAATTATGGGAATTGAAAATAACATACAATTTAGATTTCATGGGGGAAAATTTTATGATGTGACAAAGCGAAATCCTTTTTACTGATTTTTATCCCATAAAAACAAGCATAAAAGTCTCAATCGATAAATTCATCATAATTACTCATCTTGATTACGTATTCTAATAGAGTTTAATTTTTCAATAATTTAAGCAGTTGAAGTTTGCGGAAATAATATTTTAGTAATTTTAGGTTAAAAATATCATTTGCTTTAAAAGTGCGACAACCAATGTTAGATGATTTTTGTATTGTAGTTATTTTTGTAGGCTTATTATAAATTCGATCTGACAGTTCCTTTTTAACATTTTAGTTCGTCGAATTTCGACGGGTTCCAACTCGTATATAAATAAAAGTAACGATTTGGAAATTGCCCAATGAAAATATGCGTAGATCGTTCGGGTAGTTCCCGGTAGACGGGCATCCATATTTTTTGTGACTGGACGTCTTTCTTTGTTAATATTAAGAAAACTGTTTCATACAAAAATATAAAAATCTGTGGTATTATAGAGAAATGTTTGATAAACACGCTGATGAAGACAGTTTTTAAATCGATAATTATTTTAAGAGATATTTAATGTTAAAGTGGGTCAGAATCATTCCATTAAAAAAGTTTTATAGGAGCAAAAACTACACATAAGAATTTACACATTTTTAGATCATTGTACACATTAGAAGTTCCCGGTATGCAGACTGCATATATTTTTTTTAATTTGACTCATTTTTTGAGGATTTATTTCCATTTTAAATTAAAAATTTCAGCATTTTGAGAGATATTTTTTACATACTAGGGGGCTCGGCCCCCTACGAGCTACGCTCGCCAACCCCCGCCCACACACCGCAGACTCTAAATGCACGCCAATTTGATCGGCTTTAAAAAGATTTCGATAGATTGAATTATAATTTAAAAAACAGTGGCGATCTCCCTATAAACGAATTTCTATTCATTTCTCTTTGATTGGGGAATTTTAACGCCAAATCCGCTGCGGTACTACTTGATTATCCTGTCGAACAATTTCGCCAAATTATATAAAAAGCCAAACCACACGCCAAATTATACAAATTGATATAATTTTTATTTTAAATAACGAAAGAACAAATAAATTCGTACAACATTAATAAAAACACAAATAAAACGTCGAAATAAAAATAACTTGATGACGTATACACGTGTAACAACATTTCAAAATAAGCTAATATAAAAGGAATTAAGTAAAGAGAGTCTTTGTCTCCTGGTATTTTTTAACAAAGCGAAAAGAAAGTTCTTTTAAATGAGACATTTTAAATTAATTCTCAAAATATCAAATAGATGTCTAGCGCAATTTCTAAATTTAAACTTTTTTGCAATATTATTTTGTGTTCATTTTATGTAATAACTATAATGTGACGTAAATATGACGTAATTTCTCCTAAGACTTCTAACGCATGTTAAGGAATTTATTATTTTACAATATCCTTCCTCTTTTAAAATTCACGTGTATACTTTTTATGACGTAATTTTTAATAAGTTCCTGCTTTTTATACGTAATTATTTCATTCTAATTTGAAAGTTTTGTTCCTGTTTATAATAGTCACGTGTAAATAAATTTTTAATTTGAAGCAAACATTATTGCTTGCGCTTTTTATACAGTTGGCAACAGTTTAAATTAGTACAATTTTCTGAAATCTGTAAAAAATATCTCTAGAAATGCTGAAAATTTGAATTTAAAATAGAAATAAACCTGAAAAAATGAGTCAAAATAAAAAAAATTAATGCAATCTGCACTCCGGCAAATTCTAACGCATAAAATGATCTAAAAATGATTACACTGTCATGTATAGTTTTTGCTGCTATAAAACTTTTTTAGTGGAACGATTTTGTCCAACTTTAGCATTAAATAACTCTTAAAATAATTCTTCGATTTGAAAACTGTCTGCGTCAGCGTGTTTATCAAACATTTCTGTATAAAACCACCGATTTTCATATTTTTGTATGCATTATTTTTGTTAATATTAACGAAGAAAGGCCCCCGATCACAAAAAAATCAAAACCGGCGGCGGCGGTGACAGCGGTAGTTACTTTTTTTTAGAATAGAGAGATTTTTGAAAAGGGTGTTATTTTAAACTGTTGCCAATTTTAAAAACAGCACAAAGGATAATATTTCCTTCAAATTAAAAATTTATTTACACGTGGCTATTATAAACAGAAACAAAATTTTCAAATTAGAATTAAGTGATTACGTCTTAAAAAGCGGGAAAATATTGAAAATTACGTCGTAAAAACTATAGTTATACGTGAATTTTAAAGAGAAAGAAAATGTTTAAGTAATAAATTCATTATTTTGCGATAAAAGTCGTAAATGGAGGGAATTACGTCTTATTTCAAAAGGCCAAGTAATTCACAGTTGGCAAAATATTTTAAATTAAAAAATATAAATGCGCGAGACATTTATTTCATATTTGGAGATAATCTTTTAAACTATTATCGTGAATTCTAAGACAGCGCAAATAATATTCCCTTTCTAACAAAAGAAGTATTTTCATAAGAATATTAAAAAGAGAAAAAAACTTTGGTGAAAATTACGCCAGATTTAAAACGATACATTTCAAGTGTCTTATTTTAAAGATCTTTCATATAGCTTTAACGTTATAAGAAAGTTCATAACAGTCTTTGTTTCTCGGTATTTTTTAACGGTTAAAGACTGCTTACTTAATTCATTTTACATTAGCTTATTTTCAAATTTTTAACTATTTTTTTTTAAATCAAAGACGAAATCAGCAATTGTATCTCTTAACAGCGACTGATTTCACCTTAAAATTCTCCAATCCAAGGAAAATGAATGAAAACCCGTTTATAGGGAGATTGCCATCGTTTTTTAAAATTATAATTCAATCTTTTTAAAGCCGATGAAATTAGCGTGCTTTTAGACTCTGGGGTGTCTGAATGGGGGTTGGCGAGCGTAGCTCGTAAAGGACAGAGCCCCCTAGTATTCATATAAAAATATATTTTATATTTAAATGTAATAAAAAAAACTTGCAAAGTCATAATGCATTAAAGATAAAATAAATCCAATAGACAATATTCCCGTGCCGCAATAAATATGAATTTTGATTTGCTTACAAAAATAAAATGCTTGTGCATGCATTTTTTCATCGAAAATAACTCGCAAAATAAAAAAAATACGTCAAAAAGCCACGTGTCTGGATATTTTTCTTTTCTTTTATCTGAAACAAAGAAAGTAATCCGATTACTACCCTTTTGAAGGAATTTCACAAAAGCTTTTAAAATTAAAATACAAAAATGGGAATCTTTTTAAAAATAGCTGGTGCGGGCACATCTCAGCTTTCATTGAAAAAGTAATTAGCAAAATCGGTTCAATAAAAACCTCAGGGCAGATGACTAATAAAACAGCCTCGTGCTTCAAATATGTAACTGGCACGGTTCTCCCCGGAATGATTAACTACACTTTCCTACACTTGGATTTTATATAAGTAGATTCTTTAATTTAATTTAAATTGGTTCATGTGTGTAAAGGTGATATTTTGCAATCGATTTTTCAAAACTGAAATTCAGTAGGTTGAGCGTATGCACTGCACGATTTGTGTAAAATCATACTTCCTCTTTGAAGGAGTTGAGTTAACTCGAACTGAAACATACCAAATGCACGTAAAATTGACGAACCAGGGAGACAGTCCTCCATACATAAATCTGGTATGACGCACAAATTATTTTATTGTAAAACACACCCAATGTTTAATTAAACAAAAACCTAATTTTCAGAACAAATTAAAAAAACAAAATTTATTTCCCAAATTGTTAAAGCCCGAGAAGGATATTAAGATATTTCATTCAATTCGTTCTCCATTTAATGTTAAATTTTTGTAACAAATAAGCTAAACCAATTGAACATTAAAAAATAAAAATTAAATTCATACAATATAATGCTTTAAACACCTATATATTAAAATTCCGTTCAAATGAAATTGAAATAAATCTTAGATTTTTTCCATTTTTAAGTTGTAAATATTTGTACTGCAGATTTTGCATTATGTTTATGACGATTGTACATAATATGATAAGGTACATGCAAAATGCAAAACTTTAAAAAATTCTAAGACTTATTTCGATTTCATTTGAACGGAATCTAAGATTTTAGGGTGTTTAAAGTTCAATTGCTTTAACTTATTTGTTACAAAAATTTAACATTAAATGTAGAAAGAATTGAATGAAATATCTTAATATCTGCCCCTTCTTGGGCTTAAATAATTTAGGAAATAAATTTTTATTAAGACTAAATATTAAGACTACATAGGATTAAACAAAAACCTAATTTGCAGAACAAATTAAAAAAACAAAATTTATTTCCTAAATTGTTTAAGCACGAGAAGGGGCAGATATTAAGATATTTCATTCAATTCGTTCCACATTTAATGTTAAATTTTTGTAACAAATAAGCTAAACCAATTGAACATTAAAAAATAAAAATGAAATTCATACAATATAATGCTTTAAACACCTATATACTTAGATTCCGCTCAAATGAAATCGAAATAAATCTTAGACTTTTTTAAAGTTTTGTATTTTGCATGTACCTTATCATATTATGTACAATCGTCATAAATATAATGCAAAATCTGCAGTACAAATAGTTACAACTTAAAAATGGAAAAAGTCTAAGATTTATTTCAATTCATTCTAGTAAAAAAATTACACACACACACACACACACACACACACACACACACACACACACACACACACACACACACATATATATATATATATACTAGCCGCCCTTGGCGACCAGTTTGGTCTTCTTTAAATCTATGCTAAGCATTGTATCATGTTACTTTTATTCAGAATTTAATTTACTTGTTCAATCCTTCGCCAAATCGGAAGATTCTGATACAGAAATCATGAACTCTGTATTTTTATGTTAGCCGAGTGCAGGTGATAAATCGCCAAACATTGTACCCGTCGTATTTTTCTTATTTCATTAATTTCATTTCAAATATACTTCCACACATTTTATTTAAAATACATAACTTTAATTTAAAACTGAAATACTTAAAATTTATGGCTCTCAATTTTCTCTTATTTCTTAAAAAGAAAAAAAAAGAAGAAAAGAATGAAAAGAAAAGAAAAAATAATAAATAATACTATAAACTATGACATTTAATTTCAACATCAAAGCTTTGTTTTAATTTACCTCACGAAAGATTGTTTATGACAGTCGCATGAGATGGAATATCACAATACTGATGATATGATGGCGATGGAACAATATTTGGCGATTTATCACCTGCACCCGGCTAACATTAAATTACCAAATTGGCTGTTTGGCATATAAAAAGTGAAGCGGTCAACCCGGAACTGTTGATGACAGTTACATGACTTAGGCTATTATTATAGAGATATTTTTTAAAAAATACAAAAAACAAATGAAGAAGAAGAAGAAGGATATAGATTAACATACTGGGGACTACAGAGACCAAATCTAATGCATCGCAGCAAGTGGGGGAGAAAGCATTTTCGATTTTCCGGATCGTGCTCTACCCATCTCATCACCGCCCAGAAGACGTAATCTTCCACACTTACATGTAAGTTGTCACTGCTGAGAATATCTATTAAGTCACCAATATCCAAGTTAAGGTAGTCACTGGAAACAGGAAAGATCTGAAAAGAAATATTATTAATTTTTTTTGCTTGTTACTTTCCTCTATATACAAAAGTAGAAAGTATTGGAATCGTGAAAACTACCCACTTTCCTTTCTTGATTGTTTTACACTTTTGGGGATGCCCTGAACACGATTTGACTACTTTTGGAAAATGTCTGTTTGCATATGATATAAATTTTGGTCACAGATGTCTTATACGCCCCATTTTGGCGCGATTTTTTTCTGACGCCAATTTGGCGAAAACATCAGCAGTATAAACAACAACATCCGGGTTACCATATCAAGCAAAATAACGACACTTTGGCGCCAGTTAAGTACCCGTTGGGTATATGACATCTGTGCCAAATTTTGTAGACGGTTTGTAAAAAAAAAAAAACAAATGCATGCCATTTCGTCAAACTTTATGCTCAGTTAAACCTTGAGATAAATTTATGCTGATTAGGTTTGGATGTACATCACCCAACAGCTGGCGTTGCTATGATGTATTTTTTCTCAGTTACCATGATATCGGTATCTATGGGAGGGAATTTTATCAAACATCTCATTGATTTAGGTCTTGGCATGTATAGTTTCTTATTAGGATTTGGTGTATATAATCACAGCAGATGACGCTGCTATGCTGCATTTTGCACGATATCTGTGATAGCTATGTCATGTTCGCTTACCATGTTAATACAAAGTTTCAAATAATACTGTACTGATTAATCGCATGAGAACAGATGTGTTTGTGGCCCGCAGAAAAAAAGTAAAAATTTAACCTACGAAAAAAAGTACAAATTTTGACGATGAACAGTCAATTGTGGCAACCCAGATTTATGGCAATCATAGCTTGCTGTATTGTATCGGGATCGGGAGTGTTATAAAATTTTTCAATCTCATTTTGAACTTGTTCTTTTTTTTCACATCCTACATATAGATATTTTTACATTTGATTCTATAAAATCAGAATTATTCCCTTTAAAAAAAATCTTGTATTAAAAAAATAATAATTACTTGAAAAATTTGGGCACTTCTTAGTTATCCCATCGACCAATTTCGCCAAATTATATAAATCGCCAAACCACTCGCTAAATTATACACATTGGCATAATTTTTATTTTAAATAACGAAAGAACAAATAAATTAGTAAAACATTAATAAAAATACAAATAAAACGTCGAATTAATGGTTCTATTGGCCATTATTGGCATTTAATCTTACAATTAATTAATTAATGGCAACCATTATTGGCATTTAATCTTACAATTTGGTGACAGTAATTTGGTCAACGGGATAACTAAGAAGTACCAAAATTTGTCTGCATAATGTAATTCTGTATTATTTCTTTTTAAATGAATTTTATTGACTAATTTTCCATATTTAGATGCTAAATTTATTAAATCGAAGATTACATTTGTAATTTTTAATAATTCTTTAATTTTCAGTTGTTTTTGTATGTTGATGTGCTGAAAATGTCGTTTTTCAAATTGATCGTAATTACGAAGCTACGAGGAAATTTCGTTATTGAAACTGATCGTAATTACGAAACTATGAGGAAAATTTGTTTTGAAATATGGCAATCACTTTCAAAACTTTAACTTTTTAAAAGTGCGGATAAAATCACTTTAGTTTTAAAAGTAACCGCCTTCGGAGTTATTTATCTCGGAGTCTCAGATTGGCGATCATTTTCAAAAATGGCCTTTTGGGAGAAAATCGCCGAGTTCATTCTGCGGACCACAAACACATCTGTTCCATAAAATTTCTTAGATATATAAATACACATATAAGTACACACATAAACAAGTATAAAAGTTCATTAGGCTTGTTTTCATAGCTGTTTACATTATATGGCAGCAAATCTTACTTTCTGAAGATAAGCTTTTAAAAAACCTGCCAAGGCTCTTACACTTGACAAGTACTCATATTTTAATTTGAAATTATACTATGATTTTATTATAAAACACACACATTTAATTTTATTTATTGCATACATTTAATGGCACAGATGTCCTATACGCACCACATTGACGCGATTTTTTCTGACGCCAATTTGGCGAAGACCTTTTTTTGAAAACCAGTTACATACATATTTTTTAAAAAAAGGAATAACAATAAATAAAAAAATGTTTGGTACTTCTTAGTTATCCCGTCGACGAATTTCGCCAAATAATATAAATCGCCAAACCACTCACCAAATTATACACATTGGCAGAATTTTTATTTTAAATAACGAAAGAACAAATAAATTAGTAAAACATTAATAAAAATACGGTACTTCTTAGTTATCCCGTCGACCAAATTACTGACGTCAAATTGTAAAATTAAATGCCAATAATTGATTCGACGTTTTATTTGTATTTTTATTAATGTTTTACTAATTTATTGGTTCTTTCGTTATTTAAAATAAAAAGTATGTCAATGTGTATAATTTGGCGAGTGGTTTAGCGATTTATATAATTTGGCGAAATTGGTCGACGGGATAACTAAGAAGTACCAACTAGAGAACAGGAATTCTGCATTTTCAGAATTTAGTGTCACCCCCGACATTTCCATTACTTCATTTTCTTCTGGTGGACTGGTGGCTTCTATTATTATGAAACAGCCATTATAAATGAAGCGTTAGGTGAAGATGAAAGAGCAGTCGTAAAAAGTTAGAACTCTGATTTTCTGATCAGAATGGAAAAAAAAAAAATGGTCACAATTTTTTAAAATAAAATATGCGATGGGGGATTTTGGATGAGGGAACCATGCTAAGCAAATTAACGACACTTTGGCGCCAGTGAAGTACCCGGGTGCGTATATGACATTGGCGTCAGAAAGAAATCGCGCCAATGTGGTGCGTATATGAACATCTGTGCCTATTTAATTTCTTTTAACACATGCTTTTTTAGGCACAGATGTCATATACGCCCCATATCGGCGCGATTTTTTTTCCGACGCCAATTTGACGAAAGCATCAACAGCCTAAACAACAGCATCCGGGGTACCATATCAAGCAAAAGAACGACACTTTGGCGCCAGTTAAGTACCCGTTGCATATATGACATTGGCGTCAGAAAAAATTGCGCCAATATGACATCTGTGCCCTTTTTTATTTAATATACGCATTATTTTTATTTAATACATACATTTAATTTTGATGCGACTAGAGAATTAACGACTGCTTGGCGTAATTAAAAAAAAAATGTTTACATTATTTGCTATACGTATTATTTGTTTCGGTTGATAGAATTGGCGAATTTATCGCAGCGCCGCCAAGTCATAGGCCAAGCAGTCGTAAATTCTACGGTTTAGCCTTAATTTTATTTATTAATTAATTTTACGTTGTTTTATTTTACATACCCATTGAATTTTATAAGAAAATACAAGGTTGCCGTATGAATGCAAAAATGCCAAACTACCATGCCACGCAAAAAATCGCCATTTTGTTGAAAAAATTAAATCCGCACCACTTCTGCGACATAGGAATATTTTTGGCACTTGTTAGTTATCCCGTCGACCAATTTCGCCAAATTATATAAATCGCCAAATCACTCGCAAAATTATACAAATTGATATAATTTTTACTTTAAATAACGAAGGATCAAGTAAATTAGTATAAGATTAATAAAAATATAGATAAAACGTCGAAATAAAAATCATTTGATGACGTAAACACGTGTAAGTCAAGTTAATGTGACATTTACGATCAAACGTTATTGGCATTTAATCTTACAATTTGGCGACAGTAATTTGGTCGACGGGATAACTAATAAGTACCATATTTTTTTAGCAGTGCATGCGGATTTCATAACAACTTGCATTCATATATATTCAACTTGAGATTAAAGAAAATGTGGTTTTTAACACTTCCTGCATTTGAAACCATTACCACACAGATTCCAACATCGCTCTTTTTTCCCCGCGAAACTTAGTGACCTATCTGATAATGAAACTTTAGACTAAGAAATCGCGCGGGTGATTCGTAGCGCTAATGACTTCCCTTTTGAAAAAGACTTAGTTTGGCAGGTTTGGCTTCTTGGCGCGTGTGAGAAAATTGCCAAAACTTAATGTGATTTATCGAGGTTACAATATGTAAACAAATAATTAAGAAATCGTCAAGTTGGCGATTTGTTCAAATCACGCAAAATAGTCGTTAATTCTCTAGTCACACCACTAAATTTAATAAAATCAAAGCTTATTTTTTTAACTTTTAATATTGCTTTAATTTTATTTTTTACAATGCTGTTAAAATCACTTTAGTTTTTAAAGAAACCGCCATGTTGGTTTATTTATCTCTGAGTTTCAGATTGGTGATTATTTACAAAAATGGTACTTCGCGTGGTTTCGTAAAAAATCCCGGCACAGATGTCATATACACATATATACTCATATACACACAGATGTCATATACAGATGCCCGCACATTGGTTGCGATATTTTTCTGACGCCAATTTGGCAAAACCTCGCTTTCGAATACCAGTTATATATATATATATATTTAAAAACGAAATAACAATAAATAAATAAAAGTTTTTTTATAAGTGTAGAACAAAACAATTTACATAATTAAAAAAAAAAGGAAAGGTACTTCTTAGTTAACCCGTCGACCAATTTCGCCAAACTTTATAAATCGCCGAACCATTAGCCAAATTATACACATCACATTGACATAATTTTTATTTTAAAAAATGAAAGAACAAATAAATTAGTAAAACATTAATAAAAATAGAAATAAAAAGTCGAATTAATGGTTTTATTGGCCATTATTGTCATTTAATCTTACAATTAATTAATCAATGGCAACCATTATTGGCATTTACTCTTACAATTTGGCGACAGCAATTCGACGACGGACGACGGTCGATTGGTCGACGGGATAACTAAGAAGTACCAAAGAAAATAAATACAAATAAACAATTTATGGAACAGATGTCATATTCGCCCCATATTGGCGCGATTTTTTTCGGTTGCCAATTTGGCGAAAACATCAACAGCATAAACAACATAATCCGGGTTACCACATCAAGCCCTTTGGCGCAAGTTAAGTACCCGTTGCCTATATGATATTGGCGACAGAAAAAATTCGCGCCAATATGGGGCGAATATGACATCTGTACCCAATTTATTAATAAATAAACAACGACATCCGGGTTACATACACACCAAAATAACGACACTTTGGTGCCAGTTAAGTACACCGGAGCGTATGACATTGGCGTCAGAAAAAAATCGCGCAAATGTGTTGCGTATATGACATCTGTGCCCTTTTTCCATTCCTACTATTAGGTCACACTCTCCTTATACTTATTTATATATTTATATATCTTGTTCAAATTTTCAATCGCTGATAAAATACTCATTATTCATCCTATCAAGTTGAAATAAATTTTTTTAAACTTGTACTGGATGACAATTGATGTTAATACAGTTTTTTCAAATATTAATTAATTAATTAAATTTTAATTAATTAATTTTAGTTTTGCATGGGAAACAAAATGGCGGCCATTGGTTATTGAAGATCAATGAAAGTATTTTCAATAAGGGGTAACCATAGGGGGGACCCTGTTCTGTCGCCAAATACCTCCAAGTTTGTCGCCAACTTGGCGATATATCGCCAAATTTGGCGGTCAAAATGAGTCGCCAAAAATGACGCCAACTTGTCGATATCTCTAATATTTCGCCAAATTCCCATAGACTTCCATTGTAAATCTACTTGCTTATAGAAAATCAACAAATTGAGATATAAAAACATGTATAAAAATCACTTAGGAACAGATGTCATATTCGCCCCATATTGGCGCGATTTTTTTTCGGTTGCTAATTTGGCGAAAACATCAACAGCATAAACAACATAATCCGGGTTACCACATCAAACAAAATAACGACACTTTGGCGCAAGTTAAGTACCTGTTGCCTATATGATATTGGCGACAGAAAAAAATCGTGCCAATATGGGGCGAATATGACATCTGTACCATCACGGATAAACAGATTAAGTAAAATAATGCTAAAAAGTGATAAAATATTTTTATTAAGATTGACGATAATTTCGTCGCACCAACGGTGACATTTTCAAAACCATTTATCTATCATTTAATCATTTATAAATGATTTTGAAAATGTAGCCGTTGGTGCGACGAAACGATCGTCAATCTTAATAAAGATATTTTATCACTTTTTAGCATTATTTTACTTAATCAAATTGAGACATTTTAATGCTTCAAAAACTAATATTAGCTTAAGGGATTATATTAATTTTTTCTATGATGACCTAAGTAGGAATTGACTTTAAAAACAAAATTTTTATACTACTTGTTTTGACCAACCTTATTGACCTATCCAATTATGACACTAGCACCGATGTCATATACGCGATATATTGGCGCGATTTTTTTCCGTTGCCAATTTGACGAAAACATTAACAGCATAAACAACATCATCCGGATTACCATATCAAGCAAAATAACGACATTTTGGCGGCAATTAAGTACCCGTTGCGTATATGACATTGGCGTCAGAAAAAAATCGCGCCATATGGGTTATATGACATTTGTGCCATGAGACTTAAGCCTAAAAAATTGCCGTGATGACCTTACCTGTTGAAAATGACGAAGAATATAGGGCCGGATTTCCTCTTTGATCTTATCTATGCTACCATATTCTGGAGACATGTAAAATCTAATACAGTTCTCATCATTCAGATTTGCCAGAATATGCTTCAGGCAAAATTCTACGATGTAAGGAATCTCTAACATTTTCCCAGCTTTTGCTGTCTCGCTCACCAAATTCATTGAAAGTGTCAATTCACCAGTATACATATAATTGATTATGTTTTCCATCACATCTTTCGAAACGCTTTGGATGAGGATGCTTTCAAAAGGAGTGTCCTTTGCAGCGAAGATCGCGCGTTTTATAAACGGACTCCAGCCAACTACATATTCCATGTGAACTCTGAATGATCCGCCATCCTCTGTAACGATTGTTCCATTAAGATATTGTTCCTCGTCACGTAGCTGTTTCATTATAGCCATCTTTTCTCTAAATCCATCCACCATGATTTAAATAACAAAACCTAAATTAGATTTGATGATAATCAGAAAAGGATTTTGATTTGTGATTGAATGTTTAAAATTTAAATAGTAGCCCGGTTATGTGAGAAAATAAATTGAAAACAACATGTTGCCATTTTATGTGCTGAAATCTGAGTATGTGTTTGTATTTCACGTGTATGTCTTGCGACATATGATGAAATGCAAGCTAAAGAAAACATGGATTATCCATAAGCAACCAAGAACTACGATAATGAGCTGAGTATTGGTATCAAAGAAGATCGGATGATCATTACCATTGTGTTAGGCTAATTACATCCAACCGCCCCTGCAACTTTCGTAGTTGTTATATTTGAATACTAGCTGACCCACCCGGCGTTTCCCGGGACCGTCGATTTTTTCAAACAAATTGCGAATATTTAAAATCTCGACTCATATTAAAATAGAAAAAAAGAATATCTGAAAATAAACCTTTGGAATAGGTAAGTCTTCCGCTGTTTGAATCAGCGCAGGCCGGGTTTGCTACGCAGTATGTTTGAAACAAATCTCAGGTCCCCGCTGCCTACGGCAACATATACTGGGCGTGCTGCCGGAAAATCTTGTTTATCCACCTTCCACTGTCAGGAGGTGCAATATGTTCTAAATGAACCTCCGAAACGTGTCACCGCTGCCTGAGGCACAGCAATGACAGGCAGTATAGCAGACGTGCTAAAATCCTTTAGTTTCACTTCCCACCGTCAGAGGTCGCAATATGTTCTATACGAACATCCGACACGGGTCCCTATAAAACAGTCGTGCAGCAAAATAACGTAACCGTAACCCATCCGTAATCTAATTGTAAGATAACAGTAACGTAACCGTAACCTAAGTACAACATAATCGGGTAGCTATCTCATCTCACATGATCAGTATATAGCGAGTTACTAGATTAGAGTAACTGGTTTGGCCCTTTGCTCAACGCTAACGTTCTCGCCTCCTGATCATGAGATCCCTGGTTCGTATCCCAGCGGCGCCGTTCCATCGCTCACTCTAAAGTGGTGATCCGGACAAACACGCAAAAACCACCATCAGCAACAATCATCTCATCTCATAACCAATATATGACAGAACTAAAATAACATCCCCTGCACCCAAAGCCTGTGAAACGCTCACAGCACAAAGCCTGTCATACTGCGCATCAAACATGCGTATGACAGCATCCCTCACGACTGCATATCGCTCGTCAGACGTCAGCAATATGTCTTTCTCATTGGGGATGGAGTGTGTAGCGATCTCATCTCACATTTTCCGTATAAAGCGAGTTACTAGCTTAGAGTAACTGGCCTACTGATCATGAGATCCCTGGTTCAAACCCCATCGGCGCCAATCCCCCACTCTCTCTAAAATTGTAACGTAACATAACTGTAGCCTAATTGCAATGTAATCGTAATCTGAACATAACCTAACTGTAACCTATAAAATGTCTATCATTCTCTTTCTATCATTTTGCTCAGCCTTGCTTTTTCTAGCACGCTGTTCATTTTTCCCTACCTTGCTCTGAAGAAGAATCTCACTAGTAGATTCGAAACAGCTGTTTGCTGCTTTTCATATATTTTTTGTGCATTTTTAAACGTAGGGTTTTCTGCTTTTTAATAACTGTAACCTAACCGGCGGTCTGCAAAATCAGTTAGTTCCACTTTCGACCGCCAAGAGTTGAATTCTGTACTAAAAAAATCACTTTCTGAACGAAACTCCAACGCGTAATCCCGCTGCCTTCGGTACCGTATTTCTTAGAAAGGATTTCATAATCTATGCTGTATGCATGATTTTTCGTTCTTGTTAATTATGCTTCTCCTTTGCACACGGTGATAGAATTACTGCAGATGGATGAAAATAATAGGTGTTACAGCATTCAGAATTTTTGGAAAGTTTTTCATAATCTATACTGTACGTATGATTTGCCGTTCTTCGTAGTTATAATTTGTTCTTTGCATACGTGGTACATATACTGCAGATGGATTAAAATGATTAGTGTTACAATATACAGAATGTGTTGGAAAGTGTTTCATAATCTATGTTGTACGCATACTTTTTCTTTTTAGTTTAGTTTAGTTTTTCTTTTCACAAGGTGGTAAAATTACTACAAATGCATGAAAATGGTAGATATTACAGTATTCAAAATGTGTTGGAAAGTTTCATAATCTATCCTGTACGCATGATTTTCTGTTCTTGTTAGTTATGATTTGTTCTTTGCACAGGGTGGTAAAATTACTGCAGATGGATTAAAATGATAGGTGTTACAGTAATCAGAATGTGTTGGAAAGTGTTTCATAATCTATGCTGTACGCATAATTTTTCATTCTTGTTAGTTTTGTTCTTTGCACAGGGTGGTAAAATTACTGCAGATGGATTAAAATGATAGGTGTTACAGTAATCAGAATGTGTTGGAAAGTGTTTCATAATCTATGCTGTACGCATAATTTTTCATTCTTGTTAGTTTTGTTCTTTGCACAGGGTGGGAAAATTACTGCAGATGGATTAAAATGATAGGTGCTACAGTAATCAGAATGTGTTGGAAAGTGTTTCATAATCTATGCTGTACGCATAATTTTTCATTCTTGTTAGTTTTGTTCTTTGCACAGGGTGGTAAAATTACTGCAGATGGATTAAAATGATAGGTGTTACAGTAATCAGAATGTGTTGGAAAGTGTTTCATAATCTATGCTGTACGCATAATTTTTCATTCTTGTTAGTTTTGTTCTTTGCACAGGGTGGTAAAATTACTGCAGATGGATTAAAATGATAGGTGTTACAGTAATCAGAATGTGTTGGAAAGTGTTTCATAATCTATGCTGTACGCATAATTTTTCATTCTTGTTAGTTTTGTTCTTTGCACAGGGTGGTAAAATTACTGCAGATGGATTAAAATTATACGTGTTACACTACTCAGACTATGCTGGAAAGTGCTTCATAGCCTATGCGTGTAAGCATGATTTTTCTTTCTTGTTAGTTATGTTTTGTTCTTTGTAAAGGCTAGTAAAATTACTGCAGATGGATTAAAATGATAGGTTTACACACATAATTTTTCATTCTTGTTAGTTTAGTTTTGTTTTGTTCTTTTACAGGGTAGTAAAATTGCGGTACATGGATGAAAATGACAGGTTAATAGTATTCAGAATGTATTGGAAAGTGTGTGATAGCCCATGCTTTACGCATGATTTTCCGTTTTTGTTAATTATGTTTTGTACTTTGCACAGGGTGGTAAAATTACTGTACATGAATGACAATGAGAGGTTTACACTATTCAGAATCCGTTGGAAAAGTGCATCATAATCGATGCTGTACGCATGATTCTTCGTTCTTGTTAGTTATGTTTTGTTCTTTGAGCAGGGTGGGAAAATTACTGTACATGGATGAATGTAATAGGTTTACAGTACTCAAATTGTCTTAAAAAGTGGATCATAATCTAGGCTGTAAGAATGATTTTTCGTTCTTGCTAATTATGTCTTGTTCCTACCACAGATTGGTAAAATTACTGTACATGGATGAAAATGGTACGTTTAAAATATTCAGAATGTATTGGAAAGTGTATCATTATGTATGTTGTAGTTGTATGCATGATTTTTCGTTCTTGTTAATTAGGTTTTTTTTTTTTTTTTTTTTTTTTTTTTTCACAGGATGGGTAAAGTTACTGCAGGTGGCTGAAGGTGTTACAGTATTCTGAATGTGTTGGAAAGTGGTTCATAATCTATACTGCGCGCATGATTTTTCATTCCTGAGGGGTTTGAAAAAAGTTAGAAAGGAGGCAAATTAGGCGGAGGGGAATGGGAGGTGCATTATATGAAAGAGTGATGAAAAGGCTGTTCAATGATAAGTTGCAGGAACTGTTTGGAAAAAGTTGGAAAACTCCCCACCAAAGCGATATAAGTAAGCGTCCTATCTTAAATGGGAGAGGTAACCGCAAGATTAAAGGCGAGGTCACGTCAATCAAGGTCATACGCCACCCAGCGGACGGAGTGAACTACAAGAGGATTATTAACTTCTTTTCTCTTTGTAGATGATCTATAAGTTCGATATCTATGAAATAACTATACGCACGCGCAGCCGTGATTTTATTCGTTTGTCGTCTTCAGTACTTAATTTTTGGAAGTATAGATATAATTCGATTTATTTATTCGCCATTATTTAATTTATTAATTGAAGTTAGTTATTTAAACAAAATCAGTTCTTTTAAGAACTTATATTATTTGGAAAAATGCCACGTTGGCGTTCTAATTACTGCAGTTTTCAAAACTGCAAAAGTAACACTCTATCTGAAAGAACATATTTTTTTCGCTTCGCAAAAGAGAAAAACAGGTTAGTTTTGTGTTTTATTATAATTTATAAAAAATTTAAAATATTATTTAATATATATTAGTAAATGTCAGTGATTTTAATACGTTCTATTTGAATCATGTTTTTGTAATGCAATATGAACAAGGACATATAAAAATTAGTTAATGTATGTTAAGATAGAATTTTACAGCACCGTTTTCAATTCAATTCCTGATAAGATAAAGTTATAAAAATTACATAAACATGTGTATTTCCACTGAGAATTAAACGTTTTATTACGCTTACAGTTTAAAGTATAAATTATTTAATTAATTTTAAGGCATATTTTTTATTTACCGGGCGCAGGCGATAAGTTACCAAATATTCTCTTGATCGAATTGTATTTATAATATTTAAAATAGAAGCATTTCATTCATTTCATTTAAAACTCATTTAATTTTACATTAGGATCCACTTTAATTTAAAATGTAAGCAGTAATTCTTGTACTATTAAACCAGCAATAATTGATTATTTATAGTTTTAAATATTTTGAGAATTTTAGACAACAGCTTTAAAAAAATTCCTAAAATCGACAAATTACTTTTTTTTAAAATCTAGAAATATGTCGGTCATTGTGTCATATCCGGGAAAAATAGTTTTCATGGGATACCTGCACTTCGCACAGGTGAATACCATTGCAGAAAGCATGCAAAGTATAGACGAAACTTCAAAAATTGGAATAAAATATAAAATATTTACAAATAGTTCGTGGTATGCTCAATTAAACATTTATTATCTTACACCGGTTCTTCGCAGGGGTAAAATGGATAACTTTCCGTAATCGGGCCAATAGCCATGATTGGCGTCAAATGAGAAAACAGTATACAATTGTAACTGTATAAAAGTTAAATAATGGTTAGAAAATGAAAGTAACTTTTATCGAAATAACCCAGTTGCGGAACATTCCCCAAATTTGAAAAAGGCTTATGAAACACACAACAATTGCCAATAACTGAAAACTATAGACTACTAATAAGCTCGACGTAGCAGTTGTTGGTCGGTAGCCCATAATTTCAAATTTCCCTTTTAATTTTGTCCGGCTTCAATTTTTTAATTTTTTTTTCTATCTGGCTTCCGCAAAAGAGTCGGAATAAGTAGTAGAAAAAAGGGCTGCGGACGGAGATGGGCCAATTGAACGTATTAAAATCACTGACATTTACTAATATATACTAAATAATATTTTAACTTAAAAAAAAATTATAGGGCTGAAAATCATGTTTAAGATGCTTAAAGGTTTTAAATATTTCGCTTTCGCAATTTCCCAACCAGCTGGTATATTTTAGAAATTGTAGTTTGTAACATAACTTACTCAATTGTTGTACTTGTATATACAGTTATAACAACCATAAAGAATGTTTAAGGATTTATCAGCTACGTTTAGATAACGTAAAATTAATTTGCTAATTTATAATCAAGTTGTAAAAATACTAAAATGTTGTATTGTTACTAGAAACACATCCGTGTACATAATTTTTATTTTTCTAGCATATCTGGGAGGGAAAATCGATTAATTTTTTTTTTTTATCTTTTCATATATATGAACAGGGTTAGATTAAATAAACAGTGTAAAAAAGTACTTTTATGTTAGCCGG
This sequence comes from Maratus speciosus, assembly GCA_963932465.1. Classification (NCBI taxonomy): domain Eukaryota; kingdom Metazoa; phylum Arthropoda; class Arachnida; order Araneae; family Salticidae; genus Maratus; species Maratus speciosus. The sequence goes on along the minus strand of OZ010793.1, from coordinate 249,250,199 downwards.
CCGCAGTTCATAAACCGTCAAATATTTTCCCCATCACCAGCGTTTATGTTGCATTCATTTCATTCAAAATATAAAATCATCCTTTTAAAAATATACTTGTCATTTGAAAAACATAACTTTATTTAAAATACATACTACTGGTATATTACATCAATTTAAACACATGCTTTTCGCTAATTATATTTAAAATACATTTTTTTTCTAATAAATAATAACATAAACCCAAGGTGGGCAAGTTTCTTCCAATGTGGAAAGAAACCTGGAAAAAACCATGGAATTAAAAGTTACGCCTATAACTTTTATTAACAACAATGGTTTTCTTTTAGCCTGAATAGCTTGCATAAAATTCAGGTCCATTTGAAGATATTTACAATTTAAGAGTTATAGGCGGAAAAGCAGACAAAGCCATTTTAGAGAATACCTGTTAAAATTTTAATCGTGAATTTCAAATATTTACTCATTCATGGAAGATTAACCCTGTTTACCAGATTTATTGCAAAATATTTTTGTTACAGCTTGTTTTGATAAAAATATATGTATTTAAAAAATAGGTGCAATGTCAGTTTAGTTTCGGGGCAAAAGGCAATACTGTTTACGTAGCATTAGTGCTTTTTCTCCCGAAATTAAAATGATATTGCGATTTTTTTTTTAAATACACATATTTTCATCAAAACAAACTGTAACAAGAATATTTTGCAATAAATCTGGTAAACAAGGTTCATCTTCCATGAGTGAGTAAATATTTGAAATTCATGATTAAAATTTTAACAAGTATTCTCTAAAATAGCTTTGTCTGCTTTTCCGCCTATAGCTCTTAAATTGTAAATATCTTCAAATAGACCTGCGCACGAGATGCGCAGATGGTAGATATTATGTCATATATGACGTCATACAAAAAACCCGCGGGGCTAACGTACTGGGCTCCCGCGGTGAAAAGTCACGTGACAGCGGCGGTCTTACCCAGAACGCACTTTGACGCGGGAATTCGATCAGATTCAGAGGAATTTGATTAGTTCGGTTTCGAATGCTGTGTGTTTATAATAACTTATATTAATAATTTAATAATATAAAAACAAACGCAATTGTCGTTGCGAATGCATATTTTTATATAAAAGTGACTATGTTTCGTAATTCTTACGGATTAAATAATGACAAGCCATTGAATTGATCAATCGAATGTAAGTATTAACCATTTCCGTTTTAGAGTAATTAGCGTGCATTTTTACGATACCTATACATTGATAAGATTGTTTATGTTTTGTATTCTTTAAATATACGTAAATATCATTTATTTTAAATGAAATTGTCCTTTCGTCAACCATTTATTGTAAAAGCTGTTCACTTTATTATTATAAGAAGGATCAGAACAAATCAGATTTTTTTCAAAGTTCAGTTTATTTTTAACGATTCAGTATTCATAAAACTATCTATATCTGTGATACTAATGCGTATTAATATTATGTATTGAAATAATCATTCTTAAGAAATCTTTATTAAATTTTGATGTATTTACCCCGATTCTAGGATACAAAGAACTTTTTTTCCCCTTTTGATGACATTATACCTGATGGATATAAATTATTTTATTTAATATAATTAAAATAATGACAGTGATTTCCAACTTTATACAAGATTTTGCAATAATAATTCTGTTTGCTCAGAGTAAAAAAATACGGATTTTTAGATATGTTGTGTTCTTAGATTATTTTATTTTGGTTTTTAACTCATATGATCAGAGGTTAACATTGAGCACATTTAAATTCCGTAAATACTTAATTTTGCACCAAAGCTTTCAAAGTTTATGTATTAAAAAAAAAAAAACTGATTTCATGACGATGTGTAAATTTCGTGCAGAAATACTGATATTTAAGGTATAAAGGGCTAAAGATTTTATTTGCTAAATAAATCATTCTTAAGCAGTGTGTTTTAAATTTTGGTGCATATTTATAACTATTAATTTTAGGGTTTTACATAAAGAGCTCAGTTGTTATTATTATTTTTTTTTTTACTTTTGAGAACTTCATGTCCTTTTAAAAATTATTTTAACATATTTCAAGATGTCAATGGTTTTGAACTTTTTATAGGATTTTTTAGTCATGATTCTGCTGCTTGTTAAAAATTTTGATTAAAAAATATCAATTTGTATATATTATGTGTGCCAATATTGTTTTATTTTGGTTTTTTCTTAATATTTAGAGGTAAATACTGAGCACATCTTTAAAAATATTTATTTATATATGTACTATAACTTTACAATATATATTAAATGAATATGTCGTGTATAATTTCCGTGGAAAAATAGTAATGTTTAAAGTGTAAAAAAAAAGTTTGTTTTCTCTCTCTTTTTTCGACAATGATATTTTTTTTTCCAATAACTTAACATTGTGCTTTTCCTTAACAATTTTTACGTGAGAAATAAATTATTCATAAGTAATCTGTTTTAAATTTTGATGCATTTAAAACGATTATTTCCAGGGCATAAAGAGCTGAGTTGATTTTTTTCCCACTTTTGACAACATTGTACATACAAATTATTTTATTTAATATACTTATAGTTATGCCAGTAATTTGAAAATTTTAGAAGATTATACAATCATGATTCCGTTGCTTGTAAAGCCACGAATTGCATCAAATTATAAAATGATTTGGATGTGTTCGTAATCTAAAGCCGAGACTATGATCTAATTTGATTAATTTTAACAGAATTATTCCAATTAATACAAAAATTAGTTTTGTTGAAAACTGTCGAGGAATTCTTAGCCTAGTGCAGCGAAGGGGCCGGCACCTGGAAAATCTAAACCCCTGCACAATGAAGCTATGAATGAGACACCAGGTGTCAGGTTGAAGAAACCGACAAAGGCTTTTAAACATGTATTTTTTTTAAAAAAATACTATTTTTAAATGTTTAACAATTTTTTTCATTCTATAGTTTTTATGTTAAGGAGGTTCTCACATTTTGAACTTTCATAGCTCAATATAATGCACATCTATTTCAAAAATTCATGAAATCTCTTTTATCTGAAGGAAGTGGAACTTTCAGGCTGTAAAATAGGAAATGTGCATTTTTTAACTGTCTATTCTTTGATGATCGCCTTTCACTGACTATACTGTAAAAAAAGACAGGTGTTTCTTAAACTACGAAAATTTACTACAATCACGAACGAAAATATTCGATAACCGCCTCCAAGTCACCCAATATTCCGAAGAGCGTTTCTTTATCTTTAGAAACCTTAGAAAACAATTTATTTTTAAAATTTAAAAAGAATTTATTAAAATAAATTTTTATTAGCTGGCCGTATCTTTCGGAAACGTTTTCGGGCAGCTTTTGCATTGCATTAATCAGTTATTTCTACCCGGAAAATCGGTTTTCGAGATGTTATCAGACCTCATCTAATTATTTTCCACTGCATAACTGAAATTGTACATGCAATTGTACTAGGAAAATGGTTATTTTAATGTTAATGCTGTTAATTCTACATGTTTCACAGTTAAATATGTTTGATGAATATGAAAATATTTACTAGAGTCCTCATAGCATCCGAAAAACCTGTTTTCTGGTTTTAATGCACTGTAAAAGCTACTCTGAAACGTTTTCGAAAACTACGGGCAGCTATAAAAAATTATTTTTATAAATTCTTCTTTAAATTTCATCAAAAAATCATTAAATTTCATTAAAAATCTTTTGCGAGGTTTCTAAAGATAAAGGAACATTTTTCGGAATCTTGGGGAAGAGGTTAATATGTTCGTTCGTGATTATAGTACATTTTCGTAAATTAAGAAACATCTGTCTTTTTTTGCGGTGTATCATACCTTTAAAATTGTCTTAAAATGCCAAACATGACAATATTTTCTTAAAGCTTCTTTGCATTTATATAAATTTCAGAAACACTGTTGCATTTCTTGGTGTATTTACATTAAATTAGCAAATGTTATGCATCTCCGTTATAAAAATGTATTTATACATAAGGGGTCATAAAGTAATATTTTTAATTTATGAATGTTTGCTCTATATCGCATTTATACTGATTAATAGTTTCAATGAATTTCTTATATTCCTCTTGAAATTTCCGTTTGGCGTTGTTATTGAACTCGATTATGAAAACTGAACTGCTTATTTTACACTTGATAGAAAGCTCAAACAAATGAATTTACTAAAAAATGTAAAATATTTGCTCTGTTTATTTTTTAAGAAGGGGAACAGAAAAGAAAAACTGAAACATAATTTAAACTATCTTTTTAGGATTTCTAAATTAATTTATGAACGTATAATTGTAAATTAATATTTAACGTTTGATAGATAAATGGGCATATTTTGTAATATTATAGTCTTCATTTTGTATTTATAATTTATGTTCTAGTTTTTAGTCTTTAAAATGTTCTATCGTTGCAATTTCGCAGTGCTTTGGCATATTTTGGAAAACCTTTATTGGCGCATAATTGAATCCATTATTGTTTTAACTCTCATACAATTATACGAGTTAAGAGAATATTTTTCGATTTATCACCAGTGGCGAACTAGTTGAAAAATACCGTAAAATTGATTTATTAATTTAAAATTAAGTTGTAAAAATATTAAAATTCTTTATTGTCATCCGAATTATACTTTTGCACATAATTTGTATAATTCTAGCATAGTAGGAAATGGATTAAAATGGATTGCAAATAAATTGCATTTTTAACATACAAAAACCAGGTTGAGTTAAATGAAAGGCCGAAAAAATGCTCTTAATGTGAGGATATCTTTTATTTATTAATCGAAGAAAGACTCACAAAACATCGATTTATCCAAATGAGTGATATAAGGAGGGTTTACTGTTTAAGGACGGTTTAAAAATCAAAACATATATAAGATTTTCCCTAGATAGAAAAGAATTAGAACTAAAAGAAAACATACATTATGCAGTTTACTTTTTATTTAATGTAATGTTGTGAAATAAAAACAACGTTTTAATGTTTTCATTATACTGTAAAGTAATGAATTCTATCAAATAAAAGAATGATTTTAATATGATAGTAAATCTAAAGCCTAGACGATAATTTATTTTGTCACACGCATCTGCTCAGTTCAGCTGAGACCGCGAGCGTCACGTGACTACGCGAAATCGGAGAAGCACGGTAGCCCCGGTCTTTTTCGTTAGCCCCGAAAAACCCGCGTATTTGCGTTATTCACTCCATCCACAAGATGGCGCAGCTGTGTCAATTTACGGCAGATTCCAGCATTAACTTTGTACGCTTACTTATAGCGCTTTGCTCCCCACCTTCCCAGGAGCTGTATGACATCGAAGGTGATGTCGAGCTGATGAGAGATAAATAGTGCAAGTTGTCGCTAGCCCTAAGCTAGGAACTGCGGTCGCTGGATCCATATTTATCGCCGGCTCTCATTGTTGTCTGCTTCATTGCCGCGGATTGGCGGAGAGTTGTAAATAGCCACTAACAGGCAATGTCATATGCACGTTTTAATAATAATAATAATAAAAGGGGGTCTCTGTGGCTGAATGGTCAAAGCACCACTCTGCTAATCGCTTGCGAGCGTAAGAGATTGTGGGTTCGATTCCCGCTGGTTCCATTGCACACACTCTTTGTGTGAAGGTGTATTCCTCTCAGGTGTATTCCTCCCAGGGTGTATATCTCTTGTGTTGTAATATTTCCTTGTGCTATCTTGTCTCCGACTTATAAGAGGGCTCTCATGTCAAGCACACAAGTCGTATGTTTGTTGTTCAATAAATAAATAAATAAAATAATAATTAAAAAATCTAAATTGAAGTTTAAAAATACGGCTACGAAGTGCACTTTCCGGTGACAGCATCTACACATAACAAAAATTTCAGAGGCCTAGATGTTATAATTTCGGTACTTTCCTCGGTCAGGCAGGCAGACATAACTTATTATATATATATATATGTTATTTTATATGTATATAGAGTTATAACATTTTAACACAAACGAAACATAATTTTGCCCTCCTAAGTGATAGTCTATTACAGAGATCCAAACATTCCCACCTTAACGTTTGAAAAGTTTCGTGACTCCCTTTAATATATCATTAAACATAGTTTTTTGATTAATCTATCCAACGAAAAAAGCGAACATTTGTAGAAGCAGGTCGGCCACTGGCAACTATTTTTTAATTATTTCATATACCACTATTTATAAACAAAAATCATTATGGTAAATTTCCACTATTCTTTGAGGTGTAACGCTCGAACAATACGCACTCCATCATATTTGTTCTCCTTTTCTTTTTTTTCTTTTCCTTCAAAAGAACTAACAAGCTGAGTAAATTAGACTTTACGAGAGAGTAGAATGTTTACAAAGTTGTTGCCGACAAGGCATTTGAGCTATGCCGTATTTTAAATGAACTGAGTTATTTTGTAAATAGTAACATGTAAATACGATGTAAATATTAAAACTTATTAGTCGATGATAAGTTATCCAGTTTTATTTTGTAACATAAGAATAGTTTCAACCCCGGATTCTGAATAATATGTTACAGAAGTGGCTCCCCAACGTCTGGCACGAATAGAAGCAAGATATGAAGATAAGTATTATTTTTAAATTGTGTTAAACTGTTTTAATAAGAAAATATAGATACTAAGGTACAAAAATTTATAAAAAAGTACTTTTCATTCATCCGGAATCTGTGGATTTTTGAAAATTTTATTTGATTCGTCCAGAATCGAAATATTTTGGAATTGTTCTATTCAGCCTGAATGTTATTTTCCTAGAATTGAAATACGAAAAGTCGTCTGCAGCTTCAAGTATTTTAGTATCTGAATTAAATGAAGATATTCATAAGAGAAATAATTCTTAATAATTATTTTTGAAAAATAAAAATCGTTTGCTTTATTTTATACATTTATATAGTTGCACTGAGCTATTTTATTATGAAGTTATTATTATAAATGAGTGCTTGGCATTATTTAATTATTATATGATTGATATTATTGTGTAAGAAAAAAAAAAGGCAAATAGTTGGTGTCATTATATTGAGTTTTGAAAGATATTGTATGTTATTTATGTTCTATATATGTTAAAAATTACGTATTTTGCTAAGAGTTATTCGTAACACGAATTAAGTTTGAAGTTAGCTAAAACATATTTAGTTCAAATGATGGCGTTTCTTTCAAAGGGTAAGAAAATTGATTTAATCACATTAGCTTCAGAATTAAAAGTAGAAGTAAGTAGCGAGGATAAAAGTCCTCGAATTACGTGATAAAATTGTAAATAATGAGGCATTTAAAGATAACGTAGATTTTATACAGGGAATTTTTGAAAATATCGTAGAAGAAAGAAAGACTCTTGAGGAAGAGAAACGTTTAGCCGAAGAAAGAGAATTTGAGCTACAGAAGCTCAGGTTAGAAGCAGGAACAAGAGATGTTGTTGCAAATACAAGCAACCCTCTAGAAACTTCTTCAATCCGTGTTGACTTGAAAAAGATTTTACCCGATTTCAATCCTGAAAAGGATGATATGAATTTTTTTTTAATAACTTTTGAGAGGCAAATGAAACTTTTAAAGGTTTATAAAGAACTGTGGATTACGTATTTAATTGGAGTCCCTCCAAATGAAATCGGTAAATTAATAGCGCGTGAACCGGAAGAAAAATTTGAGGATTATTCTTATATTAAAGATACATTGTTGCAGAGGTTCAAGTTAACTGCTGAAAGGTTTAGAGTTTTGTTTAGTCGATATCCAAAGCGAACCGATATTAGCTGGAAAGAATATTATTTTGAAATTAGAAGCTATTTCGAGGGATGGCTATCCGAATTAAATATAAATTCCTTTGAAAAATTATCGGAATTAATTATTGCTGACCAATTAAAGAAAAAGGTTTCCCCTGATTGCAAAGAACATTATTTAGACCAATGGGAGAATTTAACAGATCCTGTTGAATTAGCTGAAAAGTTAGATTTATATGATAATGTGAGGTCACACAAAGTAGAAATAAAGAGATCAAATAAAATCAGTGAGGTCGAGAATTCTAATCGCTTTGAAAAAATGCCTTTAGATTTTAAAAGAAATGAGTTTGGTAAAATTGGCAATCAAAAGGAGTCCAACAGAAATAAAATTAACTATCATTCGAATTTAAATCGACCAATGTTAAGTTGCTATGGTTGTGGAAACCAGGGAGTTATTAAATCCAAGTGTCCAACCTGTTCTCCGAAAAATGTATCGGTGCACTTTCAATCACTAGAATTTCGTACATGTAATATGCAAACATCACCAACATTATTGGTAAAAATAAGCATAAATGGCCTCTCTGGCACAGCTTGTGCTGACACTGGCGCAACACATTGCATTGCGGGTGAAGTTTTGTATTCTTTATTAAAAGACCAAGGTGTGAAGTTTGAAAAAACTCAAATGATCGCAGTCTTAGCGGACGGGCTACAAAACACTACCGAAGTTTATAAAACAGAAGTTCATGTTAAAATTGAAGGTCGCGACATTAAAACAACACTTTATGCTCTGCCGAATGCCAGAAATAATCGTACAATTTTAGGAATCGATTTTTTACGCAAAGCAAAAATTGTTTTGGATGTAGTAAATCAAGAATGGTTCTTTGCTGATAGATGTAGGTGGAAGTATAGATTCGCTGAAGATACATATAGACCTCCCAGTGAATTAGCAATAAAATCCGTTGAATTAGACACCGTTTTTCTTAGAGAAGATGAAGGTAGACATCTCACTTCAGAGCAACAAGTTAGGTTGAATGAACTGCTTGAAACATTTACTAGTAGCTTCCAACTAGGGAAAGAGATTACATCTAAAGTTAAACATTATATTGATATAGGATCACGGATGGGCATAATTTTATCTGATGAAATTGATAGCCTTGCACATGATAGAAAAGGCTATGTAAAAGATTACCGTAGGAATTTCGATTATAGGGGTAAGAACAGAAATTTTTATAGACCAATTGTTAACAGAAGCAATAATAGATATGGCAAAAAAATATGTTAAACAGTCATTTAACCATGGAAATTACAATAAAAATAGTTACGAGAAACCTGGTTCAGAGAATTCTTACCAAGATGAATCAGAGATTCCTCAAAATTTTGAGACTAAAGATTCTTTAATATCTCAAGATATGACAGAAAGTGAAGGTTTGGTGAATAGTTCATCGAATATGGTTGAACCTAATGATGCATCTGAAACGCTAGAAAGTGCTTCACTTACAAAAGTAAAGTATAATCCAAATTTTTCTCCTGGGTACAAAAATAGAGGCTACTATCATGCTCGAAATAATTATAATTATGATGGCCGACGATCAGGTAGAGGTAGCTATCAGGAGCAAAGAAATTCCCAACTATCATACAGGTATAGTGCACGGCGAACTGCAGATTCGTCTAGCAAATTCGAAAAGAGATATGAAAATGATCTTAAAACTAATGATCAGGATAATTGCAATTTGGATTATAGGTCTGGAAGTTACAGACATGATAATGGGTACTATGGAAAACAAAGATCTCCTACTTCTTATACCATTGCCACTAAAGAAAACCCCTTTTTTCCCTTAGGAAATTATCATATATCAGCTTTGTGTCCTTACACGCAAGATGATGGTGGATCTTCTAAAGGCTTAATTCGTCCTAGAGGCAGACCCGGGAAACATCAGACGCCCAGCCAGCAAATATTTACGAAAGGATCACAAAACACGAGAATCATAGAGGATTTTAGGCACCAGAAAGCATCCCGAAGGAATCCATCCAGGAAATGCACACTGCATCTGAGGGACCAGTAATGCAGTGTGAGGGGAAGAGTGTAACGCTCGAACAATACGCACTCCATCATATTTGTTCTCCTTTTCTTTTTTTTCTCTTTTCCTTCAAAAGAACTGACAAGCTGAGTAAATTAGACTTTACGAGAGAGTAGAATGTTTACAAAGTTGTTGCCGACAAGGCATTTGAGCTATGCCGTATTTTAAATTAACTGAGTTATTTTGTAAATAGTAACATGTAAATACGATGTAAATATTAAAACTTATTAGTCGATGATAAATTATCCAGTTTTATTTTGTAACATAAGAATAGTTTCCACCCCGGATTCTGAATAATATGTTACAGAGGTAGATTCTTTTTGTTTGGAAAATACGGACAGAAAAACTAATAAATGAAACGTAGGCTTCAGTTACAGTCCTGCACTGAATATGTATCTGAATACAGTAATTCGTATTTCCTATTTTAATGCGCTTGTATCCAGATCTTAATGTGTACCATTGAACCAAAGACAAAACAAACCCAATGTAAATAACTAGAGAACAGGAATTCTGCTTTTTCAGAATTTAGTGTCGCCCCTGCATTTCCATTACTTCATTTTCATCTGATGGACTGATGGCTTCTATTATTATGAAACAGCCATTATCAATGAAATGTTAGGTGAAGATGAAAGAGCAGCCGTAAAAAGTTAGAACTCTGATTTTCTGGTTAGAATGGGGGGAAAAATGGCCATAATTTCTTTTTACGGCTGCTCTTTCATCTTCACCTAACACGTCCTTTATAATGCCTGTTTCATAATAATAGAAGCCATCAGTCCATCAGAAGAAAATAACTCGGTTAAGAGGGACTCTACTGCAGTGCAAAACATATTTCAATTTTAAGACTTAAAGCACACGTTTTATTTTATGTAAAATGACGTCATTCGCATCCGCTTAAGAATTCCACATTTACGATCTACTCTTAAACATCTACAGTAAAGTATGCGTAGCACATCACTATCGCGAAAGAATGCACAAATGCAGCAAAAAGATTCCGTCATTCAAGAAGATCGAAAAAAAAACCCCCGACTATCTAATGATTAATAGATATTTACAATTAAATATAGTATATAATAGATTAATTTTAACACAATTATTCTAATTGGTAAATAAATCATATTAGATGTAAATTTCTAACCGGTCGAAAAATGTCCGGACAGGATTTGAACCAGGGATCTTCTGGCTGAAGCCGCCAGTGCTCTACCATCTGAGCTATCCCGGACAAATCTGGTGGAACTTTTTCACCCAGCTAACCTTAATGATTATAGCATCTGGCATCATTTTTCGCCCAGTTGGAAATTTACATCTAATACGATTTATTTACCAATTGGAATAATTGTGTTAAAATTAATCTAGTGTAATTACGGATCCAGCGATTTCTGGACTTCCATTACGGTTGTTACGAGAAAATGGCAACAAAAATATATAATTACTATTTTAAAACTATTTTTCCTTTACTTTCTATAGAAAAGGAGTACTTCCGTTGCCAATATTAAGCAAATGGCTCCAAAAACTACAAAAAAATTAATATTTCAAAAATAAATGGAGATACAGTTTTCAAACAAAATGCATCTAAAAGAACTTTTTTTTTCCAATACGACGGTATAAAAATTGAAAATGTGCGATGCTTAGAAGTTTAAAAAATTGCTAAAAAGTATTTAATCGTAATGCTTTGTTTTACGGCCAGCTTCTGTAAAAGTTAATGCGGTCTATACCTATACGTCGTTTTGCACCGATGAAGAGTGTCTATAAAAGTTTAGATATTTCTTTATTTCCCACTGAAGTCGTTCTTCACATAAGGTTAAAAAAATACTGTTTTTTTTTAAAGTCATTTACCTATAATTCTGCATGATATAATCGTTTAAAGAGGTAATATTGTGTTCGTTTTGTTTTACAGAATATAAAATGGATATAAAATCCAATATAAAACCAATTAGTATAAATTCAATTAGCATAAATTCACTTCCACAGGAATCTATGGCCAGTTCGTCTGTGATAAAGAAGCAAACATTTTTCTGTTTTTAGGTGCGTTTGTAATTATATAAATACGTAGTACATATAGTCGTCGTCTGGTCAGTCCGTCCGCCTGTCTGTCTGCCCAACTGTCTGTTCGTCTGTCTGCACATAAAAGCGTAAAAACTACCCAACCGAATGGTTTGAAAATTAAAATATATAATCGCTGCTGAATTTTGTCGAAGTAATTTCAAATGTTATGAAAATCGTATAGTTCAATTACAGGGACAGTCAAAAGTATCCCGTTACATTACGGTCAATGGGAAAAAATAGTCTCAAATGCATTTTAATGACGTTACACCCCTTCGAGCAGAATGAAATTTATATGCATTTATGAAATACACTAAAATATACATTCCGCAGAATATGCGGTGGAAAGAATATATATTATTCATTTACAGGGGCACACAAAAGAATTTCTTTACATAATGGTTTAGGGGGAAACATTGTTTGCGGCTTATTTTAATTATGGTAAACTATTTCACATATAATGAAATTAATATACATTGCTAAGGTTTACTACATGTTACTTCCTGTATAATAGAAAGTGCATTGTACTTACAAGCACGCACAAAAGATTTCGGATACTATACTGTATCCGAAGTACGGCATATTAGCGATGATTGCTGGAAGTGCACTTTTTATTGTGATATGAGTTTTTAAGTTCAACTAAATTTTTGCATATTACATTGTGTGTATAAATGCTGTTGATCATATACAGGGCTACACGAAAGAATTCGTAAGGGTTACCGAGTATGAACGAAAATAGTTTAAGGGTGGTTTTTAAATGAGTTATGCATTTTTATGCTGAACTACATTTAGTATACTAAAATATGTTTGTGGAATACAGATAAAATGATATACAGGGTCACGAAAAGAATTGGATACATAGCCGTCTATGGATGATAATTTCTGGAAGTGTAATTTCAGTAGTTTTAACCGTGTTTTAGTTTTAATTAAATTTTAGCTAAATTGTGGCGTGTATATAAAGATAGTAAGCAAAATACAAGGCTGCATAAAAGTATTCAAGTATGCTTCCGTCTAGTGGTATAAATTGCTGAAAGTGACATTTTACCCTATTATGCGTTTTTAACATTTTCCAACATAGTTGAAAGGTGTTTATTAATTTGGTTTGTCTGTCCGTCCTGTCTGTCCGAACTCTAACTTGAGCTAATATAGTTGGATTGATCTATAATTGATATATGTTATTGAGATTTACTATGCCATGTTCGGTATTGAACATAAAATATGTAGCGTTCATAGTTCATTTGTAGAGACACTGAAAAGTATCCCATTACATTATGGTCGATGGGGAAATGCAGCAATTATATACATACGTAGCACCTATAGTCGTCGTCTGGTCCGCCCGTCTGTCTGTTTGTCTGTCCGCATATAACAGCGCAAAAACTAAAAAACCGAATGGTTTGAAATTTAATGTATATAATCGTTGCAGTATTTTGTCGAGTCATTTCAATTTTATGAAAATCGAATAGTAACTTAAAAATATATTAATGAGAGTTTTCTTCATTCTATCAGATCCTATCATTCGTAATTAATTCAATTATATACCATGGCAGGCAATGATTCTAGGCTGCCATGTTGATTACAGCCTATTTAAGATGGAGTCAAATTATTTCCATATTACTGCATTTAATGTATACAGGATGTCCGAGAATTTTTGGACACTTTACAATGTAAAATTAATAATAAACGGTAAATAGTAACAGGGTATTTGAATTACTTTTTACTAAGTGAATGCCGAAACTTTGTTCTGCATAATTTTATACCAAAAATATCTCATAGATGGCAGTAGATGTGCCACAAAGTCAGTAAAACACCTCGTGTCCTTGTTGAACTGAAACATGATTCCGCAAAAGTTACAGTTTGGAGCGCCCTATCTAAAAGGAAGTTATTGGCACTTTCTTCTTTGCCGAAAAGACCATAAATGGTGACATTTATTTAGATGTGTTGAAAATAACTCGGATACAAAGTTTCCGCATTGGGATATGTCTGTGCTCAATTGCCTCAACCAACAATTCCCCAACAGATGGATTGGTGGTGGAGGTCCAATTCCGCGGCCTCCACTATCACCAGATTTAACCCCCTTGGATTTTTTCATGTGGGGCTACGTTAAAAATATCGTCTGTAAGACTACTTGTCCTAATGTAGAGGAACTCAAGTGGAGAATCACAACTGCTATTTATTCCATCATTACTTAGATGTTGTCAAATACATGGAATGAAATCGAGTACCACTTAGATGTGCTACGAGCCACCAAAGGATTGCATATTGAAATCTATTAACTTTTGTAGTTGTACATCAAGTTATTGATTACATTTTATTGCTACTGTTTTCATAATTATTTTTATTTAATTTTGTAAAGTGTCCAACAAATCTCGGACACTTTTTACAATCGAATAAAGATTGTATTCATGCATTTTTGCATAAGAATGCAATAGCTTTTGCAGCAAGATTTGAAAGTATGAATACACCTCATTTTCCACGTTTGACGTACAATTTCTGGTTTGTTTAACCCTTTGCAGCGCGGATTAAGTCTGTTTGTTATATGATGAAATGATGGACCGACACCAGAATTTACAAGCGAATTTATTAGAAAATAAAAACTCACTTATTTTCGCGTACTTTACAAAAGGAAAATTTTAATTAAATATTCTTGGTGCGGTTTGTCAGTTTTGGAATTAAAATTAGGCATTTTTTCTTCTGGACACTGCCCGCTAGAGGGTTAAAGCCAAAATAATAACATTGTTACCAATGTAATTATTACAGCGATGCCAATTGCTTTTCTGTTAAAGATTACTGGATAACATTTAATGTGTATTCGCTACATTTACCCTCTTCTGGTTTAAATTCAAAACTTCTTCTGCCAGAGCCATTGACTTATTTGAAGTCCTGGCAACTGGGCTATTTTTCAAGAATGGGAAAATTGATGCCAGGTTAACTGATCCTTGTTTCCCTTAACAACAACTGCAACAAAAAGTTGAAATTTAAAATAATAGCAAGTCCTTTTTATAACGGAAATCCGAATCATGATATTTCATAAGCAGATGAGGAAAATTCATTAAATGAAACTACTCAAGTTCAAACATGGAATATCTTTTTTTTCTTTTGTTCATAGTTTGTGTGTTTAAAATATGAGCAATTAGTCTTCCGTAATCTTTACCCACTGAAAAACTTGCCATTAAAGTCAGAAAGCACATGTCTTGTAAGTACCTGTAAGGACCACAGCACATTGGGACTTAAAGTGTAAGGAATGTCCCACGAACCAAGACTAAACTAGATCGCGTGCCTTACGAGACATACGATCTAGTTAAACATTATCAAACACGCTCGAGACAACATAAAAAATCCTGCCGAATTCAATTCCAAATTCGAAACACTGCCCGCGTATACAGTCCACACCCCTACTAGAATACATGGCAACATCACAATGTGGTTTAAAATTAATAAGAGTTCCATTAAAGGTTTCCAAAAAAAAACTCTATTGAGCCAAATCACACGCGCTAATATATACCTTTTGAATGTGGAAATGATTACACAAGATTAAATTAAGATTACACCTTGATTCACTATCATGGAGGACAACGAAACATGTCAAGTTCGAACCAGAGAGGTTTCTTCCAATACTGCTTATGAGATAACGGGATTTGGAATTTAATTCATAAAAGGATTTTGTTAACCGACTTTCAACGAAGCAGGTTATACAATTCATTTTTTTTCTATATATGTCTTTCGCATAACTCTTGAATGGATGGATTTTTTGTTGCAAAGGCCTAGATCGGAAAACTGTCTTATTTAAATATCATTAGGATCTAAAAAGTGAATGCTGTCTGTCTGTTCAATTTTATGTCTTTTAGTTGTTTTTATTTTACAGGTTTAAACTTTCATAAAAAAATGACCAATCACAATGTATCTTTGACACGATATTGTAGTACACAGAACATGAATTTAAATATGAATTTAAAAGAATAAACTATAAATGTAATTTTTCTTTTGAAAAACATGCGTTCATTAAAATTCACAAAAATGTAGAAAATAAATGTGTTTTTTTAAATGCACTAAAAAGTAGAAAAGTCTTGAAAAAAAAAACGCCTTAAATGCACGGAGTTTAAATTAAATTCTGGTGAGCTCGATTATTGAAAATTAACCGATTTAAATGGAAATTTGCCAAATTAGCCAGCTATCGCCAAGTTGGCTTCATATATGGCAATTTATTTTTGTCGCCAAATTCGGCGGTATTTCGCCTCGTTGGCCAAACTTCGGCGATATTTCGCCAAGTTGGCTAAAATTTGGCCCTATTTTGGTAATCCTGTCATTAGTACTTTTCAACAAATACTAATTGTTGAAATTGATGCTGATTTCTCCTTAGGAAATGGAACGCAACCACTAAGTAAATTTTCCTCCCGTTGCCCCTACCCCCCACCCCCCTAGGGATCGAATTTAAAAAAATCAATGTCATATTCATATATTGTCCTCAGGAGTACATATATAATCCGAATTTTAAAGCCAACAGGAAGTGGGTGAAAAATGAATCACAAGATTTGACTGTCACACACAAACATAATTGTAAGTTAAAAGAAAGCGTGTAAAAAGGATTAAACATGAATTTAAAAGAAAAAGGATTAAACATGAATTTAAAATAAAAAGGATTGAACATGAATTGAAAAGAGATTGTAAAATATATTATAGCAAAAATATTCAATTTAGTTTCAAAGGGATTTAATAATAACGCTACTTAAGTTTTTAAAATAGTCGATATATCGTGTATATCACGTTTTTTACAGAGGTAACTAAAAATTTTTCATATATAATTATCTATTGCGCATCAAAAGATAACAATGATACTGTTTAACCCTTTCAGGGGCAGAAGAATTCTGTTCGTATAATGATTAAATTGATTAATGACTGACACCAGAATATTCAAACGAATTTCTTAGAAAATTTAACCCGCTATTTTGCACTTTCATTACAAAAGTAAAATTTTATTAAAATATTCTTGGTGCCATTTGTCAGTTTTGGAATTGAAATTAGGTGGCTAGACCGTCTAGCCACCGGCCTTGAAAGGGTTTAAAGGAAGATGGATTACAGTCCTGCATCAAGTCCTTCAACTGAAATTTATCCGAACCCAACCCGACCTGTGGTTTGGATTGCGTCAAGAACTTGATTTTTTAAATATAGCACCATTGTATTTTTTCACATGTTAATGTGTGAAATATACAGTAAAAATATGTAATAACTACGATGGTGCTAGTAGCCGTTCATTGAGAAAGAAAATCAAATTGATGTAATTGAATTATACATTAGAATTCATTAATAAGTATAAAAGTAAAAATAGTTTTTCTTTAATCTCTCTTTTATAAGCTTTCAATTATCATCTTGAACCCCCCCCCCCCCCCAAAAAAAAAACAAAAAAAAAAACAAGTTGGAAATTGCATTTAAAACGTGGTAAATGAGGTGCGTTCGTACTATAACTAGTTTTATAAATATTTTTTGTACCGAATATTGTACTGAATGTATATTTTAGTGCATTTCATAAGTGCAGATCAATTTCATTCTGTTCGAAAGGCTGCAACATCATTAAAATGCACTTGAAATGAAAACTTTTGACTGTCCCTGTAAATAAACCGTACGTCTGTTTTTCATAAAATTTGAAACGACTCGAGAAAATTATGCAACAATTACATATTCAAAATTTCAGACCTTTCGGTTGGGTGGTTTTTGCTCTGTTATATGTAGAGGGGCTGACGGACGGACCGAGCAATGACTATAGGTGCTACGTGTTTATATAATTACGAACGCGCCTAAAAACCTCACCTACTTTTTTGATTACAATGCACGTTCTTTTCGAAAAATTTTCGATACAATACGCTAAACTGGCATGGGCAACGAACTCGATTATGAAAAGGTCACTTCTTTTTTTACGCTCGGAAAGATGAAGAAAATGAATTTATTAAAAAATATATATTATTTTCTCTGTTTATATTTTAAGAAAGGAAACAGGAAAGGAAAAATTAAACATTATTTAAGATATCTTTTTAAGATTTTTAAATTTATTTATCAACGTATAATTGTAAATTAATTAATGTTTAAATATTAATTGTTAAAACATAATTTTTTATAGTACACTCTTCATTTTGTTATTTATAATTTATTTTCTGCTTTTAAGTTTTTCAAATGTTTGATTGTTGCAACTTTACAACGCTTTGGCCTATTTTGGCGAGCATTTATTGGCGCATAATTAAATCCGATATTTTTTCAACTCCCATACTATTGTACGAGTTATAGAGATTAGTTGGCGATTTATTACATGTGGAGGGCTAATTAAAAAAACCTTGAAATTAATGAATTAATAATTAAGTTGTAAATATATTCAAATATTGTATTGTCATCTCAGCGCACACATGTACTTGTATAAATCTATGATATCAAAAAGTTGGTTAAGTATCGATTGCAAATTCACCAAATTTTCGAAGAACCAACTTTTCAGCCGATTTTAACCCAAACTTTTTCGTATACAAAGTAAAAGAAGGGTTGCAATTGTTGTTGCTAAAGTTGGAGGAAAAACCGCTGTTATTATTACCGGCTTTTACCATTTATCGCTCATTAGTTGGCGCAAATAAATCGCAAGGTACTGCTGCGCTCGCTGCAAAAACGTGTTTTGTCTTATTTAAAATAATTTTTTCGGTTCAAATCTCTGTGCATATCGGCAATATAACAAACAGCAAATTTTTATCGTTTAAGGATAAAAGAAAATGTGTTTAATAATTTTATTATTAGATTTTAATGGTCAAAAGAAGAAACAGAAAAGAGAATCCATTTCAGAATTTTTTTCATTGTAGCGTCGGCCATCTTGGTACGGGAAATGAATGACGTTGCAAACGGTTATATCTATCTGATTGGCTGAAATGTTGGAAGTTGGGTGAAAAGTCGCTGCTAGTGGAGGCTTTTTTATAGCTGTGGATAAAAAGTTGGCGATATTGCTGATTGCTATCACACTAAGTTTTGAGACGATTTCTCGCAAAAAAATCGGCTCAAATCACGAGTTGGCTCAAAAGTTGCTCGAAAAATTCGTAAATCTGATAGCAGCTTTACATACAAAAACAAGGATGAGTTAAACAAAAGAGTGTTAAAACATCTGATCTTGAATAACCTACTTTAAACAATCTCCACACAAAAATAAATGAAATAGGCAATAAATATTGTTCCTAAATTATATTTAAAAAAAAAAAAAAAAAAAAAAAAAGTTATTAGGAAAAAATTGACTCGATCAGGGCGGGGGCGTAAAATCTATGCTTATCCGTCCATATCCTAATTTTTGTTCAATTGCACGGCACACAATATCAGAAAAAGGGCCTTATACCTTACATTACTGATAAAAAAAAAAGTGTAATACGCTCTTAGTGAATAAATCAGAACCATTTGTCTCTTTAACCGCTTATCTTACTATCCCGAGAAAACTCAGGCATACATGGCTGCCACAGGCGACCATTTTTCTATTCTACTTGCACTACTATTTAAAAAATAAATAAATTTTGCAGTATATTTCTCTTGAAAATGTAGTCAAACTGCATGTCAATGATTTTTGTTTTGAGAAAGTGGGGCGAGGTAGAATTAAAAAATAAGTAATTAAAAATAATGGAATAAAAAAAAATGATGATTTTTTGCGTTTTTTTTTTTTCTCCAAAAAATTGGTAAGGGATGAGGTTAACAATAGAATTACTATTCAAAATAGAATCAACAGAAAATATATGCCGGTACTTTTGTATTTATTTGGCAACACTTACTTACAGGTATGCCATTTTAAACAAATTTTCATTATTTTCTCTTTCTTTATTAAACATGAATTTAAAAGAAATTGTAAAATATATTAAAAACTTTAATTTAGTTTTAAAGGGATTTAATAACATTTACGAAAAATTTTCAATATTATAATAATATTACACAGATGTATGATACCGAGTAACTTAGACATTTTCATTAAAGTTAAACACACATCTTTATGACTTCAGCACATATATCTTAGTTTTCTGTGCGTTTCTTTATCTTAATAATAATAACTAAAAAAAAAAAACTGTGAACAGATGCATGCAATTTTATGAAGCAATAAATTACTTCGTAATTATTTAAGTTTTTTGTTTTAATAATGCATAAATCTCATCTGCATACAAAATACGTTCATTAAATAACTGGCGGTTTTCTTGAATATTGATTCGAAAAAGTGTATTCATTAACCCCATCTTACATTGTGGTAAAATTAATGAAAGGGGAACTGAATATTGCAAACATCTACATAAAGCGAATTAAGAACTACAATAAAAAAGTTATCAAACTAGAGCTTCTATTTCTAAATAATACAGGTTTAATTGTTTTTAAACCAATTCTTTTTTTGGCATAATATTTTCAACCAGAGGTATATAGAGTTTTGGCCTCGGGGATAAAGTTTCGAAGGAACCTCGTAATATATGTGTAATTTATAGGGTAACTCTAGGATAGTTAGTATAACTATATATACTAACCATAGTTTTTAAAGATTGAAATAAAAATTCTTAGAATGCAAATACAAGAAATATTGATGCATATTTAAAATTCTTATACATATACTCATAATATTTTATGCAAAAAATTATTAAATATTGTAAACAAAAAGTGTTAAACAACATTGAAATTTAAATGGCAGATGGCCATCTCTCCTTAAAGCCGAGGAGAGATGGCCATCCAATACAAGAAAGAAAAAGTGAAGTTAAATAGCAAAAAAATAACACATTTCATATAGTTAATCATGAAAACCATATAGCAATTTGTAAAGATGCAGTTATATGGTGGAAAATGAGTGAAGGAAACTCGAATAAACAAACTTTGAAGCATAATTTTAATACTTCACTTTTCGTAAAACCTTACCACATGTTTGGCAAAGGTCTTGATAATTTGTACACATTTCATGGAACCACTTCAGGTACCTTATGCATTGTATCCAGACATTCTTTTTGGATGTGATATTATATTGTTTTGCACAACCAACACAGTGATCCTAATCCAATTCCATTTACTCAGAATCTGTAGAATCTGATAATTTAAATGTATTTTCGTTTTCTTCGCTACTGGAATTGTCGTGTTTTTTTTTTTTTTTTTTTCTCGCGTTAGTTATAGATTTATTACGTTAATTTTGTTTATTTATCAACTTTATCAGTTTCTGTAATGAAAGTTTCCGACGTTTTTCAGTATTTTCTGAAACAAATACATCGTTAGGTCTTATTATATTACTATTATTATTAAAATATTTATATTAGTTAAAATTTAAATAATTATATCAATTAATATATTTATAAACGTAAACGTTATATATTTATTTTAAATTTAATTATATTTAGTTAAAATCATCACTAAGTATAATTTTGAAATATTGATTAAAGGTGGCCATCTCTCCTCGATTTATTGTAGCCATCTCTCCTGAAATTCGAGGACTGATGATCGCCCAATTTAAAGCACAATAGCCATTGTACGTCTTTGTTTCAGTTTAAACAAACTTAAGTTTAAACTTTAGTTTAAATTTTGTTTTTGTTAAAACAGCCTAATATTGTTTAGTCCAATTTAGGAGTCTAGGAGTCCAACTTTGGCGACCAGTTTCTGAATTTGGATCACTTTTGACAAATTTTTCAAATTAAAAAAAGACTTAAGATTTTCAAAAAGAAATTGTTCTAAAGGTTTATTTAGTTAGTAGATGAATAGATTGACCACGTGTAGTGATATTTTCCAAATATTTCAAAAATGAAGTGAGTTACACCTAAAAATAAGTGAAGTGGTCCAAATACGGCTACTCTCCCCTATATAAGGATACTGGTTGACGCAATCTGAGGTAGTTTGCAAGTATTTTAGGACAATCGTAACAAAAGTTAGAAATGCAAAGATAGTTTTAGCTATTCACATTAATGTTATAACAAGAATTGCAAATCTTCTTTTTGTTTCTTTGCGCGGATTCCCTTTAAGAAGGCAAATTTTACTCTCAGTATAATATTCGGTTTTATTTTATAATAATTCAACAATAGTCTGAGTTTTTTTTGTTTTTCGTTACAATTGCAAGCACAATTTCTGTTATGCAGCTGAAAATATTTCGTTGAGCATACGAAAATCCCATTTTTCGAGTAGATAGAACTGATTAATGCATTGTAAAAGCTACTCGAAAACGTTTCGAAAATTACGGACAGCTAACAAAACTTTATTTTTATAAATTCTTCTTTAAATTTCAAAAATAAATTGTTTCATGAGGTTTTTAAAGACAAAGGAACACTTTTAGGAATATTGTGTGACTTGAAAGCGGTTATCGAATATTTTCGTTCCAGATTATTGTAAAATTTCATAGATTTAGAAGCATCTGTCTTTTTTTAGAGTGTGGTATTTTTTACACAGAATGTTTAACTATTTATCTGCTATCATTTATCAGTTACTTTAAGAAGAATAAAATCTTCTTTTCCATTAAAAAAAAAATATGATTTTCAGAACTTTTTTTTTTAAACAGCTTTTAATAATAAATGTGAGTCTTAAGTGCAATTTTTTTTCTTGACTCTTTTTATAGCTTAGGCAAATAGTTCTTAATTATGCATTTTTTAAGTAGTAAAAGTAATTTTTCACTCTCAAAAATTATGTAACACTTTCTAATGTAGTTAAGTGTTATTTTCAGAATCTATAAAAAAGAAATAAGTGTCTTGACTTTATGAAGAGTATTTAAAATGAAAAGCAAAAAAAATAATAATAATTAGAATTTACAATAAATTAAGGCATAGAAAGAGTTATTTGCTAATGTTAATTTGAAGTAACTAGATAATATAATGACTAAAGCCTTGAGATGTTTAAAAAAAGATACTCAAATCTAAAATTTTTTAAAGTATAATTCTTTACAATATTGCAGTACATTTAAAATGCTGTTTTGTAAAATGTTCATTTTTAAAAATTACTTTCTTAACTATTATACATTACGTAATTATAAGAGCGTGTTTGATTAAAATAAAAAAAAAAGAATAGAAGCGAAAAAAAAAAAAAGAGTACGATAGATTGCAATTATTTAAAATTCTTATGAAAAATGTGCTTTTTAGAATAAAGGTTCAGTAGGTAAATGAGTGTTCAATATAAAAACACAATGAAAAATTTATATTTCTTATTTTTTTTTTCAAATTTTAATAAAAATATTCTTTAAAATTTTTTTGGAATTTTCGCTTGGTTCTAAAAAATGAAAATTTCAGGGTTCGCACATTTATTATTTTTGAGTGATATACACTAAAGTATGTACTGACAGAGGGTGTTTATCATTTTTAGAACGATTTCATGGCCGTTTTTAAGTATTTAAAATATAAAAACTTATTTTTAAATGTTCTGTCTGGCAGTTTATTCTGGTCTGTAAGCCTGCATCATGCTTTCCATGACTAAGGGCTTTTCGTAATATTTTCAGGGTTCTTGCTTACAATCCCTCTTCTACTACTTTCTATCAATCATGGTAGGTTTGCCCTTAAAAAGATCTCTTTACAAAAAGACCAAAGGCACAATACACCATTGGTGAAACAAAAGTCGACTTCGTAAGAATAAGAATCAGTTTTCATTTTTTCAAGAAACGAAATGGTAGTTTTCAAAGTATGACTGGTAACTTTGTTTTGGCGCAGTTTCATTCGTTGAAAGTCCTTCGGATGAACAATTAGAATTTCTTCTGTAGATATCGAGAATCAATTGCCTGATAGTATGATGAGTGGATTTTAATCTTTTTTTTTTCCAACCCTTCTTACTTTTAATTTACTATTGTAAGAAAAACCCGCGGCAATCATAAAGCCTTACTGTAACTTCCGTTGTAATCTTGAGAACCAGGTTCGGGCATCTTTTCTCCAATTTTCCATAGTAATTTTTTTATGCTATCATTTAGAGGTAAAATCTTACTGCCCCAAGGGTAACAATGTGCTCCATTTATCTCTAAAATGTTTTCATACAAGACTCTACAAAAAAATTGGCGTTGAGCGACATGTCTCGGCAAAAAAACGGTGAATATTATTTTTTTTAGTTTATTTAATCTGTAAATTATATTTTTTTATTATTGCTACAGATGTAATTAAAGACATTGCGCGCTGGCATATTTTCTCTTGTTACCAGCGATTTTACTTTCAAAAACATCTGAAATAATACGAATCTTTTTAACACTTTCCAAAGTAGTTGAATGTTGACACTTGAAAGTTTATACTTTTCAATGCGTTGTAACTCTCGTAAGTATACTCTCAATATCGTGAAATAGTTTCTGTATTATTGATGTTTACTATAAAGTGTTCGGTATAGAAAATAAAGTTTGTAGAATTTCTAGTTCATGTACAAGGGCACACAAAATAATTCTGTTACTTTGTGGTTTATAGAGAAAAATCGTTTGTGGTGCATTTTATTGATGTTACGATATTTCAAACATAATGAGAGTGATATACATCTTTGAGATGGCATACAACATATGTCCTTAAGAGTATAGAGTACATAGAATTTATAGTTCGTTTACAAGGACGCACAGAATCACTCCATTACATTATGATATATGATGAAAAAACGTATGTGATGCATTATAATGGTGTTAAAATGCTTCAAATATAACGAAATCAGTGAAATGCATTGCTTACAAGAAAGGTCTCCATACAGGTATACTAAAAAAAAAAAATCTGAAAAAAATTACAGAATGTTCTTCTCATGTGGATGTATATGTTTATAAAAAAATTTCAGCAGAACCTCGATAGAGCGTCCGTAAAAAAATAAGGAAAATTTCGTTTATTTGGCAATTTATCATCGGTTTCTGACGAAATAAAATAAAAAAAATACACTTTTATGTCAAATACTCTTTAAGGAAAAAACTTTTTATGTTGAATTTGAAAAATATGTTTAATTTAAACAACTTTAGTTTTGTCATTTTTAGTTTTTTCACTATAGTTTTGTCATATATAGTTATAAAGTAATTCGGGGAAGACACCACATATAAGGATGTTTTGCTTAGTAGAGCCAAAATTGAAATGATAAGATAAATAAAAAGGATACCACCATGCTCTTTAATATTTAATTGATTCTGTACACCCATTAATTCTTTTCCCAGTGTTTAAATGATTGACAAATTTAATGTTAAATAAACTCGTATAATTGTGGCATGTTCCCCATATATACGTGGAAGATGCCACCTGTTATGGGGGGAAGATGCCACACCACAGAAAATAAGAAAAATAAGACTAATATTGGAACATTACCTGTGAATAACCAATAACTATAGTCAAACAAAGAAATCTGTACGCTGAAATAATTTTTTTTTCAAATTTACTTTGCTGAAACTAATAATGTACAAGCCTGTGTGCAAGTATTCTGTACAAGCCTGCACAACATTTCATTTAGTGCAAATGATCACCATTGCAATCTTCGTGCAACCATTTCTTGCATTTTATGCACTGAATTCAACCACACTTGAGAACTTTTTTTAGCGTAAAGGTATCCTTTACATACAACACAAAAATCATCATCATTATCCTAAAAAAAAACTAACACCACTGTATCCAGAGGAATTTCTTCACTTGAGGAGGATGCTCTTACACGTTTTTTGGAAGTTTCTTTTTATTTATTTTACCTTTTCTCGATTTTCTCTACTATTTCTTTTTTCTTTTCCCGCATAGTTTTTCTTCTCTCTGATGCAGTTAAGACCTCGGCTGCTTGTTTCTTACGCCCAGACAGTTTAGGTTTTCTGACCTGAGGAATAGGGCATATTGCTTCTAGACAGGAAATTCCTTTCTCTGTGCTGGTGGAGCAACTGCTGGTGACAATCCACTACCACTAAATCTGCTGTTGAAAGCAATTGCTGATGTAGGTCGAAATGATCTGTTGGTAGAATCAACTGTTGGTGTTGACCTATTATGATATGCTCCGCTTGTGGAAGCAACAGTTTTATCATTAATGGAACCTTCAGAGATATCGAACGCATGCTCTGGGATTGCTTGTGGGTTATAGGGATAAATCTTAGTAATTGAAAACTCAGATGTGCCATTTCCTACTGTGGCTGCCTTGCTCCAAGCTGTATTCAGAAGATATCAGAAATGAAGTCTTGAAAGTTTAGGATGTGGCTTGCTGTGGATCTAGGTGTTCAGGGCTTGTCGCCAATATGTTTTTAATGGTTTGAAAAATGAGTTATTATGTGTCTGTAAGTACTGGGTAATGTAATTTGGAAGACAGAAAAGAATTAATCAATTTTTGCCTTAATTTTAGCTTATTTCTGAACCGTGTGTCATCTTCCCCCAAGTATAGGGAGAAGATGCCACACATACTTATTTCCGTATTGCTGCAAGTTTATGACCGCTTCTGCTTGCCTTGCGTGCGTAACATAATGCAGAACTCACTTATATTGCTAATATCTCATTTAAAATAAAACATCCGTTTATAAACTTTAAATATGAGCAACAGAATGTTATAAGGGCTTTACTCAGCCGGTTAAATGCTCCTAGATCCAAAAATAACGGCGATTAAAGGCGAAAATTTAAGGTAAATTCACAAATCACGTGCACACTGGGACAAGACTCGTCACACGAGCCGGTCATTATTTGCATTTGTTGACACATAAAAGTACTACGAATAAACTTGCGTCTTCCCCCGAATTACCTTTGTATTTATAATGATATTTAGCTATCATATTGTACGATTTAAAACAAAATATAAATTGATTTAAATTGTTTCAAGTTCAAAATAAATCCGATTGAGCAATGTCGATTTGATTTTGTTGCTATGGAAACAACGAGTTCTTCGGTATGGAAATGTAGAATGGCAGAATTCTTCATATGGACTTTATGTTTGAACAGCCGTTTAAATTTAAATAATCTTGGATTGGAGGATAAAGCAATGGCAGAATTTCATTCAAATAGGCAATAAAAAGAAAAAAAAGGAGGAATTATTTATTGCTTTATAGAGCATTTTTAATTAACATTGCTGCAAATGAAATAAGAAAATAGTATCTGAAACTTGAAAAATGTAAAAGAAACAAATTAAATAATTAAAAATCAAATGCAAGCTGGTTATAACTTAAAATAGATATTTGCATCTTGCAAACATAGAAAATACTTTTCCAGTGATAAAATTAAATAACTAAAGCAACAAGCATCATGTATGTGTAATAATATATATATAATACACACTTTCATTGATTAACTTTAAAATCATTAAATACCGCGCGTTCTAAAAAACAATTAACATGCAATTTTCAGATTCATTAAAACCGTTTGCTTTTGGTGAGGAAAAATCCTGCTCACTAAATCGCGTGTCGCTTTCGTATTTTTGCGCCAAATATCCGAAAGTATTTTATTTTTTTACAGACTTTCTACTGGAATTCCGCCGCTAAACTTAACTAATTCTTTATTGCATACATGAGTAGTTTCACTACCATTTTTTAAACATATTTTGAGTATGCCCAGTAAGGAGACCTTCCTTGTTAGTTTCTAAAAATTATGGAGTGCATAGCATTTATCCTTGATTTACGGAGACAGGCAAATGAGTTCGGTTAAAGGACTGACTAAGATCGATAATTGCTGTAAGTGCGTTTTTTCTGTGTTTAAAACTTTAAAACTGATCTAATTTGAGCGTATTAGGTGGTTTATGGGTGATTCCATACAAAAGGAGCAAATTAGCTGTGGCTGACACGACACTGATTTTAATGAAATCAGCAATTAAGTAAATCATATTTATTTATGAGTAAATACAAAATAATAGATTTCAGGGTTGTTTATTTAAGTAACGAAACTTACATTAAAATTTGACACAAAGTCGAGGTTTTGTCTACGTGCTTGAAATTTCAGTTTTGATTATTAGCCTTAAGAATGGAAAGACTATATCAAAAATAATTTATAATTAACAATGAATAGTAAGTAATCGTTTAGTGTAATTTCGTAATTGTCTTTATTTTCATTAATGAGAAAAAAAATTAAATAATGCAAAATTTTGAGACGAAAGTAGAATATTTCTATTATTTGTTTGAACATGAAGGAAAGCTCTTAAAATTTTAATATTATTTGACGCTATAGGTAAAAGCATATATTTTAAATACAGAAACATTCATTCTTGCCTTTTTATTTTTTAATTAGAATTTTTTTTTTTGAGGCGAATATAAATTATTTCTATTACTTGTCCGGGCATAAAGAAAAGCTTTTAAAATATATGTATTTTTTTTTACATTATAGATAAAAGTGTATATTTTAAATACAGACACTTTCACTGTTGCCTTCAGTGTGTTTTTGCCTACTCTAAATTAAAATAATCTTGAGCAAGAACATTTTATAGTAGAGTAGAATTTAAAAGATAACTATATAGTAATCCTGAATCGATGTAGATGGAAGCACTAATTTTTTTCTGAAATCAAGTGGAATATTGTGAAAAACACACAAATTTTGAAGTGCAATGGCACATAGAATGTAACAAATGTTGCCCTTTTTAATCCAATTTTGTTATGTTGGGAAACAAAAGGCAAACTTGAATTTTTTTTATCATATCATGAGATTATTGAACTTTACTACTGTGCAATATTGTATATTTCTGATGTTTCCTTCAGTTGATTTTTGTGCCTATAAAAGAGTAAAAATTCTGATTTTGATTTTTTTTAAGTTTCTAACCTTTTTTGAAGATAAAGGAAATAAATGGCAACTTCCAAACTTTAGCAATGTGATTTTCATATGTAACACTACATCAGACATTAATGTCAAGGATGTTTTTAAAATCCTTTGATTTTTATCGCTTTTTTAATTTTCTCAAAATTAACAAATTATCAATTTTTACAACCAATTTAAGATTAAACATAATATTACCAAATTCTTATTACTAAATATATTTGAAAATAATTTTTCCAGAGGTTGGAATAATATAAAAACTTTTAATTTATGTTAAATAGTTTTCAAGATACGGAACTTCAAAAATGCAACTTCGAACAATTGCACACATGCCATTTTATATCACAAGTTTTTTAAATGTCCTGAACTGCTAAAATATTTTATTTTTTGTCAAGGTATTTTGCATAGCTCTATTTAAATATGAACTGAAACTGTGTATCGAATTTTATCGATTTTATCAAATTATTAAAATTGGTTACTGTGGGGCCACGACTTTAAAAAAAATTTTTTGCTCATTTTGTATGGAATGATACTTATATAAATTCTATAGATCGCATACAGGGTTATACGAAAAACATTATCCCCTGTGGACAGCAATTACTAAAAATGGATTTTTACTGCACTACGTGTATTTTATGTTGCTTATTTAGAGATCCCATTTCATTGTCTGAAAAAAAATGAAACTTCTTAATAATATCCTGTTAGTGTTGGAAAGCATTTCATAGACTATTCCTGATGTATGATTTTTTTTATTCTTGTTTGGCTATTCAATTGGAATTTTTTTTCTCATACAGAAGTATCGATTGGTGTCTTTCTCCTTTCAGTTAAAGGGTCTCAGGATTCTTAAAGCTTCAAAATTTTTGAAATTTTCATTTTTTTAGATGCTAAACTCTTATTTTTTCTGAACATTTTGATATAATTGTTTCTTTGAAATACCCATTAGAACAGAAGTTATAGCTTTTTGAATTATACCCCTACATCAGCTGTAGCGGCGTTTCCGAAACGTTGAAGTCATTTTTCTCCAAATGACGTTTTTGGGCATAACGGGCAGGATATCTCAAAAACTTCATAATATGTTTTCATGAAATTTTCAAAACATATGTTTCATGTTAGTCTGTATAAACTGAACCTAAAATCTCCTTTTTATTGTTCAAATAAATATATTTTTTAGGTGATTATACTGTTAATTTTTTTTTTAAATTTTCTATTAGATGTATAGTTATATAGTTATATAGTTATAGTTATATTAGTATATTTTTAATAACTTTGTATTAAAAATATAAAAATGCTTTAAATACAAATATATTTAGGTTCAGGGTAATTAGTGTAATCTGAAGTATAAGTAGGCACCAAAAGTTTCATTCTAGTTGCGATATTTATTTTGTGATCGTGCGCGTAATCTGTTATACCAATTTTCTGCTCGTCAAATGTCTGCCAGTTTGGAACTCCCTATAAATGCTAATTCCGCATTTTTTTAAATACATGAAATGAAAGAACACACTTATATATGTCATAAGAATCAAAATTGTGTTTTTAAACCAGGTACATTTTAAGGTATTAAATGTTGAAAATGACCTTTTTTTCCTTTTTCCCCCAATTTTAAGAGTCCCGAGACCCCTTAATAGCACTGCTTATTGCGGAATTTAAATTTGTATATCCTACATTTCACAACGTTTTTAAATTGCAGAAAGAGAATATTTCTCTTTGGAAATCGCAAAAACGGATCCATTGATCCACAGTTTGTTTGCATGCAACATTTTGAAGGAAGAGTAAATTTAAAAGTATCAAACTATTATTTTATTTCCCAATAATAAGCTGTAGTCATAAGGTTTCCTCCCAAATTAATAGCATTTTTAAAATCATTTATCCAAATCGTTCTAAAAATGTGTCAACACCTGCTGTATTTGAAGACAGAATTTCTGTGATTATATAAAGGCCAAGACTACTATTGTGAAAGGGTGATACACAGGCGTAGGAATCTTGTGTTGTCCTGAAATTTTCTTTTAGAGGAATGGGAGAACGTGATCTGCTTTATAGGCTTTCTAGTTACGATGCAACTTTATACTAAAGAGAAACACATTTCCTTTGAGAAAACATTAGGCAATCATGAAGAAAAAGGTCTAAATATAGTCAAAAGAAAGAACTATTAAATTATTAAATTAAATAAGTACTTAAGTTATCTGATTACGTTTAAAATGCGTTTTTCGATTAACATTTGTATTTCCTTTCTATTACATTTTATTAATAGCCAATTCACCTTTCCAAATCCGTACTTATTTTTATTGTACTATAAATAAAACCTGAGTGATAGTGATTTAAAAAGTACTTGATAACTGTGAATGAAATCGGAAGTGCTACATAAATAACTGGAAGTGAGGAGAATTTTAGTTCTTTGCAAGAATTTTCTATACCATGTAATGTAAATAATAATAGTTTTATATTCAGTAAATATTCGAGTGCCTTTAGAAATAGTTTTTCATAAGTTTCTTTGAATACGTTATTTTACTTAAACATCCTATTTTTTGTTTTATTTAGCAGTAAAATAAGATAACATTGGATTATACATATTATTAAAAGTTATAAAGTTATTCAAAAACAATTGAGATCAAGAAAATGATTTTTTTAATATTGAATATATGTTCAGTGCGAAATGTTTTTTTTTTTCGCTTCATACAAATATCCCCCCCCCCCCCCCGCCAAAAAAGAAAAAGAAAACCCCAACAAAATAATAGCTTCTAGAAATAAAAGAGCGCTCAGATTTTAAAAGAAGGACATGATTAATAAATACAGTAAACTTCGGATGCACATAACTGTAAATAATTTTAGAAAAACATAAATTGAAATTTTAAATGTGCTTTATGCAAAATGTACATTTCAGTGAAAATTCCATACACACACGATTTCTCAAAACTTCATTGAAATATCACTATGAAATTCAAACTGATAGTTATTGACACTGTTGTTGAGGCAATGAACTGAACATTTAACTTCAGAATGAATAGTTTTTGTTTTATAGCTGTTTTCGTGGAATGACAATTATAAATTTTGAAAAAAAAATGGCATGCAAACAGATATGCTATAACTCATGAAAAATGTATAATATCTGTTAGAGTTTCATTTGTTGCCTTCACTATTGTCATACAAATTACGTATAGACAGAAAAAATGCATACATTTGCGACAGAATTTCTTGCAGAGCTTTTTGCGCTTAGGGCAAAATTTCACTAAATTTTACGATATATTCCTCAATTTACTAAAAAGTAATCAATATATCGACTACTTTTAATTTTTGTCGTGGTTTCAAGTTAAATCTTCTAAAAATAAGTTTAAATTATAATTAAATAGATTTTAAAAAAGTTTCTGCGCTCGTAGTCAGATACCTTAAGAAACAAAAAATTAAAGGTCTAAATTAAAAACCTAAATTAAAAAAAAAAAAACTAAAAAGTTAAATGTGTATTTATAGTATTCGAACCTTAGTTAAACTAAATTAAACAAATCTTTGTAAATACAAACTGGTACCCGATGCTGTTTTTAGCACTTTCGAACGTAATTGAAGAGTGTTTATGAATCCTGTTTTTCTGTTAATCTGCCGTTTTATCTGTCTACGTGGAAAATTCGTTTGCAGCATATTTTAATAGATTTACACTATTTCAAACATAATGAAATTGATATAAATTTAAAAAGTGCACTAAAGCATGCTTTTTGTAGAATATGGGGTACAAAATATTCATCATTCATTTACTTGGTCAATGACACAATGGAATTCAATCACAATGGTCTACAGGAAAAATCGTTTGCAAGGTATCTTAGTGACTTAGTGATGTTAAACTACGTATTTCAAACATAATTGAATTTATATATGTTACCGTGAAAGACCGAAATCTGGAGAATGTCGACTTTCACCGGTGAATGTCAACATTCACATAGTCGCTCGGTGTATGTCCGAAATATTTGCTAAATATCCTTATTTCTGACTTAACCGGCAAATGTCGACATTCACCATGCACTAATGGTGAATGTTGAATATATCGGAAATTTGCATTTATTTCTCCATATTTCAGACGCGATCATTAATTTTTAAAGCATAAAAACATTTTAATCGTTTGTAATCCAAAGGTGTGCTGCACTTAGTTTTAACAGAAATCACTTCAGAAAGTATTTTAGAGTACTGTTCTTGAAAAAAAAAAAAGGGTTTTTCCTGTTACTCTCAATTAAAGTATTTAATTTTTCGAGAAAAAAAAGAAAAAAAAAGATCACGACTCACTGCAGTAACCATTCAGTATAAATTAGGATATTGAATAAAAAGATAAAATTTAAGAAAACGTTGCGCGCACTATCAAAACTTGCGTAAAACTGACAAAGCTGACTGACTCGCAATAGAACAAAGAATTTGGCGACAGACTGCAGCCTCTCTGTTGAACACCGATTCTCTTTTCGACCTCCACCAGACCATATCCGTGCTTGTCGGCATTCACCGGTGATGGTCCGAATGTACAAGAATATAATCAAATATTCGGTCTTTCACCAACCTGGTATGTGTTGACATTCACCGGTGAAATTCGACATTCTCAAATTTCGGTCTTTCACGGTAACATATATTTACTACTGAGGTGTATTACAAGATTCTTACTGTAGAATATAGAGTGCGTATCATTTAACGTTCGTTTACAGGGACACACAAAAGAATTCGATTACAGTATCATCTACGGGCGATAATGATGGAAGTGCGTTTTCAACTCTGGTTTGCGTTTTTAAATTTAACTAAATTTTTACATACAGTGTGGTGTGTAAAAATTCAATTGATCAATTATAGAGCTACATAAAGGAGTTCGAAAGCATTACTGCCTATAAGCGTAAAATGATTAAGTGGTGTTTTTTGATCGTGTAATGTATTTTCCATCTGAATTATATTTAGTTCGCTAAAAGATGTTTGTAGACTAAAAATAACTGAATATACAGAGCTACACAAAGAACTGGATACATAACCGTCTACAGATGGTAATTGCTGAAAATGCTTTATCAGTTGTATTGTGCGCCTTTTATGTGATTTAAATTTTAGTTTAATATGTGATGTCTATAAAAATTTTGTAAATAAAGAACAAGTTTCTAAAAAAAAATGTCCAGTGCATTTACGTCTATTGCCGAAATTCCTCAATGTAACTTTCCATTAGAGTTTTGCGTTTGCTAGCTGAACTGAATTAGTATGTATAGTATAAATTCAAGTCTATGGATCATACAGAATGCTGCACAAAAAAAGTTCGAATGCCTCTCTTACTACAGACGGTTGGTTGGTTGTGTTCATGACGGCCAATTATCAACACGAGGGATATAGGCCCTAAGGAGGGGGGGAGGGAGTGCCTTTCGTGGGGGTCTTTCTAAGGGAACCTAACCCGTACTAACGCTTGGAAATCCAAGGTTAGAAGAAAACCACGTAAACTCCGAACGATTAGGCCGACGGGCGCGATTGGGTTCGAACCCAGCACCTCCCGTCTACCAGCTTCGAGAGCAGAACCTCTCTACTACAGACGGAAATTGCTGAAATTGGGCTTTCAAATGTGTCGTGAGTTTTCGAAATTGTTTATGTATGTTATATATTCTTTTATCTTATTATACGGTGAAGTTTTGTTAAAGAATTCTGGAAATATCTGAAAGTGTTTCATAACCTATTCTTCACGTATGATATTTATTTCTTGTTTTAATTTATAAAAGTTTATATCATTATTATTTTCAGTTTTATATGTGCATTTATTATTGAATCTAGCATTTGTTTTATGGATCAAGGTTTATGGTTCAATGTGCAATCTGAAAATTTAACCCTTAAATACCGGGTGTTGCCTTTCGGCAACATACCCAATTTAGGCTTATAAATACTATTAGAATAATATGGAAGATATAATGCCTAATGTTGCCAATAAAATACATTCTAAAAATATTACTAAATCGATTTTCAACATTTAGATGGCAACACTTGTGCTGTTTAAGGATAAAGATAGATTTATTTTTTCAATTGTTGATACATGTTCTTTTTGATTTGTTTGGAAGCTTGCGAAGAACCCTATTTTGTTCTGCAGTAAGCAAGTAAAATTTATTTCTTATCATAGTTCTCAAAATTCTTGTGTGTTTAATATTATAGAATTTTGTCAAGGAAAATTATTTTTTCAAATAAACACCAGTATTGCCAATTAGTAACAAACAGTTTTTTAGCCGTAAACCATACTTAAAACAAAATATGATTTTTTTAAGTATTTTTCCCATGATTTATTTAAAAAAAGAAAGCCGAAAATCATTTTTAAAATGATTTTTGAAAACTCAGGCATTTAAGGGTTAAGTTATGTTGTATCGTGTTTGAAAATGATTCGCATAAAATACATTGCAGATATTTCATGTTTTTAAAATATGCATTAATATTGGGTCCCTTTACAATAAGAATTCAGTAGAAAATACTGTGTGAAGTAAAATAGGGATGCTTAAGCACATTTTGCTTCAAATATAGCTGGTGAATATAGTAAGCTCCAGACGCAACACGATGAGATAGCTCAACGTGCATCTCAGCAACTAAATTCCATTGTTAGAGTTTATATTTTGAAAGCTATATGATATGCGAGAAAAATAGTTAATTACAAAATGGTAGAGTAGCAAAGTACGAAAGGATAATTTGACTTATGACTGTTTAGAAGAGAACGCGTACAATACTTCTTTTTTGTTCAGTATTATCAACAGTCTTATATCACAAAACTCGGCAGAAAGCCTACAACATGATCTTCACTAAACACAACAACAATATTTATTTTTCGAATATTGTAAATTGAGTACGAACAGTAAATGTGTCAAACAATTGTTCCCTTATTATTCATTTCGTGACATAGCAGTGTCGAAAGTAGCAAAAAAAAAAAAAAAAAAAAAAAAAAAAAAAGGTGTGAACAATTTATTCTTTTCGTTCATGCGTGTAAGATGAATTTTCGTTTTAAATAGATGTTGCTCTACAACTTTGTAACTAACTGTTTTTTCTGTATGGTATAGTTCTCGAGACACGAGTTTCAACTCTGAAATTTGCGGCTAGGAGTTTTTGGATACCTTATCGTTTAATACATAGTCGTTTTACTTTACGCCATCTCATTTTAATATATCTAGACGCACATAAGCGGAAAGGATTTATTTATGTACTGTATAAAACAATATATCTATTTTCTTTCATTCTCTTTAAAAAAATAATAAGCATTCCGTGTATTATAAATAATGACAAAAAAATCAGGGAATTTCTGTTTGTTTCCCACTCTACCGAAATATATTAAAGAAATCTGATAAAATACGAATTGTCACTTTTAATGTTTGTATTTAAATTGTAAAAGTTGATATCATTGCTAATTTCAATGCTATTTTAATATTTATTTTGTGAATACAGCAGTTTTCCTTCTGTTTCTCCACAGTTTAAGACTGTATTTGTAGAATGTAACCGCCTAATAAGCTATTTTTCCTTGCAACCTTTTTGAAAGTCTTTTACAATGAAATTAATTTCATTTATAGAAGGAGAACTTCAATAGAACCTGCGTAAATGAAATCTGTATATGACGGAATCCTGTCTAAAATAAAAAAACGTTCATGGTTCCGATGGAACGTATACCATCCAATCCCATTTACAAAGATAGAAACCTTCTTATAAAGGATATTTTCCTAGACCTTTATTATTTGGTTCCTAGCGATTTCATTTCCAAGTACTTACCGTACATTACTTTGAAAATTTTTGCACATTTACGTAAGTAAAATATGACTTTTTTTAGTATCATCAAAGTAAAATGAGTGTTAATAAATTAAATAAATTCTTTTCTTTCCCTTCCTGATAGAGATTTATTGATTGTAATATCTTTAATCTAGAGATAAAAAAAAAGAATCCATTAACGTTAATGCTACGATCAAACAGTTACAAACTCAGATGCCACAAAGATACTGTTTCTTTTGATTAAAAGAAAGAAAGCTAAAAACACTTTAAGCATTAAAAAAAGAAAAAGACAAAAACAAAATTGAAAGCTGCAAAGAAAAAAAAAGTTTTTCATTGCAGAACTATAGGTTCTTAGAAAATTTTCTCTATTCTATCAACTGTTTTCTTTTGTCTTAATGGGACAGTGTGAGAACTTGTCAGACATTACTCTAAATTTTAGTGCTGGTATTATGAAAATAGTTACAGCCTAAGCCGTTTGCACTTTGCAAAGGACATAACAAAAAGGAAAATGCATATCGAGAGGAATAATTTTTTTATACATACTGTCGCCCAAAACATGAGCTATAAAGCTCGTTATTGATCAATAAATTGCTGTATACAATAATTAAAAAAAATACAGAGAGTAGTGATAAGTGTGAAACTGTGCTTCAGTAAAATATAGTAAAATAATTTTTTATGTCAATACACTACATATCACAGATTTCCGTACAACTGCCTCTTTATTGAACATACAGCTAATTTTTACTCATCAAAACTCAGCAGTGTCTACTTTTAGGATAAAAAGTCCAATGGTCTTTTTTAGGTAGATTTCGTAAGAAATACTACCTATAGCAGTCGTTACCATGGTACGACTTTTGAAAAATTCCTTCATAACTTTTCATTATAGGACCCCAGGAACCCAAAACCACACCCACCTAAAAAGTTTATATATATATATATATATATATATATGTATGTATGTACTAAATTTTGTCCGCACGATAAAAGTCGCAATTATGCACGGATCGTCTTCAAACTCGCCAACAACTTTGATATGGCTAATATCTCGGCGGGGATTGAAAATGGGCAAAATCGGCCCAAGGGAACGGAAATGGGGAGGGTTCAAAATTTTGAATATCAGCTTAACATCATTCTGATAAAACCAGCTCTTACACAACAATGACAGGAAAAATAAACATTTTTCGTTATAGCAGTTGCCAACAATTAAAAAAAAAAGCAATAAAATTCTCACCACAATAATTGCTTTTCTATTGCAATATTTCACGCGAAAAATTAAATTAAATAAACAGTTTGAGTAATTGAAAACAAATTGAATATTACGTCATAAGTTTTCTAGAGCAAGATTTCCGCATGAATACTCAAAATGAACGAATTAAAAAAAAAAAAATAAATAAATATTGGAAATAATGGACCTCAGCAGGTGAATATGTAACGTCATTTGAGTTCGAAAAAACGTATTAAAACATGATAAAAACCCGACTATGGAAATATTAACATATTTTAACACTTTGAGGTTCTCTGAATTTGCTTTAGCCATTTTTAAACCTAGTCCATATGCATGCGTGTGTGTATTCGTGTATATTAGAATTTTCACAAAATGTTTAGCTCCCTAGAGATCATTCTTAGTGAACGAACTGGGTTTATCTTAGTGATGGGCGATTCTCGAGAATTCGACAATCGAGAAAAATCGTCATCGTAAAAAATCACAATCGATACAGCCATCGATTAATTCATAGAATCTACAATCGAGATGTTTTACAATCGATTATAACGAGAAAAGCTAAAAACAGTTATTGGAAAACTTAGCTATTATTCAGGCCGACAATTTCATAGTAGTGATAGGGCTTAGTGATGGGCGATTCTCGAAAATTTATCAATCGAAAAAATCGTTATCGTAAAATACACAATCGATACAGTCATCGATTACTTTCGAGAATCTACAAAGGAGATGTTCTAGAATCGATTATTGAAATCATTGTTTTTACATATATATAAGGCAGATTTTATTAAATATAGGGTAACTGAAAACAGATGGAATAAAAAAACAACAAACCAAAGGGAAACTATAAAGGAGCCATAAGACTGGAAAAGTCTTGTAAGGGTGCCCGCTGGTTGAAAAAAGCTGAAAAAACGCGAGTAGCTATGAAGCGGTAAGGGGAGTTTAAGTATAAAAAATTAGAATTTTTCGGCAATTAGCACCAAAATGGCCAAAGAAATAAGAATCAAAAGCACCCCCCTAGTGGCAAAAATAGGAACTAAAGGATGATAAAAGGGATCAAAATTTTTTATTGATTTTTCTACGTCATTTGAGATTGGATCTTTAATTTCCCCATTTTTATAAAGTCTTCGACTGGAATACATTAAACAAACTCCCGCGGGGAGCAAAGTAGGAGGGAGAGGCAAGGAAAGTGCATAATATGAATAAATGGTCACAGGACTTTCCAACGATATGGCACATGAGGGGTGTCGGCTAAATTTAGTAAAGTGCCCCCGCTCGGGGGCAAAGTAAGGGGAGGGGCGCGGGCGATATATAAAATGAAATAGTAGTCACAGAGCTTTCCAATGATATATCACATGAGGGGTGTCAGCAAAAGATAGAAAAGAGTCCCAACTCCCAGGATTCCAATTATCGTGCCCCCCTCCCCCCGAAATATACCCTGCCCATCCTTCTCTTTGAAATTTTCATATATTAAAAATTATTTATCGGAGGGTTCCGTAAAAAAATCCGATCTAAAATGTTTAAAAACGCCACGATTTCAAAAAAGTTCGAAAAGTGCCTCTCTCGGGGCGCAAACTAAGGAGGGAAAAAGAAAGGTTCATAATATGAAAGAGTAACTTTGCGATGATAACCGAAAACTTTCCGATGATACATCAAATGACTGGTCCAAAAAAGTTTGAAATCTACCCCTCCCACGTGGGTTCTTTCTTTTATCCTAGAATATACCCGGAAATCACGCAGCCCCACTTTTAAAATTTTATATTTAATAAATAATATTTATCGGAGAGCTCCATTAAAAAACCTCATTTAATGATATTTATTGTAGAAATCTCTACAATTAAAAAAAAGTCACCCCCGCACCGCCCCCTTCCGGAATTCAACCCTGGGAGGAGAAAGGTTCATAATATGAAAGAGTGGTGAAAGGACTTTCCGATGACATGTCAAGGAGAGGTTTGGTAAAAGTTTGAAAATTACCCGCCCCCCCTCCCTTTGTGCACTCTCGCGCACCCCAGAATTCACTCACCTTCCTCTTTGAACTGTTTATATTTAATAAATAGTATTTATCTGAGTCTCCAGGTATGGGGCAGCTTGGCAGAGCTAAAATAAGAGAAACATTGAAAATTCGGGGCAAAATGACACTAAATTTAACAGTAAAGTTTGAAACTAGGACTATACAGAACTGAATACATAAACCACTATGCTTCATAACCCACATCGGTTAATAGCAATAAAAAGATAAGTGCCAGTTAAACTGATGGCATTGAGCTCACATGTTATTAACACTAACTGTATATTATACTCTTGTTTCAAAGAATAATGTCCCTCAAAAAATAAATGAAGGGAAATATCCCCCGATTGCCCTTTTATACTTAACCAATGAACTTCCACATCTAATCAGGAAAACTCCTTAACTATAATAAATCAGTATATCAAATTTGAAGCAAATCAGATAATTCTGTATGAAAAAAAGAAACATATCGCTAAATTAAGGGTGGTCTAACCTCTTAAACCCTTTTATACTTAACTAATGAACCTCCAAATCTAATCAGGAAAGCTCCTTATCAGAACGAACATAGAAAAAAAAAATTAAAGTAAATTGAATAATTCTCCATGAAAATCCATTTATCTAAATTAAGGGGAGGGGACTTGCCCCCTTTTCGCCCTTGTATACTTAACCAATGAACCTCCAAATCTAATGAAGGAAGCGCCATATCGGAATAAATCGGTATATTAAATTTGAAGCAAATCCAATAATTCTGCATGAAAAACCCTTTTATCTAAATTAAGGGGAGACTAGCTCCTCCCCTTTATACTTAACCCATAAACCTCCAAATCTAATCAAGGCAGCTTCTTAACATAATAAACCGGTATCCCAAATTTGGAGCAAATCGAATAATTCTGCATGAAAAACCCATTTATCTAAATTAAGGAGGGTGTCTACCCCTTTTCCCCCCTTTATACTTAACTGATGAACCTCCAAGTTTAATCAGGGAAGCTCCTTAACATAATAAACCGGTATACCAAATTTGGAACAAATCGAGTAATTCTGCATGAAAAACCCATTTGTCTAAATTAAGTGGGGGACCAGCCCCCCTTCTCCCCCTTTATCCTTAACCAATGAACTTCCAAGTTTAATCAGGGAAGCTCCTTAACGTAATAAACCGGTATACCAAATTTGGAGCAAATCGAATAATTCTGCATGAAAAGCCCATTTATCTAAATTAAGGGGGGACCAGCCCCCCTTCTCCCCCTTTATACTTAACCTGTAAACCTCCAAATCCAATCAAGGCAACTTCTTAACGTAAAAAACCGGTATACCAAATTTGGAACAAATCGAATAATTCTGCATGAAAAACCCATTTATCTAAATTAAGGGGGGGGGGGGGACCACCAGCCCTCCTTCTCCCCCTTTATCCTTAACCAATGAACTTCCAAGTTTAATCAGGGAAGCTCCTTAACATAATAAACCGGTATACCAAATTATGAGCAAATCAAATAATTCTGCATGAAAAGCCCATTTATCTAAATTAAGGGGGTGGGGGTCTAGCCCCCTTCTCCCCCTTTATACTTAACCCGTAAACCTCCAAATCTAATCAAGGCAACTTCTTAACATAATGAACCGGTATACCAAATTTGGAGCAAATCGAATAATTCTGCATGAAAAACGCATTTATCTAAATTAAGGAGGGGGTCTACCCCCCTTTCCCCCCTTCATACTTAAGTAATGAACCTCCAAGTTTAATCTGGGAAGCTCCTTAACTTAATAAACCGGTATACGAAATTTGGAGCAAATCGAAGAATTCTGCATGAAAAACCTATTTATCTAAATTAAGGAGGGGGGGGGGGGACCAGCCCCCCTTCTCTCCCTTTATCCTTAACCAATGAACCGTCAAAACTAATCAGCGGAACGCCTTATCAGAATGAACATAAAAAAAAAATGAAGCAAATCGTACATTTTAATCAAGAGTTATCGCGTTACGTACATACATACGTACGTACAGTACATGCATACACACAGAACCGACGGGTACATTCGCTCTCAGGCTTAGATAGCCTGTGAGCTAAAAAGAGATTGGATAAGCAGATGGACTCCTTTGAGAAATTATGACTTAAACCAGAAATGCTGTAAGTTTGACTCTGAAAGCTTCCTTTCCATCTCGCATTTCGGCAAATCTCATCTCGATGATTTTTCCAGCATTTCGACGCTTCCATATGGGAAGGTGCTCGATGGTTGGTTCTCTCGCGGTTTTGAACCTTTCTGGATGGGAAGTCTCTCGAGAGTTTCCTCTCGCCCTTTTCAACCTTTCCCGATGGGAAGCCTCTCGCTTGTTACTCTCGTCCTTTTCGAAATCTCCCAATGAAAAGCCTTTCGAGGATTTCTCTTGCGCTTTTCAACATTTCGCTATGAGAAGCTTTTCGAGGATTTCTCTCGTCCTCGGCAGAGAAGAAAAGTAAGAAAATTTATCGAGAGTACCAAGGGACGAGATAGAGAAAAAGGCATGACAATGAGCTATGAAGCCCTAATTTTCAAAGTTTCTCTTATTTTAGCCCTACCAAGATGTCACATACCTGGAACCCTCCGATAAAAATTATTTATTAAATCTAAAATTTTCAAAGAGGGAGGTGGGTCGGGTGATTTCGAGGGAGGAGGACGTGAGAGTGGACTCATGGGGTGCAATTTTAAAAATTTTACCGAACCCTTCCTGTGGCATATAATCGAAAAGCCCTTTGACCACTCTTTCATACTATGAACCTTTCTTCGCCCAAAGGGGGGTGGGGAAGGGGCGAACAAATTTTTAAAACCGTAGCCGATTTCTATAATAAATTTAAATATCACTTTAGATATGGGTTTTTTATGCAGTCTTCCGGTAAATATTATTTATTGAACATAAAAATTTTAAAGTGGCGGCTGTGTGAATTCCGGGCTGAAAGAGTGGGCCCACGGGGGGAGAGAGGGGGAGCAATTTTCAAACTTTTTTTGGACCAGTCATTTGATATGTCATCGGTAAGCTCTCGGATGACTCTTTCATATTATGAGACTTTCTTCTTCCCCTCTCCGATTTGGCCCCCACTGCGAGGGTAGTTTTTCCCGCTTTTATCATTTTAGATCGGATTTTTTTATGGAGCCCTCCGCTAAATATTATTTATAATATATGAAATTTCAGGACACTTTTCCAAATTTAGCCAAGACCCCTCATGTGACATATCGTTAGAAAGGTTTGTGGCTACTTATTGATGCTATGCACTTCCGGTGGCCGCCCCCCCCCCCCCGGAGGACACTTTTCCAAATTTAGTCAATACCCCTCTTATGAGATATCGTTGAAAAGGTCTGTGACTACTTATTGATGTTATGCACTTCCGGTGACAGTCTCCCCCACTCTTTGCCCCCCCCGGGGAAACACTTTTTCAAATTTAGTCAAGACCCCTCGTGTGAGATATCGTTGGAAAGGTCTGTGACTACTTATTGATGTTATGTACCTACGGTGTCCCCACCACTACTTTGCCCCCCCCCCGGGGGCACTTTTCCAAATTTAGCCAAGACCCCTCATGTGAGATATCGTTGGAAAGGTCTGTGACTATTTATTGATGTAATGCACCTCCGGTGACCGCCCCCCCTCCACTTTTCCCCCACGGGGGTGTTTTTCTAAATTCAGCCGAGACCCCTCATGTGACATATTGTTGGAAAGGCTTATGACCACTTACTCATGTTATCCACCTCCCGCACCCCTCCCCCCCTTTCCCCCTACGGGGAGGGCATTTCTATAAATTCAGATCCAGACTTCTCATGTGACATATGGTTGGAAAGGCCTAAAGACCTGTGACGACTTAATCATATTATGCAGCTGCTGTGCCCCTCCGCTCGCTTTGACCCCTCCCCCAAGAGATCTGGTCCGACGTTCATTCGTTTCGATATTATGTTTTTTACAAGATTTTGTAGTGCGTG
Source organism: Maratus speciosus (assembly GCA_963932465.1). Taxonomy (NCBI): domain Eukaryota; kingdom Metazoa; phylum Arthropoda; class Arachnida; order Araneae; family Salticidae; genus Maratus; species Maratus speciosus. The sequence continues at coordinate 249,206,908 of OZ010793.1, read as the reverse complement.
CACACCACACCCGCCTGCTATCATATATCAGTGCCATATATAGCGGGTAACCTGTTCGTGATTTCATATTACAAGATTACGTATAAATTAGGGGCCCCGATTAAAGGAGGGGCCCGCTAGCGGTCGAAGTCACCTAGTCTTTATTAACATCGACTCATTCCAGTTCACCCACAGACGATTCTTGATAAATGTATGACGCATATAATACATAATATATGATTTATAAAAGAAATTTGCAAACTGTAGTCATCGAGAAAAAATTGATACAATCGAAAAATATCGAGATGTCCATACAATCGAGAAAATCGAGAAAAACATCTCGTTATCGCCCATCACTAGTTTATCTCTAATCTTGATTTAAGTTTTGTTGGTGAATTTAGTACTTAACTTTGAAATCTACCTCCGCCTGTAGGCCCGAGCCGGCAGGGATTTTTTGCTTTGATTTTATTAATGGTTTATCTCCATTTGTTTTTCCAATTCATGCAGAATATCACGAATATCATTACTTCCGTCAATAGCGGTAATGTACTTCATGACAGTGTTTGCTGCTGCAGTTACCATTTCATAGGAAAACATACTGTTCTCTTCCCAGTCATTTTCATCACCACTTTCGTGACTCACATATGTTTGCATGTGGGATTTTTTTCCTCCAACGCTGTTTCAGAGTTTCCAACTTCAGCGTCATTGCCGACTAAATCACCCATTACACTTATCGCAAAACACCGACCTCCATGGACATTTTCCCTTCGAATGAGGACTTTTTGTTTTTGACGTTTGGCAACAGAAACTTTTTGTTTTTTTAGAACGAAAGAAGAATGATTTTGAGATGTGGGTTTTTTTTCCCATCAAACCGAATTCGATATTAATTCATCTTATGTATATAATGTAAATATATTTTGTATAAGTTAGCCATATAAATAATCTAAAATGACAAGAGATCATTTCTTCATTTCCAACTATTTCTTGTGAATTATTCTAACTGTCGAATCTGTTCTTAGTGAGAGGAATTCTGATTCTAACGAAGGCGGCCTACCTTGGATCGGTAAGCATTTTTACTTACCTTTATAGATTTGTATCACATGATTTATTGTGTATCTGACATTTTCTGGCGCCCGTTACAGCGACTGCCTAAAGTATTTGAGTCAAAATAAGAATTTCGTTGAATTAGAATTTTTATTGAAGTGCTTTGTTTATATACGATAATTGCAACCATTTTTGTTTTTGATAAATTTATTAGTTATAATATTGACTTAAGAGAATGGATGCAGTTAATAGAACAAACCGCACTACTGTTAGATCTCAAACCATGAAATTAATTAATAGAATAGAAGCGGCAATTTCAGAAAATAGTGCCGATGACGATACATTAGAACAGTTTCTCGCTTAGTTAGATTTGAAAGAAAAAGAGCTTAATTATCTAGATACTGAAATTAAAAAATCTTATTAAATTAGATGAATTAGAACCTGAAGTCTTAAAATGTGATGAGTATAATTCGAATTTGGCCATTTGGAAAACGAAAGTAAAAAGGGCTAAATTGAAATTAGAAACTAAATCTAATTCGAATGTTTCTACTACGACAATAGACAAATCCGAAGAAAGAGTTGTAATTCGGGGGTTGGAATCCATTCGCATAAATTGACCCAAGCTAGTACTTGAAAAATTTGACGGCGATCCTTTGGATTGGCAAAGATTTTGGGACCAATTCGAATCTACAATTCATAAAAATGCAGAATTGTCTGAAGTAGAAAAATTCAATTATTTAAAGTCGTATCTGGCTTCAAATGCTGCTAACTCTATAAAAGGTTATAGTTTAACTAATAGTAACTATTTATCTGCAATAGGAACTTTAAAAGAAGGTTTCGGTAAGAAACAATTGGTAAGTACCTCGCACCTTCATAAACTTTTATCACTTAATTCAGTAAAGAAATCCAGTGACGTTTATGCACTCCGCAAATTGCTGGACACTTGCCAGACCGAAATCAGAAATCTGAAATCTCTCGGATTAGAGATTGAAAATTATTCAGCATTAGTCTCGCCCATTTTAATTAAATTATTACCTTCTGACATAGTGTTGCAAATAACAAAAAAATGTGGTAACGATGAAGAATTAAAAGTTACGGAAATAATTGATTATTTGAAAATGGAAGTTATTTCCCGAGAGAGAACTGCCTTTTTTAATCTCTAATTAAGATTCTTCGAACGCAGACATTACGTCTGGGAGACCAGTGCGCGACAAGCAGTCGCCGAAAATGATTCCTACAGCATCTGGCTTAATAAATGAAACGGTATCATTTTCTAAACAAATTAAATGCCCGGAATGTAAAGAAAAACATTTTTTGATCGAATATGAGTTATTTAAAAATAAATCATTACGGGATAAAAAGGAAACTTTAAAGCAGTACGGTTACTGTTTTGTTTGTCTCAAAAATGCAGGGCACATAGCTAAATATTGTAAAAAATTTGTTAAATGCAGCAATCGTTTAAAACGGCATTATAAAATTTTATGTACCGAAAAAGAAAATACCAGACCACAAGAAAATAATGAAAGCACGACATTATCAAATAAAACTTGTAATCGCGCAGTATTAATGCAGACTTTAACTGTCCGTTTAGAATCAAAGGATCAAAATAAGCACTTGTTAGTACGCTGTTTGATTGACACAGGTAGTCAACATTCGTATCTGAGTAAAGATATTATTAATCGAATGGGATATGAAGCTATAGGAGAAGAAAAAATGATTCACGGTCTTTTTGGTGGTATTCAAGAAACACACTTTCATAAGCGGTATAAAATATATTTCAGTAATTTAGAAGATACTTTTAAATGTAATTTTGATATCTATGATCAAGACAAAATATGTACTGAGGTTCCAAAAATAAAAAATGGGCCTTGGATAAAGGAAGCTAAAAAATATGGGATACAATTCTCAGATTACGATGCATATACAGGGAAGCAAAACATTACAAATGAACAAGAGATAAGTTTACTTATCGGAGCAGATATTTATGGAAAGTTATTAACGGGAAAAATTAAATCCTTGGATAGTAATTTAACTGCTATACAGACCAAATTGGGGTGGACATTGATGGGTAAAACTAATGAAAAAGATACAAACGATTCCACAAAAGTTGTTTTATCCTTACATGTAAATGAAGCAAAACTCACAGATTTATGGCGATTAGACACTTTAGGAATTCTTGATCCAGGTGACAAATGTTTTAATTTAGAACTCGAACAAGCCGTAAAAGAACATTTCAACAAAAATATTCATATAAACAATGAAGGACGTTATCAGGTTAGTCTTCCATGGATTGTTGGTCACCCCCCTCTCCCCAGTGCTCGGAAAATTGCTGAACGTAGATTAAAAAACTGCGTAGATTCATTAAAGAAATCCGGCAATTTAGCTGCCTATGAAGCGGTATTTAATGAATGGCTTCAAGAGGGCATTATTGAGGAAGTCGAATCAGCTCCAGGAACGAAAGCTGAATTTTTTCTGCCACACAGAGCAGTAATAAAAGAAAATTCCACAACCCGAATACGCCCTGTTTTTGATGGGTCCGCTAGGGAAAAAGGCTCACCCTCTATTAAGGATTGTTTGTTGAAAGGTCCCAATTTAGTAGAACTTATCCCTTCATTGATAAATCGGTTCCGATTGAAGAAAATTGGTGTAATATCAGACATAAGAAAAGCATTTTTACAGATTAGCTTAAATGAAAATGACAGAGCATTTTTAAGATTTTTATGGTGGAAGGAGGGAAATTCTGAGGAAACGAAAATTTTCCAACATCGTAGAGTTGTTTTCGGGCTTACATGCAGTCCCTATTTATTGGGAGCAACTTTGCAACACCACTTAAAAAAGTCACCTCCCTCTATGCAAGAAACAGCTTCTAAACTTTCAGAATCCTTTTATATTGACAATTGTGTCACTAGTGCTGACAATGAAGAACAACTCAGTAATTTTATAACAGAATCAAAATACATTCTCAGCCAAGCTAAATTTGACCTCAGAGGTTGGGCAACAGAAACTTTTTGTTTTTATTAGAACGAAAGAAGAATGATTTTGAGATGTGGTTTTTTTCCCCCCCATCAAACCGAATTCGATATTAATTCATCTTATGTACATAATGTAAATATATTTTGTATAAGTTAGCCATATAAATAATCAAATGACAAGAGATCTTTTCTTCATTTCCGACTATTTCTTGTGAATTATTCTAACTGCCGAATCTGTTCTTAGTGAGAGGAATTCTGATTCTAACGAAGGCGGCCTACCTTGGATCGGTAAGCATTTTTACTTTCATTTATAGATTTGTATCACATGATTTATTGTGTATCTGACAACACTGGACAACAGTGGTTTTGTTCTAGAACTTAAATTAGTTGATTCTAGATCAGTTTTTGGCGCTGATTCCGAATATGCTTTCCGTTTATCTCTAGGTGGTCCAGGTTTTGAGAAATTTCCATGTTTATATTTATGCAAATTTAAGTCTTTTTTTTTTCTTTTTGCTATTTTATGCAAATTTTAGATACAATATATGTCATATCTAATTACGTTTTCTAGATAATGACTAATTGACTATTTGCTTCAGATAAATGTCCCGATTTGCATATTCTTAACATTTATTTATCAGTTATTAAGCCTAATTTACATATTTTTCAATGGTGTAATGTTTACATCACTATCAACTTTAAAATAGTTGCCACAGAATTGACGTAATGTTTTTCTAGACTAGATTGTTATGCTGATTTCAAATCTGCAGTCTGTTTTCTTATGTCATGTCTAGTTTTTGAGTAAGATGAATTTTTACTTTTGCACGGCATTAACACAGGTTTGATATAAGATGCTTTCTAGGGGTGTGTAATTCATTGACAAGAAGGTGAACAGGGTCAGATTAATATCAGAGACATAAACAAAAATTTATAGAAGCGAAAAAAAAAATAAGTAGTAGAATCTATCCTAACTAGTTGAAGTTTATCATACAAAGTATCATAAAAAGCTATTTCTGGCTTTTTTGGCCAAAAGCTAACATTTCACTTTTTTCAAAAATTGGACGTGATAGAAGAAAACAGATACAAGATTTGAAATCAGCACAAAAAACTGGTTTAGAAAAATATTAGCGTACTCGTGCGGCAGAAATATTTGAACGTCAAGAAACATTATTAGAAAAACATGAAAAATATGCAAATTAGGTACAATATTTCAGAGTCACATGTCAGTATAATCTCAGAAACAACGTTTATATGAAGTAAATTAGGTAGTAATCATAACATAAAACAAAAAACCCTGTCTGATATTGCTTTATATCTTAAATTTGCAAATAATTGTATAAAATTTACTAAATTTGCATAAATTGAAATATGCAAATATCTCTCGAACTTGACGTGCTGGAGTAAATCTAAAACTAGATTCGGAATCAGCACAAAAAACTGCATAAAAAACAGCTAATTTCTGTTTCAGGACAGAGCAAAAGTTCAAATTTGTTGACCAGTGTTATTGCTATCTTGGTGCAAAGCAGGTGTTTCTTATTTGTCCGCTGATATACCAGGTGTATACGGTGAGAAATTTAAAACTGCGTTAGATAAAAGACAGAAAAGAAAATATATTGTTATATTAATAAATATAAGGGGTAGAAATTAACAAAATTAATATGAAATAAACATTTTAAATAAATTAAAAACGAAGTTTTTTTAAAAAACTTCTTGATATTTTCTTAAAGTTAATAACTAACAATAATATTTATAAAAATACATTTTATATATTCACATGTTTTGTTTAAAAGGGCGTTTCATCGAAACAGATTTTGCCCTCTCCCTTCGATAAATCCCGTATGAACATCTGGGAAAATTTAATTAAATGATTACTCGTTACTTATTAAAATACATTTCTCACTATTAAGAAGTGGACGAAACCATGAGACGATTTCGTCTCATGTTTGCCGCAGTGGTGTTCATGAAGTTATTCCATCTTGTGAGGCGGTTGCAGCCTTACCATCATTATATGAGTGAGAGGTGCTAGGCTTGATAACGTCCAGGTATCACTGTTGGCAGAGCGTTGGTGCGCTGAACCAATGATCGAAGTTCGAACCTTGGCCTGGATACTTCTTTACTCTGTCGATTTTAGGTCTTGTTATCAATTTTAATAAAAATTCTCGTAATAAAAAATTCAGATTTACTATTTCTCGATGGTATCAGATCGTTTCGATTGTTATGTATAGATATATATTAATCGATTATGTATTAATTTCGTCTCATGTTTGCCTCAGGGGTTGTAGTTCATGAAGTTATGCCATCTTGCACTGCGATTGCAGCGTGACCAACATATAAGGGTGAGAGGTGCTAGGTTTGATAATGTCCAAGTACCTCTGTTGGCAGAGCGTTGATGCGCTGAACCAAAGATCGAGGTTCGAACGCCTAACCTGGATACTTTTTTACTCTGTCGGTTTTAGGTCTTGTTAGCCATTTTAATAAAAATTCTCGTAATAAAAAATTTAGATTTACTATTTCTCGATGGTATTAGATCGTTTCAATTGTTATGTATAGATATATATTAATCGATTCTGTATTAATTTTGTCTAATGTTTACCTCAGTGATTGTAGTTCATGAAGTTGTACCATCTTTCACTGCAGTTGTAGAGCTACCAACATGTAAGAGTGAGAGGTGCTAGGCTGGGTAACATTAGGGTAGATCGGTTGACAAAGCGTTAGGGCCCCGAATCAATGACCCAGGTTTGAACCTTGAACTGGATACTTTTCACCCTTATTAGTTTTATGCCTTATTAACAATGTGAATGAAAATTCACATAAGTAAAAATTCAGATTTACTGTTTATCTTGTGTATTTCATCGCTTTAATCTCTATAATAATAACCTAAGTCATGTGACTGTCATCAACAGTTCCGGACTGACCGCTTCGCAATTCATATGACAGGCGGACATTTTGGTACTTTTATGTTAGCCGGGCACAGGTGATAAATATTGTTCCATTGCCATCATTTCATTTAAAGTATAAATCTATCACTCATTTCATTTAAAATACATACTCATTTAAAACACATAAATTTAAAATACATATATCAGATACATTTAAAATATAGGTCTTTCATTCATCTCATTTAAAATACAATAAATAAATAAAGGTTCTTTTCCAGTATAGGTAGTTGGCAAAATAAAGAAAAAGTCCTTGGCGAGAAAAGAAATTTGGCAACCTATTTATTATACGAATTGAATATTTCCAACTGAGCGAAAAAATGCCCAGGCTGGGAATCGAACCCAGATCCTTGGCTTACAAGGCCAATGCTTTTCCGTTTAAGCTAACTGGGCCGACATCCAGCCAGCATATTTCGCTCAGAAAACCTTATTGGTAATAATATCTGGTCTGTCATGTAGACAGCTCAACAGAATAAACCGCAGGTAAAGGAACTCCATATAAACGATGGATACGTAGATGAACTATTATTTTAACACAATCAAACTGATTGGTAAAGTTATCATACGAATTGAATATTTCCAACTGAGCGAAAAAATGCCCAGGCTGGGAATCGAACCCAGATCCTTGGCTTACAAGGCCAATGCTTTTCCGTTTAAGCTAACTGGGCCGACATCCAGCCAGCATATTTCGCTCAGAAAACCTTATTGGTAATAATATCTGGTTTGTCATGTAGACAGCTCAACAGAATAAACCGCAGGTAAAGGAACTCCATATAAACGATGGATACGTAGATGAACTATTATTTTAACACAATCAAACTGATTGGTAAAGTTATCATACGAATTGAATATTTCCAACCGAGCGAAAAAATGCCCAGGCTGGGAATCGAACCCAGATCCTTGGCTTACAAGGCCAATGCTTTTCCGTTTAAGCTAACTGGGCCGACATCCAGCCAGCATATTTCGCTCAGAAAACCTTATTGGTAATAATGACTATTGGTAATAATAATATTGTCTATATTGGTAATAATAATAATTGTCTATATGACAGACCAGATATTATTACCAATAAGGTTTTCTGAGCGAAATATGCTGGCTGGATGTCGGCCCAGTTAGCTTAAACGGAAAAGCATTGGCCTTGTAAGCCAAGGATCTGGGTTCGATTCCCAGCTTGGGCATTTTTTCGCTCAGTTGGAAATATTCAATTCGTATGATAACTTTACCAATCAGTTTGATTGTGTTAAAATAATAGTTCATCTACGTATCCATCGTTTATATGGAGTTCCTTTACCTGCGGTTTATTCTGTTGAGCTGTCTACATGACAGACCAGATATTATTACCAATAAGGTTTTCTGAGCGAAATATGCTGGCTGGATGTCGGCCCAGTTAGCTTAAACGGAAAAGCATTGGCCTTGTAAGCCAAGGATCTGGGTTCGATTCCCAGCCTGGGCATTTTTTCGCTCAGTTGGAAATATTCAATTCGTATGATAACTTTACCAATGAGTTTGATTGTGTTAAAATAATAGTTCATCTACGTATCCATCGTTTATATGGAGTTCCTTTACCTGCGGTTTATTCTGTTGAGCTGTCTACATGACAGACCAGATATTATTACCAATGAGGTTTTCTGAGCGAAATATGCTGGCTGGATGTCGGCCCAGTTAGCTTAAACGGAAAAGCATTGGCCTTGTAAGCCAAGGATCTGGGTTCGATTCCCAGCCTGGGCATTTTTTCGCTCAGTTGGAAATATTCAATTCGTATGATAACTTTACCAATCAGTTTGATTGTGTTAAAATAATAGTTAACCTATTTATTATTTCGTATACATAAGCAATTTTTTTTCAACTTGAAAATACATTCTAAATTATCATTTATTAACCATTTGGAAAAATGGTTATTGTCCTCTGTCAGAGTAGGAAATCAAAATCATATCTGAAGCGTTTTATTAGTTGAATCCGCATTTTATTCGTTTTCTGATTGGTCTATACTGTAATCTGTATTTTTCCTTTACTTTCAACAGAGATAGATACTTCTGTTGCCACTATGACAAAAAAGTAATAAAAACTACAAAAAAAAAAAAACAACTCAGAAACAAATTGAGATACAGCTTTCAAACAAATTGCATTTAAAAGTACATTTTTTTTTCTCTATACGACGGTGTAAAAAGTAATATTGTGGGATGTTTAGAAGTTTAAGAATTAAATTTCATTTAAAATTGGTCCAGGAATATTAATGTTTAATCCATGGCGTACGTAATGTATGAGCATCTCCGTAGAAGTTTAAAAATTTACAGTACCGAAAAATATAATCCATGGCGTACGTAATGTATGAAATTTCATTTAAAATTGGTCCAGGAATATTAATGTTTAATCCATGGTGTACGTAATGTATGACCAGCTCCGTAGAAGTTTAAAAATTTACAGTACCGAAAATTGTAAAACTGAAATTTCTTTTAAAATTTGTTCATGATGGGTCCAGGAATGTTAATGTTTAATTCATAGCGTACGTAATGTATGATTAAATCCGTGCGATTTTTTATGTCTTAAATTTTGATTAATTATGTCTTCGAAAAAATAATTTTCCAAATGGTTGTTGTAATTTGTTAAATTGCTTTTTTTTTTAAAAAAAATTAGTTTTAGTTCTCATTAATTTAAGTATCATTTTCGCCTAATACTGTGTAAGAATGAAGTTTAATCCAACTGTGGCTTAATTAGTATTTTTTGAACTATTCGTAACAGTATAATTTCTTCTAATAAAAAAAGGTACACAAATACTACTTGGCATATTTCAACTATTACCCGAACAAAGCAGCGGGTTCTGCTAGTGGGAAATTTGAAAGAAAACGGAAAGAGGATTGATGTGGACAAAGCCCCATCCTCCCCTCCTCCGCATACAATAAAAACGTCCAGAGGAAACAAACAGCGTTAAACATGAGTGCAAATAATTGTATTTTCCCTTACAATTAAAAAAAAATATTAAATCTCCTCAAATTAGTTGAAACTTTAACTAATATGAAAGAAGTGAAATTGTGGGTTGAAAATGTCAAAATATTAAATGAAATGAGTTCAGATTAAAAATGCATAAATGAACAATATTAAAAATAATGATTTCGAAGTAAAAATTCAGAACTGATTTTGAGGACCCGGATTTTCGGAATTACTAGTTAGAAATGTAATAAACGCATTGTGATGCTTAAAATGTGGTATAGAGTTTTTGGAAATGAATTATCAAACATTGAAGACAAAAAATAATATTATTTCGAACAGCACATTTTACTTTGTAAGCTCTAGTTCATCTGAATGAGGAGGGATTGAGTGGCTAGACACCTCTCTGTTAAAGGGAAATGCACTCTTAATTGCATTTAGATTGTTCCTGAAACGAAACACGTAAAAATATTAACTTTTAAAATGAAAGAGGAAAAAGGTTACTGAATAGTTATTTCTATGTGATTATTTTGATAGAAAATACAAATTTAGTCATAAAAACGTTTCATTACAGTGTAAAACTGGGAGTAAATTTTTTATTACAATACGATAAAGAACCAGAAAACTTTTTCTTGTTTCAAAGACATTTTATGTTTTACTGATAACAAGATACTCACCAGAGACATTTTATGGATTCTCTGCTTTGAGATTTATAAATTAAACTAGCTGAGTAGATTTTACTAAAGTGAAAAATGTGTTGCAAATTGTTATCTTTTATCATTCCTTAATTAAAAAATATCTTCTTAGCATACATTCTTTTTTTTTATTTCTTTTATTACAATAAATTTTGTTAATACAATCTGGTAATTCATAAAAGTACAATATGTTATAATTAGAATAAATGTTTTGCATAAAACATATTTATTTCAATAAATTTTTAATGAAAAAACGCATGTCATGAATATTAACACAAGGTTTATTAAATAAATTTTAAATTTTTATGTCAATTCATATTTAAGTATTGCGCGGAAGCGCAATACTTATTTATTTCCAGTGACACTTCTCAATGTTAATTTAACATTGAAAAGCCTATGGAGCTCATAACTTTTCATTTTTTTCTTCCCACTTTTTTGTCCCTGATGCCACTCATTTTTTTATTGTTTGCTAATTCTAATAATATTAAAAATTTAAAGTGTGAAAATGTTTGCTTGACGTGAGGTTGAAAACGGATGTTAAAATGCCTTTGCATATGGGTGAATTATAACCCAGAGAGTAACATGAACTAATTTTTATTTACATTATTCAAATATTTTTCTTAATAATTCCAAATTTCGCTTTTTTCATTGAGAATCAACGGACATTTTCCCAATAAAATTTGACTTTTTTTTTCATTGTTGTCAATAATTCAAAAGCCGTAATAATAATTTGTCTATATTTAGTTGAATGATTTTCACGTGAAAAATTAAACTGAAATAGTTTTTTTTCTTTTCTTTTCTTTTCTTTTTCTTTTCTTTTCTTTTTTTTTTTTTTTTTAAGAATTAAGAAGTTGAATATGGCGTCATAGTGGAAATAAAAATGACATTTCAAACAGATTTTTCACGTTCAGATTGGAAGTTTTTGCCCAAAGTACAGCAACTTGCATTACTGCATTGGTGAAACATTTTGAATTATACATAGGTATATTGCATCACAAATTGTGATACGATACCTCATGAATCAAAGCCTGATGATGATACCTTCCATTAATTTTGAAATGTGTTCGTCTGAATGCAGTAGTTATTAAAAAACCTGACATATTAAATGAAAACCTAATTGGAAGAACAAATTAAAGAAACAAAATTTATTTCCTACATTGTTTAAGTCCGAGAAGGGACAGATATTAAGATATTTCATACAATTCGTTCTACATTTAATGTTAAATTTTTGTAACCAATAAGTTAAACCAATTGAACATTAAAAAATAAAAATAAAATTCATAGAACATGATACTTTAAACACCCTAAAAACTTAAATTCCGTTCACATTAAATCGAAATAAATCTTAGACCTTTTTTAAAGTTTTGTATTTCGTATGTATCTTATCATTTTATGTACAATCGTCATAAATGTATTACAAAATCAATCCATTTACAACTTATCATATCCATTTAGAACTTAAAAATGGAAGAAATCTGAGATTTATTTCGATTATATTTGAACGGAATCTAAGTTTTTAGGTTGTTTAAATTATCATGTTGTATGAATTTTATTTTTATTTCTTAATGTTCAATTGGTTTAACTTATTGATTACAAAAATTTAACATTAAATGTAGAACGAATTGGATGAAATATCTTAATATACGTCCCTTCTCGGGCTTAAGCAATGTAGGAAATAAATTTTGTTTTTTTAATTTGTTCTTCAAATTAGGTTTTCATTTAATATTTTTTTTAGTTATTTAAATATTTGCAATCCATAGGACATTTGCAGAAGACATTAACAGGGTCCTTTAGGACCCATAGGAAAGTGGTTATTTTTTACATGTATATTTTAAGATTTGATTAGAATTTGCAAAGAAGAATTCCATGTATATCTTTTAATGAAATAGTCAAGATATTTTCTTAACAATACCTACAATAATAATAATAACTAGAGAACAGGAATTCTGCTTTTTCAGAATTTAGTGTCGCTCACCAACATTTCCATTACTCCATTTTCTTCTGGTTGACTGGTGGTTTCTATTATTATGAAACAGCCATTATAAATGAAGCGTTAGGTGAGGATGAAAGAGCAGTCGTAAAAAGTTAGAACTCTGATTTTCTGCTCAGAATAGAAAAAAAAATGGCCAATAAAATTATGTCCATTTTTAAAGGAACATTTTTTTTACATTTTTAATTTCTTTTCCATTTTTTCAACAATTTAAAAGATTTTAAATTTGTATGCTGTATAGTTAGGTAGGGGGGGAGGGAGTAAAACTGTATGATCTCTTATTTGAAACTTTATAAGTTGAGGGGGTAAAGGGGGAAGCAGCTTAAAAAATTAAAAATAAGTAAAAAATACACCTAAGGAGTTTTAAAAACTTTAAATTCTATTTGCTCTTTACTTGGGGGTGGGGGGGGGAATATGCCAATTTCTCGTGAGAAAAGAAATCTTGATGATAGATTATTCATTGTGACAATAAAATGACAAATAGAGCAGATTTTTCTTTTATTTTTTTATTAAACTGTAAACATTAAAGAGTTTTTAAATTTTGAGTACTGTGTGTGTGTGGGGGGGGGGGGGGGGGGGAGGGGGAACTCGGAAGCAAAATCTTGAGAGTGAAATTCAGATGAAATTTAAGACTGATTATTTATTCACTATAAAGTAACAAATTGAGAAGAAAAAGTTAAAAAAATTAAATTTTAATGATTTTAAACTGTGGTATTGTGGAGAGGGGAGAAAAAGAGAGAAGTAAATTTTCGGAAGAAGGGGAGGCAAGAGGGGGGATTAAGATTTTTTAAAAATCAGAAATTAAAAGAAATACAGAAGAGTTTCATCCCAGATTAAGAAATAATATGAGGGTAAAGTTAAGCACTTTTAAGGACTTTTTGCAAATTTTGCATGGAAATAAGTACATTAAAACGCAAAAAATTCCTTTTGAAAAATGTAAGCACTTTTAAAGACTTTCAAGGACCGCACGAACCCTGGACTAGTGATTTCTAGGTCATTAGTTTGACAGAAAATAAAAATGTTAGCACGGCGACTCTTTTTTTGCGGTATAAAATTATAAGTAAATTATTTTATTGCTTATACGATAGAGAAAGAGAAAAGGCGTTTTCTTGCTTCAAATGAATTTTGAGATTTATCGATAAAAATTGACTATTTTAAAAATATAACTGAAATGTTATAGATTCTCTAATTTTAGATTTAATATTTTGAATTTTAGAAAAAATAAACGATTCTAAGATTTTTTTTGTAATTAAATAGTCAAGATTTTTCTTAACAATATCTATAATAATAATAATAATAATAATTATTATTATTATTATCATTAGAGTAAAAAAGCATATTTTAAAAAGAATTCAATTTTTACGAACTTCTTTTGGCTCTAATATTCAGTATATATATTTTTTTAATTAAAAAAAATAAATCCTCCAATTTTCATTCTGTTTTTGAAAATCGGTTGCATGGCAGTGGACGCATGTTATATTAATGTTAGATCATTGTTGAAAAAAAATCAAATTATAACTGTTCAAAGAAATGTAAAAAACAAATACTGAATAGGGATATCTAGGTCATTTATTTTGACAGAAAATAAACGTTTTGACCACGACAGAAAATAAACGTTTTGGCCACGAGGACGTTTTATTGAGTATAAAATTGTGAGTAATAAATAAATTGTGAGTAATAATTGTGAGACTATTTTATTACAATGCGGTAAAGAAAAAAAAGTTTTCTTATTTTTAACGAATATCATGATTTAACAGTAAAAATAAACTCATAAGTGAAATTTTATTGATTCTCGAATTTTAGATTTAATAATTGAAATTTCGGAATAATTTTACTAAAATGAGAGGCGTGATGCAATTATAATTTTCTTTAAATACCTTAACTAAAAAACATTTCCGAAATCGGTATTTTTTTTTCTTTTGTATTTCTTTCGTTAAAAGAAAATTTGCATGCATAAAATCTTTCTTCAAAATCTTTATAGACAAACAACTCATTTCATTAATATAAATGTTAAAGTTCAATAAATAATACTTTTAACTATAGTACTTTTACAGACTTTTTAAAAATAAATCTTTAAAGATTTTAAGTACTCATTAACATTTGAAGAAGACGCTGACAATCTGTTTTAGGATTTGTAGGCAACTGGTTGTTTTTGACAACTACGTATATTTTGGGATTAGGTTGATATTTTCAAAACATAATTGTTCTTTGTAATGAAATACTCAAGATAATGTCTTAATAATACAAGTAATTATTCTTTTATTTGAAAAACTGAAAATCCCATTTTAAAAAAGAATAATAATTTTTACAAATTTCTATTGGCTCTTATTACAGGATGGCCACCGGTCAGGGAACCAAGGAAAATACGAGTATTTTCTTATAGAAAGATTCGCCTTATTTAATAGGCAAATTTCTATAACAAAATACTGGTATTATCCATGAAGAATTCCCTGCCCGGTGGATACCCTGTATTAGTTAGCATTTTTTATCATTCAAAACAATAATAGATTCTCCAGTTTTTATTATATCACAGAAAGTGATAGAACAGATTTGCTTTAACCCATTATTTGTTACTGCTAGAGCTTTATAATAATTATAGCTTTTAAGAGGAGAACAGTTAAAAGTTATTGAATGGAAATTTTAAGATAATAATTTTGAAAGAAAATTCAGGCATTGAATGTAAAGACGCTTTATTGCCGTGTGAAACTGTAAATAAGCAGTTTTATTGCAAAATGATAGCGAAAGAGGAAACGGTTTCTTGTTTCAAGGCAAGTTTATGATTTTTGAATAAAAAGATACCAATAAGTGAGATTTTTATTTGTTCTTGAATGTGAGATGCATAAATTTAAATAGCGGAAAAAATTTTACTAAATGTGAGATGTGGTATAAATTCTTATATATTTTGTATTCCTGAATGATGATAATAATAATAATAATAATAAATACATAATTTCCGAAATCAATGTTTCTTGTGCTATTTCGTTTTTCTTTCGTTACAAGAAATCTTACATTCACGACACATAAAATTACATTTCTTTCTTCAAAGTCTTTCTCTATAAAACGCCCATCTCATTAACACGTTGAGTACCACGGTGACTGACACTGAAGCTGAAAAATTTACAATGTTTTAAGTGATTTTTAAGAAAGTGTAATTCTGTAATAAATAAAAGGTAAGTAAATTTTAAATACATTTTCAGTAATTACTTAAAACAATATATGTATTTTTAGTTTTATATCATATTTTAGACCGTCAGTCATCGGTGAACGATGCGTTCTAAATGGAAAGTTCAGTGCGGTGACTGACGTGGCGCTTAGCGTGTTAATACGAAAATTCATTATTTTTTTTAATTTTTGTGGTAATTGAGAGTTTTTTTTAATTATTTAAAGATTTAAAATAGATATAAATATTTTAAGAAGACTCCGATGTTGTCTTTTAGGACCCCTAGGAAACTGCTTGTTTTTGAGAACTATTATTGTGGGATTTAGTTGACAACAGCGGATACAACCTGGGCTTCCCCTGTTACAGAAGATACTGCCATATTTTAGATATATTTTTACATCTAGATATATTTTCCCATCTAGATTGCGTACTAACAACGACAAAAAGCTTTTTTATATAAAAAAATAGCTGACCCGCCCGGCGTTGCCCGGACCCGTTATAATAACTTAAACAAATCTCAAATTTGTATGGTTTTATAACTTCAGAAAATCTTTTAAACGAACTTGGTTTCGGGGACCGCACTGCTTTCAGCAGCATAGAATGTTTGAAAACAACGCATTTTTCGGGGCCCCAATGCTTTCGACAGCGTCTCGTGTGTTCCCAACAAACCTTTTTCCCAACCTGTGCCCTGGGCCCGAGCTGCCTAAGGCAGTGTATATCGGGAGTGCTCCCCACGCACCGTAGACAATCGAAAATCAAGTTGAATGAGCAAAACCCCATAGTAATTGGGACCATAGAATCCGAGGAAAGAATACCCCCCCCCCCCCCCCAATGCGGTGGAAGGTGCCTTCCCCTGTAAAATTAATGAATTACCTTTAACATTAACGTGATACTTAATTTAAGCATGAAATCTCTCCCTCTAAACTTAACCACTTACCAACGCGATTTTCAATTTTCGGCTTTCATGAGTAAACGTAAGTTGATGCCGAAAAAGAAAATTAATATTTGAAAAATGTGGTAGCTGGGATACATAAAGGAATTTTTTAGTAGTTTATAAAGTAGCCGGAGGACCCTAGAACTATGTTAAAGAAAAATGCAAGATAATCGGATAATTTTTAAAGAAGCTGCCCCAAGGGCAACAAGTTGGCGATTAATATTCAAAGGGGACCCCGGGTCGGGCCTTAGGGGGCCAGGGTCTTAACTTGGATGTATAAACGGGGGAATGACTGGATGAAAATGGTCCCAAAAACGAATATTGTGTTAAAAAGGGGAAATTTATTAACAATTTAGGGCGCAGAATCTTCAAGGGGACCTGTACCAGGCCTAAGGGGTGCAGGGTTTTAATTGTAATATAGTTGGGTAGAAAGAAATTTCTCAGTAGTTTATAAAGTATCCGGAGGACGCAAGAATTATTTTCAAGAAAATTAAAAGAGAATCGGATGTTTTTTTAAAGAAGCTGCACCGAGCGCCCAAAGTAGGCGATTAATATTCACAATTGGTGGTAGCTGAAGTCTGAGAATTTTTTATTTTTATTTTATTTGTCGTTTATGTAGTAGCATGGAAGACCTAAGAAGTTGTTAGAAAAAAAAAAGTTAAGGAATCGGACCATTATAAAGGGAGTTATAACAGGGGGCCCAAAAGGGTCCAACTGATAGTTGAGAGCAGGGCCCTAAGATGAAAACATGTTAAAAGTTCCTAATACTTAGCGCTTTAGACCTGCAATTAGTCAAATTAAGCCTCATAAGAATAAAACTTTAAAGAAATGCGAAAAAAATGGGCAATGTTTAAAAAAGGCCCTAGGGCCCCAATAAAAATATGAGGGTATTGGCCCAAGGAGAGGAGTCCAAGATACAACTTTACCCTTTATCTACTGACGGTACTTATAAGTACCACTCACTTTAAACTTTCATCCAATAGTGAATATTACTAATATTCTAATGGTACTTTGCAAAAACACTCTTTTAACTCCACTTTAATCGGATACATAGCAGCAGTAGTACTAGGTTTGTTATTTTAGCGAGGAAGGAGGCTACCTTTGACACAGACGATGGGTTTTGTGCCGACATTTGTACAGATTGTCACGCTCGTCTTATGTTTATCCTTTAATTTTCATTGTAGTAACTGAAAAAAAAATTACATGAAAAAAATTGCAGTAGATAAAGGGTTAAAGTTATACATTGAAAGGGTGACAAATTAGGTGCGAAAAAATGCATGCCGCACCAAAAGTTAAAATTATTTCATTAAATAAACAAATAGGAGCTAGAAAAAAAATTATGCATATAACTGCAAATATTTTTAATCAGCGCATCACTGTTTACAAATCATTTAAGAAAAACAACATATTTCCAGTTTTCCTGACACTATAAACTACATAAAGAAAACTTTTAACATGTCAATTTAAATTATAATTGGCAAAAAAAAGACAATTTTTAATTCAGTTTAATGCAACAATTGATTATTCATGTCATATGCAGGGGTAGTTTCAATATAATAAGGACCTAACACCTATTGTACGTGTCGAGAATTATTGGCAAGTAATCAGCTGTATTTTATATCGCCTTTCTTATTTTCAGTGCATGTAATTATTACATTATTCGTAGAATTAATCCAAGTTACAAAAGAAGAAAAAATATGGAAGACCGTTACAAATTCAGAAATCTCTAAACCTTAATTAAATGGAGTGAATATAGATATGCCTTCCGCCATCGATGAATTATTCGGCTGCAAATTATTTCATTTATAGTTTCTTTAGTGTAACCAATAATGCAAGTTTGCCTGAAAGGAAAAGAAACAAAAATAAACTAGTCGGATGTGTCAATCCCAAAACTTTCTTTTATCTCATGCATATTAATAGTTCCTGAAAAATGCAGAATATCAGCGCCACCGGTTAGGAGATTTGCACTAAAATCTAATCATCAACAATCTTATGTCAATTTCTAACTGAATCTGAAGTTTGATGAAAATCCGTGCATTAGTTTTTGAGGTAGAGCTATTGCGGAAATCGTAAAAAATTCTGCTTAGCTGCACCACCTGTTGGGCGCTTTAAACGAAAAACTAATTAGGACCAATTTATGCCATGGACTAAGGGACTAACATAATCTGAAGATTGATGAAAATTCATGCTTAAGTTCTTGAGATACAGCTATTTCGAAAATCCTGAAAAATACACCATAGCAGCGTCACTTGTTGGGTGATTTACACCAACAACTAAACAGCGCTAATTTATATCTGGGACTAACTGAATATGAAGTTTGATGGAAATTCGTGTATTAGTCCTTCAGATAGAGCTATTCGATAATCACGAATAATGTAGCATAGCAGCGCCACCTGTCGAGCGATTTGCACTAAAAAGTAAGCATCAAATTATATCAAGGACTAACTGAATCTAAAGTTTGATGAAAATCCGTGCATTAGTTTTTGAGGTAGAGCTATTGCGGAAATCGTAAAAAATTCTGCATAGCTGCACCACCTGTTGGGCGATTTACACGAAAAACTAATTAGGACCAATTTATGCCATGGACTAAAGGACTAACATAATCTGAAGATTGATGAAAATTCATGCTTAAGTTCTTGAGATACAGCTATTTCGAAAATCCTGAAAAATACACCATAGCAGCGTCACTTGTTGGGTGATTTACAACAAAAACTAAACAGCGCTAATTTATACCAGGGACTAACTGAATATGAAGTTTGATGGAAATTCGTGTATTAGTCCTTCAGATAGAGCTATTCGATAATCATGAATAATGTAGCATAGCAGCGCCACCTGTCGAGCGATTTGCACTAAAAAGTAAGCATCAAATTATATCAAGGACTAACTGAATCTAAAGTTTGATGAAAATCCGTGCATTAGTTTTTGAGGTAGAGCTATTGCGGAAATCGTAAAAAATTCTGCGTAGCTGCACCACCTGTTGGGCGATTCACACGAAAAATTAATTAGGACCAATTTATGCCATGGACTAAGGGGCAAACAGAATCTGAAGATTGGTGAATATTCTTGCTTAAGTTCTTGAGATACAGCTATTTCGAAAATCCTGAAAAATACACCATAGCAGTGCCACTTGTTGGGCGATTTACACCAAAAACTAAGCAGCACTAATTTATATCAGGGACTAACTGAATATGAAGTTTGATGAAAATTCATGCATTAGTTCTTCAGATAGAGCTATTCGATAATCATGACTAATGCAGCATAGCAGCGCCACCTGTCGGGCGATTTTCATCAAAAAGTAAGCACCAAATTATATCAAGGACTAACTGAATCTGAAGTTTTATGAAAATACGTGCATTAGTTCTTGAGATATAGCTATTGCGGAAATCATGAATAATGCAGCATAGCCGCGCCACCTATTGGACGATTTACGCCAAAAAGTAACCAGTGCCAGTTTATATCAAGGTATAACTGAATCTACAGTTCTGTGAAATTCCGTTTAGTTCTTGAGATAGAGCGTCAACAAAATTTTTGTCACATACAGATTCACAGAGATACAGAGTGGCAGGGTGACAGACAGACATTTCAAAAAATCATCAAATCGTGTTAAGGACTTTTTAAAACGTATAAATCCATCGATTATTTTTCACGAATCCAATATTTTCTTCTTGTAAAGATAGAAGAAAGCAAAAAACAATCACCTGCTTTGAAAAGTTTCTTAATTTCTTTTTATCTAGACGAATTAATTTATGTAATGTTATACACGTTTGAACATAAAAATACGCAAGAATGTAAAAGCATAATTCTGTCATCAAAATATTTTAATACCTTTATGCCTGCAATCTCATATATTTATCTAAACTTTTCTAAAATTAATGTGTTCGAGCGAAACATTTTGCTTTTAAGAAAAATACATTAAAAAAGATTTGCTTATTTTATAGAAACGTTTTTACAAAAGTAGACTAATGGAAAAGATAGCAGAATATTGCCTTGTTGAAAATGGCATAACCATATACATTTTTGGAAACGTCAGCTCCAATTTGCTCAAGGATCTTACCTAACATGTTCTTGAGAAAAGTTAGATTTGAATATAGAATGAAAATATATTTTTCTTTTAGATATTGCTGACTCATACGTCAAAATATTTTCTCTATGAAAATTTTTCAAAACTAAGACATGAATATTGATTTATATCTGGCATGTTGCTACATATAATTTAAGAAATGCTTCCATATGAAACGTTAGCAACAGAGAGTGCGACACAATGATTCACTCGATTTCAAAACATAATAATTTTTGTATAAAGAAGTATGGAAATCTGTGAAAATGTAAAAAAGATTGAATTTATACGTAATATTTGAGTGTTCTAAAAAAAATAAGGGTTTTTAAAACTGGTTATCAAGAAATTAATCCTACATATAAATTAATTCTTGTAAGAACCTAGCCTTAGGTCAAGGCTTTTTAGGGTGTTTTCTTGTGTCAACATTGAATACCACTATTAGGTTGTGCTTCATTTTCTGAAGATGCGAATTATTCAAATATACATTTGAAGATTACATCATAATATTTTCGAAATGTGCCAAAATTATTGGATGATGTGTTCTATAGGTTTAATTTTCCTTAGAACGTTTTATTAATAAAATTAAAATAAAATACGAACTCCAATCAATATAATTACCAGTAGTTTCGGCTAATTTTTATCAACGACCAAGAAGCGGATGGAACTTGTGGAAAAAATTAAAGAAAAACTAGGTCTTTCGACTCTATGAATTGAATTTATAGATTATTTTTCGCACCTCATCTTCACTCTGAAATTACTGCTTTGCTAAGCTGTTTTTTAATGAGTGAAACAAGGGATAATTGCATGGTGAGTAAGCTGGATCTGGTATCAGTTACCATTCAGGCCGTTTATGGTTTGGAAGACCAAGGAACTTCTGTATTCTTTCTGTACTTCCAACGTTGCCGTGCTGTAATATTAGAGGCAACAACACCATGTACAGTATAATGTACCTTTTCTTGAATTTTCTGCCAAGTGATTTAGCGGAAGAGCTTAACTGTCGCTAGTAATAATTTCTCCTGGTTTGAGAAGTTCGTAATACAGCAAGTCCCATTAACCCGTTCGGGACCATGGGTGCTTATGTACTTGTACACCCTCAAAAAGAGCATACAGAATTTGTTTAGGCACCAGCAAAAAAGAAAAGTAATATTTAGCTTCTTTAATTAGAGCATTTTCGTGATTGTTTAAGTAAAGGTAATTAAAAAAAAACAATAGTGCCAACCGAATAAAATCTGCGTAAAAGCCGCCGATTCCGAACGGGTTAATGCCAGTAAATATACAGAATTAAGGCGTTTATTGTATTGAAATTTACTATCGTGGGCACGTAATATATTTGCAGAGTACGAACAGGTGTGTTCACATGGTTAATAATTAGCAACTTACTCGTAGAGAACAAGTAGAATTGCACAAATAATATATAACGTAAAGCTAGGGGAGTCTGTGCACATTTCAAAAGAATAATAATAAAAAATCTAAATATTAATATTTTGCTAAACTATGCATGAATAATTTTGACTTCATTTGTTTTTTATGCATTTCCATGGTTATTTTGTTGTTATACTGTAATTTAATAGAACAACAGTAATAAAACCAAGAAAACTATTTTGCGCAATCTCTCCTTACAGGGTAGGAGACAACGCGCACATCGGTAGGAGAGATTGCGCACATAGGTAGATGAGATTGTTATTAATAATAACTAAAATTAAATTCTTAACAATAATAATTACATCGACATTGTTGAAAGGTTTTTGTGAGTAAATATTATTGTATTAGGAGTGAATATTTCAACCAAATGTTTAAAAAATAAAAAAAAGAAAGAATTTTAACAACATTTAAAAATTTTAATTTAAGAAATATTAAAATATCAGAAAAAGCAAGCCCTGCTAAGATTACAAAATAACATTAATCTAGTTGATAAGATGATTAACTTGAAAATTACTTCATTTTCATTGCCACAGTTTCATTGTATTTTGTTTGCTAATCGAAGTTGTCGTCGTCCACAATAGATGCACTTATTGTTGTAAATCGTGCAAGCACTTGCAACAAGAAATACATTGAATCCAGTCAGTTATTTTTTTTTTATCCCACTTTCTGCGGAAGCACCTTATCTTCAGCTGTTTTTTTTTTTTTTTTTTTTTTTTTTTTTTTTTTGTAGTTTTTCTAAGTATTTTTTCATGTATATTTTGTGGATCAGTAACATTAGTTTAACTCTGTTTTCTTTTGATTTCGATGGCATTACACTACTTGGAATGGGTGAAAGCTTTTCCAGAACATTGTATTAGAAAATTTATTTTAGTTAAAAAAATTAATTAATTAGCAAATTAATTGTTCATAAATTAAAAAAATATATAAATATTTAATTAAATTATTAACAAATATATTATTAATTTATTAACAAAAATAATTACATAAAATTAATTTAATAACAACTGTATTATTAATTTATTAATAAAATTTTTAAATGCAAAAGTATTTTTTGCAAAATAATTTGTTGCCAAATTTAGTTTTGATAATTATGTGTTTTTCCGAAATTATTTCAAAATTGATTCATTCATATGTTTTACACGTAATTTGCAATTCTTACAAATTTATCAATAAGCTGCGTAATCTCTCCTAGTGCTGAAATTTATGGGGAAATGTGCCATCTCTCCTAAGTAGCAGATGCTCAAACTCTCCTATTTTGGTAGGAGAGATTGCGCGACCTTTTATTTAAATATGGCCACTTCTAAAATGAATTGTCCTTGTTCTCATACTTAAGTCTAGGTTAGTAGTTTATAAGAAATCGTTTAAGTTCAAAATATTTTGTATTACTGACGTTCTATAAAAATTCTTACGAACAGTTTTGAAAATTTAAGCACTTACTTTGGAAAAACAAAACAAAATAGCACGGCTTTATCCAAGACGCTTGGAACAATCAATGTGCACATTCATGTAGACACTGCACTAATGCTGCTGTACAACTACATCGAGTCGCTGCGCGCGCACTCTACTCCTTCCCATCGAATCTCTTTCTGCGCAATCTCTCCTACCGTGCGAACTCTCCTCGCTTTACCTTATAGTAAGCGAAGAACAAAATTAATAGACATGTTCTGCTCAGTCATTAGTGGAATCCCTTCATATTCATGATTAAACAGAAAAGACTCAGTTTCACAAGCGTGTTAGAAAACATGTCGGTATGTACGTATCCTTCAAATTGCTTCAAAGGTGAAAATGTACTGTTTGAGGTACGGATTAATAGACAATTGGGATCTTGCACTCTTTTAACCCTTTTAAGTACTGAATTAAGAATTCATGAAAACTTTATCTTCTAAAGCATTTCGTGAAGTGTTTAAACTACATTAGAAGATTTACAGAATCATTTAATAAATTTTAGAAGGATTTTAGAAGGATTGGATGATTTAGAAGGATTAATTAAATATGGATTTATAGGGATTTTGTGCGATATTTATAATCCTACTGAAATCTTTTATTCTAAATTTTTTTCTTATATTTTGAGAATTAGGAAATGTACAAATATAATGTTCTTACAACAAAAATATAGAAATATTTCCGAACTGGAAAAATGCCCCCCCCCCCCCCTTAATGCCAGGAAAGCTGCAAAGATGCAAAGGCAAAAGAAATCATCCTTTTAAAAATATTTTTGTTTCGTGCAACCAATAATGCTTTTGGAACAAGATAAAGTAATGCATCTATTACACATTCTAAACTCTATTAGTACTAATCGATGTATTAAGTGAGTTTTATAACAACTTATTTTAATGGTACTTATAAGTAACGTCAGTTGGTAAACGGTTAAACTCGTCGAAAATCAACAAAACATTGAAAGTTTGAATTCGTGTATCTTCAATATTTTTTTATGTATAAGCATGAAAGATTGATTTTTGATTAAACAGATTATACTTTTTAATATAATACCACTAGAAACTGACTAGCCTTTTACAAAATTTGTGTATTGTTGAAATTAAAACAGCTTTTTTTTTTTTTTTTTTTTTTTTACTCCATAAGTCATTGCGCGCATGATATCTTAAGAACGTATGTATGGATTGTTATGAAACTTGATATACATATAATCAACACATATCTATTTTAAAATGATCTACTCTTAGGTCAAAATTATTTCATTAGCTATGTAAAAGAAATATTTTTGTAAAAAAAATCAAAAACTTACATTTTTTATGAATAAAAATACTCATAACTAAAAATATTGCCACTCTAAATACTTAAAAGTAGATCATTTTAAACAAACATATTTGCTTACTATCCATACCAAATTTCATAACAATCCATACACACGTTCTCAAGATATCATGCGCGCAATGACTTACGGAGTAAAAAAAGAGATATAATTTCAACAATACACAAAGTCCGTGAAACGCTAATCAATTAATCAGGTAGCATGTTGCAAAGCACAATCTGTTTAATCAATATTCAAAATTTCACTTTTATATAAAAAAGTTTTGAAGTTAGACTAATTCAAACTTTTTACCGCGTTTAAAAGGTACTTACTTACCCCTTAAAGAACTTTGTGGTTGCGATTTCCAAAATAATATCCAATAAAAGAAAATTAAGAAAACGAATCGCTGTGAACTGGTGAAATTTGGTACCGACACAAGGAAGTATACTAAAAGGAGAATTTGACATCACACATTTAATCTATTTCAAGAATACATTTGTAAATATTACTGTTTTCAATTTTATAAAAGAAAAAAAAATGCTAAAAATACGTTTCTCTGTTGCTAGTGTCTAAAAGTTCATGGAATTCAAAGTATTCTAACGCGGTAAGTTTGATCACATAAATAGAAATTTGGTCTTAGAATTAAATTTAGATTGTTTTGTTTGCTAGAGCATGGAGAAAGTGATACATAATACAACCTACAGGACCCAGATATCGCACTAAAATTTAAATTTCGCAACTGTTGATAAATGAGCCATATTCACGTAAGTGCCTTTTAATGTAATGGAGAACAATGTTTGAGACATTTCTGCAATTTGAACTATAATTTGGATTAGAAATTAGCAATTGGACAGCAATAAAAGAAGACATCCTGTATATAAAAACATTTTAAAAACCATTTCTTGATAAATCACTGAAGAAACTGCCTGAACTCACTTTTGAGTTTGACAAATAGAAATAAAAAATATATTGTTTCAGCTATACACAGTTTTCACAAATTCCAAGATCGAAATTTTAAATCAAAAGAAATTTTCTTACCATTTTCACAGTCTGTGTATGTTACGTAGATTATAATAATTTTGTATTAATTAAAAAGGTTTTGCGAATTAAAGAGTTGTAAATTTTTTTTTGTTGGTAGATGATTATTCGTGAAAACTTTTTCGTTGTCGCTGATATCTATTTAAATAAAATTTTGAAATGCTATTAGAAAGCGAATTATTTATTAGAAAATAATCAAACTAGATCCCTTAAATTTTAAACGCATGTTTTGATGATGCATTATAGTGGAATATTTTTTGTTTAATTGTGTAGCACTAATTTCAGACATTTATTTATTTATTTATCTTAAAGTTAAAATAATTCTAATTTTATGTATATTTACAAATTTAGAAATGTTTGCATATGTGATGTTGCATTATTTTTTTATGGCATGGATAGTTTTCTAGCAAACTATTAAACTTTATCTTCTATGTTGAAACCCGATTTTTATTGATGTCTCGGAATGAAATCTCATGCCTGCTTCAGATAACTTCCAACTATTAAAGCCTAGTTGATGTTAAAAAACTATAATATTTTTATATTCAAAGAATAAATTTACCGTTCATGTAAAAAGGTTTCTAATTTTTTAAAGTTTTGTTTTTTCTTGTTATTATTGTTTTTATTTGCTCCCTCTGAAAACGAACTCTTGCAATCATAAATATCTATCCTAAACATAAATAACATTATATATATATATATATATATATATATATATTTCTTCCATAATAATTCTTATAATAAATTATTTGGCACTTTTTTTATACTTACAGCTTTAATTCATAACATTACGGTTTTTGATGGTGGTAGGTTATGTTTAATTAATGGTTATATATATATATATATATATATATATATATATGTATGTATGTATGTATGTATAAAGACGATTAATTCGCAATTCATTAATTAAAATATCGTTTTTAATGTATTCGTAATGATAAAAAAATTCTTGTGTTGTGCAAAAAGAAATGCAATAAAAAGATTTCAAAATAATTAACTATTTACACATACCTACATACAGTAGAACTCCAATTATCCGAACTCCGACTATCCGAATCGCTGATTATCCGAATCGCTTTCAGAATTTCAGAAAACAAAAATTAAGACGGAAACGTACTGCGATTCGCAAAATAATGGTTCTGTCTACGCGCGCTATTGCCCAAGCTAGTGTAGGCGCAGCGATTGGGATGATGAGTCACCGTCTCGTAGTGCAGTTCGATTATTGGCTCTCGTTCGACAACCAGGTGGACTGCCCGGCCCACCTGTCACAGTTCGTTTTTATTAGTCAGTCAGTGTGACGGGACGTACTAGTTTATTACTTGAACTTCTACTGTGCGGTACTCTTTTGTGTCGGTGCATTGCTTTGTTTGTGAAAACGTTTCGTTGTTCACCATGGCTTCTAAAAAAACGTGCAGCAGATAAACTAAACATTATAGAGCAATCAGATAAAGGAATTACGGGTAAACAGTTGGCTGAGATGTACGGTGTTGGACAATCAACGATTTAAACAATTAAAAGGAGCAAACCTACACTTTGAAACTTCGTGTCAGTGCTTGAAACTGAAGATGGAAGTTCTTCAAGAAAGTCAATGAAGGCAGCAACCAACAAAGATTTAGAAGATGCCGTTTTCAAGTGGTTTTTGCAGCAACTTTTTATGGGAAACCTAATTTTCTTTGTAAAAAAGATAAGATCTTAGCTCAGAAACTTAGTTGTATCCAATTATCCGAATTTTTTATTATCCGAATGGGGTTCGGTCCCAATTGATTCGGATAATTGGAGTTCTACTGTACATATGTTATACGTTTATCATAAATGCATCGGATCAAACCGGACACCATTGAATGACAGAAAGGCAATCGAGAAAAAAAGATTGAATTGCAATTAGTAAAGTCCCTCCGAGCGTCTTGAGGGCTTTCCTGCATTTTTATAAAAATGCTTATAAAAATAATCTTAATTAAAAATTTCTTTCCCTGTTTGTTTCTAGAATACACTTCATGCCCCTTTATTTGATATACATCTTGAAATACAATTCTGTTTAACATATTTTTGCCTACAAGAGATTAAAGTTGTTTTTGGGAAACAGAAAAATGCGGGCAAACCGCTCTGAGGGTTAAAAAAATGAAAATACAGTTTTTAAAAAGAAATTCTCGTTTTCTCACCTCTCAAAAGTATACACAAAGTTTATGTAGTTTTGGTTTAAATTTAGGGGAAAGTTTGGTAATAGTAAAAACCAGATAACCCAGATTGACTTAGAGATCCTACAAAAGAAAGAGATTGGAGATTGATGATGAAACTTCTGCCATTTTTGTTCAGAAACAGATGGATTGTTATAGCACGCAATACTGGAATAAATTCTCATCAACCTCTAACATACTTTATTCTAATAAAATAATGTAAAATTCGTTTTATATTCAGTCAGAGACTCATGAATAACATAAATATAAGTGCGTTTTCCCTTTAGTGAATAAGAATGTTTTTAAATACATTTTCAAAGAAAAAACACATTTATTCAATTCTTTTTTTGAGATTTATGATGCAGTTGCCGACTACCAAATCTAAATAAGTATCATTTTAAGTATATACTTAAGTAGATTAAAATTAACCCTATTAGTACATATTACATGTCTTGTACAGACCATTACACAAATTAAAATAATGTGCACGAGTAAAAAGTCATGAAATATGCTGCTGCACGTAGTTTTGTTTAAGTATTTTTGAAAAACAAAAGGAAATAAAAAGCCTATTACTCTTGTAACCAAAAAAGGTACGATTTTTGGTCTTTTTTAAAAACTGGTGTTTACTGCCCACTACCTTTATTTTCTAGTTTAGAAATTAATTGAATATTTTAATTTTGTTTTTGTTCCATTTGTGTACTTTATGTTTAATCCTAAAGTAAAGTAAACATAGACTTACATTTCTGTTCAGCATGACTCTGTGAATGCATATAGAACGAATTTTCAATTAATTTAAAAGAATAAAAAATTGTGGTCATTTATGAAAATGTATTGCATTCTACGTCAATCTATCTGTTTGTGAACAAAAATGGTGGATATTTTGTCAGTGTCCAATCTCTTTCTTATATAGGATCTCTAATTTGACTCAATTTAAGCAGCTCTGTTGAAATTTTTGAAACACTGTGTTTGTCTCCATTCTGGCATTTGTATGATTTCTGTGTAGAAAAGTTAATTTTATCTTTTTTTATTTAATAATACATTTAACTTTATTGAAATTATTCATATTATTATGCGTAGTCATTTAATCAGGATTTATTTTCTACTTTGAAATTGTTGCCAGCATTATTTGGTGCAATTTTACAACGTGCTTAGAGAACCTCCTTCTTATGGGGCAAAACCGGATAACCTAGGTTGGAATAAAAAAGATATTGGAAAACGATAAGTGAAGAGACCGTAAACAATGTTTTAAGAAAAGAAATTGAAACCTACATAGATAAGAGTAATTCTGGGTTTTTTTGAAAGTCAATAAAGAAGTGAACTCTGCTTTTTCAATTTCTGAAATTGTAATGGAGATTACAATTTCAACATTTTGTTTTTAAATTTTAATTCATTAAACTTATAATTGAAAAATTGTTAGTTTGTTTAATTATTTAAAGTTGTTAAATAAGATATATTGTTTAAAAAAAAAAAAAAGAATATCAAAACATTTTCTTTTCCAGTAAAATGAACATATCCATGTGATTTTACCCCTACCGGTGTAATAAGATCGAATGATTTGATTTTTTGTTAATAATTTTTCTTTAAACAAAATAAGAACATACACAAATGATATTGTGATACTATAGCAGCTTACTTTCTCTAAGCACGCTCTACTATTGAATAATGGATACATCACTTCAAAAGCACACTCGATTCTAGACTTTAGTAGAAAAGAATGTTTATTGAAACTTCTGTACTACACGACATGTTTCTATTTACAGGATGGATGTACATATTTACAAAATTAGAAATGACAAAAGAAATCCGCGGAGGAAACATTGACATGCATACATCATCACCACCACCATCCTTTTCGCGTCTCATGAACAACTCTGCGAGGAAATAATAGCCTGATACGCGTACATATCACAACCTCTTTGAATCTAGTCCCATTACAAACTCCGCGGGAGAAACTGACAGGCGCTAATCGCGGAATATGAAGGACTGCTGGCTAGTGCTGCCATCTAGTGTAATAATATTTAAATATAAGGTATTTGTTACAATACAACTATAAATGCACGCTACGCTAAGTTATATTAAATTCTGATGGAAATTCTTGGTCCAAGAAGCAACTAATAAGACATATGTTTTTAGCCCACTTTCATTTACCTAATTATTTATTTATAAATATCAGAAATTCATCTTAAAATTAATTTATTATGGTTAATGTCATTTGGACTTCTTAAAATGCAAAATTTTCAAATCACAGATACTATTAAATTTTCAGTAAATTTCTGAAAGATAAAATAACAGACTAATGCCAGATTTCATAGTATATTTCATGTTTTAAAATTCAACTTCATTAATGTCTAAGTATAATATCCCAAAATTTAATTTAAGATAACATCCAATCATAAGTCTTAACGGGTGTAACAAACATCAAAAGAGAATTATCTTGCTTTTGCATGTGCATGGATTAAATTTACCGTTAAAGCATATACCTTAATCACTTAATATTTTTAAATTATTTTATTTATTCTCTTTCCCAATATGTCTGAACTGTTGAAGTCTTAAATAGCTGAAAAAAAAAAAAAAGTTTTCAAGAGAAATGATAAATGCATGATTTATTCATTTAAATACGAATCGTTTTTGATGTGCTCATAACGAAAAAAAAAAATGTTGTGTGTTCCGAAAAGATAGTAAAAAAAAAAAAAAAAAAAAAAGGAATTTAAAAGAATTAACTGCTTTTACGCAGTTATAGACATATATATTGATACCCTGGTTCTCAAACACAATTTATTCCAAGAAACTATTGAAAGATTGAATTGTTCGAGAACATAATATAATTTTCCAAATAAGAAATAAGGAAAAAAACTGTCTCAAGTTAATGCAAAGTTGCTCCTTTTCTCTTTACAGGCTTCAATTATTGCAGTATAGTAAAATATGGAAATATATTACGGTAATTTACATCAGGGCTGTTTAAAATGGCGTTCGTGATAAGTCTAGGAATAGTTTTTGTAACTTGCTTATTATTTTATTTTTTAATATTTTAAATGATGGTTACTTTAAAATGAATAATTCTTCTTATTTTTTTTTTTAATTACATACTGCTTGTTTTCGGATAGAAAAACTCTCCGCGCTATTGCGCATTCGTCAGGTCTGCTTTGATTTTATCGAAATAGGAGTGAGCGGAGTTTGTTTTAACTCTTTTTTGTGAACAAAAAACAGGATTACGCTCATCTCCTGCTTCTCGGCGAATCTTTTTAATAGTACTACTAGAAATCCCGACAATTTGACTGACTCGTTTTGTAGAATGAGCTATCGGAACAATTAATTCTCCCTTTTCTGCTTCTTAATCACAAAATTGAATGACATTATATATAATTTTCTTACTACAACTGCTGAAAAATTTAATTCTTCGCAAACTAGCCATTTGAATAAGAAATATAGAAGTTTTAATTTAAATTAAAACGAAATATTAATAGAATTTTAAACTTTGATCGGAAATAAAAAAAAATAACAAACAAGTAATTGCCAATCTTAATGACAACACAGACGAGAGCGCCAAAGTAGAACTTCAGAAAATGCCTATCTTAAGGTAAAACCCCTTTGGATCGTCCCAGAGTACTAGGCGCAACTTTCGAAAACGAAGAGTACATGGTAAAAGTAGTTTTCTGAATTCTTCCCCTACAAAATGTTTGAGATATGCCGCATTTCAGTAAAATTTGATTATAAATTTACTGTGATTTATTTTTTTTTTCTAATAAAATTATGTTATGCTTGCGTGAGGACTTTATGACCTAACACTTTTAGATGTGCATTGAGGATATGAACAGTTAGGTATTTGAATCTTAAAAGAGATGTGTGTATCGGTACCACCACGCTATATACTATTGTGTCATGATTTGAGACATGTGAATAAAACGCCGTTCACTTTTTGCCCTTGGTCGAGATATGCCCTTTCTTAGAGAAAAGTATGACACGCTTGCTGTTCATTATATGGCAATTTGGTAAATTTCTAGTAAACATTTAATGAAAACCGCACATCTACTTTTATTGGTGATAGTTAGTTTAGATGATTTGAGAATGAGGAGAAGAAAAGAATATATAAAACTACACTAGTGTTCTGATTATCTCCCATGAAGTAATCTTTAGTATCTCCCTTTATTTTTTGTCTTAGAAAAATATAAAAAATACTGATTTACAGGGGAGCAGACTGTCAAAGCCGACCGGATGAGAAAAAGTGTCAATATCAACCGAAATGTGCAGCAGAAGAATTTTATGATAATTCCTCTGTACGCATATACCAAAAATTGCATGTGTATTTCTGGAACGAGTTTTGAAATAGTTTTTCACTCATGCCGCATTTTTTAGAATCGGATTTTAAAATTCGCCCTTGTTTTGACTCACTGTTTTACTTCACTCCCATGTAACTAAAACTAAAACTAATACAAAATTTGAAAGTCCGATGAACTGGATGTTTATGAGTCGCTCAGTGCAACAATTTGTTTACGTCAGAATTATTATATCAAAGTATGTGCGCTCTCCACACCACACTCTAAAAAAAAAAAAATACTATCAGTTTTCCGGTGGGAATCGGGAAAATAGTTGCCCTTATCGTACTGGAATAATTTGCGACCCAGCTCGGAATAAAATCCGTAAAAATAAGGAAATAGCCAGTAAAACGGTATTTTACGGATTTTATTCCGAGCTGGGTTGGAAATTATTCCTGTACGATAAGGGTAACTATTTTTCCGATTCCTACCGGAAAAGTGGCATTATTTTTCTTTACAGTGCAGGGTTGCGAGTTTGGCCTCAATTTTTATTGCGAAATATCGACTTCAAACCGCACTGTAAAAAAAAATACCGTTAAAATACAGAAATTGCACTGCCAAAAGAAACGCCAGTACTATTTTCGTATTTTAACGGAATTTTCCCATAAATTCCAGAAAAAAATCCGTTTTTCCACAAAATTTTCGGAAAAAATTCCGTTAAAATACAGAAATAGTACTGATGTCTTGATTGCCAGTACAATTTCCATATTTTAACGGAATGCTTTTTCACAGTGCGGAACTGTTTGAAGAAGAATTTTTAGTAATCAAAAATAGTTTGATATTAAATAAATCTGAAAATATATTTTGCATTTCCTGGTGTGAATCCGAATTTTTTTAATAAAAGTGGAGACAAAACTGACAAGCCTACACTGTAAAAAAAAATCTGACCAGTTTTCCTGTAGGAATCGGAAAAACAGTTGCCCTTATCGTACCTGAAAATTTTCCGACCCAGCTCGGAATAAAATCAGTAAAAAAAAGGAAATAGTCAATAAAACGGTATTTTACGGATTTTATTCCGGTTTTAAGGAATTTATTCCGAGCTGGGTCGGAAAATTTTCCGGTACGATATGGGCAACTATTTTTCCGATTTCTATTTTTTTTACAGTGCACTCTACCACAGCATTAAAACAAAAGAAAGACAAAAGAATAGAAAGTGGGAGAAAAGAAAAGAAAAAGAAAATTTAGTGTGTTCAAAAATTTTATTGTACAGGAATCATAAAATGCACGAATTTCATCACGGCTGACATTATTTATGTTTGCTTCGCAGCCACCAGAGAAAAACAAAACGAAAAACTAGTCGGATCACTATAAAAAAAAAATAATGCCAGTTTTCCGGTAGGAATAGGAAAAATAGGTGCCCTTATCGTACCGGAATAATTTCCAACCCAGCTCGGAATAAAATCCGTAAAATCGGAATAAAATCCGCAAAATACCGTTTTACTGACTCCTTATTTTTACGGATTTTATTCCGAGATGGGTCGGAAATTATTCCGGTACGATAAGGGCAACTATTGTCCGATTCCTACAGGAAAACTGACAGTATTTTTTTTACAGTGTACCAATCCCAAAACTTTCTTCTATCTCATACATGTAATTACTTAAAATTCGCTATCACACTGCCAAAATTAAATGGCAATCTATGCCCATCATGAGGATTCTGAAGATATGAAATTCCGTGCATTAGTTCTTGAGATTTGACTACCTCTGAAATCGTGTAAATCCAGCAAAATGCACCCTAGCGGTGCCACCTATTGGATGCTTTATACCAAAACCTATATTACACCAAAACCACCGAGCAACAACTTATGTCAACGTCTAAACTGAATCTGAAGTTTGGGGAAAATCCGTGCATTAGTTTGTGAGATAGAGCTATTGCAAAAATCGTGAAAATTCCAGAATAGCAGCGCTAGCTGTTGGGCGATTAACACCAAAACCTACTCTGCTACAACTTGTGTCAACGTCTAACTAAATCTGAAGTTAGATGAAAATTCGTGCATTAGTTCTTGAGATAGAGCTATTGCGGGTATCGTGAAAAATGCGGCACAGCAGCTCTACCTGTTGCGAGGTTTACACCAACACGCAATCAAACCAAGTCATATCAAGTACTAACTGAATCTGAAGTTTCATGAAAATCCGTGCATTAGTTCTTGAGATAGAGCTTTTGCGGAAATCGTGTAAATCCTGCAAAATGCAGCATACCAGTGCCACCTGTTCAGCGATTTACACCAAAATGTATAAAACATCAATTCAGGTCAAAAACTAATGGAATCTGAAGTTTGATGAAAATCCGTGCATTAATTCTGGAGATTGAGCTATTGTGGAAGTCGTGAAAAATGCTGCATAGCAGCTCCACCTGTTGAGCGATTTAGATATAAAACTAATCAGCACCAAGTGATATCAGAAACTAACTGAATATAAATTTTTATTAAATTCCGTGCATTAGTTCTTGAGATAGAGCGCCCACAAAATTTGTGTCACATACATACAGACAGGCAGACAGAGCCACAGACTCACAGACAGACATTTTGTAAAAACATGTTTTTTAGGATGGCTGACGCCTAAAATGTGTAAATTCGTCGAAAACCGGAAGTCGGAAAATTTCACGAATCCAATACTTTCTTCTTATAAAGATAGAAGAAAGTAATAAGGTGGATTTTGTCGCCCTTTTCTGTCGGTCAGTTTTGAGACGACCCTCTTACCCGCAAGACCCGCATTTCTTTTTGAGATCTGAATCAAATGCCGCTCGATTTTCTTGTTTCATTACTAGAGAATTCAACCTCCGACGTTTTATTGCATTATAGGCTTACCATAAATTTATCGATTCAAAGCGGTACACTGTTTAAAAGCAGGGAGGCCGAGGAAGGAAATGTGATACATTTTGTCCCAAATATAATTTTTAAAGTTTTAAACAAATACTAAAATAACAGTTTTTTCAAAAATTTCTCATTCTCTCGCCCTCTAAAACTCTGCATAAAAATTACTCCAAAATTTATTTTAAACTTACTGAAGTATTTTTTAAAAATTGTGAAAAATTTATTTTAAAATAACTTTATTCATGATTAATGATAAAATTAAGGTCATGTGGAAATGTTAAAATGCAGTATTTCCAAAACACGGATAGCTTCCTAACAAAGTATTAAACGCTATTTTACATGCTGTAATTTTGTACTTTTATTGATGTCTTAGTATAAAAACTCAAATTTTAGTTTCAAAGAACATCCAACCATAAACGTTAATGGCAAAAACGGAAATAAAATTTAAGTTGCTTTACATATTCAAGAACTAAATTTTCCGTTCATGCATACGGGATTGTAATGCTTTATCTTTATTTATTTATTTATTTTTTTTTTTTTTACAAAAAAAAAAAAAAAAAAAAAAAAAAAAAACTTTTTAACCCGCTGACCGCCGAGTAAAAGGGCAAAATTGTAATGTTGTTTTTTCTGTAACTTTTAAAAAAATCTTAAAACAGAGGATTTTTCCAACATGGCATACAGAATTTAATTACATATAGGAATAGAAACCTTGGGATTGTTAATCATAACAAAATATTTCAAAACTTCATTATATTTGTAGAGTTATATTAATTTAAATAATGCTACTACTGCAGTGAAACTTGCAGCTTAGTGAATGGATATATCAGTTCGCGGCGGTGAGAAGGTTAAGAAAAATGGTAAATGAATGATTTATTACATTTAAATACCTTTCTAGATGTGCATATAGTGGTACTTTTTTCCCGTTTTTTACCAAACTTTCAAAAGAATTAACTGCTTTCACACATCTGCAAAGCTATTCCAAATCCTACACTCTGACTTTGAGGGATGGTAGAGCCTACAACAACAAGCAATTTTTGTATAGGAAACAAAAGTTCATTTTTTTCGACTGTCGGTTGACCTTCATAGTTACCGTCACCAATTCCTACGGAAATCTCAGATAACTTGTTTTTTTCCCACTCTTTTCGTTCTACAGTATAAAAGCTCTGAAACAGCCTCAAACGTAGTGCGGAAAGCGTAACTAACTGGGTAATTTAGAACTAAGTTATCAGAGTAGCAACCTCAAGGTCAACCACCAGTCTTAGCGAAAAACACTGCAGTCACAATCCATTTATTCAATCAAAAATACAGTGTGTCTCCCTCCCCAAATTCGCATTTTTCTTCACAACTACAACAGAAATGAAGATATTTTAACGAATTTGCAACAGTCCTACCTTTGTTTGTATGAAATGCAATCAACTACATAAATGAATAACCTACATAAGAAATTCACATACCTTTTGAAAATAAACTGCTTATTAATGCGACATCAAAACTCGTTGAAATAAGTAACGTATACACATACAATATAATAAAAGAAAAAAAAAACTTTTTCGTTTTTTCAGGAGGGATGAAAGGTCTACCCAATATCTACCGAGTATTAGTCCCATTTATCTAAAAATTCCAATCGAAATTACATTAAGATAAATCAAACCACTGTCAAAGCAGTAATAACAGAGAGCATTACACCAAATGCCGGTGAACTGACAAATCAAGAAAGAGTAGGTGAGATTGAGCTGTTTTTTGTCCATCCTCTATTTTTTATTTCTTTCACGTACCAGTAAACAGAGCTTCACGTACCAGTACTGGTACGCATACCATAGTTTGAGAACCCTTGTTCTGTATAATACAATTTAGTCAAACGCATAGCTGTAAACCTCCTGTTTTTCTTTTTTCAAATCGACCGAAGCCAAAAGTTTTATTGTGTAATAGATTTATTTTCTAACCACGCATTATAAGAAATATTTCTTTGTATATTTTTTCTGGTTTAAATTAAGTTTCACTTGGAAAATAGTGCATTATGCAAATGTTTCAGCAAATGATGATTATAATTATTATCTTTATTTCATATTTAGGTGATGGATGAAAATCAAAATTAAAAGGCGAATATTTAAGTCAAAGAAATTTAGTATACATGAAAAATAGATCATTGGAGGAGAAATTTTGCAAAACAATCACTTTGCATAAGCAAGCGAATCTAAATATTCTATACCAGATAGTAAAAAAAAAAGATTCTATTAATTATTTCGATCAAAGAAAAATCTTATAACGCATTTCGTTGACATCTTTTCTTTTATACCAAATAA
This sequence comes from Maratus speciosus, assembly GCA_963932465.1. Taxonomy (NCBI): domain Eukaryota; kingdom Metazoa; phylum Arthropoda; class Arachnida; order Araneae; family Salticidae; genus Maratus; species Maratus speciosus. The sequence goes on along the minus strand of OZ010793.1, from coordinate 249,169,407 downwards.
CATTTCGCATCATATGATTCATATATGGCAGCAACATTTTATAAAATAAGTAAAACAAAATCCCTCATATGAGCAGCAAGAGAAAATAATTTTGGACATAAAACTGTCAAAACGCAAGACATTTACCGTGTAACTTCTCTTTTCTTTTGTATTTCCTTTTCCTTTTATTTCTTTTTTGTCATACATACTTCTGTTGCGCAGCGTGGATACTTTAATGATGTGGCGTGTTTTATTTTACTGAAACATTTTATGATGCTGGAACATTTTTAAATTGTCAAAAATGACATCAAATTTCACCATGATAATTTTTTAAAATATGTCTTCTATACCACAGAATTTTAAATGGCGCTAATACGTTACTAATTATTTTATACGAGAAATTTAAAATTATGAATTTATTATATTTATACACTTTTTAAAGAAATGACAAGAACACTTTTTGAAAATATTAACGAGTTTTTGTGTGTTGCAATATTTGTTTTATAAGAAAGTAATAAAATTTTAAATGATTCTTCAAAAACAGGGTACGTTTCGGATAGAAAATTTTTGTGGGCGTTTCATAATTGAAAACGAGATTTAGTGGTTCGTAAGTAAATGTATTTAACTTCTTAAAACGTGTAGAAGAATCTAAACAAACTACATTGTAAAATATTGCAGAGAAATTCTGCAAACTACTGGTCTGTTTAAGAAAATTTATTTCACCTCTTAATTACTCAAATATTTTTCTGATCTTGAGGAACTATTTAGTAAAAAAAAAAAATCTTCTGAAACTTCAGAAAACATAAGAATCCAAGGTTTACGATAATGCTTCTGAAATAAATAGCCAAGAAATTGTCAAAAATAAACTTCTGTTTATTTCACAAAATTATTGTTTTTTTTTTTTTTAGTTGCCTATTACAGTAGAGTCTTAATTATCTGTGTTAATATGGACCAAGCTCACATCGGACAAGCAAAAAACTCGGATAAACTAGATTTATACAAATCATCACCAAATAAGGAGATGAAATATAAATTTTTACTTCATTAATTTTTATGGTACTAGTAACATTTCTTTGATGTACATTTCCGTTACTTTTAAGAAAAACGGGGGATGAAATTGTTTAATTGAAAAAGCCCTTGATATTTTTTTATTTGTTGAATGTCAATTTTGCTGCAGTTTTTTTTTATTTTCGTTTGCTGCAATTTTTTTTTTTTGGCTGCAGTATTACGCAGCTGCATAGCTACCAATTTCTAAGATTTTTTCTTACCACTAAAACTTACCCATAAATTTTGCCTAAATGAATCACCGAAAACTAACAATTGTCAACAATAAAATATGGCAATAATTTGTATTAAATTTTAGGGGTAACAAAACCGTACAAATTGGCAGCTATGTTATTCTTTTAGTGTCGTGAAAATTGCAGGTGTAACCTCTTCTTTCTGCTCAAAGTATTAAATAGTTTTTTTCAATCGAACTTATACCTTTGGAATGGATCGTTTTCTTCTGATGGACTGATGGCTTCCATTATTATGAAACAGCCATTATAATTGAAGTGTTAGGTTAAGATGAAAGAGCAGCCGTAAAAGGTTAGAACTCTGATTTTCTGATTTTCTTTCAACCCCCCAAAAATATGGCCATTTTTTATTTTTTCAAATCTAACCAGAAAATCAGAGTTTTAACTGTTTACGTCTGCTCTTTCATCTTTACCTAACACTTCATTTATAATGGCTGTTTGATAATAATGGAATCCATCAGTCCATCAGAAGAAAATAACTCGGTTAAGCGGGACTCGGATAATCGGGACTGTACTGTATTCGAAAGCTTTCTAAAGATATGGGAAATGCTTTTTAGAATCGTGGGAAAGTGTGAGGTTACACTTCCTTTTCGTAAACATTTCTTCTTATTATGCAAGTTTTCTGCAATTCTTTACAGTGCTGTAATTTGTCTTCGTACTGGATATCTGTGCTGACGAACGCAGACTCCATACCAATTCAATTGAACAAACTATACAAGTTTTTTTTAAATATACATTTACGTTGCATTTGTACAGGTATAAAGATATTTTTCTCATAGAAAGTCCTATTGCTTGCACTTTAAAAAAAGGACAAATGCTTCTTAATTTGGAAAATATAATATAACACGAAACGATAATATATAAACGAAAATATAAATTTTTTCCGTTTTACCCATGACTCCAAAAAGTCCTTTTTATCTTTAGAAACTTGAGAAATCAATATATTTTTGAGATTTAAAGAAGTATATATAAAAAAACAAAACAATAATTCAATAATTCTTTTGCTAACACTGATTTTTGGAAACGTTTCCAAGTTGTTTTATAGTATCACTTTTCTCATCCGGAATATAGGTTTTTAAATTCTATCAATTCTCAAGAAAAGATTTTCGTGTTCAACAAACATGTTTTACAGACAAACAGCATTAACATTAAATTAAGAGCATTAACATTAATTAATATAATTTTGTTACTCTTGCATGCATAAATTCATTTACTCATCGGAAAATGTTTAATTGAGTATTGATAGTATCTTAACAAGTTGGAAATTGTAGGGTCAGGTGGGGTAATTATGACCAGGGGGGTAATTATGACCGCTGTCATATTGAGAAAACTGTGTATGGTAAAGATTTGTTTCAAGCTTAGATATTAACCTCATAATGTATATTGCATCTTAGATATTCTTTATTACTAGTCTGAAGCCTTTTTGAGATCCGAATAGCAATTTGAAACTAAGTCTATAAAATTTTTGATAAACGGATTTGTCACTTTGGAGTTCAAAGTGGTCACAATTACCCCAAATAAATGTGTATTGGCAAGTATAAAGAGAAGATATAGTGGTCGTAATTTCCCCACTAGTGGTCTTAATTACCCCAAACTTATGTGATTGTGAGTTTTTGGTGGGGTAATTATAACCACCCTTTTAACTTAAAAAAAAAAAAAACAGCTATGAGAACTAAAATTTTTAAAAGGTGTTCTTGAAGGGTCAAAGTTACTTCCTATGTACTAAAAACACCACTTTTCCAAATAGAAATAAGCAAAAAAAAAAAAAAAATAATAATAATAATAATAATAATAATAATAACAATGTTGAAAATGTAAAAAGTGGTCATACCCCTCCTGACTATACTCAAACGTGGCAAATGTGGTGCGTTCGTACTATAGCTAGTTTTATAAATATTTTTTTCAACATATATTGTACTGAATGTATAATTTAGTGCACTTCATAAGTGCATATCAATTTCATCCTGTTCGAAAGGCTGTAACATCATTAAATGCTTTTAAAATAACGAGTTGGAACCCGTCGAAATTCCACGAACTAAAATGATAGAAAGGAACTGTCAGATAGAATTTATAATAAACCTACAAAATTAATTACAACAAAAAATTCATCTTTGTCTAACTCTCCTTAAAAAAAAAAATAATATTTTTAACCTAAAATTACCAAAATATTATTTCCACAAACTTCAATTGCTTAAATTATTCAAAAATTAAAGTGTATTAGAATATGTAATCAAGATGGGTAATTATGATGAAGTTATCGATTGAGGCTCTTATGTTTGTTTTTACAGGATGAAAAATCAGTAAAAAGGATTTCGCTTTGTCATATCATAAAATTTTTCCCCATAAAATGTAAACTGTACGTTATTTTCACATTCTCATAATTTACATACGCACCACTCAAATTCACAACTTGAAAGTATTTTAACGCGCAATAAATTATTAAAGAATGTATTTCCAAACTTAAAGTCACGTTTGTCCGATACAACTTTTTATGTGAACATTCGCACAAACTTTAAGTTCTAATCTCAGTACTCGCTGAAAAAAAAGAAAAAAAAAAATCAGAAATTTGTCTTTAGTTGTCATAGTATTGGCCATTTGGTATTGGTCACATTTAGCTTTATCAAAAAAAAAAAAAAAAAAAAAAAAGATCGTTTTGTTTTAAATATGACATCATTTATAACTCATGAATCATTTTGCCTAGCGTCTCAAACTCGGTATCAGCGTAATGTAAACATATTGAAATGTAACTGATTTATGAAGAAAAATAAGTGTTTTTTTTAAATGTCTGACGTCATTTCCGTTTAAAAATTATAAAAACGTTACTTTTATTTGTAATGTGAAAATGGCATCAATAAGGATCTAATCAATAAAAATAATAAACCATGACTATTTTCCTTTTACTTTCAATGTAAATGGAGTACTTCAGTTGCCACAATTACAAAATTTGTATTAAAAATACAAAAAAATTAATATCTCAAAAATAAATTGAGATACAGCTTTCAAACAAATTGCATTTAAAAGCACATTTTTTTTCCCTGTACGAAGGTGTAAAAATTAAAAATGTGCGATGTTTAGAAGTTTAAAAATTTGCAGTAGGAAAATTGCAAAACCGATATTTCATTTCAAATTTCAAAGTGTTGCCATTCGCAAAATGACGTATGCGTTACGTACAGATATGTTTGTCCTTTATAATATAGATATTTTCCCATTGGCCGTAATGTAACGGAAAACTTTTGCCTGTCCCTGTAATTAAACTATACATCCGATTTTTATAAAATTTGAAATGACTCGATAAAATTTTGCACCAATTATACTTAAAATTTCAGACCATTCGGTTGGGTAGTTTTGGCTATGTTATATGCGGACGCACAGACAAACAGACGGACCGAACGACGACTATAGGTGCTACGTATTTATATAATTACGAACGCACCTAAAAACCGATCTTCCAATCTGAGAAAACTGAATAATATACAGTAATCCCTTGTCATTCGCTAGTTTTAATTACTCGCGAAATAAAAAATGAAGAACATTTTAACATTTGCGAATACTTAACTTTGATGTTCGCGATTTTTTTTATAAAGAATATTTTTTTTACAAAGTAAATTCAAACCTGCAGTGTACTGTATAGCCTAAGTTCCTAGAAATTCAACCCTTATGTTAAGACAAAATATAGATCAGTAATTCCTAGAAACCCGGAAATTTTCTAAAATTCAACATTTTATTGCAGGTGAAATAATTTCTGCATAAATTGTCGGGGAAATTTTAAATCTTCAACAACAATTTGTTCTGAAAGGATTAGAATGCGATCCCTCACTGCTGATGAGGCGAAATTTAAAAGAGAAATCGAGGCTGCAACTTTTCTTATAAGAAAATTCATAAACAGAAGATCCGTTTTGCCGAACATTCAGATATCGCTAAAGTTTTTCAGCCATCAACTAGAAAATAACTTTCGACAAAAACATCACCTCATCGAGTTCACGGCTGAAATTTTAGGATTACTTAAAACTCGATTAGCATATTAAAATGCAAGTGGTCTGCCCAATCACATCTTGGTGAAAGTCACCTGCAGACCCATATTTAGAGGCTGATTGGTAGATTTTCCACTGTATTTTCCAGAATCAAAAGGTATGAAAACATGAAAGAATGGGTCCAGGAAAATATTATAGGAAACGTACCAATTCTGTTGTAAATATCGTTAAAATATCTTCGATGTCGTTAAAGGTATCTATTGCACAAATTCTGTGCTCTGATTGGAGTAAAACATCCAGTAATTTTAATTAAAGGGGCAGATTGCGTATCTGGTTTACTGTTCAAAAATTGTTTCTTTTAGTGTATTCTACCCAATTTGAAAGTTTGCAAACGTTATTTTGACAATCCCTGGAAATATATAGTAAATTGTTTATTTATTTATTTTTTATAACAGATGATTGCTTCCAAACACAACATAAAACGTATGATTTTGAGAAAAGTTTTAGATAGCGAAACATTCAGATATTATACGTTCTCATTCAGAGCACGTTTTCAGGAAAATGCAATTTGTTTCACAAACTTTATTGAAATTTTCAAAAGAGCAATGTAAAAGTATTCCCTAGATTCAATATCAAGTGAAATACTACGTATAAATAAAATACATAAAAAAAAAAATTCTTGTATTTGTACAACATTTCCAGCATATTCTGCAAATCGTTCCTGAAAACTATAATATGAGAGAAGACATGTGGGAGAAAAAGTTGAATAGTTAATTTAAGAAAACATATTTTCGATACTGGGACGTAAAAAAGCCTACAATCTCGGATTATCGAGCACGTTCTTATAAATAAAAATAAAACATATATTTAAGGCATATTAGATTAAATGTATTATATTGTTTCTCGAAGAATATTAATAAGAAAGAGAGAAAGTGTGGTATACACGAAATACACACTACATACAAGTAACTTTATTTCACTGAATATTTAAAATAAAGAAATACAATGATCTGGGCTTTAATACTGATGTTATTTAAGCAATCCTTTTAGGTAGATTTCGTAAGAAATACTACCTATTGCAGTCGTTACCATGGTGCGACTTTTGAAAAATTCCTTTGTAACTTTTCATTATATGACCCCAGGAACCCAAAACCACCCCCACCTAAAAAGTTTATATATATATATATATATATATATATATATATATATATATATGTATGTATGTACCAAATTTTGTCCGCACGATAAAAGTCGCAATTATGCACGGATCGTCTTCAAACTCGCCAACAACTTTGAGATGGCTAATATCTCGGCGGGGATTGAAAATGAGCAAAATCGACTCAAGGGAATAGAAATGGGGAGGGTTAAAAATTTTGAATACCGTTTTAACAAGATTCTGATAAAACCATCTCTTACACAACAATGACAGGGAAAAATAAATATTTTACATTATAGCAGTTGCCAACTATTAAAAGAAAAACAATAAAATTCTCACCACAACAATTGCTTTTCTATTGCAAGATTTTCCACGTGAAAAAATAAATTAAATAAATATTTTGACGAATTGAAAACAAAATGAATATTACGTCATAAGTTTTCTAGAGCAAGATTTCAGAATAAAAACTCAAAATGAAATAAATAGTTTGACGAATCAAAAAAAATATATATATTACGTCATATTGGAAATATAATGTATCTCAGCAGGTGAATATGTAACGTCATGTGAGTTTGAAGAAACGTATTAAAACATGATAAAAACCCGACTATGGAAATATTAACATATTTTAACACTTTGAGGTTTTCTGAATTTGTTTTAGCCATTTTCAAACCTATTCCATATACATGCGTGTGTGTATTCGTGTATATTAGAATTTTTACAAAATGTTTAGCTCCCTAGAGCTCATTCTTAGTGAAGGAACTGGGTTTATCTCTAATGTTGATTTAAGTTTTGTTGGTGAATTTAGTACTTATCTTCAAAATCTACCTCCACCTGTAGGCCCGAGCCGGCAGGGATTTTTTATTGTTTTTAGGTAGATTTCGTAAGAAATACTACCTATTGCAGTTGTTACCATGGTGCGACTTTTGAAAAATTCCTTCATAACTTTTCATTATAGGACCCCAGGAACCCAAAACCACCCCCACCTAAAAAGTTTATATATATGTATATATATATATATATATGTGTGTATGTAGGTAGGTATGTACTAAATTTTGTCCGCACGATAAAAGTCGCAATTATGTACGGATCGTCTTCAAACTCGCCAACAACTTTGAGATGGCTAATATCTCGGCGGGGATTGAAAATGAGCAAAATCGGCCCAAGGGAATGGAAAGGGGGGGGGGGGGTTAAAATTTTTGAAAACCGTCTTAACAAGATTCTGATAAAATCATCTCTTACACAACAATGACAGGAAAAAATAAATATTTTTCATTATAGAAGTTGCCAACAATTAAAAAAAACAATAAAATTATCACCACAACAATTGCTTTTCTATTGCAAGATTTTTCACGTGAAAAAATAAATTAAATAAATAGTTTGACGAATTGAAAACAAATTGAATATTACGTCATAAGTTTTCTAGAGCAAGATTTCAGAATGAAAACTCAAAATGAAGTAAAATGTTTGACGAATTAAAAAAATATATATGTTACGTCATATTGGAAATATAATGTACCTCAGCAGGTGAATATGTAACGTCATGTGAGTTTGAAGTAACGTATTAAAACATTATAAAAACCCGACTATGGAAATATTAACATATTTTAACACTTTTAGGTTTTCTGAATTTGTTTTAGCCATTTTTAAACCTATTCCATATACATGCGTGTGTGCATTCGTGTATATTACAATTTTCATAAAATGTTTAGCTCCCTAGAGTTCATTCTTAGTGAAGGAACTGGGTTTATCTCTAACTAGCAGAACTACCCGGCGTCGCCCGTGTCAATTATGAGTTTCCTTCCGGGTATAATAAATTAAAATGAAATAATACAGCAATAATAACCGATATTTGTGCATTTCCGTCCACAAATCATTATAAAAATGATCAGAAATCGCGACATTTGTATAGCAACCACAGTAAAATCCCTCAGCTTTAAATATCAGAATGCTCGTTTTCTTGGCTGGTGTAACAGAAAAATATATTATTTTCCCGAGAAGTCGATGAAAAAAAATCAACCAATTGACGTAGTATTTAGTAAAATTCGTGTTGGTATAGCATATATATACATTATAAAGTAAAAATTATGTTAGTGAAAAACGCTGACATCGTACTGATGTTATCAACGACCTAACCCATAAATTGTGCTTTACTGTGATTTTTCTTAACTTCTAAACACGCACAATTTCATTTCTTACACTAAATAGAAACAAATATTTTCAAATGAAATTTATTTGAAAATTGTATCTCAATTTTAAGCTTTTAATTGGTTCTGATTTCAATACTGATCATTAAAAATCATAAAAATGAGATACAATTTTCTGAATTTAATCGATTTTAAATTAATTTTCAAGCAGGGATCTTTTTAAATTTGCAACCCAAAATTACGAAAAAAGAGCCCATTTGGTCTGAATGCAATATTAATGATCCCCATGTCCATGAGTAACGCCGGCATAATATTTTTGATGGAAATGACCCAACTCATAAATTTTACTTTTACTGCAATTTTTTAAAAATCTAAACATCACACATTCGATTTTTCAACGTCTAATGGGAAGCAAAAAGTACATTCAATGCTATTTGTTTGAAAAGTGATTATCAATTTACTAATTTTTTATGTATTTTATAGTAATTTTTAAGTAAGAATATTTTTTAAATTTTCGTGCAAACCAATTACAAAAGATGAGCCCGATTGCTTTTAAAACAATGTAAATAATACATCATTTGGGAGTTTTTTCGTGCAATATTCCATAACTAAATCAGCAAACGAAATGAAAACCCATAAAAAAAATGTAATACGAATTTAACAGATTTGAAATTGAACTATTCAAAATTATATTAAATGTTTTACCTTCAAAATATAGTTGAATTAAGTTTGTACGTCTATTCAAAGCACTAATCGTTAAAGTTCTATTTTAAATATGAAAAATTCAGTAGTTCAATTAAATACCTATTAATCTTGGTTTTTTTGGGGGGGGGGGGGGGGGGTGGTGGAGTAACTTCTAATTTCACTATTGAATAATAAACAAAATAAAAAAATGCTGAACTATTTTTATCTTCATAAGTGCGAATGGGTTAATCTTCGATAAACAGGTTGTACGTTTTTGGCGTACTTTAACTAATGTGACTTAAACCTTTTATGGCATGAACTATTGCTTAAAAATGTATAGCATCGTTCATGCTTTCAGCGAATACTTGACATATGACTCGATTACGGAATATTAAGATGCAAGGGGGTGCTTTAATAGCGATTTTTGTGCGATTTTGAAAATTATACCATCCAAAAGTGTATGAAGTTATGCATAGAATTGAACCAAATTTTTATTTTAAGTTCTTGGCTATGGCAAGCAGATCCTTACTTAATTTGGAAAAAATTCGCCAATAGGGGGTGCTGTAATAGCGATTTTTGCGCCATTTTGAATATTGTACCATCGAAAAGTGTATGAAGTTATGCATAGAATTGAGCAAAATTTTTTGTGTTTGTTTTTGGTCATGTCACGAAGGTCCTCCCTGAATTTGGAAAATATCCGCTGGAAGGTGCGCTACAATTGCGATGTCTGTACCATTTTCATTATTGTACCATCGAAAAGTGTATGAAGTTATGTATATGTCGTAGGCTAATTGAGAAATTCGGCTCTTTGCAAACACCCTAGGCTCTTTGGAAACAGCCGGGCTAATTGGAGAATCCATCACCCTTTTTCCAATTAGCCTGGTATTTTTCAGGCTTATTGCAAAGAGCCTAGAAAGCGTTAGGCTAATTGAAAAATGACCACTTATTATCTGATCAGGGTGGCATTTTTAGCTCACAGGCTATCAAAGCCTGAGAGCTTATGTTCCCGCCGATTCTGTGTGTACGTGTGTACGTCCGTACGTACGTACGTATGTACGTAATGCGATAACTCTTGATAGAAATATCCGATTTGCTTCAATTTTTTTTTATAGGTTCATTCTGATGAGGTACTTCCCTGATTAGGTTTTGTAGTTCATTGGTTAAGGATAAAGGGGTTAAAGGGGGCTAGTCCCCCTCCCTTAATTTATATAAATGGGTTTTTCATGCAGAAATATTCGATTTGAGCCAAATTTGGTATACCGGTTTATTGTGTTAAGGAGCTTCCCTGATTAGATTTGGAAGCTCATTATTTAAGTATAAAGGGGGGAAAGGGGGGCTACCCCCTTAATTTAGATAAATCGGTTTTTCATGCAGATATATTCGATTTGCTCCAAATTTGGTATATCGGTTTATTAAGTTAAGGAGCTGCCTTGATTAGATTTGGAGGTTCATTAGTTACATATAAAGGGAGGAAAGGGGGGGCTATCCCCCCGTAATTTAGATAAATGGGTTTTTCATGCAGAAATATGCGATTTGCAATAAATTTGGTATACCGGTTAATTATGTTAAGCAGCTTCCCTGATTACATTTGGAAGATCATTATTATGTATAAAGGGGGGAAAGGGGGGCAATTGCCTCTGCCCTTAATTTAGATAAATGCGTTTTTCATGTAGAATTATTCGATTAGCTCAAATTTGGTATACTGGTTTATTATGTTAAGGAGATGGCTTGATTAGATTTGGAGGTTCATTAGTTAAGTATAAAGGGAGGAAAGGGGAGGGGTAGCCCGCCCCCCTTAATTTAGGTAAATGGGTTTTTAATGCAAAATTATTCGATTTGCTCCAAATTTGGTATACCGGTTTATTATGTTAAGGAGATTCCCTGATTAGATTTGGATGTTCATTAGTTAAGTATAAAGGGAGGAAAGGGGGGGGGCTAGACCCCTCCCTTAATTTAGATAAATGGGTTTTTCCTGCAGAGTTATTCGATTTGCTCCAAATTTCGTATACCGGTTTATTATGTTAAGGAGCTTCCCTGATTAGATTTGGAGGTTCATTTGTTAAGTTTAAAGGGAGGAAAGGGGGGGCTAGACCCCCCCTTAATTTAGATAAATGGGTTTTTCATGCAGAGTTATTCGATTTGTCCAAATTTCGTATACCGGTTTATTATGTTAAGGAGCTGCCTTTGATTAGATTTGGAGATTTATTGGTTAAGTATAAAGGAGGGACAGGGGCTAGTGTCCCCTTAATTTAGATAAATGGGTTTTTCATATAGAATTATTCGATTTGCTTCAAATTTGATATACCAGTTTATTACGATATGGCTTCTTTCATTTGATTTGGAGGTTCATTGGTTAAGTATAAAAGGGGGGAAAGGAGTGCAATTGCCCCTCCCCTTAATACAGATAAATGGATTTTCATGCAGAATTATCTAATTTAGTTTATTTTTTTTTCAACCGGATCCGAACTTGAAGGTTCCATTTGAAGTCAACCCGAAAACCGACCACAACCAGGTTTCGGATTGAGTTCAATTAGAACTTTCAGGTTCGGATCGGGTTGCCGGTGGACGGAGATTATTTTGTCTGGCTTGCATAGGATTATAGTTCTTTGGAATATTTTTGTCGGTTAAGCTTTGGTTCAGGACAGGTTTCAGGTTGACATCGAATGGAATTTTTAGGTTCTGGTAGCGTTGCGTGTCCACGGAAAATAATTTGTCTTGTTCGGATCCGGTTATAGATCTATGGAATATTGATAGATCGATAATGGAATTGAAAAATGACCACTTATTATCTGATCAGTGTGATATTTTTAGCTCACAGGCTATCAAAGCCTGAGAGCTTATGTTCCCGCCAATTCTGTATGTACGTGTGTACGTACGTACGTACGTATGTACGTAATGCGATAACTCTTGATAGAAATATCCGATTTGCTTCAATTTTTTTTATAGGTTCATTCTGATGACGTGCTTCCCTGATTAGGTTTTGTAGTTCATTGGTTAAGGATAAAGGGGGAAAAGGGGGCTAGTCCCCCTCCCTTAATTTATATAAATGGGTTATTATATAATATACATACAGAATTATTCGATTTGCTTCAAATGTGATACACCAGTTTATTACGATATTGTCGGTTATCAGATTTGGTTCGGGATTTCGGGTTTTTTCAAATGGAACTCTCAGATTCGGGTCGGGTTGCATGTAGACTGAAATTATTTTGCCTTGCTCTTATCGGGGTACGGTCTGTTGTAATTTATTTTTCGGGTTTGTGTAGGGTTATGCGTTAATAAACCTAATAAAAAGAAAATTGCCCAGTTAAACTGATGGCATTGAGCTCACAGGCTATTCACACTAATTGTATATTATACTCTTATTTCAAAGAATAGTGCCCCTCGAAAAATAAATGAAGGGATTAATCCCCGTTGCCCCCCTTTCTACTTAACCAAAGAACCTCCAAATCTAATCAGGGATGTTACTTAACATAATAAACTGGTATACCAAATTTGAAGCAAATCAGATAATTCTGCATGACAAAACCATTTCACTAAATTAAGGGGGGGGGGTATTAGCTCCCCCATTTCTCCCTTTATGCTGAACCAATGAACTTTCAAATTTAATCAGAAAAGCTCCTTATTAGAATGAACCTAGAAAAAAAATTCAACCAAATTAGATAATTCTGCATGAAAACCCATTTATCTAAATTAAGGGGAGGGGCAATTGTCCCCTTTCCCCCCTTTTATACTTAACCAATAAACCTCCAAATCAAATGAAGGAAGCCATATCGTAATAAACTGGTATATCAAATTTGAAGCAAATCGAATAATTCTGTATGAAAAACCCATTTATCTAAATTAAGGGGACACTAGCCCCTGTCCCTCCGTTATACTTAACCAATAAATCTCCAAATCTAATCAAGGCAGCTCCTTAACATAATAAACCGGTATACGAAATTTGGAGTAAATCGAATAACTCTGCATGAAAAACCCATTTATCTAAATTAAGGGGGGGGGGTCTAGCCCCCCTTTCCTCCCTTTATACTAAACTAATGAACCTCCAAATCTAATCAGGGAAGCTCCTTAACATAATAAAACGGTATACGAAATTTGGAGCAGATCGAATAACTCTGCTTGAAAAACCCATTTATCTAAATTAAGGGGGAGTCCAACCCCCCCTTTCCTCCCTTTATACTTAACTAATGAATTTCCAAATCTAATCAGGGAAGCTCCTTAACATAATAAACCGGTATACGAAATTCGGAGCAAATCGAATAATTTTGCATTAAAAACACATTTACCTAAATTAAGGGGGGGGGGGGGGTAGTCCCCCCTTTCCTCCCTTTATACTTAACTAATCAACCTCCAAATCTAATCAAGCCATCTCCTTAACATAATAAACCAGTATACCAAATTTGAGCTAATCGAATAATTCTACATGAAAAACGCATTTATCTAAATTAAGGGCAGAGGCAATTGCCCCCTTTTCCCCCCTTTATACATAATAATGATCTTCCAAATGTAATCAGGGAAGCTGCTTAACATAATTAACCGGTATACCAAACTTATTGCAAATCGCATATTTCTGCATGAAAAATCCATTTATCTAAATTACGGGGGGGGGGTTAGCCCCCCTTTCCTCCCTTTATATGTAACAAATGAACCTCCAAATCTAATCAAGGCAGCTCCTTAACTTAATAAACCGGTATACCAAATTTGGAGCAAATCGAATAATTCATCATGAAAAACAGATTTATCTAAATTAAGGGGGGTTGCCCCCTTTCGCCCCTTTATACTTAAATAATGAGCTTCCAAATCTAATCAGGGAAGCTCCTTAACACAATAAACCGGTATACCAAATTTGGAGCAAATCGAATATTTCTGCATGAAAAACCCATTTATATAAATTAAGGGGGGCGGACTAGCCCCCTTTTCCCCCTTTATCCTTAACCAATGAACCCCAAAAACTAATCAGGGAAGCACCTTATCAGAATGAACCTAGAAAAATTTTTTTTGAAGCAAATCGGATATTTCTCTCAAGAGTTATCGCATTACGTACATACGTACGTACGTACGTACACACACACGTACATACAGAATCGGCGGGCACATAAGCTCTCAAGCTTTGATGGCCTGTGAGCTAAAAATATCACCCTGATCGGATAATAAGTGGTCATTTTTCAATTAGCCTAACGCTTTCTAGGCTCTTTGCAATAAGCCTGAAAAATATCAGGCTAATTGGAAAAAGGGAGATGGATTCTCCAATTATCCCGGCTCTTTGCAAAGAGCCTAGGCTGTTTCTCAATTAGCCTACGACATATATAGTTGAACCAAATTTTTTGTGTATGTTTCTGGCTATGGCAAGTAAGTCTTCCCTGAACTTGAAAAAATTCCACCAGAAGGGGGCGCTATAATTGCGATCTCTGTGCCATTTTCATTATTGTACCATCGAAAAGTGTATGAATTTATGCATAGAATTGAAACAAATTTTTTGTGTATGTTTCTGGCTATGGCAAACAAGTCCTCCCTGAATTTGAAAAAAAAAATCTGCCGGAAGGGGACCGCTGTAATAGCGATGTTTGTGCCATTTTTTTTTATTGTACAATCGAAAAGTGTATAAAGTTATGCATACAATTGAACCAAATTTTTTGTGCATGTTTTTGGCTTTGGCCAACAGGTCCTCCTTGAATTTGGGAATATTGCGCGGTAAAGGGGCTCTGTGATAGCGATTTTTTTATACGTTTCTTGATTTTTCGTAGTTCTATTGTCCATCGGCGGCTCGTGCTAATGTGGGAACTCGCTTCCTGCTAAGCTGGCTATTCGCAAACATCTGATAAAAACAGAATAAGGAAAAACTATTAATTTTAACAAATATCATGATATAGATTAACTCGTTTTTAGTTCGTTTAATTGACTGAAGTAGAAATTTAAGATGAAAATCAAAGTTGGTATAGTATTGAACTAATAATATTGAAGTATTAACATGTGTAACTAGTTTTTGAAATATTAAGATGTATAAGATTGAAGATAGTTTTGGGATTGGCACATCCAACTAGTTTAATTAGGGGATTTTAGAAACTGTATTGCTAAATGAATGTAAGTGTATCTGTAAGATTTTTATTTCTTTGAAACTGAACATTTTTCATTTTTCAGAGAAAACCTTATCACATAAAAAAATAATTGTTGCAAATAGATCCCCTAGCCGCAAGTTATCAAAGCTTGGACTGAGATGTACTAAAACAATTTTTAGACACTTTTGCCTTTGCATTTATAACTTATGTTTTCAATTTTAGGTTGTTTTCTTTAAAAATCTATTTCAATTGTCTTGATATCGCATCTGTATTATATAAAGCAAAACCATGTCCATGAGTAATACTGACGTCATAATGACGATAGGAATGCCTAAATAATCAATTTTACATTTATTGAAATTTATTAACTTCTACACATCGCAAAATTTAAATTGTTGAATAGGAAAAATGAACTTTGAAATGCAGGTTGTCAGAAAACTGTATCATAATTTCCTGATTTTTTTGTGTGGTTTTTTAAGTATTTTCGAGCAATTTTTAAAAGTTTATCTCTATCGCGTTTTGCATCATTGACCGTGTTATGTTTTGGAGAAATATTTGGAATGTAGAGTTGTCAGATCAACTGATCCGAGTATTTTTGAGGAGATAATCTGTCTAATAGAAAAGAGGGGATGGGATTCCTAATTCTGAAATTTAAAATTTATCCTTTCAATATGCTATATATGCTATTCATTTTGCATATTTTCCATTTTTGGCATTTTCTTTTGCTTACAATCAGGCTGTTATAGCTTTTTTCAAGAAACCCAGATATGACAGAGTTACAGACCCAAGTTTTCCGTCCTGTGCTGAGTAAGGTAACTGAGTATATTTTTCTGACTCACCTCCATTTTTCTACACTGGCCCTCGTGAACTAAGACCGTGGCTTCAGACTTAACCATTCTACCATGTATGAGTTGCTTAGAATAGAAGATTTCATCCCTGGTAGTGTTGACAACTCGGCGATGGTTGGTGCCATTTTTATTGACGTCTTGAAATCAATTGACACATTTTAGTTTTCTGTAATAATTTAAAACCTGCTAAAATTTAAAATTCCTACTGCTTTTGTTCAGAGTTTTTTCCCCTTCGAGGCAAAACATTTATTTTGAACTATGAAAATAAATTCACCGTACCACGTCCTGCTAATGCAGGAGTGATACAGGGCCCAAATTTGGGTCCTTCACAATAAAAGCTCTATTTATAAGACATAACACGTTAACCACAGCATAAACATTTTATTGTGGACGATGCTGTAATCGTGGCATGTGATACTGGTGCCAAAAAGTTTGAGAACTAACTAAGTTTAATGGACAGCTAGGAAATATACATAAATAAGTCTCCCCGTCAGCGTGCTTTATAGAGTTTAGCACATCTAACTGATAGTCAGTTTCTGACCATATATTAGCCAACGTCACAATAGGGATTGATATTGCGACTGTGGTTATTCGTTCTCACAGAGTTACAAGATCTGATACAGGATTTCTCTGAACATTGTTATTGACATGCCAGAGGAAACACTGAGCTTTTTCCTGATTCGTGTACTTCTCCGGCTTCCTGGACACCGACACTGCTACACTACCAAAGAAATTGAAGCGTGAAGAAGGGAAAGTTCCATAGATGTAATGTAAAACCCCGACTGTCAGCGAAACTGTGCAAACAGCTAAGCAGTAGAAGTCGCATAAAGGGGCGAAAGATAAAATGGGGTTAACTTGGCGCGCTTTGGCATGATCGCCTTTAGCGATAATGGACTCTATTCAGGTGACGTCAGACGCCAGAGCTGGCGGTATGATGATCTGTTATTCTAGTTACTGCACCGGCAGAATACCAGTATGCGCAGGCGCAAACACCGCCAGCAGACGACTTTAGCCTTGACCCAGGTTGAATGCAACGTTTTAACTGAAAATTTGCAAACTTAGGGAATTTTCTCGCATAAAGAACAACATTTTGAATTTAGATTACAATATATTAAGTATATGCTGCTGCATCAAAGAATTCTTTTGCGGTATTTTTAACAAACAAGCATTAATAACTCACACTCCATAGACTGCTATGCTAAACACCGCCAGTAAATACCGCCAGTAGACGAATTTTAGCCTCAACCTCAGGTCGCGTGCATAAAGTCCATTATCAAAATGAGGAGGAAACGCTAAGATCACTGCTGTTCCCGCAAAAGCATTGCGCCCTCCCCCCTCCTCTTTTCGTGGAGGGAGTTGTTCTTTGGTTTCCCTCCTTCCCCAGGAAAGGGAGAAATCCCTTTCCTGTGAGTTAGGTCGAAGATCATACAATACGTTAAATGCAGTTAGATGAATCCGTTAGTTGTTATGTTAGATTCGAGTGAAAGTGGAACTTTCGATACGTAAAATACATTATTTTACCGAGTCCTGCATCACTGAAGATTTTTCCATTGTACGTATTCGTCGGCTATCTACTTGCAATACAGAAAATATATAATAACATAAACAGATCATATTAAAAAATCTATCTCAACACAATCTCTACCTTTCAAGTCGAAATGTCGTTTTGAATTACCGCTGGGCGTTGGCACGAAGGTGTTATCTTAAGTTTACTACAAAAAATTTGGCGAATTAGCAGATGCAAAGAAGCATGCCTATGATTGGATCTCCCGTTTAAGTGTGTTTCCCAGCAGAGCTGTTTGCACTGTTTCGGTTACTTACGGTTTCCAAAGCCTTCCTTTCTTTTCCTCTACGTTGTTTGACACTACAGCCACCTAACGGAAAACTGCAACAAAAAACTTGGTTAATTTTCTAACATTTTGCCACCAGTTTTACATGTCTATCCTTTGTATAGCAAATATGAATAAATTTTGTAATCAAGGAAAGATTTTTCAGTCACCGTGTATATTACTTTCAAATAACACTAAGCAATATTATAGCACAACTGTATCTAAAACTGAGAAGAATACATTGAGTTGTTTTTAATGTTTTTGAATCCACTTTAAACATAGACTTTCTGCTCTGTTTTGCCAACGCCTCCTAGGTAAGGGAGGAAGCCTTGACACGTGTCATGAAAACGTCACACAAAGCAGGCAAAACAAAGAAAAAATTCGAACAACTTGCATGTTTCCATTTCGTTGGCTCGTGAAATTATAAATTCTCATTTTCTAATAATAATTAATAATTCCACGAGCCAAAGAAAACAAAACATGTTCAAAATTTTTCTTCGTTTTCCCTGCTTTGTGTAACGTGTTCGTGACACGTATCAAAGCTTTCTCCCTTATCTAGGGTACGTTGGTTTTGCCCTCGCATATTACACAAAACACTAACACCACGGAATCAAGCACCATTTATTTCCATTTTGATCGATAATAATTTTAGAAAAGACTGTGATTGTTATATTTAAGAATCTCATTAAATCTGCAGAATTATTGAATTGTTAAGAAGTTTTTTATATATTCTTTTCTCCATGTTAATCTCAAATAATGCACAGATTTTTTTTCATGCTTGAGGTTAATAAGAAAAATTTCAGTATTGAGAAATAGAACGATATGTATCACTCACCATTCTTATGAAAATTCAATTATGTTGAGTTGAACAAAATCTTGAAATTTATGATTACGCATCACAAACGTGCTACTACAACGTTTCTCATAGAATAACAAATTTCAATTCTTTAGATATGTCGACATAAGGTTAATTCACTGTTCTAGACATGAGCAGGATGTACATTTATGAAACAAAAGTGATCGTCATATTCTAATGCTGTCACAAATCATCGTATAAAATTTTTTTCTGATTATCAATCGATTAGAAAAAACGTCTACTAATTAATGCTACACTTAAATTTTACTTTGGGGTTGATATACATATATAATTTGTAAGAAACTTTTAAAATTTCACGACTAAATATATATAATTCTCCTTTTGACAAAATTTTAGAACAAAACAAGAAACGTAGAAACCAACTTTTTTTCTACGACAAATAGAACGCGAGCTATAGAGATGTCAAAACCCCATTTTGGTCAACCCTCAAAATATAAACAAGACAGAGTACTAAATTAATTTTCTAAAATCGTTTGGCATCAATTGGCCGAAATTTTTTTCGTTTGCTGTAATTTATATTTTTGTTTACTTTGCTTGACAGGAAACTGTTCAGTTTCTATGATAAACTTCTTAGGTTCACCAAAAATATTGCTATAATTTTAATTATATTAATTTATAAAAAAAAAACTGTATACAAATAGGGGTATTCGTATACAGCGATGCAGTAAAAATCCGTATACAGCGATGCAGGTTATTTTTAAAGGTTAGATCTAGATAGATTTGACTGAAGAATTTCTACCATTGTTTGCATAAATATATTTACTGCGAGCATCTTGCATACCGAATTTACATTTACATTGAAGAAAAGCAGGAAAACATCACTTTAAAGTAAATTTAGAATTCGTCTTACTGTGTATCACACTTAGTACACAGTGAGACAGTGTAGATTTTTACGTATTTCATGGGTACATTCAGCAATCTGGTACATGGCGTGGTTGTGCCGGGATTTGATGATGATGATGATGAGGCGAAGAGCTTTTGAAGAGGAGCCCGCGACCTATGTCCCACATCCCTGGATACTGAACACATGAGGTGGATGACAAGATGTGATTCCTTGGGCAGCAGTAAAATGTTAAAAGTAGGGGGGGGGGAAGCTAGGACTTAAGTTCTTGAGTTAACCCCCCCCCCCCCCCAAAAAAAAAACAGTAAAAATCAAATAAAAAATGGGCTTAATGACTGGCAATTGCGACTTCCCCACCCTCACTGATGCCCGCAAACAGGCGAGTGCCGGTGGCAACACTTGGTATACTCGTAAGCAGCCAGGCCCTTACAAAGGACGGTCCACACCGCTGAACACACGACTGGCACGAACACGAAGAGAGCAGGATGATATGGGGAGAAATGATCTCTGAGCACCGAA
The DNA here is from genome assembly GCA_963932465.1 of Maratus speciosus. Lineage (NCBI taxonomy): Eukaryota > Metazoa > Arthropoda > Arachnida > Araneae > Salticidae > Maratus > Maratus speciosus. Next base: position 249,149,205 of record OZ010793.1, on the reverse strand, counting down.
ATTTGGTGTACTTATAAGGGCTGGGTAAAACAGGCGGAGCTTATGATGCGTTCTTAAATTTGATTGGCTGCAGCGAAGTTGTTAGTCGGATCCTTGAATTGTTGGCGGTCTGCCTTTGCTTTTAAGGGTTAAAAATCACAGAAGTCAAAGTTTATACTCATGTGTAAAACATTATAATCGGAAACCTTTCGTGAATGATAGAAAAACGAGACTGCACGTAAAAAATATCTCTAAAAATCGCATTGAAAATCGCATTAAAAATCGCTAAATTGCAAAATCGTAAATGGCGAAATTTAGTACATTAGGCTAAAAGTTTGAAATCAAATTTTATTTCGGAAAGTCAAAAAATCGCCGTAGAACTCTAAAAAACGCTAAAAATCACATTGAAAAATGCATTAAGAATCGCTAAATATTAAAAAAATCGCAGGGGTCAAAATTTACTTTAATGGGGTAAAATATTGTAATCGGAAATATTTCATAAATGACAAAAGACCAACGCTAACGCAAAGCATCTTGAAAAATCGCTAAAAATGGCATTGAAAATCGCATAAAAAATCGCTGAAATTCAAAATTAGTAGCATACAAAATTTAGTACATTAGGCTAAAAGTTTGAAACAAAATTCCTTTTAAAAACATCAAAAAACAGCCGCAAAATGAGAAAAAAACACTAAAAATCGCATAAAAAAATCGCAAAGAATTCAAAAATTGCTGTACGAATTAAGAAAAAACTTTTTTGAAAAGAGAACAAAATTTACTATATTGGGGTATAAGAAAAAAAAACCGTATTCTTCTCACTAATGTGGAAAAATCTCCTCGAAGCTTAAAAAAGTGCGAAAAATCGCATAAAAAATTAAATAAAAAAAAGCTAATTGAAAAATAGAAAATCCGGCTTCGAGGTGCAAAACTTCATATATAGACGTAACTTTTCCCCAAATTTTGTAGCTCTACGTGCAGCGGTCTCTTCAGAACAACGTCGACACACTCACAAACTCACACACAAACTTCTTTCCTTATTATTATAGGTGATATTCTTGACATAGAACGTATTTTAATTTTAATTTTTTTTTTCAGTTTTTATGATAAAATGGCAACAAAAAGATACAGTAATCTACTATTTTCCCTTTACTTTCAATAGAAATGAAGTACTTCAGTTGCCACGATTACAAAAATGTATTAAGAACTACAAAAAAATTAATATCTCAAAAATAGCTTGAAGTACAGCTTTCAAATAAATTGCATTTAAAAGATAATTTTTTCCCCAATACGACGGTGTAAAAATTGAAAATGTGTGATGTTTAGAAGTTTAAAAATTTGCAGTGGCGAAAATTGTAAAACCGAATTTTCATTTTAAATTTGAAAGCGTTGCCATTCGCAAAATGACGTATGCGTTACGCACAGATATGTTTGTCCTTTATAATATAGATAGATAGCAAAGACACAGGTATCGTCTGCACATTTTGCCGAAAAGGTGCGGCAGTGGAGGGGATGTCGTTAATAAAAAGATTGAACAGGATTCCCGAAACACGGGAGCCCAGGGGGATGACGAAACATGCAAAGTAATTTCTGGATAATTTTACTTTTACCTTGACTTGGAAATTCCGGTCAGGCAGGTTATTGTATATAAATTTGATTAAGTAGGGGGGGGGGATTATAATTAATTAATTTAAAGATTAAACCAAAAATCCAAACTTTGTCGTACGCTTTTTCGATGTCTAGGAAGACTGCGGCCGAGAAGTTTTTAGAGATCTTGCTTGTGGTGATGCGCTCGACCAACCTGAGGAGTGGCAAAGAGCCCCTCTCTGAACCCAAACTGAACTGGTGAAATGATATCATTGGTATGAATGTGGTCGTTTAGTTGTCCAGCAATGAAGGCTTCGGTTAGTTTATTTAAAGAATTTAGAAGGGAAATTAGGCGATAGCTTGTGCGGTCTTCGGGGGGGGGGGGGGGGGGGTTTACAACTTTTAATTATAGGGGCGATAAGTGCAGTCTTCCAGTAAAATGGCAATTAGAAAATTTAAAGATATTGTTAATTAGAAGGGTTAATTTTGGCTGAGAATACATGCACTAACGGCTGTATTGTAAAGCATTTTAAAAGGTCCAAACATTTATTAATTGAATATTGAAGAACTGGTATTTGTAATTGCTATATGTCAGTAAAGTGAGAAAAATGCCTTCTATGTATGGGCGCTCATGTCTTAAAGACATAAAAGAATATTTGAATAACATGTATTACATGTTATGACAAATATATTTGTAATATATAGAAAAAATATATTTGTATTGCTACAGAGTTAGACAATGTTTCAGTGTGTAGCAGTATTCCATGTCTCAATGTGTACCGCATCGATTTGTTTAGAGAGAAGATTACTCACTTTTGCATTCGGCTTTGTTAGACATATTTATCTCTTTGATATTAAGTACAGAAACCGTGCAGAATATGTTTGATATTCCAATTAAAATACCACGTACAATTAGGGGATATATTATCAGTACCAAAACTAAATAAGTAACTTCGTGATCCATAATAGTATTATTTTGTGTAATTTCTAAATAAAACAACAAGAGCACTTGAAATAATATTATCTGCTCTTTTGGCAAAAAAAAAAAAAAAAAAAAAAAAAAAAAAAAAAAAAAAATTACAACGACCATTTGGAAAATGATTTTTTCCGAAGATTAAAATTTAAGACATAAAAAATCGCACGGAGTTGATCGTACATTACGTACGTCATGAATTAAACATTAATAGTGTTATTACACGTAAAAATTCCAAGCGACAAAAATCGCCTGCGACTCGTACGTATTATCCACCTGAAACTTATGTATTATCCAAGCATTTCATTGGCTGTTCGGGAAAAGGCTTTTCCATCGTCCGATTTCCAAGAAATCTGATGGCCCATTTTAAATAAAATTTCATTCTTAAACTTCCAAACACCCCACAATATTACTTTTTACACCGTCGTATATAGAAAAAAATTTACTTTTAAATGCAATTTGTTTGAAAGCTGTATCTCAATTTGTTTCTGAGTTATTAATTTTTTTTTTGTAGTTTTTAGTACTTTTTTGTCATATTGGCAACAGAGGGTATCCATCTCTGTTGAAAGTAAAGGGAAGTACATATTACTGTATAGACCAATCAGAAAACGAATAAAATGATGATTAAACCAATAAAACCTTCAGATATGCTTTTGATTTCCTACCCTGACGAGGAGAATAACCATTTTTCCAAATGGTTAAAAAAAAAAAAAAAAAAAAAAAAAAAAAAAAAAAAAAAAAAAACAACTAGAGAACAGGAATTTTGCTTTTTTAGAATTTAGTGTCACCCCCGACATTTCTATTACTTCATTTTCTTCTAATGGACTGGTGGCTTCTATTATTATGAAACAGCTATTATAAATGAAGCGTTTAGGTGAAGATGAAAGAGCAGTCGTAAAAAGTTAGAACTCTGAGCGTCTACAGATACTTAAAATTAAATATAGTTTATAATAGCTACATGCTTTAACAGAAATTTTTCGTTTATATTTTTTCAAAATAGCACGTATTTTAATTACATTTTCTTTCGGTTGTTATGAGAAAATGCCAACAAAAAGATATAATTGCTATTTTTCAACTATTTTCCCTTTACTTTCTGTATAAATGGAGTACTTGAGTTGCCAAAATTAAACAAATGGTACTAAAAACTACAAAAAAATTAATATTTCAAAAGTAAATGGATATACAGTTTTCAAACAAATTGCATTTAAAAGTACTTTTCCCCCCCAATACGACGGTATAAAAATTGAAAATGTGCGATGCTTAGAAATAAAAAAAATTGCTATAGAGCATTTAATCGCATAATGATACATCTGCTTTGTTTATTCCTGTCTTCCGTAAGGTAACGTTATTTTTTGGAGACAAAATAAGCTGGGAGAAAGAAATAGCATACCGTCCCGGGGGCTAATAAATGAAACTACAATAACACCTTGCTACAGCTAATCTTACATTTACTAATTCACTGGTATATGTGATTATCGACAGAGTTTTAATTATAAAGTACCGAAGGAGCTTTTCTGACAATTCGCTGTAATAAAATAATTCAAATTGTACTCGACATAAACGGATTCCCGCCAAAATGTGTCAAGTTAGCGAGTTTCTTCCTCATTTATATTAGCATTGTGCCAAACATGTGAAAAATAAATGTCGAGTTACCTGGGTATTCAAATTATCCAAGTGCCGGGTTTCTGCGGTTTCAATGTACCATTTATATTTAAAATTGAGTTTTCAGTAAGTCTCATACTTCATTTAAGTTACGAAAATTTATAACATGATTTTTTTTAATATTAAAAACAGGATATACAGGATAACTTTATAAATAACGTCGAAAAATACACAATCATTGGAATTTCATATATTGGATAACTTTGGGAAATTATAAGAAATACTATATAAATATAAGAAATACTTTTCTTTTAAATATATATTACATTAGAAAATTCCTCTCTAGCCGGATTAAACCAGGGTACCTTAATCTTACCGGATCCTTGTAGTAAGGAGATTAATCAGTTCGCAAGCACATCTGTCACAAATTTACTGAAGATTATTAGATTATTTTAGGTTGAGTAATCTACTCAGAAGTTTTTCTTCGATATATTGTGATAAACATTAGATATATTTTTCTAGAAGAACGCTAGCAATGCATAGTATCATGAAATTTTGATCCTGTCTTGATCTCGTATCGTTAAAAACTGAAAAGCAGTGTTGTCAGATTGTAGACTTTTATTTATTCAAAATATCTACCACTTTTTCTAATAGTAATTTCCGTCTTATTTAATCCCAAAATTCTGCAATTCATTTTTTATGCGCATTCTGACTTAACTAAACTTTAACATATTACGTTGTGTGTCTAAATTTTTGTGTTATAATTTTTTTTTTAGTTGAACGAAAGTTTGGTATTATACTACGTGATGTGAGCACAAATTATGTTATAAAGGACATCTATATTATTGTCCGCGTAACGCTAACGTCATTTTGTTGGTGGAAACAGCAGAGGATTAAATTTTGGTTTTACTAAAATTTTTTAATCTTTAAAATATGGTGCATTTTTAAATTTTAAACCGTGGAATAGAGAAAAAAATTACTTTCAAATGCAATTTAAAAAAAATCTATATCACAATTTGCTTAAAAACTGTATCGCTATTTACTTAATCTTCATTCTTTATTAAATGGAATTTTCGAGCATGATTTTTTATCTCTATCGCGTCGAGAAGATTACGAGAGATAAATCTGTTGCATTTAAAATAACACAATAGTTAAGTATTTGTTTCCAGCTTATATTCCAAACGAAATTAAAGCATTCATGAATCAATAAATAAAACAATAAAATATAAATAAAACACAAATCTAAGACATGTACTCGAACTACGCTCTTAAATCACTCAAAAGAAAAGAATAAATAAGGTTAATTTTAAGTAGGATCTTTGACTATTTCTTAGGCTGTTAACTCCTGGCACGAGGCCAATACGAAAGTATTGCTTTTAATAAATAAATAAATAAAAACAAACAAACAAAAAAAAAAAAACCTAGAGAACAGGAATTCTGTTTTTTCAGAATTTAGTGTCGCCCCCGTCATTTCCATTACTTCATTTTCTTCTGATGGACTGATGCCTTCTTTTATTATAAAACAGCCATTATAAATGAAGTGTTAGGTGAAGATGAAAGAGCAACCGTAAAAAGTTAGAAGATTTTCTGGTCAGAATGGGAGAAAAAAATGGCCATAATTTTTTTTTACGGCTGCTCTTTCATCTTCACCTAACACTTCATTTATAATGGCTGTTTCATAATAATAGAAGCCACAAGTTCATCAGAAGAAAATAACTCGGCTAAGCGGGACTCTACTGCAGTACAAAACATATTTCAATTTTAAGACTTAAAGCACACGTTTTATTTTATGTAAAATGACGTCATTCGCATCCGTTTAAGAATTCCACATTTACGATCTACTCTTAAACATCTACAGTAAAGCATGCATAGCACATCACTATCGCGAAATAATGCACAAATGCAGCAAAAAGATTCCGTCATTCAAGAAAATCGAAAAAAAAAAGGAAACTGCTATCTAGTGATTCATAGATACTTACAATTAAATATAGTACATAATAGCTCCATTGTTGTAATAGAAATCACTCGTTTATATTTTTTTCAAAATAGCACGTATTTATTTACATTTTCTTTCGGCTGTTACGAGAAAATGGCAACAAAAATATATAATTACTATTTTAAAACTATTTTTCCTTTACTTTCTACAGAAATGGAGTACTTCCGTTGCCAATATTAAGCAAATGGCTCCAAAAACTACAAAAAAATTAATATTTCAAAAATAAATGGAGATATAGTTTTCAAACAGAATGCATTTAAAAGAACTTTTTTTCCCCAATACGACGGTATAAAAATTGAAAATGTGCGATGCTTAGAAGTTAAAAAAATTGCTAAAGAGTATTTAATCGTAATGCTTTGTTTTACGGGTAGCTTCTGTAAGGTAACGTTATTTTTGAACACAAAATAAGCTGGGAGAAAGAAATATCACACCGTACCGGAGGCTAAAAAATTGAACCCATTATTGCTGTTTTTCTTGTAAATATGATTTTTGGTATTGTTAGTTGATTTCTAAAAAAATATATTAAATGGAAAAAAATCTATTAGTGTTATGAATTTTTTTAAAAATATTTTTCAAATATATTTTGTAACCCGGGAAGCTTGGATTTATCTTCTTGTATTTATAAATCCATATAGAGGTCTGCAGAAGAGGATGCGGATAGATTACCGTTTTCCGATGATAAATGATGGAAAAGCATTTTCATATTTGACATGCGCTTGTTTTTTCGCTGAATTAAAATTTAGTGCAGGTTGTATTAGTGTTACTAATGAAAATGTATAGTTTATATACATGGCACCACAAAAGGATTCTAGCACAACATCGTCTATGAGTGGTAATTGTTGAAAACGGATTTTCGGCTGTGTTAAGTGTTTCTTAAATTGCTCATTTAGATACATCGTAACAAACTATAAAGTTTTTTACCAATATTCTTACAGTATTGGAATGTCTTTCGTAATCTATGTATAATGTATGGATTTTCTGTACTGTTTAATTCTTTAAATATTATAAATAATATATATTGTGTAGGGTGAAACAAAGGAAACGTTTCGACAAATCAATTATAAATCGTCATCACAAGAAATAAATAAACTAAATTCTTGGATAAATACAGTCGTGGGAGAAAAAGTAAACACCCCGTACTAACGCTGCAAAAAAATATCGTAGAAGAAAGTTACTGGTACCACACGATTGGTAATAAAGTCTACTTTTAAATGATGTATATAAAATTTGCTTAGGGGGCCATCTACATATTAAAACGAATCACAACTTTGTTTTTTTCAATAGCAGTACACAATTCTGACAGCATAAATGAACTCTACACTCTTCAATTAGCCTAAAAACTTTTTATTCAATTCGTACAATAAGTTTCCGAGAAATTAATTATTTTAAAACGACCGTATTTTAAGGATTGCATCCAAATTGAAGTTCGGTACTCGATTATTGACCAAGAGAGACCCCTTCTTGATCAAGTCATCTTAAGCCCCACTCAAGCAGTTTGAAGACTGCTAGATTACAGGATAGCATAAGAAATTTCAAAATACACTGCTCAAAACAATTAAAGGATATTGCAGTTTTAGGTGGATTTTGTATCTGGTAAACTGTTTAGCTGATTGATACATGGTCGACAAACATAGTAGGTTATATGAGAATAAATTACACATGTTTGGCAGAAAAAAATGCATTTTATTGCGCATTTGTGTACTAAAGGAAAAAAACACAATTTGTGCATATGAGAAAAAAAGAATAAGAAAAGGTGTTTTCTTCAAAGAAAATCATTTTCAGTAGGGGGAATGGTTTCCACGGGCGGCCAGCAACGTTGAACACCTTTGAGGCATGGACTCAATGAGGCTATTAATGACGAGTTGGGGTATTCTGCCCCACACTTCCAGAAGAGCTCTTTCCAGTTCTTGGAGAGTTTGTGGGGGTTGTTGGCGGCCAGAAACTCGTTTTTCTAGAGCGTCCCAAACGTGCTCGATTGGATTCATGTCTGGAGAACACGCTGGCCATTCCATTCGAACGATTCCTTCCTCGAAAAGGAAATCCTCCACCAGGTTTGCACGATGTGGCCTGCAGTTATCGTCCATTAAAATGAAGTTATCTCCGATTGCTGCAGCGTAAGGGACTACAATAGGTCTGAGGATCTCATCCCTATATCGGCGACCAGTCAGAGCTCCATCTCGAATGATGTAGAGGTCAGTGCGCCCGTCAATGGAGATGCCACCATACACCAACACTCCTCCACCGCCAAATCTGACACTTTCGTGCACGAACGCAGGATTATTCCTACTGCCACGGTCCCTCCAGATGAAAATACGCCTATTATCCGGATGCACAGAAAAACGGGACTCGTCAGAAAACAGAATATTGCTCCATTCATTTCTCCTCCAGTTGACATGCTCGGTTGCCCACTCCCTGCGGTCGCGACGATGCCTTGATGTTAATCTAACACATACCATCGGTCGGCGAGCATACAGACCTACAGCATGGAGCCGGTTTCGGACAGTCTGAGTTGAAATCGTGGTGCCTGTAGCCGAGCGAAGGTGTTGTTGGAGAAGAGTAGCGTTCATGGTTCGGTGTCTCCGAGCTGTTAACGCTAAATACCGATCTTCATTGGGCGTTGTTGCCCGTCTACGACCTTGCCCTGGTCTTCGGCCTGCACATCCACTCTCCAAAAAACGGTTCCGGATCCTGGAAATGACACTTTGTGACACTCCAATGGCTTGTGCTACTTCGGCTTGAGTTTGGCCCCCTTCTAACCTACGAACAATTCTCAAAGCTTCTGAATCTGTCAAATGACTTCGCTGAGACATCGTACTCATCGAAACAAAGCAATCACTGAATGCCGATCATCCTTGTCTTCATTCTCTTTTATCCAGTTGAAAGTCAAATTTCATTCGCTGCCGCTGAAGCGACGTTTTTGACGTCGAACTCAAAATTTGCATACTCCACAGTTTGAAAACCAGAAAAATTTGCATTTGTGATTCTCTTCTTCTATTTTCGGCAAAAAAATTTTTGTTTATATCTTTATTTTATATAAAACTTCAAATATCCTTTAATTGTTTTGAGCAGTGTATTTAGTCACTTCTATCACAGACAGCCCCTTAAACCATTATTTTGCCTGTTTTTTAAGCATAATTTGAAAACTACTTGCAAGAAAAATGTGAAATTTTGGATTTCCACAAAGCAGGACTTAATAAATCTAAATCCATCAAAAAAGTTGTAGGTTGCAATTCATAATTTTTTCGGATATTAAAGTTCATAATTCATAATTCATATCATAAAATTATAAAAATTGAAAATTTAACATATTTATGTTTGGGTATTGTAGTATTATTGCCACACAAAAAATAGCATATTAGGAGTAATATTTCAGGAGATATTAATAAAAATATGAAAATGTAATTTAACATTAGAAGCACTAAATTTTGAATGTTTATAATTCAAAAACCTATCATTCAAATGACTTGAAATTTGGTCCCCTGTCATAGTTTTAACCGAAGATTTGAAATAATTTGTTAAAATTGGGTATTTCCCTTGTTTGGGTTCAATTTAATATGTAAATGGCCCCCTAAGTAAATTTTATTTGCATCATTTAAAAGTAGACTTTATTTCCAATCGTTCGGTACCAGTCATTTTCTTCTACGATAATTTGTTGAGGAGTTAGTAGGGGTGTTTACTTTTTTTCCCACGACTGTACATGTACAATTGTACATTCATATTATTTTAAAACGCATCAACAAGTTAAGCCTTTTTCTTAAAAGTCCATTTTTTATACAAGTAGCATATTTTCCACTAGCTCGCTTTAACGGAATTGAAAGCGATTCATCACTTTAACAATACAGTAATACGTATAAATTGTCGTCTTGAATTAAAACTTATACGTTTATTTCATTCTCTTTCAGACCCGAAGGTAAAATAACACTGCGAATATACATTCATTGATTTTGCACAAACACAAAAACACCACAGATGACAGAAGGAACACTTTTTCTGATATTGATACTTTAGGGTTTGGTAATTTAGGTTCACAAATACGAATCTAAAATTACTAACACCCTTAAAATATAAGTCTAATTATTGATAATCTAAATTGCGGAGCAACAGTTATTTATTTTCTTTATTTTAAAAGCAACAAAAATAAATTCGTTAATAAATAAAGATTTTCTTTCGGAAGAAATATGTAAACTGTTTATTTTACAAACAAAATCTGTTAAAATAACAGAAAGTTAGTAATAAATACGGATATGTTTTGTAAAATTAAAAGATTTTTGTATTGTATACTGAGAAATAGACCATTTATTTATACTCCTTCGTCTCGGGGAGAAAATTTGTAGATATTGCTTTTTAAAACAAATCTAGTAGTCGGAAAATCAAGAAAGATACAAACTAAATATTTTTGAGTACGGTTAGAATTCCATAATAGGAATATAAAATTATCTCAGAGTAAACTGGGCGCTAAGACCGAAAATTAATTTTAATATAACACATTTAAATTCCCTTACAATGTATATATAGTAGAGATTAAACGTTAATTTATATAGAAAACAGCAAATTAGTATTTTTTATTACTTTCGCTGCAGATCACGCGCCAGCGCGTGATGCTGTGTCAACACTAAAGAGCTAATCACGCGCCAGAGCGTTGTGCGGAGTGATGTCTCAGTAGCCAGTCACAAGTTCGCGCATTAATAGCTGCACTTCAACATGTATTTCCCACTTGAATCGGCATTATATGTTAGGTGTGTCAGCTGCGTGGAGTAGAGGTTAGCATTTTGGCTGCCGGTTCCAAAGCATATTCGGAGTTAAAGATCTGTCCCTGCCAGTGTTGATTTCAGGGGGTGGCCCGGGGGGGACATTCCCCCCCGGAGCAATGAGATGTCCCCCCCGGAAGATTTGAGATTTTGTGTTTTCAATGGTCAAAAAGTGCAATTTCCCCCCCGGAACTCTATAATGTCCCCCCCGGAGCCACAGAAATCCCTCCCGGAGAAAAGTGTCTGAATTCAACACTGGTCCCTACGTGCCTGGGCCCGAACAACCTTTGGAGTGCGTCTTTATAATTCCAGGGACTCTTCCCAACACCACCTGCCTACTATAGGTGCAGATTCCCAAAACTTTTAAGGACCCAGTGGCACCTAAACTCCAAAAATACAGTCACCACTTTGACTCCTAACCAAAATCTAGTGGTCACATTGTGATACAAACTCATAAAACAATAGTGTTTATATGGAAAAAACTTAACAAAAAAACCCAGGAATTCCAAATGAAAAATAGTTTAGTTAATAAATACGCATGTACAATAAAACACAGACTAGATACAGCAAATGTGTATATTTCATTTAATCCTAAAATTCTTGAAACTTTGATATTAAAAAAAGTATAATATAAAATGAAAAAAATGCAGAGCGAACCCGACTCGCAGCCGGACTCTACACTTTAGATCTAGATGGAATAAGATAGTGATAAGGGAAATTACAGAGGGCTAAATTCACAAAACTCGTGGTAAAAATTCCTTCTATGAAAATCTCGCACTTGCAGAAAACATTTACACAGCACAAATATACCTCGCATTAAGTGTTTTTTCGTGCCAGTTTCTTTTTCTTTATGTTCTTTTTTCTTCAGAGTCCGGAATCACTTATCCTCGCGACTCCATGATTCAAAGCCCTTAAATAATTTCCATCGCATCGGAAACTTTGGAGTATCTCGTGAGCCGATCTGTAGTAAAGGATGATTTATTTCAACTCTGGATTTCGGACGAAACCTCCGAAGAAATGCTTGTTTTCGCTGGTGTCTAAAGAAGAAGCCTTACCATTAGCGCTCTCATGCGCCGAGCTTCGCAGCTGCCAAGCTTTGTAGGGCAGCGGACATGCGCAGAATTATATTGGATTGGAACATAATGTTCGGTAAGAATGCAGTATATCACAGGGGCAGCGTTCACGACAGTAACTGAGATCACAAAAATTACCTGACTTTTTTATCAAGGTCATACTTGATCACGGCCAGAGAAAAGAGCAGTTGCTTTTCTATTTGCAAAAGAAAAAAAAAAATCAAAATTCCGCGACGGGGATTGGGAACACTGGAAATTGATCTCTGGCGACTAAGACACTGAAAGTTAGTCGTCACAGAAAAAAATTTAGTCACCACGTGGCAACTGGCGACCGTAAATCTGCACCTATACTGCCTACTCTTTTTCTTTTAGGGTGGCACTCAGTGTCGTCTACACTTTGGTACCATGAGGCAATTATTTTTTTAATTGATCCCACACATTTCCGGAGCTGCATACGTGTAGAAAAAGATCCGACATTCTCCAGATTTCGGTCTTTCACGGTAACATATACATTCTTATATGTATCATGGTAATGTTTTTTATTTGTAAGAATTTGCGGAAAGAGAAAAAGTAGGTGGCACCTGGGGGACAGATTTTGAAAAATGGGCGGCAGCCGAAATGTTAAACAAAGCCTTAAAAAAAGACAAACACTATACAGGACAACAAGATATTTTATGTCATACTTTAGTAATATTTACATTTAAAAAGGTGAAGGGTTCCTGAAAAAACTGTTATATAAATTCCTGAAATAATGCTGTTTTCAGAGACGGCTTGAAATAACAAGAAAAACGCAAAGAGTGAAATAGAGTACATTTACATTTGCGTTGATTAATCTCTAGAAGTGGTAACATAGAAAAGTATACGGTGTATTTCTTAAAAGAAAGGTGTAGCAATAAGGCGTTTTTCGTATTTGTCTACCCAATGCACATTTTTTGTCGAAAATTACAAAATCTTAATGGAGTGAAAATTAATTTATTCGTACTTATTGCGGCTCTTATTTCTTCGGATTAGAAATAAAATGATGCATAAAATAAAAAACCTTATCCATTCTAATATTATAAAGAAGTAACGTTTGTTTGTTTGTGTGTTTGTAGGGGTAGTCCCTGGAACTAACGAATCCATTTCAAAGATAAAATTAGCAAATTTATTATGACAGTCACTGCTCCAACATAGGCTATATTTTATGTCGGTGCGACTACCAAATGAGTGTTGCGAGAGCAAAAAAAGTTCTAAAATTGTAATTTTTGTGATACTGAAGGGGTTAGAAACTTGAAATTTGCTATGGTAGTTATTTATAAGATGTAAATCCTTTCTAAGAGCTGTTGAAAAAAAATTCGAAATTTAAAAGTGGTGAAAATGCGCGAAAAGCGTTCTAAAAACGTTAGAAATTGCGATGTCTATGGAATTGTTAAAGACATAAACTTGAAATTTGGCATGATAGATACTTATAAAATGTAAATGCTCTCTAAGAAGAATTTCTGAAAAATTCCAAACTCAAAAGGTCGAAATGAGCGAAAAGCTTTCTAAAAATGTTCTAAATTACGATTTCTATGGAATTTCAGGAAATACCAAATCGATTTTAAAAGAAATAGTTCCAAATTGATTATGACAATTTTGGCCGCAACATAGGCTACATTTTATGTAAGTGCCACTACCACCAGGGGTTTGCAGGAGAAAAAACGTTCTAAAATTGCAATTTCTATGATACTAAAGGGCCTAGAAACTTGAAATTTGGCATGGTAGTTACTTATAAGATGTAAATGCCTTCTAAGAACAGTTTCTGAAAAATTCTAAATTTAAAAGCGGTGAAAATGCGCGAAAAGCGTTCGAAAAACGTTCTAAATTACGATTTCTAGGGAATTGTTAAAGATGGAAACTTTACATTTTGCATAGTAGATACTTATAAGATGTAAATGCTCCCAAGAACAGTTTTAAAAAATCCAAATTTAAAATAGTGAAATGATCGAAAAGCGTTATAAAAATTTTCTACATTACCATTTCTACTGAATTTCAGGATCAGGGATATGGAATCTCAAACTCATCTTAAAAGTAATGGTTACAAACTGATGTTGACAGCCCCTGCTCCAACATAGGCTATATTTTACGTCGTTGCCACAACCAAAAGAGGGAGGTGTGCAAGAGATAAAAATGTTCTGTAATTGCGATTTTTGTGATGTTGAAGAGTCTAGAAACTTTAAATTTGACATGGTAGTTATAAGATGTAAATACTTTCTAAAATCAGTTTCTAAAAATTCGAAATTTAAAAGTGGAGAAAATGCGCGAAAAGCGTTCTAAACACGTTCTAAATTACGATTTCTATGGAATTATTAAAGGTAGAAACTTAAAATTTTGCATGGTAGGTAAATATATATTATGAATGCTCTCTAAGAACAGTTTTTAAAAGATTCGAAATTTAAAAGGGTAAAATGAGCGAAAAACATTTAAAAAACTTTAAATACGAAACCAATACTGACCAATACTGAAGTACGATACCGATTTTTTTTTAAAAGTTGAAAAATTGATGGCGATAGACCCTGCTCTAACATAGACTATATTTTATGTTGGTCGTACTACTATCAATGTGGCGGTAGACCTTTAGACTAGAAGCCTGGAATATAGCATGATGGTTACTAAGGACAGTTTAAATTTTGAAGTTTAATCAAAGCTTCAAATGAAAACTGAAAGGAGCATAAAAATTCAAAATGTATTTAAAATTATCATTTATTTAGAATTAGTTTGAGTTCTTCTGACTAATTTAAGTCTCATTTTCGCAAAACGCAGTATAATAATGAAGTTTAGAGAAACTGTGGCTAAATTAATAATATTTGAATTATCCATAGCACTATAATTTCTTCTAATACAAATAGGCACACAATACCGCATGGCACATTTCAATAATTACGCGTGGAAAGCTGCGTGTTTTGCTAGTAACAAATAAATTCGCCTAATTTACAATTCAATAAGTAAAACAGGTGACATAGTCCCTAGGAAAGAAATCAGTACTTAACATATGATATTTAGATCCCACTATATAACTATAAAAGTACTACTTAGAATATTTGGTTCACCAAATCTCTTTTTACTTGACACACTTACAGATTGTATGGAAATAGGGTAATATATAGGGTTATATATATGGATATATATAACAACTTACCTTAGCTTGAAACTATCCTATTACGTTTAAGAGGAAAAAAAATAGATCAAAACAACTATTTTTTTTTATTTGACTGAAAACAACACAGAAAGGCGGGTGCTTCTTCTAATCATAAATGACACCCTTCCGATGATTAGGGCTTCAACATTAGATGGCGTCTGTTTGTGTAATTAACGGCAGAATTGAGTGGTCGATTTAAATCGGCGGTCCAAATGTGTCTACTCTACTCTACATATATTTTATAATATAAAGAGAAACAGAAAAAATTGACAAATTGTAACAAACCTAAATTTATTCATCTTCCATAATCACGTAGCATTTAGAGCTGTTTCTCTGCTGGGGTTCGAATGCGTCATAGTTGGGTATTTCCGCAATAGTTTCATTAAAGAGATTACAAATATTTTTATAGAGTTTTTACATAAATCAGTTATTTCTTGCCTAAAAGTGGAGGTATTGAAATCTCTGTGGATGGTGGAATTTAATAACGGGAAGTGCTAAAACAATACGAAGAAATTTCTTCTGCAATTTGCTTAGATATTGCCGGCGAAGCCCCAAATCGGACAACCAAAGGTCATGAAAGACAAAATGCAGGAGTTATGAAGAAGAAAATTATTATATATTGAAAGACAGAACTATTAAAGAGAGGTTTAATAGTAACGGAAGTTCCAGCAACTCCCCTCTGTATATTTATATTACATGTTAACCTTCGGTCAGGGATGACCCCCCCCCCCACACACACACACACACTGTAAAAAAAAATCTGTGGTTCTACACATGTAAAGTTACAGACTTACTAAACTTTCATCTGTAACTGTACACAAAAAGCTGTAAATCTGCAAAACGAGTTTTCGTAAAGCTATAGAAATCTATAGCTTTACAAATGAATTTGTTAAAATTACAGTAATCTTACTAAAATTTTATCTGTATCCCTGGTTGTAGTTACATGAAAAGTTCTAGGCATCCCAGTTTCCTAAAAAATTCTTAGTAACTTTACAATTTTTTTGATTTTCGGTGCAAAAGTGTATCTGTTACATGAATTTTTATTGTTGCCGTTACATAAAAAGTTCTAGGAATAACAGTTTCCTAGAAAAACTTTAGTAACTTTACAGATTTTTTTTTTACTGTGCCGGTACTTAGAATTATCAGAGCTGGGGATAATAATATTATTGATATTAATTCTGCTAGGATAGATAAGTTTTCTCGAGAAATAGACAGCGGACGTTTTGCTTTCATTATTCTGTTACGATACAGGTTACACAAGGTCATGAATCCATCTATGTAAGTCTGTAGGTACCTGTATAATGTATATGGGTGGTAGTCGGATGCATAAATAAAATACTTTCCATGCAGTAACATGAAATTATATAGATAAAGATAAATCAAATAAATCTTCTTGTTCTTATGTTCTTAATGTGTTAAAAAAAATTAAACCATATTTTACGGAAGAATACTTGAGGATTAGTAAGAACACCTTTTTAGAAAAATCAACGCATATTTAAAATGTAACATGTGATATGCTGAATGTAATATATTTCCAAACAGAATGGAGTTGCAAAATTTTAAAACTCTGAACTAATTTACAGCCAAACATCGAAATACCATATATTCTTTTCCGCTGATGCTTTCGAGGAAAATATTTCGGTCTCTGAACTTTATCAAAATTTATGGGAGACTGCTAATAGGATCATCGCGTTTCAGCCTTTAGAAAATCACCATATAAAATGTGAAGAAAGGAAACTTATGAAATTTCGCAAGAAAACTTTGATGTGAATTCTCTGAACCTTTATTAAAAGTTGCTTTTTCTTTCCAGGATAAAAATAAAACATTGTGAATAGCTGCATAAATTACTAATACATTCAATATTCGAACATGAGAAAAAACGTATATATAACTAGCGCATATTTACACAGTCAGATAAATTTTATTATGAAAGGTTCCAAATTACATGTTTTACAAAAGGAAATAATAAATGAGGTTCTTTTTTGCGTAATAATTGTGCGAAGATAGATTCAATAAACAAATTGCTTTAATTTTAAATAAATCTCAATAAATAATTAAGAATGACGATTAAATAATTAAAGATGGAATTAGCTTTTTTTCTGCAAGTGAACATTAAATGGAATAGCTGTGGGTGAAAGTGCTTTCACATTTTTGGTAACATGGTTCCCGGTAGAAGTTAAGATAACTGAAGAAATAAAAAATATCTGGTGACTCCACTCTACTTTCCAAAGGTTTTACAGACAATGGAACCAGCTGCATTCGAACCCTGGACCTTCCTTTTTGAAATTAGTTACGTTACCTCCCACCGATTAATGCTAGGCTACATTGCTGAAATATTTATTATTTATACTCTATCAGAATTGTTTGGTGAGAGAATGTATATATACATATCCCTATAGATTCGGTCTCACAATTGTTTGGAAGTGATTTAAAAATCATTTAAATACCTAATTTGCCGGCGTATTTGTACGAAAAGCTATACAGTTTCTGTGACAGTGGTCTATAACGTATTCGGCAAATTAGACCTCTATCGGATAAACCGTTTAGAAGAACCGTGATCGCACATGATTACAATTACACATCACGAATACCATATTTTCATTATACTCTGCGTCCGGAGTGTAAAAATGCATATCGGAATCCTCAAAGAGAAGTAACTCAACTCATTAACCCCTTTAATTTCTTTTGACATAATAAATTAAAAATAGTGATCGTACACCACTTTTATCATACTAAAATATTCATCTTATATAATTGAAATGTGTCTCTAATTAAATAAAGTGAATATTGCAGTTTAAATTTAGTGGTGTCGGAAAGCTTTTAGTTACGAAACAAGCAATCTCTTCTTGTAAGTATGGTGTACGGGAAAACCTGTTAAGGGTTTAACATAACACTATAACATAACATTGATTATTTATTAGTTGTGTCGCTCAAAATCAGTGGTACTCAGTACGCGATCCGCGGGCTGCATAATTATCAAAATGTATAGAAAAAGATACATATAAATATACTTGTATATTTTGTAAAATCTGTTTATTCATTCAGCCAGCATATGTTAGATAGCCTACAAATTGCTGAAAACAGAGTGCCATCTATTGAGGGATGTATTCTGAAATCTAATCCCGGCATTTTATGTCAAGATCAAAATATAAAGCTTCATCAATTGTAGTGCATTAGTTCTTCAGTTTCAGCATCCACAAAATTTGTCTAACAAGGAGAGGGCCAACCTTGTTAATCACAGATTTTGATTATTTTAATATATGTTGTAGGGTAGAGACCCCTTAGTGTCAGGTTCAACGGATTTTATCCAATGCTCCTTAGTTCTTGAGAAACCGGGGGGGTCTAATATTAGTACACAACTTAAATACTTATTTTGCAACAACAATGATAAGTTAGTCGTAGCTCAGTTGGTATGGTGTCTACCGGCTGATTCGCGAGCCCGGGTTCGATACGTGAATGCGCTACATTTGTTTTTCTCATTTTTTGTTTTATAAATTTACTTGTAAGTATAACTTAATAATCTCATTGTCAATTAAAATTTTTAATATTGTACATCAATTATAATTTTAACGTATTTAATTTTTTACTTTTAACTAAATAGTTGTAATAAAACATCATAAAACTGTTTTTTTTAAATCACTTTTAAAATGTATTTCATATATTCTTTATCGATGCAATGATATTGAACTAAACTCTAAACTCTGTGGCTATACAATCCAAGAAGGATCTGGGCCGACAGTGCCCATCCCTGTTTTCTTGACCCTGGGCCCCGAGGTGCTATGCAGCATGCGTCCCGGCCAGGTGGTCAACCTAACGCGAGACCCTCGCTGTTTAGTTCCCAAGCAAGCTTGGTACTCATTTTATCGACCCCGAAGGGATGAAAGGCTGAGTGAACCTTGCCCAGTCGGGAGTCGAACTCTCGACCTGCGGTGCGGCAGACAGGCGTACTGACCACTACACCACTGGGCTTAATGATATTGAACAATTGTGTCAATTCGTGATTTTAAAGAAACATCATTTACGCATTGCTTTAACAAAGGAAGTCAATGCGATAATACTATTATTCTGTTTTTAAAGTAACAAGCATAATTATATTAAAAATTAGCATCAGAATTAAATTACAGCCGATTTTTTGCATATTAAAGATTTTTAAATTTGTAATAAGTATGCTTGCGTTTTCAATTATTTTGCTTTTCCCTTTATCTTCTTTCTGCTTTTATTTTTATTTTACTTGAATATTCCTTTTTTTTTATCATAACTAGATGGCACCACAACAGAATTTGTCACGATTTTGGAAGTTTTATCATTCAATAATAGATCCAATTTCTTTTTAAACCTCTGCAATGGATGAGAAATAATAGTTTGTAAATAAGAAATGATAAATTTAAGTTTGTTAACATTATAATTAATGTATGATGTTAAAATTTTTAATTGAAATTATTAAATTATAATTACAACTATATTTATAAAACAAAAAATGAGAAAAACAAATGTAGCGCATTCAGGTATCAATCCCAGGGCTTTGTATCAGCCGACAAACGCCATGCCAACTGAGCTACGACTAACCTACAGTTTTGGTTGATAAGTAAGTATTTAATTTGTGTACTAATATTAGACCCCCCGGTTTTTTCAAGAACTAAGGGGCATTGGATAAAATTCGTTGAACCTGACACTAAGGGTCAGCGGGGATTATTTTAATATATGTCTACCCTACAACATATATTAAAATAATCAAAATCTGTGATTAACAAGGTTGGCCCTCTCCTTGTAAAACACAGACAGACAGGCAATCAGAGAGAGATTTTCCAGAAATAGTCAAATCGTATTCTGGACGTCACAAACGTATAAACGTCTCAAACTTCTATCAAAAACCGGAAGCTGATATTTTAATGAATCTAGTACTTCCCCTGTATAATATAGAAAATAACAAGTCGAAAATTGTACGTCAAACGTGACAAATGAGGTGCATTCGTACTATAACTATTTTCATACATATTCGGATCTTGGTGCAGTGCAATAGCTATTGCACTCTTATGCAAAAATGCATGAATACAAAATTTATGACAATTATATATATTAAATTCAGTAATACGGAAATAATAGGACTCCATCTTAAATAGAACGTAATCACCATGGAAAGCTAGAATCATTACCTATCATGGGATATCATTGAATTAATTACGTAGAATAGGGATTTATTAGAATGAAGAAAACTTTTATTAATATCTCTTTAAATTTTGATTCTATTTTCATAAAATTTAAAATGACTCGACAAAATTCTGCAATGATTACATATATTAAATATCAAACCATTCGGTTCCGTAGCTTTTGTGCTGTTACATGCGGACAAACGGAAAGACAGACGGACGGAGCAGACACGATTATATGTGCTATGTACTTATGTAATTACGATAGCACCCAATAACAAAACAAAATCAGATGAAATTAATAGAGAATTGACTATCACAAAATTCTTCTATCATTCTTTTTCAAATTATCCCATAATGCATAATATATTATGGGTATCAAATACAAATGTATAGAAGTTGTTATATTTATTACGATACTTATAAGTGTGTGTATAGAGGTGTGCGAGAGGTCTATTCCAGATTTTCTGAAAAAATCGTATTTGTATATCGATTAAAACGATAAACTATATTTTCTACAACTATTATTTACACCTATAGTTCCTATAAAAATGTATAGAAGTTATTATATTTATTACTATACTTATAGGTGAATATATTCCAAATTTATAATTCATGTTTTATAGATAAAAATTCACGTTCTTTATATGATGTCGCATTCTCATGTATAAAACATATTGAAAAAAGTTTTGCTCAGTTTGTTAATAGTATATGGTAAGAAGAAAGAAAATTAGCATTTTTATACTATTGCAAATGTTTCTTTACATTAATGGAACACGCAAACATTTATTTTTTAGTCACATGGTAATAGATTTCAAAGAAATTATGCCTTGAAAATATTTAAACTTTATAAGATTTCTAAAATGTTTCTTCAACATGCTATCCAAATTTAAATAAAATTGATCAATTAATTGATAATTAAGTTTAGTACGTAAATAAGTGCATGAAAAAACGATTAAAATTTTCATATTTACGTGCATGAACCAAGCTAACATATTGAAGGGCGATGGTGTATTATTGTACCATTTAATTTTGATAAAATTTTGTTTTTAAACTAAAATTTTGCTCTTATAACTTTACTGAACTGAATAAAATGGTATTTATACATTTCCTCAATATGATATCCAAATTTAACTAAAATTAATCAATTAGTTGTTAAGTTTAGTACGTAAATAAGTGAATGAAAAATCGATTAAAATTTTCATCTGTACGTTCATGAACCAAGTTGACATATTGAAGGGCGATGGTATATTATTGTGCCACTTACTTTTGATAAAAAAAATTTTAAGAGATTTTTTAAACTAAAATTTTCCAAATCGATTAAAAATTTCATCTTTACGTGCATGACCCAATTTAACATATTCAAGGGTTATGGTATGTTATTTGTACCATTTAATTCTGATAAAATTTTGTAATATATTTTTTTTTAAATAAAATTTTCCCCTTATAATTATGTGAAAAGAAATAACAATGTATCTATATATTTTTAAATAAAAGTTTTTGAAAATTCTGATGCGTTTTCAACATTTCGGCAACACAATTATTTATTATTTAACCAGGAATGTATTATTTTTAAAATAAAGTGGAATAATGTTCAGAATAAAAGTTACATTCACTATCATGAATGTAGCTTTGTAAAACAATTTCGTTATTTCCAGGGTTTATATCTAAATAATGCACCTGAAAATGGTACGCTGAATTTATAGAATTACATCAGTATGATTTTTTTATGTATTATGAAAGTGGAATGGCGAAAAAAAAAATTCTTCCATAAAATGCATAAATATATTTTTTTTCGGCTATACTAGATCAAATCTACCATGAGTGAATATTCGCTTGCTTTTGCATGCATTCTGGAAAAATCATATTTGCATATGGATAAGAATGATAAAATATATTTGCTACAACCATTATTGTTCATATCACTTTCTATAATATAGTAAGTGTTTGTGTTATGATAGTAGAATTAAATTAAGAAGGTGAAATGGAAATTGCATCTAACACAAATGTACGCCTTATGGTTATATCTGACAAATCTTCTTTGAGTAAATATTTGTTTTCTGTTCCAGGTTTTCTGTAAAAATCATATTTGTATATCGATAAAAACGATAAACTATATTTTCTAGAACTATTATTGTTACGAACGCTTATTATACTCTAATGAATAGATGTTTTCAAAGATAGATAGTTGTAATAGAGTTTATAACATGCAACAATCTAAGAATATGATTATTTCTAAATTTGTCTCTTGCAAAATTATCGTTATGAAGATGGAAGCTTCTAGTTTGCAAACATTAAATGTTATTATTATTATACTGTGTTGTATACTGCCATGAAAAATTTGAGTTTTTAATAAGAGTAAGATTTATTTTAATGTTATCAACAGCTGCAAAGTAGTAACTATTTCTTTGTATGAGATATACTTACCGTTTCATATGTAATCTCGTAAATGTTATTCTCTCTATATGAATATTTTTATTTAGAAAAAAGTGATTAACTCTAGAACCGCCGGAAATTTTACTGAAGTGTTATAAAAATATTTTACACCGGAAATTTTAATTGAAACAACATATTTATTTAACTAATTTCTCCGAGGTACATTTTAAACTCATTTTAGAAAGAAATTTTTGGTGATAATCAAAATATTTTTATTTGGTAGCGCTCAAAATGACCGCTACGGCGGTTCTAGTGTTAAATAACTGTTTTCTATGTATTTTGATAATTAGACAAATATAATCCAAAATTTTAATTAAACATGTGCTTAAGAAATATATTCATACTATATTATGCTTGTGGTGTAAGTTTAAACATCTGCTCCACTTTACATCGTGAATTAAGAACTCGAATCGATTTCCTTCTATATATATATATATATATAAACAACACTTTGGAAATGGACCAATCAAAATTTGTGTAGATACAGCGAAAAGCGTCTGATTAGTCAGAGCTTTCGACGCTATAAGAAAGGTTACGAAGGAAGGGGGGGGGGGGGGGGGACCCGCTCTGTCGCCAACTTGGTGCTATTTCCATTATTTCGCCAAATTTCAATAGCCTCCCATTGAAATCCAATAGGGTTTACTTGCTTGCAGAAAATCAACAAATTGAGATATTTCAATGCAACAAAAACTAATATTAGCTTATGAATAGAGTTTAATTGAAATATTTACATTATTTTTCAGCACAAACAGTATTCACAATGTTCTTAACACTATATATATAATTTTACACATATATGTTGGCGGAGAAAAGGCGGCAAAGTGAAAATTTCGGAGGAGCGGAGATTTATATGATAAGATTATTTACTATAACAACAAATTAGCGACTTCATTACAAACATATAGAAAAAAAATAACATTAATAAATTTGATACTTTTAAATTTAGTATATTTTTTACATTTACAATATTTTAAATTTTAAATTTTCTATTAATTTATAATTTTATTGGTAGTACTTAGTTATCCTGTCGACCAATTCCGCCAAATTATATAAATCGCCAAACCACTCGCCAAATTATACAAATTGATATAATTTTTATTTTAAATAACGAAAGAATAAATAAATTAGTATGACATTAATAAAAATACAAATAAAACGCCAAAATAAAAATCGCTTGATGACGTAAACACGCGTAACTTGCTTAAAGTCAAGTGAATGTGATATTTACGATAAACCATTATCGGCATTTTATCTTATAGTTTGGCGATAGATTTTTGGTTAACGGGATAACTAAGTACACTGTAAAAAATAATTGTACAAAAACAGCCCGATTTCCAAACATGTGTGTTTTTTATCAGCTTCAATCTGTACTCCACAGATTAACTGTTTTCCGACAACCATTCCTTGCTTGCGAGAATTGCAGGCCCGCCCATTGCAACTGCATACAAGGAATGTCTGTAGCGACCGCAACGAAAAGCGAATGAACGAACTGAAGCGGCTTGAGTCGGCCATGTTTGTTTTTGATTAGCGTTAGGGCGCGTTCAGCACTGCCACCCCGAGTGGCACTTTCCACCCTGTTTACAGGGTGGTCGTTCACAGACGAAATCACGTGATGAGGGTGGAACCGGGGTTGCGTTCAGGAATGGAGAAAGTGTCACCCCGAGTGGCTTTAAACCACCCTGGATTCTATCTGGGGTAATTTGATCACGTGATGGGGTTTTTTGCTGAGTTGTTTACTTTTTTTTCCATGCTGTTGTCTTGTCTCGTTTTCCATGTGCTCACTCACTCTTCTCTGCTTTGCTTGTTGGTTGTTAACGATTCCAGCGTGTTCCTTTGATTTTTAGATAGTTATTTTATTAGTTAGTTGTTATTTTATTAGATTGCAGTTGTTATTTTATTAGTTAGTTGTTATTTTATTAGCTCTTAGTTTATTATGGCGGCCCAACCAACTATATATAAATGCAGAGAGTGTAGCGTTTTGTTTCCTTCAATGGAAGAGTTTTATGGGCATTCATGTGCAGTTATGAATCAAACACAAAATGACTGTTCTGAAACTACATATGAATGCCCACATTGTTTTGTGAAGGTCCCTTCCATTGAAGGACTAAACGCGCACCAATGCGAGGAAGAGACAAACAGCGTGACGAAGAGAATAGTTTGGTCCATGGGCATGACAAAATGCCTCATATCTTTATACGTGGAATTTAAAGACGAAATGGAGAGTATCGACATTACAAAGAAAAGAGTAAGTAATTTTTTACGGTTTTGTAAATATCTTTTATTATAATGAATAACATTAAAAAAAATATGATACTTAATTTTAATGAAAAAGTACCTAAGTTTTGTACATTGAATTCTTGAAAGGTGATCTAAAAAAAAAGTATGTAGGGGGTGTCAATAATGGACCATTTCCAAAGTATTTTGTTTATAAAAATTTAATCAATAAAAATTCAGCTTATATTTATTTTTCATAACTTCCTTGTTTGTTTTATAGTGTGTTTTTTGTTAAGAATCTGAAAATAATGTTTAACAGTTCAACTGTCATATTCAGTTAGTTTTACTGAGCAAGATAAGATCTGATTTTAATGTATGTACTTTTTATTTTGTGTAATTTGCATCAATTTGTTTTAGTAATAATATAAAACATTTGATTTTATATATTTTACAAAGTTTATACCATTTCTGGCCATTTACAATTTTTTTTATTTTTAATGTTTTAAGACCACTGTCTGCTTCTGATACTGGAATGCTTAGTTTCCAGTACAATTATGTACTTTAGAGATGATTGTTTTATTTAATTAGTATGTTTTAAGTTATGATTGTAAGTACAATCATTCGAACAATTATTTACTTTTTGTAGGATATCCATTACTGTAATTTTGGGTATTTTGATTTATTTCTGTTATGATGCACTGACACTATTAGATTGGTTTATATATATTAAAATAGTGTTTAAAAAAACGGGAATATATAATTTTAATTACTAATCAAGGTGTAATTTTTTAAGAAGTGCGTAGCCTAAAAGTGTCATGCCATTTTTACCCAATACCAGTTTAAGGTTATTTCATGTATATTAATATGAACCTTTATAATTTCCTAATACAAAAGGTATATCAGTTTGTACATTTAACAATTTTCTATTGAATTTATATTTTGATTAATGATTTAACTTTGTGGTGATCAAGATAAAAAAAAAAAAATTGAGCGATGTTAACTTAATGGATATAAAAGCTGTAAGATAGGCATAAGAGTATACTTCTTTGATGTGTATATTAAAGAAAATACACATTAAATAAATTTAAACAAAAAAACTAACATGGAAATAATTTAAATTAAATGATAAGGGATAAGATGCCCTATCTTTCTTACTTTTTTTTTTCTCTATTGTAGATAGTTGTTTTGATTTTACCCCTATGTAGACTATTTTAGAAAAAAAAAGTTTTTTTTTTTTAAATTTAAAATGACCTTTCATTTGTTTTTTGTAGTGCAGCTGAACTCTGAACTCATGCACATAATATTGAAAAGCATTGTTTAGCCCATTCTATTTCTAGGTAAAAGAGAATTCTTCTACTTCTCAGAAAATACGTGTCTGCAATTATTCGGCCAAATATGTACTTAAAAGTATTCAGCCGAAACCGAATATTCAGTTTACATGCCTAATCGGCATTCGGTCAATCCCTAATAAAAATTAATTTTTGAAAAAAGTTAAAACCAAAGTCATGGTACAGCTTTTTTTATAACCTGGTTTTATTTGCAACCCAGGTTCCTACTCTAACCTTATGCAACAAAAATAATTCTATTTTGCAACAACATATTTTATACTAATTATATATTTTCCATTCAGGTGTATGACAAAATAGCTGAGGAGATGGGGCTTAGGGGCTTTCCTGGCTTATCGGGAGATATGTGCCAGGAAAAATTCAAGTCTTTGAAAAGGAGATACAAAGAGATTAGCGACAAAAAAAAGAAAACGGGGACTGCTGCACACAGGTTTGCCTTTTATAAAGAAATGGAGGACATTTTTGGAAAGGATCCTGATATTAATCCTCCTGTAACGTATAACAGTTCTCGTAGTGGTCCAACATACAGAGGTTGGTAAATATTAATTTATATATCTTAACTTTACTATAATATGCCACTAGTTCTTTCACTCTTCTATTGTATAAAATTTATACAGATGATGCTCGTTATAATGACCACCAGACTTGTCAAGTGTCCTGATTTCAAAAGGAGATTCCCGATTTTCACATGTTTTTCCATACTCCTGATTTTTCACATATTGTCAAATATACCGTTATGTTACAATCAAATGTACTCTGATTCAGTGATGAAAACTCAGTACAGATGTAATTGTTCTTTAGTATGATTGATGAGTAGTATATTTTGTCTAAACTGCACTGAGATTCACTATGAATGATGAATCTTTAAGATTTTTTTACTATTACTATGGACATGCTTTGGAATATTAGTTATTTGTCTCGATTAAGACATATTCCCAGTAGCAGAAACAGTGCGGCATGGCAGCGGGTGCTGCAGATTATTTTAAACCTTGCAGATTAATCCACCAGCTTAAAAAGAAATGCTGGGTTTAAAAAATAGTTGAAATTTACTTTGTCTCTAGATTTATGGTATTTTTTTTATCCTTTTACTATATTTTCTTTATAAATGGAAATTTTGTTTATGCGTTTATATTATTTCTTATGATGATAGTAAGCTTAGTCTAGCATTGTTAGGTCGCAGATAAATTTTAATTTGCTGCAGACTGATGCAGAAAATTCTGCTTCTGGGGGCATATTTATGATCTTCCTTCACTGTAGTTTATATATGCTTATGGGGAACAAAAGCCATCCCTCCCCCTCCTCCCTTGTAACATGCACTTAATTTAAAAGTGTGTTGAAACATCATAGATCATATGCTTAAAAACATTCTACTTGTAAGGAGTACATATTTTCCTTATTTGAGTAAGAGTGATGTATTTCTTATTTTCAGCAATAACAAAACATAATTTATTTTTTCTACTTTTCATTCTTACTTTTTTACCAAAGAATTCTTTTCTCCTCTAAAATCTTTTAATTAGAGATGCACTGATTATTCAGTTTCAGGCGAATATAAAGTCTATTATTCAGCTTTTGTCGAATAATACTGTAAGAAATGTTTTTATATTTACTCGTTAAAACTTTTACATTTGACAATTTATATTTATGATGTATAATGAAAATTTTATTTGAAATTAACACCCTTTTTTCCTTTAACTTTCCTACCCTGAATGTGTTTATCTACCCATTTCTATATAAGAGGGTAATTTAGGAAACATGTTAAAACTTTTATGCTATCAATAAGTACAAAAAGTATCTGTAATAAGCTAACGTAATCTGTTAAATTTAAAATTAATCTTCAAAATTGTCCTAAAAGAGAGTCATACAAGCAAATTTTAATTTTTTAAAAACATAATGGAAGTTTAATATTTATACCTTATTACATAAGAAAATATTTCGGCTGAATCCCAAAACAGCCGAGACGCTTGGCATCGTTCAATTTGACGAGGCGATAAATGGATTTTTCTTGTTACCAGTTCGTTTCGTAAATTCTTTCCACGCCTACAGTGGTCTGATCTTGAATTGGGATGGTTGATTTGTTGTGTATTGGATGGTTACGCCTACCTGAAAACTTTTATTCACAGTTAGCTCAGCGGTGTTTTGACAACTCAACTCCGCATTTGTAAAAATAGAATGTCGACATGTCAAAAGTTTGTGAATTTTTTTTTTTTTTTTTTTTTTTTTTTTGCTGTTTTTAGTTGTAAAATTTGAAAGTTAAAGCACCTGCGTAATTTAATTTGAAATTGTGAGTATTTGTTCTTTTTTTTTTTTTGCTGGAAAGTTAAATGAAGTTTGACTAGAAATTTACGAAATTATGGCAATTCAACATTTTTTAGAGTTGGTTTTCAAGAAAGGAGATGTCTGTTAAGGTATATTAATAATTTTATGCATTTTGTTGTAGCGTTTTATATTAGACGTGTATTGTATATTTCTCATGTATGTTGCCCTTCGAGTTTTGTACATTTTGAGATTGCTACAGAGTGATAATTGCTGTATTTTGAGACTGCAGAATCCAGTGATTTTTTTTTCCCTGGTTACGATTACTGATTGCCGCTTTAACGAGTTTTATACATTTTGAGATTGCTACAGAGCGAAAACTGCTGTATTTTGAGACTGCTGAATCCAGTGATTTTTTTTTTTCCCGGTTAATGAACGCGTCAGCGTTCATACACGATTACTGATTGCCGCTTTAACGAGTTTTGTACATTTTGAGATTGCTACAGAGCGAGAACTGCTGTATTCAGTGATATATATTTTTTTATGAACTCTAAGCGTTCAAAGTTCCGTAAATTAGAAATGATTTGTTCAATGTTTACTCTGATACAGGCATGCAATTTAAAATATTACATGACGCCATGATTTTTTCCGAAAGTTGAGAAATGAAAATTTTAATCATAAAATCGTTACTCTGATTTTTAAAGGTACTTTAAAAATTTCATTTTTTCAACAAGTTATGTTTAAATCGTTTCTTTTATTTTGAATCTCATAAAAATCAGCTTTCCTGTATTTTTTAATAAGTCGTTATTTATAAATCTTGTATTTCCCATGATTCCAGGGTGATAACGTAGTAAAAAACAGTCTGGAAGCATTCAGGAAGGTGGACCTATCACGTTAGTTTTCAGGTTGCCGCATTTTAGATTGGCGTATGTGGGGTATTTGGCGCTGGTCAGAAAAGTTGCCAAGTGGAGTGTCGCGGCTGTTCTGGGAATCTGCCAATATTTTTTTCAATGAAACTTTTTATAAATTTTTTTTGTTAATCTACAGTAAAAAGGCATATAAACAAAATGAGTTAGGTATGACTAGGTTTGACAAGTCAAAAATATGTTTCATTAAATTATCTTTAAAAAGCTATAATGTTTTACCGTCATCACAGATATTGATCACTCTTAGAGAATTTTATAGTAAAGGTTGTGCTCTTTCAAAGAAACTTGGTATGATAAACTTTATTCTGTCGGAAAAGTCAATCATACTTATTTTAAATAGGTGACTGATGATAAAATTCCACATTTATTTTGCTTTGAATTTTTACTGGTGGTTTATTTTGCTTCTTGATACTGTTCAAGTGTCGACTTTCTGTGAAAACTTTAAATCATTACAGCTTTTTAATAATTATTTTAATTAAACTTATTTTTGGCTTTTCATACCTAGCTCATTTTGTTCGTATGACATTTTTATATTGATTTACATAAAAAAAAATTAAATTCCACAATGACGAGACTTTCAATGTCACTGGCTCCTAGATTATTAGCTGTATCATAATTATTATTATTTTTTTTTTCAGAGGATGTGGCAGCAATCCAAAACTCCTTTTCAAAGGCCACACCCCTAAGCCAAAATTT
The DNA here is from genome assembly GCA_963932465.1 of Maratus speciosus. Classification (NCBI taxonomy): domain Eukaryota; kingdom Metazoa; phylum Arthropoda; class Arachnida; order Araneae; family Salticidae; genus Maratus; species Maratus speciosus. The sequence continues at coordinate 249,119,078 of OZ010793.1, read as the reverse complement.
TCAAGAAGACGACCTACATATGCCGAGCACAAGCCAGCAACCGCAACGTCTCGAAAATGAAACACCAAAAAGAACACCAAAAAGGGAACTGCCTTATTGGTGCAGTTTGCATTTCAGTAGAATGGATCAGTGGCAAGCGAAACGAGATGAAGAGAAGAAGAAAAAAGAAGAACTGATAAAAAGGAAAGATGAAATGAGACAGAAAAGAGAGGAAGAGCGGCAGAAAAGGCATGAAGAACGCCAGGCGTTAAAGTTACAAATGTTGGATTTACTTCGTGAAATTAAAAATAAAAAATAGTTTATCTTTACAGAGCCTTTTTATTAGTTTATGTATATATGTTAAATAATTGAGATGGGGTTATTCTGATTTTTTTGTTAAATTTTTTTCAACTAGAGCATATAGGTGAAAACTGGGAAATTGAGTTAGCAGCCAGTGGCCGGTAGACTCAGTTTCTTTAGTAGCCACTTTTTAAAGTTAGTGGCCACTATAATGTTTCAAACTTTCTTGAGATCTAGATAAACTATAATCGCTGTATATATACATATTTTTCTATAAATCAGAGTTTTATAGCAGCGAACTATTCATGATAAGAATAGGGAAGCAGTCAAAATTCAAGAAAATTACTTTAAAACCACAAAATCTGTTACATTAATTTTTTTAGAATATATTTTTGGATTATTTGTATATGTTTATAAACACAATTATCAACCAAATTACTATTACTTTCTTTATATAAAAAATAACTAAATCAAAATTCCAACAGCTAAGTGTATACAATAATAATAATAAAAAAAACACAATAAAATGTTATTTAGATTTTATTTAATAAGTAAATGTGCTATTAACATACTACACAAATTACATACAGCTGAAATCTAAGCTGGTGAGTGTATTTCGCAGGATTAAACAGTATCTCTTGAAGAAAAATAATCTAACTGGTGAGAATGTGGCAGGAGTCGAAATATTGAAGATACTGCAATGCCCTTAAAATCTGCTTCCATCCAGTGAAGGAAAAAAAAAAAGGGGGGGGGGGACAAATTATTTGAAATGCATGTGGAATCAAATTGATGAATATATTTTGCAGAATTCTTGAAAAAAAAAATAGAAATTTCTTGTAAAAAAAAAAAGTGAGGAGCTAGCATATGATGAAAAGTCGAAATATTGAAAATACAGCTAAATCATTGAAATCTGCTTGCATCCGGCAGGAAAAAGAATTAACCAGTTTTCTACTTAGGTGTAATCAAAGTAGTGATGCATATTTCCATGAAAAATGCTGTATTTCCGTTGCCGATCGATGCGTTAATACGGATTAGGTTCCCTTAGAAAGACCCCCACGGAGGGCACTCCCCCCGGGCCTATATCCCTCGTGTAGATAATTGGCCGTCAAAATTCAACCCAACCCGTTGCCGATCGTTAACAAAATTTATAATCGCCACTTGGCGAGTGGCGACTAAAGTGGCGATCGATGGCCGATTTTTTAATTGTCACGTGGCGAGTGGCGACCGCTAATTTTCACCTATACCAGAGCAACAGTTTAAGCAAAGTTGTCTTCAATTTTATAGAGTGCCATATCCTGAACAAATCTGGAAAACTTAATTCATCCAGTTAACCTTATTGTTCATAGCATCTGCCATGATATATGAATCAGCTCAACAGAATAAATTGCAGGTTATAGAACTCCTGAAAAATGCTGCATATGTAATTGCACAAGATTACTTTTAACAGGATTATTAAAAAAATTGGTAAATAATTCATGTTTGTAATTTTCTAACTGGGTCCAGGAAAAAAAAAAAAAATACAACTCATATGAATTATTTACCAAATCAGTTGCTGGATAGTGACTCGTTTTTGAATTGTTTTTAACAGTTAGTGCAAATAAAATTTTCTCTTTACCAACATTATCCCATTAAAAGCAATGCTAACAAAAGAGAAATACTCGTATATTTTCACAAAGAGGAAATTATAGTTACATAAAAATGAAAATATGATATTTAAAATATAACTAGATATTTCTAATTAAAAATTTTATTAACGGCAAGTTATATCGAAGCATTAGGCACCGAGTATTGTCAGGCTGTTAATCTGTTATGTTTTTCATCACAACACATTTCCTGCTTCCGATAATAAGCATTCATTCCTCTGGTGGTTTATTTTTCTTGTGTTTTTAGAATTTGTAATCTCCCTGTTAACAGGTTGTTTTTGTCATTGATTAAATCAGATCAGTGAAAATAAGCTAATATAAAATGATTTAAGTAAACAGTCTGTCTCCCAGTATTTTTTAACAATGCTATAACAAAGTTTTTTTAAATAACACATTTTAAATGTATAGTTTTAAATACGATGTAATTTTCACCAAAGTTTTTTTCTCTTTTTAATATCCACATGAAAATACTTTTGTTGTTAGAAAGGAAATATTATTTGCACTGTCTTAGAATTCTCAACACAAGAGCAATGCAACTCTTGTAGACACTTTAAAAGTATCTGCATTGATTCAAAACATCTCAATTTGTTGATTTTCTGTCCCTATTGGTGTCTATGGAAATTTGGCAAAATATTAAAGATAGCTTTGATTTTTTTTTTTTATATATATACCCCTCCCTCCCACTGCAAAAAAAAAAAAAAATCATCATAATTCTTATTTAGTACTATGGTTCTGTATACTTAGAATCCTCCACTAGTTAGTTACTTGCAAACCAATGGCTATGTTCTTTACAAATTTCTCACTTTTCCGTATTTTTAAATGATTTTTTTCCTTGGCATAGAATATATGTGGCCGATGTTATCTTTATAATGTTAAGATTTGTTTTTTAAACTATTACTTTTGCTAAGGACACTTTCAATTTCGGATCCAGTTCCGAAATTGAAAGCATCCCCCAGAAATTAAAACTGGAATGGTTATGGATATTATTGGTTTCTACTAGCAAGGTGGTAAAATAATGACATTCTACAATGCTGTACCCTCCAAACATTCAAGGTCTGTGTATTTTGCAGTGACTGAGTCAGACTCTGTGTGCAATAGCGGCTCTACCAGAACATTGGTATATAAAATTTGATCTATTTATAAAATGGAATATCATGGAAATTTCTGAGATTAAACAGAAATTTTTTTTTATGAAATTACTGGTAGCCAAGTGGTTGTGAACCCTTTATCGAGTTACCACTGTCTGTGTGGTGAAATGTTATTGTACAGTTATAAGATGAACGTGAGCAATAAAAATAATTTGATATATGAGGACCCCAGAAGCCAAGGGATACAACTGACAAAATTTAAATTTAGAGTAAATTCAATTCAAGTTGAACATCAATAGTAATTAACTGAATTGAAATATGGAAATGTTGATTTCTTAGTGGTCTATAAACTTATTTCAATAACTGAAGAAAAAAAAATAAGGTACAATTTTTTTTTTAAATTTATAACTAAGCAATATGTATAATCATTTGCCGCTTGTACCCTTTGGCTTCCAAGCAGTACACAAGAAATAAAAAACTATGAATTAAAAAAATGAATTTATAAAAATTTTTAGAACAATGTTGATACAAGCGAATGAGAGGACAAAAATTTGTTTCAATATGTTTTAAAAATGAAAAGTTATGAAAAAAAAATTGATGACCAATGTTAATACAAATGAATGAAAGGACAAAGTTTTGTTCTTATATAAGTTTTAAAATTTTATTACAAGTCTTCAAACATTAAATTTTTAACCATTAAAATACATTTATTTAATGTATAAGAAAGTAAATTCTAAAAATTAAAAAAATATGACAAAAAACAATCTAAAAATATGGAACAATATTCTTCTAGTGATAACATGGGAATAGCACGTTTCATAATCATGATTAGGCTCATCGGCCTAATCTTCAGAAGCCATGCGGGGTTTCACTCTGTCCAATCTTGAGTAATATATATTTAGGTGTTAATTAGGGTTCACGCTGCTGATCGCCACTGCTAAAGAGAAAACTGAAATCTCTAAATTGCAAGAGATGTTTTTCTTCCTTTAAGCGATCTCTATGTTATTGTGCGATTAAACCTTTTCTGTGTAACTCATTATTTGTGTTTTGAATATTAGTATTTCACAACGAATCTATTAACACTATTATTTGAATTTTGCTAGTTTTTCTTTAGCCAAATTAGTCTAAAGCCAATGAGAACCCCAGTGTCAGCTTTTATGGTTCTATATTAGCTGTAGAAATATAGTTCCAATAGTAAAAAAGTTTCAAATTTGTTCTTCATCCTCTTAAAAATAATATGTCAAAATAGTTATATTTTAAAAGTTACGAGGTTTACTCGGTTCCTGGGTTCGATATGTGATATTTAGAAAAATCTCCTCTTTACTTTAGAATTTTTTTTTTTTTTTTTTTTTTTTTTCGACCAAAACATAGTTATGATACTTTGAATCTTATGAAAGTTTAGTATTTTCTGGCACTAAAAACAGAAGAACATGCTTCATGCATATGCGAAAAATAAATTTAAAAATCTTGACAATGTTTTTTTTTTTATTAATATTCTATAATTCTTCGAAACCCTTGAAAAGAAAAAGATTAAGGGCAGCAGATTGTACAAGCCCATTGGCACATTTAAAATGGACCCCCTCCCCCTCCCATTCACAGAAAATATTGGTAAGTACTCCATACTTAAAGAATTATCAATCAATTCATTTTGATTATTTGTATTTAATAAATTGTTAAAATACTTTGACTTTCAAGTAAAAGTAAAGTTATATATCGAATTAAGAATAGCACATAAATTTTAAACTTCAAAACAAAACAGTGCAGATGTTTTTTGAGTATATTTATGAGAATTAGACCATGGACAGACAAACCGAATGCATAAACACTTTCAACTTTGTTGGAAAGTTTAAAAAAGAGATAAACATAAAAACTGCCTAATATTCATAAAGTAGTATTGGTTGATAGTTTTATAAATCTGAACTCAAAATGTAGTCCAATAACTGTATATAATGGACAATGGATGTATGTTGACCAGAAAATTTCCTCATTTTCTGAAGAATGTTCAATCCTAAGACATATCTACATCTGATGGGATAGCTAATTCAATTAAGCTGGCCACCTGGTCAGATTATGCTAATATATCATTTAAAAATTTCAAAGATGAGTAAATAGGGATGCACCAAACAGTGATTTTGGCCTACAGGTAAACCAAATATTCAGCTGACCAAATACTTTTATATTTCAAAGTTTAAAAGGCATTAAAATGTTAAATTTTAAAACAATTTTACATAATATTTAAAACAGGAACTTACATTTTCATAAACAAGAGCTTTTTACAAGTTAACTTTATACTGAAAAAAATCTGCTTTGAATTATTTAAGAGGATGGTTATAAAACTTTTCAGTCATTGGCAAGAACTACTTAATGAAAATTCTCTAGTTCTACTTTTTTTAACGATTCTTTAAAATCATTTGATAAGGATAGGTATAACTAATTTTTAATTAAATGTAAAAACTGTCGAAAAGTTAGACTCAGCAGTTGTTAATTGAAAAATATAATCTCATATGTAAATATGCATATAAAATTCTGTTATCATTGTGATAATCAATAAAAGAATGACTTACAATTTCATAAGTTCAATGTTCTTCAAATTAAATTATAGTATCAGTTTCAAATCAGAAACTTAAAAGACGTTTTAATTTTCATACTTGTAATTTTTTTTTGTGTGTGTGCAAATATGGCTTATTTCATAGTCTGAATTGTTTTGATTAATACCATCATTTTGAGTAAACTAAATTAATGTAATGGAACTGAATACACATTTCTCTAATTTCTGGAAAGAACCACAAAATCATTCACACAATACAAAAATAAGGAAAACAATGTGTATAAAAAATTAACTTTATTCAATATAATAAAAATGCAATGCAATAAAAATGTCTTTAGATGGAAATGCTAAAAAAACAGCTGATCAAATAGTAACCAAAGCTTATTTAATACATAAATATATTTGCTAAAAAGATTGTTATTACCAATGATACCAGCAATATCTTGAAATATTTTCAGAAATAAAATTTATACTTCCTTCACAAAAAAGCATGAGTTAAGGGTCCTGTCCCTGCTGGCGAAGACACTCACGAGCTAATGCTAATCCTATGGGGAGGGATTTTTCTAATATCTCGTTTGCATTTCAACATTTTTAAATAATTTTTTTTGCATTGGATAGCCGAGGTCCATCTCTACAGCGCACCTTGATTACTTTTTCGATTTTGGTGGCAGATATTTTTTAGAATGACACTTTCATTTTCAGAACCGGTTTTGAAAATGAAAGTAGCTTTATTAAAAATATCTGCCACCAAAATCGAAAAAGTATCCAAGGTGCGCTGTAGAGATGGACCTCGGCTATCCAATGCAAAAAAAATTATTTAAAAATGTCGAAATGCAAACGAGATATTAGAAAAATCCCTCCCCATAGGATTAGCATTAGCTCGTGAGTGTCTTCGCCGGCAGGGACAAGACCCTTAATCATATTAATGATATTTACATATTCAAATACTTACAGAATAATATATACAGTAGAAGATCTTTATAACGCAAACCTAAAAACGCAAGGTTGTGCATTATATAGAATTTTGCGTTATATGGATCACATCATTAAATTCACCTTGTAAATATGGCCAAATATGTCTGAAATATATCAAAATACATTAGAATATCTTTATAATGCATTCCTTGTTACCAAGAGTTATCCAAATTATAAATTTTTGCATAATATAGGTCAGGCCTTAAATTAACTTTATAAACATGATGCAAATATAACTGACACAACCATCCCTTATATTAAACATTTTCAAAAATGCATTTTTTTTCAGTAAAAAGGTCTTAAATTAGAAGATAAAGTTGAACTAATGTATCAAATTTAGTCCTCTAGAGAGTAGCAATATTTTACAATGTAAAAATGCAAGTGCTTTTTAACTGCAAAAATCATTGTTTACATCTGAGAGTTGTGCATTATAAAGATCTTCTACTGTATATATATATATTTAAAAAAATGTAACTTAAGTGTAATTTTAAGTGTTTAAGAATTTTAAGGTTGAAGTTTAAGAGAATCTCATGTGAGCAAATTACAACATATTCATTATGTTGCGTCGTTTTTCCGCAGCAACTGTATTTTCATCATCTTGAGGTCTTTCATCATCATCATCCTCTTCCTCATTATCACCATCCTGGTAGTCTCCTTGGTTTGTATGTATTTTGTCTGTGATTACAAGGTTATGCAATACGCAGCAGGCCATGATAATTGTTGGCACCAAGTCGGTTCGCAACATATATAAATATTTCAGCCTTCTGAACCGACCTTTTAATAAGCCAAATGCTCTTTCTATAGTGCATCGTGTTTTCGATAACTTATGATTGTAGTTCAGTTGTCTTCTGGTAAGATGACCATTATCTCGGAATGGAGTTAGCAGATTTATTTGCAGAGCGTACGCAGCATCTCCCAACAGATGGAAATTTGATGGTATTATATCTGATAGGTGTCTACCAATGTCCGAATTGGCAAACACGCGTGCATCATGAACCGCTCCGACTTCACCAACATAACAATCAATAAATTGTAATCTGTAAAAAGAAAAAAGTATGACAAAAAACAATAAATTTATAATTTGAGATAAACTTTTTTTGAAGGTTTATAATATAAACTAAATTTACAATTGTATGTATAGCAAGGGATTTAAAATAATGGTAATCCTATTAATATTATAAATGTGAAAGTGGGTCATTCCATGTCACATGTGGGACAGCTTTTCTACATATTTCTGCTGTTGTAACAGTGTTATTATATTCTCAATTGAAAACAACCTTGTTAATAAGAAAATCTAGATTTTTTTTGTTATTTTTAATGTATAGTTTATGTTTTAAAAACTTATAAGTCAATAGATATAAAATATTACTGATGTTTTAACAATGCTATTGTATCCCCCCTCCCCTCCCCCCGTGCAAGAAAACATTACTGTTGAACGTATTATGTAACAAAAAGCTGTTATAAAATACATTTAAATAGTAACTATTTCTTTTCAGTGTTATTTGATAAAAACTTTTTTCATATACAAAGTGATATTTTATTGAGTTTCCTTCATATGAATCAATGAGGTATGCAAAAAATAAATGTAACCATATTTGTATATCACTCCAAGCAAAAGAAAAAAAATTCAAAAATGAAAAGATTTTTTAGACATTGATAACGATATCATTACGGGGAGGGGGGAGGGGGTTCGAGGTATGATAATGTATGATATCGTAAGGGGGGGGGAGGGGGTTCAAAATTGCCAAAAAAGTGATAACGTTATATATGCACAACCCCTAAGCATTAGTGAGCGTGTCTTTTCAGATGACATAGAGGCCAGTCAAATCCCATACATGAATCACACACTTGAATTGTAAAGTAAATTTTGAAAGTTAAAAATGTAAGACTGCAAGTGGCAGCCCTGGCCTGTTGAATCTGTTAAACTTTGATATGAGATAATTAAAGGAGTGGTTTACTTACTTAAAGAGTTCTAAGTACTTTTTGAAAACTTTGATTGGTACTCAGGGATATGTTTAGGAAAATTTTAGGTCCTTTAAAGGACCCTTCACAAAATAATTTATCTTAAAACAGGACCCTTCACAAAATTATTTATCCCAAAACAGGACCCTTCACAAAACATTTTATCCACAAACAGGACCCTTCACAAAATTATTTCTCTCTGAAATAGACCTTTCACAGAATTTTTTTACTTTCAAATTGAACTTTTCACAAATTCAGTCATTTAAAAATAAAATTTGGTCTGTAAGCAAGCAGTTGAACTCACCAAAGAGCATATTATTTAGTTTTTTATACATGAAGGATAGGACATGAAGACATCAATAATTTAAAATTCACAAAATTATAACTAGAATTTTCACAAAAATAAGAAAAACTTCACAATTTCATAAAAACAGGACCCTGTGAGAAAAATTTGGACAGACCCCTGGTACTTTTCGGTTAGCCGGGCGCCAGTGTTATATATACATACAGATATATATACACATATGTATACATATATTGTATATATACACATATATATCCACATATATGTATATGTATACATATGTATATATACGTGTATATAGACATATACATGTATACATAACACTGGCGCCCAGCTAACCGAAAAGTACCGTTTATTTTATAGGTTGCTATAAGTTCTTACGCTAATGACTTTGTTTAACATCCCTAAAAACAAGTATCCTTATAACAAACAAGTACTTTTATTTTAATGTCTAAATGTATATTGTACAAGATAAATTCATTCAAAACAATATTTACAGGTTTTTCAAAAAAGTTTTCACTGCTGACTAAGAACATGACTCATAGGCAGTCATTACAATAAACATTTTATTACCTGCTGTTGGCAACTCCTTGCAAAACCATGGAGTGATAGTCGAGGCGATTCACATAATTGGCAGAATATTCCACAGGTGCAGCGATTTCTATGTGGGTACCATCAATGCACCCAATAACTCCTGGGAACCCACACATCTCCAAAAATGATTGTTCAGATGCACGCATGTCTGTCGATGATGGCCATCTGATAATTTCGGTGGACAACCTGGCAATAGCTGCACATGTATGTGTGACAGCTAGCCATAAAACAGATTTCGAGACATCAAATCTGTCAGCAACTGACCTGTAAAGATTTAAAATAAATTGCTAGGTTTACTACATCATATTGTATCGGCAACATTTTATGTGTAGGTAAAAACAAAGAAATTTGCAATTATGTAGATTCTTTGTTAGGAATGACAACGTAATTCATCATTTAAAAGTGAAGAATTTATTTTGAATTATAAAAAACAGCAAATAATGTTAAAAGAAAAAAATGGCAGTTAATGTGCCAAACTTATAAATTTTCAACTAAGTTACATTTCATGAAATAAGGTTTTTGTGTTCGAACATAACTGCTTGAGCCACAGATTATAGGCCAGAAATTACAGTAATTTGTAAAATGAGTTACAATAAAACAATGAATAAAGAACTGAATTGAAGCATGAACACAGATATTTAAAATGAATGAACCATAGTATGCATCTTAGATTTCAATGAATCCTAAATATTTATCTAATTAAAATTTTTTTTTTATCAAATACAAACATAAAATTTACCTGAAGGATTCTGGTGATCCCACAATCCACAATGTCATCAGTAGTTGCTTCCACAATGTTAAAGAACTTAATTTGATGAGCTGTGGATCCCTCATTATCTGAAAATAATAAAAAAAAATCAAATACAATTAGATTAGATTTTCCTAAGATCAAATATTCATACAGTTGAGTAATACTGCTTAACACAATGTGATTGGCAGATTATTATATAAACATCTTAATTCTTTTCATAAGCAACTATGTACCTTAAAAGCTTTTAAATTAAACTGTGAAGTCAACTGACTGTCACTGTATTGCAATGGCAGATCCATGGGAGGGGCGACGGGACAAAGGCCCTCCCTTGGTCGATGATAAAACATTTCCAGGTAACATATCTAAACAAGTTTTCAGAATTTTTAACATAAATTAAAACGGTTACATTCTTCTTTCTTATCCGTTACTGCATAAAAATTCCAAAATATGACTAATACCAGAAAAGTTGTATAGAAATATTTGATATATAAAACCTAATATTATGTATAAAATATCTTATTACAACTGTCTCGGTTATAGAATGAACAAAAATTAAAGTCTTCAAAGGAAAACGACCAAAGATGAGAATGGCAAATGACCAGAGATGACCTCTTAAAAGGGTAAGAATCCAATTTTCAGAAAGCTAGCCTGAGCTGCTGAAAAAATGCTTTATTAAAAAATAAAGAAACATGCTGTTTCATATGCAGTAAGCCTTTTTTTAAATACCTGTTGCAGTAATTCAGAACACAGAATGTTCATTATACTCAAAGCATGTATAGAAAACAGTAACAAGTCTTAGCAACACTTTTCAACCATGAACATGTAATGATGTAAGTATGCCATACATAAATGTAATTTTTTCTTTAAAAAAACTAAATTCTTAAAACATCCTCAAGATTAAACATCTGTTGCTAAAAAAACTAGAAAGTCTTTTATATTAGAATGCTTGGTCTAATTGTAATGTGTCGTTCTATTGGATGATAAATAATTCTACATGAATGGATAAATTAGGGATTTTTTTTTATTTTGATTGGTTGTTATAATAAAAAAATTCTTATAATGAATATCAAATGTCTACTGTATATGTATAACAGGGCTGCTAATAGTACCTACAGGGAGATTGTAAATGCATCCTTATGTGAAAACCCTTAGTTTATAGTATCCCGCTTCCCCCCCCCCCCCTGGAGATAGGTTACTTAAGATATTAGACATACTTTATAGATCTGCCCCTGCTGTATGAAGAATGGAAAAAAATATTGCTAGCAATTTGCTTAAACTTGCACAAAAAAGCACTAGTTATAGCCAACAAAACACAGTTTAGAAAAATTATTGAACATAGAATTGTATGTTAAAATTAGCAACAGAAAATCAAATTAGATACGTAATTTGCTACAATAGTATATTTTCTTTCGCGTTTAATTACATATTCATACACTATTAAATAACAAACTTTTGAATATAGTCAAGCCATTATATGCCAAAGCAGATTATAGCAGTCAAATACTAATTTTTAAAATGACATAAGTTTAAACAGTGTTTTAACCAGTTTAAGCTTTAAAAAATTCCAATATTTAAGTACATTCACAAAATAAACACAAAGAAAAATATTTTAAATGTAGCAAAATACACCACTGATTATATTTAATGATAGTGCACGTGCACTTTAGTTTTAGGAAAATATCTTTGATTTTGCTTAAGGAAAGTAGATACCAAGTGTGGTGGATTACTTTTTGCTTCAGTCACAAAAAAAAAAAAAAAAAAAAAAAAAAAAAAATTAAATGACATTTGGAAAATATTAGATTAAATCTATTTTTTAATAAGTAAAGATTTATAAACAGTTCCTCTTAAAAGCATGCATTAACATTAAAATATTTCATTTTTATGATTTATGAATTCTGATTTTTGTCCCCTGCGTTAAAATACCAGATAACTATCAGTAATTTTAGGTTTCTGAAACAATTAAGCATCTAATTGCTAACATAATATATGTTTTTAAGCTTTAATTAATTATAATTATTAGTTAATTACAGTAATTATAAAAAATGCATTCATTTTCATTATTAATACAATAATGCACTAATACATTGATACTATGTGATAAATATCTAAAACTATATTGAATACTACTTATGATATTTAAAGTTATTAAAAAAAGTTGAGGATTTTCAGAAAATCTTGTCAGCCAAGGATTTATTTTACCAGCCAGCCAGATGTAACGTACAATTTAAAATTGTAATAACAAAAAGTATGCGACTGCAAAAATAGTTAATTGGTACAATGCATTTTCATACTTTTTTTCTGTATAAAAAAAGAAATAAATACAGTAAAAGAAAGTGTAATAGTATAGTATTGTACTTAGTACTACCATGCTTACATCGCTGTAAGTTTTAAAGCTAACTAGTATAAAAAATATAAAATTTTTTGCCATTATCTTCTATAGCTTGCAGTTTTCAAATTCTGATTAAAAATTCACTTGCCCTGTCAGAAAATCCACTTCCCAGGGGTTTATACATTTTTTAACAACAGAATGAATAATTTGATTAGTTACAGGAAACTATGACATTGCAAATTTATATAGATTTAAATACCATTTTTAATAGATAAAAACTTGCTTTTTACAAACAAGCTTTGTGTTTTATTGATAAGATAAAATACCTATAGAAACTTTCAAAATTATGTTCACCTTATAATTTAATACTTTGTTATGTAATTTTAAACATTTAGAAAATTGATGATTTAAAAAAAAAAATCAGTTGACTAAAATCACGATTAAATAACTGATTTAAAACATTTGATTAAAATTGTTGACAGCAGCAACTTTAATACATTTTAATGCAGTTTTATGTATAATTTATTGATTAAAACCCATCTAATTCTGCTATCTATCTCTTTCCATATTATTTTATTGAAATTAGGTTTGGACATCACAGTATTAACTATGGTTAAAGCCATTGCACATAAAATATTTGTCAACACTACGCAGACATATAATTTAATGGAGAAAAAACAAAATGCTGCACAATTCCAAGCACATGTCAAAAATTTAGTCCTACCATTAAATTCATGCAGATCTATGCTTTGTTTTTATAGAAATAAAAAATAGAAAAAATGATTGTGTAGCTTGACAAATTAAAAATTCTAGCAGCAAAGATTCAATTGAGTTTAAAGATGTAGTTATCATTCATTTTCATTGACTAGTTAGATGCAAAAAGTATATTAAATAGTTTTATTTTTTTTTAGGTTTTAGATTTTAATGAAATAAATTTAACATAAGTGCTGAGATTCATGTTGTGGATGGAGAAAGATTGAAATGTTATAAGCCTTAGAATAATTCAATGTGTGAAATAAATGTTACATTGTTTATTACCCAAAGATCATAATTAATGAAATATAAGATTCACATTTATTTTAATTTAAAGTTTTAAATGTTCATTAATGTAACAAAGGGATAAGCATGTATTTACTAGAGAAAATAAGCGAAAAATATTTATAGCACATACCATGTTACCAACAGCCTCGACAGTCCTTCTGTTAAGTCTAAAATGACTTACAAAGTCCTTTTCCATCATTTTAGGAACGATATTTTCAGCATATGCCTCCATACGAGGAATATCTCTGTTTCGCAATGGAACTATGGGCATTGCATAAAAATGTGAAAATGCACCATCTTCATCGGACTCACTGTCAGACAACTCGCTGTCAGATGAGCTATCTGTAGAAGAATCTGAAGACGAATCTTCCAATATAAACAGCAATGCTCTAACAATAATTTCGTTTTCCGCAGCGTTCATAATGACTTTCGAATACAGATAAACAAACAAAGCAACTATCCCCTTCTATCACCCCTAATCGTTCAGCAACGAAATCACCCTCTACCACCCTCACTCTAGCACGGGTAAAAGGGCTGTAGCACCTCACGTGACAGGGTAGCCCTCTAGGGTGGAAAGGGTGGCGTCGCTGAACGCAGCCTTAGCACAGCACTTGCTTATTTTGCAATCAGTGGTGTAGTCGTAAAAAAAACAGAGGGTATACTCTCTAAGCAGAGGGTATACGCTCAAGGCCGAGCGTATACCCTAGAGTGTATTTACTATAGATTTTTTGAGAAACAGACGGTATACGGTGTTCCTTTAAAAAATCCAGAGGGTATACGGCGTATACCCCCGTATACCCTCCACTACATCCCTGTTTGCAATTGTCTTGTATTTCTAGTTTTGATATCTTTTAGCGATTTCATTAAGCGAGGAACAAAAAGATGATTTCTCCTTATAATTGTAAGTATATACTTTTGTTTTATAATGTCGTTTCTGTTCCTAGTTTTATTTTCAATTATGTGCTCACACGTGCTAGCAGCGATATTGATTGCATGCCGAATTTATATGCGGCATTTAAAGGATAACTTGTCAAATCAAGTGTGTGTTTGTCGATATCTAACAGAATCTAAATTTTTTGCTTGTTTTTAATATTATTGCTTTAAATCAAGATTTTAATCAAATGAATTTTTTTTTTTTTTTTTTTTTTTTTTTTTTTTTTTTTTTTTTAGTTATCGATTAAAAAAAAAAAAAAAAAAAGTAACGAATGTATTAAAACTAAGATGAACCTGGTTCTGAAAGTTTATATAGGTATCTTGCATGTGTTAATAAAGAATAAAAGCTTTAAAGAATTGTTTATAACCTTGACGCTTTTGGCATGTAAAAAATTGAACTACAATAAATTTCTAAAAAGCAAGTTTTATCTAGCATAAAAGTGTTTCATTTAAGAATGATGTTTAATAAAATTTTAATTAGCAATGTCATAATTCCCTTAGAGTAATCAAATTATTCCTGTTATCTAAAATAAACAGCAAATATTAATTTCTATAAGATTAAGTAGCAAACAGGGACGGATCCAGCTTTCCATTTAGAGGGTGTCATGTCTCTCTTTAGGAAAGGGAGGGGATCACAACTGTAATATCAATTCTTATATCTTAAGTTTGCTACAATTTGCAGATATATTCGTAAAAGCATAATATTTGGAGGTACATAAGTTTGTTGTCAAAGCTACCATTTTAATTGGATTTTCATGACTCAACCGTAGTGAAAAGATTATCAAACGGGTGCAATCAGTTATAATTTAAGCTTTTCGAATATATAAAAAAAGGAAAAATGTTGTTCGATTTTTGGCGCTTAAAGAACAAATTTTATTTCCACTTTCTGTGTGTCAGAAATATTCGGGGTGTTCAGTGAGATTTTTTAAACTTTTTTAATATGTATTTTTGTATCTTTCTTCGTTTAGAGGGGGTCATGACCCCCATTACCCACCCCTTCGATTCGCACTTGGTAGCAAATCTCTTATTTTCTCATTCAACATTTTGCAAATGTAGATGTGCCAGTACCCTTTACTATTTTTGGTTTACAAAAAGTAACCAATAACAAGTTAGCTTTTATTATTTTTTTTATAACTCCCCCTTCCATGAGCATGTTTTATAATCTGGATTATTGTTGACATTCTTAATCAAACCAAGCAGGAACCAGAAAATAATGTTTTGACCACTGTTTTTCACTGAAAATCTTAATGAGCGTTGCTTAATTTAGAAATTCTTAATTTTCTTGTGAAATTTGCTGTTTTTGTTTCGGAAAGATGTCAATTTCCAGTAATGGACACCCGATGTGTATACATTGCTAAAAATGCAATTTCAGTAATGTTCATAGTGCATAAATTCTTTATACTTAACTGAAAACCTAAGTAATCATATTTAATTTTTAAATTGCACTTACCAGAATGTAATAACACCAAAATTTTTATAAATAGCTGCTTTTAATTAATTTCACATGGTTAATAAAATGTTCAATATTTTAATGATATTTTTTTTTATAACTCTGCCTTGCATATTTTATGATCTGGCAATCAATAAAACAAATCAGGAAGCAGAGAATATCGTTTAACACTTTCTGGCACAGATCAATTCTGTTCGTAAAATGATGAAATGATTGACTGACACCGGAATTTACAAACAACTTTTTTAGAAATTAAAAACTTGTTACTTTAAACTTTCATTGTAAAAGCAAGAATTTTTTTAAATTATTATTGGTGCCATTTGTAAGTTTTGAATTAAAATTAGGTGGTTTCGACAGGGTACCATTGTGCCGAAAAGAGTTAAGGGCATAGGGAAAAGAGAGGCTCACGGAGCTCAATCCCCCTCCCTCCTCCCCATTTAAATAAAAACAGGTTACAGAGGTTGTTAAAAATAAATCTATTACTGTAAAGTACCGAAAGTAAGCCCCTCTCATATATGTGAATTTTTCCTTTTTTGAGATAGTGCCATTTATAAGTTTTCCACTTCCAGTTTTATTTTCTAATGCTTTCAATTCTTCTGTTTCCTGAAAATTCCTTTTTGTTTCCATATCTCCAAAATGAATAATATCTTATGCAATTTATTTTTATCTAATCTGTTTACATATTGTAAATATATCATATAATTGCATACTTTGCTATGCGCATTGCCAGACCTTTGATAATGTTGACTCTAAGCCGCTTTAGCAAGACGCAGCGCCCGGCGGCACTTTTTATTTCTTTTTTGCACCTGGCGGGTCTTTTAAACCCTTCCGATGCGCCCGGCTGCCCTTTTTAACAATTCCTACGTACCAGGTGGCAACTCAATTGATACTGGGGAAATATCTGAAATTTTGGGGACTCAAAACAAACCAGTTCAAAATATGTTTTGTGACCAAGGTACAAGTATGCCCTTTTTGAAAAAAATATGCCCTTATTTTAGAATAGTGTTCCCTTTTTGAAAAAAATGTAACCTTTTTTAGAACAGCGATCCCTTTTTGAAAAATTCCCGCCCGACGGCCCTTTTTTCTCGAGTCAACATTATTTGATAAGAATATTCAAAGGGTACTACTATATTATTGTTTTCCTTGATTTTTATGCGCTAAAGATTTAATAGATATTTATATTGGGTTTAAGTTTTATTATATTTGTTCACATTTCTTTGATATCTAATTTAATTATTTTATGTAAGTTTGTTTCATTAATTTATTATTTTTATTAATGAAAACTACTTATCTTCTATAGAAGGGAATTTTTAAAAAAAAATTGTTAATTTGATCTAATTTTATTTTGCAAATTGTGGTATGATCCATGTCAATTCAGGCAGCCAAAGAAAAAATCTTACCTTCATAGTCTCAGAAGTTTTTGAATTGAACATATGTTAAAATTCAATAAAAAATAAGATACTTGTATATTTTGGTTTTACCCCAAAAAATTCCTGGCCCGAGATACAGGCCGCCAAAGATGGCATCCCGGGCACCATTTCCAATTCGCCATTTTCGATAAAAATTTTAAAGTGCTCTATCTCTAGAATGGTGCAAGATATTTTGTTGCGTTTTTTTTTTATTTTAAAGATAATATTCTTCTGTTTAAAATGATATACCCAAATTTGAAAAATGTATTCAACTTTTCTTGTGGCAACCTTTTGAAAAAAAAAATTTTTTTTTCAAAACAAATTTTTTTTTCGGAAATGCCAATCCCAAAAATTTTGATTTTTTTGCTGTTGATCAATACCATTAGGAACTACCTTCACTGTAGAGGAGAACTTCCACTTTTGAGTTTAACAAATTTTAGAAACATTTAAAAAATTCAGAGAATTTTACAGGAACTGTATATATACAGTTCCAGAAAAAGTCACTGAATTTTTGCTTATTTGTATCATATTTGTAAGGATAAGCCTACTATATATATCCTAAACAAGTTAGAAATTGCAATATCAAATGTGGCAAATGCGGTGCATGCATAGTATTAACTAGTTTTATAAATATTCAGATCTTGGGGCAATAAGTGTTACACTCTTGGGCAAAAAGGCATGAATACAAAGTTTACTATAATTCCATATATTAAATTCAGTAATACGGAAGTAATATGAATCCATCTTAAAAGGACTTAATCGCCATGGCAACCTAGAATCATTGCCTATCATGGTATATCATTGAGTCAATTATGTATTATAGGATTTTTATATAGAATGAAGAAAACTTTTATTAATGTCTTTTATGTTTTAATTTGATTTTCATAGCATTTGAAGTGATACATACTTTATTGCAGAGGTTTACAAAAAATTACTTCCTGTGTCATAGAAAGTGCATAGTGTTTACAGGGACACACAAAAGATTTCGGATACTTTACCTTATTGGGAATACTGTACATTAGCGATGATTGCTAGAGGTGCATTTTTAGTTGCGATATGAATTTTCAAGTTTAATTAAATATTTCCATATTACGTTGTGTGTATAAAGGCTGTAGATCATATACAGGGCTACACAAAAGAAATCGTAAGGGTATTGCTGGAAGTGCATTTTTAGTTGTGTATGAGTTTTTAAGTTTAACTAAATTTTTCCATGTTACGTTGTGTGCATAAATGCTGTAGATCATATACAGAGCTACACAAAAGAAATCTTAAGGGTTTACTGAGTATGAATGAAAGTAGCTTAAAGGTGATTTTTAAATGAGTTATGCATTTTTACACTGAACTACATTTAGTATACTAAGATATGTTCGGAGAATATAGATAAAATGATATATAGGTCCACGTAAAGAATTAGATACATGGCCGTCTATGAATGATAACCTCTGGAAGTGTGATTTCACTGGTTTTAAGGATGTTTTAATCTTAATTAAATATTAGCTAAATAGTGGCATGTATATAAAGATAGTAGGTAAAATACAGGGTTGTATGAAAGTATTCAAGTATGCTTCCGTCTATTGACATAAATTTCTAAAAGTCAAATTCTGTCCTATTTATGTGTTTTTAACAATTTCCAACATAGTTGAAAGTCTTTATGAATTCGATTTGTCTGCCCATCGGTCTGAACTCTAACTTGTATTAATTTAATTTGTATTACTGTGTAATTGATATATGTCATTGAGATTGTTTTACTATGTTCGGTATTGAAAATAAAGTATGTATCACTTCAAATGCTATGAAAATCAAATTAAAACATAAAATACATTAATAAAAGTTTTCTTCATTCTATTTAAAAATCCTATAATACATAATTGATTCAATGATATACCATGATAGGTAAGGATTCTAGGTTGCCATGGCGATTAACTCCTTTTAAGATGAATTCATATTACTTCCGTATTACTGAATTTAATATGTAGAATCATAATAAATTTTGTATTCATGCCCTTTTTGCCCAAGAGTGTAACTTATTGCACCAAGACCTGAATATTTATAAAACTAGTTATAGTATGCACGCACCTCATTTGCCACATTTGATATTGCAATTTCTAACTTGTTTAGGATATATAGTAGGCTTATGCTTACAAATATGATACAAATAAGCAAAAATTCAGTGACTTTTACTGGAACTGTATATATACAGTTCCTGTAAACTTCTCTGAATTTTTAAAATGTTTCTAAAATTTGTTAAACTCAAAAGTGGAAGTTCTCCTTTACAGTGAAGATAGTTCCCAATGGTATTGATCAACAGCAAAAAAATCAAAATTTTTGGGATTGGCATTTTCGAAAAAAAAATTTTTTTTGAAATTTTTTTTTTTTCAAAAGGTTGCCACAAGAAAAGTTGAATACATTTTTCAAAATTTGGTATATAATTTTAAACAGAAGAATATTTTCTTTAAAATAAAATAAATCGCAACAAAATATCTTGCACCGCTCTAGAGATAGAGCACTTTAAAATTTTTATCGAAAATCGCGAATGAGAAAGGATGCCGGGGAAGTCATCTTTGGTGGCCTGTATCTCGGGCCAGGAATTTTTTTGGGCAAAATGAAAATATACAAGTATCTTACTTTTTCTTAAATTTTAACATATGTTCAATTCAAAAACTTCTGAGACTATGAAGGTAACCCCCCTGCCTGAGTTGATATGGATTCAGCCTGTAAAAATTCTGTGGAATTTCCTAAATTCCAAATATCCCCCCCCCCCAACCTCCCCAATTTTCCTATTCTTTTCACTAAAGTTCTAATTATAATAAGCCCCCCTTAAAATCATTTGAATTCCCTACTTGCTAAAGGGGTCTTGCTTTCGGTACTTATGGTATTTTCTGCCTTAAATGTTTGCTTATTCATCCAAAAGAAGAAAAACTAATTTAATTAAATTTATAATAGTAATGAAACTAGTAAATCTGCAGATAAGTGGTCTAAAAACATCAAATCTGCAGTTTTATTTTGAAATTATTTTATTTAATATTTAAAACATTCAACCCAACCCGCTGTATTATTTCTTTCACATTTGTAATACAGTAGACTCCCTCAAATCTGCAAACACCTGAAATCCGCATATTTTTACAGATGTAAACAATGAAATTTTTATTTCATCCTGTATATGTATTTTAATATGCAATTTTCAATAATATGACTGAACTTGTGTTTTTCCATGAAAGGAGTATAATTTCTTTTAAAATCAAGATATGACTGATATCACTGGTAATCACAATCTTTTTACCAAATATATTTATGCATTAATTAAGCTTATGAGGTTATTATTATGATGATTTTGATGTGAATTAAATTAATAGAGAGTACTTTGCATAAGGAAAGTTTTATTGAACAATTCACGGAAAATGTATCTCATCTTTATGCATATTTAAATATACATTATTAATTGTTTACTTGGTCTTTACTTTTAATATTTTATTGAGTTTTTAAATTATTTTACTTTTTTTCGTTGTATTTTATTACTTTACTTAATTATTTTAATAATTTACTATATTACAATCATTCATTATAATTTTGATTGCATTAAAATTACTGTTTAAAAAATGTAAACAAAGCAATGACCAGAAATCTGCACGTCTGGTTCCAGGCTGTGCGATTTGAGGGAGTCTGCTGTACTAATTACTATTAGTAATATATCTAGTAGTTTGAGATTTTAATTTAAAAATAGTGGGAAATTTATAAATCCATGCAATAAGTCAAAAACTTTTTTTTATTTTTATTATACTCCTCTAAACCCCCACTGTCTGAATAATTCTATAACTATAATTACCTAACGTTTAATATTTTAAACCATCTATCTAAAATAATTAAAATTTTGATCTTGTGGTAATAATTAATTTAAACAGTGAATAATTCTCACAAAATTTTTATTAATTATTGATATTCTAAATTGTTAAATTTATTTGAAAATAACTATTTGTTCCTTTAGTCTGCTTTCATTAATTTCTGGTTCTAAATATTGTCATAAAAACAATTATATCTATTACTTTTGTGGGGTGTCCATTACTGGAATTTTGATATATTTCTGTTATTCTGGTATAAACATGTTGAGAACAGAAAGGCACTATTGAAAGAATTTAGTTTTGTTTCCAAGAAATGTATTTCCAACCATTAAGCAAAAAAATATATGTATATATATTGGAAATTTCATATTATTATTATATTTCATTCACATTTTACTCATATACATTCCATCTAATACAGCAACCTGGACAGGAGGGGAAGGGGACCCAGTAGCAGAAAATTTTCCATATGTCTGTAACAGATACTTCAGATGCAGAAAATAATCTGCAGGTAAAATATTTTACAACTAAAGTGTTAATTAAACAATCATTTACCTGTGGTGTCTTTATCCACTTATTCATTTTTATTAGTAATAATTTTAAGTTTTTGTATAGTAAGTAATAAAGCGTAATATGAAACAAAATAAAGGTTCGATGGAAAAGAATCTGCAAAAGAGAAAAAATATTTGAGACACTCGTCTCCCGTCTTGAACTTAGCCCAATATTATTAAATATATTATACTGTCTTGTTTTTTAATGTTTAATCTCTGTATTTAAAAAAAAATTAAGCATAACATTGCTATAAATGACCACTTGTCGAAAATTGAAAATGTTGAAAAATCTTTTTTTTTCTTGGCACAAAAAACTAGCTTTTGCCAAGTAGCAATTATCACCAAGTGGTCATTTATAGGAACATTAGGCTTAAAAATTTTTAAATAAAAGATAGAGGTAGGAATTTGTAATGAGCAAATGGTAAATACATAAATAACAAAGATAAACACTTTTGAAATGGTAAAGTGCATCAACAATTCATTTTAAAAAACATAAATTGCGAAATCACAGCCATAAAATTAAAATTTAGCCATAAATGTATAAAAATACTGAGATCATAAAATCAAAATAATGAACAAATGTGTTTTTAAAAATTTAAATAGTAAATTATTTAAAAAACAAGGCTTGGCTTTTATTCCAATACATAGAAATACTGAGAATAGTAAAAAAATCACATTATAAAAGATAAATTGTTAAATTATTTTCAGAAACACTGTTTTAAAAGCATACAATTTATAAAAAAAAATGCTTACACAATAATTTATATTTGTAAAAAAAGGGTAAATACATAAAAACTCTAATTTAAAAAAATGTTTAAAATGTCAAAATAAAGCAAATTAAATCAAAATAATAAAAGTTTAAGTTAAATTCGAATGGGGATTTCAGTTAAACATAATATAGAAACACTGTTGAGTTTTTATGTATTTACCTTTTTTTTAAAATAATTATTTACGAATGTTAAATTCTATGCTTTTAAAACTCTATTTTTGAAAGTAATTTATCTTTGGAAGCGTACATTTTTGCTTTATTTTGAGGGTTTCAGCATTTTTTTATTAGAATTTTTATGTATATTTACCTTCTTTTTTTTTTTTTTTTTTTTTTTTTTTTTTTTTTTTTTTTAAGGAATGTTTAATTATTTTGTTAAAATTGTATGCTTTTAAAACTGTATTTTTGAAAATAAATTAACAATTTATCTTTTAAACTGTGATTTTTTTTTTATTATTCATTTTGATATTTGCAATATATTATTCTCGGAATTTCTATGCATTGGAGTAAAAACCAATTTTTGAAATAATTTACAATTTATGTTTTTTAAAACAAATTTTTTCATTATTTTGATTTTGTAATCTCAGTATTTTTATACATTTATGGCTAATTTTCTATTTTATGGCTGTAATTTTGCAATTTATATTTTTAAAAATGAACTTTAGTGTTTTGAAAATTTTTACCTCCAGGTTATTGTTTTTTACCATCTGCTCATTACGAGTTTCCCCCCTTCCTCCCCCCCAAATCTTTTTTTACAATTCTCCTTTTTGTAGGGATAAAAATACTTTTATTTTTATATCATTCCATATGTATTTTAATAGGAAATTCTTTTTAATTTTTTAATATGACTAAACTCGTGCTTTTCCACAAAAGAAATATTTTTTTTTTTTTTTTTTTTTTTGAAAAATTCAAGATATTGCTAAAATTACTGTTTTAGCAATTTTTACTGTCAAATCACTGTTTTAGACTTTTTTTTTTTTTACCAAATAAGCTTTTTTGTTGTTGTTGTTAAAGTCTGGCTAAACCTGAAATAAAATTTCCTTATTTTATGATTTTGATGTTAATTGGTAGGGCACCTTTATGAGGCAAGTATCATTGAATAATTTAAGTTAAACGTATCTCATCTTTATTATGCATACTTGATTATACATAATAATTTACTTGGTCTTTACTTTTAATCATTTTAAAAATTATCTTAATTTTTATTATTTTAGTATATTACTTTACTTAATTATTTTAATATTTTTCTTAATTGTAAACATTCATAATTTTGATAGCATTATTACAATGAAATTACTGTTTAAAAATGTAAACAAAGCAATGACCAGAAATCTGCAAAATTCTAAAATCTGCGCAACCCCTGGTCCCAAGCTGTACGGATTTGTGAGAGTCTACTGTAATATATTGAAAATATCAAAATGTTTCCAAGAAAAAGATTATTTGTATGATGTATCACAAATTGTAGGTGTCCTTTCTGATCCAGCAATGAATAAAATCTCAAAATTCAATCAACCACTCGGACCAAATCACGACTTTCATGAAGCGGTGACACAAAAACTCAAATTTCATCACTCGTGCAGGTGGCGTGGGGAGGGGATTCCGTCAGTCAGTCGTGTGAAAAATAGAGAATCTCATCAAACAATTGTGAATTTTGTCAATCGCTTAAAGGAAAAATTCATGAATTTCATCATGGAAAAAATTTGCAACTCTGCTGAGCCGTGACATGAAAACGTAAACAAATGCTAGAAGTGTCACGAAAGAACGAAGTCAGTAATAAGAAAAAACTTGAGAGAATCCATGTTTACATTACATAATAGAATAGAAAGGGATGTGAAAATAAACTTTAAATCCTACATCATCGAACAATTGCGGAATAAAATTGCAAATTTATATCGAGCAATCAAGTAATAAGTGAATTTTGTCGAGCAAGCGATAAATATGCAAATTTTGTCTGGTAATTGAGAAATATGCAAAATTTGTCGAGCGATCGAGGAACATGCGAATTTTGTCGAGCGATCAAGGAATATGTGAATTTTGTCGCGCTATCGAGGAATATGCGAATTTTGTCGCGCTATTGAGGAATATGCGAATTTTGTCGCACTATCGAGGGATATGCGAATTTTGTCGCGCTATCGAGGAATATGCGAATTTTGTCGCGCTATCGAGGAATATGCGAATTTTGTCTCGCTATCGAGGAATATGTGAATTTTGTCGCGCTATCGAGGAATATGCGAATTTTGTCGCGCTATCGAGGAATATGCGAATTTTGTCGCGCTATCGAGGAATATGCGAATTTTGTCGCGCTATCGAGGAATATGCGAATTTTGTCGCGCTATCGAGGAATATGCGAATTTTGTCGCGCTATCGAGGAATATGCGAATTTTGTCGCGCTATCGAGGAATATGCGAATTTTGTCGCGCTATCGAGGAATATGCGAATTTTGTCACGCTATTGAGGAATATGCGAATTTCAGTGACCCGGAGCCGAACAATTTTTGATGCTCCAGCTCCGCTCCTAGAGAAAATACCGTGGCTCCGGCTCCGACTTCGCGCTTTTAAGTTGCAGATTTTAATTTACATGTTTAATTTTTTGCTCACACATACTTTCTATCTTCATTAAAGATCTGACAAAATGCATTTTTCTTCTCATCAAACTTGAAATGCTTGTTCAGAAAATATGACATCTTTTAGCTTTTGCTTTTAAAATAGAAAGTTTGGTAGAATTTTAAACACAAAAATCTTAAATTTCTTCTACACTTTTCGAACAGACAAAATTGTACGACTACACATGTAAACAGGCGGCCATATTTGTTTTCAAATAGTGTTGTCACTTAGTTCAAGTAGAAGTAAAGTAGTGTTGCCATTTTTTGAGAAGTTTTCCTTCCCTAATAATAATAATAATAATAAAAAAAAACCTAAAAAATGATATAATTAAAATACTGAATAATGATGTAATTAAAATATTTTAAGCCTAGAAATTTAAAAGACTGAAAAAAAAAAGATTTAAAAGAATATTAAAAACTAAAGGAGCCCTGGAGCTGGGGAAAATTTAGAGCTCCAGCTCCAGGAAAAACACAGCTCCCAGCTCCAGCTCCGGGTCCCTGGCGAATTTTGTCGAGCGATCGATGAACATGCTAATTTTATGGAGTGATCAAGGAATAAAATCATGAATTTTGTCGAACGATCACAGCGATAAAAACCGTAAGCTTTGCCACGAGGCTGTGTAAAAAAATCTCAAATTTTATAAAACAAGTGGAGAAATAAATTGTGAATTTCGTTTCAATCGCATATTTCATTAAATGATCACTTAAAAAGAATCTCAAGATTTTATGTTCAGCCGTTGTCGTATAAATGCACTATGTGTATATTTCTTTAAAAACAATTTTGTTAAATGTTTTAAAAGTACCATATTTTATGGAAGAAATGCTGCACTCCTCAATTTGGCCTGAATAAGCTTAAAAATATCATAATCGCCGCATCCGTGGGAACGTTACTTTTGTCGACAGCGTCACATTGACCTAACTTTAATCAAAGTTTTCTGAGCAGTGTAGGATGTTTTGTTTTTAATATCTTAAGATGTCTGAAGTTTTATTTAAAATATTTAAATCCTATTTTAAATATTTTTATGAATTTTTAAATTAAGGAAACTCAGTGGGTATTTTAAAAAAATCGTAAACGCCGCACATGGCATAAACGCCGCACTTGGAAAAAAATTAACTTTTAAACTCGTAAACGCCGCGGCGTTTCTTCCATAAAATATGGTAGTTTGTTTTGCAATTTAATGTAGGTGTGTTTACATTTTTATCTTTTGACAGTAACAATGATTAAAATCTTATATGTTATTTTACGTTTGAAAAATTTATACTTAAAGCTGTTACACTCTAGCACTATGTTTTTAATAATTGCTAATGATTATTTTTTTTCTGAATTATAAATTTCATTTTATGATACCTATATGCTAAAGTTGTCTTCCTATTCTTCTATACATATAGGGGAGACTGGAGTACAGTGGACCACTTTTGCAGTTTACATTTTTTTTTCTCTTTAATCGAAAGTCTAATCTGCCTGAAGTTATTCAATTCTTGAACATTCCTTAAACATTTTTGCATGTCTCAGAATTTTTTCAGAACATTGTTTCAAATAAATAGTTATAAAAAATAAAAATTGTATACATTCATAAAGTGGACCAGTGTATCCCAGAAGCGAGGTACACTGTTCCACCCACTGATGCACAGTGGTTTACTATTAGATATTATTTGAAAAAATACTATTAGTAAGTAATTATTGGGGTTCAGGCGGACGGGGAAGAACTCCCCTCTCATAAACAAAATCTCCCACCCTCAGACACACACTCCTAACATTGCTTTGGAAATTTGTGAAATATTTAAGCTGTTAAAATCTATTTTTGCCAATATGTTGTAAAAAGCATATTTTTTCTTTTGGATTATTGTTGCTATTGAATTGCCTGCTCTTGCGTAGTGTCTCCCATATGTTGCAATTCTAGGAGACAAGATGCAAGACGGGCAAGAATGCTCAAAATTGGGGAATTTTAGAAATATTACCAAGCAGGTGTGAAGTCCTTACACACACTGCCTGATTTAGTATTTCATGTGTTAAAATGTTTAAAAAAAATCTGTTGAGGTAAGTAAAATTTCAACACTGAGTTTTAACTTATGAATAAAGTAAATCTATGTAGTACTTCAATTTTTGCTGAAAAATGATTCAGTTATGTATTTTTGTGTTTACAAAATGTACTTAGAATTTTTTGCATATTTATAGGAACCAAATTGCCAGTAGTTTTTATCGAAAGAAAAAGCTTTAACTTAAGATGCTTTAAAGATATGGTTTGCCTCTTATTCCGTCTTCAGTCTTCTTTATCCAGAAGAATGCCAGGTAACCTTGGAATCTATAAGAAGTTACAGCAATTTTCAAAGAATTTTGTGTTTTCAATTATTTCACTAAGGCAAAATTTAGTTTGATGGTACAGTAAAAATTTCAATCCATCGCTCCAGCAAAAAATCTCTCTTTTTTTTTTTTTTTTTTTTTTTTTTTTTTTTGACAATCGACTTGATCAATTTATCAATTCTGCAATTTTTTATGACAACTTATGACGATTTGCACAACTTTTTTTTTTTTTTTTTTTTTTTTTTTTAAATCTTGATTGATGAATTTTGTGATATGTTATTTCTTACCAATTGATGAATTTTGTGTTTTTTTTGTTTTTTCCATATGGTCGGTAGACAAATTTCACTGAGTTTTCCCCCGCAGCCAACCAAAAAATTTCTTTGTTTTCTCTTGTGAACAGTTAATGAATTTCTATATTTTTCTCCACTTCTTGCTAGTAGCTCGTATTTTTTTCCCTCATGCAATCAATAAGCATGGTATTTCGCAATTTTTTCCCCCACAACTAACTGAAGAATTTCACGATTTTTTCCATAACCAACTGGTGAATTTCTCAAAACTTTTTGACAAATATTATGGTACTTATCCGGGACTAAATAACGAATTTTATGATTTATTTCCTGCAATCAATCGATATATTCTTATTCTGTGAGCTTTTTATCCCTTGTGACCAGAAAAAGAAATCGATTGAGAGGATGCATAAAAAATGCCAGTAAGAGCGACTGCCTGTTAAAGTAATTAAAAGGCTGTCAGGTGCATAAAGTAGTTAGAAGGGGCCGGCGGGTGCTGCACCCTGCCAAATTGCCATAGAGTCAACACTAATGGGATATTGTTGAGCATTCCTTAAATATAAGAGATAAAATTTTAATGTGGTTCTCAAATTTCCTGCTCAACAACAGAAACTGACTCATTTTTAAACGTAAAGGCATAAAATTGGCAGTCCTGACTATTAATATTTGAAATCAAGACACGTTTTCCATAAAATTACTTATAAGTGATTCTTGTCATGTGACAAGCTTTTTTCTTTTTTCGTGCTGCCTCGTTTAAAATGCTGACTTTGACAGTGTTTTCTGAAAGATTTTCTGCCTCAAAAAGTGGAAAATATATTTTGATTACATAGTTTCTGAATAAAAGTACCTGCCAGTTTCATATGTTTGTTAGATTAATCGACGGTCAAAAAAGGAAAATCATTCTATTTATTGACAATTATTCAGCTCATTCACCAGATACGTCATCTTTGGAAAATATAAAAGTCAGTTTTTTCCCAGCTAATTGTACATTGTCGTAAATCTTGATGCTGGAATGATCAACTGTTTTAAGCAATTTTACAGGAAAAAGGTAGTGAAAAGATCTTTATTATTCATGGAACAAGCAAAAGAATCTACTCCAAAAATAGACCTTCTGCAGGCTATTCATTTTTTCAGTATGGCATGAAGTAACCTTTTCAGTCGTCCAGAATTATTTCGTAAAATGTGGTTTTGTGCAAAAAATCATGAAGAATGATCAACAGAAAGGAAAGAAAATAATGATGATGGTGATGATAATGCAGATGAAGAGTGGTTTTGTGTAACAGAGGATGTATCTGGTGTGAAATTTAGCGATTAATTTGCATTGATGTTGCGACATGTAGTGTCCTAAGCATAGAAGAAATGTGTGATAATGCAAAAAATAAAATAATGGCGAAGAAGCAAAGGAAAATGTTCATTCCGGTGAAGCTGAGCCTACACCAGCGCCAAGTCTGTCTGATGCAATTACAGCATTTGAAACTATACGAACTTTTATATATGCATATGAAATTACAGAAAATGACCAGAAACATGTTTTACATACTTGGAAATTTGTTTTTAATTTAAAAAATGAACAAAAAAACCCAACATAAAATTAGTGATTTTTTAAAATAAATATTATTTAAAAGCACCCCTTGAAAAATGATGGATCATGGTTCTACCGTATTCATACAAAACTGATAATTACATGAAAAATCAGTTCCATATTTGCATATAATATTGCCTGCTTGTCTTGTTTACTGGTGACTTTGTGAGAAATTACTAATATTTTTAAAAGTAAGAAAAACAGTCCAATGTCTTATATCTTTTTTAATTCAAACAAATTGTTTTTTAAATCTCTCTACAGCAGGGGTGGTCAGTCCATGACTTGCATAGCCTTATTTAGTTTTTATAATAGCAAAAATATCTTAAATTTTAATGCTATTAAAATATATGAAATTTGTAAATTTGCCTACTAATTTCGTAAATAATTCTGTATAGCAGTATGGCAGTTTTATTTGTAACTTCCTATCTGGGATTGCTCTTGGGCAAAAATGCTACAATCAAGGAAATATACCTCGATTTTTGGAGCAACTTTAGCCGAGAATATCTTTTGCACACTGGACTCTTGTTAACAATGTCATAATTTGTAACAAAAATTTTAGAAAGGCTTCTTTGAGTTTTATCGCTTAAGAATTAACCAGGTGTAGCTAGAATAACAATTAGAGAAAAACTTATCCTTACATTGCTGTATAAGCAGTCACTATAATATGTTCATTATTTAGAAACACAAATCGGCAAATAACGTTCTTTTTTTTTTGCAGGATGAAAAGTCTTGTTCTTACATTTTGTCTTTGTCGCAAAGCAAGTTAAATGATTAAATTCAAATATTTTTGTAGCTTAAGTAGCAGAATGCAGCAACTGTATTTAATGCATGGTATGAAAAATTATAGTTTTATCCTACTGCTCAATGATGTGTTAGTAGCAATTATTGACCAATTAAATGCCTATGAGCTTGACATCAGTGCTAGAATATTATTTACGTATACACAACTCATATTGCAGCTGTGAAAAATAATCAGAAGAGTTCAATACTATAGGAAATTTTTCAATATGTCAATGTTTTGGTATTAAACAATGTTCTTACTCACTTTTGGGTGAGAAGCCAGTTAATCTGAAATGAATGCCTGGATTGAATTTTACAATGTATTTATTTGAAGTTATTTTTTATGCATATATTTACACCAGATAACTCTTTTTACCCACCAAATACAAAAAAAATTCTCTGGTTTGCTAAAATTTGTAAACAAAACAACTTTGCTTTTAAAATTTGGTCTGCCATGACAAAAGGTTGGCCACTCCTGCTCTGTAGCATCCTGTTGATATTGTATTCCACAAAATTGAATGGGTGAAGTTCGATTGAAATGTTAATTTTTTTGCTTTTTTTTCTTGTAGGGGCTTGATGTGAATTCCTCCAGATTCTTCAAGTAGCAAACGAGCAATAAATAAAAGTGTAAAACGTGGACAACCACAGAGTGATTTCAGTTGTATGCATATATTTTTAAGTTACTTATGCATTCATTAAGAATAAAACTATTTTCTGTAATTTGCTATGATTTTTTTTTTCTTGTGTGATTTTTATTGAAATTCATATGTTTATCTATAATAGCATGTGTTTGCAATTTGTGGAGGGGGGTAAATGTCATCAGGTAAGATGTTTAACAGAAGTTTTACTGGATGTGTCTACAGAATCGGGGAATCATGGAAAATCAGGGAGGTTTATCAATCTGGAAAAGTCTGGGAATACTCGAAAATCAGGGAAATTTGTCTATATGCAAAAATATTTCCCTTTTCACCTTGCAAACAAGATGGATTCGTCTGTTTTATGTATCACATTTTTTCCTATGCTGATTAGTCGCTCTCAATATTTAGAAAAAAAATGTACATGGTATGAATTTTTTATATTTAACTCAAATTAAGGTGATCGTATGTCCTCATTTTCTGTGGATAGCTGTTATACTACTGAAAACTATTTACCCATGTTTTAAAATGTTACATTATATATTAGCATAACCAATTACCTATCCCGTCAGATATAGATATGTCTTAGGATTGAACATTCTTCAGAAAATGAGGGAATTTTCTGGCCAACATATATCTATTAGCCACTAAATGAAGTTGGACTAAATTTGGAGTTCAGATTTATAAAATTGTCAACCAATACTTTATGAATATTAGACAGTTTTACTTTTTTTTTTTTTTTTTTTTTTTTTTTGTCTTGGGTTTTCTTCCAATCAAGATATTGGCAAGCTCAATAAGTGTGTAATACGAGGAAGCAGCATATATTAAAAAATACTTTTTGTATATTGTTAATAATGAAAATCAAGGAAGTCTGATAAAGATAATCAGGGAACTTTTTCTTTAAATTTCTGTAGACCACTATGTTTAATAATCTTTCAGAGTATATTTTTTTGTCTTTGTTTTCAAGTATTCAATTTTATTTAACATACTCAAACTTTGAAGATATGCATTGTATATTTATTTACTCTTACACATTGCATTAAATAAGTAATATTTATCCTGAGCAAATTGCTAATTTTTTTCTTTTATTGTTGAAATTGACTATATTTCTATTTTAATTTGTTACAAAACAAGTGTTGTTTCGCCCAGCAGTATATTTTGTACTAGTAACTTAGCGAACTTGTAAGGATTTCCTTTGAAATTATAATTTGAAACAAAGTAAGCTCATTAACAGTAAACAATTCGTGTTTGAGAAACTAGATTTGGTCTTTTGTTACAAAATTATTCACTTCTTCCCTCAGTTCCTACATAATCCTGCATTTAATTTAAACCACATTATTGCTATCATCATTTATGTTTGTGTGCAATAGATGGCCATATATCCAAGTATTTTTGAAAAATAAAATATATGCAGACCATTTACAAAACAAAGTCTGCCATTTTGTAACTGAAGTATGGCATTGTCATTTCTCATATTGTTGGAAATATTAGATTTTAACAAGTTTTAAAGGTTGAAAATACAATAATATTCAAATAAAAGCTAATTAATTTTGTTCATGAAATTGAATAATACTGTTTACAAAATTCATTAAATATGTAGGATTTGGCAGCATAAGTTTCTGGTATGATAAGTGAACTTAAAAAGTAGTATTCTTTGAAACAGTATCTTCCCTTATCACAATAGAAACTTGCACTACTAATATATACAGCCATTATCTGGAGATATTTAATGAGTTTGGAAGTTATTGTTTTTTTTAATAAACTTTTAAATTATGTACAGTAAACAAAATTTGTCATAAGAGATATTCAATGTGTTACCGTACTTGCCAATTTTTTAAATCTCAGATTTAATTTAATGAATGTAATTAAATGGATTTCAAATGACTAACCTTACAAAAATAATACAAATTTAATTAGAAAAAATTTCTTGTTCAAAGTAGCATTTTATTTAAAAGCATTGAGGTTAGAAGCATACATACTGGATGTACTAAAATGGACAGACTAATTTTAAAATTCAATAATTTGCAAATGGTAACTAACTGCTATTAAAAAAAAAAAAAAAAAAAAAAAAAAAAAAAATCTTGCAGAAGGTTTATGTAAGAATCAGGAGTTTGTTTTCGCTGTCATTCCTCCCGGTTTTTAACTCCAAGTAGCAATGATAGATCTTGCAGCTAGCATTAGGTGCTAACTTGAGGCTAAATTTTTATCCTCTCTTCTCCCAGCATTGATGCAAAAGGGGCTTAAATATATGGACCGAGTCTCATTCGCCAATGCACTCCATATATTTAACCTTCATTCGCATCAATGCTGGGAGAAGTGGCCAAAAAATTGGGTTTCATTTAGCACCTATAGCTTGCAGCAATCTATCGTTGCTATTTGGAACTAAAACTGGTAATCACAGTAAACAAAACTTATGTCATCTGTCTGTGAGCAGAAATAATCGTACTATTTTTGTCCCAATTATTGTGCCGGGTGTCCTAAAATAGACCGACTGATTTTAAAATTTTGTAAATTGCAAGTAGTAACTTTTTTTTTCCCAGGATGATTATGTAAGATGACATACATAATCATCCTGAAAAAAAAAGTTACCACTTGCAAGTTACTAAATTTTAAAATCAGTCAGTCTACTTTAGGACACCCAGTACAATAATTGGGATAAAAATAGTACTGATTATTTCTACTCACAGACTGTTCTTGTACGTACGGGAAAATTCTGGCAGCAAAAGTTGCCAGAAAATTTCTGTTTGCACAAGAAATATCTGTGCACACAGACTGTTCTTGTATGTACAGGAAAATTCTGGCAGCAAAAGTTGCCAGAAAATTTCTGCTTGAGCAAGAAATATCTGTTCACACAGACATTTCTTGTACATACAGAAAATTCCTGGCAGCAAAAGTTGCCAGAAAATTTCTGTATGTACGAGAAATACCTGTACATACAGGAAATGTCTGGCAGCAAAAGTTGCCAGAGAATTTCTGTATGTGCGAGAAATATCTGTGCATACGGAATATCTGTATGCACAGATATTTCTCGTACTTACAGGATTTCTCTGGCAACTTTTGCTGCCAGACATTTTCTGTTGTTTTACAGGATTATTTTTTACAGTGTAGTACCATTTTATTTAATTATAACTTAATTTAATTTGTAATTATTCAAATAAATTATAAGTTTTACCTTTTTTTAATGATTTCATATTTAATAATTCTCATAACTATGAAACTCGGTCAGCTCTAATGATTATGCGTTTGGAGATAATGAAATAAAAGTGTCAGGAGTTGGTGAGGAGCGCGTTTTTACCAAGTGGAATCTAAAAATTGAAAGCATAGAAATAAGGGATCGTGAAGCGATCCAGAATGGAAACGTGAAACAATTGCGTCTGGGGTTTGGTGAGTGTAGCCAGCAGGTGGGCAGAGTCCCCCTTGTATTTCTAAATTATAATCAACACTGATCTCCCACTTCCTTAAAGAGATTGTTTAGAATCTACCCTTCTGTTAAGTTCTTTCGTGAAACATATTAAGCTGTTATTTGAAGTTTTACACATTATCATTTTTCGTAATTTAGTTTTTGAATGATCTAAATATGCTTGAAAGAAGAATCAATGGATATTTGTAAAATCTTTCCATGTTATCTCAATAAATAAATAAATAAATAAATATTACTCCCGCCAGAATTTAACGATTCAAAATACTTTGGTAATGATATTTAACACGTAAATACAAAAGAAATCTCCAAAAGTGAATTATTTTGAATAGTTCACACCACTCTGTACTATTTTAAAGTAATTTTACTCAAAATGACTATTTTGAAGTTTGAGTGCACAATTCCGTGAAAATAGATAGCCAGATATGCATGAAATTTTAATATCCCACCTATACAGCTCACCCCCAGAAAAAGAGTATTAAAATCTCCATACTTTCTAACCACTAAATTATCAGAAAACAAATCGCCATTTGTATAGTAATTACGTTTGTTTAAACATATGTAAAAAAAAAAAAAAATAAGCATGGGAGACAGTCCTTACATCGAAATTGTAGCAATCTTTAGAATGTTCAATATGAACACCTAAATTTTAAATCATATTTGGATTCTTCGGTAAATTTTACCTTCGGATTCCATACGGGAATTTATTCAGTGAAGAGGTTTAGGAATTATGCAAATCTAATAGTATAAGGGGTTAACGTAACATTGATTATTTATTACTTGTGACGTTCTAAATCAGTGGTACTCAGTATGCGATCCGTGGCCTGATAAAAATGTATAGAAAAAATGCATATAAATATATATTTTGTAAAACCTATTTATTCATTTAGCTATCATACATTAGGTAGCTTGCAAATTGTGAAAAATGGAGCATAAGACTGTAACCTATTGAGTGATATACTCTGAAATCTAATCCCGCCATTTTATATCAAGATCATCA
Organism: Maratus speciosus; assembly: GCA_963932465.1. Taxonomy (NCBI): domain Eukaryota; kingdom Metazoa; phylum Arthropoda; class Arachnida; order Araneae; family Salticidae; genus Maratus; species Maratus speciosus. Next base: position 249,084,013 of record OZ010793.1, on the reverse strand, counting down.
TCATGATAATTCTTCAGTTGCAGTGCATTAGTTCTTCAATTGCAGAACACACAAAATTTGTGTAAATCACAGATAAACAAACAGACAGACAATCAGAGAGACGTTTTCCAGAAATGGTCCAATCTTATTCTCGATGTCTCGAATGTTTAAGTCTATCAAAAACCGGAAGCCGACATTTTCACGAATCTAGTACTTCCCATTTATCATATAGAAGAAAGTAATAAAATAAAATCAGATGAATTTTATAGAGAATAGTCTATCAGAAAATTCTTCTATTATTTTTTTTTTCAAATTATCCCATAAGTCATAATGCGTAAATCTCATAATATGAATTATTATCCCATAATGATAAAATTTTGTAACAGATTTTTTTAAATAAAGATTTGTTCTTATGACTTCCGTGAAAATAAATAAAATGGTATTTATGTATTTCGTCAACATGCTATCCGTATTTAAATAAAATTATTCTGTTAATTGATAATTAAGTTTAGTACGTAAATAAGTGAATGGAAAATCGATTAAAAGGTTATTGTATCTTATTTGTACCACTTAATTTTGATAAAATTTTGTAACAGATTTCCTTACAATAAACTTTTGCTCTTATTCCTTGCGTGAAAAGAAATAAAATTGTATTTATATATTTTAAAATAAAAGTTTTCAAAAATTCAGATGCGTTTTCTACATTAAGGCAACACTATTATTTACCCAGTAAAAGATTATTTTAATGAAAACGTGGAATAATTTTCAGAATAAAAGTTACATTCACTAACTTGAATGCAGCTTTGTAAAACAATTTCGTTATCCGTAGTGTTTATATCTGAATATCCTAATCTGAAACTGGTATGCTGAATCTGTAGAATTGCATCAGTATGATTTTTCTTATATTATGATAACGGAATGGCGAAAGAAAAATTTCTTCCACAAAATGCATAAATATATTTTTTCGGATATACTAGATCAAATCTACCTTGAGTGTGTTTGCTTTATTTTCCATGCATTCTGGGAAAATCACATTTGCATATGGATAAGAATGATAAAATATATTTGCTACAACCGTTACAGTTCCTATCACTTACTATAATATAGTAACTGCATGTGTTATGGTAGTGGGATTAAATTTAGTAAGTGAAATGAAAATTGCATCTATGAAATACATAAATGTATATTTTATGATTATATCTGATCAAACATACCTTGAGAAAATGTTTATTTTTTCTATTGCAAGTTTTCTGGAGATATCGCATTAGCATATGGTTAATAAACAGGGCATGAAATTTCGGTTGAAAAGGTACTAGCCAGACTAAAATTTTTGCTCGCCAATATTTTACATTCATTCAAGCAGCAATGTTGGCCACCACACCTGCCCAGAAAATGAACTAATTATGACAAACTGAATTTAAACTGACCATTGTTAGAAGGAGCTATCTGTCAAATCCTGAATATTTTACATTCATGATAAATATGGACAATTTTTTAATTGTTAACAGATGTAGTATGAAGAAGTTTCTGATCACCGAAATCATAAAAGAAGGAGGAAATTTAAAAAAAATCAAAACATATTTACTGCAAAATAAAAAAATAATATTAACTCAAAATAAGGTTTCAATGGTTGCAGAAATTGTCACATACCACTAAAAAGTCATGAAAGAAAAAGTTCCTGTACTTTTAGCACTTCATGTTTGTGCAGTGCTGCCTTTCTGCACTGAAATACTACTTGTCAATCGCAGCTGTAGGGTCAAACTCTGTCAGTGTGGGTCCATTAATAAAATTTCTGAGCAAATAATCCAGTGCCTCAGTCTTCAGAAAGTTCCTGTATGCAGTCTTGAGTCTGTTGTGATTCCTGAAGCCTCTCTCACACGCAGCTGGGACTCTGCCAATACAATATCCACTTTTTCATTAATGACACTTGGGTTCAAATACATGAAGAGCTTTCTTATTTATTCTATCCTAAATTCAAGAATTTTTTTTTTCGGAGGCAAACCCAAAGTGTCAAAAACATGCAGAGATATTAGCACATATGTTGACACAGATTGCAGTCTTTCTGTGATGTATATCGTTGCATGTTTAATTAATCTCCCTCTTAAAGTTTGATACTCATTCTCCTGATTTTTAATATTTGCCAGTTGCATATCCTTGATTATCCCTGAGATGGATAGTTGGTCCAAAAACTCCTGCTCTCTTGGCCCAACTCTAGAATCGAGATCTGTCAGAACTGAGATACAATGTTCAATTTGTATTTTCAACGTAGTCCAGTCAATCTAGGATTCTGCCTGGAAAGTTTTGGAGAAGTTTTTTCTCTTTCTTCCTTTATGTTTTTGGGGGTACTGAAAATGATTTTAAACTTTGCCACCTCGTACCTGGTCTGCTTAAAAAGCTATAAGCGAAAAACCATGAAAAAGTCCGTTTTTTTCGGGTTTTCTATTGTAGTCGCTAGAGGGTTAAATTTTTTGAAAAAAAAAATGCTGCACCAAATTAAACTAGAGAAAATTTCCTACATTTTTCATATTCGATGTTTTTTCCAAGATCAATACTTATGGCAATACCAGCAAAAAGAATTTTAGCGATATATTCAAATTCTATCATCGGAGGACGAAAACGCAATTCAACCACAATGCATCGATTTCAATCACCAATTTGAAGCTTGATTTTTAGTTAATTTTAGTTGCATTTCGAATTTGTTAACATTTGCTTACCAAATTTTAAGCCTTTTATATGTTTAGTAACAAAAGAAATTGAAATCAGTTAAGAAAAATATAAATCACAAACACTTCGAACAGATGAGAGCACCAATGTTTATTTTCCTACCAATCTGATTATGACTATTAAATGATTATAATTGTGCAATTATAACTATTATAAGTTTAATATAATAACATAAGATTGTAAACAGGAAAAAAAGAGAAATGCAGAGTTGTTCTCCCATTAGTGTCGTTTAGGTAGCATTGAAAGGCCTGGATGATATTCTTCGAAAGGAGGCTCATCCTTATATTGATTGCACAGGTTGGGTCTTCACTTGGCTTAAAATATCCTAGAGAATTGACTTGTGAATCTCTATTTCCAAGTGATTTTCGGCGATGAAGGAGCTGAGATTGTCACATTGGTCATCGCAGTTCAAACGAAGGAGCAAACAAAACAAACCTGCATTCCTATAGCCACACTTTTCACAGCAGTTTTTTCCGCAGAACAGCTTCTGGTGCGTGAGTTTGACAGTTTGTTATTGGTGTGGTGCTTCTATTGGTTTTATTGCAGCCCAATTTCTTAGCTTTTTTACCGTTACCTAGCCATAGGCTGTACTGGTAGTAAACTCTTAAACATGTGTATCAAGTTGCATCTTCTGTTGGAGGAAGCGACGTTATATTTGCAGCGATCTTAAAAGAATTTGTAGTCTTACTGCAGTAATAATACTGTGAGCTAGTGCAGTACTCCTGTTATAGCATTTTTAAAGGTATCCTTTTCTTTTTCTTAAAAGTAGTGTTTCTATGAAAATCTTTATGGTTTCTGAAATGAGAGACTCATTCTCTTTCAAAATTCATCTGGAGGAGGATATTGAGTAGATTTGTAAACCTAAGACCGAATATTTTCAGCCACTATCCTTGCCGTAATCTGAACAATACACCGGCATTCTTCCTAAGGAGATGACCATCGTTGTTGATATCAAACATCACTCAAAATATTATGACACTAGTATATAATCCCCGTCAAAAATGACGGAATGTGAATGATAAAGCTTCAAAACAATAGTTAAAAAAATATTTTTCTGGCTTAAATAATAAAAAAAAAGATGCCTCATGCATTTTATTAATCAAAAAGCATTATCCTTTGATTTTTTATGTTTAAAACAAAGAAATTATGTAAACTACAATTTAGCCACCAGCGCTTAAACGCGCCATTTCCAGCTACACATTCTACGACGAAAAATGACGGAAAGTAAATGATAAATCTTCAAAACAATAGTTAAAAAAATATTTTTCTGTCTTAAAAAAGAAAAAAAAAATGCCTCATACATTTTGTTAATCAAAAAGTATTAACATTTTATTTTTTTATGATTAGAACAAAGAAATTATGTAAACTACAATTTAGTCACCAGCGCTTAAACGTGCCATTTCCAGCAACACATTCTATGACGAAAATGCTTGTTTATGTTCCCTCTACATTAAAAATTTGTTGTTTAGCGGGGTTCTTTTTTTTCGAAACAAACTATGTTAAAATTCATAATTTTATCTGCAAAATAATTAAAATATGTTGTACCGATAAGAAATATTCATTTTATTTGCAATGTCTTCAAATCTGATGAAATGCATTGTAAAAAAAATGTATCATTACAACAGAAAGTTGACGGCAAAAGAATTAGCAAGAAACATAAGCTCCTAATTCATTGGGAATTAAGACGGCCTGCAGAGGACCTGATCGCAGCCTTCGGCACAGAAAAAAATGTCCCTTTAATACTTTATCTACTGACGGTACTTATCAGTACCATTAAAATAACTTGTTATAAAATTAATTTAATATATCGATTAGTAGTAATACAATTTAGAATGAGTTATAGATGCATTACTTTATGATGTTCCAAAAGCATTATGGGTTGCACAAAACATAAATATTTTTTAAAGGATTATTTCTTTGGCCTTTGCATCTTTTCAGCTTTCTTGTCGTTGGTGGGGGGGGGGGGGGGGTTCAATTCAGAAATATTTCTATATTTCTATTGTAAGAATATTATATTTGTAGATTTCCTAATTCCTACAAAATACTAAGAAAAATATTTAAAATAAAAGACTTGAGTGGGGTTATAAATATTACACAAAATCCCTATAAATTCAAATTTAATGAATCCTTCTAAATCCTTCAATCCTTCTAAAATATTTCTAAAATTTATTAAATGATTACGTAAATCTTCTAATTTTGTTTAAAAAATTCACGAAAAATGCTATAGAAGATGAAATTTTCATGAATTCATAATTCAGTACATAAACAGTTAATTTCCCTTTAAATAATGCTAAAGTGCCATTGAAATAATTCTTTATTGTAAATGCATTTGAAAGTTTAAGATATTCAAATTCGGATACATTTTACTTTGTCATATAAGACAGAAAACAATTGTCACAGGAAATATGAAATTGTGGAAAAGATTAATCATTCTGAATAAATTAGAGCGAAAGTTATATTTTCCTCCACCAGGTGGCGATAGTCATCCGTTATTTTTAATTCAGAACTTGTTGTTGTTGATGATGATTTGGCCTTTAAATTTAGAACTTAATAGTTTTTGAAGGTTTTAAACAACGTTAAAATATTTAAAGGTTTTAATAAACTATTACAAATATTTTAAGACCAGCATTCGCTTTAACCTGTATTTATTTATTTTTTTAATGAAGCGTTCAAAGAGTCATTCATTTGTTTATAGATTTGCTGGAATTTGAATCTGAATGGCAACAGTATCGTCTGTTTAGATCTGGTTTCTATGTATATAATAGCTTAATTTTAATTTAGAACTTAATACATTATAAATGGATATGATACACATGTTTTATGTGAAAATATGCTGAACAAACATGATTTCAAATAGGAAAAATTATCATTTAGCCGTCATATGCTAGGATATGTTTTTCATTAAGCCTAACATGGCGTTTAGCTACGGTCGATTCGCAGACCAGAGTGCTTCGCACCGGCATGGTTCTGACGGTTTCCTTCACTCAGATTTTATTATAAGTAGATGTGTTCTTGAAGCAAAGAACAGGTACCTTGTTTGCAGTGGTTGATATAACAATATCTTCTTCACACTTGTTTAGAAGGCGTGATTTAATTGTTTTGACTGAAGGACAGTATTCACCTGCTTTAATCTGGTCTGTTAATTCTTCTATAGAAAACTGGTATTCTTCTTCATTTTCCTTCAGATAAAATAAATGAATTGCATAGATGTGTCGATGTCAGAGGCAAATGGAATTGTCTGCATCTCTGTGTGTTTTGCAAGCTGATAGAGCTTTTTCACACATTTAAAAGGATACTGCCTATCAGCAGTAACCAAGTCAGTCATATCATCTAGTACATAGATTATGGCAAGCGACAGTTCATCATCATAATTTTCAGAAAGTAGTTTAACCTTTAAAAGGATTTTCAACGTAGAATATATTCCGTTTTATTATTACTTTATGAATTTCTTTTGCTTTAAAGTATTGTGGGATTTTTTTCTCCAAACAAAAAGTAACGACTTTAAATGAAAACTGTTGCACTGTTGAACGGTTATTTTTCTACGTCTTCAGAAATCTTCTTCAAGTTGCAGCAATGTGTTTTTCGTTTGTGTACTGTCTACTGCCTATTTTATGGATCCTTAGAGACTCCTTGTTCAATAAATAATTACTTTACCCATCTTTTCGTTTTTTACTTGCTAATCAGAAAGATTCCACACCTTTTGATTTCACTTCTGTTACTTTAGTTCCTCTCATTAACTTCGTGTAATAGATAAAACGCTTTTCTGCCATCATGAATACAACGTCACGTCTCACAGAATCGTTTTAAACATATAATTTTTAATTAAATGCACACTGCACATACATTAAAGCAAATGCATAACCGACCGTCGAGACGTCTAGAAACAAACTGAGAGCTGAGCTTTCAATTTCAACACGAACCAAAAAAGCTCTGATGGAGAAGGGAAGGATGAGAAAGGTGAGGGCTTCTTGTAATATCATGTGTGTGGCGCCATGGAAGTGTTCCAAGAACATCCACCCACACTGCAAATAGAAGCGTCTTAAATTTAGACACATATGTGACTGAAAAAGAATTTTAGACACTTAAGTGTCTTAATCTGAAAATTCAGACATTATAGATGTCTTAATTTAAGATACATAAGTGTCTTACTATGACCATGGTGCAAATGAACTGAGAATAATGTCTAAAATATCCGCAAACGTCTTATTTTAAGACACTTCATTGCTTTAAACGTGTCTTAATTTAAGACGTTTTGATTCTTCCGACGCAATAACCACCAGGGGGCACTCGCACTCCCAGTTGCGCACGCGCTTTAGATGTCTTCCTTCGAAGTGGTATACGTTGTAATTCAAACGAAGTTTGTTTTTATGTACGCGTGTATTTTAATTAGTTTTTTGCGAAATATGAAGTACTGTGATTTTAATTCGTATTAACTTGGATTATTTATTTATTGAATACATACATCTGACGTGTGTGTTCGACATCAAATGTCTCTTAGAAGCTGTCGTCGATATAAGGGCGGGATAGACACAGAACAGAAGTAGACGACGGTTGAAGATTACACCCGGAAATTCTACAAAGCGTGTGCAATCGGCTTAGTGTTAACTCGTATTAATTTATATCAATAATATTGTGTTATTCATCTTCGTCCTGTCGAAGCTGGCAAAAAAAAGAAACTTTTGTCTGGCAGGTCCTGTTTTGAGGATGAAACATCTCATTCTTTAAATATGGCTAGTCGGATGTATTATGGTATTACCTTTTAAACTGGTGCAAGTCTTTCTCCCTCACTGTGGTTGTGGTAGTTTTTAAAATTTCAAATCGAGGAATTTTTCTTACCTCTTGCAAACAGCGATTTAAGTAAGTGTTATAATTTCTTTATAGTACTAACATTAGTGTCTTTTATGATTTTATTTATTGTACTAAACAAAATATTACATGAAATTTAATTAGTTTTGAATCTTTTTGCAAAAAAAAAAAAAAAAAAAAAAGATAATTCTAGAAGTATATATTTTTTAATTTATGACGTTGTCTTTTATTACAAATTATGTATTATTTATTCTCATCTTTTTTCTCAAATTTAAAGTAATAACATCACTAAAAAACAGACATATTTAGAAGTTAAGTTCATTCCCTTGTTTTGTTTTGTTTTCAATATTGAAAAGTTCCTTTCAATGACTAATGCTTATCTCATACTAAACGACCACAAGGAAATAAAAAAAAAAAAAAAAAAAACTTTGAAAGATCTCGTAAAGCTTTCTTACTTCCTAGCTAGGGATTACAATCCCGGATTGATATCCCGGGATCCCGCTTCAATTTTAATCCCGATTTTCGGGATTGCCTTTTTTTTTTTTTTTTTTTTTTTTTAATTGAACAATATTTAGCTGAAACTAAAAAATATATTTCTAGACTTTCGCTTTTGGAAAAAAAATCAATTGATTTTTATGAAATTTATATATAATTGAAAAAGAATATTTATCTCAAATATTTCTTAGATATATTTCTAAAGCTATTAAATCTTTTACCGAGTAGATTAAATGTGCAAAGCTTTTGACTTTGAAACATAGATGTAAGTAACCCAGTCAGGAAAAAGGAAATCATTTGTTTATTTTGATTTTGCTGCGTGTAGAAAATATATTTCACTTCGAAGGTCATTTTCCCATTAGACTTTACTGATAAGCATCGCAAGTGTGTATCATAGTGATTATGTTGTAACTTCTTTTTTTGCGGCTTTATTTTGCTTTAAAGATATCTAATGAAAAGTGTTTAATAGGAATGATAACAATAAGCCTATGTGGCAATATAAATTTTAAAAAAATCTAATTTTTAAACGATAAGGATTTTCATTTTTTTTTCGGGGAGGGGGGGGGGATTTTGTATGAAATTTTCGTAAAGCTGATACCTTAAATCTTGCACTGATTATAATTAAAGTTTTGAACTTTTAGAGTAGGACCAGATTAAAAACACAAAATATAAATAAACAAAATACCGAAGTAATTTTTTTCTCAATATTAACCCTTTGCACTCGAGGGCTCCGAAGCGGAGCCATTTAAAATTTATCTTCAAACTCGAGGTCTCCGCTACGGAGACAATGCAAATAATTTTGTGATACCATGTAATCTTGGATTTTCTAGACAGGTATCACAAAATTATTTGCATTGTCTCCGTAGAGGAGCCCTCGAGTTTGAAGACAAATTTTAAATGGCTCCGCTCCGGAGCCCTCGAGTGCAAAGGGATAAAGTAGAATATTTATTTATTTATTCATAGTTGTGATTATCATCTGATATATATGTAAAATTGCCTATGTGGCAATATAAATTTTTAAAAAATCTATTTTTAAATTATATGAAGTAGAGTAGGACAAGATTATAAGAAATATATATATTTATCCATGTACTTTAAAAGCCATCAATAGCCCTTGCCGTTGAATTTGTCCGATAATCGGAGATGTCTGCTTTTGTGAGGTAAAAATATACAAATATGTATGCCATGTGGATTAAAAAAGTATTCGCTAAATAGATGCTTCAGCTATTCGGGAATGTCCATTAACCTCCACAACGGATACTCCCGAGTACCGGACATCTCAATTTAGATAAGAATAATGCAGGGTTGCATTTTTTTTCAAAAGAACTTCTTAATTAAAGAATGGGCATACTGGGCCGTGACCCGCCCCCCTACGATTTTAGTGCCCACAAATTTGATGTGCAATATTTGTAAAGCTTATGTTTTAAATCTGTTTCGAAATTGTACTGATTATAATCAATATTTTGAACTTTTAAAGTAAAATAAGATTAAAAATAAAACAAATTTAAAAAATCTAATATTTAGATAAATATTTTTAGTTTTAATCTTGTTCTACTCCTGAAGTTCAAAATATTGATTATAATCAGTAAAATGTCGTAAAAGATTTAAATTATCAGCTTAACAAAAATTGCATACCAAAATTGAGAACACCAAAAAAATCAGGCTGTAGGGGGGGGGGGGGGGCAGGACCCCAGCCAAATATTTTTCCAGGATTCAACGTGGTCAAACATGGCTACGTATGATGCTTGAAAAAAAATGGATGCTATTAAGACGTTTGAAGTGTCTGAAATTCAGACACAAAAAATATCTGAAAAAATTCAGACATTTTAAAACGTCTGAAAATTGAACACACCGTTTCAGACACTTAAGTGTCTGAATTTCAGACATTTTAATTTAGAGTGCACTCGTTTTGTATTCAGAAAAATATTACATTAAGCGTTTTCGGCATCCGATTATGGAATTTGAATATATCGCTAAAATTCTTTTTACTCGTATTGTTAAAACTATTCACTTTAGAAAGAAACATTTTGCAACAGACAAACAACAAACTCGATACACATGTCTAAGAGTTTACCACCAGTTCAGCTATGGCTACGTAACTGTAAAAAAGCTAAGGAATGGGGCTGGAATAAAACCAAGAGAAGCACCGCACCAATAACAACTGTCAAACACACGCACCAGTAGCTGTTCTGCGAAAAAAAAAAATCCTGCAAATGCAAAACAAACTTCAGTGAAAAATGTGGCTATAGGAATGCAGGTTTGTTTTGTTCGCTCTTTCGTTTGAACTGCAATGACCATTGTGAGAATCTCAGCTCCTTCACCGCCCATAATGACTTGGAAATAGAGGCTGACAAGTCAATTCTCTAGGATATTTTAAGCCAAGTGAAGAACCAACCTGAGCAATCAAGATAACGATGAGCCTCCTTTTGAAGAACATCAACAAGATCTTTCAAAGCTACCAAAACGACATTAATGGGAGAATAAGTCTGCATTTCTTTTTTTCCTGTTTACAATCTTCCACATATGTTATTATATTAAACTTATAATAGTTATAATTATATAGTTATAATTCAGTGGCGTGGCGTCCGGTCATCGCTGGATGCGTCGATGACCAAGCAATATTTTAAAACTCTTAATAAGCTTTTAAAACTCTACGATCCAGTTTAGCAGAACATTTGGAGTTCATGTATAAGTGAAGGTAAGATTTAAAGTTTCTTTTTTGAACATTCAACCATTGAATTTTAGAGTTAATAATTTTTCACCACGAACATAAATAATTGCGATGACCACCGAATATTTTCACGCCACGCCACTGTTATAATTATATAATAGTTATAATCAGGTTGGCAGGAAAATAAAAATTGGTGATCTCATCTGTTCGGAGTATTTGTGTTTTATATTTTTTTAAATTACCCGATTTCAATTTATTTTGTTAATAAATATACAATAGGCTTAAAATTTGGTAAGCAAATGTTACATAATCGAAGTGCAACTACAATTAACGAAAAAGCTTCAAACTGGTGATTGAAATGGATGCATTGTGGTTGAATTGCGTTTTCGTCCTCCGATGATGGAATTTGAATATATCGCTAAAATTCTTTTTGCTCGTATTGCCAAAAGTATTCATCTTAGAAAAAAACATTGTACATGTAAAATGTAGGAAAGTTTTTCTAGTTTAATTTGGTGCAGCAGTTTTTTCAAAAAAGTTTAACCCTCTAGCGACTACAAACTACTTCGGAAAACCCGAAAAAAGCCCAATTGTTTCATGGTTTTTAGCTTATAACTTTTTAAGCAGATCGGATACGATGTGGAAAAGTTTAAAATCGTATTCAGCACCCCAAAAACATAAAGGAAGAAAGAGAAAAAACTTCTCCAAAACGCTCCAGGCAGACGCCTTTTTAGGTCTAATTTTACAGGACTAAAGGTGAAATGACAAGTGGGGCATTCCACGTCAAATCAGGCAGTAAAATATCAATATGTAACCCACCATCACAGATTTTAATGAAACTGCGTGTGTTTGTTCTTACTATTAAGATATGATCACCAGTATTTTTTTTTTGCTCCTTGGTGAAATAGTTTCTGAGAAAAAAATTGTCAAAATTTTGAAAAACTGCCGTCAGTTGGCATTCTTGATAGCTCGGTTTTCAAATGTAGCATGTCATATATATAATCATATTTCAATATCTACTCTACAAATCATCTTCAAATAATTTATGCACAATATTTAGGGTACGCAGCTTATGAAAAAAATATATTGTTACGCTTATAACATTTTAAGTGTGTCTAAAAAAATATTTAAACTTTGAAGTCGTGAATTTTTTATGAAAAATAATGCATTAACAAAAAAAGCATTATCAACAAAAGGCGGTATTTTTATTAAATTTATTTTTTATGGGAGATATACTTAAAGGTGTCCTTTACCTGATTCTGAAATAAAAGTAGTGGGATTTTGGGTGTTTTTGGTAGTATTTCCTATTTAAAAATATTTTGAGGTGCATTTCATATCAAATCAAGCAGAGTCATTCCACGTCAGTTCCCCTAAGCCATTTAATTCACTATTACAAATTTCAATGAAACTGGGTATGTTTATAGCTCATTTTAAGACGTAATCACCTTTAATTTTCTTGATCCTAAGTAAAATATTTTTTAAGATAAAAAAATATCAAAATTTTGAAAAATTGCTTAATTTTTTTTAATGACATTTCTATACTGAAAGACCGGGATTAACAAAAAAGTCATTTCAATATAAAATCACTAAATAGGTTTCAAATAATGTATATGTGACAAATAATGTAGGCTGATTATTATTTCTTGTTTTTTATCATGTTTAAACACTAAGAGTGTCTTTTATCTTATGAATTTTTAAAATCAAGAATTTTGTCAAAAATAATGTGTTAATCAAAAATTTATTATTAACCGAAGGCAGGGTGTTATTACTTTTTTTTAATTGTACGTAAAAATATCTTTTAAATGGTTATAAAATAAAAATAGTGAACAGATGAGAAAAAATTATCAAAATTTTGGAAAAATGCCACGAGTTGCCATTAATAATTGTTCAATTCTCAAAGGCCTCATTTTAAATATAAAATCATATTTCAATAACTAATAAAGAAATCTTCTTCGAATAATTTAAGCAAGGTAAATAAAGTATGTAGATTATGAAAAAAATATTGCTGTAATGTTAAAAAATATTTAAATGTGTCTAAAAAATTGTATAATCTTTGAAATCAAAAATATTTTACAAAAAATAATGAAATTATTAAAGAATCTTTATCAATCAGAGGCGGAGTTTCTATGACTAATTTTTTAATTTTAAATTGTACATTATACTACATTATAACTGGATCTGAAATAAAAATAGTGGGATTTTGGTTGGTTTTAGTAGTATTTAAATCATATTTAAAATTATCAATATTTTCAAATGTAAAACCTATCCAATGTATCATCCCTGGAAATATTTTTATTTATACATTTATTTTATTTTTCAAATTATCTTTTATGTTCGTTACTTAAGGAAAAAAATAAACAATATTGCTTTTTAGTAAAACTTCTAGGGCGAAGAGCAATTATCCCTTTCCAAAAAAGAGAGAAAAATCACTAGCTCCTCACCGCCCAATAGAAATTTTCAAAATGACAGTCCTAATCTTTAAACTCATATTTGGCTGTTAATATTGAAAATTTAGCATTGAGCTGCTAATATTGAAAAAAAAATTACCAAATTTCACTCTTTTGAAGAAAATTTTGACGTATTGTGCTTTAAATGTATGCAAAAAATGCATAATCCATTATATTTATATCTTTCAAATAACTATATCTAAAAAAATATTTAAAACTTAATGAGTTGCACTTTTGTAACTTTATTCAGTTTCTAATGATATGTACCGTAATTTCGGGTGTATAACCCGCAGATCAAACAATTCAGTTTGGACCCAGAAATTTTATTCAGTATTTGAAGACCAATATTTACTGTGATCTAAAAAGTTACATTTTATTTTTAAAAATTTCTGGGTCGAAACACGATTGTTTGATCCACGGGCTATACACCGGAAATTACGGTAATTTGATTTATTTCATCACAATATTGCTGAAAGATGGATTTTCAACATATATATGTGTGTATATATATATCCCTGTTCTCAAACAAATTATTTAAAAATTATTCATTTATGTTTAATAAAGCATATATATATTGTTTATACACTTATAGAAAATACATATAGTAAATTTTATGATATTATGTCAATAATGTCTAAAAGTAAAGAACTTATCTAATAGTATGTAACGAAAAATTTAACATCTGGTGTAATGACAACAAAATTTTATAATTGTTTTACTTAATTTGGATGAATGAAAAAAGCTTACATGTTTATATTTTATTGAAGTACAGGTGAAAATGTCACAAAGACATTCCTACCTCAACAACCACTGAGTATGTCGCATTCACACTACAGATGATTTTTTTTTTCTTTTTGATCTTTCGGGTTTGATTTCAGATGGTAATGAATTAATTAGTTTTGTTAGAAGTGTCATTGCAGTCAGCATATTAGGCTCACTATTTTTTTTTATATAATTTGTTTTGATTGACTCGATGAACAACAATATTTAAAGGGACCATTTCATGACTTTTCAATTAAAAGCTGATTTATAAATTCATCATGTTGTTTAGTTATTATTATCGTCTTAAGATAATAAATTGATATTAAAATTTTTAAATGCAGTTTATTTATTATTTGAACAGTTGAAAGTATTTTTCAATAAGAGTGGGCTGTTGATTTTAAGTCGGCTGTTGAGCAATGTAGTGTTGGTAAAGGAACTGGTACTATTTAATTTAATTTTTATTGCAGTAAATAATATTTGTTATTTTATTATTGTATGTATTATATTTAAGCAAGAGTAGAAATACACGATATCGTAGTCATTTTAGTACATCTTAGCATGAAAAGCTTCAATATTTATCATTAAACATTCACATTTTATGAAAATTTTGTTAAAATTGCTCATATCTTCACTATTTTTATTTTATAACTATTGAAAAGATATTTTTACGTACAATAAAAAAAAGTAATAACAGCCTGCCTTTGGTTAATAATAAATTTTTGATTAACACATTATTTTTCACAAAATTCTTGATTTTAAGAATTCACAAGATTAAACACACTCTTAGCATTTAAACATGACAAACAACAATAAATAATAATCTGCCTACATTATTTGTCACATATACATTATTTGAAACTTATTTAGTGATTTTATATTGAAATGACTTTTTTTTTTATGCCGTCTTTGAATATAGATCTGTCATTAAAAACATTTTTAAAAAAATTTCAAAATTTAGATTTTTTTTTTTATCTTAAAAAATATTTTACTTGTAATCACCTTTAATTTCCTTGATCCTGTCTTAAAATGAGCTATAAACATACCCAGTTTCATTGAAATTTGTGACAGTGAATTAAATGTCTTAAACGAACTGACATGGAATGACTCTGTTTGATTTGATTTGAAATATGCCTCAAAATATTTTTAAATATGAAATACTACTAAAAACACCCAAAATCCCACTACTTTTATTTCAGAATCAGGTAAAGGACACTTTTAAGTATATCCCCCACAAAAAATAAATTTAATAAAAATACCGCCTTTTGTCAATAATGCTATTTTAGTTAATGCATTATTTTTCATAAAAAAATCACGACTTCAAAGATTAAACATTTTTTTAGACACACTTAAAATGTTATATAAGCGTAACAGTATTTTTTTTCATAAAATACGTACCCTATATATTATGCATAAATTATTTGAAGATGATTTGTGGAATAGATATTGAAATATGATCATATTTATGTCATGCTACATTTGAAAATCGAGCAGTCAAGAATGCCAACTGATGGCAGTTTTTCAAAATTTTGACAATTTTTTTCTCAGAAACTATTTGACCAAGGAGTAAAAAAAAATACTGGGAATCATATCTTAATAAAAGGATCAAACACACGCAGTTTCATCAAAATCTGTGATGGTGGGTTACATGCCTGCCTGAACTGACATGGAATGACCCAAGTTCCTTGTTTTGTAATACCACACTTAAAGGGTTCAATTTCCTGTACAAATCCAAAAGGAAGCACAGAACATTGAGGAATTTAAAATCCTTCAAACTTTTCAGTAATCCCTTAGCTTTAGCACTATCATTGTCTTTTCCACGAGTGACGTTGGGGAAGTGGCTGCATTTTTTCTTCTTTTGGAAGAAAAATGCCGTCGCTTGATTTTAAAACACTTCCGCGAGTCACTGAATTGAGGCGAGGCACGATATTCTGAGTATGTAGAGTATGTATAGTTTGATTTGAAGCACAACATTTTAAAAGACGAAACTTACTTACCAACCTTAAATATTTGCTCTCCAATGGCGAGCTGGCAAGTGGAAATGTCGCGCCCAGCTGATAAAGATAAAATATACTTTCTACAACTATTATTGTTACGAACACTTATTATACTCGAATGAATAAATGCTTTCAAAGATAGATAGTTGTAATAGAGTTTATAACATGCATCAATCTAAGAATACGATTATTCCTAAATTTGTCCTTTGCAAAACTATCGCTGTGAAGACGGAATCTTCCAGTTTTCAAACATGTACTCCTATTAAAAGAGAGAAAACCAATGTTTAAAAATGTACAAATAATACACAAAAAAGCAGCAAACAGGTGTTTCCTGCTTTTTTGTGTACTATTTGTGCTTTTTTACCGTTGGTTTTCGCATTTTAATATTCTTGCACAATGTCTTCATTTGCTATTTTTAGGTAATCTATTATTATTATCATTCTACAAATAATGCTGTTTTATACAGCCATTAAGAAATGGAGTTTTTAATAAGAATGAGCTTCATTTTAATATTAGCAACAGATTCAAAGGAATGAATACTTTCTTTGTAGGAGATATACATACTGTTTCATATGTAATCTTATAAATGTTATTTTCTCTATATAAATATTTTTATTTAACAAAAAGGAATTAAATAACTAACCTCTATGTATTTTAATAATTAAAGAATTATAATACATCATTTTAATTAAACATGTGCTTAAGAAATACATTCATGGTAACTATATTATGCTTATGCTATATGTTTAAACATCTGCTCCACTTTACATTGTGAATTAAGAACACGAAACGTTTTATTTCTAAATTATAATCGACAATTATCTCCCACTTTCCTAAAGAGATTGTTCAGAATCGATCCTTCTGTTAAGTTCATTCGCCAAGCACATTAAGTTGTTATTTGAAATTTTATACATTATCTCTTTTCGTAATTTCATTTTTTAATGATCTAAATAGGCTTGAAAGAAGAATTAATGGACGCTTCTAAAATCTTTCTATTTCACCTAAAAAATAAAATAAAA
This sequence comes from Maratus speciosus, assembly GCA_963932465.1. NCBI lineage: Eukaryota > Metazoa > Arthropoda > Arachnida > Araneae > Salticidae > Maratus > Maratus speciosus. The sequence goes on along the minus strand of OZ010793.1, from coordinate 249,067,119 downwards.
TTAAATAAAATCTAAAAGTAAATAAAAATAAAAATATTACCTCCGTCAGAATTTAACGATTCAAAATATTTTGGTAATTACATGTAACATGTAATTAGAAGTTAAATCTCCGAAAGATGATTATTTTGAAATTTTCATACTACTCTGTATTTTAAAGAAATTTTACTCGAAATGACTAATTTGAAGATTGCGTGCTGGATTTCGTAATAATAAATAAGACAGATTTTCATGAAATTTTAATATGTAATACCTATACAATATGCCCATTTGCACATATTTACATATACTATATATGCAATATGTGTATGTAAAAATAAATATATAACTGATCCCAGAAAAAAAAAACAACAACTAAAAACTCCATACATTGTAACCACTATTTCAGAATTATGTTTCTTTCAACATACGTTTAAAAGGAAAAACATGGAAGACAGTCCTTATATTGATATTGTCGCAATGTTTAGAATGTTTCCGGATTCCATACGGGAATTCATTCAGTGAGAAAGTTTAGGAATTATGCAAATATAAAATTTTGAGCTCCTTGTGTTTAATTCTTTTTAATAATTATAAAACAAACAAAAATGCGAGTAGTTTTTTCATCAACACTCAATAACTATTTGATGGAAGGAGTTGCGATTTTCGATACCATAATTTAAATTTCTAAAAATCGATTTCTGTTAAAGATGTTATAGGTTAAATAATTTTTTAAAACACCAAGTTCATAATTTATGTATTATGAAATTGAAAAAGAGAAAAAAAAATACTATATTAGGCTACTAGATTGAAACCTGATTCCTTCTACTAATGTGGGAAAATCATAACGAATCGCTAAAAAACACTAAAAATCACACAAAAAATTCACGAAAAATTCAAAAATAGCTGTACGAAATCCGAATAAACTTTATCGGTAAGAGGGCCGAATTTACTATATTAGGGCAAAATCGAATTTCAAAAAATTGATTCAAATCAGGAGGAATAAATAACGCATTTAAAATCGCTATAAAAATCGGGAAAACGTCGAAAATTACGAAAGACAAAATTTACTTAATTTACCTCTCTTCCGAATTCTCTTGCCGAAACACATACACACACGCAGACACACACACACACAAACACACACACACACACACAAAATACGAAAAAAAGGGGAGGGGGCGAAGAAGAAAAAAATTCATAATTTCGTGAATTCACAAAATATCAAATCCGCGTAGATTTATTATAAATTTTTTAAATATTATCTACAATTTTTATATTGACAAGCTTTTGATATAACAAACTCTTACAACAAAAACAAATTAAACAAAAATAGAGGTTGAAGAAAAAAATATCGCATTAACATGATTCTGATAAAATCAGCTCTAACAGAAAAAGGAAATTAAAAAATCGTCAAAAGCGGGCAGATAAATTTGTTATTTGGGTTTATCTCTAATCTTGATTTAGTTTTTGTTGGTGAAATTAGTACTTAACTTCGAAATCCACCTCCGCCTGTAGTCCGAACCGGCTGGGATCTTTTTTATTCAATTTATTGTTGCCCCCCCCCCCCCCTTAATTGTCCTCGTGATTAAATCTTCACTAAGAAATATGACATCAAACATCTTGAAAGAGTGTTTTTGAAGCATTTCTGTGGATATTCGACTAAATGTCTAAAATCAAAAGTATCCGATCATTATCCTTAAGGCTCCACTGCACTGAAACTCCCCGATCGCGAAATCTCATGTTTGCCTATGGGAAAACTTTCAAGCGCGATTACTCATTACCTAATATAATTATTAAAATACCGTTTACACCATCACAAAGTAGACGTCCGATGCAGATGATGTGCATTTTTAAAAATTATCTCCGTAAATTTTAAGTACAGGGTGATTTTTTGTAAAGTCGTGAAAGTAAAATCCTATAACAAAAGAACCACTGATCCAAATGGCCTGAAATTTCACCAGTATGCTCCGAAAACAATGGGAATTTTTTTAGCCGTGGTTTAAAAAAATAAATTAAAAAAAACTTAAAATCGCACCGACAGATGGCGCTGTATATGCAGTAAAGTCGGGAGACGAGCTTGCGCGCGACACAGGCACAGTGGCATACACCTCGTGTTCATTATTCTGACCTCAATCCCTGCGATTTCTGGCTCTGGGGGTACCCAAGAATGCTGTGTATTGTGATGGTTTTACGAGCTTAGCTGACCTGAAAGCACGCATTGTGCACCAGATCCACAGCATCCAGACGGATATTCTTTGCTTTGTTGTTTCACGTTTCCAACTCGTAGCTGAAAACGGGGGACAGCACATTGAAAATCTCTTGTTTTAGTCGTGCTTATTAATGCTTTTTTCCATATTTTTATTTCGTTCTGTTTCTGCGAAGGCGTTCGCAGTGTCTTTGCCCAATTACTGCTTTCTGTATGTTTTTGATATGCGTAATAAAATGTTCTTTTTCTTGAAGTACCGTCCATTGTTTTGCTCCCACTGACGATATTCTTTGTTTCTGTTAACTTACAGCGCCATCTGTCGGTGCGGTTTTAAGTTTTTTTTTAACCACGCCAAAAAAATTCCCATTGCTTTGGGAGCATAGTAGTGAAATTTCAGGTCATTTGGATCAGTGGTTCTTTTGTTATAGGGTTTTACTTTCACGACTTTACAGAAAATCACCCTGTACATAAAAAATCCCTATAAACTTTGAGATTTCCGTTTGATTAAATTTTATCATCTTCTTAAAAATACTTAAAATTTACGTAGACAATTTTTAAAAACGCACATCATCTGCCTCTGACGTCGACTTTCTGGTGGTGTAAACGGTATTTTAATAATTATATTAGGTAAGGAGTCATCGCGCTTGAAAGTTTTCCCATAGGCTAACATGGCATTTTGAGTTCTAAGAGTTCCAGTGCAGCGGCCCCACGAGTGAATCTATTTCTGATGTCAACTTCCCTTTTCTATGCACTTAGAAATCGCCCAACGATGAATGAGATGTCGTTCGAAAAATTTTGAAACAGGTTTTCTGACGTAGTACACTAACATTTCGTTAAAACAAGTTGTTTGATTGAACATTGAATTTAATTAAAAATTAATAATAAAAAGAACAATTAAATAATCTCAAAGATTGCAGTGCGAAAGACTCGGACCAGCCTACTGGTCATATACCGGGTGATCCAGAAGTTCCGGGAGTTTTGAAATGTTAATTAGAAAACTGTGTACAATAGAAAGGTGCGGTTTTCACATACGTGCTCAGAAACGTGCTGGATTTTTGTTTGTAATGAATCTTTTTTTCAACAAATAGTTAAAATATTTAGAAATAGATGGCGCTGCAGTACAGCATCGAGAATATCTGTACTATGTGTTGTCTAAGCAGATATGTTCATTGTGCAACATCCTTCCTAAGCTATTGCTCAGATTTCGCTTTAAGGGTCGTTTATGTTTAAACGCTTCTTCGAAGATTGAAGAAATTGCATTAAAAAGAATTTTGATGCAATATTTGATGTGTAACTGCTATGTTTAGACATGCTTTCTTTGCCTGACATAGCTTTGTTAGTTAAGCTGTTTTACAAAAGGACGAATCGCCAAGTTTAGCTTTCCTTTCTTATAGTACAATGTGTGGAGTTAAATACTCAATCTGCTTTATTATACCATAGCAAAACTATATTATCAATTCCAGCGCCACCTGTTCCCAAAAAGTGTAACAGCGTATTCTTTTTTCATAAAAAACAAAACAAAAAAACAAACAAATCCCATGTGAATCTAGGCATTTCTGTGAAAACCACATATTTCTATTGTATATAGTTTACTATTTATTAACATTTCAAAACTCCAGGAACTTCTGGATCACCCGGTATATTACTTCTGATGTCAACGTCCTTCTTCTATGCATAAACAAAATGCATAACGATGAATGAGGTACCACAAGAAAGGTTTTTTTATCAGGCTTCTGACATGGTACATTCACATATTGTTAAAATATGTTGTTTGATTAAAAAATTACGAAAAAAAGTGAACACCAAGTAATCTCAAATATTGCAGTGCAAAAGCATTTCATGGGTGCACCGATAAGTTCATATTATAATAATTAAACAAAGTAAAAGACAATCAAGTTCATATTTTGTAAGATTGCATAAGAAAGTGCATTATCATTTAGATATCAGCCTTAAGAATAATTATTGACTAGCAAATTGTTAATATCAATGACCAATGACCTATTTATATATTTTTGGAAATTGAAGATACGTTGGCATTCAGCTACGCTTGGCGATCTCTTTTTAAATTTGGAAGTACTTTTTGTTACAGTAGAATATTTGAAAAAATGTCTTCTTTTTACAAGATAGCTCGGCTGATTGAGCATTTTTGCCAAGTTAGAAAATTTTTAATTCTAATAATTTCTGAATAATAATTTTCGCTTTCTTTATTAACGAAATATTTGCGTTAAATAATGCAAATGCTACTAAGCAGAAGTAGTGGTATTCAAAGATCTACTAAAATGGTAATACTCATCTGTATTTCAAATTTATTATTGATGGTTTTTAATAAAACTAAAAATTCCGTTCAAGGTAAAGAACAGATATAAAACTTAATGACCTTAATGGAATAAAATGTATCTTGTTTTTATATACTCTCTTCCAAGTTTACTTTTATGCATTCCAGAGAGAATTATCATTTTATTTATTTCCTTTTTAATGAAATTTTTTAATGACAGTGCCATAAAATTCAGAAAAAAAGAAGTGCCATAAAAATATATAAACGAATGATTTATGCATTTAAATGTTATTCTCAAAACTTAATTTAACGTTGAAATTCTTTCGTTTTCTAAATAAACAGATAATGTAATAAAAGGGGTCCAATTTTCTTTACACGTACAGGCGTGGAAAAAAATGTAAACACCCCCTACTAACTCGGAACTAATTATAGTAGAAGAAAGCTACTGGTATTAATCGACTGGAAATAAAGTCTATTTTTAAATGATGTATATAAAATTTACTTAAGGAGCCATCTACAAATCAAAACCAGACTAACTTTGTATTTTTCAATGGTAGCATCCAATTTCGACAATATTTTTTAAAACTTCAGATCAAACTATGCCTAGAAACGAAATTTCTAGTCTTTTGCATGATAAGTCTTTAAATTATAAACATTCAAAATTTAGAACTTCTAATGCTAAATTACATTTTCATATTTTTATTAATATCTCCTGAAATTATAATCCTAACGTGACAATTTTGTGTGGAGTTATAATACTAAAAAACCCAAACATAAATACATTGAGCTTGTAATAAAAAAAAATTATAATATGAATTACGAATTATGAAATTAATATTCGAAAAAAAAAATATGAATTGCAACCTACAATTTTTCTGATAGCTTTTTATTTATTATGTCCTGCTTTATCCAGATTCTCAATTTCAAATTTTTCTTTCAAGTAGTTTTCGAATTATCATTAAAAAGCGTCCAAATGATGGTTTAACCGTCTATTATGTGCGGAAAAACATAATTTGAAAAAAAAAATATATTTTACTCTTTTTATTGAAATATTTAGGTTGTCAATAGCCGAAGCATATTAAGCGACTGAAAAGGTCATATTGGCAAGATATAATACATCAATAAAAGTCATTCTGTAGCATTTCATCAATCGAATACAAAACTTCAATTTGGATACAGCCCCTAAAATATGCTAATTTCAAAATAATTAATTTCTCAGAAACTAATCCTACTAATTTAATGAAAATTTGGATTTAAGCAAATTGAAATGTGTGAAATTTATTTATGTTGTCAAACTTGGGTATTGCTATTGAAAAAAAACAAACTTTGGGTTCGTTTTTATATGTCGATGACCCCCTAAGCAAGTTTTATGTTCATCATTTAAAAATAGACTTTATTTCCAATCGTTTGATACCTGTAACTTTCTTCTACGATTTAATTTGTTGCAGAGTTAGCAGGGGATTTTTACTTTTTTTCCACGACTGTATAGTCGTGGAAAAAAAAAAGTAAACACCCCCCTACTAACTCCTCAACAAATTATCGTAAACGAAAGTTATTGGTACTGGACGATTGGAAATAAAGTCTACTTTTAAATGATGTATATGTTACGGCCAAAACCCAGAGCTTGGCCAGTTCGCGAATTGGCCGGCCAGTTCGGGAACTGGCCGAGATTCCTGGCCAAAACCCGAAATATGTGAAATGAACAGCGTACTTCGGGTTTTGGCCGGCCAATTCGCGAACTGGCCGGGAAGCCTTGGCCAATATACGAAGTGGGGATTCAAGGCTACCCGGTAGGTGGCAATGACGTGCACACTTGATAGGAAAGAGCGTTCTATGCTGTGACGGTTATATTATGATATGTTGGACAATTTCCCGCCTGTTTGATATATTTCGATAAATTGGGTTTATTATGAGCATTATATTCTAATCTGCTGAAGATTTCTGTCCTCTGTGACAAATATCGATGCATCGGATTCATTGTCCAATCCAATAAACAAATTATTTGAGGGACTCTGTAAATAAACGACAAATTTACCTAACCAATAAACTATAGAAAAATGTTGTAGAGCATATTAGTAATATATAACAGTTTCATTACATTTGAAGTAGTGTAACATCATTAAAATACCCTATAAACGATTTTTTCACATATATCATAATTCTTTATCTGAATTCTTTTGGGAGTCCTATAAACGAACTATAATGGCTACTTAATCAATACTCTATAAAAAAAAAAAAAAAAAAAAAAAAAAAAAAAAAAAAAAAATATTGCTCACTACATGAGTTAGGAATGTAAATTTTATTATATTTGAAATAGTATAACATCAATTAAGTGCACTAGAAATGATCTTTCACCATTCACTGCAATGTAACGAAATACTTTTGAGTGTTTCTGTAGACAAACTATAATTGCTACTTATTTCATACCCTTTAGATAACAGTTTGTCGTCCATCTTAATGAAGCATACATTATCTCAATTATAATAAAATAGGTAACAACATTAAAATGCACTGAAAAAAAAACCATTGATGATACTGTAATGAAATATTTTTGTGTGTTCCTGCAAATTAACCAAAAATAGTACAACTTCACTAGTAATACCAAAATGTATTTATAAAGCTAAATATTATAACAATTACAAGTCAATCCGAGTCTTTACCCAAGTTAGAGCACGGGCATGCATACGGCCAGACAAATTCAATTCAAAAACACTTTCAACTATGTTAGAAAATGATAAAAAGTAAAAATCGGTTTCTATATACCAATTTCGCGAATTGGCCGATACTGTATGGCCACTTCGCAAACTGGCCGATTGCATCTGGCCAGTTCGGGTTTTGGCCGGCCAATTCCCGAATTGGCCAGTCAGTTTAAAACGTTGTTGGCCAGTTCGCGAATTGGCCGGCCAGTTCGGGAATTGGCCAATTTCGGGTTTTGGCCGTAACATATATAAAATTTGCTTAGGGGGCCATCTACATATTAAATCTAATCCAAACTTCATTTTTTTTTTCAATGGCAATACCCAATTTTAACGAGATATTTCAAATCTTCGGTTCAAACTATGCCTAGAGACCAAATTGCAAGTCATAAGTTTTTCAATTATAAACATTCAAAATTCAGTGCTTCTAATGTTAAATTACATTTTCATATTTTTATTTATATCTCCTGAAATTATGCTCCTAATGTGCTAATTTTTTTGTGTAGCAACAATTCTAATATACCCAAACATAAATACGCTGAATTTGCAATTTTTATAATTTTATGATAAAAAGTATGAATTATGAAATTAATATTCGGAAAAATTATGAATTGCAGCCTGCAATTTTTTTGATGGATTCAGATTTATTAAGTCCTGCTTTATGGAAATCCAAAATTTCACATTTTTCTTCCAAGTAGTTTTCAAATTATGCTTAAAAAATGGCAAAATGATGGTTTAAGGGGCCGTCTATGACAGAAGTGACTAGATATTTTGAAATTTCTTCTGCTGTCCTGTAATCTAACCGGCTTCACTGACTGCTTGAGTGGTGCTTAAGGTGCCTTGATCAAGAAGGGGACTCTCTCTCGGTTAGCAATCGAGTACCGAACTTCAATTTGGATACAGTCCTTAAAATATGCTCGTTTTAAAATAATTAATTTCTCGGAAACGTATGGTACGAATTGCATAAAAATTTGTTTTTAGGCTGGCTAATTGAAGGGTGTAGAGTTCATTTATGCTATCAGAATTGTGTACTGATATTAAAAAAAAACAAAGTTATGATTCGCTTTAATATGTAGATGGGCCCTTAAGCAAATTTTATATACATCATTTAAAAGTAGACTGTATTTCCAATCGTTCGGTAGCAGTAACTTTCTTCTACGATGACTTGTTGAGGAGATAGTAGGGGGTGTTTGCTTTTTTTTTCCCCACGACTGTACATAAAATTATGTGCAAATTACACATCTGCACATACGTTTACAACAAAAGTGCAGAAAGTTGTACAGGTTCGCAACTCAACAAATCTTTACATTGTGTGTATCCACTTTCTTTTATTAAAAATGTGAAATACTAATGTATTAAACACACACACAAAAAAATATAAAATTGTTTTTATTTCTGTTGTTAATCTATACTAATAAAAGAAATGTGTATATGTGTTTGTGTGTCTTTCCGCTATGACTTGGAAAATCTGCCGCCATTAGTGATCTGGAAATGCAGGTGGAGATAGTCGAGGTAATATCGTATGGTACATTTTATTTCTGAAGCCGTTTTTGACAACAGCTTACTACATGAAATTTTTATTTTTAAATCAACATAATTATAGAAATAAAATTTTTAGATTATTTTATAGAAATAGATTTTATATTTTTTTCTGGTATGAGTTTAAATGTTTTTACTAACAACATGTTAAATTTTCACGTAAAGTATAAATTTAAATTACAAATATCTCATAAAAATTATTAATATGCATCATTATTTTTTTCCCCCAATAATTAGTCATAATGTCTGTTTATACGTTAAGAAAAGCCTAAGCATTGCATTTTTTTAGACAACTTTTGGATCAAATATATGGTTACAATGTAACTACAGGAATATGACTTTATAAAAAAGGTGTCATTTTTGCCTTGAAAAAAATATATCTGTAAGATACCATAAGAAATTACTTGACGCAGTACAATATAAATAAAAAAACTAGTCGTTGGGGGCCACCGTAATACTTACCCATTATGGATATGCATAATATAAAATATGAAAATAAAACATGTGTAAACTATTTATAAAAGGCATTGAAATTCCAAAAATAAAATTGAATATATTTAAATATTCTTAATGCATAGTAATGCTCTATTACTGAATTGCGGATGCTACTTGATTATCCTGTCGACCAATTTCGACAAATTATACAAATCGTCAAACTACTCGCAAAATTATACAAATTGGCATAATTTTTATTTTAAAAAACGAAAGAACAAATAAATTTGTAGAAGATTAATAAAAATACAAATCAAATGTCGAATTAAAAACCACTTGATGACGTAACAAACACGTGTAACCTGTTTAATGTCAAGTGAATGTGACATTTACGATATGCCATTATTGACATTTAATCTTACAGTTTGGCAACAGTTTTTTTGGTCGACGGGATAATCAAGTAGTACCGAAATGCGTAAAAGAAACATTCTTATAACTCCAAAAATGATAATCATATTAACTAACAGTTTACTGCGTCCGATTAAGCGTCTCATTTCCAATTAAAATATATCTTTAAATTGAAATTTGAATGAAATACAGGGTGATGAAAAATCGAAGAGTGTGGAAAATATGATTACAAATATCTCGGCAAATAATTATCCGATTGACTTCATTCTTTATGCAAAATGTATGTTTTTGTATTGTCTTTTAAATTCACTCCTTAAAATAAACTATTTCAAAAATTTTTATGTACCTTTTATCAGAATGAATATTTCGAGAGTTCGAAAAAAAAAATAGTTCAGGATAATCGGGGTTACTGATATTCAATAGGATTCCTCCCATTATTACATGCTAAGTACACAGCAAATTTCAAGTCTCTATCTCAATTTGTTAAGGAGACAGACGTTTACAGACACACAGACAGTCGGGCGGCTATTTTGTTTTTCGAAATCTCCAGTGTCTGAAACGTGTAAATCCATAATTTTTTTTTTTTGGATAAGCAAGCAAAAAAAAAAAAAAAAAAAAAAAAAAAAAAAAAAAAAAAAAAAAAAATTAAAGCATTTTCCCCCCTCCAGGCACATGCCGAAAGGACTTATAACACTTTCCAACATAGTTGAAAAGTGTTAGTGACTTCGGTTTACGGGCCGCCTGTCTGTCTGTCTGGGATAACTCGCGTTACTGCACTCGGATTGCCATGTAATTAATATATGTTATTCATCACTACTGTGGCATTTATGCTATTTAATGTGAAGTGTGTAATGTTTCCAGTTCACAGGGCTCGCACCGTTCCTAAAATTTTCGCACTTTGCTACCAGTATTTTAAATAAGAATTCTTCGTGGTAGATTCCTTTAACATCCATAATAGGATTATACAACTAAGATTATCGTTTTAATTTAATGGTAGCAAAGTGCGAAAATTTTAGGAACACTGCGAGCCCTGAGTTCATTTACAGGCACGCTACAAACATTTCCTTTACATTATAGGCTACGTTGTTAAACAATTTGTAGTATACTTTAATACTGTTTAATACTTTAATCTAATTCAAACATATTGAAATTGATATACATCAGCTAGACACATTACACGAATCATAAACATTTATTACTCATTTACATAGACTCACAAAAGAATTTGGTTACAGTACTGTATATGAGCAATAATTGATGAAAGATGTGGTATGCATTTTTTTATTTAATTCTTTATTTGCGCATTACTTGGGGCGTATCAATTCTAAAGATCACATATACAGTGCTGCACAGAAACAGGTTTCAACTTTTCCGAGTATAGATGGTAATTGGTGAAATTGGGTTTTCAAATGTGTTATACGTTTTCCAAATTGTTTAATTACAGGTCATCTTTCACTTTTTTAAATTGTGAAGTTTTATTACAGTATTCTGAGTATGTAGAAAAGTGTTTCATAATCTGTGCTCGCTTGATCCCCCTCCCTCCCCTCGTTTTTAGGGTTCCGTACTTAAAAAGTAAAAACGGAACCATTATAAAATCACCCATGTGTCTGTCTGTCTGCCATTTAACTCGTAAACTATGAAACGTGGAAAGTTCAAAGTGGGGAAAGTAATAAAGACTATTGACCCACATATTTACAGATTACACTGGTAAAAAAAATTGAACTTTTGCTCTGTCCTAAAACAGAAATTAGTTGTTTTTTATGCGGTTTTTTGTGCTGATTCCGAATCTAGTTTTAGATTTATTCCAGCACGTCAAGTTTGAGAGATATTTGCATATTTCAATTTAGGCAAATTTTATAAATTTTATACAATTATTTGCAATTTAAGGTATAAAGCAATATCAGACAGGGTTTTTTGTTTTATGTTATGATTACTACCTAATATAATTCACAAAATCGTCGTTTCTGAGATTATACTGACATGTGACTGTGAAATATTGTACCTAATTTGCATATTTTTCATATTTTTCTAATAATGTTTCTTGACGTTCAAATATTTCTGCCGCACGAGTACGCTAATATGTTTCTAAACCAGTTTATTCAGCTGATTTCAAATCTTGTATCTGTTTTCTTCTATCACGTCTAGTTTTTGAAAAAAGTGAAATTTTAGTTTTTGGTCAAAAAAGCCAGAAACAGCTTTTTATGATACTTTGTATGATAAACTTCAACTAATTGTATCTGTTTTCTTCTATCACGTCTAGTTTTTGAAAAAAGTGAAATTTTAGTTTTTGGTTAAAAAAGCCAGAAACAGATTTTTATGATACTTTGTATGATAAACTTCAACTAGTTAGGATAGATACTACTGCTTATTTTTTTTTCGATTATATAAATTTTTGTTTATGTCTCTGATATGAATCTGACCCTGTTCAACTTCTTGTCAATGAATTACACACCCCTAAAAAGCATCTTATATCAAACCTGTGTTAATGCTGTGCAAAAGTAGAAATTCATCTTACTCAAAAACTAAACATGACATAAGAAGACAGACTGCAGATTTGAAATCAGCATAAAAATCTATTCTTGAAAAACATTACGTCAATTCTGTGGCAACTATTTTAAAGTTGATGGTGATGTAAAAATTGCACCACTGAAAAATATGAAAATTAGGCTTAATAACTGATAAATAAATGTTAAGAATATGAAAATCGTGACATTTATCTGAAGCAAATTGTCAAGTAATCATTATCTAGAAAACGTAATTAGATGTGGCATATATTGTATCTAAAATTTGCATAAAATAGCACAAAAAATCTTAAATTTGTATAAATATAAATATGTAAATTTTTCAAAACCTGGCCAACCTAGAGATAAATGGAAAGCATATTCGGAATCAGCGCCAAAAACTGATCTAGAATCAACTAATTTTAGTTCTAGGACAAAACCACTGTTGTTCAGTGTTATTAAAAATTCACAAATATATTTAGGAAAAATGTAGAGGGGCTAATTAAGTTACTTGGAAAAAAAAGTATTTTCTTTGTATATCGTGTGTAAGCTTTCGTAACGCTGAATTCAAAAATACATTTCTTTTAATTTTAGGTATTATATTTTCCGAGATGTAGTCGAAAATCTAGTGCAAAAATATGGTCTTCCGCATCTATTTCCGAATTTACTGAAACTAAACATATGAAAAAACTAGAGGTAGTAGAAGTTAATTTAAACCTTGCAGGAAAATTATAGCGATTACCCTAGGTCACATAGTTTTTGAGAAAAGCGCATTTTTCCTTTATACACAAATTTCGATTTGCAGACGTTCAGCAAAGCAGTTGCGATGCGCTGGGGTACCTATCGCCGTAGAAGTATAAAAGCAATGTTGATAATGATTTTCGAAAAAATATTCGGTAATTAGCCGAGATATTAACCCTTAAGGACACGGGCTGTTTGGACATACATAATGACAGGGGCGGCTTTCTCTATGTACCACGGGCTTTTAAAGCCCAGATAAGAACTTTTAATGGTATATCTGTGTAATGAAATGCCCAGTAGGAATATAAAAGAAATAAACGTCAAATTGTTAAAACATACTAATTAGAATTAATCACATAAATACTATGGAATTTGCGAGTAGTTTGCATTGAGTGGATCTCCCAAGACGCTTCCCGTGTCATTAAAAGTTAATTATAAACCTATCTGGAAAAACGCTTCACGGACCAGGGCGGCTTTGCAAATTTTGCGACCTCCTTTCGAAGCGCGCTTAGCACAATGCCAAGTTTAAACTTTGGAACAAAACTTTTATTTTGCTACACTGCAAAAAGAAAAGATTATTACTACGCTGAATTTAGTTTTATGAAATGACAAATAGATTTTAAATATGCACTACTTTTATTGTCAGTACCGATAAAGTTCATCATAAACATATTGGGATATGATTAAAAAAGAATGATACAGAATAGCAATATTTGATATTATTTATGCTTTATATCTCTCTGAACTTTTGTGGTATACCCATTCATATTTTTTCTAGTATATGCAGTCATACGCAATCCTACATTGTATAGTTTTTTACAAAGTCTTATTATTCTTTTAGATAAGTTTTTTATAAATAATACAGTTAATAATTCATATATTTATTGTACGGAACCCTCTGAGCGCGAGTAGTACTCGCCCTTGACCGTTTTATTTTTGTTTAAATTTATTCCCTGTTCCTTCATTAAGCTGCATTCAAAGTTTCGTAATTTTTTGATCAATTGTGGGTATAAACATTTCTCGTTAGGTATCTTTAATTTTATACACTCTGTATAGATGAAATTGTATAACAGAGACTCAATTATCGAATATGACTCAACTAAATGTAAATGACTACACAAAGAAATATTGCATGTAAAAACATTCCAATCTTTATTATTATACAAAATACCTCAGATTTCACACACATCTTATTTTTCGGAAATTTTCGGCAAATATTTTATTTATTTATTTATTTATTTTGATGGAATTTATGAATATATTTAGCTTATTTTATAATATCATACAAAAATTGCGAGAAGAATAAGAATGGAGATAAGAAACTTAATATTCATTATACGTTGGCACTTATTTTTGGATCGAATGTAATCTGCTTATTGAAAATATCAATTTTATGGTGTATTTTTCTTTAGTTAAGTGTTTTCTAAGTATGTATAAGAAAAATAAAATTGATTTACCATAAATACTGTTGCTTAGATAGAAAATGTTTTGCGTAAATGTTTTTTAATTTAGATATATTAAATATATTTTATTAGAGATAGTTCGTTAAAAATCAGAAATGTTCCAGATAAATTTTTCATCAACTACTCTTGTTGCATAATATAGTTTCTCTTAACTTTTAAACCAGTTAATTTTATTACTGAGAATGATTACGTATATAAAAGAGAAACAAAATTATACTTAACACAGAATTCTGTAAAAAATATTATCTTTTGTTTAAAGATATATAATAAATTAAGGTTTCGATTTACGAAGGATTTAGAACAGTATGTTCTTTTATTTCAAATACTTAAAAAATTGCAAGATACAGAATTAGCATTTACAGGGGGCTCCAAACTGTCATAAATTTGACGAGAGAAAATCGCCATGACAGATTATGCGCAGGATTGCAAAATAAATTTTGCAACTAGAATGAAAATTTTGGTGCCTACTTATACATCAGATTGTAATAATTGCCCTGAACCTAAATAAATTTGTATTTAAAGCATTTTTATATTTTTAATACATTGTTGTATTTAGATAATGCAAAATTTAGAAAATTTCAACAATATAATCATCTAAAAAACATTTTTTTTAACAATAAAAAAGAAATTTTAGGTTCAATTTATACAGACTACCATGAAACATATGTTCAGAAAATTTCATGAAAAAGTATTCAGAAGTTTTTGAGATATCGTGTGCGTTATGCCCAAAGACATCATTTGGAGAAAAATGACTTCAAATTTTCGGAAATGCCTCTTCAGCTATTGAACGGGTATAATTCTAAAAGCCATAACTTCTGTTCTAATGGGAATATCAAGGCAGCAGTTATATCAAAATGTTCTGAAAAGATGGGAGTTTAACATCTAAAAAGTTAAAATTTCGAAAAATTTAAAGCTTTAAGAGTCCAAAGTCCCCTTAAATCGGCGAAGTGAAATAAGGGCTTTTCAAAAATCGTAAATGTTAGAATATATATGTAATTAGAATTGCACATTTTGCGTATCTAACTGATTTGGAAGAAACACAGCATTTTTTTTTAAATTTTAATAATAAAACTATAATATTATAAATAAATAATAATATTAATAATCAGTAATAATATTATCAATCAATAATAATGCTGTTAATCAATAATAATATTATTATCAATAATAAATTGATTAAGTCGCCATTCGAAAATTTCTCAAATCTAGAACATATCTAAAAAAATATGAAATATGTTTTAATATTTTACCTGTTGTCTATAATCAGGCAGTATAAATTGCAAAACTGTTAAAAATTATGAAATAAGGTTATGTTAATAAAATAGTCGTCTCATTAATTTTCAAAATGTTATACATTTTTAATTTTTATATGAACTTCTTCGACAACATTTGTAAAAAAAAAATCCTTTTTTGCTTCAACAAAATCGTGTTATATTTGTCACAAAAGATTTTATAAAATAATAAACAGTGTATCATTGTGATGCAAGTATATTAAAATAACACATTTCGTCAAAACAAAGAGTGAAATAAAACATGCTTTGTGGTGAATGATGTCTGTTTTAGGCTATCGAATTGATTTAGAATTTAAAAAGAGTAAGACTCAATCAGCGAGGTCTCTTCCGTAGCGTGAGATAACATTTCTTACCATCCCAATAAAGGCAATATGAACACGCACCGCACATTACACTTGTGATAAAAAGGCGCAGAACAGGGCGTTCCTGTTATTCTGTGTCTGAGGAGGTAGTCATGACTCTACCACTGAAGGATCGGGCTCTGCTAATGAAGCTTTTTTACAAGAACGGTGATTGTGCGGCAGTTGCATTGAAGAAATTCTGGAAATTAAAAGGTTTAAGATGCGGCTCTGGGTCAATGACTGCATTCGTTCTGAAGAAGGCGATTGATAAATACATAGATACTGGTTCATTTCACTTGAAATGTTGCAGAGGGAGGAAAGTAATTGCTTCGACGTTAGTAGAGGATGTGGCTACATCATTACAGGAAGTGACAAGCAGTGTTTTCGGAACGTGCAATGCACGGTGCATTTCCAGAACTTTAGATATGCCAGTCAGAACGGTTCGCAAAATTTTACGAAACATCCTGTAATGCTATCCATACAAAATTACGCATGTGCAGGAGTTGCTTCCCGCTGTCCTGCCAAAACCGAGCAGCTTTCGCCCTGCAATTTCTTGCTCTAATGGAAGTGAATAATGTGTGGCCATGGAACATTTTGCGGACAGAAGAAACCCATCTCCATATCTGAGGTTTTGCCAATACTCAAAATTGCAGAACATGGGCAAATGAGAATCCTTCCCAAATGCAACCATTGCCTCTTTATTCTGCGGAGGTCACTGTGTAGTGCGAGTTTACGGCAGTATTTATTGTTGGACCTTCCTTTTTCGAGGATATTGGTCTTTCAGGTCCTGTCATCTGTGCAGTCAATGAGACACGTTATGAATCTGTTTTGCGCAACCAAATAATTCCAGCACTGTAACAGCGCGGATGTGTAGATAGAACAACTTTTATTCAAGTTAGTGATCCTCCGCACATTGCAACACTAGTGAAGCAGCTGTTGAATCCGCATTTCGGATATTGCAGAATTATCAGACGCCATTTTTCAACAACCTGGTCACTACAATCCTCTGACCTGAAGATTACCTAAAACATGTTGTGTACGGGAGTCCTATTGCAAACTTAGGTGAATTGAAAACACGTATTACGCAACACATTCACAATATCAGCCTTAAAACACTCCGATTTGTTGTGGAACATGCTGTTTTGC
This sequence comes from Maratus speciosus, assembly GCA_963932465.1. Lineage (NCBI taxonomy): Eukaryota > Metazoa > Arthropoda > Arachnida > Araneae > Salticidae > Maratus > Maratus speciosus. Next base: position 249,050,103 of record OZ010793.1, on the reverse strand, counting down.
GCTTTCAGCTCGTAGGAGAAAACGGTAGACAGCATATTAAACATTTCTTAAGAAAGTCGTCACCGACATCCTTTTCTTGATGGTTGCATCAGACTTTGATTTTTCTACGCTTTTTTGCCGAGGATCAATTAAAAACTGATTTCGTTTTTGCTTTTTCTACGGTTTCAGGCCTAGGGACAGTTAACACCGATTTCGTAAAATAAAATACATTTTAAGATATTAAATGTTGAAAATAGTCTTTTTTTTCATTTTTTCCCCAATTTTAAGAGTCTTGAGACCTCTTAAGAATTTGTTATCGGTATTTTGGTAAGAAAGGACACCCTGTATATAAACATAATACATATTGTATGATCAGTTTTACTATTAGGTAAATTGCCTCCTATCTACTTTTTTGTTTTCATGCAACCCAATATATTCTTCGATCAAAGTGTGAAGAACTTTATAATCTCTTTTTAATTTCCAGAACTGACGAATATTTTTAATGTGGAAATATAGTGCTTACATACTAGAGAGTCCATCACTGAATTCTAGAAGTGTGCAAGGACGCGGACATTGTTAGGAACGCGAACCCACACTGTAAAACAACCACTGTAAACTTGCCAGAACGAACTCAATCACAGTGAATGTGCTGTATCTTTCTTTGGTTTCTTGACTATATTAACATAGAAATTGCAGTAGTTGCGTAAAATTAAAAGCACAATGTACTGGCAATTTGGACGCATTTTTTTACAGCACAAACTGCTGGCGTCCAAATTGCCAGCACATTGTGCTGTTAATTTTACGCAACTACTGTATTTTCTATGTTAATATAGTCAGGAAACCAAAGAAAGATACAGCATATTCACTGTGATCGAGTTTGTGCGCGAGATGAACAGTACTTTGTACTGTAAAAATGTCGTTTTTTTTCATTGCAGTTCGGCCTGGTGATAGAACTCGAGCAAGTTTTCTTCCATTAACAGGTCGAGCCGGGCCTTTCTTTTTCTCTGCGGACCTCAGATGCAGACTCAGTCCAGGAGACGGCATATTTCCGGTTTTCTTCGGCCAAGCCGAGTCGGAATTTCCTTCTCTCTGTCAAGCCGTTTTGAACTGGCATTGTAAAAATTATTAGTGATGTTTTATATTTGTTTAATGAAATTTCTGGAAATGTCATTGGACTTAATAAATTATAGAGAATAGGTTTTTAATTCCCTTTCTTTTCCTTTGTAGAGTTTTAAAATTATGTTTTCCTTTAACCACCTTTTTCTTTCTATCCACACTACATGGAGTTTTTTACTGAATCTTCATTTGGATTCAATTGACCAAGACAAACTTTTATTGAGTGTTTATGTACGCTAGTGTCTAAGTGGCCAATAATACAATGGTTACTCCGTATTCCACGAATTGCGAACATATAATCTGAAAAGAAAATGTGTGCATAAGTAAGTGTGCTTTTTGAAGAGTTTTAATTATAGGATAATGCTGCTTCAGAATATCGACATGTATTGTAGAAACGGGTTGAACCGTGTCTAAGTTTTTAGATTTCGTAACGGGTCGTGCTGAGCTCGGACACAGTTTTTAGACTTTATACCTGGCCGGAATTGTGTCGAATACTAAAATATCATAACGGGACGAGACGAGTTCGGCCTAAATTTTAGCTTTTATACCGGGCCGAGCCAACAATGTTTTAGCACGGGCCGGGTCCAGTCTAGGAAATTTCAGCCCGTGCAAACCTCTACTGTATGCATTTGATTAATTATATATTTTTAATTCATATAAGTGCCTTGTCTATAACATAGTGGAAGGTATACTAGATTGTATTTCAGTCATCCAACCTTTGTGACCATTGATGATTCAACACAGCACCATGCAGATCAGAACTTTTTTTACTATTCCGGTATCCGGTATTGGATTTTAAATCATCAGTGAATATCTTTAGAAAATTGGAGTAAAGATCAGATGTAATCTACAGTATTGCAACTCTGCAAACTTTCAAAATTTTGCTTTAGCTCGTCGTGCAAAGTTATGCAGAGTTAACCCCTTAACGGTCGCATTAAATTACGGTTTTAAAATTCAAATTGCTTATTGGCACCAGTTTTTTGAAGAAGAAATATTCACCTTAATTAATGACAGGTAAAATGATACCATAATAAAGCCAATTACACTATTTTATAAAACTGGTGGAAATCAAACAGATCTGAATAATCTGAATAAAAGACACAGCCCGTCAATATGACGGGGGCGAGAATTAAGGAGTTAAATGCATGACATTATTTTTCCTTTATTCACAATTCTGAAACTATTCGCTTCAATATAAATGTAATATTTCTTATAGTATGATTTGTGTTCTTAGGTTATGTCTTTGTTTGTCTTCCTGAATGTGTATCGGTATTCTTAAGTAACTTGATTTCCAAACATGTTGAATGTGAAAAGAATACTCAAAATCATCTAAACAGCTGGGATCCTCATAAATATTTGCCTTTTTAAATAATTTTTAAATAACTGGATTGAAAAGAAATTGATATTATAAAATATAATAGTATAATTTATGACTCACGTATGTTTATCAAGTTATTTAAATCAAAATAACGTATGAACGTCGACATTTTAAAACATCATATAACTCTAAAGCAAGCTTAAATATTTCGATTTTTTCAAATAAAGAATAATTAAAATACCGTAATTTCAAACTGTCTGCTGGGCAACATATAACAATGATATGTTCCCGCACCATGTTGGTTAAATCAAAGTAAAATTGCGTAATTTGTTATTTCTGTTTGTATAAATATTTTTTATAAAATATAATTATGAGTGTAAAATTATAATGTTTATATATTTAAGTAAAATAGGAGTGTAAGTTCATACAAAAATTATTAAGTTGATTTTAAATATTAAATATATATTTTTAAAAAATTGTTGTATTGTAAAATGAATGTATAATGTTGAATAGAGTTCGGATCTCAGATAAAAACAATAGCCAGACGCCATGGTGTCGTTTTATGACAAGCCAATGGAAAGTGGTGTATAATTAGAAATCGTAAAATAATAAAAACGTTGGAATAAATTTATGGCCTTAATAAAAATGTTGGGATAAATTTATGGCTTTTCAGACCACCCAAACTTTAAGGCAGATAATAATATTAAAGTATATGTAAGGGGCCATTTGCAGACTGTTAGCTAATAGGCCTATCGAAGGATAATGCAAAATCTTCTCACATCCAATAAGAGTGGACTAGACAAAAATAGTTCCACACACTGCAGAAGTTGGTGTGCCAGAAGAATAAGGTTTGAAAAAGAGAGTCTGAAAAAAGATGTAGAGGACGCAGGAGCTCTCCTGAAAGCCCGTGCAATGAATCCCGAAAGCCCTATTAATGCCCAGGCGAGATGGACATATCGGAGTGAGCCTAAGCAAGCCTAATTGAGGATGTCTTCCTGATGTTAAAATAAAGTGGATTGTTCTACAGAGGTCCGTAGCTATGCATCCTGCCATCCCGATATCGCCGCTCTGATACGAAGCGAATTCCTGATGACATATGGATATGATCCTAAGCAACGCGACAACTCTGAATTTGATGAATAAAGGCCACCATCCCGTATATTAAAAAAAAGGTACTACTTTAAACTTTTTCTTTTACCACTTAAAATCATATAAAAAATTATAAATATCCTTTTCTGATATTTTATGGTAGAGAGTAATCTGAGATCCGACAAAACCAATAATTAAATATAATTAAGGTAATTTAAAAATGAAAGAGAATTATTCTTTTAGCAAAAAGAAAAATGTATAATAATAAGAGTAAATGAAAATATTGTCTTTTTTTTTTAAAAAAAGATTAAATATACATAAAATAATGAGAAGCAAACAAAAGTGTTGCTTTCTTTTTTTTAAATTAATATTATGTATTTCTGTATATAGTTGTGTTCAATGTAAATAAAATATTTAATCAAGTTTTAAAAAGTTTCTGTAATTATTTAATTGATAATGTTTAAGGTGTGTCAATTTATTTTTACAGCTTAAATTTTAGTTTAATTCATAAGTGGAAGAGTTCGTCTAAATAATTCACAACGCAAACTCTTAATTTTATTCGTAATTATTTAAATTTAATAATTACAATTTGACGCGAATTATAATTTAATTTTATTAATGCTTCGCGTTGCTCTTCTACTAGAATTATGTAATTACGATCACTTATGTTATTTGAATTTATCTAAGGTATATAAATTTATATACCAATTTACTATGAGGTTGCTTGGATGATTTGGACCAATTAACAATTTTGGATATAAATTAAATAGAAAATAAACAGGTGTAATTATCTGTCCAGCACTGTCGAAATAATTCTCCTCTAGAAAACGTTTTGCGTTTGCCTATTTAAAATAGTTTAAAAGGTTCATCTAAATGTCAATGAATTCATAGGATTATATGCATAGTTTCAAATTAAAATAATAAATGAAAAAACACTTTTTGTCCATAAAAATCGTTTTATAATCTAAGGAATTTAAAAAGATCTGCGAATTAATTTAAGGATATTTCTCCCAAGACTAAAATAGTTTCTGTAAATAGAGGAAATGCACTTTAATTATTTAGGTTCTAGAATTGAATTATATGCGAATAAAAATTTTAATAAAGTATCAAAATATCGTATCTATATTTATTTTCGAATCAGAGAAGATAGTAAATACTTGATTTTATTTCCTGATAATTGTTATTTAATAAAATTCTTAAGTAAATATTAGAGCATATTTTTTATAGACTACCAAATACTACAACAGAATTACATAAATAAATTAAAGTATTTTTATATTTCTTAAAACTTAAAAATAAATAGATAAAGGATTAAAAAGGTCTGAACGACATATTAGAAACCATAACAAATACATTACTGTAGATATTTTTATATAGTGATAGAGTCATTATCGTTTAAACAGTTACAAAAGAAAACTAATTTATATTACTCTGTATTGAAATAATTTAGAGAAAAGAAGAAACATATGGAACACATTTATAAAAGTGTACAGTTTAATAATATGTTTAAAATGAAGTTTAATTCCCTTTGAACTTCAGAAGTTTTTATAAAAAGTTAAAACGTGATATAATTGCAGATTTTTAATTAGCATTATTTAATGAAACCTTTATCAATAGTCAGTGTTTGGCTAAATGGATATAATAAGTAATTTATGAAGAATTGTTACGAAAAAATTTGTTTGTCGGTGTTTTCTCCATATTTTAACAGATGAATGAGGATCGTGCTCGAATTTGTGTTCCTACAAAAGCTATAATGATGCTGGACATTATATTATTTCTAAAATCCTAACTGGTGATGAAATGGATAACTTTTTTTAGGTGTCGACACACCAAGAAAGTAAAGTACAGACCTTCGAAGATGGCTCCAAAGCAACGATGGTAAAGGATAACAAGAAATAAAAAAAGAGTAATTTATGCTGTTCATTTAAATAACACGACTTCCAAGCATATTGAATGTGAGAAAAAATCTTGCAAAGAGTTGGATCCTCACCAATATTTGCCTTTTCATAAGACTGATCAAAGCCATAAAGTTAGAGACACAGAACACCTTTTACACCACTAAGTGTCTTCAAGAATTGTATGTTAGGGGACCTGATAAAACTTCAACTTGATAATAGATTCAGAAAGACTAACTGTCGAATTTCCTGAAAAAAAGAACATGGAGTTGACCTAAAATTCAGCCTATTCTCCCCATATTACTATATGTATGGTTTTTGACTATTTTGTAATTTTAAAAAAATACATGGTTACCGTTCCAAAGATAAGAATTTAGAGGCTATAAAAGCATATTTTTCATCGATTCCAAAAACTGTACTTTTAAATTAATTAGCCTTTGGAAAATGCGCCTAGAAATATGCATTCATTTTTGAAAACTCCTAAACAGTTAGGGATATTTCTACTACATTGAGCACTTCTATGATTATTTGGAATATTTAACTGTGGTTAGTCGTAGCTCAAAAATTTTAGTAAGATCTACTTATTTTCTGTATATGAATGAATCTTTGAATTTCAAGTGAGCTTTCGGAGAAACAATATAGGCGGATTTTCCATGTTAAAATGTCCGTTAATAAGTAGAATGCAGTGTCACCTGCAGAGAAGATTTTAGTAGATTTCTCTTCAGGGAGGCAATTTGGATAGATGTTGTAATATTATATTACTATTCAAAGTTGTGGCGTATTTTATTTTCCAAAATCATATATAATTAAAATTTACAAGAGTAGAAGCTTGGATATGCACATAAATTTGTATTCTCTCGATTAATTCATAGGTCGAATCAATATGGTCAATTGTTACAGTTTCTAATACGAATATTCATTGAACTGACGTCAATTTAAAATAGAGTTTATACAGGTCCTAAATCTTAATTTTAGTAAAACTCCAACAAAAATCTGGCAACAGATAACTGAAATAGGAAATTTTGTTAAAAATTAACACAAAAAAATAAAATAAAAGAACACTTGTTATAAAACCCGTTAAGATAGTATAAAACTAATATCACTTCAGTTTAAAAAACAAAAACGCGCATAATATGCAATAGTAGGATAAAAATACCCCACCCAAGAACTGTTTGTTTCTCCTTGCTTTCTTTGCTATTTCCTGTTTGCATCCAAACTGTGAACAGTCTTGTATTTCAAATTTGATTTTATGTTTAAGTATGAGATCCTCATAACACATTCGTCGTTTATTATATGTCAGTATATATACTGGGAGGTGGCAGCACATGCAATCACCTCATCGAGTTCACGGTTTAAATTACAGAAATAGTTAAAACACGATTCGCATATTAAAACTCAGTCGGTGTGCCAAGTCATATCTTGGTTTATCACACCTGAAAACCCTAATAATGTTTACCTTTGGGTGCAGGAAAAGACTATGGTAAACCTACGAGTCAACCGCTAAAATCGGGTTTTCAGGTGTTTTCCACCAAGATATGACTTGGCAGACCAATTGCGTTTTAACATGCGAATCGAGTTTTAACTAATTCTAGAATTTTAGCCGTGAACTCGATGAGGTGATTGTCTGTGCTGCCGCCTCTCGGCTTAATAATAATAATAAAATAAAACACATTAAAATATTAGTTGTTATGAACGCTTCATATAAAAAATAAAAAAAATAAAATAAAATGGATGTATCGTATATTTCAGCAAATTACACTTACATTTGATACATGAATGTTCATTGAAGTTTAAAGACGCGTGTCATAAGCAGGATATAAAAATGAATCATTAATAATTAAACAAAGATGAGCATCAGAATTGGCTTTCCCACATTAATGAACATTATATGTATTGTGTGTGCTCACTTCAAAAATCTTCAAAATTTTTTTTAAATAATTGAATTCACATCTTAAAAATACTTCATAAACATCATTAATTCTACACACTCAGCACATTAAACGTTCTGTTCGCCACCACCACATACACCGTCTGTTTCCGCCGCTCATCACTACAGTTCTCTCTCGTTTCTCTCCTCTGTAAAAACACGTTTCAGAAGAGCTCCGTCTGATGCATGGGCCTGACGTTCGGCCATGCCATCTCTGTACACCACCGACATCAGCAGACGATAATTATTAGTCGTTAGAATGTGCGTTACACATATATATAAACAAATTATGGGTTTGCGTTATACGCTGGAAATACGGTATGCGAAATACAATAACATTTGGTCACTAAAATCACATTTCTGATCTTGTATGAGACAGTTAAACAAACTTCCCCTCAAGAATTAATCAGAGAAGAAGTAAATTTACATCCTAAATTATATTAAAACAACAAAAACATCTTAGAAAAAAAGCAAACATTTTTTAACACTGTCGGAGAGCCAAAAATCAATGCATATCTACCCACTTCTTTTATAACTTAATTTAAAAAATGGAATGTGTATTTAACAAAAGACATTATGAAATTTGGAAATGAATTAATAAATAAATAATCTATAAAGTTTTTGTTTAGTAAAGATTTTATAGCTCTTCTTTGCTTTAAAATTCTACCCAAGGTTTGAACAAGAAGTAGGGCCAATAAAGTTATAATCTTATTATTACCAAATTAATTATATTTAATATTTATTACTCTTTTCTTACAAAAGAATCGAAAATTATTGATTCGTAATGAAACATTGTTCTGATATATGCCCTTAGTTTTAAAACGAGAGCCGAAAAGAAACGCAAGTGTATTTGCGAAACATGTTGCCCAGTACTGGGAATTGCTGGAAGAGATAAAAGGAAAATCATTAAACATTTTCAAAGTGAAAAAAAAAGCAAAGTGATAATTTAGTGAATAATTATGAGATATGAAAAAATGTAAAACAAGAGAAACCAAAGAGTTTGAAAGTCGTACACCATCTGTATACACCGAGAGCCAGCTGCACAAGCTATCACCTCATCGAGTTGACGGCTAAAATTACAGAATGGATTAAAACTCGATTCGCCTATTAAGATACAACTGGTCTACCAAGTCACAGCTTAGTGGAAACCACCTACAAACCTGGTTTTAGTGGTTGACTGGTAGGTTTACCATTGTGTTTTCTTGCTTCCAGTTCTCCATGTTTTCATACACTGTAAAAAAACTACTGTAAATTTACCAGCACAAACTTGATCACAGTTGAATGTACTATATCTTCTTTGGTTTCCTGACTATTTAAACATGAAAAATACAGTAGTTGCGTAAAATTAACAGTACAACGTACTGGCAATTTCGACGAATTTGGACGACAGCACAAACTATTGGCGTCCAAATTGCCAGTACATTGTGCTGTTAATTTTACGCAACTATTGTATTTTCCATGTTTAAATAGTCAGGAAACCAAAGAAAGATACAGTACATTCAACTGTGATCGAGTTTGTGCGCGAGATGAACAGTACTTTGTACTGTAAAAATGTCGTTTTTTTTTACAGTGTACCTTTGGATGCAGGAAAACACAATGCTAAACCTACCGATCAACCATTAAAATCTGGTCTCCAGATAGTTTCCAATAAGATATGATTTTTCAGGCCAATTGAATTTTAATATGCTAATCGAGTTCTGTCTAATCCTGGAATTTCGGCCGTCAACTCGATGAGTTGATGATATGTGCAGCCACATCCCCGTCTAGTATCTACCTAGAAAAACCAAAAATCTTTTCAAGTAAAATCTTTAAATTTCAACCAGTGTAACTACTGAAAATTTGAAATAACGTAATCGAGTTAATCGCGTTATTTAAAATTCTTAGTAGTTATACGGGTTGAAATTGAGAGATTTTACATCCATTGTAAAAATTTTACTACCAAGTTCCATTTAAATATAGTTTTCTATTAGACATTTGTTCATATACAGTGTAATTTTTAAGCAACTTGCATTTGTTTGCCGATGAATTTTTTTATAGTAATTCTACCTTTTCTTCAAATCTTATTAAAGGGAGATTAACTTTCAGTTCAGCACGGATTTTAATTTTTACTGCATGAAAGATATGACCTGTTTAAAAAATATATATAAATTGAGAAGAAAAACTTTGGATCATTTAAAATTTATCTTCATTTTATCTCATCACTATCTTAAACATTTATTCTTTATCTTTAAATGCATGATGTTCTGTTTCCAAAAATAAGTCATTTAATAGATTTAATTGCAAATTAAATTTAATGATAAAATACTTTAAAATTATTCAAATGAATCTCATAGAATTCCTGTAAGATTCTTTAAAAGGTATTTGGATTGGTTTTCTTTTCAAACTTCAGAAGTCTAGAATTCTTGAATTGCTGAAATATTAGCCTTACATTAAAATGAAATTATATTTTACATAAAAGGTTAAACTTTTAAGCAACATTTCCTCTATTTTCCATTTGCAGAAAACAACTTAAATTGGCCATACACAATAATATTTTATTCAGAATTATGTGTTAAGAATTAGCATAGATGAAGATATATAAAGAGTATTTCAGCAGCAAATTGCAAAAGAGAATTTTAATTAATCCGAGTATTAAATTTTTTTTATAAAAATACAGGAGAGCCCCCAGATGATTTAAAGACAATTCATATGTGAATTATAATATTATTAACTGACTTCCTAAAAAAGGATGTTATACAAATAGTTTGTATAATTTTGTTATGCAGGTCCACGCATAGTTTTTTGGATAAGATGCTCATTCTTGCACATTTTTTTGTTCTGGAAAATTCACGTTTAATTTGCGCTCGCGTATCAATTTCACCAGAATCTAAAAGTGAAATTTTTGTCTGTACCTCTGTTTTTGTCTTTTTTCGACCTAATTTTATCAAAAGTTGTTCAATCGCCACTTAATTGGCGTAGGTTATTAAAGTACAATTTACTGCTGTACGTTTTTTAAAAAGTTTTCGTATCTCTACTAGACACATTAAAAAAGTTAAATAGGATAATTAGTTACGTATTAAAATGAGTTATATTAGTTACAGTAAAACTAACAGGTTGAAATTTCTCTTTCGGCAATTTATACTTATAGACGGAAACATACTTGAATGCGTTTGTACAGCCGTGTATTTTATGTACTACTTTCATTACCTTCCTTACACGCCGATATTTAGCTAAAATTTAATTCAAACTCACTCTGAAAAATTACGGAAATCCCACTTCCAGAAATTATCTTCCATAGATGGTCATCTATCTAATTCTTTGCGTGGCCTTGTATATTTGTCTATATTCTACAAACATCTCTTACTAAACTAAATGTAGCTCAGCGTAAAAATGCATAATTCATTTAAAAACCAACTTTAAGTAATTTACACTCATACTCAGTAACTCTTATGAATTCTCTTGTGTAGCCCTGTATATGAACTATACACGCATGTATTTATACACACCGCATACTATGCATAAATTTTGTAAAACTTAAAAACGCATATTATAAATAAAAATGTATTTCCAGTTATCATCGCTAATATACAGTACTTTGGACACAATATTGCATCTAAAATCTTTTGTGTGTCCCTGTAAACGCCATGCACCTCATATTATACATGAAATAACTTAGAGTAAACCTCAGCGACGTATATCAATTTCATTATATATGAAATAGTTTACTATGATTAAAATACGCAGCAAACAATTTTTCTCCTATACCATCATGTAACGGAATTCTTTTGTGTGGCCCTGTAAATGAATAATGACTATTATTTGGACCACATATTCTACAGAATACATATTTTAGTGCACTTCATAAATGCATATCAATTTTATTATGTTTGAAAGGAACATCCTTCAAAAACATTTTAAAACGATTTTCTCCCATTAGCCGTAATTTAACGGAATACGTTTAACTGTCATTATAAATGAACTATACATGCTACAAACTTAATTTAAAATAGGGATAGTGCTATGGTAAATGCCAATAACATAAAAAAAAATCAGGGCAATCAGAGTATATTTGCGAGAGTTAGAGAACAGGCAGATGGGCAGACGGACAGACAAACCGAAGTCATAAACACTTTTCAACTTTGTAGAAAGGTGTTAATAAAAATGAATGTATACAAAAATAAAGGGTTATCGCCAAAAACCTTCCATTGTATCCAATCATTCTCACTAAATTACGCCAACTGTCGTAGAATGACTTATGCATCAGTATAATGAATTAAGGAACAATCATCTGAATTTGGTTTTATTTTACTCTTAAAAAAATATTTTGCTTTTTCTTATCTAAAGATTGACATTAAAACAACGCGAAGTGTTTAGAGCAGTCTAGTGGATAATGTATTTCGGAAATGTCGCAAAATTTGGTAGACATATGCAATGGAACATGCATTTTCTTTTTCTTAAGAAAATAAAATTCGTATGCTCTCATGGGGCAATTTTTATGTTGCAGACTATGTATAAGTGATGAAAAAGTGCCATACAGACAGGACAAATAATCTTTCTCAACAATGGCTGTTATAACATTTATTGTTATTTACAAATTATCATTATCTCTATGCTCTTGTGCGTTTAAAAGTGAAAAAAGGTTTTTGAAAAGCATTCTTTCATAAGCATTCGATATTTATCTAGAAAATCACGCCCAGTTCACGACTCGAAAAATTTCAGTTACATTACATTAATTTGGCGAAAGCACCGAAATCGATTATGAGTAACTTTACGGATCTTTTTACGCTTGCTAGTGGATTTATTAAAACTCTTTATCCGGCTGGCGGACCGGCTTTTTCCATTTCTGGAAATCATGTAGAAATGGCTGTAGATAAAATATTTTAAGCTGAAATCTATTTTGAACCATATATAGAAAGACGTGATATTGTAGAAGTGATATGTAGCATCAAACTGCGTTAAAAAAATAAATATATACATCCTGGGATTTACAAGCATTCTTTTAAAAATACAGGAAAACCCTCTGACGGTGGAATAGTTAAAAAATGTAGTGAAAGTAGGATTTTATTTTGCCCCGATTTTCAGAACATGGAATAGTTATCACGTTTTCTGAAAAAATAATATACCAAAATAATTCATTTTTGTGGATTTATCAAAGACTTAAAAAAGGTGTATTCTTTTATTAAAGATAAAACAGAAGAACGGATTTTGACAATGCTTTCGGCTATTTTTAAATGTTCTCTTTTTCTCTTTTTTAAGAAATGAACATTTGAGAACAGCTTTCATAAACTATTTTCATATCTTTATCAAATATTCACATTAAAATATATTAAAGAAAGTTATTACAAAATTTACGGCATGATGATCTTAAGTATTCTATTAATAAAAGCACCAATTACATTCAATGATTATAACACTTCAAAATAAGAGGTAAACATGTTTTTAGAGATTTCATCTTTGGTACAATTACTTCACAAAAAATATTTTCAACTGCTATTCAAATATCATTTAAGTTTTTCTGAAAGTTAAGTGTACTTATCATTTCAGAACTTTAAAATAAGAGATACTGAGAATTACTTGAGAAAATAAAATAAAAATTAATGTAAATAATGCTTATTACCATAATAATGCGAATATTGAAAGTCCTGAAATAGAGTGAATAGATGTGTTCTATCGTCACTTTATAGATTCCCGTAGAATTTTTTTTAAAACAGAATTTCTTTTAATGTCCTTGGTAAATTCTTTACAAATTGTCATCATTTTATATTCAAAGCGACAATATATATATATATATATATATATATATAATAAGAAAAATGAAATGTTATTTCTTGCAGAATTTTAAAACGAAAATACTTTGTTGCTGATGGTAAAATGAATAATTTAATAAACCTTATGTAACTTCGTCTTTCTGTCATAAAATCTGAGAAAATTATAGTTACTTTCGGAATGTCTCTAAAAAAAAGTAGGATAGCAAAATGTGCTTTTTCCAGACCATTAGTATAAAATTACTTAAAATTGCGCATTAAAAAAAAAGACCTGCTGGAAATCGTTTGAAATAAAGTTAAAAAGATACTTTTGAGTGTAATGTCGCTTAAAATGTATGTTATTCACATTATGTAGATTGAAAATAACCATGAAATAGATTTTAGAAACATTCCCTCGGCTTATGTAACTAAAGACATCTAATGATTTGGATATTATTATGGAGAAAGTATTGTAATATTTTCAAATCGTTTACAAATCAAGTGCTTATTTTAAATCTTTTACACACAAATTAGTCTTACTAAATATTATGTGTTTTCAAATGAACTTAAAGGGAGGATTTTTTAAGTGATAATGTCATATAATGTTTTTACTTTCGTTTATTTGTAGATTTACATAAACGACAAAAGCTATCATTAAAAAGCAGAGATAAGAGATAAACAATTAAGATATGATAGAGGAAGACAATTTTCAGATTTTCGCGTTTATGTATTAGAGGCATTCATTAAATAATGATGGTACGTGATACTTGGTATTGCGCAATGTTAGCGAAGTGTGGAAAAATAGCTAACGACCTTAGATAAAATTTCATACTCAAATGAAATGTCAAATCGTGTGCGTAGTAAACTTATATAAGCAGAAAAAACACAGAGTTAATTGAGCATACTGTCCATTATGCTCCCGGCAATCATGAAAGGATCATTTCTTGTCTATGTGGTTAATGCAACACATTAAAGGAAAATGTTGACTTACTACGACAGGTGACCAAGTTGAAATGATCTAACAAATTTTCCGAAAGCAGTATTCTCCTTCAAGACAATGACTACACGGATGATGCAACTAAAATTCAAGTGATATGTCTTCAACCTCTTTCTCATTTGTAGCCTTGCCCTATAGACCTTTCTTTCACCTAATCGTTTTGCAGCGTTTAGTAAATTGAAAAGTCTTTAGGGAGGCACTACTTTCAATCAGATGATGACGTAAAGGTGGTGGTTTGGAAATGATTCTCGGAACAATTCCTGGAATTTAATAAGAACGCTTAGTATCCCAGCGGGTTAAATGCCACTATAATTATGATAAAAATTGTAAGCTAAAGTAAGTCTTTCAAGGATCCTTTTCTAGTTATTTATTCAACGCTTTCAATAAATAATAATTAAGAACCACTCGCGTGAATTTAACTATGGTTTTAATTTCGAATATAACTAAATTTTCCAAGGATTTGTACACGAATGGAACTGAGATATAAAAAATGAAAAATTCTTGGACAACACTAATATTTTGTGAGAGATGATTACTAATGTTTTCCTTTTTATCTTCACCGAATAAAGAAATTGAATAAAAGCATCGTAAAAGAAATAAATGAGATTACAGATTGCTAAATCATTTTAATAAGAGATGGGTTAAAAATCAATTTTGAAACTCTCAGAGAAGAAATTTTGGCTATTCTGATGTGCTGTTATACCATTTGGCTATTTTGATGTGTTCTTATTAGCATTTGCAATATTTTCTAGAGGAGGGGTCGGCAAGTAATTTTATGTGAGGTCCGAATACTTTTGAAAATTTTTATCGAGGTTCAGAAAAAAAAAACCCCACATAAGTAATATAAGTACTTATTACTTTAAAATTATTATTTTTACATACACATACATATAAGCTTCCATTATCGTTAATTTTGTGTTTTGATAAAAGATTTTCCGTCGTAGATTTTTTAGGCTAGTAACGTTTCTGGTGGGAAATTGAATAATTGCGAAATTTAAACTCATTTCCCGCGAACGAATTTCGCTCCAATTCTTCAAAATGAGCATACGCCATTGCTAAATTTATGTTTTTATTAAATTTTCATGTGATAAGTGTTTATGCTAAGTGTCCCCAGTGGGTAATTACATGCAATTATTTTCAAGGGGTGCTACTGACAGACACACACAAAAACATCCCTTAAAAATTTTACCAAAACATCAATTTTATTCTGGCGAAAGCTTATTCTATTGAATTCAAGGAAATCGCTCTTGGGAACTGAGATTAAATAACGTAGTTGTGCAATATGCCACCATGGCCACTACCAGCATAAAATCACCTATCACCTGAAACCTTTTATTAAAACATAAATTTGATCATAGGAGCTGCTTATTCTGAAGATTTCGACGCAATTTGAAGTTGGGAAAGATAAATATTAACAATTCTGTATATAAGGTTTCAGAATAATCTCGGAAGGCATGCATTTAAACAGTAAAATTATATACAGAGGGATTAAAAAAGAAACTTTAAAATGTTGTAGTGCGCACTACATCAATTAGTATTTGTAGAAGAAACTAAGATCACAATCCATTCATTCAGTCAAAAATAAATTATATATCACTCGAATCCGAATTCGGATTTTTGTTCATAGTTTTCTCAAAAATGAAACTATTTTAAAGATACTATATCTTTTTTTTGGATGAAATGTAAGGTTGTTCAGAAATGTCAAACATCCTTATTCAAACATCGCTGAATTATGTGCTCTACAATTTCTAATATGATTAATAGTTTCGACTTACAGAAATACTGTACACTTTTTATACAGGGCGTCCCAAAAGTCCCTGACGCATTTTAAAGTTCAATATAAAATCAAATAATTGTCGTACAGGAATGAGGTTTGGACTAAAATGCTTCTGACGATAAAACGTTTTCTTCAAGTGAATAATAATACAAAAAATAGTTCAAAACTTCGATCATCGCCACTTGTGCGTCAGTTTGGTTTCAAACATGCTTTTTTCTAATTTTCCGATTAGTTTTGATTTGATTTCAAAATACCAAGCTACGCAATTAGCTTTTTCGCTGGGAGTCGTCATTTCTGCTTCACCGCGTCAAAACTAATTTGAACATCAGAAAGGACAAGCGGCGCCATCTATGATAGGAATTTGGAACTAATTATTTCCATTCGCTTGAAGAAGACTTTTCATCGTGAGAAGCATTTTAGTCCAAACCTCACTCCTGTACGACAATTACTTGATTTTATATTGAATTCTAAAGTGTGTCCCGAACTTTTGGGACACCCTGTACTTTTCCTGATATCAATGTATTTCATATATAGTAGGCTGTTGAAATTCGCTTTCGTATATTTTTTAAGCAAAGTGTTGATCGTTATTTACTTTCAGATCGGATTGAGAAAACTTGTATTTTTGAGTAAAAAAAAAAAAACGAATTAACACCCTGGTTTATTATTAAAACTTTTTTGTCTCGGTTTAGGAAATTTAGTTTTAATGTACACAACCACCTCTTAAAGTTTGTCTAATCTTTTTTGAAACGCTCTGTTATAATACACATGCAAGCAATTTTATCCACTATGGTTAACTATTATCCGCTTTCAATGCAACTAAAATAAACTTACTATATCTAACATTTCAAGTGTTATTTTTATTGATGATCTGAAATAAAAACTCATACGTCAGTCTTAGATTACACTCAGCAGTGAATATTAATCACCGTGACAGAAATATGAGGTTTCATGCTGTTAAATATTCATGCAGTAAGTATACTCAAGGGTTCTAACATTTAATGTTTTCTTTTTCCGGAGTTTAACCTGGTGGAAAAAAGACTAAACTCATGATTTGTAAATTTACACATTGCTTTAGATAATCATATAAAGATAAAATTTCTTTTCGTAGGCTGGAATGAGATCATATACCCCAAAAGTTGTTAAAAAATAAATCCCTCGAAACTCATGCATATAAACATGCATATAATTAAATTGTCAACTTGACTTTTGCTTCTTGAAAGATTAACACATCAAAGTCAGTCTTAATTTATGTAGGAATGCCATCGCATGCTTTTTAAAGCTATTATTTAAATTTCAATAAAATTAAAGCTTTAAAACTTTCAGAAGCGGATTTCAAATTATAGAAAAAAAAAACAGGAAGAAATTTTAACGATAAAAAAATGAATGAGCTGTGACATCCATTTAACACTAGAAAGACCGAGAATTTTACTCAAATTTTAGGAAAAATATTTAACACCAGAATTTTTATTTTAAATTATTAACTTATCCATTTAATTAGTTTTTTTGTTTGTATCTTTTAAACTAGTTTTATAAAAAAATATTTGTCGTTCGAACCGAGATATATTCATTTGGTAGCAGTCAAAATGACTGCTCTCGGGCCTTCTAGTGTTAAAAGTAATTTTTTAAAGTATTTGTTGCGCATCTAATTTTAGAAGTAATTCAAAGCGTTTTGGAAAAAACTATCCTATTGTACAGAATATCATGAACTATTTATTACACGTGTATTTATATGCCTTAATATGTTATTAATGCATATGCTTTAATATGTTAGTAATACACATGTGTTAATATATTATTAATACATAAGTATTAATATATATTGATATGTTGCATTACATATGCAACGTTTCAAATGTATAGGTTACATTTGTATCGTTACATGTGTATTGTTATGTTACTTAGAAGTATGGATAAGAAACTGAATAGGAGAGAGGTTCATAGTAAGACAGATATTTCAAAAACGTTAATTAATAGCTAGGTATAATCTACTGCAGAAATGTTAGCTATTGCATACAGAAATCTCCCTATCGGGAGCACCTTGCTTACCTATTTTACTATTATAGATGAACAGAAACTGAAAAAAAAAAACACACACTTTAAAACACCTTTAGAATTCATCTCGGTGTATACTGTACCTAGTACATAGTGAGATCATGCTGACGTTTTATATATTTTGTTCATAACATTGTCCATTGTAACATTGTTCATAACATTGTTGTGTTGCCATTCAGCAATCTGGTAATGTCATACATGGTGTGTGTTCACAAAGTTTCAACGCCGGTTTGAGAATAAAAAAATTATTAAACATTTTTGTACAGCGAACTAAAATTATTCGAAATATGACCCTTGGACATCAACACACTGCTGCGAGCGTTTTTCCTATTGTTCATAGGCTCCTTGGAAGCCTTCGCGCGCAAGGCTGTTAAGGGACCTCGTCGAGCTGCCTGGATCGATGGAATTGTGTCGAATCGCTTCACTTTCAGGTATTTCTTGATCCGGCGGAACAAAACAAACACGTTGGGAGCGAGGTCGGTGCTGTAGAGGGTTTGCGAGAGTATTGCCACGTTAAACTTAGCCAAAACATCGGCGGCGGCAGGCGACGTGTGAGAGGGCGCATTGTCGTAGGGAACAATTCAATGGTCTTTGATGTCTGGGCGGACGCGCCGGATAAGGTCTGTTTTACGCTAGAGTGCTCCACTATTTGAAGAATCAAGACCCCTACAGCCTAAAGCTTGATCCTAGCGACCTCCCCCCCCCCCCGGATCAAGAAAGACCTGGAAGGGCAGCGATTCGACTCGATTCCAGTGATTCAGGCAGCTTCGACGAGGACCCTTATCAGCCTTGCACGCGAAGGCTTCCATGGAGCCTATGAACCATGGAAAAAACGCTGGCAGCGGTGTGTTGATGTCCAAGGGTCATATTTCGAAGAATTTTAATTCGCTGTGCAAAAATGTTTAATGAATTTTGTATTCTCAGACCAGTCTTGAAACTTTGTGAACACATCATGTACTTGCACATGGATTTCTTAGCTTTCATGTATCATCGGCTGCATTTGTTTGTGCACTGTATACCAGCGTTCCATGCCTCCCTTGTACCAAATAGATTATTTGAAGAAAATATGAATACATACTTTTTTCTTTGGCATTGTTAGAGTTAATTCCTTTATAGTAAGAAGAGAAGCAGTGCAACATATATATTATATTCGAACTAAAATGCTACATACAATTTTACTGACGATAGCTCGCTCACATGCAAAAAAAGTGACGTAACTCCAAAAAATACATTTTGCGTTTTTTCCCCACTAATAGGTCCGAATTAGGCTCGTCTTGCCACAGGAAAAGTGTCATAAATGTAGTTAACTGAACTTACGCTGCGTCATTTTGTCATCAGAGAAGGTGAGAAGGGATAAATTTACTAATCATCCATATCTCTTCTACGTCTTGATTCTTAAGGGTTTTACACTGTTATGTGCGCATTTACAGCTGTATGCAGAGCTAAATGCTATACTTTATGTTACAGTAAAGGAAGATAATCATATTAAGACGGGGGTAGGGTGGGTTGAATCTTCTCCACTAGAAAAATCTGATCCTTCCCCCTCAAGTCTTAATAATTTTTCAATTCTAATATCATCTATATTTAAAAAATAAATTTTGTAAGCAAATATTTTATAACAGGACGACCCCCCCCCCCACTTCTGCATATATTTATGTATAATTAAAGTAGAGGATAAAAGACAAACTGTGAATTAACCTCGCTGAAATATTTACAATGCTCCTTGCCAACTGGTTACAGTCCTGCAAAACAAATGCAACTTCGAAACAAGTGCTATTTACACTATTCGTTTACACTATTCGTCAAGAATCGCTACAACATTTATGTACGTTTAAAATTTTGAAATCAACTCCCAGAGATTGAAATATAAGACATTCAGAAAATGTAAAAAATACAATATTTTAAGCCGGAAAACTCACTCAATTTCTCAATGAATTAAAGCTAAAAAGTAGGATATGTAAACGCAACTTAGAGAACAAAAGTTACACGCAACAATTGCAATGCAACTTTGTATAATATGTCAGGATATCCTGCAGCTTATCTTTACTGTTTCCGAAAATAGTAAATTGAATTTGTACAAATGTATCAAAATAACTCTGTTCTGTTATGGTAGTTGGATCAAGAAAAAGGCGAAGGGAAAATTGCATTTCTAAAATAAGCAAACATATATTTTTCGGATATACCACATAAAATTTGTCTCGAGCTTAAATATGTTTTCTATAACATATATTCTAGAAAAGTTACATTTCCATACGCATAAAAATAAAACAACATATTTACTATAAGCAGTATTGTTCTATACGTTATAATTTCGAAAGTGAGTATATATTTCAGTGAGTTTGTATTAGTGAGTATGTATTTTTATATATTTGTTTATATTTTTTATATATTTTAATATTTTTATTTTTTATATATTTTAATATTTTTTATTTTTTATATATTTTTATATATGTATAGAAAATTATATTAAATTATATTTGTGTAATATTAATAAATATATTCTGTTTCTGCGGTATCAATAATAAAATAATTTAATGTAGTGTAAATTTTTGTTATGTCATTTTTAATCAAGGTTATACAATATTTATTTAACATAAAAATTAATTATTGATTACTTAATGTTAGCCAATAACTGTTTTATATTATACTTAAAAAATTTATAAATGTTGCAGGAGAGACTTTTAAAGATTTATCGAAGCCAACCTATTGAAAAGCTACAACATCATTATAAAATGCAACAGTTTATATATGTTACGGCCAAAACCCGAAATCGGCTAATTCCCGAACTGGCCGGCCAATTTGGGAATTGTCCAGCAACGCTTTTAACTGACAGGCCAATTCGGGAATTGGCCGGCCAAAACGCGAACTGGCCAGAGGCGATCGGCAAATTCCGGAACTCGCCAGATGCGGTCGGCCAGTTCGCGAAGTGGTCATACGCTGCCGGCCATTTCGCGAAATTGTTACACAGAAACCAATTTTAACTTTTTATCCCTTTCTAACATAGTTGAAAGTGTTTATGAATTGAATTTGCCTGGCCGTCTGCCTGCCCGTGCTCTAACTCGAGTAAAGACTCCGATTGACTTGTAATTGTTATATTATTTAGGTTTATAAATACATTTCGGTATTGCAAGTGAAGTTTTACTATTTTTGGTTAATTTACAAGTACACACAAAAGTATTTCTTTACAATATCAGCAATGGGTAAAATTTTTCCAGTCGATTTTAATGTTGTTACACTATCTCAATTATAATAAAATTGGTATGCATCATCAAAATGGACGACAAACTGTTATCTAAAATATATGAAATATGTAGTAATTATAGTTTGTTTACAGAGACACTCAAATGTATTTCGTTACATTTCAGTGAATGGTGAAAGATCATTTATAGTGCACTTAAATGATGTTACACTATTTCAAACATAATAAAATTCACATGCCTAACTCATGTGGTGAGCAATATATTATTTTATAGAGTACTGATTAAATAAACATTATAGTTCGTTTATAGGGACGCCCAAAAGAATTAAGATAAAGACTTATGATATATGTGAAAAATCGTTTATAGGGTATTTTAATGCTGTTACACTACTTCAAACATAATGAAATTGTTATACATTACTAATATGCTCCACAACTTTTTTCTATATTTTATTCGCTAGGTAGAATTTGTCGTTTATTTACAGAGTCACTCAGATACTACTTTGTTTATTAGATTGGACAATGAATCCGATATATCGATATTAGTCACAGAGGACAGAAATCTCCAGCAGATTAGAATATAATGTTCATAATAAACCCAATTTATCGAATTATATCAAACAAGCGGGAAATTATCCAGCATATCAGAATATAATCGTCATAGCATGGAACGTTCCTTA
This sequence comes from Maratus speciosus, assembly GCA_963932465.1. NCBI lineage: Eukaryota > Metazoa > Arthropoda > Arachnida > Araneae > Salticidae > Maratus > Maratus speciosus. Next base: position 249,028,351 of record OZ010793.1, on the reverse strand, counting down.
CTATCACGTGTGCATGCCAGTGCCACCTACAGGGCAGCCTTGAATCCCCACATCATACCTTGGCCAAGTCTTCCCGGCCAGTTCGCGAAATGGCCGGCCAAAACCCGAAATACGTTTTTAATTTCATATATTTCGGGTTTTGGCTAGGAATCTCGGCCAGTTCCCGAATTGGCTGGCCAATTCGCGAACTGGCCAAACTCCGGGTTTTGGCCGTAACATATATATTAAATGAAAATTATATTACAAAAATTATATTATATAGCAAAATTGAATGCTTGCACTACAAATATTTTTCTGGTGAATTTTCTAAGTCTGTAATATATTTAAAATTTAATATTAAAAATATCATTGTTGTTATTCTAAAAATAATGTGTGTAAATGGGTAAAAAGTGCCGTGTGGTGACCGGCATTAAAGAATAGTCCCAATATAACCCGTGCATGTCGTAAGAGGCGACTAAAAGGGGTTGGGCGAAAAGCTGACAACCTTTCATTGGAAAAAAAAACCTTGTTGCGAAGCCCTTAAATACAGATGTTAGACGGACTGATCTCATGGTAAAACGGACTGGAACTGGAAAACGGCTTATGAATTTTAGAACAGGAACTTGGAATGTTGTAAGTTTATACAGAGCTGGTGCAGTGAAGCAACTACAGAGTCAGATGGATAGTTATAGACTGGACATATTGGCCATACAGGAAGTAAGATGGAAGGAGAGTGGGATAAGAGATATTGGTAATTTTACAATTTTTAATAGTGCAAGCACAAGAAGAAACACGCATGGTACTGGATTTATGATCAGAAAATGCCTTAGAGAAAATATTATTGATTTTCACAATGTAAATGAAAGAATATGTATCTTGAGATTGAGAGCAAAGTTTTTTAACATTTCAATAGTATGTGTTTATGCACCAACGGAAGATACCGAGGACGAACAAAAAGATACTTTTTATGAAACACTACAGATTGAGTTTGATAAGATACCAAGACATGATGTTAAAATGGTAATAGGTGATTTTAATGCTAAAATTGGAAAAGAATACACTTTTGTACCAACAATTGGAAAATCTAGTTTACATGATTTGAGTAATGAAAATGGAATAAGAGCTGTGGACTTCGCTGCTTCTAACAACTTAATCATAAGTAGCACATGTTTTGAGCATAAGAACATACATAAAGAAACTTGGATTTCCCCTGATGGAAAGACAAAAAACCAAATTGACCACATTATGATCGAAGAAGTCATGCTAGTGATGTTATGGATGTACGAAGTTATAGAGGTGCGGATTTAGATACTTATCATTTCCTTGTTATTATGAAATACAGACAAAGAGTTACAAGATTTCGAGATGCAAAAGGAACTATGCAAGTAAAATTTAAAACAAAAGATTTACTAAACATGCAGAGAAGAAAGGTTTATCAAAGTAAATTAACAGAAAGAATTGCTAGTGAATATGCTGAATTTAATGAGGAAGATATAATCAATAGTAAATGGGCTAAATGCAAAAATATCATATTAAAAACTGCTGAGGAAGTAGTCGGAAAGGAAGAAAGGAGGGAAATTAATGAATGGTTTGATGATGAGTGTTAGCAACTGATTAAGAAAAAGAATAAAGCAAGAGAAAAAATGCTGAAGCACAGAACAAGACAGAGTGAAAATCGCTTTAAAACAATTAGAAGAAATACCCAAAAGTTGTTACGCATGAAAAAACGAGCTTTGGAGCAGAGTAAAATTCAAGAAATTGAAGACCTATCAGTATTAGGTGATATAAGCCAAATGTATTCAAAGCTTAAAGGAATCAAAAAGGGCTATCAACCACGCACCCTTTTTTGTAAAGACAGAAATTATAAACTTATTGGAGGGCACGCAAATGTGACAGATAGATGGGCAGAATATTTTGAAGAATTGTTAAACAGACAGTCAAATGATGAAAGAGAAATACAATCTAATCATAATGATTATGACATGAATGAAGAAAACTGTGAACCACCAACTGTAGAAGAAGTAAGGGATGCTATTGCAAAATTAAGAAATGGAAGAGCACCTGGTGAAGATTTGATAAGTGCTGAGCTTTTGAAATATGGTGGAGAGAAGTTGGTACAAATGTTACATGATCTAATAGTAGAGATTTGGCAGAATGAATATATACCAAATGAATGGAATGGTGCTATTATTATCCCAATTCATAAAAAGGGAAATATCTTAAATTGCCAGAATTATAGAGGCATAGCCTTATTAAATGTTACATATAAAGTGTTGGCAAAGATAATTGCAAAGCGATTAGAACCGTATGCTGAAGTGGTGATAGGTGATTATCAGTGTGGTTTTAGGAAAGCAAGATCAACAGTGGATCAAATCTTTAGTATCAGAAACATCTTTGAAAAATTCTATGAACAAAATATTAATTTGCACCAATTGTTTGTTGATTTTAAACAGGCCTATGACAGTATAAGTAGAAATAAGTTATTTGAAATATTAAAGGAATTTAAAATACCTGATAAAATAGTTAAGCTTATAAAATTAACACTGGAAAATACAAAAGCTAAAGTTAAGGTACAGGGAAGACTTTCAAGAGAATTTGCAGTGAATTCAGGTCTAAAGCAAGGTGATGTTCTCTCGACAATTCTTTTTAATTTATGCCTGGAGAAAATAATTAGAAGCGTTTACAACAACAGGGGTGGTACTATTGTGAATCGCTCCCTCCAAATCCTTGAATTTGCAGATGATGTTGATATAATTGCTAGGAATAAGAAAGTCTTGATTGAAACATACAATAAATTAGACACTGAAGGAAGAAAACTAGGCCTCGTGGTTAATAAAGAAAAAACAAAATACATGAAAATGGACCGAATGAAATCACAGGCAACAGCAACTTTAACAATAAATAATGAATTACAATTTGATGAAGTAACAGAATTTAAATATTTAGGATCTACGATCACCTGTGATAATATGGTGGAAGCAGAGATTAAAACCCGACTTGCAGCAGGAAATAGATGCTATTTTTCTCTTCGAAACATTCTGAAATCATCTCTAATATCTTGAATATCCAAACTTAAAATTTATAAAACTGTTATAAAACCAATAGTAATTTATGGTAGTGAGACCTGGACCACTGCACAAAAAGATGAAAAGCTACTTATCACTTGGGAAAGGAAGATCTTAAGGCAAATTTTTGGACCTATTAAAGAAGACAAATATGGAGTTAGAACTGTTATATAATGAAAAAGATATAATAAATACTATAAAAATAAGAAGATTGCAATGGTTAGGCCATCTAATCAGAATGAGGGATGAGCGAAGCACGAAGAAGATTTATAGTGGTAATTTAATTGGAAAAAGAAGTATTGGTAGACCCAGGAAGAGTTGGATAAAAGAGATAGAGAAAGATCTTGCAGAAAATCAAATTATAAATTATAAAGTAAAGTCCAGAGATCGGAAGGTCTGGAGAAGTACATTGAGGGAGGTCAAAATCCTACATGGATTGTAGAACCATTGTGTAAGTAAGTAAGTAAGTAAATGGGTAAAAAAAAATTTCGACTGCAATTTTTATTTGAAGCTAGATCGCGAATACATGCAATAAACACTAAAGTGGGTTACGTAACTTTTGATTTTTACGCGTCTTAGACCGCATTCTTTTCATGTATAAATATTCCTTTTCCATTGACCATTTTATTGAGGTTTGAAACAAATACGTCCTAGTGGGCTATTTCTTATTCTATTTGTACCACTTTAAAAAAAAAAAAAACATCAGCCATACATTTAAACTAGGCTATTAGCAAAAAAAAATCTACAAGAAATAAAAATCTCTTTATATTGTGGTACGACTGAATATAAAAAAATAAGTATCCCAGATATACAAAAAAGTTTTTCTGAAATAACGAAACCCGTTTTCTGTCCGAAATTTTTGAAAAGACGTTTTTGTTAATGTCAGAAATAGGCTGATTTCTGAGATTTCTGAATAGCTCTTCTTTTCAAGCTTGCTTAAGATTAGGGTTATCACCTTTCCTAATCAACTTTTAACCAAGCGCTGCCAATAATAATAATAAAAGAAAAACTGTGTGCACACACAAAATCATTTCTACTTATTTAAATATAGCCAGACTTACTATCTTAATCATAAGGTACACGACGCAACAGTCGATTGGTAAAAACAGGAATTTAAATAAGTTATTTAAACGTATAGTTTCCTACAACCACTCCTCTGTTAGCGAATTTTAGGTAGCTTTCATTACAAAAAGCTACCTATTGCAGCCGTTCGGAGGAAAGCGATTTCAAAAAATTTTGGTATATTTTCATCGATCATGACCCCCAGACCCCGAAACCACCCTCCGTTCAAAATTGATATATATATATATATATATATATATATATATATATATCTGACCTTTGTCATACTGTAACTCTCGTATTTATGAACCGATTTGGATGTAATTCGGTCTGTACATAGTACATACGAATGTCTCGACCGAGTTCGTTGGCCAGTTTCATCCGCCATTTTGTTTCAAAATGGCGGCCATTTAAAAATTTTAGAAAAATTTAAAATTTGAAATGTGGTACCAAAATATTGAAAATGGAAAAATATTTTTTTCTTATGTATTTGATCTTTATACAAAGACTTCGGAGCAGTTTTTGTTTCGTCTATATATTAAACAATGGCTGAGTTATAGCATTTTGAATTTCTAGCATGGCTGACATTTTGAAACGTCCTGAATTTTGTCACGCGATAAAAGGCGTATTTATGAACCGATTTGGATGTAACTTCGTTTATACATAGTACATACTAATGTCTCGACCGAGTTCGTTGGCCAGCTTCATCTGCTATCTTGTATAAAAATGGCGGCCATTTAAATTTTTAAGAAAAATTTAAATTTGAAATGTGGTACCAAAAAACTGAAAATTGAAAAAATATTTTTTTCTTATGTGTTTGACCTTGATAAAAAGATTCGGGAGCAGTTTTTGTTTCGTCTATATATTAAAAAATGGCTGAGTTATAGAATTTTGAATTTCTAGTGTGGCTGACATTTTGAAACGTCCTGATTTTTGTCACGTGATAACAGGCGTATTTATGAACCGATTTGGATGTACCTTGGCGTGTACATAGTACATACAAATATCCCGACCGAGTTCGTTGGCCAGCTTCACCCGCCATCTAGTTTCAAGATGGCGGCCATTTAAAAAAATTTAAAAAATTTAAAATTTAAAATGAGATACCAAAAAATTAGAAAATGAAAAAGATTTTTCTCGTATGTGTTTTACCTTAATACAAAGATTCCGGAACAGGTTTTGTTTCGTCTATATCTAAAAAAAGTCCTTCCGGCCAGTGCCGGGAGGAAGAGGTAGCTTTCATATTCCTTATTTTTAAAAAGCCAATTTATATTATTCAAACACACGAAGCTCAATTAAGTGGAAACCGAATGTAGGAGATTCAATACTAATTTTTATCAATACTAAATCATTATGAATGAGAATTTCGCGAAATTAGTCAGCTTTATCCAAGCTGCTTTTATTTAAAGTCACTTATATTTGGCTGCCAAATTCGGCGATTTCTTAAAGTGCCTGCCATTTTAAGACAACATGGTAGATGAGGCTAACCAGTGAACTTGGTCGAGACCTTAGTAATTGCTGTGCACATGCTCACTCATATCGGAATCGGTTGATATATACGAGTGCTGTCGCATGCAAAAAATCAGATTTTTCAAAATGTCACCCACTTTAGAAATTGAAACTGCTATATCTGAGCCATTTTTTAAGATAAAGACAAACAAAAAATGCTCCTGAATCCTTAAATCAAGGTCAAATACTTAAGAAAGAAACCTTTTTCAATTTCTAAATTTTTTTCACCTCATTTTAAATATAATTTTTTTTAATTTAATGGCCGCCATTTTGAAACAAGATGGCTGATGAAGCTGGCCAGCGAACTTGGTCGAGATATTGATGTATACTATCCACATGCCTTCTTCCATCGAAATAGGCGAATAAGTGTGGTATCGCGTGACAAATACAAGATCGTTTCAAAGTGTTAGCCATGATAGAAATTCAAAGTGCTATAATTCAACCACTTTTTAAGATATAAACAAAAGAACAAATTTTCAGAAACAAAAATTGCTCCAGAATCTGTGTATCAAGGCCAAACACATAAAAATTTTTTTTTTCATTTTCCAATTTTTTAATACCTCATTTTAAATTTTAAATTACATTTTTTTTAAAAATGGCAACCCTTTTGAAACAAGATGGCGAATGAAGCTGGCCAACGAACTCGGTCGAGACATTGGTATGTACTATGTACAGACCAAGTTACATTCAAATCGGTTCATAAATACGCTTGTTATCGCGTGACAAAAATCAGGTCGTTTTAAAATGTTAGCCACAATAGAAATTCAAAATGTTATAACTCCGCCATTTTTTTAGATGTAGACGAAACAAAACCTGTTCCAGAATCTTTGTATTAAGGTCAAACACATACAAAAAATTTTTTTTTCTCATTTTCCAATTTTTGGTATCTCATTTTAAATTTATTTTTTTTAAAAAATTTTTAAATGACCACCATTTTGAAACAAGATGGCGAATGAAGCTGGTCAACGAACTCGGTTGAGTTATTTGTATGTACTATGTACACACCAAGGTACATCCAAATCGGTTCATAAATACGTCTGTTATCACGTGGCAAAAATCAGGACGTTTCAAAATGTCAGCCACGCTAGAAATTCAAAATGCTATAACTCAGCCATTTTTTAAGATATAGACGAAACAAAAACTGCTCCCGAATCTTTTTATCAAGGTCAAACACATAAGAAAAAAATAATTTTTCAATTTTCAATTTTTTGCTACCACATTTCAAATTTAAATTTTTCTTAAAATTTTAAATGGCCGCCATTTTTAAACAAGATGGCGGATGAAGCTGGCCAACGAACTCGTTCGAGACATTGGTCTGTACTATGTGTAAACGAAGTTACATCCAAATCGGTTCATAAATACGCCTTTTATCGCGTGACAAAATTCAGGATGTTTCAAAATGTCAGCTTCCCTAGAAATTCAAAATGCTATAACTCAGCCATTTTTTAAGATATAGACGAAACAAAAACTGCTACGGAGTCTTTGTATAAAGGTCAAATACATAAGAAAAAAATATTTTTCCATTTTAATTTTTTGGTACCACATTTCAAATTTTAAATTTTTTTAATAATTTTAAATGGCCGCCATTTTGAAACAAAATGGCGGATGAAGCTGGTCAACGAACTCGGTCGAGACATTGGTATGTACTATGTACACACCGAATTACATCCAAATCGGTTCATAAATACGAGAGTTACAGTGTGACATAGGTCAGATATATATATATATATATATATATATATATATTGATATATATATATATATATATATATATATATCAATTTTGAACGGAGGGTGGTTTCGGGGTCTGGGGGTCATGATCGATGAAAATATACCAACATTTTTTGAAATCGCTTTCCTCCGAACGGCTGCAATAGGTAGCTTTTTGTAAAGAAAGCTACCTAAAATGGCTGAGTTATAGCATTTTGAATTTCTATTGTGGCTGACATTTTAAAACGACCTGATTTTTGTCACGCGATAACAGGCGTATTTATGAATCGATTTGGATGTAACTTGGTCTGTCTCTGTACATAGTACATACCAATGTCTCGACCGAGTTCGTTGGCCAGCTTCATTCGCCATCTTGTTTAAAAATTGTTGCCATTAAAAAAAAATTTAAGGTATTAAAAAAGTGGAAAATGAAAAAGATTTTTTTATGTGTTTGGCCTTGATACAAAGATTCTGGAGCAGTTTTTGTTTCTGAAAATTTGTTCTTTTGTTTATATCTTAAAAAATGGTTGAATTATAGCACTTTGAATTTCTAGCATGGCTAACACTTTGAAACGATCTTGTATTTGTCACGCGATAACACACGTATTCGCCTGTTTCGATGTAAGAAGGCATGTGGATAGTATGCATCAATATCTCGACCAAGTTCGCTAGCCAGCTTCATCAGCCATCTTGTTTCAAAATGGCGGCCATCAAATAAAAAAAAAAAATTATTGATAGTGAAGTGCAAAAAAATTAGAAATTGAAAAAGGTTTCTTTCTTAAGTATTTGACCTTGATATAAGGATTCAGGAGCATTTTTTGTTTGTCTTTATCTTAAAAAATGGCTCAGATATAGCAGTTTCAATTTCTAATGTGGGTGACATTTTGAAAAATCTGATTTTTTGCCTGCGACAGCACTCTTATATATCAACCGATTCCGATGTGAGTGAGCATGTGCACAGCAATTACTAAGGTCCCTACCAAGTTCACTGGTTAGCCTCATCCACCATGTTGTCTTAAAATGGCAGGCACTTTAGAAATCGCCGAATTTGGCAGCCAAATATAAGTTACTTTAAATAAAAGCAGCTTGGATAAAGCTGACTAATTTCGCGAAATTCTCATTCATAATGATTTAGTATTGATAAAAATTAGTATTGAATCTCCTATATTCGGTTTCCACTAAATTGAGCTTCGTGTGTTTGAATAATATAAGTTGGCTTTTTTAAAATAAGGAATATGAAAGCTACCTCTTCCTCCCGGCACTGGCCGGAAGGACTTTTTCTTTCGTAACTATCATCAACTGACTTCTGTATACTTTTGCAATTTTAACGTTACAGAAGTGTATGTTTCGATCTTTATTTATCATTCCGATGACAAATTTCAGTTTAGTTCTAAAGTGCGGTACCTCATGTTTAATCTGATTTTATGAATTATCTGTCTTATTTTTCTTTTCAATTTTCTCTGGGAAATCCTTTGCTAAATTTAGTAACTTTGTTTACTGACATATTTATACATGAAAAGATAGATTAAAAATTATTTATGGTTTTAAATTCTTTTAAAAGTCATGAAAAGTCACTAAATTGAACTACAATTTAAAAACTCATTTGATTCGAAAGTACATGTTTGCATGTTCGATGATGCAAAACTTGAAATGATGCGACGTTTAGAAGTTTGTAGGAGCAATAAAAGCAAAAGCGAAAGCACGATCGTTGCAACCATTGTTATACATTTCTAAAACTAGAAACCGCTTCTGAAAGCCGTCCAAAAATGGATTATGAATTTTTGGAGACGATAGAAACGTCTGTAGTAAAAGAAATAGGACTTTGTCACTAAAAAAAGCAAATAGCTTAATTAATGACACCTTCCTGAATTTATTTATACATTGAATCATACAAATACAAGATGGTCGTTGATGGTAGATTAAATGAATCCTCATTCAAGATACTGTAAAATTTGTCGTTGAGATGCTCGTGAAGGCAGGATTCGCCGCAGGTAAAAAAAAAATAATAATAAGGAGAAATTTTGTTTTATTCTAACCCAAATTTTAAGAGGGAAATTCGAAAAGTGTGTTTACTTCAAGTGGGGTTTTTAAAACATTGCGTAAATAATGTGATCCCACGCTCTAGTGTGAACACTGGATAGATGATACTGGCTTTGGAATCTAGTTATCAAAACAGACCACATCGACTAAATGATAGACTTTTCATCTTACTCCTCAAACCATGACTTGAGAGGTATAGCCGTATGCATTCGAAAGTTATTTTCCAAAAATACGACATCCCTTTCAGGTAAAACTATTAGACATTCAAATGAACGTGTTTGACAAAAATTTCTGTACAGTCATTCCTAGTTACTTTTTCTTGAAGAGTGATAACGGCCTGAAGAAAACTGTGAAATGGCTGCACAAATCGCCAAAGATTCGCCTCCATATATGACAGTTCGCAGAAAAGTATTAACATTTGTAGGGATCCAAATTGTGTAGTTTTTAGGGTTATGTTTTTTGTAAACGTCTGTCACGTCTGGTTGGGGGGAATTAAAGGGGTCAAGGGTTTTTCTTACAATCTAAAAATTTACGTTCATGTGACCATTGCAGACGATATTTTCACTGACGAATGGCTTCTGAATGGCTATTTTTCCACAGTTTTAATTTGAATGCAGTTCTATTCTAACTGCAAAATTGGATTTTGTATCCTGCAGATGCTAGCTAAGGTCTCCATTAGTATTTTTCCGATGACACAATTCGTTTCAATGCTGAACAGTATCGTTTATAGGGATTAGTCTCTAGAGGAAACACATGTGCTTCGTCGAGGACATTTTTTCTCTGCTTACTCTCTATAACGTCAAAGATTTGAGAACAATGAATAAAGAAATATTTAACACTTAGAGCGGTACCAGTTGAAGATGACATAATGCAATATTATCCATGCGAATATTATAATCCTAATCGCTATAAAATAATTCTAATAGAAGTTTTTTTTAATAAGAAATCCATTTATTAATCACACTATTCCTATTTTCTTTTATCTTGATCATCACCTGTATATTACTTCGCTTTTTCTATTCAGAACTAGTCCGCCTTATAAATTAAATTGTCATCCAGCGCTGCGTCTTCTCCATGCTGGAAATCGTGGGTTAGGCTGTTCAGTTGAAACTTTTATGTAAATGTTAAAACCTATTGCCTTTTCTGTAATATAAAAGGTTTCATAAAGGGTCTAGCCGGATAAGCATAGCGAAATGGCCCCCACAGCCGATGTTTGAAATAACATGTGTGTTAATAAGGCTCACCAAGAGAATACAAAATAGAGTGTTTTTAGCCTCTGACCTTGAACTGTCCTTGAGATAATCGGGGAAGTATGCGCCGCCTCTACTATTTTTCAAATACGTTTTTCTGAAAAAGTACTAAAGTTAAAAAAAGGAAAATAATTCCAATTATTGAAGAATGTACCAATTTATATTGTATATTTTTTTCACATTTTTACGCGAATTTTAACATAGAAAAATAAACCAAAATATTTTTTTAAAAATTATTAATGTAGTAATTTTATATTTACACCAACCAAAAAATTACAGAATAATGCTCAAAGTTATTACTTTTAAGTAAAAAAATTCGTGAAAATAGAAGATGCGCTTTTTGAGTTATAACAAAATTTAATGCTAGCAACTTACTAAACTATTCGTAACTTTCCCTGTTTGCATTTGCAGAAATACGCTACTATCAATGCATTGGTCCATTCCTGACATTTCTACTCGGGCAGGATGCTCAATGCGACAAAATAAGATGATGTTTCCATATATCTCACTTCCTTATAAGTTTGTTTCGTGTTTGTAAACATTCTGTTATTTTGGCGTACTGAGCATCCTTCTCGCGTAATAATATCAAGTCGATGGTCTAGTCGATTGTGCAGGTGAAGCTGAACAGAGCCTGTAAATATTTAAGGTTATCAACTTTTTGGCAATTTCGGACCCGCAACGATATTCCCAACCTTCCGATATCATACGTTATCATTCTTCGAATCTCCCTTACCCTAATAATTTTGTTATCAGTGTCTAAAAATTCTTTTTATTTTTACAATTTTTTCTTTTTTTTTATACGTTCAGTATGATATACAGATATGGTTGTACAGTCGTGGAAAAAAAAAAGTAAACAGCCCCTAATAACTCCTCAACAAATTATCGTAGACGAAAGTTACTGGTACCGAACAACTGGAAATAAAGTCTACTTTTAAATGATGTATATAAAATTTTCTTAGGGGGCCATCTACATATTAAAACGAATCCAAACTTTATTTTTTTCAATAGCAATACCCAATTTTAACGAGATATTTCAAATCTTCGGTTCAAACTATGCCTAGAGACCAAATTTCAAGTCATTTGAATGATAAGTTTTTGAATTATAAACATTCAAAATTTAGTGCTTCCAATGTTAAATTACATTTTCATATTTTTATTTATATCTCCTGAAATTTTGCTCCTAATGTGCTATTTTTTTGTAGTAATAATACTAATATACCCAAACATAAATACGCTGAATTTGCAATTTTTATAATTTTATGATAAGAATTATGAATTATGAAATTAATATTCGAAAAAATTATGAATTGCAACCTACAATTTTTTTGATGGATTTATATTTATTAAGTCCTGCTTTATGGATATTCAAAATTTCACATTTTTCTTCTAAGTAGTTTTCAAATTATGGTTAAAAAATGACAAAATGATGATTTAAGGGGCCGTCTATGATAGAAGTGAGTAGATATTTTGAAAATTTATTCTGCTATCCTGTAATCTAACAGGCTTCATTGACTCCTTGAGTGGCGCTTCAGGTGCCTTGATCAAGAAGGGGGCTCTCTCGGTTAACAATGGAGTACGGAACTTCAATTTGGATACAGCCCTTAAAATACGCTCGTGTTAAAAGAATTAATTTCTCGGAAACTTATAGTACGAATTGCATAAAAATTTGTTTTTAGGCTAATTGAAGGGTGTAGAGTTCATTTATGCTGTCAGAATGGTGTACTGCTATTGAAAAAAACAAAGTTACGGTCCATTTTAATATGTAGATGACCCTCTAAGCAAATTTTATATACATGATTTAAAAGTAGGCTTTATTTCCAATCGTTCGGTACCAGTAACTTTCTTCTACGATAATTTGTTGAGGAGTTAGTAGGGGGGTGTTTACTTTTTTTTCCCATGACTGTACATTTTTTATTCGCATATTTTACTGATTTAAATGAAGAGAAGAAATTCATAAAATGTCGCTGTTATACAAGAAATGACTTTATATCAAACAACGTTTTAAAGAAATGCTTTTTATTTAAAAGCTTTTAATAATAGCTCTTTGTTACATAATGCATTGAACAGTAATATTGTCTTCTTGCACTTCGCCCTTGCATGGGGCTAAACAGAACTTCTTTTAAACACAACAGGTGGACAACAAACATTCTTCCCCATCCAGAAAAAATAACAAGTTTCATTTCATATCTGTTTTTTCTAATAAAGAATTACATACACATATGACAGGAGAATGTTAATGGCGAACGTTGGGTTATACCATATTTTTAATGAAATGTTTTATAATCATTCAATGGTTTTAATAATAATTTTGTATTTTCATAAAAAGAAGAAAACAGCCTTAAAATCAAGATAACATATGTAAAGAAAAATATAACAAAAAGTAAATTTTGGTTTGATCAACAATGATAACGATATCAAATGACAAACCTCCCTCCCTCTACACATATCTTCCGATGTCAAATGCCAACGCCCCGAAAGTGATGCGTTATATATATACACTGTTTAGCCACGTAGCCTTCTTCTGTATGAAAATCATCGTAGGCAAATGTTACCATTTTGTTTGTCAGTTCTTGATATTATTACGCGAGAAGGATGTGCAGTACGCCAAAATAACAGAATGTTTACAAACACGAAACAAACCTATAGGGAAATGTTATGTATGGAAATTTTCTCTTATTTTGGCGCACTGCGCATCCTGCTCGAGTGAAAATGTCACGAATCGACCAATGCATTGATAGCAGGGTATTTCTGCAAATACAAACAGGGAAAGTTACGAATAGTTTAGTAAGTTGCTAGCATTATTTTTGTTATAACTGAAAAAGCGCATCTTCGATTTTAACGAAACTTTTTTTCTTAAAAGTACATACTCTGGGCATTATTCTGTAATTTTTTGGTTGGTGTAAATATAAAATTACTACATTAATAATTTTTTTTTAATATTTTTGTTTATTTTTCTATGTTAAAATTCGTGTAAAAATGTGAAAAAAATATAAAATATGAATTGGTACATTCTTCAATAATTGGCATTGGTTTCATTTTTTTTTTTTAACTTTAGTACTTTTTGAGAAAAACGTTTTTTTAAAAAAAGCGCGCATACTTTCCCGATTATCTCAAGGACAGTTCAAGGTCAGAGGCTAAAAACACTCTATATTGCATTCTCATTGTAAGCCTTATTAACACACATGTTATTTCAAACATCGGCCGTCTCGCTATGCTTATCCGGCTAGACCCTTTGTAAAGAGAAGCTGTGATTTTGGTCCCTACCATTGAGATTCCATTTTTTTCGTAAAAGAATGCTTTACTTAAAATTAAGATTTTTTTTTTTTTTTCTGCGTTGCAAATTAATTTGTTAAAAAACATTGTAGTGAATCTGGAGTGTTGAGCTACATAACACTGAGGTTATATAGCCCAACAATTTAGCATCTTTGGAAACATCACTAATCGACATTTTAATACATGGGTGTACTGAATATATCTGTGTCTATTCATTGCAACAGATATCTAATGATTGAACAAAGCAGTACGACTAATATTACAATATTAAGAAATTTAAAAAAGCTTATGTATGTCTAGAGTATATTAAAGAATATCATAAATATCAATGTATTTTGTATTAAAAAGTTTAAGAGTAAAATAAATATTTTAGATAATATTTTCATCACTAAAGCTTTACCCCTTTCCATGTAATGTAAAGTGCTTAAATATAGTTAGTGTTCGAGTATGGCAGAATGTTAGTTGCCGAGTACTAATATGCACATAGATACATGACAACCATCAATTTCTTTCATTTCGGACTTAAAGATAACTTATTTTTCAAGCTTTGAAGTTAATTAATTTTAAAGTAGAAAAGAAGAAAAATATAAAAGCTTCCCAGAATTTTCCAAGTTACATAAACTATATTTATCGCCAGAATGGAAAAGAAAAGATCCGGAATAACTTTTTCATCTTAAAATAATCCGATAACCTTCAGTGAATTTCTCTCGTAATGACTTCCCGGAACAGGTAATCCTGTAACTACGTTTAAGTCATTTTGTTTTAAGCTTTGATAGAAACATGCTAAATATTTATGCTTATATATTTCAATACGTATTTTTGCTTTTATGCTTTGCGGATATTAGGATTTTTTTTGTTGTAGATAGCGACTCTGCAATATAAAGAAAAAAAAAATGAAGTATTAAAGCATTTCAGCCTTTTTAGATCTTTTGGGAATTACATAACCATTATTTGTCGATAGTTGGGAAAAAAATGTAGAATATTTTTCATAATAAATTAATCTGAGTGAATTCTTTTTTGAGGGCTTGTTTAAAGATATGATTTAGGCTTTGATAAACAAATCTTATGTTATGTATATAATAGAATCTTTTGCTAAAAATATCTGAAGTTGTCTGAAAAACAGTTGAAATTTTAGCTTTTTTCTTTAAAACGGTTTAATCAACGATACTTATAAAATGTAAGTATTTTACATTTTATAGAAGCTAATGGGTTATTCTATTAGACATTAATTACATCTTTTCTTGTAATAGAAAACAAGATTAATTTTATTTAAGAAATTCTAAATATCAAATATTGCTACAATAAAATTAATTAAACTGAATAAAATTTATTTATTTATAAGTAGAAGGAAAGTGCCATTTTCGTTTTTCGATAAAGAAATATTTCACACAATTACAGAATTTTCTGACTATGGAAGATTCCCCTTTTAAATGTGCATTTATTAACACATTTGTGCCTGGCGTCCCATTTTTGGGACGTTTCAAATTTTCTTGAATAAGTATATTTTTCTTCTCCTTTATAACATGAAAATTGTATGAAATAATTATTTATGAATGTCTTTATCTATTACCGAGAGATGGCAGCATATTATGGATATTTATTTGTTTAAATGAAGACTTTTTTTGGTGTTTATAATTTATTTATTTTTTAAGATGGCGAAATGTAAAAAGTAAGTTTATTTGTATTTTTTCTATGAAGGATCCAAAATCGCAAGTCATAATCTTAGCTTGTAGACTTTTTTTAAATACGTATTTTTTTAAATTGCGAAATTAAATGTTCAAGCCTATTTTTTATGCATTTTCTTAACGTCCAAAATATAGGGTTCTAGGCACAAATGGGCATATATTTTTGCTGGAGATTTAGGAGACAGTTATTTATGTAACCTCCTTTTGAAGATATTTATGAAATAAATTGTTTTTAAGTCAGCAATACGATTATTCTTATTTTATTATTAATAATAGTTATAACGTTATTAGTCTCTGTAAAGAAATAAATATATATTTTTTTGTAGTTCATAAAAATACTAATTATAGTACATAATATACAATTTAAAAACTTTTTAAATATAAATGTGGACAAAACATATGATTATGCATATTATTCTACTAGAAATACTCATATGTAGGTTTTTTACATTTTATTAAATAAATACCAAAAAATTTAAGTGTAATTTTTTAAAATATTTTTCCAGTTCATTTTGCAGTATTTCAAAGTGATTTTACCAAAATATTTGAGAAAACTAAAATTCAGGCACAAATGGGTAAAGTGTAAATTCGGTCGAGGTTTTTCTAAAATACAAACTAATCCCCAAGTACTGTATTAAAATTTTGAATAAAATGTGTTTTTCATTTAAGACTTAGCATAACGCTTTTTTTTTTAAATTTTTATTTTTAATGGCATATTTTTCGTTCCACTTCATAGGACGCACGAAAAAATTAATAATGAGATAGACAGTAGCGCTGGTATTATCAAAGAGCGGCAATATAAAATGCAAATAAAATTACAAAGATATTGCCAATGGGAATACATTAAAAATTTGCCTCATCTGTAGATTTTATAGATGCATCAGCAGCTGATATATTTCTCTCAAAATAAAATTTAAAAGTTATTATTAATGGCTAGCTTATTTTAGACAATTTTATTATTTTTATATTTGACAACAATTTGAACGATCTTAATTCTTAATGTGAAAACTATTTATGTGATGCGAGTGAGTTAAGAAAGTCAAGAAAGTTTTATGAAAATTAAAGTATTGAGTAGAAAATGAATGTTGCTAGATTAAATATATGAGAGGAAGATTTCGTAGTATAAACATATCGTTGTGACATTCCTTTTCTTGTGATCTGATTCCAAAGAAATTATCGATAAATGCGCATGATATTACGCAAATTTTATGAGATCGAAAAATTAGCCTCAATTTTGTGCTTCCAATATGTCTATATACCTATATGTCTATATATGGTAAGAAATGAACACGCATGTTATATTTCTTCACACACTCGAATGCTTTAAATAGACTTGATCCAACGATTTACAAGTTTATGTATTCCTGAAAAAATGTTTCGGCTTGTCGTGCAACCATTTAGTATAAACCATAACCATGACTGAACCATGACTAACCTTCAGTATACACGACACTGAAACTTTATTTATTCCACGGCCGACTTCAGTACCGGCCGAGAAGGCTCTTGTTTGTTAAGGCGGTGCGTTAGGACGAACACCTCTGATAATCTGATATCCAATGACCCAATCGGATAAGAAAGCTGGCTTAGGGAGGGAGGAAACAAACAAGAGCTTTCTCCACCGATTGGGCGGCTCAAGATCACGTGATATGATATCATGAACTCCGTCCTAAAGCGAAAGAAACGAACAAGAGCTTTCTTAGCTAACGTTGATGTCGGCAATGGTTACTCTCTCTGGTTTGGAAGCATCACTTGTTGGGCATACCTTCTTAGTGGAGATTGACGACCCTGCTCTTTCTTCATTCATTTGTTTCTATGCAGAGACTAATTACTGAAGTGGCAAACATCTACTAGTATTTCTGAGTAATATTCGGTGACTTTTGTAAATTGTACTTGTCATAAATCAGTCAAAAATCATTATTTATTGGTGAAAGTTTGTTCCATTGGTAATCCAACTCTGCTCGTAAGGTCAATTTTGTAATTCTCTTTCCACTCATTCTCAATTTTACATAGTGCGGCACAGTTACCACGTGGTGTTGGTTAAATTTCACCATAAGAAATCGAATCATTGTTCTTTTTTTCTTCCTTATTCTACATATACAGTAGAATGTTAATGATATATGTGCAAGAGAAAGAAGAAAAATTGAGTAACTCATATCATATCATTAACAGAACAGTATAACATTATAACGTGTTTTATAACAGAATAACATTATAACGTAGTGTCGAAGACAGTGAAAGATTTATGGCAAAACTGTGGATTAATTTTGACTATACCCTTGTAAAAATTAAAGATTTATACAGTCCACCAATTTTCAACCGCAAATACGTTGACGTTTGATACACAAAATGGGGAGAAATGAATAGAAGAAACGTTACTCAGTGGTGACTTTTTAATAATAATTTATGTGACAGATGCAAGGACACGGAATTTATCTCCCCAAATTCAAACAATGCTTAGACTTGCTTTGCCGTTTTATTACTTCATTTAATCTTTAATTTGAATTCCTAGCTCCGTTATTGATGGACTTAAGGTTTTGAGTTAACTATTGTATCAGAACTTTTTATATCATAGAATAGTCGACAACAGAAGTTCTTTCCTTGACTAAACAAACCGATTAAAAAATCAGCCAAATAGAATATTTTTCTTGTAGTTTTTAAAAAGAAGTGAATCATTACATGGAGATCTACAGAAAACCCGAGACGCACTTTAGAGTCTAAACTAGTGACGCTAAGACGCTCACAACACTAACGTTAAATGTATGGGAGAGTTCTTTTCAAATTTCTCGTCTGCATTCCATTATTTTAAAATGATTTTTCTTTTGCAGACTCCTTTTTTACTATTTTGATTTTGGTTGCAAATCGCTTGTGCTTATGTTTCGAAACCATTTCTAAAAGTGGAAGTAGCATCCCGATTAAAAAAAAAAAAAAAAAAAAAAAAAAAAAAAACTGCAACAAAAGTGAAAATAATAAAAAAGGCCCGTTTACAGATCTACCTCAGTTATTTTATGGAAAATAAATAAACAAACGAATAAACAAATAACATATTAAAATGCAGACGATAAATTTGAAAATAACTTTGCTATAGGTTTAACATTAGATTGGCAGTTTTTGCTAGTTAACTTTTCGTATGATATCATATTAAGGTGGAACATAAGAAAGACGCATGTATTAAGTCAGTGATCTCCGAACTACGACCTGCGTCATGAACACTATACGAATGTTCCACGCAACAGCAAGATGGACAAGGCATGCATCCGATTCGTATGGAAGAAAGTAATAGCGGATTATCAGATAGTAACAAACAAATATTCTAAATTGCACAACACCAAACCTGTATTAAATGAACAAAAATTAATACGTAAATGAGTACAAATAAAATGAGTACGTAAACGAAGAAGCCCTGAATATGACCACGTTGTGACCGGAAGTACTCGGCATGTGTTATTAAATATTTAAGTTTTTAAAACTGGTTTTTTTGTATGTAGAAAAGCCTGTAATCGAAGCAGTCCTTAAGATGATGACGTTGCGATCGAAAGTACTCGGCGTGTGGTAGTGAAGTTTTAAGTTTTTTTCTTTTAATGTATCTAACAACTTTTTCATATTATTTTTCATATCTTTAAAGAATTAAATGCACCTTTAAAGCAAGATTACTTGATTTTAATTTGATGAAAAATAAGAAGGATAATAGTTGATGATATTAATGTACTCAGCGAGTTTTTTCAATTTACAAATAATTCTATGCGTCTTTGAGAGCGATTACCACTGCTGATTATTAAATGTCACATATGTAAGACACTCATAAGCCAGTTTGTATAAGTCAATGCTTTCAATAAATTTCATTTTGGGTGACAATATTGACACAGGTTCTGAGCGTTGATAAAACAACTTGTAAAAATTTGTACAACTGATTGATATGCCATCAGAGATAAAGCTTTATAAAAACTCCATAAATACATATTTCTTTTTTTAATTTATCTGTAAAAAATATTGCTTTATAAGAAACTAATTATTTCCAGTTAAAGTTCTGAAGTCAGATTTTCGTTACATTGGTGTTAAAAGATTTCTAATAAAAATAACAATTTCATTTAAAAATGCGTTAAGATCTGTAAAAAGTCACGCAAATCTTTCAAGGGATATTTGTATTTCACATTTGTTTTGAAAAATTATGGCATTTTGTTATGATTTGTTAGGTCTTGCACAGTGTTGGGTACGCTCACAAAAAACCGAACTAATTCAATTTCTCAAAAGTGATTCAAGTTCACGTTCAAATTCAAAATTTTTGAAACGAACTCGCTCAACTCAAACACATCTATGAAAGTGAACGAAGTTCACTAAAAACTCGTTTTTTTTTCTCGTTTTTTTTCTATATAATAGAACTTAATTCTGTGAACTAATCTTTTGGCTATTCGATGTAAGGGTCTTTATGGGCCCGGCCCAATTTTCCTTCCCGACACTTGGTCCGAGCTTGGTTTAGGGATTACTTTTTTCTAGAGGTTCGGACCTAGATGGACCGACACTAGATTTATTTTCCGGCCCACGTCGGGGCTGGACTGCATTCTTCTTGAGGCCTGAACAGGCAGAAATTTTCAGTCCCAGCTCATATGTAAATCATTGGGCTGGCACGGCGCTGGTTTTTCCAGTAAAAATATGAGTAAAATTTCCCCCGGCCTAATTTTTTTTTTCTCCAAAAAATGCACGTATTTTAAAATCGGTATTATTCCACAATTAAAATTAATATATATATTTTTTAAGATGGGCAGATGCATTTATAGGAAATAAAATTAAAATACGGTAAAACCTGAGAAAAAGAACCTGCCTATGATGGAATCACGTGTTTAATAAAATAAAACAAAAATGTTGACCTATTTAAAATGAGGTTAACAAGTACTTGTGAAAAGAATGTAGTGCATTTGCAGCATACGATGAACTTCCTCATAGGGGAACCAGCCCATAACGGATTTTTCTACTTTCCTATGCAGTTCCGCCTTAGAACATTTTATTGTATAGAATTTTTTAATTTTTTAAATCTCCAAGTCATAGAATGTGGATTGTCGATATTAAGGGTAACAGTGATATTTAAATATAATCAGATGCATTTAAAAAATAAATACCACAGATCAGAAAACGTTTTTTTAAATGAAGTATATAAACATGATATAAAAAGATAAAATAAGTTTTTTTAGTTAGGACTTCTCGTACAAGACAATTTTAACCTTATAGGCGTGAAAATTTATGTTTAGCCGGGGTTATGTTTAGCTTGGTCGGGCCTAGCCGAGCCAATTGCATTTTGTGCAGGATAGGCAGAATTTTCAAATTTTATACTGTACTTAGCCAATATATATTTTTGTAACTTGCCGAGTTGTGCTCCGAGCAGTTCTGGCCAAACTTTGAACTTTTTTATCGGGCCAAAAGAAAAATTGTCTACGGATCTGCTCTATACGTGTTGAAACAATAATAAATGTAATTATGCGCCAATAAAAGTTAGCTGAAATATGCCAAATGGCTATCAATTTGCAACAATGAAACATTTTAAAGGCTTAAAAGTAACATAAAAACTGTTATAAGTAAAAAATGAAATGTATGACATAATAACCAGTTAATAAACAGTTTACCATTATTAATTTTCCGATTGTACATTGAGAAATCAATTTAGAGATTCTAGAAAGATAGTTTAAATAATGTTTATTTTGTTTATTTCTTATTGTTCTATCTTAATTGTTCTCAAATTACATGTTCAACAGCACGGAACTTTCTGACACATTCTGTTACTAATTTTTAAAAGTAAAAGCATAAAATTGACAAGTCTGACTACTGAAGCGATTTCGAATCGAATAGCGTTTTTCATTTTTTCATAAATGGGTTACAAGTGATTCTTGTCACGTGACGACAAGTTCTTCCCCTTTCATTCACTGCTACGTCAGGAATTCAGTTCAAAATTCACACTTTGACAGTATTTTGTGGAAGATATTCTGACTTTACAAAAAAAAAAATGGAAAATGTCATTCGATTACATAATTTCTGAACAAGAACACTAGCCAATTTCATGTATTTACGAACAAAAATGAATTAATACATGTCACGGAAAGTAGCTACTTTGGATTTGAAAACAGCCTTAAAAATCAGAAGAAAAATGATATATTTTTCAATAAATTCACTTGCTCGCGCTTTCTACCAAGCGCGTAAAATAAGCGTGAATTTTTCATAATTGAGTTCGGTACCCACGCCAAATTAATGTATTATAACGGAAATTTTTGGGAAAAAACATGAATTGCCATCAAAAGGTAGGGCTTAATTTTCAAGATGAACATTAAATGCTTATACAAGAAAGTTTATAAAAAAAACTATTTTTACTCTTATGCTTATTTGTTTAAGGGTGTATTCCAATCCAAACAGCTTATTTTCTGATTCATTTTTAAATTTATTTTTGCTCTCAAACGTATCAAACTAGGAAAACATCTTATTTAGAAACTACATAATGTGCCGTGCTTCTCGATTTTTCGATAAATGCAGAAAATATTGTAAAAATTGCTGTCAAATTTGGCGTTTGGAGCCGCATATTCCGAAGCGGGAGATCTGGGAATGAAAAAAATGGTCATAATGAGAAAATAATTGTTTAAAACTCAAATTCTAATTAATTGAGCGAAAAATGAAATCACACGGCGTCTTATATCTTCAAAAATCACCTCAGCAAGTTTCATGTTTTTACTTTTAAAAATGAGTCTGAAAATATCTCAGAAAATTCTGAACAGTGGAGGGTGAAAAGATATTTTTTCGAATACACCCTTAAAGGGTATTTGTCAGCGAGATCTCAAATTCTCCTCACTATTGTTAAATCTATTGACATGGAATTCATTTTTATTTTTAAAATAGTTCCCCGGAAAATGAATATCTTTAACTTTTTTTTCTTTTCTTTTGGGTAATTTTCTTAAAGGATTTCTCTTTTATTCTTTCTTTTCCTTTTTTTAGCTTGCAAAATTAAGCAATCGAAATTTTATTACAGAAATACATACGCACGTAAATATATCAAGGAAACTTTTTAGCGTGTTTTAAGTTTATTTTTCAGCTTTTATTAATTTAAAATAAATGAGATGTTCTGAGGTTTATAAATTTTAAACTATTGGTAATATGTTACAATGTATGGGCCAGATTTCGGGGCATTGCTTTCTAAAATTAAATACGATAAAAATAAATCTCAACTGCATTCTTCATAAAACGCATTTGTTTCTATTTTGCTATATTTTTTAGGACTAAGACGCATTTGAGGCAATAATTCACTTATTTTTATTTATCTTTCAATTTATACTTGAGATTCTGCTTTATACTTTTAATTTCTTAAATGGTTTTTAAAATGGAGTAATTGTGAAAAAGGAAGGAAAAAGAAAAAAAAAGAAAAAAAAGAAACATTCTTTGAAAGGATGCTATATTTCCTTTTTCTTCCTCCCCCCCCCCCCCCAATAATTAGTAAAAATTAATGCCGCTTTTTAAATCAAATTCCATATATCGATTTGTAATCCCTTGCTCATATAGGATTTGTTTTAACGATATTCTTGCTTATAGTGTAAAATCCATGAGAATATACGGCACATCCTCAATCTCTTTGCTTTTACTTTTTAAATAAGAAGTATGCGGAATTGAAGGGATATTGCTTTTGTCAAACAACACAAAAGGTACCTTACGATGCACTGCCCCCTACCTCCTCCTGGTATGGAAATGGTCACGATGTCGTTTTATAATACCCATTTATCGACGTAAAGAGATAACAACAAGTAAAGCCAATTTCTAATGGCCCGAAGATGATATACCTCGCGGCCATAACCGCCCTAAATTTTGTTCTTTGGAAGAAATCACCGAAAATAATCAGAATGAATGTAAAAACTTTTCCTTCCCACAATGAAATAGGAATACATAACATCAGCTTGAAAGCTAATAACATGAAGGATTTCTAAAATTGAAAAAAAAAATACCTCATCCGTTTTACTGTGTCATTCCGAAATTTGGTGATGAAGATACGTATATATATATAAAAATATAAAGAAATTATCTGTCAAAATTTAATTATCACATAAAGTAAGAATACAAAATGATCCTTTAAAAAAATAAGCATTACTTAAAGTTAAATAAATTCAGATAACTATTTTCCCATCAATTTTAAGATTTGCTTTTGCAGAAAAAAATCTAAGGCATTTTATATCGATGATATTTTAAATGAGATGAAAATAATTTTTCACCTAAAAACGACCCAACTCGAGTATGAATATTTTGATTATATTCTTTACAGAGTTTTTCCTATTAAGTAATATATACACCCAGATAAAAGATGAATATTGTGCAGGTAGTTGAGAAAATAATTTAGGGAAAAATAGTTTATTTATATTTAAACAAAATAAACTAGTAAATAGACTTTTTCGTTTAAGGATAATAGTCCAAGAGCTGTTAAACATTTTAGGGAAGGTATTTGAGGCACCCTGAAAATTTGTACAACACTTCTTTTGTAATGCCTGAATGCAAATTCGAATGTCTGGATGAAGGATCGTGGCCCAAAACCTGTGCCAGACACGTGTCAAGTGCCATTTTTTGACTACCCAAAAAAGGTATTTGAGGCACGCTGAGATTGAGACAGAATAATATTTATGCTTAGAAAAAAATATTTTGAAAATGACAGACACTTTAGTCGGCCCAAAACCTGTGCCAGACACGTGTCAAGTGCCATTTTTTGACTACCCAAAAAAGGTATTTGAGGCACGTTGAGATTGAGACAGAATAATATTTATGCTTAGAAAAAAATATTTTGAAAATGACAGACACTTTAGTTGGCCCAAAAACTGTGCCAGACACGTGTCAAGTGCAATTTTTTGACTACCCAAAAAAGTTATTTGAGGCACGCTGAGATTGAGACAGAATAATATTTATGCTTAGAAAAAAAATATTTTGAAAATCACAGACACTTTAGTCGGCCCAAAACCTGTGCCAGACACGTGTCAAGTGCCATTTTTTGACTACCCAAAAAAGGTATTTGAGGCCCGCTGAGATTGAGACAGAATAATATTTATGCTTAGAAAAAACTATTTTGAAAATGACAGACACTTTAGTCGGCCCAAAACCTGTGCCAGACACGTGTCAAGTGTCATTTTTTGACTACCCAAAAGAGGTATTTGAGGCACGCTGAGATTGAGACAGAATAATATTTATGCTTAGAAAAAAATATTTTGAAAATGACAGACACTTTTGTTGGCACTTTCTACTTGCCAGACAACATAGAATGTTAAACGCGAGTGCCAGTAAAGCTGGACTTACGGTGCCTCGCTGAAGATCCATTTACTGACTTACCATACAAACAAAGCATCAACCACGTTGCATCTTAAGATGAATTTCAACTGGATGCGGGCGCAATCACAACAAATCTAACTGTGATAGGCTTTCGCAAGACCACGTGACTCATAGCAAGCATGCAGTTCTGAAATTTTTGGAGTACTAATCATGTAAAGTAAGAAAAAATGTGTTATTTGCGCAAAAATCGACGAAACAAATCACTGTTTTTCGTGAAAAAACGCTACAAAAATGTTGTGAAGTATTGAAAATTTGGCAAAAACATAGGTTAAAATATAAAGATATTATTTTACCATCCAATGCTAATCTAAAAGAGGGTTATCATAGACATTACTACAAAAGTTTCATCGCTTTAATGAAGAAATACGGCGACGACAACGCTTCAGGAATATCCAATGTGTCTTTTTCTTCATTAGGTATAGTATAATTTTATTTTTATTCCTTATAATAATATATTCACGAATAGCGTAAGACATTCATAGTCCTTGACTAAAATAAATCTTTTCTATCGAATAGATGAAAACACTCATTGTACGAACTATAGAATATATTTACGTGTACTATTTATTTCTTTTACCTGTATAGCTCAAGACAATAGCTGTAGCATCAGCTCGTCTACGAATTTATTACCTGCGTGAATTTCAATAGTTGCCTCAATGAATGTAAAGAAACATTTTACACCAAATATTTTTTTAATCTCATATAATTTTAGAAACTTTTAACTAGGAAGGTTTGCATAAGTGCATACCCAGAAAACTTTGGAAACTTTTATGAAAAATACTCTTTAATAAAAAACTTTGTCTACTCTTTATACGGAACTAGTTTAAGAAAGATTAACTTAAATAAATATACCTTTATAACTATGATTTTGTCATATATATTTATATGTACATGTAATGAAATTTAACGATCGTTTAATGACGGTTAGTTTAAAATTTTAACTGATTAAAATTGCTTCAAACTGAAAGTTAAGGGCCCATTCTGAGCACTGTCAATTTGATTTCGATAGTGTTAGTGTCGGAGACAACATAAAAAAAAGTATTGTTGTCATAGAAACAACGACTTATGTAATGTCGAAATGTATAATGAAATAGTTCTTAATCGGACAGTTACTTTTAAAGTGCGCTTAAATTTATCCAGCCTGTGAAACCGTCCGAAAATTAAATATCTTCAGCAACACGCAACTTGTATATATTACATAAGATTATAGAAAAAATAACAAAATGTTTCATTGTTTAAGTTTAAATTCATTAAGTACCGCGAATTCGAATAATCATTTAACAAGCAATTTTCAGATGCATTAAGATATTCGTGTTTGGCGAGGAAATTTTTTGCCCTCCAAATCACGTGCGCATTCGTCTTTTAGCGCCAAATAATCGAAAATATTTTATTTTTTTAAAGGCTTTCTACTGAAATTCCGCAGCTAAATTTTACTGATACTTTAAAAAATACATATGTATAATAAGCATTTAATAAGCATATACGTTTAATAAGCCTTTTTAACACTTTTCAATAAAGTTAAAAAGTGTTTGTGAATTTTGTTTGCTTGCCTGTCTGTCCCTCGGTGATCTATCTCTAGTAAATATAGTACGATTGCCACGAAATTCATAGAAGAAGACACATTGGATATTCCTGAAGCGTTGTCGTCGCCGTATTTCTTCATTCAAGCGATGAAACTTTCGTAGCAATGTCTATGATAACCCTCTTTCAGATTAGCATTGTATGGTAAAATAATATCTTTATATTTTAACCTATGTTTTTGCCGAATTTTCAATATTTCACAACATTTTTGTAGCGTTTTTTCCACTAAAAACAGTGATCTTTTCGTCGCTTTTTGAGCAAATAACACATTTTTTTTCCATGTTTACCACTCCAAAATTTTTATAACTGCATGCTTGCTATGAGTCCCGTGGTCTTGCGAGAGCCTATCACAGTTAGATTTGTTGTGATTGCGCACGCATCCAGTTGAAATTCATCTTAAGATGCAACGCGGTTTACGCTTTGTTTGTATCGTAAGTCCGTAAATGGATCTTCAGCGAGGCACCGCAAGTCCAGCTTTACTGGCACTCGTGTTTAACATTCTATGTTGTCTGGCAAGTAGAAAGTGCCAACAAAAGTGTCTGTCATTTCCAAAATATTTTTTTCTAAGCATAAATATTATTCTGTCTCAATCTCAGCGTGCCTCAAATACCTTTTTTGGGTAGTCAAAAAATTTCACTTGACACGTGTCTGGCAGAGGTTTTGGGCTGACTAAAGTGTCTGTCATTTTCAAAATATTTTTTTCTAAGCATAAATATTATTCTGTCTCAATCTCAGCGTGCTTCAAATACCTTTTTTGGGTAGTCAAAAAATGGCACTTGACACGTGTCTGGCACAGTTTTTGGGCCGACTAAAGTGTCTGTCATTTTCAAAATATTTTTTTCTAAGCATAAATATTATTCTGTCTTAATCTCAGCGTGCCTCAAATACCTTTTTTGGGTAGTCGAAAATGGCCCTTGACACGTGTCTGGCACAGGTTTTGGGCCGACTAAAGTGTCTGTCATTTTCAAAATATTTTTTTCTCAGCATAAATATTATACTGTCTCAATTTCAGCGTCCCTCAAATACCTTTTTTGGGTAGTCAAAAAATGGCCCTTGACACGTGTCTGGCACAGGTTTTGGGCCGACTAAAGTGTCTGTCATTTTCAAAATATTTTTTTCTCAGCATAAATATTATTCTGTCTCAATCTCAGCGTGCCTCAAATACCTTTTTTGGGTAGTCAAAAAATGGCACTTGACACGTGTCTGGCACAGGTTTTGGGCCGACTAAAGTATCTGTCATTTTCAAAATATTTTTTTTCTAAGCATAAATATTATACTGTCTCAATTTCAGCGTGCCTCAAATACCTTTTCTGGGTAGTCAAAAAATGGCACTTGACACGTGTCTGGCACAGGTTTTCGGCCACGATCCTTCAGCCAGACATTCGATTTTGTATTCAGCCATTACAAAAGAAGTGTTGCACAAATTTTCAGGGTGCCTCAAATACCTACTCAAAAATGTTCAACAGCTCTCCTACTATAAAAATTCGACGGGTAATATAGTTAAAACAAGCACAGACTAGATTATTATAAATCTTTTATGTATTTGTATTTTTATTTGTCGATTACTGGATTAACAGAGAGGGTATTTTGTTTTAGGACGATCTGCTTCTGTCCCATCAACTGTGTCCCATCTTTCCTATTCAATTCCGTCTTAGAAGATTTTACAGTATAGCATTTTTCAGATTTTTAAGCCTCCAATACATGGAATATGGATTAACTATATTAATTATAACTGAAACATTTACATATAACAAATAGCGATTCATTAAAAAATAAATAAATATCGCAATAACTTCTATAAAAATGAAATCTATAATCATGACAATAAAAAGCAAAGATGATAAATATTTGGTCAGAACTCCTCGTACGAGACAGGTTTTTAACCAAATCGACGTAAAAATCAATATTTTGTAGAAATTCATTCGGGCCGGGCCGAACTTTTAGCTGATATGTCTCGCCGGGTCGGACCAATAATTTTTTCCCTACGGGCCGAATCAATACTTTTTTGGAACGGCCCGGGCTGAACTTTTAATGTTTATACCGGTCTGTGTCCGGGCCTTTAAATTTCGGTCCGTGCAGACCTCTACCATAGACTGCAAAGCACAGGGACCCCCGCTCCAAAATACTGTTTCTACTGCATTTCTTTCTATATATCCTATTACAAGTCATATTGATTTTTTAATGGACCTCTATTTGTATGCAAATATCTGAATTATTATTAATACTAATAATCCATTTACACGGCTTGAAGACTTAAAAATCTGAAACAATCTATATTGAAAAACCTTCTAAGACGGAATCACATAGGAGGGAAAAAAAATCGTTACAGTCAATCAGGGTAACTTTGAACCACGGGGTGTAACTTTGCACCACCTCCTATTTTTCAATATTTTTGGCTCTTTAAGACTAAATAAACTCCAGAACTGTGCTCTGTTGGCAAGGTTCTAAACTGGGATTTCTAATCTTTATTTTAGAAAATAAATTAGCAACATTATGCGCAATTAATTGCATCATCTAACTATTTTTGTCAAGTACGGTTTTCAAGTTAATTTTGAATGCTGTTTTGAAGTTGTTGTAATCCAATTAAATTTTCATAGTAAGTAACAATATACTAATTTATCAGACATATTATTATCTAAATGTTGTAAATGCGTTAATATTTTGTGATTATTTATTTATTAATAGTTAATAAAATATAAAATAAGAAGACACTAGCATTTTACCGCATTTTCAGGGTAACTTTGAGCCGGCTCAAAGTTACACTGATGCTTATAATTTACTGATTATAGGTGCTACTGTCGAAAATTTCCCATATTTGCACGTATATTTTATATAAATGCCGAAAGTGTGCATTAGATATGACATGTAAATATTTTTAAAAATATGTGTAAAATACAAAAAATTCATTTAGAGGCGTGATTAGGGGAGGAGCTACTCAAATTTGACATTTCATACGCTCGACGTTTTTTATTCTTGTTTGAATAAAGCTAGTACTTGTATGTGTTACTGTAACTATGGATGTATTATAGAGTTAAAACATTGAAAATTGTTTTTCACTGCATTTTTATGTTTTATATGAACAATAAACAGGTTTTTTTAATTTCTAAATGTTCATGGTTCTCTTCTTCCACTTTTCTTATGCCTGATATTTGTTGTAATATCATAAATTATACAAATCTTGTGATGTTGGGAAATGCAAATTCGCAGTCTTTACATATCTGAAAACATTTTTTGGTGTTTAAATTTGTCCTGACTACAATACTTTTTTTTATAATTAATTATTTTATATAAAAATTTATCATATGGTGCAAAGTTACCCTAAATGGTTGGGTAACTTTGAACCAGGCTAAAAATCCATTTTTTATTGCTTTTATCCTTATTATTCCTTAATTTTTTATAGTCAAACAATAATTTAGGATCATTTCTTCTCTTTTATGCCCCTAGCTGCGACAATATTCTTCAAATAAGAGTGTGGCATATAAAAATAGAGAAAATGCGGATCAAAGTTATCTTGATTGACTGTATAGTTAAGTTCCATTTTTACCAGGTCTGTTGTCTCTTACAAATGTATTATTTATTTTCAAACGGATTATTATATCCATTTTGAAGATCCAGATCCACCGATCAAGAAATTTTCCCGTTTAAAACAGGATCTCATCATGTACAGATTCTTATAGCAGGTTTTACAGTACTCTATGCAACCCCCCCCCCCCCCCTAGAAATTTATATCTACTACTATTCTTTAAAGAGAATTTTAATTGTCGAATAATGGTAATTTAAAAAAACAAATATTTTCGGAAGAAACTGTTGACCCAAGGTAGTTGTTCCTTAAACAGATTTTTGCACGAGTCAGACTGGGACTGGGCAATAATTTTCATACAAGCAGGGGCGACCGGGCCAGAAAATTTCTGTCGGTGCAGACTTCTAGGAAGAATAAAGCACTGGCCCAGAAATAAGTCCGGTTCGTCCCGACCCGAGCCTCCAGAGAAAGCAAGGCCCGGACACAACCCAGAAAAACTGATGCTCAGACTCGACCCGTTTCGAGTCCGTTTAGGCCTCTAAATGCCATTTGAATGGGAAAAACGTGTTCTTAACGGCTGGAAAAATTTAAAAATAAGATATAAAAAAAATTGAGTTTGAGTTGTAAATTTCGTTCAAACTCACGGATTTTTTGAGCTTTCGTTCAGTTCGCGTTCGTTTATCAAAAAGTGAGTCAAGTCCAACTTAACATTCAAGTTTTCGTTCAATGAGCACGCTCATACCCAACACTGGTCTTGCACAACCCAATTTTTTTTGGAACAACTGTGGCATTAGATCAAGAAGTTTGGGGGCCCATGATTTAAAGTACCTATCGTTCAAGACTCTGCACCAATATTGTGAATAATGAAGATATGAAAACACGCAACATTTAACCCTAGTGGTATTTATTGGTAAAGCAGGGAGGAGATGGAAACTCCAAAACAAAACAAGTAATATTTATTAAAAAATAAACCGACTTCAAAGAACAGCTTCTTACATTCGTATTTTTATGGCAATCACATATTGTTATCCACGTAAGATTCCAGCCCAAAAATTTTACTTGAAGTCATGCCGAAACACGGTCGGAACCCGATGCGGTTCAGCACAAAGACTACCCGAACACCAAAATAAAAGAAAATTAACCCATATTTTAAAACAATATGAAAACATGCTTTATAATTTGATGTCTGATATCAATTTTATCTTTTATGTAGGAAAATGAATAAATATATATATATGGTGACTTGGCAGGTTCGGGATAGATTGGCGTATTACTAAATGAATAATTCGCCGTTTAGATCCCTCATCTGTAGAAGATAACACCGTCGAAAATTAAATGCAGTCGAAGATTATGTTAGAGTGAGCAGCAATGATCACTAATGAGAAGTTATGCAGTCACAAATCATGATGGAGGGATATATGAGGACCTTTATTGAGAAGTTATGCAGTCGAAAGTAGAAGGGTGGCAGGCAAGAATCACCATTGCTAATTTCTCTGAAATAATGAAACGACATCCTTAACCCTGAACAGTTATTTATTGATAAACAGCCCATATGAACAATTCCCAGGTACTATAGTCGGCTAAAACGCCTTACGGTACGCGATGCAGCACGCTGATACTTTAAAATTGTTGATTAAGTAATTCTCGCATTCTACGCAGTCAGAAACATCAGATAGCTATTATACCATTTTAAGACAGGCGAAAAACTCTGAAACTATATGCGTTCCGAGGCCGTGCAGCTTAGTTTTATCAAGCTGGCGAAAGGAGGCACGCGAAAAGAACGAATTAGAGACGGACAGCCGCTCTCAGACGATTTTCCAGGATCACTCGGGAGATAGGGCGAGGTTTAAAAGAAAATAATTCCAAATTTAAGGTCCTAAGCTTTTTAAGGTGAAAAGTCAAGCGCGGGAATAGATTTTTCGCAGAAGGAAATTTAGAAAAGAAAAAGAAAATGACATTGAAAATGGTATTGAAAACATTCGAACATAAAAATTAACTTCACTCAGAATATGATAGATAGGATAGCTTATAAAATTTATGAAGGAATCTAAAGTTTTAAATTAAGGTTTTGGAATAAGATATTATTGATATACGCGTTTAACATTAAGGGGAATTTAAATAGAAATAAATGATATACATTATTATAGTAGGGAAATATTGAATATGCCGAAATATAGAATAATTTAAGGAATATTGCAAATAAAAATTTTATATTATATGTATAAATATAGATAGATAGATAGAGAGAGAGAGATTCTCATTTATATTCAAAAATATGTTTTTCCATCTTAAACAATGTGGACTTTCTTTTGAAAAAACGGGTTACAAACTCGACAACAAATAGAGTCAACCCGACCTAAAATCGCAACATTAACAACAACAACAAAAATATGTATTTCCAAATCGACCCAACTCGAAACTGCTTATCGGGACGTGCTCCAATATAATCGGGTTACTCGACCTAATACAGGACTCTAATTCAGATTCATTTTGAATCTCGTTATTGTCAATATCGTGTATTTTGAAGTGTAGTGGACTAAGACATATTAAAGTGCTTTAGGTGCCCCTGTAAAAAACTATACATGTTAGGTCGACAGTTTAAAAAGCGTAAATAAACTAGTTCTATTTAAACACCATAATAAAATTTCGTGACGATTAGACACATTTTACGAAAGTTAAAGCCTGTTAAATAAAATACAGACAGAAAGATTAGCATATCATATTTAGATCCTAAAGATTTTGATACGGAACCATATGGGTCAATATCTGAAAACCGGACAATTTCATTCCAAAATTTTTATTTTTTTAAATTAATGTACTAACTACCACATACACTTATATGCTATGATACATGTTTTGTTATTTAAATGCTGTAGTGTTTTGAGATCAAGGATGTATATTTTATGCATAGGACAAACTTTTATGGAAGAAAGGGTTTGGATCAGCAAATAAATAAATAAATACAATGCTAAATTCATCTTTAAAAAGTTAAACTTAAAATTGCACTATGCGAAAATTACTTAAAACATGAAAAAATATTTAAAAAGCTGTTAAATTACTTTTAATATCCTTAGTACTTTCAACTATATACATAGCCTTCGTCAGGGAATACAAAAATACAAGAGTCTTATTTTCAAATTTCACGTAGTTGGTGTCGAAAGGAGTGAAAGCGAAAGCCAATTTTTAGATCCGGAAAACATTGGGAAAATAAAACTAAAACTATGGATGTAGAGGGAAATGGAATATTACGTGTTTTATGATTCTTTAAACAAATTGAGCCAAATTCTGGGTATGTTGTAGGATAAAACTTCATTGAAAACAGTATTTTCAAGTAATAATTTAGTAACTTTCACTCCTTTCAACACCAACTACGTGAAATTTGAAAATAAGACGCTTGTATTTTTGTATTCTCTGACGAAGGTTATGTATATAGTTGAAAGTACTAAGGATATTAAAGTCATTTAACACCTTTTTAATTATTTTTTCATCTTTTAAGTAATTTGCATATAGCGTAATTTTAAGAAAGTGTTTGTTAACGTCATAATCAGTTTCTAATAATTGGGACTGAGATGATGGGCTACTGAGGTGATGTTTTTGTCTTAACAGCTGCACGGCCATTTTGTTGAATCATTTTGCACATATGTAACTTATTAAATATGCCATGTGACATTAGTATATTACATATATAAAGTTGCAATAATTTTTTTTATAAATGAAAAATTAAATATGGGTACATGAATGATGCTATAAAAAAATACTCATCTCTATTCAGAATAAAAGCTAGATATTTCTAAGTATGCAACAAATAGAAGAACAACTTACTTTCATCCATGGTGGATAGTTAAACTTTAGTTGCTGTTGCAATGGAAATAATTCTGCCATCGCCACCTAGTATCTGTTAACCTAAATGTGTGTTTAGAGGGACTGAGATGATGGTCATCTTCAGGGACAAATATATTTACTACAATATTTCACTATATAATCTATACTAAAAAAGGATAATTATATTTTCCCATACTGTATATATATATATGGGTATAAATAATATATAATAGCAAAAGTTAATAATATTTATAGAAATGTTTACAGCATACATTTCATATTGGATATTTGTACCTGGAGACAGGGACTGAAATGATGATTTACAAGCGTTAAATTAATTATTTATACATCATTATATGTCTATTTATCATCGGTAATTGTCATAAAAAATGTTACAGTATATCACATTTTCCAGTTTTTTGGTGCGTTCGTAATTATATAAATACGTAGCACCTATAGTCATCTTTCAGTCCGTGTGTCTGTCCGTCCGTCCGTCTCTCCGTCCGTTTGTCCGCCTGTCCGCATATAACAGAGCAAAAGCTACCGAACCGAATGGTCAGAAATTTAAAATAATTCTTATAAAAGTGTGTCGAGTCATTTCAAATTTCATGAAAATCGGATGTATAGTTTAATTACAGGGACAGTCAAAAGTTTTCGGTTACATTAAGGCCAATGGCAAAAAATATTACAAGTGCATTTTAATGATGTTACACCCTTTCGAACAAAAAGAAATTTATATACATTTATTGAAGTGCCCTAAAATATAGATTTTGTAGAATATGCGCTGCAAAGAATATTTATTAGTCATTTACGGGGCCACACAAAAGAATCCCGTTAGATAATATGGTATAGGGAGAAACATTGTTTGCAGCGTATTTTAATTATGTTCAACTATTTGACATTATAATGACATTGATATACATTGCTGAATTTTACTACAAGTTACTTCCTGTATAATAGAAAGTGCATAATATTTTCAGGGACACGCAAAAGATTTCGGATGCTACACTGTACCCGGAATACAGTATATTAACGATAATGTTACAGCCTTTCGAACAGAATGAATTTGATATGCACTTATGAAGTGCACTAAAATATACATTCAGTACAATATACGGTGCAAAAAATATTTATAAAACTAGTTATAGTACGAACGCACCACATTTGCCACGTTTGATGTGCAATTTCTTAGCTTAATTAATGAAATATTATTGGCAGTGTAAGCAAATTGTCCAATTTTCAGAAATTGATCCATATGCAGAAAAAGACCTTTCCAACAACAAAAAGTATGAAATTCCGGCTATATCTTAAAACGTTATTTGAGGACATACATTGAAAAAAAATATATATAGAAAAAATAATTATATAACTTCCTTCGGTTGCAATGTTTTATTAAACGAGGCTTTTCAATCCAGCCATATAGAAGGTATATTTTTTGTACAGTAAGAAATGAAAGTAAAAGATAGCTTTTAATAATAAAAAGAAAGACACGAAAAATATTAATATTTCATAATTCTCTATTGTTCCTATTGTCCCTAAAAGTTTGTCTCTATATTAAAGTAAAGCTAGTCAAACGAAGTTTTGACTAATTTGTTTTTCTACATCATTTTTTTACGTTTTCAGTATTGTAAGAAAATTTCAAAGTGTAAACAAACAAAAAACACCTTTCCATTAGAAGAAACAAATTATTTTAATACTATGATAATTTTATTTTTAGAAATATATGTTACAGTTATTCAAAAACATTTACACAAAAAAGTAACACATTGTAAGATATAAAAAAAAATTGCGTTAACAATTCCAATCACACAAAAAGAGATCAAAAGAAGACGACGCATTATATCTAATATGATTTAATGGGAAATTATATACAGCGGACAAGGATTTTATATATGTTATTGATTGTTTGTAAGAAAAAAAATTAAATATACCTTATACTGGAACTAAAGAAATATGATTTAAGATAAAAAATTCCTGAAACAGCTATGCACATATAATTTCTTTTACATTTTATTTTTTTTTTAAATTTATATTTATGTCAGAGTCGTTTAATGGCAGTAAAAATAATTATTGGAGTTTAATAGTGTAAGTTACATTTTTTACATGGTCAGAAATAAGGATTTTCTGGATGTACTATAATTTTTCCCTTTGGGGTAAAATATCTTCGAGTGCTTTCCACATACTAATTTCATGGAACTATTTCACAACACACACTGACGTTCCTATTACAGATTAGATAGGCTCAGGCTCAATTTTTATACCAGTATTCGGGATAAGTTTTAAAGTGAAGATTTTATTTATTCACAGACTGAAAAAAAAAGGAAAACCAAATTTACCGTTTGAGAAACAACAATGTAGTTCTAATTTTTTAAGTTTTTTTTACAAACGTTAAAAAGTCAGTTTGAAGAGGAATTGTTATTGATGTGATTATAAAAAGAAATATTCTAATTCCGAAGCCTTGCTACGGCCAGTGTCATTATAAAGGAGCCGTAGGGTATTCATTGTTTATTAATGGTTTCTGTTTAACCCTTTATGTACTGAATTATGAATTCATGAAAAGTTTATCTTCTAAAGCATTTTTCGTGAATTTTATAAACTACATTAAACGATTTACATAATCATTTAATGAATTTTAGAAGGATTTTAGAAGGATTGTAGAATGTAGACGGATTAATTAAATTTGAATTTATAGGGATTTTGTGAATATTTATAAACCCACTTAAATTTTTTAATTTAATTTTTTTTTTTTAGTATTTTGTAGAATTAGGAAATGTACAAGTATAATGTTCTTACAATAAAAATATAGGAATATTTCCGAATTGAACCCCCTCCCCCCCTCTACAATGCCAAGAAATCTGAAAAGATGCAAAGGCAAAATAAATCATCCTTTTAAAAATACTTTTGTTTTGTGTAACCAATGATGCTTTCGGAACAAGATAAAGTAATCTATCTATAACTCATTCTAAACTGTATTACAACTAATCGATATATTAAATGAATTTTATAACAAGTTATTTTAATGGTACTTATAAGTACCGTCAGTAGACAAAGGGTTAAAGTCCTTTTCAAAAATTACTAAAAAACAGAGCTCAAGTCTTTCCGCAATCCACTTTGAAAGAATAAGAATAGTGAGTTTTTTGCATTTTTGATAGTGGTTGAGTATAAACAGCATTTTAAAAATTTTAATTAGATTTTCATGGACATGAAAATTAGAAAATGCCGTCATGAAGGAATATTTAGCATTTATACTTATTTCTATGTAATATGGGTTTTTAAATGGTAAAATTAATAGTCAAACAGTTTAAAACTTTTTAACAATTTTCTATAGTGTACTTCTGGTATCGAGGCGGGGCGGTCTCAGTCTCTGATAACCGATCTTTTTCGGGTTCGGATTTCAAATCACCGGATTCGGTCTTCGAAAACAGAGCCCGAACTCATCTCTAGCTATTATGTAAAAACAGATATACCTAGATAACTCTCATGCAGTTATCTAAATTTTAGAAAAAAACTAGTGACTTACACCAGCGTGCCTTTAAACGGCTCGTATATTCCTACCTATCAAATACCAAGAAATATTGCGGTAATAACGCCTGCCACATAGCTTCATCACTTATAAAATTTGTCAAGGAAAAACTCTGCGCCCGATAATATTTTATGAAAGTTCCTAGTCTAATTTAACACCACGAAGTTTTGACACAATTTTGGGAAACTATGAAATATGTTTCTCATATCGTCAATAAACGGATTTAATAGCAGGTAATTTTGTAATGTAAAAAGATATTTTATAACCTTCCATTTATTCATGTTATTCAATAGCGATTTAAGATTAAATATGGGAAAAAACTTAAATATTATTATATATATTGTATATCAACTATTTAATATAAAAATAAAACAATGTAATCAAATAGTAAGTTTTCAACAAAAATCCCTTTAGAGATCGATATTCTGAGTATATGGAATTTACAGAACAACGTGTCGACACAAAATAAAATTTTTTTGAACATTATTAATTTCTATGAGAAATTACTTTAACGCAACAACTAATTTCCAAACAAAAAACTAGAAGAAAATTACTGTTTTCTATTAAAAGATTATTACTATCCCATCAAACCGTTATTCCTACTTTTGCGAACGAAGATAAAAATATTTTTACATAAATAAATAAATAAATAAAAAAATAACTACCACTTTTAACCAAGTGGTAATTTTTCAGGATAAAATCAATTTTATATATATGTCATCGGCAGACACTTTCACAAATGAAAGTAAGAAACTTAAAAACTTTTAAAAGTTTAACTTATAGAAAATGAAAAGCACTATTTTCCTTTGAAAAATGCGTGTTTAACACGGACTCTTTTCATTTTGTGTTAAGATTATGCGATTTGTATTGAGATAATGTTAAACTATTATCGATTCATCTGACAAGCCTTTTGGATGAAAAACACAACATTTTGCTTTAATTTTTTTTTTTTTGAAAAGCTCAGAATTTTATAATTGTAATTGAATTAATTTTATAATATTATCAAAACTTTGTGCCATTATATTATTTTGTCTTTTTCAATGTATCGGGGATCTCGTGGACACTCATTGTCAGACATTTTTTCCAAATAATAATCTTCTTTCCTAGGATTTCTGTTGAAAATATAGCAAAAATAATCCTGGTAGAAATAATCTTGATGGTAGGTTTCGTTTATGTTGGAGTAGAGATCACATTCAACACATCAAACACACGTATACAAAATTGACTATAGCATTATACATATTGTTTTACATATTTATACGTATATTGTATTGAAATTTATAATATTATGCGCAGAAATATTTTGAGTTTGGTTTTCCTGGCTTATGCGGTAGGTGTCAGGTGTTTTTTACAAGCAATGAACTTGGTTCCACCAACTTAACGAAAATACTTCTGGAGTCCAAGTATCCAGACTTCCACAATAGCCTTGACAGATTCCGTCAAGAAATGTTATTTGGGGCTTATTTACTGTAGTCATAATCCGGACCCCACAGGTCGAGCCCTGGATGTAGCAAGAGAGATTCCCATAGTAGAGAAGGTGGAGTTTTCTCGGTCTGGGATGCTCCAGTGAGAGGCTGGAACAATGGACATTTTCTGATATCACTCGGGAATAGGCCCGGAGAAGCATGCAATTATTCAGGGACCTGGCAACCTTTCTTTTTAAGAAAATAAGATTTTTGTGTGGAGGGCTAAGGTGTGTTCCCTGTTGATTTTTCCATGTTTATTCCAATAGTGTGGTGCCTATGAGAAAGTTCTTTCTTGGCGTGATTGTGTGATAAGGGGGCAAAAACACCCCGTAAAAATTAAGTCTCACGGGAAAGGTACCTATGAACATGTCTAACGGATTATAACCTGTGGATGTGTCCATGATCATGATATGCAGGCGAATTAGAGAAGGTATTTAATATGCTTACTTTTATTGTTCCATTTTAATTAGAAATGGTAGCGAAAGAGCAGTGAAGGGTTGTGTATGCCCAGTTAGATTGTTAGTAGGAGATGTCAACATTTAAGAATTAATGAATTAGAATAATAATAAAATTTTGGGAAGGGTAGGAATAAAGATTAAAGTTACTCTCAAATGAGAGACCTTTTACGTGATAATGTTATATATATATATATATATATATGTTTTTTTGTAAATAAATTATATGTATTATTTTACTTATGAATCTTTGCCTTCATCACAGGTCTCTTTGTGTTTTATGTATGATAATATGATTTAGCAGTTAATAGTAGCCTTGTTAAGTTATTCTTCAGATAAAATTTTCTTGTACCTATGAGCTAGACTGTTGCGAAAAGGAATCATAACGTAATGTCGTTGAGGATTATATCCACCGCATAGTAGAGGTAATGAATGTATTATCCACAGTCTAGACAGGATATTGCGATCGAGCAATAAGCAGTTTTGTTTATATCTTAACTAGTAAGTTTATAGAAATATGAGGGGAAGAATCCAGTTTTTGTAAATGAGAATTTTTATTTTTTATTGTTTTATTCCCCCACCCCTCGACAGATGATTCGGTGGTTAGCGGACAGATTACTACTATTTTCTAATACACCTGTTTCCTCCCAAAAGTTAGTAAATATTGTAGAAATCTGCCACGAAGATTATTGTTTGGAAATAGTGGTAGCTAAAAAAAATACCACTCCGACCTCTTGCATAGAGTCTAGTAAGGTAAGATTTCTAGCCCATGGTTGTTCACAACTCTGTCGTTTCCCAAATTTCAATTATCTTGTATATAACTCCGTTTTTATTCTTGTTGTAATATTGCACTTTAGGGAATTTCCAATACGGAATTTCATTCATACATCAATACCGCATTTTATGACAAGTAAAAAATTTCAAAGTATTTGTTTGTACAGTTAAAGTTAATACCCGAACTCTAGTATCTCAGTGGTTGCATTGCGCTGCTACACTAAATATCCGAGTTTCACCTGAGGATTTGGTCACGATTTATCCAAACTTTCACTCTTACAGTGTCGATAAAATGAGTAAAAACTGAATTAAAAACTGAATCTGATTATGAATCAGATTCAATCAATTCAGGATCAATCTGATTATGAATCTGATTGATAACTTGATATGCTATAAGTCCTCAATTGGCACAACAACCCATGATCTTTTATGAATCTTTCATGGTTTTGATCTTTCATGGATTGCAGCGCAGCGGAGATTAGCGTTTTAAAAATTAGTATCAAAACAGTAAAACATTTTTTTCATTTACAGAAAAGTGTATGTGTTTGGTATTTTATTGTGAAAATGTTTCAGAATATTATGCAAAACGTTTAATTTATCGTTAATTAGTGTTTGTGGCTGTCCGGATCTTACTATGACTTCAATATCAGATTTTGCAGAAAATGTTTCCATAAGGAATAAATGGTGTGGCTTTACCTATTTTAAGGAAATACTCAAACAACGTCTGAACGAATAAAGCTAGGATTGGAGGATAAATGTCTACCTATAATAAATTGACAATGCGCTATCGTATGAAAGTGATGAAGCACCTCTATCTGTGAAACTTGGAAGTTATCGGCCCTACCCCGATATTTATGAGAGATAACGAGAAACAGTCAGATACAAATGTTCCGAGTATCCTTGATTTAGTATGAAATGATATCTTATATGTGAGAATAACTTCATTAGAAGCCTTAAAATGAAATATTTTAGCTAACAAGTTACATGCTTGGGAACGTCTCTTCACCTGTGGCAGTATAAGGAAAATGTGCATTCTAATAAAACTACTACATGCAAGTAAGGAACAATTTATTTTAAGTCTAAATTCAAATTAAATATGTGGCTAAATGTATACCCCATCGGTAGGAATATATCTCTATTAGCATGCTTTGATGTCGATGATTGACACTTTAAGTATACGTAATATAATTATCTTATTAAAATAAATCTTCCTTTGAGAATCAATGTTAGTTTTATTAATAAATGTGCATTTCCTTCGTAATACAGACTTCTACACGCGATTAAGGACATATTTAAACTAATGATTGGTTATTTTAATCGAAAAAAGGAAGTGTAGTAAAGAGATTCCCAGCATCATAACTCAATCTCTTGCAAGAATAACTTTATTTGGAACAATGGAACAATAAAGCTGGTGTATGGATTCCCTAGTTGCTTGGCAACTTTATATCCAGGCTAAGAGTAAATCGTGTTACTATGCAATGGGAGCCTTAGAAAAAAGAGCGTTTAAACGCGGCTAGTAGCCACGAAAAATAGAGAGTAAAAGCTAAAAAGATAGACAATTTTTAAAAGAAAAAATTGTTAGTATAACTAGTAGGGAAAAAAATGTTCCATATGATCCACATATATGTCCAGGACAGGCGAAAAAGCTACCAAAGGAAGTTTCATAAAAAAAAAGACTCAATTCAGAGACCATACATTTAATATAGCTTGTTAAGTAAAAAAGTTTAACACAGTGAAGAAAAGAAACAAAACTAAATATATACATAATTACAAGAGAATTTAAATTACTGTAAGTAAAAAGAATAAAAATGTAAGAAAAAGCTACAGTGAGGAGAGTTCAAACTAACAAAAACAGATAAATGCAAAAGCCGAGGGGATCAAACGACAGCAAGAGGACGGCGTCCACTCAGTCTATTAATTTGAGGTAAATTAAGCATGGGAATGAAAGAAATAAGAGTAATATCATGAGAAGAGCATAAAATACTAGAATAGAAGTTTTTTTTTCTTTTTTTAATTTTAAACAAACGACACAACAAAAAGAAGGAAAAAGTTAAAAAGTTTAGCAAATGAAGAGCTTAATCTTCGTTAATGTTGATATGACTTGCAAGTTTATCAAATTCAGTTAATATAACCATCAGTTTTTGCATCGGATTATCGAGTTTCTTAGTCTGAGTTGAGATGTTCTTTATACATTTTAGGAATTTAGTGATTTGAAAGATTTGTTTAACTTCGTTGAAAGTATTAAGAATGTATTTAATATCATTAGTGTAATTAGTAGGAGCATTAGAATTTTCAATAGTAGGGGAGGAATGGGTGTTTGCGGTAGTACTATCATTGTTATCAGAGTTTAATTCTACATTACTAGTTGAGGGTTCAGAGTCTTTAGTATTTTTGGTATAATTATAATTCTTAAATATATCCGCTAAGATTTGGGTTTCTTGGGATAGATTGCTGACGCTATTACTTGTTTTACGGTTTTGTTTATTTTCTAGTCTATAGGGATTTTTTGGACGACCGCGGAAATTCGCTAGGTGCCCGAGTTCACAATTGGCACAAGTGGGTAAATAACTTTATTTGTAACAATATTAATAAATATCTGAGATATTTTGTCTAAAACTTTCTGGTACTAGTAAGAAATAAATTATTGAAATTATTATTAACATAACTTTTAAAAAAGAATAACACAATTTATAAACTCAATATACAATGTGCGATGTTCTTCTTATTAATTTTTTTTTCGGATTTTCTTTAAAGAGTTTTGGATCTATAAAAAAATGCTTTTCAAGCTTTTTAAATACTTAAAAGTTATTTAAGTGTGTATTTTTTAATACAAGTATTGTTTTCTTTTTATGAGGTTCAATGTTGAATGTGATATAATATTATTTTAAATGTTGTTCAGCGCTATTAAGAAGACATCATTGAAATCTTTAAAATCAATATCTTTTTTCAAATTTTGAATTAAATCATTCAATTCAGTATATTTGGATATACAGGGTGTCCGGTCTCAACGGTGTACAATGGCTAATTCCTCAACCGTTAGTCATAGAGATATAGTTCCAATTGCAAAAATGTTTTAAATGAGGTAAAGAAGTATTTTTAAAGCGATTTGGGTCAAGAAAAACATTTCTTAAAAAATTACGAAATTTAAATTTTTATACGGTCCCCAGGTCCTATAAGTGATATTTTGTAAAAATATTCTATTGCACTGACAAGTAAGACAAAAAAAGTCTCATTCCTCTACGATTAAAACTGACCGAGTAATAGATGTTTAAAGTTGGGGTATCTTTTTTGCTGCAAAATAGGGGTCAGTCACAAATTTACTAGAAATAAAAATAATCGTCAGATATAAAATTTATCATTAAACATTGAGAGTAAATTAACATTACAATTATATTTTGAGATTTTTATTCATTCTGACATATTAAAACAAAATATACAACTTGTACTAAAAATATAATTAAGAAAAATAACAAAAATTTTGTTAAATGATTATAAAAGCAACAGTCACAACTCTTTAGAAAATGATACATAGTTAGATTACCTAATCTAAAACTTAATTAATAAAAATTAAGGTCATTTTAAAAGGTGCTCGAAGTGACTCCATTCGGCTGCAATGCAGAAATGTACACGTGAAATAAATTCTTCTTCTACTTTTTTCAACATTGTAGGTGTTACAGATCTGCAAGCAATAGCAATACGATTCCACAAATCTGCTAGACTAGTTGATTCTTTTTCATATACCTTATTTTTCAGAAAACCCCAAATGAAAAAATCGAAGGGATTCAAATCTGGCGACCTGGAAGGCCACTCAATACGACCTCCATATCCGATAATATTGTTTCCAAAAGTACTGGTTAAGACAGTGCGTGGCTTTGGCGATCTATGTGCTGGCGCGCCATCATGCTGAAACCACATATTAGACAAATCTTGTAATGAAACGTACTCTTCTAAAAAGTCGGATACTGGTCCAGATAAAATATCCGCGTATTTTGATGTTAAAGTGTCATCGAAGAGAAATGGCCCAATTAAGGACGTCTTCCAGATACCACACCAAACATTTATGGACCAACGTATTTGATGTTTGTTAGGACGAATAATGTGTGGATTTTCCAGGGACCAATAGTGAAAGTTTTGAGTATTTACGACCCCTTGTCTTGTAAACTGACATTCATCCGTCCACATAATTTCATTCACAAAAAATGGACTTTCATCTGGTTTGTTTAAAATAAAATTACAAAAATTAACTAATTACTTGTATAATTACTTGTTTAGCAAGTAGAATTTGCATTTTGATTTTGGTCTCTAAAATATTTTTTTTTTCAAACAAGTTTTTATAAAGAACTAAAAAGTTGAAATTGAAAAAAGCATAATATCATCAAAATGTATATTAAGCAATCCCTGCTCATACATCGTAATGTATCTGACTTCTTTTGTGCGGAACTAAATAAAAAATATAAACGCAACGCACTTTCATTTGGAAAAATTACATTGTGAATCTCAATGTCTTACATAAATGTTACTGACATTGATTTTAAAAGTTCTGTTTGTAGACAATAATGTATATGAAATTTTTGGAGTGGTCCTGTAAAATAAATATAAATGGTACGTACCTAAAATCATATTAATATTACATTGTCATTGGATTTACATAATTATGTAAAATTTAATCCTGATCGGATATTTGGAAGTGAGTGAAAATTGGAATATAAATTTTGAATTAGGAAAGTATACATACGAACGTCGTAAGTTAAAAGCTTATAAAAATAATACAACTTTTTAAAATAAAATCATCAAAAGAAACACACTCATTTCCTTACAAAAAAAGATATCAAAATACATTTGAGGACGTCAGTTTCGAAACTCTATGCGAAATTTAAAAAATCGTGTTTCTCTATCAATCTATTCTATTGGTATAACTGTACCA
Organism: Maratus speciosus; assembly: GCA_963932465.1. Taxonomy (NCBI): domain Eukaryota; kingdom Metazoa; phylum Arthropoda; class Arachnida; order Araneae; family Salticidae; genus Maratus; species Maratus speciosus. The sequence continues at coordinate 248,983,389 of OZ010793.1, read as the reverse complement.
ATCAAACACTACAATCTCCAAATTTTCAATGAATACCAATGGGCGCATTTAAAGGTTTTACGCGATTGCCCAAAATTTGATTTTCTCGATAAGGCGAGTTTTGAAACTCACTTCTTCCATTATTTTAACCAATCTGAAAGTTAATTACTAAAAATTAACACTACCGTAATATTTATACGGGGGCAGCACCTTCAGTTAAATCGCTTTAAAAATACTTCTTTACATTATTTAAAACCTTTTTGTAATTGGAACTATATATCTTTGACTAACGGTTTAGGAATTAGCCGTCGAACATCGTTTGGAGTGGACGCCCTTTTATAATACTTTAAGCACTTCGTGTACGACCCCTGAAAGCTTGGTCCAACTCATCTGTTTTCAGTTACGGAAAAGTGGTTTAAGTCATAAAATTGAAAATGTCATAACTCGGTCAATTTTAGTGTTAGATGAATGGAACTTTTTTTGCCGTACTTATTAGAGAAATAGGAAAAGTTTACTAAATATCACTTATAGGACCGGGGGACCGTATAAAAATTTAAATTTCGTAATTTTTAAATAAAATTTTTTCTTGAGCTAAATCGCTTTAAAAATACTTCTTTACCTCATGTAAAACATTTTTGTAATTGGAACTATATGTCTATGACTTACGGTTTAGGAATTAGCCATTGGACACCGTTGAGACCGGACACCCTGTATATTCGCTAAGTATACATATGTAAGAATAACTTTCTGCAGTAAATTAATTTCATAGAATCTTAGTTCCTATTCGTTATTTCCTAATCAATAATATCTAAAAAGTCAATTTTTTCGCATTACGTAACTTATCGAAAAAATCCAAAGACAATGAAAATCTTTATTAATGAAAAAAATTCTTCTTTTTCTCTTTTTCTCATTTTATTTATTTTTCTCATGCTATTTTTTGTAATTATTTTATTTATTTATTACTTTTTATTAACCATTTAAAATAGCAATATAAAGATTTTAGGTTGAGTTTGAACACAGCAAACATTTTGCTAACTTATTTGTACCTAGTTATGAAAACAGATCAATTAAGATTTAATTAATATAAAAACATCCTTCTTATTATTCATTTCTTAGAAGTGAATTTGGTACATTAAAATCTGACTGTATTTCACGACTATTCCTCCTAGAATATGGATGACTGCACAATGAAACATACCATCATGAAACTACCACTCGAATGAATCCGATGATGTCATAATAAATGAAATTTTGATTTTTAAAGTAGTTTCCGAGATTTTGTTTTTAATTTTATTGACAATTCTGTAATGTTAGCACCGTAATTACTCTTCTGCGGTGATAAAAATAAATGAATGAAAAGACAAATAATAGAATTAATATACTTTTTCATCGCGATTTTCTTATTTAAATTGAAAAGAAGAAAAATGTTTCCCATTTCAATTGCTTAGGGTCTGTTGGTTTAGTTTTGTTTGTGTAGATCTGTTTAGTTATTTTAATTTACATTATCTTTTTAAAAAATGTAACCTCCTCACTGCAGCGAACTGAAATATCCGTTCACTAAGCTGTATGTTTCACCGCAATAGAATATTTAAATTAATATAATTCGACAGATATAATACTTTTTTCAAAAATTAAGTTATGATCAATACCCTCAAGGCTTATATGTTATATGTAATAAAAGAAGTTATTTTATACAATTTTAATTAATTTTTCAACTACTTTTCAGCAGTGAAATTAAGCTTGAAATTATTGAATATTAAAGACGTGAATAATCACTTTGCTAACAAGTCGTAAACCATTTTAGTGAAAAATGTCCAAGCCGGGAATCTAACCCGGCCCCTGGAATAGATCTCCAGTGCTCTACCACTAAGCCATAAGGACGATTCCCAGCTTGGCATCTCTCACTTATATAAGTTGGTAAGGCTGCAACCGCAGCACTAGAAGGAAAAGTCTCCATAAGCACACAATCTAGAGGCGAAACATGAGACGCAAATGAACTTAAATTTAGAACATGCAATACTTTTCAATTTCACTGCTGAAAAGTAGTTGAAAAATTAATTAAAATTGTATATTCACCGATGCTGGGTTCATTTGCGTCTCATATTTCGCCTCTAGATTGTGTGCTCATGGAGACTTTTCCATCTAGTGCTGCGGTTGCAGCCTTACCGACTTATATAAGTGAGAGATGCCAAGCTGGGCATCGTCCTTGTGGCTTAGTGGTAGAGCACTGGAGATCTATTCCAGGGGCCCGGGTTCGATTCCCGGCTTAGACATTTTTCACTAAGTTGGTTTACGACTTGTTAGCAAAGTGATTATTCACGTCTTTAATATTCAAGTTATTTTATGTTGGATTTTTTTTTTTTTTTTTTTTTTTTTTTTTTAGAATTGAAAATATATTTAAGAGAAAACAGAATTACAATTTTGCTCTTTTGCTTTTTTGCTCGTCGGTCAGGGGGTTAATATAAAGAACATATCACGTGACATCTTATATAGTTCTTATAATTATTACCAAAAGCCGAAAGATTTCAATATCATTTATTTTTGCACGAAATAGAATTTTTCGAATTTGTTTAAAATGTAAGATGAATGGATTCTTATAGAATATGTAGTTCTGAGTTTGGAGTGTGAATATGCACAGGGTGGTACCCTCAGTTTTGATGTCTCTATCCATACCACAACAATCTACTCTTCAGAACTTTAACGTGTTGTTTCGAAGAGTTAGACAGGTAGATAAACGTTAGCTTGACTATAGCGGCAAACTCGCTAAATTTCTATAGAAAATTCTTTCGACATATAAAATTTTGAGCCCATCAAATCCGTCGACAATATCTTCTAAAGTCATGCTACAATGATTAACATAATCATCTAAATTGCAACAATTATCTTAATAATTTTGAATTAATTTATTCTAAATATGATTTATTGCTTAAAATAATTAATTTAAAAAATAATACAGTAAATCTTTTTTAAATGTAGAATGAAGTTAGTTTCTTTGTTTTCTGAAAAATCGAATGATCGTGTAGGGGAGACCGGGGCTAGTAGGCGCAGTTTTTAGTTATTGATTTTTATTAATTTTTTGTTTAAGTTTTTTTATGAAACTTTAACTGTACTTTTAAAGAACAGGCATTGGGCTATAACTACCCGGAGTTTTGAGTTTGTACCTTTTGTAGTTTATGTTTAGCAGAAGCCTAAAGTAAAAGGAAAATTGTGCCCCAACCTACCTCGTCACAGGGCAAGTTGCCTATACCTATGGGGTAAGTTGGCACAGGCTTTATAAAAATTTAAATAAAACACGAAGTTAAGAGAAACAATTTCATTATTATCAGTAAGTTTAAACAAAGGCGTTATCGCCGTACAATGTAAATTCTAAATTATACAGACATAAAAATAATGAATAAAACATTAACATTGAGTAACTTCTATCCTACTCGATATCATCATCAGAGTTACAGTTGCCACAAATAAAAAATCGAGTATCTCAGTTTGAGCAAGCCTCGTGTGCCCAAAAGCTTGCATTGCAACCTGTTTTCTCGGTGTTTGCTATTTTTCAAGCTACCAGCACACACCAGACACCGAGCCAACTTGCCCCGTATTCAATGCGCCTACTAGCCCCATAATGAATTTTTTCACAAAAAGGACACGTAACCATCTAAGCATAAATATTCCAAGTAAATCACATATGGGGTATGTACAGTTAATCATACACTAAGAAAAACTGCACAAGTTAAATCGCAATTATTAAGATAAGTATTAGAAATTAGAAAAAGAATGAAGCAACATAAAATTACTTATGAGTGCAAAAAACAGAAAAATCGTAATAAATGTCCAATGCACGTAGGTAACGCTGCAAAACTACAATGAGGACTATAAAAAGCAAGAAGAAAGGTACTCTGAGACTGGTTGCGCAATCTATCCACAAGCAGGCGATTTATGAGGACTGCGCCTACTTACCCCTGTAGCCAACTAGCTCCGGTCTCCCCTACATTGCAAATGCACCACATCAGATCATGTTAGGAAATTGGACAACAAAATCTGGAATAGGCATATTTTTGGGTCAGGAATGGGCAGGATAGTGCTAGAAGTAAAGATGAACAGACAGTTAAGTCAGATGGGGCTGATAAACGAAATCATGTGCGTAGGAATTCTGGGAATAAGGATAGATTTGACAGAAAAAGCCTATTATCTGATTCCAGTGTAACCGTACAGGGCACATCAGACCAGATTGTCCGTATTTAAAACGTAAGGGTTCTGAAGATATAGTTAGTCACATGGATGTAGATGTGTGCTTAGGAGAGTGTTTTACACTGTGTTTCAAAAAGGCAGAAATTAATGGGATATAACGAAATTATTTACGGGATACCGTATCTAGAATTGATCTTTGCGATCATAGTTGGATTGATAATGAGGCTTTAATTGGTGAAGTAGCGTGGATAAAACAGCCCTTGGATAATGAGTGTAAATGTTTGCCATTAGCAATAGTTTCAATTAACCCTTAAATGCGATGGTATTATAAATGCGGTATCATTTATAATACCATCTGTGTTCCCTATTCAATGGGGTTTTTATTCAGATATTACGTATTCAAACCAGAAATTCAAAATGGAATTTTTTGATTTATTTAATAATAGACCAGAGACGGTGAACCTTTTCACATCCATGTGCCAAAATTGTTACAAAACTGTATTTTACGTGATCATGACGTGCCAACAATAAATATTTTAATGAATCAAATAATAATGAATCAAAATTACTTAAAATGTGTTTTCAGCCTTAAAAAATAAGCGTAATATTTGATCTTATACTCTAGAATTTTATTTTAAAAATATTATTTCTGTTGTCTCATCTTGGATATCAAATAATTTATATTAGCTTCATACTTAGTTATTTTTAAGAGCATGCAAGTTGAAATGGACTCATTTGGCAAGATGTTTTTACTTTAATTCCCCATATTATTTATTTCCGAAAAGAATGTATCGCAGTAAAAATTGTCAAAACAGCAAGCAGCAGAATCTACAGCTCTTAGTGTCTAGAATTGAATTCCAAGTTGTTACAATTTTATTACCGGTATTTTTGCTTATAAGGTCTTTTAATCTTTCTTTTGCAATAATTTCCTAATTCTCCCTTATTCTTAAAATTTTGTGAGCCAATATCGAGCTACATTGGGAAACATTAAGTTATATTTCCTTTTCTTCAATCTGTATGACAATGACAACCAACCGAACTAGTCGAATTCAGATAAACTGCGACATAACATCTAGATAAATTAATGCATTTTGTGAAATTTGTGAAAAACTATATTTGATGTAGATCCTGAATCTATGCCGTGCCAAAAGTAATCTAAAACGTGCCACTTATGGCACGCGTGCCATAGGTTCGCCGTCCCTGTAATAGAGATTTCGCTATTAAAATAACCGAAATTGACTATTTAGATTTTTCTGGAATGAATTCCGATTCTCTGAATTACGCAATTTCTGAAACGCATTCTACCCTGGGCATTTAAGGGTAGGGGAGATGGGGGCACATGTGAACATCGCAATTTTTCGGTAGTTATTATAAGTTTTTTTATTTGAAAAAAATTACTAAAGATGATAGCACCTGTAGACATATGGTAAAATTTTTTTGAAGCTCTATGACATTTTGTTTGTCCTCTGTTGTCAAAACACTGTTTTTAGATCTCGAAAGTAAAATCTTTGTTCCAAGTTGATAAGCGAATAACTTTATTCATTTATTCATTTATTTGAATTTGAGTGTTTTATCATATACTATGAACACTAATAAACATTTTTGATACAGTTTTTTTTCTTCTAAAATTGAGAAATAATAATGATTTATCAATTTAACAGAAGCAACAATGTGGGGCACTTGTGAACAGACTAGTTGGGGCAGATATGAACAATTCATAAGTGCCCCGATAATCATTCTGTGATTCTGTTTCTTTCAGTTAACTTAATGAGAAATAATGTCAGTTCCATTATCTACACTTTTCCTGAAATAGAAGATATTTTCATCACACAAAGTTGATTTTGTATTGAAACTTCCAGAAACACATCCTTCAGCAAATACATAAAGAGCAACACGCTCGTTTAAGTTCAATTGTACTTTAAATAAATTTAATGTTTTCTAAAATGCAATAAGTGTTATATATTATTTTACTAAACGATTTACAACAATATTTTTTATGCATTGTTGATACAAAAGTATTACCTTGAACAACTTTGAAAATTTTTCTATTACATTTGTTCTAACCTTGCAATGATGGCTTACTTCCATCTCTAAAACAGTTATTATGTATATGATGCTTTGAATGGAGATAGGTATCAGTGATATTTTAAGAAAGCAAAATTTTTAAACTAATAACTACCGTAAAATCCCGATTGTACCCCCTCCTCTTTCAAAAACAAAATAAGTTGGGGGGGGGGGAGGTTATAGTCGAAAGATTTTTAATCATTAAAAAACCCTTCTTTATCTATAATTTACTAGTAAATAAGGCAAATACAGGAGTGAGAATCTTTCGTATTTCGGAAGATTTCCGATAAATCGTATGTAAATGCCCCCTCCCTAAAATTTCCCCCAAACAAAAACCCTTAATCAAAATTTAAAAGTTTTAATTTCTTTTTTAAATTTTCTTCTTTCTTTTTTTATTTTATTGCAACAATACTTAATGAATCATCTAAGCCTCTCCCCCCCCCCCCAAATCTATTTATTTTCATTTTATTATCATTTGCTTAAACATATCACCCAGAAACTAGGGAAATATTTATATATATATTTTTTTTCCCTTATAGTGAATTTAAAAGGTAATAAAACTAATGATTACTGTGGCAATGAATAAGAGAATAAAAAGCATGTTAAAGGATATTTTTTCCTTGTGTTCGCATGTGCCCCACGTGTGTTCACAACTACCCCGCTGATGGGGCACATGTGAACAATTTTTCGAATTTATAAAACTATTAAAAAATATAAGAAGAACTATACTGGTGATTTAAAAAAAATTACCATGTGTAAAAAAAGTTCTGTTTACTATATTAAGTAGCTTTTGTTTATAGAAATTAATCCAGTTATGAGAAAAAGCTATATTTATGCGAACTGTTCATATGCGCCCCCATCTCCCCTAAAGGGAGATTTTGGAATGGTGGTTACAAAGGCGGCCGTGATACCTATTGAGGGATATCCGCGGTTCAAGTTGAGAGTGAATTTGGTTGGTAGGATGGATATCACGATGAGGTGGAGTTTAGAGAGGAAGGAATAGTTATACAGGAAAGTTTGGAGATGGAGTCAGATTTGGTAAAGGTATCTGCCGAGAAATTTAAGGAAAAGCAGAAAAATTGCCCTTCACTTAAGCAATTGTGGGAGAAAGCCTAAAACTCTAAGGATAACGAATTTTGTGTTAGAGAAGGTAAGCTTGTGCGGTTGTCGCAGTTAAGGAGAGGGGATTAGAAAGTGCAGTTATGTGTGCTGGAAATTTAGAGTACAGGCGTGTTAGCATTGTGTCATGAGCAGGTGTCTGGACATTTAGGTACGGCTAAGTCAATAGATTGAGCCCTTGGATGTTATTTTTGGCCAAAGGATTTTCACGATTTTGAAAGTGAGGTTAAAACTTTCGATCTGTGTCAAAAGGGGTGTAGTAATCGGGATAGGCGTAAAGCCTTTCTAAATTTGATAATGATAATTTCGGAATGTTTAGCTAAAATAAATCTAGAGTTTTTAGGTCTATACTCAAAAGTATATTGAAATGAAAATGAATGTCTGGTGTATTTTGTAACATATTTTAATAATTCACACAGAGATATTTTCTTAATGTCATTGTTTTTTAATTCAGTTATGATAGACTGAGGAATCATGTTGAATCTTCGACTTTAGTTGGACAAGTTGATTGGTGTAGATTTGGGCTTGCCTCGTCAGTTAAATGAAGGTCCGATTGAAGAAATAAGTTCATTAAAGCAAAAAAAAAAATCTTAAAGTTCAAAAGTTTTGTTTCATCGGCGCTAAAAGTTGTTATACAGTTCTTAATATTGATTTGGGAGGTTCTTCTCTCTGGTATCTTATCTTACGTTGGAAGAAACTACTTCAAAAGCGCAAGATTTATGCAAAGGAGTGCAAGATTTATACAAAGGAGCGCAAGATTTATGCAGAGGATTGCTTGCCAGATGAAAAAACTCAATTACGCTGCCGTAAATATTTGTGTAAAGAAAAGTTATATTGTGATCGTTTTGAAGAGAGCTTTGATGATGAAAAGAAAGGTAAAGGTTTCAAATGAAAAGATTTGCGAGAGCATAGTTTTGTAAAACCTGTTTTAATTAATGAAGAAAATGGTCTTGGGATGAGAATGCCAAGTGATAATTTTACTGTTAACAGTCCTAAAAAGTGTTTGTAGTCGCAGAGTTCTGGGTGGTCTAGAATTGTTTGCCTTGCCATACATTGATGATATTGCGGTATTTTCATTTATTTATACAGTAAAATACCGCCTTTCTGCGGTATTTTACTGTATACTAAAGCATATACACTGCTGTAGTATATGAGACTAAATCATCTATGAGATAGAAACTTTAGTCTCATCTAATAGACGAGACTAAAGTTTCATCTATTTTCCCTTAGATGGGAGAGTCACATGAAGGATATTGTCGCGGTTCTGAAGCGTTTATTAGAAGCCGGTGTAACAGTGAAACCTACTAAGTGTAAGTTTGCACAAGACAGTGTGAGGATTTTAGGTCATGAGGAAGGTTCGGGAAAGAGGTCCCGCAGTGACGGAAAAGTAAAAGCTATTTTGCATTTCCCAACGCCCTCAACTAAGACACAAGTAAGGTCATTTTTGGGAAGGTCAGGCTACTATTTTCGTTATATAAAGGATTGTGCAGTAATTGGGGTCCCTCTAACCAATGTCTTGAAAGGGAAGGTTAAGAAAGAAAAGGTAGAGTGGAGTGAGGATTGTGAAAAGGCTTTTCAGGAATTAAAAGAGGAGTTGACCCAGAGTCCGGTTTCGTATGCCCCTGATTATAGCCAAGATTTTATTGTGCAGACCGAAGCAATTTTATATGGATTTGGTATACTTCTCTCACAAGTTCCAGATGGGGAAGAGCCTCCCATTTTATATTTAAGTATGAAGTTTACTAGGGCAGAGCAGAACTACATCACTATAGAACGTGAATTGGCGGCGATTATGTAGGTCTCAAAAAGATGAATCCCTATCTGGATGGGTAGTAGTTTGTTGTACAAACAGATCACAATCCTTTGGCGTATCTTAAAACCATGATGGGGGAAAGAGCCAGATTGACTAGGGGAGGGGGGCTTATATTTACAGACATACAACTTCGAGGTCAAGCATAGACCGAGAAAGCTTCACGGGAATGCCGATGGAATTGAGTAGAAATGAGTAGTGGCTTACTGTAATTATTAAGTTTCATTCCTTAACATTTCTTTTTATGCATATTGTGTGTCTTTTTAATTTTATATAGTTTGTGTATCATTCAGTATTGTATAGAATTTCCTTTATATTAGGTAAAGTGCCCATATTTCGTCCTTTCTCCTAATTTCGCCACCCTTAACTTCTCCGCTTCTGCGAAAGTGGCGCCACTTATGACGCAAGTCACAGGGAACAGAAGGTAAGAGGGGTCAGTGTTGAAAGTTTCGTTCGCCAAGAAACATACATAAATTAAAGACAGCGAATTTCCTATTTTTAGAAGACCTGAGTTATTATTACGTCGTTTGTAGAACGTTATTTAATGTACTGTAAGTATTTATTTTTTATTAATTGCACGTATTTTACGTTGGTAAGATGCTGACAGAAGAATACAGTGAGTTTTAGGACTCTCAGTTATCTTACGGTAACTGGAGCTCCGTCATAGTGGGAAGTAGCGTAGTCCCAATTTTGTCCCCCTTGTAGTTCTTATTTTCGTCCCGGGGACGAAATTAGGAATGCTTTTTCATGACTTTTTTTCAATTTCTTTCCCCATGTTTCGATGGCTAATGTTTCGTTATGTTATTCTTCCGCTGATAATAAGTACATTTCTTTGTGCCTTACTTTAATGTAAATTAAATTACACATTTAGAAATAAATTTTGATTTAGTTATAAGTTAAGCCTCGGCGTATTGGATTTTCTGGGGGGACGAAATTGGGACCATTTCTTTTCTTCTGCATTTTTTAGATACTTTTGAAAAAAGCAATTTTTCGCATTGTTAAAATTTTTTTGTACAATATTTGTCTATGTTTCTATGTGCGTGTGTAGTTAGTCTATGTAAAATCCAACTTTCGTAGATTTTCACTGAAAATTACAACTTCCAAGGGCCTAAAAGTGACTGGGGGACGATAATAGGGGACCTTATCCTACTTGTTAAAAGATCGCATTGTGTCATTTGCTAAGCTCAGATCAATATCTCATATGATTTACGGAATTTAATTAGAAAGGTATTTTCATTATTTGAATTTAAAATTTAAAGGCAAAATCTAGGATGATGATGAGTATTTCAAAACTGAGTACGTGTGGGTTAGTATGAACCTTGTACAGAAATTTAAAGTGTATAAAGTCATTAATGTATTAGATTTTCATGTGCATTTACAAATAGTACTTAGATTTTGTGACCTCTTAAATTTAGTGTGTTAAGAGTGAGTTACTCAGTGCCGTGTTCCAAATCTACATTTTCATAAGTGTATGCACCGTATGAAAATTCTTTAGTGGGAAGGAGCTGCAATAACGTCCGGCAAAGTGGCCGTTCTCCACCGATAAAGAAATTTCTCTTTTGAGATAACACAACATCGCCGTATTCCATCCGAAGAAGGTAAGATTCGAATATCAATTGGGAAAACGAGTTTGATCGAGAGCCCTCTAGAGCAGTGGTTCCCAACCTTTTTTTGGCCGCGCCCCACATAAGCATCTTTAAACTCATGATGTCCCCCCTTCCATTCTATATCATATGAATCTTATTACATAAAAATAAACTTCTATTTTCCAGCAAAGATCCGAAAATAGCATTAACTCTGATAAGTGATATTTCACATTTTTTAATTTATCAAAATCATATTTTTTTTATTACAAACATGCTTTGCTCTATGAATGCAATGAGGTCATGGATCCGCATTTACATTCAGAAAAGTTTTATTGTTTTTTTTCGCAACTTACCTCAAATTTAAAAGTGATGAACAGTCTACAATTTTATCTTCGTAAAATGTTTTGCAATCTCTCTCACATTTTGTATCACATCTGATGGAATTGATACATTTTATAGTGGATTTTAGTGCTTCATTAAGAGCAAGTGATATTTGTTTATCTCCGAGACTGTGTGGATAACATAATTCAGAAGTAACATTTCCAAATCGCGTTTTTATCCATTTTAAGTAACTATTTTTCTTTCCCCTCAAAACATACTTCTTTGATAGCGGGCTTTCTTTTTCCCATTATTATTATTTGGCCAAGATATTTTCTCAGATTTAAAATTTTAAAATGCACATGTCCTGAAGTATGTTAATATATTGTGTATGTGGTCTGCAGAAGAGCCATAAGAAGTTTACTTTCTACCCATTTCCTTCCGGGATGCGCACGGGGATTTATTAATTTCATAAAAGTAGTACCTCATTTAGATAATTCAAAACATTTCTTAGATAAAACATGTCCAAATAGTCAATTTCAGAAACACCCTACAAAATTTCACATGTGAAAGTTTCTTCATGGGGCAGAATGCACTATGAATAGATTACAAGTTCTTTTTTCTTTTCATAAATAATAAAAAAAGAGGTGTGTTTTACTAAAACAGTACTAAAACCAGAAAAATTAAAATGATTTTTTAATATATAATAGTTGTCAAAATATATTAAAAGATATACCTAATTACTCCGGTGTCAGTGTATTTTGAACTTTTTAATGGGAACGCTTCACGATTTAATTTTTATTCAGTTATTTTTAAATTTTTTCATCTGTTATTTCTATTTTTAGACTGCGACACTACTTTCAATTAGAAAAAAAATTACAAAAAAATTGTTAAAGAAATCTGAAAATGCCCCCCTGTGGGGCGTACACCCCACGTTGGGAACCACTGCTCTAGGAGGGATCAGGAGCCCGCAGAGGAAGATGAAATGAAAGGAGGCGAAGTCAGTCCTTCTCCGAGACAACGATGGGAAAATCGTTCGCTAGGGAGCTCTGTGTGTGCAGAGATAATTTTGTTTTTGCTGTAAACACGTGGCGACTGCGATTATAAGAAGAAGCCAGGATTGTGACTTGTGAGTTCTAGTGTAGAGAACTATTGTAAATACTTTCATTGTACATAATTTTACTTTTTGGTTTTATTAATTAAATTTGTTATGTTTTTATATTGAATTGCGTGTTAATTCAACGGTTTTACTAGCTGTATTGAAATGGAGTTATCACAGCCGGGATATGATATAAAGTCCTACACCAGTAGAAAGCAGTTTAAATTGTAGTAAATTAAACTTCTAATTTGATGTTCAATCATTTGATAAATCGTAAAAATAATAAAAATTATTTATAAAAATAAGAAACACTAAAGGCATTCCACCTTAATGATTTACCATTATTAGAAAAGTTTAGGCAATATTCTAGTATAACCAAACGTAAGCAATAACAATAATTCTGAATTTCCTTCTACTGATCAGATAATCAGAGATTTGTATTATATACGTATATAAAAATGTGCCTGTCTGCTTTTAGTGACGGATAGCACTTAAAATTCATTAAATTAAAATTATCGTAACTTAGTAAATTTGTCGAAAATGAATAGTTTTTTTCTTTTTTTGATGACCTTCTTACGCAAGTCAAGATTTTTGTAAACATAAGTTAGAGGAAAAGGATAAATAAAGTAAATTTTGCATCTTAACATACATACAGTCCTATCTAAATTAAATGCTTTATCTGAAACCTCTACTTTTTAATACTTTCCAAAATATTTGAGATCTATTTAGGAATTCATTGTGTCTGGAGACCTGGTCGTCTGTCTGTGAAGACCTGACTAGCTTAAATTTACTCGGATTGCCATCTAATTGACATATGTTATTGAGGTTTACCATGACATGTTCGGTATTGAAAATGAATTTAGCATTAATAGAATAATTAAACGGGCAAGTCTTATTAGAGTATTCTGAATGTGTTGGAACGTGTATCATAATGTATACTTGATGCATGATTTTTCTTTCTTGGAGTAATTAGAAGTAGTAATCTATAATCAGGGGTTAAGAGATAATTACCTCTATTTTCAATCTCCGGCTCTACAAATGCTTTCTTATGTCCATTACACTTCAAATAACTGGTGAACTGAGTTCGCGACAGCCATGATTATGATGTCTAGGTTTAGTGAATGTCTAGGTCTATGCGCTACTTAAAGAGCATTGTATAGATTCAAATGTTGGCGATTTTCACAGTTTTATACTAATGTTGCTCTAGTTCACAAAAAATGAAGACTCTTGAAAATATTGAATCTTTAATATTATTAAAGTTATACACGAAACTTCGAGTTTGGCTTCGGGTGAGATATCCTCTATTTTTGACTGAAGGGTTTGTTACCATTATTACTTATTCATATTTTTTTCTTGTCAAACATTATTTTTTTACACCTCTGAAAGTTCGAACATCCATTCATATACACCTTTTTTACATACACGCACTGATATATATGTATGTGTGAGTGCATATATGTGTGTAACTCCAATTAATTTTATGATTTATATAAATGAATATTGCCAGAAAGAAAAATTATATGTCGTGTATAGATGTAGAAACATTTTTCAACACTTCGAGAATATTGTAAAGAAACTTCGTCTTTGATTTGGTGAAAGAGGTTATCTAAATAAGTAATTTAAAATACGCATATCAGAGTTACAAACACAATTTTAGAAATTACTGCCCATAATCAGTAAGGTATTCAAATTATTTTATGAAACAGTCTGTATGATGTTTAAATATACATCGTGTATTATGCGCATAAAACAATAATATTAGAAAAGTAACAGAAAAATAATAAATAAAGTAATGCGTATACTGAAACTAAAAATGTATCTCCAGCATTTATTATTCATAGATAGAAATGCATCTATTTTTTTTACACAGCCCTATATCAAAATTTATTTTTATTCCACACACATATATTAGTATACTAAAATATAACTCAACTGATAAATGCATAAAACTGCTAAAACACATTTTAAGAATTTCATCGACGTACAAAGTAATGCTTAAAAATTCTTTTGTAAAGATATGTATATTAGCTATAGATTTTATACATTCCAGATTATAAGGGGAAATTTAATTAAGCTCAGAAGGCCATACAACAACTATAAACGTGCATACAGGAATTACCACTCTTACACAGTACTGAAACTGAATTCTTTTGTTCGCTCCTGTAATTGAAAGATAAATGCTCTACACGATCTTCTTTTACAGAAAGCATGTTGTAGTGCAACTGAGTAATTCATGTTAGTTGCACTATGTTTCAAGTAGTCTAACATCATTAAAGTATGCTGTAAACAATTTTCTTCATTCACCATAAATTTGATGGAACTGTTTTGTAAATCCCTGTAAAAAAGTATAAATGCCGCACACCCCACTTTAAATAGGAAACATCATAACTTTAAATAGTAAACCACAGTAACATATACCAATGATGTGGAAATCTAAAAATACACCGAAGAACCAAAACATTATGACCATCCCCACATTTTGCAATAATCACGCCTGGATGGCGTGGAGTTCATGTAATCAGGTGGGAATGGTATTTAACTACTTCTATGGAGTGTGGAGAATCATTTTTGCTTTTATTTCTGCCTGTGATGGGAAAGGCCGCTGATCTAAGCCACATTGATAGAAGACAGAATTCAGTGACCCGATGACTCAGAACGAATATCTCCTAAATTGCACAACTCTTGGGTTGTTCGCGACATACCTTTCTTAGTACTTAAGAAAAGTGGATGAATAGTGGTGAAATCATGAGCAGATGCCATGGCATTGGACGTCTACACGTTACCAAGAAAAAAGGATGTCGAAGACTCTCCCGCTTGGTAAAGCAAAATCGGCTACAGACACTGGCTCGGCTGACAGCCCAATACAATACAGGTACAAGGAGAATTGCTTCTGAGCACACACTTCAGCTGCTATTGTTGGATATGAGGTTACTCCGCAAACATTCCACGCATGTGCTTCTGTTGATAAAGCATCATCGCCAACTATTCCCACACTAGGCCCGGAAACATCGTGACTGGACCATGGATCATTGGTAGAGAGTTTCCTGGTCGGATGAATCACGATTCATTCTTCACGTTAAAGGCAGTGTCAAGGTACGCCTTCTTTCAGTCGAACTGTTGCTCCCCCTTATGCAGCAGGTCATACACAGCCCGGTGGAGACGTTATTATACTTTAGGAAACGTTCTCATGGATGTCTCCAGGAACTGTGATTGTTGTAGAGTAGACTATGAAGGCCGCGGACTATCTGAACATCATTGCATAACAGTTGCACCCTTACAAATTATCTGTCTTTCCAACTGGAAATGAAGTCTTCTATCATGACAATGATCCATGTCACAGTGCTCGAATTGTGTTGGAGTGGTTCCAAGAATATAATACAGAATTCCAGTTAATGTCCTGGCAGTCAACTCAACGGATCTTAATACGATAGAGCAGATTTGAAACGTCTGTCGTACAACGGCAACTCAGAGCTCAAAAGCACACTATAAAAAAACCACTGTAGATTTGCCAGAACAAACTCGATCACAGTCAATGTGCTGTATGTTTCTTCAGTTTCCTGATTATATTAACATGGAAAATACAGTAGTTGCGTAAAATTAACAGCACAATGTGCTGACAATTTGGACACATTCTTTTTACAGCACAAACTGCTGGCGACCAAATTGCCAGCACATTGTGCTGTTAATTTTACGCAACTACTGTATTTTCCATGTTAATATAGTCAGGAAACCAAAGAAAGATACAGCACATTCACTGTGATCGAGTTTGTGCGCGAGATGAACAGTACTTTGTATTGCAAAAATGTCGTTTTTTACAGTGCAACCATTTTGTAATACAGTTGAACCCGGTTAAGAAACTCACGGTTAATACGCGGATTTTTTCCAATCCCTTGAACATCGCCCATAAAGCTAATGTAAAAATATCACGTTTAATACGCGAACGGTTATTACGCGATCCCGCTTAATACGCGATAAATTTCCAGTCCTTTGCGAGAAAATAATCACGTTTAAGACGCGAATTCATTGATCAAGATGTGAATTCCTTCTCTCTTTTCGAGTGTTGCCAATTTAGAGGATATTTTTTTATTCAGATAAAAAAACACTGTTTTTGAATGGTATTATTTACTTTATTTAATAGCAGATTACCTAAGACGAAAATTACTAATCGGAAATAGTGGTAGATATTTGAATTGAACAAAACCCCGCTAAATTAGCAACACAGCAATTTTTCTTTGATCCCGCCTCCTAACATTCTTTGCCTCTCACTTCGTGTATGTTTTTACTGTGGCAGACAGATACAGATGAATTCAGGTTACTCCAGATAAGTCTAAAAATTATTGTGATTAGAGATGATCATACCTGTTTTTAGTGCGTTTTAAAGTTTACATGATATCACTACTATGTTTTATAATGCATATTACAGGCAACAAAAAAATGAAACTCGTAAAGATTAAACAAGTACGACTGCGGTTGAATAATTCTTTTGTGTTTTCTTTACATTTTGTTATGCTAAGAATATTTTTTATACAAAGATAAATAAGAATAGTTTTTTGTTGTATTAAAAATTCGGACAAATTATAATGGTACTCATTGTTAAAAGTGCTAAATATGATTTAAAAAATTGGAATCCATATTTATTTTTCGTTATTATTCCAGTCGGTCGTATAAAAAGAAACAATGAGTTAAAGTAGAATACAATAAATTTTAATGTAAATATACGTAAAAGACACAATTTTCTAACGTAAACATGTAAATGAAAGCTATAAAATTCATTTAGATGATTAAATGTGTAAGTAAGTTCAGTTTGTGCAGCATTATACAAATCACGTTTAATACGCGATTCCGCTTAATACGCGACGCGACTTTTGTCCACTCCCTTGAAACGCGTCTTAACCGGGTTCGACCAAAGACTTTTAAGATACATAGACCTGCAAACTGTCAGTTTAACTGAGGATTTTTGATCAGAGCTGTTGTACGGCAGTATATATGTTTTATATTTTAATTTACCCAAGAAAATGCTTTCAAAATCAGCATATTCATACAAAATCAGCATATTTTGTCATTGCGGATCATTAAGTATTTGTCTACCCTATTTCATTTAGGCATTTGTATTAGAAAAATACCTTATTATTCATCAATTTTTCTGTTTTATTCGTATAGCAAGTAAGTATTTCAATAAACATCCTACAAGGATAAAAATATAGTGTTACTTTCGTTAATATCCATTTTTTTAATTACCTTTTTGCATAAAATTTGTTTAACAAACGTAGATTTCTTTACAAGTAATTTAAAATTTTGTAAATTACTATATTATGTTACAGTTGCCACCTTTAATCTGAACTTCCCTACCAGTTACTTTTGTAAATCAAACTTAAAAAAAGGTGGAATTATAATGTTTAACAATCTGTTTCCATATAAACTTCGTCATTATTTAGGTTTATAAGGCATGTTAAAGTTAGGTACTCATTTTCAAACATACCATACATAAAATTATTAATAAATCGCCTTATTCAACTTTATTTCTGAAAATTCAATATTTATAAAGCATTTTTAGCTATAAAAAATAGCTTCATGTAAAAAAAATATGCATTAAACTTCATATATAATGATAAAAATTAATTTTTAAGCTCATTCTAGCTATAGCACTTAATGGTAAATAAACACAGCTGACGTACAAACCTCGCGGTTCGGGTGTTTCAATTTACTTCAGATGGCTGCCATGATTTCGCATGCTTTTGAATGGGAATTGCCGGTCTATGTATCTTAAATGTCTTTGGGTTCGACTGTATTTAGGATTTGAGTGACCACTGCTTGAACATCTGCTGCAATCTGTCTTTGACCATCTACCAAGGACTTGCGTCATCCATGCCAAGGCCGGATGCTTTTTCATGGGCCAAAGGCGAGACATTCGTTAATGGGTAGGTGGTCATAATGTTTTGATTCTTCAATGTATATACGGAAGTTACAGCGTGTCTGAAAGACGATCTGAAGTCATAAATACTTTTGAGCAGAGTTCAAAAGTATTAACAAAGATAAAATAAATTTTTAATGAATAGCATTATTTTTAATTATATACTATATTACAACGAAACTTAACTATTTGCTAAAGCGTCAAAAAATGCCTGTTATGAATTAAAGGGATTTTTCTACAAACCATTGAAACACATCTTAACATTTTCTTTCATTTTATCTTAATTTCTTATTCGCAACCATTGAGATAACCTTAAGACAATTAATTCCTTTTATTCCAATTTATGCATAATCTACCGATATCAATTTTGACAACATTGAAATATTTATACATAATTCTGGGCAATAATATATCACAAATTCATTTAATATTAAATTATTTTCGACAGTAGCTTAAATATTATGTTTGATTCTGAATTTAAACTGTAATTAAATCTATTTTATCTCCAAATAAAAGAATATAGATGCAGTTTATTTCATTTCATCTCAAATATGCATTCTGCATATATAAATATTAATTGCGCGTGTTTTGTGATAAAACGTTATAAAAAACCGAACATTCCTTAGTTGAATATGAAAAATGTAATTAAAATTTTAATCACTATGCAAGAGCGTTAGCAGTAAATATTAGTTTGTGATAACTTCGTATCGATTTTGTATCTCTCGTAATAATTATAATTCACTTAAGGAGATCGGAAGCCTTTGAGTCTTTTTTATTATTTTATTACTTTATAAATCTTTTTAGCATATTAAATGACTTTATGAAAGAAAATGATTTTAAAGAATTTCAATTAATTTGATGATAAAATTTGAAAAATGCAACTTCGAAAAAATTAGAAAATTTTGATCAAAGCACTGAATTTTCAAAAAGTTAATTAATTATAGAAGAAATACATTTGTAAGCAACTTTTGCAAACATGAAGTAAAACTGACTGTTTACTCAATATTTTTATTTTTAAATAATAATGTATATATTTTACTAAAAATTTGCTTCTGAATTATGTAAAATACACCATAAGGATCGTCCATTGAAAAAGTTGATTCAGTTGAAAATATACGTGTAAATTTTAGCATTTTAATTGTATTAATTTAATGAAAAAACACAACTCTATGAAAATGAATTTAAAGATTGCAACTCTGAATTATTTAATGGGAAATGGATGCAGCAAAAAGTTTTTATTATTATAGAATTACAAAACACCGCCAGATTGTTCAAAGATGTTCATTTTAAATAAAACAAGAAAAAAATCACGCGTCAAGAACAGATTATTAAACACTTTCCAACATTTGCAAAATACTTTAACAAAACTTCGTTGTCTAAATAAGATAACCAAGAAAATATTTTAGAAAGCTCATGGCACATTTGAAAATAAGATTTCAGTAATTATCGTCGAGATCCGGAAAAGTACTTTAATTAATTTGTGCAGCTCTGTATATGATCAATAGATTTGTATGTATATATGCTATACATAATATGCTAAAATTTTGTATAGTAAGAAACGGCATAACAGAGTTAAAAATTCACCCCACCAATTTTTACCAATGGACGGAAACATACTTGAATTACTTTGTACTGCCCTATTACCCATACGCCCTAGGCCCAATTAGCTATAAATTTTTATACACGTCACACATTCATTTGAAATTTAATTCAGAGGAATGTGTGCGTTTAACGCTACTGAAATGATAATTTGAAAAATTATCAATAAGCGGCCATGTATACAGTTCTTTGTATTGCTCTGTATATGACTTTTTCACATTCTACATACATCTCTTAGAATACTATATCTCGTTGAGCTTGAAATACATATCTCAAATTAAAAAAAAAATCTATAAGGAATTCACACTTATTATCAGTATTGCTTACGAGTGCTTTTGAGCACTGTATATGATCTATAACATTTATACATACCAAGTACCATGCAAAACTTCGTAAAACATAAAAATGCATACCATAACTGAAAACGGACTGTCAATAATCTTCTCTAATGGACAATAATTCGGATACAACATTGTATCCGAAATGTCTCATGTGTCCCTGAAAATTAACGATAAATGCGATGCATTAAGCAATGTATTAAGCATGGTTGTAAAATGTATCTTAACTTGGCTTGAAAAAGAAAAAAAAACTTTTTAAACTCATAGAAGATCTAATCAAATTTTTGAAAATGTTTTTCTTGCAAAATGATTCACCGCTTTGTTTGTCCAGCATATGGGATTTTTAGAAGAAGACATTTAAACAAAGAGAGGGCCGTCGCACGATTTACGATATTATGTAAATACACAGTCAACTTTCACGTAAATGTAGATGCTTTTGTAGTGCTTATCTTCTATTTTCTGGCAATAACAATGCTTTCCTATGCAACTTAACAACACTAGGATTAGAAATGATGAAAATGCAGATGAAAATATTCAAAATTTTTGCAAGCAGCTTTCAGGAAGATCCCCGGTCATCAACAAACATCGGAAATCAAGAGAGGTTATTAGATCAGTGTTTTGTGATTCCATTGCTTCACGTAATCAGCAATGGTTGGAGTGGAACGGCCACCAGTTTCAATAAGGATTAATGTTATTAAACGTTTATAATTGTAATAAGAGTGTGCTAATAAAAAAAAGATACTTTATAATAATTTAAATTATGCATAGATTTCTTTGAGAAATCCTGTATATATATATATATATATATATATATACATTCGATAATTCTCTACTAATCAGCTGGAAATTAGAACTTAAAAGTTGAAGCAAAAATAAACTGTTAAACTTATATAAAACTGAAACATAAAAAAATCGCGGAATATATTTAAATGTATATATATATATACTAGGGGGCTCTGCCCCCTGCAAGCTACGCTCGTCAACCCCCGTTCAGACACCGCAGAATCTAAAAACAGGCTAATCTGATGGGTTTTAAAAATATTAGAGAAGATTGAATTATACTGAAAAAAGCTGTGCAGATCTCCCTGTAAAAGGGTTTCCATTCAATTCCCTTTGATTGCAAAAATCTAAGGCCAAATCAGTTGCTGTTAAGACATCCAATGGTAGTTTTCGTTTTTGATTAAAGAGGATCAGTTAAACATTTGAAAAGAAGCTAAAATAAAGTGAATTAAGTATACTGAGTCTTTGTCTCCCGATATTTTAAAACAATCTCTATAACAATAGCCTAAGTCATGTGTCTATCATCAACAGTTCCCGGCGGACCACTTCGCTTTTTGTACTCTAGGCGCCATTTTGGTACTTTAATGTTAGTCAAGAACAGGTGATAAGTCTCCAGATATTATTCTAGCGCATTATTTCATCTATATTATAATAGTTCAAGTCATCAACTGCCATAAACAAATACGGTCTGATCCCTTCGCCTTTCATTTGAAAGTTTGGCACAGATGTCATATATTGGAGCGATTTTTTTCCGACGCCAATTTGGGGAAAGCATCAACATCCGTCTTACCATATTAAGCAAAATAACGATTCTTTGGCGCCAGTTATGTACCCGTAGCGTATATGACATTGGCGTCAGAAAACAAATCGTGCCAATATGGGTCCGTATTTGATATCTGTGCCAAAAGATTTCCATTTTGATTAAAAAATCATTTTTTTTTAGAATAAAACTACATAAAAGTTGCCATGGTCGCAAAGAATTCTTGCTACTGTTACGCTAGCCGGGTATAAATCTTGCCAATAGCTTTTTTTCAACTGGCCAGTTAGCATTTCTTTTTATTTTTCGAGTGGTAAATTAAAGCATTGATTTGAACTTGAAATTAAATGTCATGAATTAAATGTCTTGAATGTTGCAATATTTAATATTTGGCCATATGTCATATACGCACCCGCAGGTTTGGCGTGATTTTTTTTAACGAAAATTTGGCAAAAACCTCGTTTTCGAATACCAGTTACATATGTATTTTTGGTACTACTTAGTTATCCCGTCGACCAAAAATCTTTCGCCAAACTATACGATTAAATGCCAATAATGGTTCATCGTAAATGTCACATTCACTTGACTTTAAGCAAGTTACACGTGTTTACGTCATCAAGTGATTTTTATTTCGACGTTTTATTTGTATATTTATTAACGTTATACTAATTTATTTGTTCTTTCGTTACTTAAAATAAAAAAAATATGTCAATTTGTATAATCTGGCGAGTGGTTTGGCGATTTATATAATTTGGCGAAATTGGTCGACGGAATAACTAAGTAGTACCGTATTTTTTAATTATTTTCTATTATTTTCAAAAGGAAATAACAAAAAAAAAATTGATAATACAAAATAATTCATATAATTTTAAAAAATAAATAAAAGTAAATAAACATTTATTATTAAATAAACAACAATAGCCGGGTTACCATGTCAATCAAAATAATGCCATTTTGGCGCCAATTAGGTACACCGGTGCGTATATGACATCTGTGCCTAATATTTTTCTTTTAGTTTTGTTTAAAAAAAAAAGAAAGAAGTGAAAGCCATCAATTTTAAATGTTTTAACTGTACTTTTCCGTTATACGGACACCATTGTCGCCAAGCGTTGGCGTAATGGAGGCGTAAAATGAAAATCACGTGAATTTAAACATCTGAAAAATAAAAGAAAAGACATTGTCGATAGTAAAGTGAGCATTTTAAAAATACAACATTTGAAAATTACAGACTTTTAGAATTATTTTGTCAAACCACAAATATATACTTAAAATAAGTGAACAAATAACTGTTATACAATAAATTAATAAAATAAAACTCATATTAAACTGCTGGCATAAAATTAAAAAACCTTTTCATGATCAGGGTTTAAATAATTTGCACATTAGCATACATTCTGGCATGGTGTCCCTATGGAAAAGTACCGTTTCAGTTTTAAATGAAAGCTTTGTATTTTAAATAAAATGAATTAAAGGATTATATTTTAAATGAAATTAATGAAATATAAAAAAAAATGCGACGGGAAAAATGTTTGGCGATTTATCACCTGCATCTCGCTAACATAAAAATACCGAGTTCTTGATTTCGCTATCAGAATCTTTTGATTTGGCGAAAGATTGTTCAAGTAAATTGAATTATGAATAAAAGTAACATGATACATTTCTTAGCATACATTTAAGGGATGCCAAACTGGTCGCCAAATTAGTTTAAAATAATAACCCATTCTAGAATACGAAAAAAAATATCTGTTATGATTAAAATTTGAGTTGCCATCAGTAGAGAAAAGTATATAAAATTAGAAAAAAAATAATATTTCGAAAACTAATTCGAATTTAAAAATTCTATTACCAGTTTTGAGATCTGCTGATCAATACGGATTTTTGGTGTTAATTTCATCGCAAATTATTCCATATTTTAGGAGAAATCGCCGTGAAACATGATCAGTTGTTTAATCAGTCGTTTCATAGAATCGTTACATAAATTCGTTTCAATTCAGTCGTTTTATAATATCCGTTTCATTAGGATTTTATATATATAGGGTGCCGTGAAACATGATCAATTGTTTAATCAGTCGTTTCATAGAATCGTTACATAAATTTGTATCAATTCAGTCGTTTCATAATATCCGTTTCATTAGGATTTTATATATATAGGGTAGATATATATGTTACCATTATTCATAACGTTCTGACAAATTTACGATAAGAAATAACATAAGAAAGATCTTAAAAAAGTATTGTTGCTGTACAAATGAGGAGCGTTGCGGTTTTTTAAAACCACAGTTTCAGTTCCATTTTAAATCTATTTTTATTGTTCTGGTAGAATCACCATATTTATAATTTGTCCAATGGTGAAGAAAAAGAAAAATATTTATCACATTGTACCACCATTTACCATAATTGTGAATACAAACAATTAATTGTCCATGATAATTGAGTCTTTAATAATGGTAATTGGATGTTTAATTATCTGAGAGAGCTATCTTAATATACAGGATGGTCATAAAAAAACTTCCCCGATATATGTATCCCTAACGACCTAACCGCTCATCCAATCGAAGGAAAATTTCAAATTTAGCTATTTGAAGGTATGAGCTCGAGATCGTGATGATTTAAAACAATAGATCTCTCACTGTTACGGTTACAGTGAAAAATTTTCGAAATTTTCGAATAGCAACACACTTTTTTTCTGCGCAAATTCTATCGCGCATTGAAAAACCATAAATGGCGTTGGAACGATACACGTATGTTTAAAATTGCCGGTGTAATATCGTGGCACTCAATCCTAATAAGTTCCTATGTAACGTAATATTCAGAACTCTAAAACAAACGATTAAATTTTTATTTTCACTATGTATACACAAACACAACTCAAAACATATTTTAAAACAAATCTTATAACATTACCCAGTTCACAAGTGAAAAACAAAATCGGCTAATGAAAAACATGTAGCAACTTCTTCGTTCCTCGCAATGATCTTTTTTGCAAGTGTTTTAAACCAGCAATTTTCAAAGTACGTGTATCTTTCCAACGCCATTTATGGTTTTTCAACGCGCTGATGAATTTGCGCATGAAAAAATGGGTGTTGTCATTCGAAATTTTCGAAATTGTTTCACTGTAACCGTAACAGTGAGATCTCTATTGTTTTAAATCATCACGATCTCGAGCGCATACCTTCAAATAGGTATATTTAAAATTTCTTTTCGATTGGTTGAGCAGTTAGACCGCTAGGGGTTCATATATCGGGGAAGTTTTTTTTATGACTACCCTGTATGTTCACTTTTAGTAAGGTGAATCATAGTCATACAGAATATTGGTCACAACCATGGTAAAGTGTTGTTATTCGATCTAGAATGCTTATAATTTTATTAACAATAATAAAATAATCAATAATTAATAGCAACAATAATAAAGTAATCAATAAATAATGACAGATTATTGTATTTGATGATATTGTCTGTATAAAAATTTACATAGCATAAAACTAATTTCTTATTCATTTTTTTGATAAGAAAGGAAACGTGCTGAGTCGAAAGAAACAAAAATAAAATAAATAAATCCTTTTGGATATTCCAGCTAATCATGGAAAACAATATTTTAGCACACACATACATATAATAATTAAAATAAAATTGCATGTGTAAAAATAACCAGAAAAGAAAACGCAAAAATTAAACACAGGAGAGTATGGTGTATGTCTCAAAACTACTTTAAAAATTTTTTAACCTCATTTAAAACATTTTTGTCATTGGAACTATGTGTCTGTGACTAACGGTGTAAAAATTAGCCATTGGACACCATTGAGATTGGACATCCTGTGTAGGAAAACATAGAATAACTAATGCCAAAGCAAAAAATAAGGCAGATCATATGCTACATGAGATATTAAAATACATGCATATTTCGAGTGAATATTGTAACAGTAATGGTGCAGAAACACAAGATGATTATAAATTGAAGATTTAATGGAAAATTAATAAAGAAGAAATGCGCAAATACCGAATAAATTCCTACAGTATGAAAATTAAAATGAAACTAAAAGAAAAAATGAACAGCTAAAAGCAAGCTTTAAGTAAAATCAAGCAAAATATACCATTTGCTAGATATAAAGAATACCATTAAAATTGCTATTATGTAGAGAGGTTATATAACAAAAATAACATTAATAATATCGGAAGCATATACAGGAATGTTATTAGAATTCTGGGATAATTAAAATAAAATAACACGTGTAAATAATACGTGGTAAAGAAAATACAGATATATATCAGATTCCGTTCATCAAATTCATAGTTTACAGCTGTTTTCTTTTAAAATTGGCTTATAAACATATATATATATATGAGTATGTGTGTGTAAATATACATATATATGTTATGTAAATAACGTCAGGATGATTTATTTATTGGTTCACATATCACATATATTAAAAGCAATTTTTCATCTCTATCTTAAAATGCTTTCTAAAGGTTCTTTTTGTTTTTTCTTTCCAGTTATAATAATTTATTTGTATAATGTGGCACAGATTATTGTAAATAATTATAGTTAAAAATTTTTGAAGGTTCTTTATTCGAAAAGTCGAATGTAGTTCTATTTTAAAAAAAATTTTGCTCGCAGAAAGAAGTCAAAACAAATGCACCTGTTCAACATCGTTTGAAAAATACATATATTCTCGTCGCGATGCTAGCAACTCTGGAGACAAGATATTGATTGCTTGTGAAGACAAACTGTCCCACTTCAAATAAATATTTGGAACTTCAATTTTGAAGATTAGAGTTATTTAAAGTTTTGTAACATTGCCAAAGCATTTTCGCTTATTAAACTTAATATATCTAAATGAGGAAAAATATTTTTTAAATGATTTTACTTTACCCTACTTTTAAAATTGAAACTATCTGGAGTTGACATTCTCTGTAGCGCATAGTATATTTTAACACGTTCACTGCCAAATTTATAAAGTAAGAATTTTCAAATTTCTTGTTGAAAGTCGTTTGCCACTACAAATTCAGAAAGTTAAATTTCGCTTTACTAATGCAGCAAAATTTCGGCCAATAAATCTGCCAAATGGAATTTTTTTATTTAAGATATAGTTGTGACAAAGTAATTAATAAATTAAAGCCAAGAGTACATAACGTTTTTCATCTTACTATTTCACTTCAACTACACCGAATTTCCACATTGTACTTGTAAGGGGGAGATAGATTAGGAAAAAATTATTGGTATGGCCGGTAAAAAGACCGGCACGCGACTGCTACCGGGTTAAACTTAAACGCACATACCATAAATGCATAGAACTTCCAGCAATTATTACCAGTAGACAGTACTTCAGATACAGTATTGCATCCGAATCTTTTGTGTGTCCATGTAAATGAACGATAAATGATATGCACATCATGTTATACAACAAGTATCTTGTAGTAAGTCTCTGTAATGTATATTATTTTATTGTATTTGAAATTGTGGAACAGACCCCGCGCAATACGCTGAAAACAGTTTTTTCCGTAGACCATTATGTAACAAAATACTTTTGTGCGGCCTTGGAAATAAATAATAAATGCTTTGCAGTCCATATTCTACAGAATGTATGTTTTAATGCACTTCATAAACGCATATCAATTTCATTACGTTTCAAACGGTCTAACAATATTAAAATCACCTTGAAACGATTTTTCCCATTGAACGTAATATACTTAATTTTCAATAGCGATTGTGCTGTAGTAAACGTCAATAACACACAAAAAATTCAGGGTGATCCGATTACATTTACGAGAGTTAAAGCTCGGTCAGACGGACACACAAATATAAGTCAGAAACACATTTCGACTGTATTAGTAGGGTCTGAAATGTTTTCCAGCTCGATTTTTGTGCCAAGTTTGATATTTTTATTTTATTTTGCAGCTTTTGACATGAAGATTCCAAATATCTTAGGTGCCATTTTTTTCTTGCACATTTTTGAGGTCATTTTCAAGATGGCGTCCAAAATGGCTGCCATTAACCGACTTTTTTAATATTTGTGGGATATTATTGACCAGTATATCAAATTATATGTTTTGGGGGTTACAAAATGCAAATCTACAATCAAAATACGCATAAATTGTGTTATTTACTATTTATTTATAAATTTACTACAAAATTACTAATATACTAAAGGCATAGATTTTCACATGACTATCGTTTTGGCATGCTACGACCTTCTCTTTGAAACACTGCCGTATTCTACAGAGATTATTACCCTGCAAGAAAAATGCAACTCACTACGTGAGAAATTGTACAATTGTGAAGTTGAAGCTACAACTTTGTTTGAAGAGATCAGGGTACTAGTTGAAAAAAATCGTCTTCCACATATTACACAATGCGGTGGTGATATGGGAAAGTTCTTACTACAGTATATGAACCAATTTGGATCTTTGTTACGTTTCATCCGTGCCGCTCGTCAAGAAGATTGCACATTGCATCTCGCGTCATTAAAGGAACAAATCAAGTATTATTTTGCTCATGACTTATTTCATTATGCCAGACTCATTGCAGTATAATTAGCACAGATGAAGGACATTAAAACTACATATCCAGAAATATGGAATTCTCCCGAATCTGGTTGTTTTGCAGTATCCAAAGCCAATGTGCCGCTTACGAAACTATTTTCAGAACAGAAGTTGGAACAGAAAATCAAAGAACCGAAGAACATTGGTGGAGTTATTGGTTTAACTCAGAATGAAAACGCCCTCGAAAGCTATTTCTTGTGTGCACCAGAAGTATTATGCATTGTTTCAAGTTACTTTGAAAAATACTGTCCATATAAAGTCTCTAAGCAGCCCAGGAAACACTATCAAGTTCGGACTTCCATGTCGCTAAGAATTTTTCACAACACAGCCATCGTCAAGGTGAGTATTCGGGATCATTGGGGAGGAAACCCTTTCCAAGATAATATCTCACTAATGAATATTGCATCCTCTATGAATGTTCCAAAATCTGCGAAGGATGATATTCTGAATAGTCGACCAAAAGGGCCAATTGGAATTCGAAGAATTTGTAAGAGATAGACTAATTCTAGAAGATAGGAAACTTCTTGCTCGTTTTCTTGTTGTTATGGAATCAAGACCTCAAATGTCTACAAACCTAAAAGATGCAATTGGAAACTACAAGTTTTTTGTAATACCAAGATCATTATTTTCCTCTGGTGGATATCTTCATATTTCATCTGAAAAAAGGATATTCATTGCAGAAATAGAGCAATATAATCGATCACCCATACTTGAATCATTAGAATCCTCTATTATTTCTCCGATGGAAAAAGTTTGTATTATAGATGGAATGGCAATCTTACAATCAGTAAAAAAGACACCTGCCATGAAAATTTTTGAAGACTTCGCAAATGCTTTTACCGAGATCATTATGAAAATGACAAGCGGATGGATACGCTGAAGGGAGAATAATATTTGAACAATACCTTGAGCATTAATTGAAGGAGCAAACTGGTAAGAAAAGATTGGGGGCGACAGGAGCACCCTAGGAGCATTGAAGTCACATATTCTAAGATCAAACTTAATTTGCACCATTGGAAAGGGCTACAGAAATCCTCGACCTGCAATAACCCCACTTATTGGCAATGGTTGGGGGAAAATGGCGAAGGAGTAATTTCTCCAGTCAAATGCCTAGAGTTACCTACGCCCAAAGGAGTTATTGAACTTGTGAAATGTGAGTGTAAGAGAACATGTACAGATGGGAAATGTTCTTGCTTAAAGAATTCTCTGGTTTGTACTGTCCTTTGCAAATGCAGTTGTTGCAACAATACAAAGGACTATCAATACTATCACAGCGATAGCAGTGATTCAGAAGAGGATACATAACATCTCAGTACTGTATATACATATAAATGCTGTTTTTAATAATTTTTTCAATAATTTATGTTAGTTCATTTAAAGACTTTGGTTGTGTATAACTGGTTAATAAACGCTTAGTACATCTAATGTCTTTCATATGTTTGTGCTTTATTTGCATCTTATCGCTTAAAAACACTTCAAAAACTCAATTTACGCCTAATTTTATTATATATTTGTATTTCTTGACCCTGAAAACATATAATTTGACATATTGGTCAATAATATACCTCAAATATTAAAGAAGTCAGTAAATGGCAGCCATCTTGGACGCCATCTTGAAAATCACCCCCAAAAATGTGTATAAAAAATGGCACCTAAGGTATTTGGAATCTACATGTCAAAACCTTCACAATACAACAAAAATATCGAACTTGGCACATCAATCGAGCTGGAGCTACATTTTACGACTTTCAAACCCTACTATATTGGAAAGTTTTAAAAAGGGAACGTTTTGCATGTTTGAATAAATATGCATGGTTGAAACATTTTAATGGAACATTTTAACATAAAAATATTTTTTAGCAGTTACATTTGATTTTTAACATTAACAACATGCAAAAACACAACTTTTTTTGAAAATCGTGTGAATATGGATTATGCTTTGCTTCTCCAAATAAGCCTACGACTCCACTTTTTCTGTTGTTATGTACAGTCGTGGAAAAAAAAAGTAAACATCCCCTACTAACACCTCAACAAATTATCGTAGACGAAAGTTACTGGTACCGAACGATTGGAAATAAAGTTTACTTTTAAATGATGCATATAAAATTTGCTTAGGGGGCCATCTACATATTAAAACGAATCCAAACTTCATTTTTTTCAATGGCAATACCCAATTTTAATGAGATATTTCAAATCTTTGGTTCAAATTATGCCTAGAGACCAAATTTCAAGTCATTTGAATTATAAGTTTTTGAATTATAAACATTCAAAATTGTGTGCTTCTAATGTTAAATTACATTTTCATATTTTTATTTATAACTTCTGAAATTATGATCCTAATGTTGTAATATTTTGTGTAGCAATAATACTAATATCCAAACATCAATACATTGAATTTGCAATTTTTATAATTTTCTGATATGAATTATGAAATTAATATTAAAAAAAATTATGAATTACAACCTACATATTTTTGATGGATTCAGATTTATTAAGTCCTGCTTTATGAAAATCCAAAATTTCACATTTTTCTTCCAAGTAGTTTTCAAATTATGCTTAAAAAATGGCAAAATGATGGTTTAAGGGGATGATGATCATTTCTATAATAGAAGTGACTAAATATTTTAAAATTTCTAATGCTATACTGTAATCTAACAGGCTTAATTGACTGCTTAAGGTGCCTTGACCAAGAAAGGAGCTCTTGGTTAACAATCGAGTACGGAACTTCAATTTGGATACAGCCCTTAAAATACGCTCGTTTTAAAATAATTAATTTCTCGGAAACTTACGGTACGAATTGCATAATAATTTGTTTTTAGACTAATTGAAGGGTGTAGAGTTCATTTATACTGTCAGAATTGTGTACTGCTATTGAAAAAAACAAAGTTATGGTTCGTTTTAATAAGTAGATGGCCCCCTAAGCAAATTTTATATACATCATTTAAAAGTAGACTTTACTTCTAATCGTTCGGTACCAGTAACTTTCTTCTACGGTAATTTGTTGAGGAGTTAGTAGGGGGTGTTTACTTTTTTTTCCACGACTGTACATTTTATTTTCATATAAATCGATTATCTATTGTCTAAATAGTATGTATATGAAATGTTGTTGTATTTTGCCAGTACATTCATTAAAAATAAGCTCTAAATACCTATACTTTAATTAATGCCATCTTGTGTATTCCCTTTGAGATACTAAAAACACTGGAGATAAGATAATCTGTATGAGATGATTATCTGTAAAGACTAGAGATGAGTTTCAATTTTGACGATTGGAGTTATTTTAAAGTTCTGTAATATTGAAACAAAATTGAATGAAGATCTTCTAAATTATCTCAATTTATTCTGTGATCATGTTCAAAATATATCTGTTTTTTAGAAGATTATATTCTCGTAGAAAGTCGGATACCATGAACGAATGTAGACAATAATGACATCAGCAAGCATCTTTTCTTCTGAAAGAAAGAATAAGAGTTTAGCGTTACTTTCAGAAGTAAGAGTTTCATTTATTCTCATTTCCAGAAATAATAGTTTAATTCAAGCCACTTTGACATCTCTTTGATACAAGAATAACCTAAGCAGAGGAGGCAACATGTATGGTTTACGTCTGCAAGGTGAAATAGAATTGTTTGTCTGTCTGTGTGCGTGCCTCTCTGTCTGTTGGTGATGTTTAGAGAAATCTATCGGACGTAAAGATGTTCAAATTTGGTTCTGGATTGAATGAAGACTGACTGCAGTACACCTGAGTCGCTCTCTTTTTTTTATATTATATAATCAAACATTACATGAATTTAAATTCCATTAAATTTTAGGGCAGGTGTATAAAGTTATAAAAATTATGAAAATCCTTTGAAAAATAACACAAAACAAAATTATCAATGTCACAAGTTAATCTGCCTTTACTCTTCAGCAGGTGGAAAGGCGTTTTAAACTCCACTCCTTATTTTTAAAATTAATGAAAAATACTTACGGCAGATTTCATAAGACGTGACACCATTACATTAAACACAAACTGATAACAAATAAAAATACTGTTATCTGTAATTGAAGGCCAAAGACCATAAAAAAGCAATACAAAATTAAGCGAACTGTAACAATTGAAATGTAATATATTGAATAAATATTTAAATATATTGGAGAATTTTTGTATTAAAAGTAATACTCAAGTTGTCCCGCCTCCAACCGGACCCGCAATTAAATTTCAAAGTTGAAATTTACTTCTCACTGCTTGAGTCCTGGCTACAGACATTTAACTCGTCACTTGACAAGAACTTGAAACTCAGAAATTTCCCCTTCCGTTATTCATAAAACAGGCCAATTCCTTTCCGAATCTGGAATTTCTTTCATCATGCTGTAACTTCCGCAATCATCCCTTTTAACAAAAGACTTTACGATAATCACGTCATATAACAAGCTCCAGAAACCGCGGCCACTACAGGTTACGCCTCTAGTCCATTTTATTGCCATTTCTTAAAAAGTAACTTCATATAAAGTTTTAGAAATTTACATGGATCATTATTATTATAAAATAAATTTCCTGAAAACCTATAAACTTGTTTATTAAAATTTGAAATCACTGTTACAAATTTTACTGAATCTAATGATTTAACTGATAACTGTATTAATAATTTTTTTAATGGAAAATCGAGAAACAATGGGAGTAAACTTATTGTGAAAAAGTCAAAACTATTTCTTTTATAAATTTAACTATATTTCATTATATTTTATTTTTATTTTTAATTGTATTCAAGCTTTTAGTTTTTTTTATGGCTTTTCAATAAAATTTATTCGTAATTAATTCTGTGATTTTTGTATTTTTAATTCACTTTCACTGTTCTTTTAAGTCACTTTAAAAAATGGGCATTTTGTTTTCTATTAAACGATTTTAGTATCTAAACATCGCCATTTAAAGTTAAAGTTTATATCCCTGTGTGGTGAAAAGCTTTGTAAAATATTTAAAATTCATATACATCGATATCCAGATTTTTTGACGAATTATATTAAAATCAGTAAAAAATTAAAGACGATTTATTGTACCCAAACGCAAAAAAGCACATTTTCCTCTCTGCCTGCGCTAGATAACTCTTTATGTAGCAACAAATACTTGTCTTTGTAAGAGCCCGGAAGGAAAAAAAAATATTTGTTTTAAAACAATCTTTTTATTTTCGCTTTTCACGATTTGTTTATGATCGCATAATCGTAGATTTTGTTTTCAAAAACATTTTTTAACGGCAAAAGTTGTCAGATTAACTTTTTTTTTTTTTTTTCACGTCCATTCCTTGACTAATTTTTGTTTTATGATTTTGATGATTTTACGTTGTTTTTACCATGACATGTAATAATGAAAGGTCGCCTTTATAGTAAAAATTATTTTAACGATTCTAAAGCATGATATGAAATTTCTAATTTAATCTCGACTGATTTTTAATATTATTATTTCTCAGAAGGCAATATTAAGTGCTTATTTTTCGATCTTGTGTATTTAAAGAAGCGTACCCACTAGGGCACAAGCAACATGGGGAAAATTTTTTTTAACGTTTTCTTCGGGGGGACCCTCCTAAAAGTTGCCAATTAGTTCGAAAATGAGATTGGCAAAGTTTCAGCTCAAATAAATAATATTAACCCGTGCCTCATCGAGGTTGAATTCTTGAAAATTTGCAATTTTTGGCAAAAAATTGTCGTTTTTCTTTCCTTACGTGAAAAATATTTGTCTTAGAAACCTGATTCTTGTTTTATTTCATAGAAACTGTTGTTGCCTTGAACTTTTACTCTCATGAAAACTTATATTTAATGAACATTTAGTATTTTTCTGGACATCCATTGAACCATACCCTCAAACTCCGCATTTTTGAAACATAGGTAAAAATGACAAATTAAAAATTTTATTACTTTTGATAATTTTTTGTATCATTTTTATTAATAGGCAAAAATAAGTGAACAATTTTTGTAACTTTAAAAATATTTCACGAATTATAATTAATTATTAGTTATCTAGTTCTGTCTATCTAGTTCTAAGAATAGATTTTTAGAATATATTTAGATATTTTTAGAATTGACGAAACATTCCGTAAAACCCCTTCCCCCTCTTGATATGAAGGCAGAAATGTAAGATTTTTTAAATTGGCCGCATGTCTCAAATCATCGACAGTAAGCAGCTAAGTAATTGCCAAGTTTTATGCATTTTATTTTATAATATTTGCAAAATGAACTGAACGCCAGAGAAGCTGCTAGACTTAGAATACACCACTAGCTAACCACAGATATCGACTCTGCAAATAACTGTTTCGTAAACAAAAAACTGAGCTTATCAAAAACAGATTTTAAAATTCCTATTTAGAGAGAACTGTTGTTCACTGGGGTGGAAAACTGCTTCCCCATTTTTTGAATAAAGAAAATGTAGAGTGGATAAAAGTTTTAATTAGTTGTGGGGATGAAGAACAGTTACTACGAGTTCCTCAACTTGAAAATAGTATCGGAACAATTCAGGCGAAAGCTGTATTTTCAGCAGTTGAAGAGTGGGAGGAAGTTGGTAAAATCCAGGCAATATTTTTTGATACAACTGCAGTAAACACAGGTCGCCTCAAAGTTAACCTGCATTTTTCTATAGCAATTGTTAAAGGAAAAGTCTTCTGTATTTACCATGCCGCCAGCATAATTTAGAAAGCTGTTCTTGATTGTAAAATGGGCATAATCACTGCCCCTCAGCCAGATATATAAAAAAAAAATCTGATTGGGTGGTCTAAATTAAACCAGAGTAAGTATACAAATGTTACTGAAGATGAAATACTAGATGTAAATAGTTAATTCAGAAGAAATTTCAAATTTTCTTACAGGAACTCTTAAAAATTAACAGCTCAGGGATGATTATAAAGAGTTTATGCAACTTTGTTTAATTTTTATAGAACTCCTTCCTGCAAAAGACTTTTTTTCAAAGCACCTGGTACTTTTAATCATGTTAGATGGATGGAGGCACAGGCCATTCATTCTCTTAAAATATATTGCTTCAGGGATCATCTTTCAATAACAAATTTAGAAAAAGAAGGTATCAGAGATCTTTCCTTATTTTTAATCAATATTTATGCAAAAGCGTGCTTCAATACTTCCACTGAAACTTTAGCCCCCAATTCAAGACCTGCAAATAATAAAATCACTTGTTCACTAAAGAAAATTTGATAAACAAGTTACAGACAAAGCACTTGCTAAAATGACAAACCGCCTTTGGTATCTTAACTCGGATCAAGTTGCATTTTCATTTTTAGATAATACTTTGGTAAAAAAAGCCAACATAAGCCACCTTATCTAAACCATTACCACTTCAATCCTTTCCGGCGCAGTGTTCCACGCCGGGATCACCTAATTTTAATTCCAAACTTACAAACGGCATGAAGAATATTTTAATAAAATTTTTCTTTTACAATGAAAGGTTAAAGTAATGTGATTTTAATTTCTAAAAATGTCGTTTGTAAATTCCGGGGTAGACCATCATTTCATCCTTTTACGAACAGAATTTTTCTGTGCCGGAAAGGGTTAACGTGACAGTTGTAAGGGAAAATAATTTATTTTCTTTATTATGCCTCCTTTCTTGTAACACAACTTTAATAATAAAATGCAATTGAGCATTATTTGCTCTCATTTCTATACTTCCTTTGCCCTCCCTTTTTTAAAAAAATTCTTTCAGTTTAAAATTCGATTTTTTTCCTTTTCTTTGGAATTTTTTTTAATCAAACACTTTATTGGACATCACAAAACGAAAAAAAAGAAAAACAAAAGGTGGAAAGCAGATGAAATGCAATGTTAAAAAATTTTTTTCGCGTTTTCATAAAAAGTCAATTTTTAGTATTCAGGTGAAGTCTGGTCCTGAAAAATGCGCATATTTTCAAATCTATACATTTTTAGAAAAAAATGGTGTGTGGTTCTTTAAAGCAAAACTTTTTTTTATAAAATGAGACCTGCATTATGTTCCTAGGTTTAATTGCATTCATTTCATGAAGGAAAAACAGCATTTTTTTGCGAAAAATCCCGTTTTTTTCAAACTTAAACCTCAATGAGGCACGGGTTAATATTATCCAAATGAGCTGAAACTTAGCCAATCTCATTTTCTAGTCAATTGGCAACTTTTTGGCCCCCCCCCCCGAAAAAATTTGAAAATTGATTTCTTGTGACCACCCTAGTACCCACCATATGTTTACCGTATTATTAATTACTCATTACTATGCCAAAGTGAGTTTGTCTACCACTATTTGTCTCGGTTGTACAGGGTATCCCAACTTTATCTTTACAAAGATGATCCTCCACAAAACAAAAACGAAATAAGATAGCGGAGTTAGTTTTTATGTGCGTGTAACAGCAACTCATAAAGTTTTATTTGTACTAAAAAAATGTTTTTGCTTTCAGGTACAACCTAGTAAGATTCATAACTGGTGATGGCTACGCCCCGCCTCTTTTATAGAAAACGATTACTTGACTATATTATGGGCTATTCTCATCGGTCAGAATAGAGATATTCTATAAAAGCGGTGAAGTGACTATGCAGCAAAAGCTGCAAATTTTTAACAGTGAAGATACGGGACGTAATAGGAGGGATAAAACGTTGAGAATAAAACTTTGGAACTTGCTGTTCATTATACAATAAGTATATTTTTGTTATCTAATTTCGTTTAAATTTTATGGAAGATCAAAGTTGTAAAGAAAAATTTGGAGCACCCAGTATATTATATATAGGAAAATTTTAGGTATAATAAAGTTAATAAAGTCAACGCCGGACAGGTCTCCTAGCACCTAGCAAAAGAAAGAAAATTACTTCAGAATGATTTGTGGTTCTACTCGTCCTCAAGTATCAGATTCAACATTTCCAGAGTTAATAATAATATTATACATTTAAAGTTATATCTCTATTCTTCTGTCTATATCTAATAATTTTATTTTATGGTATGAACAACATTATTTTAATATTGTATGTTAAAGAATTGTGAATGCGATTTAGCAAGTTAGTGGAAACTTTTCCGTTTTAAAAAGAATTCTATGCATTAAAAGAAATGAAAACAAATGCACCTATTTATCAACGTTCCAGAAATATATGTATTCTCGTCGTCTCATTGGAAACATTAGAGACAAGGTATTGATTGCTTGTAAAGATAAAGTGTCTGTCTTTAAGCAAATATTTCGAATTTCAATTTTGAATGTCAGAGTGGCATCAAAGTTTTGTAATAGTGCCAAAGTATATTCATTTATTAAACCCAAGTCTCTGAAATAAAGGTAAAATATTACCTTACTTAGTCTTTTTATGTATTTGTTTAAAATATACTGAATAAAAATGAAGTTGCATGTTTCTAAGCAATAAAAGAAATTTTAAATTCCAGTTGTCAACTTAAAAAAAAAAGGTTCCTTCTTTAACAACTTAGGGGGTTCCGCCCCCTATGAGCTACGCTCGCCAACCGCAGTTCCGACACCCCAGATTCCAAAAGCAGGCTAATTTCACCGGCTTTAAAAATATTGAACTATAATTTTAAAAAACAGCGGGGATCTCCCTGTAAACGAGTTTTAATTCATATTCCTTTGATTGGAGATTTTTAAGGCGAAATCAGCGTTTGTTAAGGGATACAATGGCTGTTTTCGTCTTTGATTAAAAAAAAAATAGTTAAAATTTTGAAAATAAGCTAATGTAAAATGAATTAAGTAAAC
The DNA here is from genome assembly GCA_963932465.1 of Maratus speciosus. Classification (NCBI taxonomy): domain Eukaryota; kingdom Metazoa; phylum Arthropoda; class Arachnida; order Araneae; family Salticidae; genus Maratus; species Maratus speciosus. Next base: position 248,945,629 of record OZ010793.1, on the reverse strand, counting down.
AAAATCTTTGTCTCTCGGTTTTTTAACAGCTCTATAAGAAAATTCTTTTAAATAACACATTTGAAATGTATCGTTTTATATCTGACGTAATTTTAACCAAAGATTTCTTTCTCTTTTTAACATTCACATGAAAATACTTTTGTTGTTAGAAAAGAAATATTATTTGCGCTGCCCTAGAATTTACGATAATAGATGAAAAGATTATCTCAAAATATGAAATAAATATCTCACGCAAATATATTTTTTAATTTAAACTGTTTTGACAACTGTCAATTATTTGGCCTTTTTAAATATGACGTAAATTTCCTCCATTCGCGGCATTTCATGCATAATAATGAATTTATTATTTAAAAATGTTCTCTCTCTTTTAAAATTCATGTGTAACTATAGTTTTTTTGACGTAATTTTCAATATTTTCCTGTTTTTTAACACGTAATCACTTAATTCTCATTTGAAAGTTTTTTCTGATTATAATAGCCACGTGTAGATAAATTTTTTATTTGAAGGAAATATCATTCATTGCTGTGTTTTTAAAATTGGCAACAGTTTAAAATAATGGTCTTTTCTAAAATATGTAAAAAAGTATCTCTCGAAATACTGAAAATTCGAATTTAAAATAGAGATAAATCCTCAAAATGTGAGTCAAGTTAAAAAATTAAATGCAGTCTGCACACCGGGAACTTCTAATGTATTAAATGATGTAAAAATGTTTAAATTGCTATTTATAGTTTTTGCTCATACGATTTTGTCCAACTTTATCTTTAAATATATCTTAAAATAATTATTCGATTTAAAAACTGTCTGCATCAGCGTGTTTATCAAACATTTCTCTGTAATAGCACCAATTTTCTTTTTTTTGTATGAAATAGTTTTCTTAATATTAACGAAGAAACGTCCCTAGTCACAAGAAATATGGATGCTGATCTAGAACAGTACCGGGAAGATCTACTCAAAATTTTATTGGTCCATTTCCAAATCGTTACTTTATTTTACATATAGAAGGATATATTGTCATTGTGTCACACGTAGAACAATCAGTACTATTATCCACAAAACTAAAAATACTAAACAAAAAATAAGGAGTTCAACATAGCTTTCCGAATACTAATCTAGGCGCACACAAAGCAAATAAATAAATATTGTTTATATATATATATATGAAGACGTGTGTTTCAAAATTCGCGTTATCCAAAATTTAAAAAAAATCGAGTTTTCTCTATCAATCTATTCTATTGGTGAACCTGCATCGAAAAAACACTACAGCTTGAAAAAAAATACCTCCCCTCCCTCACCCCCCACCCCCCCAAAAAAAAAATTAACTAATTTTGTCGTGTATTTCTGGCATTGTAAATTCTTGGTTTACAAAGAAAACAAATGGACGCAGCCAGAGGTTTTTCGAATTTTTTTCAAAATTTTATTTTCTGAATAAGGCGAGTTTTGAAACTCACGTCCTCATATACAGGGTGATTCATAAAGATCAAAACAATAGGCTATTTCCTTAAATATTGCCCCTAGACACGTACTTCCAGTTACAAAGTTTCATAAAAAAAGGTGCAAAACTTTATGACATAAGTTGCAACTCCAAGGAAGTCTGCATTGCTAAGGAAAATGTTCTGCACTATTTGACAAAAATACAAAAATTAGATTTTTATACGGCCCCCGCAGAATCCATTCCTGAATGAAATCCAAAAATTTCATTCGATATCTGCAAAAGTCGCGGATATTAAAATCCAAAACTCATAAATTACACCATTTACCCATGCCTCTGACCGACGAGCTATTGACTCATTTTGAATGCAAGATAGGGATCATCCACAAATTGTACGTTATTAAGAGCCATTATTTTGAAAATCAGATGAAGTAATAGTTGTATTTTTTGATTGGCTTGATTTTTTTTATGTTGAACTAGGTCATATTTAATGAATAGTGTGCAAATTTGAAGCCCTGAAAAAATTTCCCCTTTCCTGTAAAAAATGTTAAAGTTTAAATTCATGAATAGCATTTTTCATGAAAAATGAAATGCGTGTGTGTTTGGTGGGCTACATTTTCGGGAAGCAACAACATCCCAAAATTACGTTTTCATAAATTGTTAGTACAACACTTCCTGCTGAATATACCTAACTTGTTTCCATGGGGCATTGTTGCTTTCCATTGTCATGTTGCCACAAAATGCAATCAAAATGACATTTTTTCTGTTTTCTGCACTTATTATCTTGTTTAAGCAATAGTAACCCATAATATTTCTTATAGAATATGAAAGTTTACTATTAGGACAAGCTAATTAATATAGAACTTCACTGGGATATTGATGCTGTTAGCTATAGTCTGTTAAATATTCAAAAGTTTCAAAATCTGCAACTTTTGAATTAGGCCTATCTGAAAAAAGCATCAGAACAGTATAAAACAAAATATATCATGTAGTAGATAAATATATGTACTAACACATGGAAAAGAAAAAAAAGTGGAGTCTCATGCTATTTTTAGAAAAAAAAAGACAAAAGTTAAGACAAAAGCAATGTCAACGATCAGGTATTCCCCCTATCAGAAAATGGAACATTTCATTTCTCTTCTCTCTTTCTATATTTCTCCCTTATGAGAAAATGGAACATCCCTTTTCTTTTTCTCCCTCCTTTGTTCAAAACTGAATTGTTGAATTTATTTTAATAAATGATTCCCTATTTGTATGTAAATGTTTCACTTACCATTTAAAATCGTTAATCCATATTCTATGTATTGGAGACTTTTAAAAATGCTATACAGTAAAATCTTCTGAGACGGAATCATATAGGGAAGGAAAAAAAATGCGTTATAGACAAGTTCCCTTCGTAGGAGGTGTAGGTGTAGTCTATCTCTTTTCTCAGGAATCATTATATTCATTTTTCACGGATTAACATATTTTTCCGATTAAGATAGGAATCCATCCAAGGCAGGTTCTTTTTCACTAGTTTTACTGTATTTTAATTCTTTTAAAATCTACTATCCTTTAAAAAATGAATTTTAAAGTTTAATTGTAAAATAATGGCGATTTAATATGCATTTTTTGTAAAAATTTTTTGGCTGAGCCAAATTTTACTGATTTTTGCACGGATCAGGTCAGTCAGACACAATAATTTTAATACGGGTTTGGTTGAGACCGGGACTGAGGATTTGTGAAAAAATGTGAAACAAAGTGGAAACGCTTTAGTACAAACGGAACTGAGACATATTAGCCTTGCCGTACAGATTTTTTTCGTCAGTGGGCACGGGTTTGTTTACAAATATTCAAATTTTAATTGAACAAGAACGAAAAATCGTGCGTCCAGCACATTTAGATTATGAAACGTTTTTCAACACACCTTGAATACTATATACCAATAGTTGAAAAAACACAAGAATTTTTTTGTTCATTCCTGTATATGATCTATAGATGGGTATTTAGTGCTACGTCGCATGTTAAAAGTTAGTTCAATAAACGCATAGCGCAGTTTTAAATTCCCATTCAACAATTTCCGTCAATAAATGGAAATGTACTCTATATCCTTTGTGTATCCCTGTATATGATCTATAAAAGTTATACGCACCAAGTAATATAAAAAAAAATGGTTAAATTTTAAAAATAAAGATTTAGATTCCTGAAGAAGGCCACGGAGGTGTGCTGAAACCGTAGAATAGATATTTTAGTGTTTTTAATGTTTTAATCTGTAATAAATGTTTATACACCATTTTTGCAAATGATTTGTGGTTTATTTACATTTCACATATTTATATTTGAAATCTTAAAAAGATTACCACAACTGAAAAGCACTGCCAGCAATTATTCTTCATAGGCAGTACTGTAGAAAAAAGCTTTTGCGTGTCCCTGTAAATGAACGATAAATTTTCTACCAGATTCTACAGTAAGCGCTTGTATTACACCAAACATATACTTTTCAATATGTTTAAAATAGTGTAATATCTTTAAAATAAACGGCAAACGATTTTTCCCCTTAGACCGTAATGTAATGGAATTCTTTTGGGTGCCCCTGTAAATGAACCGTAAATGCTGATACTGTATATCAAAAGTTTGAAAAAACATCAGGATTTCAGCACCGAAAATACCATAGTAAACCCCGATAATATGTATCAATTTCATGGTAATATCACTATATTTACGCAAGCTAGAGTACGGACAGACATACAGACAGACAAACTCAATTCATAAACACTTATCTACTTTGTTGGAAAGTGTTAAAAAATCATTTTTGCATAGTTTCAAATGTAAGAAAAATAGCTATATGTTGGGAAAATTGCGTGGTAAAGAAATGCAAGTTCCTTTTTTAAATTTTTAATACTAAATAGCAGCGATAATGCATAGCAGAATGTAATAAAAATACATATAGAACACAAACGATAAAATTATTTTTTCTAGTATTTTTCTTAAGAAAATGAACAAATCCTGCAATGTAGGGTTAAATTTGATATAAACGTATTTTCTAAAAGAAACTTAATCAATATTATATTAAAACTCCAGAAATAATGTTTTTACATAGGATTTAAGGAAACTTGATTTTTTCCCCTTATTGTAAAACCTTTATTTATAAAAGATATTTTAAACCGGTGTACATGAAAATATTTCTTGTTCTAACAGTTTATTTTTACAGTATAACAATACAGAATCTTGAAGGTGATATTAGATGAGTTAATTGTTTTCTTATTTTGCTTCTGTTCTATAACTTCTATGCGTACAACGATAGAAAACAAATGCACCTGTTCAACATCGTCCCAGAAAGATTTATAATCTCGTTGAGATACTAGAGTGTCTGGAGACTAGGTATTGATTGTCTGTGACGACAAAGCGTCCCTCATTAAACAAACTGTCAGAAATTCAATTTTCATTCTCAGAGTTGTTTCAAAGTTTGTAATGCTGCCAAGGTATATTTGCTCATTAAAATTAACTCGTATAACAAATTCTTTTAAAATTACATTGTTTTCTTCCATTTATCATACACTGGTTATCAAAAATTAAGGAAAAGTCACAAAATGCCAATTTTTAAATACGGGAATACTCAAAAGGAAGTAATATAATTCGAATAATTACTATTCCTGCAGAACAGCTAGTCCATATAACAGGTCCAATCTCATTCAGGTCACACATGGTCACAAGAGTCACAGTCACTACGGCGAAACAAAAAATAGGAAATTCCATACGTCTCTTTTATGAGTCTCAAATGACTACTATATGTGACTCCACTGACAGGTCACTGTGACTGCTGCTTTGTGGCGAGTCACCAGGTGACCTTACAATGTCATTTCATTGAGACTCTCGTGAGACTCTCATCTGGAGACTCAATTTTAAAGTCATTGTGAACGTTGCATTATGATAAATCACCAAATAATGTCAAATTAAAGTCACATGGTGACTTTTCACCACTTTTCACAGTGGTGACTTTACAGTAGGATCTCTGTCACCATTTGACAAAGTCATGTGACAGAAAGTCACCATGTGACTTTAATGTGACATTATTTGGGGATTTATCATAATGCAACGTGCACAATGACTTTGAAATTGAATCTCCAGATGAGAGTCACACGAGAGTCTCAATGAAACGACATTGCAAAGTCACCTGGTGACTCCTCACAAAGCAGCAGTCACAGTGACCTGTCAGGGGAGTCACATATAGTAGTCATTTGAGACTCATAAAAGAGACGTATGGATTTCCTATTTTTTGTTTCGCCGTAGTGACTGTGACTCTTGTGACCATGTGTGACCTGAATGAGATGTTATATGTACTAGCTGTTCTGCAGAGATAGTACTTATTCAAATTATATTATTTCCTTTTGAGAATTCGCGTATTTAAAAATTAGCATTTTGTGACTTTTCCTTAATTTTTGATAACCAGTGTAGTAAATTTATGTTTGATACAAGTAATTTTTAAGAAGAAAATACACTGGCCTCCAAAAGTTAAGGAACAGGGACTGGATGCTTTCGATTGCACACGGTTTGTCGAATATCTACTAACATTATTGACGAATTGTTATTGAACATCTGGAATGTAAAGAACATGTTTGATTTCATAGTTCTCGATCAAGATTTAGTCGGGTCGACAATTAGGGGGCTAATAATAAATTTAATAATAAAATAATATTTGCGATCAGCTATGCAACAGAAAATGCTGGAAATGGTTTGTCACTGCGTTAAATGACTATTTAGTTCCTGTTCAATGTTTGTGTGTTTTTATTTACGTAAGCATATCATTCATATTCGTAAAGATGTTAACGTTTTTGTGAAAAATTCAAAAGTTTTTTGCTTATAGCATACAGAGTTTTCAACCAAATTTAACACAACTTTCCGAAAACCTGACAAAGAACAGTAGCGACAGTACACTTCAATTAAAACATAAATATATTCAATATTTGATGAGATATGGTCGCTTGTATGAAATAATTTTTAACTGCTCATACGTGGAAGATTTCAAAATTTTTATTTCATAATTTGGTAGTCAGCTGTTTAGGGCAACTTATCTAAAATGTCCAGTCAAATATTGAGAAATTTCACAAAGATAGGGGCGAGATAGGGAGTTGCTTTCTAAAAATATCTATATTATAAGGGTTTTTCCACAACTTTTCAATCAACTCACTATATCTTTCTGAGTTTTCACAATATTTGACTGGACTTTTTACAGAAGTTTCCCAAACTAGCTGGCTACCAAATTATGAAATAAAAATTTTGAAATCTTACACGCATGCGCAGTTAAAAATTATTTCATACAAGTGCTCATATCTCATCAAATATTCAATTTATTCATGTTTTAATTGCAGTATACTGTTGCTACTGTTCTTTGTCAGGTTTTTGGAAAGTTGTGTTAAATTTGGTCGAAAACTCTGTATGCTATAAAATAAAAACTTTTGAATTTTTCACAAAAAACGTTAACATCTTCACGAATATGAGTGCTATGCTTACACAAATGCATACAAACGTTAAACAGTACCCAAATAGTCATTTACCACAGTGATAAACCATTTACAGCCTTTTCTGTTACCTAGGTGATCGCAAATATTATTTTATTATTAAATTTATTATTAGCCCCTAATTGTACCCCCGATAAATCTTCACCGAGAAATATGAAATCAAACATGTTCTTTACATCCCAGAAGTTCAAGAACAATTCGCCAATAATGTTGGTAGATATTCGACAAACAGTGTACAATCAAAAGCATCCAGTCCCTGTATCATAACTTTTGGAGGCCAGTGTAAAGCCCACTTAGGTGTTTGTTTCTTATCTTAGTGCATTAATATTTATACTGGTCTTCCAATATACAGTGTCTAATCGCTAATTCCTAAACCGTTAGGCATAGGCATATAGTTCCAGATACAAACATGTCATAAATGACGTAAAGAAGCATTTTTAAAGCGATTTGGGTTGATAAAAACATTTCTTAAAAAATTACAAAATTAAATTTTTTTTACGGTCCCCCGGTCTTATAGTTATATTTAGTAAAAATATCATATTGCACTAAGAACTAAGATAAAAACGTCCCTTTCTTCTACGATTAAAACTGACCGAGTAATAGCTGTTTGAAGTTGAAGCATCTTATTTTACTGCTAAATATGTGTCATTCACAAACTTACTAGAAATATAAATAATCGTCGGATGTAACAAAAATATTAGTTGAGTGTAAAATGAACATTACAATATAAATTTGAAGTCTGTTTTTATTCTCACATATTAAAGAAAAATATACAGTTTATACTAAAAATATAATTTTAAAAATATCAGAACTTTTGTTAAATCAAATGATGAAAGGCAACAGTCGCAATTCTTTACCAAAGGATACATATTTTAAAAAGCTATTAGATTATCTAATCTAAAACTTAACTAATAAAAGTTAAAGCTATCTTAAAACTTGCTCGAAGTGACTCCCTTCGGCTGCAATGAAGAAATGTACAAGTGGAATAAATCTTTATAATACTTTAAGCACTTTGCGTTCATTCCGTCGAAGCGTGACCCAATTTATCTGTGTTTAGATGCAAAAAAATCGTATAAGTCATACATTCGAAGTTTCATAACTCGGCCAGTTTTAGTGTTAGATGAATGGGACTTTTTTTTGCCATACTTGCTAGTGTAATAAGAATTTTTTGATAATATAGCTTATAGAACCGGGGGACAGTATTAAAAACTTTAATTTCGTAACTTTTTAAGAAAGGTTTTTATTGATCAAAACGATTTTTAAAGTATTTCTTTACCTTATTGAAACATTTTTATAATTGGAACTACAGACATCCCTCGACTTACGTATTATGCGACTTACGTAAATTCGCAGTTACATAATAAATCTCGAAAACTACATTTATGAACACACTAGTGCGTTTTTATGCATGCATACTTTTGATAATTATTTTATAAATAAAATAAGCAGAAAAAACCCACAACCATAATATAGTTTTATATATTAGTGAGAGTTATATTTTTTATTGGGATATACAATCAAATATTTAACAAAACAATCTCAAATGTAATTAAAATGAGGCAAAAAAAAATCTGGGGTTCAATCGTAACAATTATGTTAGCTGAATTCAAACCAGAATGAAAACTAATTTTAAAGTTTGGATGAAGAGAAACGAGTGTATTTTTTGTTCTAGTTGAATGTTTCTTCGTTTGATGTAGATTGAAAATTCTTTTCGTCAATTCATCAATGTTAAATTTATAAATTTCGCATTCCATAAGAGTTTTTTTTTTCATTTGATAAGTGTTCTTTCAGTTTGTTTTTACATTTTTACATTTTTTCATACTTTTATAAATTATATCCGAGTAAATACTGCTGCATGATGCTTCATTCACAAAATAGTACTTTGTAAATAATATATATATCTATATATATTATATTCATAAATAAGATACTGTACTAAATTCAAATTCATTAAAAGTTATCGTTAAAAATTATATTCGTTCTAATTGTTAATATTTACATATATGTAATAAATATTGTAACTTCTTGCGAAATTTTACCTAATCAATTTACAAATTCGACTTACGTAAAATTAAAGTTACGTACAAGTTTGCGGAACACATTACTTACGTAAGTCGGGGGATGCCTGTATATATCTATGACTGGTGGTTTAGAAATTATCCACTAGATACCAATGAGAGTGCACATCCTGTTTATTGCACGCCATTTGGCATATTTAAGAGAAATTAGTTTAGAGCAGCAATTTTTTATTAATGGTCATATTTAATTTAAATCTCACTATAGCCAATATGACTCATTTATACTTTCAGTAGGGGATAATACTTAAAATATTTGACGTGTCTCTGTAAAAAAGGAATAATTCGAAGTGCGCAATTTTGTTTTGTTATCATATGCTTCAAGAAAAAGTTAATTATCTTTAAAAAGTCATGTTTTATTAGAATGTGTTTTATGTTTTTATACATAAAGTTTTTTTATTTTCACAATAATTTTTAACCCCTTCACGGTCGCTTAATATTTGGAAAACCCATCAAAAAAGTACCTATTTATTTTATTACAGAAATTGAATAATTACAAGGTTTCTAAATAAAATATGCAATAAGTTTTTTTTTAGGCGAAAAAAAAGATGTTATAGAACAAATTCATATTTGTAGAAAAGCCAGCATGCGAGAATTCTGTGTCTTAATATTTGTTTTACACCGTACAAATTAATGCGAATAAAACCTTTATTTTTCACATCTTAGATCTTTATTTATCTCATCACACACATTTTTACAAGTAATATTTGAAACAATACATATACATTAAATTTTGATTATTAATAATTTTTTGAGTGTTACATATTTCGAAACATGCAATACAAAGCCCAACATTACAGTCAGCGCAAAAGCCATACCCAAACGGAACAATGGAACAATGTGAACAGCTGAATGGATTGCCTAGTTGCGTTGCACCTTTACATCCAGTGGATAGGTGATTGTGTTGCAAGGGCATTAGGGAGCCTTAAAAAAAATAATGTTTAGACGTGGTTGGTAGCCACAAAATTAAATTTACTTTTAAGAAAAAGAAAAGACTAACAAAAAAAGACAAAGTACATAAGTACTAGTATAACATATGTTGAAAAGTAAAAAAACAAAGAAAAGAAAAAATAGCTAAAAAAGAAAGAAAAATTCCATTAGTTCCAAAAAAAAAAAAAAAAAAAAAGCAGGAAAAGACGAAAAAGACGAAAAAGCTACCGGGGAGTGCCCCATAAAAAAAAAAGACTCTTTTCAGAGACCATACATTAGTTTAAATATGAAATGCTAAAAAATTAGCAGAAAAACATTTTTTTTAATACTATATACAGGACAGAACAAACAGAAAGGTTAAGTATAGCAGAAGGTGAGAGAAACTCAGTCTTCATCGTTAAGCAAAAGCGAGTATTTAGGGCGTTTTCTGTTAGTGGGGTCGGATACCTCGTAGTCGGGATGTTCCGCTACAATTTGGTTAGGGAGGTTGTATACAGATTTATAAAAATTTTTAGCAAGTTTATTAATGCGCTGTTTTAAGGAAGTGGTTTTCAAAGCATACCCAAACGGCAATATTTAAAGACTTCACACCGAAATGCCAGTTAAATTTTTCTGGTTTCAGAAGTTTTTTCCAGCAATAAATCTGCAGCCCGGAAATATGACGGGAGCGAGAAATAACGAACGACACCTCAGCCCGTGGTATTGACGGGAGCGAGAATTAAGGGGCTAAGCAGAGTTTTATTTATAATCTAAGACCAAACCATCTAAAGCTTGTTAACTCTGCCTATATAAAGTTTCTTAAATTGAAAAATTCTACTTTAAAATTATTAAGTACATAATTTGAATTTTTCAATAAGTTTTTAAGCGACTTTTTACTTGTATTATTTGTATTAATTTCTTTTCTATCGCTGATTACACTATGGCACTTTTATTTACGGCAGCTCCACGGAGAACTTCAGGTACTGCAGTAATCATCTAATTGAATTCCTCCTGCCTTTATTCAACGAAACTGTGTAGGAATGCTTCTTTTTTCTTTAATTAAATTCCGTTCACTGAAACAAACTGAATGCGGAAAAATTAATTATATTCACTTTTCTTGTATAGAAAATTATTTGATCCTTTAAATAGGTTTAACTACAATTACAATAAATATTAACATTGTTTGTTTGATTATTGGATAAAGATATTTTCTTTTGGATTAAGATTGTTCTCATATCTTTATGACACACGTTTCAATTCATTTTTGTTCAGAAACGCATGAAACTGGCTGGTGTTGCTTTTAAGAAACTATATGATCGAAAGAGGTTTCCAGATTTTTTTGTAAAATCGATAGCTCTTTCAGAAAATACTGTCAAAGTTGGCGTTTTGAATCGAATTTACGGACGCAAAGAAAACAAAAAAGTCATAGAAAGGGGAAAAAGTCTCGTCACGTGATCAAACTCGCTTTTAACTTGATTGGTAATTTACTTATCAAAAAATGGGAAATTTATTTCGATTCCAAATCGCTTCGATTGTCAGGCCTGCCAATTTTTACCCGACTGCCAAGAAGGGTTATGTGTTTCACGCGTATCCGGTATGTAGGTTTCTTTATACCCTCGAAACATCCCAACGGTGGGATGGATTTTAATGAATGAAGTCTCTATCGATTCGTCTTAACCGTCCGATGATTATAGGCTAGGTTTTGCTTTTATAAATTCAAAATGGCGGCCAAACCATTACGGCCACTAACATTTAGATACCTAAGTCTAAATATATATATATATATTCAACCACTAAATTAAATAAACATTAAAATTAACCTTAATTTTTATAATCGAAAAACACAACTGCACGTCGCAATGAATAAAGTCGTTGAACTATTTTCTACGAACAAATTTATGTTGCAATCTATGATCAAGTTTCGGACATATTTAGACTGGCCATCTCTCCTCTATGGCCATCTATCTCAGAGTTATGCTATATCTATTGCTTCAAACTGAACGTCATTAAAAGAAAACAAAAGCACAAGAAAACCATTTTTATGGTTTAATCAAACTGTGTCAGTTCTTGGAGCCTTACGATTTCATGTCTCATTCCTAATTTTTTCTTGAAAATTTACTAAAATATCATGAAAATGTAACGACCGTCACGCATACTCTGCGTATTGTGCTGACTTTCCAAGGCGATAATTCCGTAATTTGACAGTATTTCTTTACACCTGTTCGTCGAAAACGTTACAGATATCATCATTTAGAAAAAAAAAACTTTTATCGGCTTTTCGGCATGTAAGTCATAAATATTAAGATTTTTTTGTGCAGAGCGTCACGCGTGTTAGTTAAACAATTCAAACTGATTTGTTTCAGTTGTACTAACTTTTTACTTTTATAAAGACTGTCACGTGAAATCGACCACTTTTTGTAAAACTGCACAACTATAGCCAGTGATACACGGGGAGAGAAAACAAAACTTTTGGTAACACATTTATTGCAATCCATCGATATGTTCCAATTTTATTAGCGGATAAAAAATATTTTTTTGTTCACGGCAAATGTCATTACTTTCGTATTCTGCGACCAGACGGATAAAAATAAGCTGTACTTTTAAAATAAGCCTGTCGTATTTTTTTTTTCACTTCCTACTATTAGTTCACACTCTCCCTATATTTATTATATTTATTTATTTATTTATTTATATATCTTGTTCAAATTTTAAATCGTTAATAAAATACTCATTATTCATCCTATCAAGTTGAAATAATTTTTTAAAACTTGTACTGGATGACAATTGATCTTAATACAGTTTTTTCAAATATTAATTAATTAATTAAATTTTAATTAATTAATTTTATAAAAACATGTATAAAAATCATAAACAGATTAAGTAAAATAATGATAAAAAGTGAAAAAATGTCTTTATTAAGATTGACTATCGTTTCGTAGCACCAACGGCGACATTTTCAAAATCTTTTATGATAGAAATATTTTTAGAATAATAGATAGAATAGAGGATAATTTTTCACATTTTAGCATTATTTTACTTAATTAATTTTAGTTTTGCATGGGAGACAAAATGGCGGCCATTGGTTATTGAAGCATATAATGCATCTTCATATCTATAAGGGGGGTTACCATAGGGGGACCCTGTTCTGTCGCCAAATATCGCCATGTTTGTCGCCAACTTGGCGATCTATCGCCAAATTTGGCGGCCAAAATGAGTCGCTAAATGTGACGCCAACTTGGCGATATCTCTAATATTTTTCGAAATTCCCACAGACTTCCATTGTAAACCTACTTGCTTATAGAAAATCAACAAATTGAGATATTTTAATGCAACAAAAACTAATATCAGCTTAAGGGATCATATTAAATTTTTCTTTGATGACCTAAGTAGGAATTGACTTTAAAAACAAAATTCTTATATTACTTGTTTATTAGTTAATTTACATGACCTTGTGCTAACACCCCAAACAATAACATAAACACCCCAAACTTGATGAGATATTTAAACAATAAATAATGAAATTTCATATAAATAATAAACAATTAAATTTAAACAATCAAAAAACCCGACTGCATAAAAAGCGATCTAATTAATTATTTATCATCAATGTGAAACTATTTTTTTTTTCAATTCCTACTATTAGCTCACACTCTCGCTATATATATCTTGTTCAATTTTCAATCGTTAATAAAATACTTATTATTCATCCAATCAAGCTCAAATAATTTTTTTTTTAACTTGTAGTGGATGACACTTGATGTTAATCCAGTTTTGTTTCAAATATTAATTCATTAATTAAATTAAATTAATTAATTTTCAATAATCGAGAGAGTCCTCTTCTTGATTAAAGTATTTTAAGACGGAGAGAGCGCTCTTCTTGATCAAGGCATTTTAAGCCCACAACAACAGGAAAGAAGAATGGGAGAAAAAAAAATTTCTTATTGATCTAAGTAGGAATTGACTTAAAATATTTTTTTATATTACTTGTTTATATTACTTACCTGTTTATTTTTTTTATTTACTTGTATTGATGACTTTTAAGTTGTGTTTTATTGTTAGTTCCTATCTAGAAACACTGTTTTGATGAGGCCTATAGATGTCTATGATGGTTAGAGTTGCAGTAAAGCTAGAGATCCGCAATACATAGAGCACTTCCAGGTTGTATAATATTTTAACGGAGCTTCTGACTGTAAAATAGTCAATGAAGCATCGTATTCATTTTGAAAGCCCTATCCAATGATATACCACTCATTAGGGTGCGTAAATTTTTTTTCGTCACTACCGCCATTTTGTATTTTACGGCCGCCATTTTAAATTTATAAAAACAAAACCTATCCTATAACCATCGGGCCGTTAAGACGAATTGATACAGAACTCATTCATTAAAATCCATCCAGCTGTTGGGATGTTTCGAAGGTATAAAGAAATCAATATACACAGATACGCGTGAAACATATAACCCTTCTTTTTAGTCGGGTAAAAAGCACAAAAAAAGTATTAAAATTACTTGCAGGTGCATACATATAACATAAAATTATTTAAAATACACTAGAAATGTCTTTAAGATACATTAAAAACCATTAAACATACAAAACGTTTTCAGCCATCACACGGCCGTTGACGGCAGTGGGAATTTAAATGTTGTTATTGGGCAATTCCATACAAGTGTCAACTTTGATTTAAAATATTTTTTTTTTATAATTTTTATAAATTAAGTTAAAAATATATTGAAATATATTCACACTTTTCAAATTAATGTTTTAGTCTCAAAACTTTTATTTTATTTGCAACAGGCAATAGTCCAAATAAAAAACATGGCTGAAAAGTAAAATCCTTGCAGTTGTGTACAAATAGTATTCTTGAAGAACACTTGGAAAAAGAAGGCAATTGCTGTTTATTTTGCATTTTTTTAATAAATGAATGCATGTAGTTTAATATTTAAGGATTTACAATAGCCTTATCCCCTTTAGGGGCAAGCAATTACGTTTGTGAAATGCTGAATTCCCACCGGAATCTTTAAAAAAATTTATTTGTAAATAAGTAATTACACTTTTCGTCTTTTTTTCCCACCAAAATTAGAAAAGTAAAATTTAATAAAATTTTTCTGGTGTAAAACGTCATTAATCGTAGGTGGTATATAATATATACCGGTGCCCTTTAAGGGGTTAAAGCAATATTCTTGATAATAATGCATGCACAATAAAGTCTTGTGTTGTGTCATTCTGTTACATGTTTTTGTGCATTTTTTTATTTAAAATAGTAGGTAATCGTGCTCGATATGCTTCTGAAAATGCTATCAAAAGAGAATACATAGTTATGTAATGTACGTTCATTCTGAAATTTATTAGTTTAATCATTTTTTTTAAATACACGTTAAGAAACTTTCAGTCATTCCGTCACGTCAAATGACAGTTAATATCTTCAACCCTAGTACAGATAGGTTGCTCTAAATTTTAATTTTGTACTTCTTATACATCATATTTAAGATACGTATTAGTTTAAAAACTGAATTGTTTCCTAATTCACAAAAGTTTCCAGTTATAAGTAACAGGTTAGAGTCATGATTGCAAAAATGTCATTCCGTCACACAGTAAGAAATTACTCAAAAATGAAAGAATAAAATGTGTAAAAAATTGTTTCAGATATTTTTTTAATCTTTTAGTCAATAACAGTCATGTGCAAACTGAAAAATTAATTTTGTGTGAAAATAGCTTCAGGGTAATTGCTTTAGCTGTAATTCTACAACTCACAATGCACTGTAAAAAAAATACGACCAGTTTTCCTGTAGGAATCGGAAAAATAGTTGCCCTTACCGTACCGGAAAAATTTCCGACCCAGCTCGGAATAAAATCCGTAAAATCTGAATAAAATCCATAAAATACCATTTTATTGACTATTTCCTTTTTTTACGGATTTTATTCCGAGTTCGGTCGGAAATTTTTCCGGTACGATAAGGGCAACTATTTTTCCGATTCCTACAGGAAAACTGGTCGGATTTTTTTTACAATGTGTCATTCCGTCACATATGGAATTGCCCTATTACTTTTCTTTGCGCTTATTCGAGAATCGTCTAGGAGAGATCATGGTAATTTAAAGGTGGTACAGCCGATAAGATGAAAGATAAAGGCATTCAATTTTCCAGCAAAACAAGCTTTCATCTATTATGCAGCAATTCATTCCAAACTACATGGATATCGTATGATAGTGCATCCATACAAGCTATATCTTTATTAGCATTTATTGCTATAGATTCTCTTATACACTGTAAAAAAATAATGCCAGTTTTCCGGTAGGAATCGGAAAAATAGTTGCCCTTATCGTACCGGAATAATTTCCAACCCAGCTCGGAATAAAATGCGTAAAATCGAAATAAAATCCGTAAAATACCGTTTTACTGACTATTTCCTTATTTTTACGGATATTATTCCGAGCTGGGTCGGAAATTATTCTGCTACGATAAGGGCAACTATTTTTCCGATTCCTCCCGGAAAACGGGCAGTATTTTTTTACAGTGTAATGGCTTCCTGGTAATTATTTGTACGAAAGATAATTTTGTAATGATAAGATTGCTGCATAATAGATGAAAGCTTGTTTTGTTGGAAATTGAAATATCTTTATCTGGCACCTTATCGGCAGTACAATCTTTAAATTACAATGATATCTTCTAGATCTAGACGATTCTCGAATAAGCACAAAGAAAGTAATAACAACATTTAAATATACTATAAAAAAATACTGCCAGTTTTCCGGTAGGAATCGGAAAAATAGTTGCCCTTATCGTACCGGAATAATTTCCGACCCAGCTCGGAATAAAATCCGTAAAAATAAGGAAATAGTCAGTAAAACCGTATTTTACGGATTTTATTCCGAGCTGGGTTGGAAATTATTCCGGTACGATAAGGGCAACTATTTTTTAGATTCCTAACGGAAAACTGGCAGTATTTTTTTACAGTGTACCCACGGCCGTGTGATAGCTGAAAATTTTTAGAATTTTTAATTGTTTATAATGTATTTTTAAGATATTTCTATTGCATTTAGAGTAACTCTAGGATAGATGGCCATAGTTTTTAAAGATTGAAATAAAAATTCTTAGAATGCAAATACAAGAAATATTGATGCATATTTAAAATTCTCATTCATATACTCATAATATTTTATGCAAAAATTAATTAAATATTGAAAACAAAAAGTATTAAACAACATTGAAATTAAAATGGCAAATGGCCATCTCTCCTTAAAGCCGAGGAGAGATGGTCATCCAATACAAGAAAGAAAAAGTTAATTTAAATAGCAAAAAAATAACACATTTCATATAGTTAATCAAGAAAGACATATAGCAATTTGTAAAAATGCAGTTATATGATGGAAAATGAGTGAAGAAAACTCGAATAAACAAAATTTGAAGTATAATTGCCGTGAAATCTCACTACATGCTTGGCAAAGATCTTCATAATTTGTACACATTTCATGGAACCACTTCAGGTACCTTATGCATTGTATCCAGACATTCCTTTTGGATGTGATATTATATTGTTTTACACAACCCACACAGTGATCCTAATCCGATTCTATTTCCTCGGAATCTGAGGAATCTAATAATTTAAATGTATTTCGTTTTCTTCGCTACTGGAATTGTCGTATTTTTTTTCTCGCGTTAATTGTAGGTTTATTACGTTAATTTAGTTTATTTATCAACTTTATCAGTTTCTGTAATGAAAGTTTCCGACATTTTTCAGTATTTTCTGAAACAAATAAATCGTTAGATCTTATTATGTTATTCTTATTTTTATTAAAATATTTATATTAGTTAAAATTTAAATAATTATATCAGTTAATATATTTAAAAACGTAAACGTTATACCTTTATTTTAATTTATATTTATTATTTTAATTTTTATTTATTTATTTTTAGTCAAAATCATCACTAAGTATAATTTTGAAATATTGATTAAAGGTGGCCATTTCTCCTAGATTTCATGTAGCCATCTATCCTGAAATTGAAAGACTGATGATCGCCCTATTTAAAGCATCAATAGCCATTGTACTTCTTTGTTTTAGTCTTAGAAGTAAAGATTAGATTATATACGTGCCTTAAATGTCCATATAGTACAAAATATAGATAACGAACTACTGCAAAACATACAGATACCTAAGTTTTAAAAAAATATTCAACCACCTATTTACATACTTGCCAACCTCCCGCTTTTTCTTAAACGAAAAAACTTACTTTCAACCAGAAAATTTATTAAATTAAATGCTTCTTCCTACTATGCGGAAGTTAATTGAAACGTACATGATTTCATTAATTAAATACATTTTCTGGTTTAAAGTATGTTTTGTTGATTTT
This sequence comes from Maratus speciosus, assembly GCA_963932465.1. Taxonomy (NCBI): domain Eukaryota; kingdom Metazoa; phylum Arthropoda; class Arachnida; order Araneae; family Salticidae; genus Maratus; species Maratus speciosus. The sequence goes on along the minus strand of OZ010793.1, from coordinate 248,927,371 downwards.
AAAAAAAAGCAGGAGGTTGGCAAGTATGTATTTAATTTGCATCAAAATTACACTTACTTTTTAAAATCGAAAAAACACAACTGCACGTCGCAATAAATAAACTTGTTGAACTATTTCATACGAACAATGTTTATATTGCAATCTATGATCAAGCTTTGGAGATATTTAGACTGGCCATCTATCCTAGACTTACCCTAAATAATTTTATGTTATATGTATGCACCTGCAAGTAATTTTAATACTTTTTTGTGCTTTTAATATGAATTTTAATTATTTACTCAAGGTGAATTTAGAAGTTGAATTTTAACTTACATTTATTGAATTTAATTTAATAATTTTTAAATCCAGCTTAATTTTTTTTTTTTTTACAGTAAACAGCACAATATCCGCATTTTTCTGCTTCAGTTTTTTTTAAATTAAAATGCACGTTTTCTTTACACATGACAACATTTTCATAAGTCGCAGCATTTCCTCTTTCTGAGATTAGGGCTTAATAGCGAACACAGCACGGATTCGTCCAACTTTTGCCTAAAGTTACGTAATTTGGATCAATAGACGTGTCCATTTTAAGTCTAAAACTTTTTTTTATATATCTCATTCATTTACGTCCAAATGTCACCAGCTTTTACGTAAGAAGTACATCTTTTAAACGAAAAATTAAAGTAAAATGGACATAAAACGAACATAATATAGATGTCCAAAAATCCTCTATATTACATCCAAAAAATACCTATATAATAACGACATATAGACTACTTTTAGCCGTAATATATACGTCTAAAATTTGCCTATCTTTGTTTAGAAAAATACGTAATATCGAGACAAATATAGAAGACTTTAAGATGAAATATGGACATGTCTATTAAACCAAATTACACACTTTATTTCAAAATAGGACGAATCTGTATTATATCCTCCTAAATAACGATGACGTCATGTTAAAATAAAAAAATTAATAAATAGAAAATTAAAACAAAACAAAAAAAATTAAATATTTAAAAAACCCTTTCAATTTCGGCCATGATTATTAATTATTTTAAGTCGCTTAAAAAATAAATCCTCCATTTTCCCCCAATTTCATATTAGAAAAAGAATAGTTAACTAAAATATTAAAATGTATTCCTTGCCTGGACTCATATATATAAATAACTTTTCAGTCACATCCATTAGTTCAGGATACATAAAATAATTTTACTTGTACTATAAGGTACACTGTAAAAAAAAAAAAAAATCTGTAAAGTTACTAAAGTTTTTCTAGGAAACTAGGATTCCTAGAACTTTTTATGTAACGGCAACAAGAACATTTCCTCTAACAGACACTGTTACAGGAACTTTTGTTGTTGCTGTTACATGAAAGGTTCTAGGAATCCCAGTTTCCTAGAAAAAGTTTAGTAACTTTACAGATTTTTTTTTACAGTGTAGAAGCTATTTCTGTTTAGTCAACATAATAACTTAAATAGTTAAAATTACAATAATTTCTTGTGTTTTTACTGTCTTAAAATATTAAAAGCATATATATTTTAAATATCATTGCTAGCAAAAATTGTTTAACTTTTTTGCACTTTTAATCCTATATACTTTCTTAATATCTATATATAGGTAGCAGCGTAATGCAAAATACTGCTTTAATCATCTAATTGAATTTCTTCTACTTTTCTTCAACGAACTTGTGTAAGGACGCTTCTTTCTCTTTAATTAACTTTTCATTCACTGAAATAAAAAAAATATGAAAAAATAAATGATGTTACAGCAAAACCTCTGAATAAGACATCCCTGGACCTCGGAATCAGCCCGCTTTTAGGAGGTATCCGCTGTTCAGAGGTATGAACATACAAATATATAGGTGATGGGTATTGTTAAAATGTTTCCTTAGTAACGATTCCCGATTTTCTGGAAGTTTTATTGTATTTATTTTTATGTAGAAATTTCTTTGATCGTTTAATGATTTTTAATAAAAAAATTTGGATTGGTGCAAAAGTTCTTTCCATAGCAGGAGAGCTGTTAAACATTTTAGGGTAGGTATTTGAGGCACCATGAAAATTTGTATAACACTTCTTTTGCAATGTGTGAATACAAAATCGAATGTCTGGCTGAAGGATCGTAGCACTTAGCCGACCAGTCAATTTTTAAATTTCCGAAATTTTCGTTACAAAAAAATATCCTTGAGGCATTTTGAAATTTTAATACCTTCAAATTTAGTATTTAATGAAATGAAAAGTATAAAAGCTAGTCACCTTAGTCGGCCAAAAAACTGCGCCAGACACGTGTCAAGTGGTATTTTATAACTACCGAAAAAAAGTATTTGAGGCACGCTGAGATTGAGACAGAATAATATTTATGCTTAGAAAAAAATATTTTGAAACTGGCAGACACTTTTGTTGACACTTTCTACTTGCCAGACAACAGAGAATGTTAAACGCGAGTGCCAGTAAGGCTGAGCTTGCGATGCTGTGCTATAGATCCATTTACTGATTTACGATACAAACATAGCATAAACCGCATTAAAGGGCCTCGCGAAAGCTATCATAAGATGAATTTCAACTGGAAGCGTGCGCAATCACAACAAATCTAACTGCGATAGGCTCTCCCAAGACCACGTGACTCATAGCAAGCTTGCAGTTGTTCAGAAAATTTTGGCGTAGTTAAAAAAATCCTTGTTCGTAATGAAACATGCGCAGCTTTAAAAGTGCTATTTTGTTTGTAGATTAATTTTTTTCTTTTTATATAATATGCGTTACTTATATAATATTAATCGTGAAAAGTAAAAACAAAAATGTGTTATTTGCACAAAAAGCGATGGGAAAATCACTGTTTTTGGTGAAAACACTCTACAAAAGAGTTGTGAAATGCTGAAAATTCGGCAAAAACATAGGATAAAGTATAAAACATTATTTTACCATCCAATACTAATCTGAAAGAGGGTTATCAAAAACATGGCTATAAAAGTTTCATCGCTTTAATGAAGAAATGCTGTGACGACAATGCTTCAAGAAAATCCAACGTGCCTTCTTCTTCATTAAGTATAGCATAATTTTATTTTTATTCCTTATAATAATATATTCACAAATAGCGTAAGATATTCATAGTCCTTGACTAAAATAAATCTTGTCTTTTCAGATAGATGCAAACACTCATTATACAAACTATAGAATATATTTATGTATACTATATTTATATATTTTACCTGTATATCTCAATACAATAGCTGTAGCATCAGCTTATCCATGAGTTTATTACCTGCATGAATTTTAATAGTTGCCTCAGTGAATGTAAAGAAACATTTTGCACCAAATATTTTTTTGACATTATATAATTTTAGAAACTATTAACTAGGAAGGTTTGCATAAGCGCATACTCAGAAAACTTTGGAAACTTTTATGAAAAGTACTCTTTAATAAAAAAAACTTTGTCTACTCTTTATACAGAACTAGTCCAAGAACGTTTAACTTAAATAAATATACTTTTGTAGCAATGATTTTGTCATATCTATATATATAAAAGAAAGTCTGGATTTTGTATTAATCAACGCGCAGCCAAAACTACTGAACCTAAATTCTTGAAAATCGGGGTAAAAATAGTTCTTATGATATAGAGTGCCGCTAAGAAAGAATTTTCCAAAATTCCATCCCTAAGGGGGGGTAAAAAAGAGAACGAACTTAAAAAAAATTCCTTAAAAATCTGATTTATAGTTATTTTTCAACTGATAACATATTTTGGTGTATTTTTGTATGCTGAATCGAATGGTACTAACTAAATTCTTTTAAGCCCAATAGTTCGAGAGATATTTCACATTTTTCTAATTTGGCACTATCTTTGGCGCCACAACCTGAATTTTTCAAGCGATAATTTCTAAAAACTCATTATTTTCATTCTGTTACTATAGCAAGGGAAAAAATTCAAATTGAATAATTTTTTAACCAATCCTTTTGGTTAAATGAAAACAACTTCGTCAATTAGAAAAAAAAAATTCAAACGCCTGGAAAACTAAAACTAAATAATAAAAAAAAAAACTGTGGTACTTTTTCGTTCTAATTTTCGTCGCGATACCATGCCAAAATGTATGGTATCGCGCCATTTATTTCAACCCTAATCGTGCAAACGATTTTTATTGCAAACCCTGCCACATATTAACATTTGCTAATTATTGAACGTGAATATTTTTATGCAGAAATGTTTAATGATGGAATTTATTTTATTCCATCATAATCTCGCAAAACTTTTTAATTTGTTATTTTTTGAATAGAAAATATTTAATACTGATACTGATATAGATTTTACCATTTCGCAGTTATCTGATGATGAGGAAGCTACAATAAAATTATTTCAGAAGTTAGGAATTATACATATAAAAATGTTTTGTTCAAAAAACCATGAATGTCTTCATTGAAAGAATGAAATGTTTACTGCAATGTGAGACATACGTATTACGTACGCCATGCTTCAGTAGTAAAAGACATTTACAATTTCAAGACTGCAGTTTAAATTGACTATATTTTATTACTTGAAAAATATTTATTTATTCTTATATTTTAAGTATTTATTTTGGTACCCGTCGACCAATTTCGCCAAATTATATAAATCGCCAAATCACTCACCAAATTATACAAATTGACATAATTTCTATTTTAAATAACGAAAGAACAAATAAATTAGTATAACATTAATAAAAATACATTTAAAACGTCGAAATAAAAATCACCTGACGACGTAAATACGTGTAAGTTGCTTAAAGTCAAGTGAATGTGACATTTACGATCAACCATTATTGGCATTTAATCTTATAGTTTGGCAATAGATTTTTGGTCGGCGGGATAACCAAGTAGTACCATTATTTTTATTGATTAAAAAAATGGTAGGTCAAAGTCTGTAATTTTCAAAAGTTATATTTTTTAAATGCTCATTTTTTTATCAACAAAATTATTATTATTTTTTTTCAAATGTATCATTTCACTTTTGTGCCAACTATTACGCTTGGTGACAATGGCGTTGGCATAACAGGGAAATATCAAAACAGTTACTGATTTTATTTCAAATGTAAAGAAAAAAGGTTTAATGAGCAATAAATATTGTAAATATGACTATAACTCAGATTCTACTGAACAGAATTTTGTAGAACTTACACTGTTAAACAGTAAATTTGGTTTATAAATGGTTTAATGTAAAAACCATCATTCTAAGTTGCTACGGGAGTTCTAAAATTAGGTGAACTCGATTATGAAAGATTTCAAGTCAACTAATTAAAGATAATATTTCACGGATTTTTTCAATATTTATCATATCATTCTGTGTTGTTTAGTTACGGAGCTATGCGGAAAAAGTTCTCACTGGTACAGTAAAGAAAATTGTAATATATACGCTACAGAGATAGTGTATACTAGAGAGTATATATGCTATAGTTATGGAAGTTGAGCTGAGTTCCTTAAAAAATTCAGAAGTGATGCAGTATATACCTACCCCTACCTCCCAGAGAGTTCTATAATCGGGTTAACGCGATTGTGAAAGTTATATTTAACTATCTCAATATGTATTTAATGCAAAGAGAAATTTCATTCTGGCCGCTTATATCTTGAGTTCTACTGAATAGATTTTGACGGGACTTACATTGTTAGTTAGATAATTTTTCAGGAAAGATGTTAGTATAAAACATAACGTTTTACGTTGCTTAGTTAAATAATTATGGGGAAAGTTCTAAATCAGATGAACCCAATTTTGAAAGATTTGCTTTTTTTAAAGGTTCCACTTAATGAATTTTTATGGGATTTAAACTGTTAATTAGATTATATTTAGGGAAGGTTTCGAGTATGTTTTCCAGTTTAAAAGATTCTGGATTTCGATGCAACTTGATCGGTTAGTTAATTTTTCAGTGAATGTTTTAGTATAATGCACATATAATTTGCTGTTGCTTGGTTGTTAGGTTGTTTGATTGTAGAATTATAGATGAAAGTTCTAGAATCAGGCGAACCCAATTATTATGAACGATCAGCCATTTCAATAAGTCTAATTAACAGATTCTAATGAGACTTGAATTGATAATTTTTCATGAACGCTTTTAGTATATTACATATTGTTCTATTGTTCTTTACCGAATCCTACACTAACAGATCAACTAAAGAAATTGTTCCTTAACAGTCTAAATTTTGTATGACTCAAAAAAAGATGTAATGACATTCATTCATATTGCTTTCAGCAATTCGGTTGGATACACCAGGTAAATGTCCATATTGCTTTAAAACGCATGATCAAATTCACAGATATATTTTGTTTCATTCAAGATTTCTTTAGAAAAACCGACCAGCGTAGCGGGCGAAGGCGGCTAGTACATTTATATGTACATATAATGAAATTTAACGATCGTTTAATGACGGTTAGTACAAAATTTAAACTGATTAAAATTGCTTCAAACTCAAAATTATGGTCCGATTCTGAGCATTGTCTATTTGACTTCGATAGTGCTATTGTCGGAGACAATATGAGAAAAGTACTGTTGTCGTGGAATTTGTTTTTACTTTCCATGAATAATATATATAAGTAACGCGTATTATATAAAATGAGAAAAAATATATAAACAAAATAGCATTTTTAAAGCAGCACATGTTTCACTACGAATAAGAATTTTTTAACTACTCCAAAATTTTCCGAACAATTGCACGCTTGCTATGAGTCACGTGGTCTTGCGAGAGCCTATCGCAGTTAGATTTGTTGTGATTGTGCAGGCATCCAGTTGAAATTCCTCTTAAGATAGCTTTCGCGAGGCACTTCAATGCGGTTTATACTATGTTTGTATCGTAAGTCAGTGAATGGATCTTTAGCGCGGCACCGCAACCTCAGCTTTACTGGCACTCGCGTTTAACATTCTCTGTTGTCTGGCAAGTAGCAAGTGCCAACAAAAGTGTCTGTCATTTTCAAAATATTTTTTTTTAAGCATAAATATTTTTCTGTATCAATCTCAGCGTGCCTGAAATACTTTTTTTCGGTAGTCATAAAATACCACTTGACACGTGTCTGGCACAGTCTTTGGGCCGGCTAAAGTGTCTGACTTTTATACTTTTTATTTCATTAAATACTAAATTTGAAGGTGTTAAAATTTCAAAATGCCTCAAGGATATTTTTTTGCAACGAAAATTTTGGAAATTTAAAAATTTACGGGTCGACTAATTGCCACGATCCTTCAGCCAGGCATTCGATTTTCTATTCAGACATTGCAAAACATGTGTTAAACAAAATTTTATGCCTGAAATACCTACCTAAAATGTCTAACAGATCTCGGACTACCATTTTCTTGAGCAAAATTAAAGACAAATTTTATTTATTACAAATTATTTTTATTACTGTAATATCTGGTGTTTTATTTGATGACCTTTCTGAATTTTCTAGTAGTTAGTCTATCCGGAATACATAGTATATCGGAATCCAAATGAATATGAAATTAGACTCTGAAATAACACAAACAAGATTATAAATATACCCCTTTTTTTAAATAAGTGTAAAAGTTATTTAAAAAATCATTTAATTATGTTGTGTTGAAGAAGTTGGCGTAACTAAACTAACTGAAATAGTTTCTTTACAGATCTGACAAATGTAAAAGTTACAAAATGTTAAAAATAAATTTTGTCAGCTATATTTTAGTATGGTTTTAATAATTAAAGCTTTTTTGGAGAAAAGAAATAGTTTCTACCGTCTTATTCAATAAAAAAAATATTTTATTTAATCAGAGCTAATGGATATACCTAAAAACACTAATTTATATGCATGATCATGTATATAAATCCGAATACTGGCAGGGAAAGAATTTTAACATTTTAGTTAAATATTCTCTATCTGATATGCTTTTTAAGGAAAAAAAGAAAATTTATTTTTTCTTAAGTTACCTTAAATAATACAAATGTATAACTGAATCAGTTTTATCATTACCATTATTCATTAAATACGACGTCATCTTTCTCCAGTGAGACATAACACAGATTCGTTCCGTTTTGGCCCAAAGTACTTAATTTCGATCAATAAGTATGTCCATATCGTGGATAAAAATCGTCTATATTTCGTTCTGATATAGGTAATTTTTGGATGTAGTATGAATAAACTTTCGACACGTCTATATTACGTAATTTTACGTCCATTTCTGTCACCTGAAATACGTACTTATTACGTAAAATATGATGACATTTGGACGAAAAGCTATCAAATATATTTGAAATACAGACGATTTTTAGATGTAAAATGGACGCGTCTGTTCATCCAAATTACGCACTAAAAATTAAAACCGAATATGTGTCATGTGTTGTTTCTGGCTAAAGAACATATCCAGAGAACTTTCACGTCTACTAAAAAAGCTAAGTTCTTACCATTTAAGCTGTTTCGAAGTGGTAAGTATATAAATGGTAATCGGAAGGTATAATGTCGTTAGAGTAAGCGTGTATAAAAAATGTTTCAGCCAAGTTTTAAAAGTATTTGTCGGGTGGCTAAAACCACATTTGGTTTCTCAAAGAACATGCTGCCCTTTATATTGGTTAATGGATTCCGCTTCTGGTCAACACCTTGCTTAAATTTATTTAGTTGTAAATGGCATTTCTCTTTTGAATGATCTGGTTTACAGGTAAGATCGCATAATAAACGTTTCCTCCTCATTTCCACCAAAAGCATAAGCAAACAGTCTTTGGATTAAACTGATATTTGCGTTGTTTGAAGGATAATCTTCGAGCATAAATCATGATTCTTTACGGTTAACATTAGTATACACAATATATTTTTCATCATCGGTACCCATATATTTATAAAAGTTTCTTTAAATCAATTTTGTTACGCAACAGAGAATTACGACAAAAAAATCGTTCCATCAAATTTTCCTCCTTTATCTCGTGTGTGATACATGCAATGTTTTAACAGCTATTTTAACATTACGTAATTGGCTTGATACTGTTGAAGGGTTGATTCCAAGAATTTATTTAATCTCTCGAGTCACTTTTAGTTATCGCCGATATTTCATTGCCATCCGTGCAAGTCGGTCGTCCAGAACGTGGTATATCGCTAAGATTAAAATTGTTTAAAGAAACTTTCGGAACCAGTGTCGGCACGTATAATCGTCATCTAAATATAGACACATACAGTAGATATCTTCTTTTGCAACTGAAAAGCATTTATGCCTTTCTGGAAACAAAAACAAATTATGTCGGTAATGCACATTATTTTCTATAATTTTTAATTAAAATTTTGAAATAGAACTAAGCAACAGAATTTTTATTCCGCAAATACCTGCTAAAATTCATTTTTTAAAGCAGTGTAAAAAAATTCAAGTGTGCCGTAGATGACATACCGTTTTTCCGATGCACTGCCATCTTAGTGGCAAAAACGGGACGAACTTTTGCACTAACTCATTACAACAATTATTATCACTATTTTTTTTGGTAATCGAATAAAACGGTATTCTTATTGTCATAAGTATGATGCATTTAATAATGAGGAATATAATTTTATTCAATAAATATACAAAAAAGATAATAATTATTAATTTATAATTAATAGAGATTCAAATGATGTTTTTAAGAAACAGAGTTGCATATTGATTTCTATTGCCATAAAAGTCTTGTAATGTATGGAAGAGAACTCCTACCGCGGAAAAATGTAGTTATAGCATAGTTGGTTAGTGGAATTGAATTATTAAAGATTAATTATCACTGGTTATTATTTTGCACAACTATCAAACGCTGCGATTTTTTAGCACCATTTTTATTCAAATGACAACTTCGCCTTTTTTAATCGGAGATTTCTCGATTATATAACGATAAGATTTCCTTTAAGATAAAGTGGTGTCCAAAAACCGTAGCTGTTGCCTGTCTTGCATCTCGTTTACTGAGTTATATTGGAATCAGTTATTTCGAAAAGTACATAAGTGCAAAATTTAAGATTTTCAGAAATCTAGAAAAAAATGTGTTACACATAAAAGGTAGATGTTTTTAAAACTTTTCTGTGCTCACTATATTTCTTAAATCTTTAAATATGTTTATAGATTATCAGTTTTACATTTTATAAGCATTTATTTTATAAGCACTATCAGTTATCTTTTTTATTCCCATTTCGAAAAAAAGTGGACTTGTCTAGTTTTTGAAATCGTCGATACATTTACTGTATGTTTTGAAATTTCTTTTATGAACTTATGTATGTTGTGAAATATATGTATGGTATAAGATGGATGTAGGATCGTATGAAAATATATGTACGCATAGTATGCGCAAATTAAGCGTTTATGTAAGGAAAGATAAAAAATAATAATAATGCAGAAAATACATTGAACATTACGATAATCTGAGTGATAATAAATTTTTATTCATCTTAAAAACTCAAACGTGCAAATAAAATCTCTCTATAAGATCATCTTTACATGGCAAAATTGTTAGGTTAAGGCTTTTATTATTATTATTATTATTATTATTATTATTATTATTATTATTATTATTATTATTATTATTATTATTATTATTATCATTATTGAGTAAAAGTGCATCATTTTATTTTTCTACTGATATTTACAAAATATTTTAAACGCGGAGTAAAAAATCAATTCTTTATAGCAAATAAAAGGAACATCGTATTATCCCTCCATTAATATTAGTTTATTTTTTTTCTCTCTTTTTTTGTTAGATTAATATGGAAAGCATTTGAAAAAAAAATTACAAAAATCTAAATTTCTTCTTAGTTTCAAAACTCATGTATTCGTGCTTTCATTTCATTTGCGTGATACTATATATTAAAACTAAGCTCATACTTTGTGTATTATTGGAAGAATATTTCTGAAAACTATATAGCTTCAACAAAAAGTTTGAAAGCTTTGAATTAAGATTCTTATTAAAAACATTTTATAAAGAGGATTATAAGTGAAAAGAAAATTAATCCTTTCTATAAAAATAGAGATTTATGCTCTCGGGAGGAAGTTTTATTGCAACAAGGAAAATCCATAAAAATTAATTACCTTCATTAAGATTCAAATCTTTACTCTTGAAATGAAATCTGATAATAAAAACATTATATTAAAGAAATGAAATAAATGATAAGAACATAATTTACAATGAATGTTTTGCACCTGTCCTGAAGAAGGGCATTTAATTTTGCATAACTGTATTTCTACTTATGTTTACTATAAAAAAAAAACGGTTTTGAATAATTAATTGTGCAGTCTTTGAAACAAAACAAAAATTGTGATATTTGCCATAAAGTCGTTATTCACCGTAGTGGGATATCCTAAAAATTTTTAATCTTTGAGCTCATAAAGCACATAAAACTTTTATTGGTAGTTTTGAAATACTTTAGAAAACAATCTATGCAACTCTGAAAAACTTCTTTTGGAATGAATAATCTTTTTGTCAGATGTCTTCGTTTATGACGTTATTTTTACAAAAATAACGAAAACACAATTTTGGAATTTTAAGGAATGACATGAAAAACTTACTTGACATATTTTGATTTTTTGAAATTTAAAGAACGCTTAAAACGCCAAACACTAAGGAAATCCCATACTGACGAAATTATTCTCATCTAGAAAACATTTCACGTTTACCAATTTAAAATACCTAATGAGATTCTTCAAAATGTCAATGAGTTCACGGGGTTTTATTCTCCGTTTTAGATTAATCTTCAATAAATAAAGAAAACAAACAAACAAACAAAAAAAAACATCATAACGTATAAATCGTTTCATAATCTCCAAGAAATTTGGAAAGACCTGCAAAGTAATTTAAGAATGTTAATACTTAAATTCTGACAAAATTTAGAAATGTAGGCATCTTTTTAACACTTTATAACATATTGTAAAAGTGTTTTTCGAAGTCCCTTTGTCTGTTTATTTGTGCTCTAACACTCGTAAATGTACTTACATTGCCATCAAATTGATATATGTTATTGAAATTTACTATGACAAGTTTGGTAATAAAAATTAAGATTTTAGTATTTATGGTTCGTTGCGGTTCGAAGGCACACTTTAAAAAAATGTGTTACATTACGGACTATATGGAATAATTGTTTGAGGTATATTTTAATGATATTCAACTATTTTATACATATTGAAATTGATATATATCACTGAGGTGCATTACAGTCCATTTAGAATACTGCTGTAGAATACGGTGCGCACAGAATTTATTACTCAGTTACAAGGAGACACAAAATAATTTGACTACAGTACTATTTTTAAACAATATTTGCTGCAAGCGCGTTTGCAGTTATGGTACGTATTTTTAAATTAAGCTAATATTTCGCATATTAGATGGTGTGTATAAATTATATAGATCATTGCTCATTTGCAGTGACACACAAAAGAACTTTGTCACAGTACTGTCTTTAAACAATATTTGCTGCAAGCGCTTTTTCAGTTGTAGTCCGCGTTTTTAAATTAAACTAATTTTTTGCATATTAGTTGGTGTGTATAAATTATATAGCTCATGTACAGAGCTACACAAAAGATCTCAAGTACATTTTCGTTTATTAACTCGCTGAATGAGAATTTTCAACTATGGTATGCATTTCCTAATTGAACTAACTACTAGTAAACTATGTAGTTTACATACAAACTTATAAATTGTTCATTGGTCTGCACAAAAAAATTCGGATATTTTCCCGATTATTTGTGGTAATTGTAGAAATCGTGTTTACAAATGTGTTATGAGATTTTCAAATTTTTACTTTAACGTCATCTTTTACCTGCATAAATTAAAGAGCTAAGTGGAAGAACGTGTTAAGTAGCAAAAAATTACATTTGAAGAAATTTGAAGTGGAAGTTTTTGCTGTAAATTTTAATGATTTATTTTCTATTTGATACCATGTGTTTAAAATATTAACAGGTATGGTACTAAACTCTCTCAGAAAAACTTATTCATATTTAATTTTCAAATATTAAAAATTATTAATATTATTGACATATTAAATATTAAAATATTAAATATTAATGAATAATGTCTTAAATCTTCAAGACTAAATGGAATCTTAGTATTTTAGCTTCACCATGTGATAGGATACCTCATAACGCTTTCATCGAGATGATATTTTTTTTTTTTTTTTTTTTTTTTTTTTAGAAAATGTGGCATAACCCTTAAATGCCGGTTGTTGCTTTTCGGCAACATACCCAATTTAGGCTCTAAAATACTATTAGAATAATATTGAAGCTATAATGCCTAATGTTGCCAATAAAATACATTCTGAAAATATTATTAAATCGATTTTCACCATGTAGATGGCAACACTTGCGCTGTTTAAGAATAAAGATAGATTTATTTTTTCAATTGTTGCTACTTGTTCATTTTGTTTTGTTTGAAAGCTTGCGAAATATCCTATTTTGTTCTGCAGTGAGCAAGTAAAATTTATTTCTTATTATAGTTCCTAAAATACTTGTGTGCTTAATATTATAAAATTTTATCAAGGAAAAATATTTTTTCAATTAAAGACCAGTATTGCCGATTAGTAACCAACTGTTTTTTAGCCGTAAACCATACTTAAAACAAAATATGATTTTTTAAAGTATTTTTCCCATGATTTATTTAAAAAATGAAAGCCGAAAACATTATTACAATGATTTTTGAAAAATCAGGCATTTAAGGGTTAACATGTTCATCCACTCAGCTCTTCAATTGTGAAGTGTTGTTACAATATTCTAAATGTGTTGGAAAGCGTTTCATAATCTATGCTAGACGCATAATTTTTTTGATCTTGCTTATTTTTTTATTGATTGAAAATGTATTATATCGTTTGTACTGATATTTACAAAAGTATTTTAAACGTGGATTTAAAAATCAATTCTTTATAGTAAATAAAAAGATATCGTGTTTTTCCCATTAATATCAGTTTGCATTTTTCTTTCTTATTTTGTTAGATTAATATTGATAGTTTTTGAAAAGAAAAATCGATTTTTTTTCTTTAGTTTCAAAACTCATGTATTCGCGCTTTCATTTCATTTGCGTGATACTGTATATTAAAAGTAGCTCAAATATTGCACATTAGTGGAGGAATATTTCTGAAAAATACATCTCTATAACAAATATTTGAACTATTCTTATTAAAAAAGAATCTTATAAAGTAAACTATAAGTAAAGAAAAAAAATAGTCATTTCTATTAAAATACAGATTTCTACGCTCTGGAGTAAGTTTTATTGCAATAAGGAAAATGAATCAAAATTAATTATCTTCGCTAAAATTCAAATCTTTACACTGAAATGAAATATGACAATAAAAGCAGATTAGTAAAGAAAGTATAAATATAAGAATCTAATTTATAATAAATATGTGCATGTGTCCAGATGATGTACACTGTTAAAAATTTGCAGCATTCTGGCAGGTCATTTGACCGTTTTTTCCGAAAACGGTTACACAACCGTAATTTAACACTATTCTGACCTTATTATTGGCCATTTTATGGTCAGAATATAGTTAGATTATGGTTAAGAAACCGTTTTTCAAAAAACGGTCGAATGAACTGCCAGAATGCTGCAAAATTTTTAACAGTGTACACTTAAATTTACATAATTACATTTTCAATATTTTTTAGTAGTGCAGTCTTTGAAACAAATAAAAAAAAATTGTGATATTTGCTCTCAATTCCTTATGTAACGTAGTGGGATATCTTAGAATATTTTGAATCTTTAAACACGTAATAATACTGTAGTAGTACTTTTGAGACACTTTAGATAGCAATAGGGAGAGTACAAATGATGGGCCCGATTTTAAAAAATCATATTTCCGAAACTACTACACGTAATAATTGATACATGAATTTAAAGAGAAATATACGAAAGATTGTTCCAGTTACAAATGTTCGATGTGTGACCCTCTTGATACACGGCATACGTCCAATCTGTAATCCAGTTCGTTCCAAACATTTTGTAGCATCACTCTGTCAATGGTTCTGAATGCTGCACAAATGTGTTCTTTAAGTTTTGCAGCGTTTTTGGCATTGGTGGTACATAAACAATGTCTTTGTTGTAACCCCACAAAAAGAAATCAGATTGTGTTAGGCATGGGGATATTGGCGGCCAATGTGATTTTGTGTAAATCACCATCACCCGCTTGAGGACAGCACAGATTTTGTGTTTCAGCAGGATGGTGCCCCAACTCATTGGTCTTTGCAGGTACGTAGTTACTTGAACGAGGAGCTTCCACATCGGTGGATAGGGCGTGCGTGTTTGGAACGAACTGATTACAGATTGGACGTATGCCGTGTAGCAAAACGGTCACACATCGAACATTTGTAACTGAAAAAAAACTTGTTATATTTCTCTTTAAATTCATATATTACTTATTGTAATATGTGCAGTAGTTTCGAAAATGTGAATTTTTAAAATCGGGTCCATGATTTGTCCTTATACATATTCTGAAATATTTCTTTTGAGATGAATAATAATTTTGTAAGTTGTCTTCGTTTATTATGTTATTTTCAGATAAATATCTAAATGCAAAGTATGAGTTTTAGAGCATAACATAGAAAAGCTCACTTAAAATATTTAAAATTTTTGTAAATTAAAGCACGCTTAAAATGTCAAACAATTAAGCAATTCCATGCTGAAGAAATAATTCTCATCTAGGAGTCACTTCATGTTTACCACCATAAAATAGTTAAAGAGATTCTGGTAACTTTGAAACCTTTGAGTTTCTCTTATAATATATATATATATATATATATTATAAAGCGGATTATAAGTAAAAATTAAAAAAAAATACTCATTACTATTAAAATACAGAAGTCTACGTTCTGGGGGAAGTTTTATTGCAATAAGGAAAATGAATCAAAATAATTATCTTCGTTAAAATTCAAATCTTTACTCTTAAATGAAATCTGATGGCAAAAGAAAATTATTGAAGAAATAAAGAAAAGGAAAGAATCTAATTTATAGTAAATGTCTTGTGTGTATACCGATGATGGACACTTAAATTTACATGATTATATTTCCGATAATCTTTGCTAGAAAGAAATCTGTTTCGAATAGCTAATTGTGCAGTCTTTCAAACAAACAAGCAAAAATTGCAATATTTGCTCTAAATTCCTTATGTAACGCAGTGGGATATCTTAGAATATTATGAATCTTTGAGCACGTAATAATATTATAGTAGTACTCTTGAAACACTTTAGATAACAATATATGCATACTTTGAAATATTTCTTTTCGGATGAACAATATTTTGAGAATAACAAAATAACAACCAAGAAAAGACAAGATCTTTTGTAAAATGTCTTCGTTTATTATGTTACTTTTATATAAATAACTAAATACGATATAGGAATTTTAGAGTATAACACAGAAAAGCTTATATAAAATATTTCGAATTTTTGCAAATTAAGGAACGCTTAAAATGCCAAACAATTAAGCAATTCCATGCTCCCAAAATAATTATAATCTAGGAAGCCCTTTATGTTTACCTCCATAAAATAGCTGAAACGATTCCTATAAAGGTCAAAGAGTTCTCAGTGCTCTGTCCGCAGTTTTAGATTTAAGTACAATAAATGAAAAAAAGGAAAAGAAAAAAATTAGAAGTGAAGGCTTCTTTTTATTATTATTATTATTGAATAAAAATGTATCACTTCTTTTTATACTGGTATACATGTTTACTGGTATACATGATTACTGGTATACATGGTATACTTGATAAAAGTATTTTAAATGTGAAATAAAAAATCAGTCCTTATACTGTACATAAAAGTACCATCGAGATTTTAATTCATCGATATCAGTTTACATTTTTTTTTTTTTTTTTGCTTTTTTCGTTAGATTAATATTGATAGTGTCTGAAAACAAATACAAAAATCTATTTTTTTCTTATTTTCATATGTAGTCGTGCTTTCATTTCATTTGCGTAATACTGTGTATTAAAACTAGCTGAAACTATTTGTACCATTACTGGAAGAATATTTCGAAAAACTTTAGATCTTCAACAGAAGCTTTGAAAGTCTTGAATTCTCATTAAAAAATTAATTTTATACCCTGTTTTACACCCAGGAGAAAGTTTTATCGCAATAAGGTAAATGAATCAAAATTAATTATCTTCGTTAAATTTCAAATACTTACGCCTGAAATACAAGCTGATGATAAAAATACATTATTAAAGTAATAAAATAAAATAATAAGACTATAGTTAAGAATAAATGTGTTGCATGTGAACGAATGATGGATACTTAAATTTACATAATTACATTTCTATAATCATTTGTAGAACAAAAATGTTATCAATAACTAAATATGCAGTTTTTCAGAAAAAAAAAAAAAAAAAAAAAAAAAAAAAAAAGAGAGAGAGAGAGAGAAAAGTGACACATTCTTTAAATTCGTCATTCGGTATAATCGAATATCTTAAAATGTACCAAATCATTGATCATGTAATAATTATTTACGAGTACTTTGAAATACTTTAGATAAAAATACATACATATTCTTAAATATTTGGGATGAACAATGTTTTTGTCAGGTGTTTTCATTTAAGAGGTTATTTTTACATAAATAACTAAACACGATTGAGGAATTTTAAGTCATCACATAGAAAAGCTTACTTAAAATATTTTGAATTTTTAAAAGTTAAAGAACGTTTAAAATACCAATCAATAAAGAAATTTCATACTACCGAAATGATTCTCACCAGCAAAGCACTTTATGTTTACCAATTTTGAATGTGAATGATTTCACGGGGCTGTATTCACAGTTTTAAATTAAACTACTACAATAAATGAAAAAAAAATCCATCATAACGCGGAAATCGTTTTACAATATCTAAGAAATTTTTCTAAGAAAGACCTATGAAATAATATTTAAATTATGACAAAAATTAGACATGCATGCATCTTTTTAACACTTTCCAACATATTTGAATTCTCTTTTTCTATCTGTCCGTCTGTCTGCGTCTTTCCGTAATCTAACTTACGTAAATATATGCGGTGTCCATGAAATTGATGTATTTGGGGTTTACTACGGCATGTATGATATTGAAAATTAAGTATGTCTCATTTATGGTTCGGTTACAGGGAAATTCAATAGAATTCTGTTACATTATGTTATATGTGGAAAAATCGTTTGCTGTGTATTTTAATGATGTTACACACTTTTAAATATATTGACATTTATATACAGTTGAACCTCTATTTAACGAACCTCTATTTTGCGAATTTCTCTCTTTTGCGAACTTTTCCTTGGAATCAAGAACATTTTGCGAATTTCTCCGTAAAATAACCTCCAAATAACGAAGTGCATTCTCTGTTTAACGAACTTTTTCTTGAGATCTAATTTTTTTTCTCCCCATTTCTCAAAATATTTCTGGACATTTCAAACTTATTCTTTTTTTAAGCACATTTTACGATGTTTAATGGCCTTGAACTGGTTTTACCAGGCGCCTTCTTTGTCAGCAGTGAGAATTCGGCAAGTACGCAGGACGAAGAAGATAATACCTTAGAGTAACTTAAAAAATGTGGATACAGCTGAGAAAAAAAGAAGAAATTAACCATGATGTGCTGATTGATGATTGTATTTCACTTAATTCTGAAATTGAGACCTCGGAAACACTATCGGAATTGGATATTTACGACAGTGTGAAAAATAAAAACAATACAGCAATGAATTGCGATTAAGACGAATATGATGATGATGGAAATGATCATGATCCAGGAATTCACAAAACTTCGTATGATGAAATGGTAAAATCATTTGAAACAACCCGACTCGGATTATAGTTAGAAGAAAATACGCATGAAGGGGTTTTTGGTACATTGCAAAGATACGAGACGTATTATGAGAGAAAGCACTTTTTAAAAGAAAAAAATCAGGCAAAATTAACAGAGTTTTTCAGAAATTAAATTTAAGGACGCACGTGGTGGACGTATGGTTAAAATTATTTGATATAATAATAATAAATACGATAATATCATCAAAATTCGTTAATTTTAATGTAAAACTACTTTAAACAGAAAATACAGTGTAATCCCGGACAAAGTTTTGCTTTCCTTGCAGATTTCAAAGATTTAAACACATAGAAAAAATGAATTGATGATGGATATTGGAGGGTAAAGTAAATAAAACAAATCGATATAATTTATAAAAAAAATGTTATTAATTACTTTTAGTAAAAATACTTAATTTTTATGAATTTAAAATCTGTTTTATGTAGTTTAAAGTATTTTAAAAGGTGAATCTCTGTTTAACGAATTTTCCATATAACGAACTTTTTTCCGGGATTTCGCGTTAAATAGAGGTTCGACTGTATATCACTGAGTTGCACTAAAATCCGTTTGCTGTAGAATATAGTGATAACATAAGATGTAAGAGTGACACCCAAAAGAGTTTGGCTGCAGCACTGTCTATGAACAATAATTGATGGACGCGCGTTTTCAGTTGTGGTACGCGTTTTTAAATTTAACTAACTTTAAACACTTTCCAATGAACTTGAAAAGTGTTTATGACTTCGGTTTGTCTGTCCGTCTGACCATCTGTCCATCTGTCCGCGCTCTAACTCCCGTAAATATACTCGGATTGCTCTGAAATTTTTGGATGTTATTGACATTTACCATTGCACGTTCCCTATTTCAAATGAAGTTTGTAGTAGGTTTAGTTCATTTACAGGGGTGGTCGAAATTTTCCGTTACATTACGGCCTATGTGAAAAAAAATCGCTTAAAATGATTTTTAATGGTGTTACACGCTTTCAAACATAATAAAACTGATATGCATTAATGAAGTGCACTAAAATATGCATTCTGCAAAATGTGAGGGGTAACGAATAGTTATTATTAATTTACAGGGCCATACAGACGAATTCCGTTACATAATGATATAGGGGTGGAGGGAATTGTTTGCGATGTATTTTAATTATGTTAAATTATTTCATGTATAATGAAATTGATATACGTCGCTGCGGTTTACTATAACTTATTTCATGTATAACGTGAAGTGCATAGCATTTACAGGGACACACAAAAGATTGCAGATACTATATTGCATCCGAAGTACTGTACATTAGCGATGATTGCTGGAAATGCAATTTTAATTATGATATGCGCTTTTATGTTTCACTATATTTATACATACTACATGGTGTGTATAAATTCTATAATTCATATACAGGGCTACACAAAAGAATTCGTAATGGTTACTGGGTATGAGTGCAAAATGCTTAAAGGTGGTTTTTAAATGAATGGTAGTTATGCATTTTTACGCTAAACTGCATTTAGTTTACTAAGAAATGTTTCTAGAATATAGATAAAATGATAAATAGGGTCACGCAAAGAATTGGATTAACGGCTATAAATGATAATTTATGGAAATGTGATTTCAGTAGTTTTAAGCGTATTTTTGTTTGAATTAAATTTGAGCTAAACAGTGGCGTGTAATAAAGGTACTAGGTTAACTACAGGGTTGTACGAAAGTATTCAAGTATGTTTCCATCTATTAGTATGAATTGCTGAAATGGAAATTTCAACTTGTTATGCGTTTTCTTGCTAAACTAATTTTCCCCATTATATGGTATATATGTCAACCTACAGATCAAGTATAGGGCTGTTCAAAAGAATTGGAATACATATCTGGCTATGGACGGTAACTGCTGAAATCAGTTTTTACTTTTTCTAAAATGTTTACTTAGTTATCTTATATACCTTATTTCCCTAAATAACGAAGATTGATAAAACCTTCAGGAAGTGTTGGAAAGTGTTTCATAATCCATGCTCAACGGATGATTTTTCTTTCTTGTTTACATTGTACTTGGTGTGCATAAATTTTGTAGATCATATACAGGTCTGCACAAAAGATCTTAAGTACATTTTCGTTTATTGGCGGATATCGCTGAATGAGAATTTTCAACTGTGCTATGCGTTTCTTAATTGTACAAATTTTTTGCATGCTTTGTACTATACATACAAATCTGTAAACCATTTACAGATCTGCACAAAAGATTCGGGTATTTTTGCGACTACTGGTGGTAATTGTAGAAATTCGTTTTTCAAATGTGTTATGCATTTTCCAAATTGTTTACTTAGACATCATCTTTCACCTATAAATAAAATGTGATGTTTTGTTTCAGCATTCTGAATTTGTTGGAGTGTCTCGTAATGTATGCTGGCTTTATTATTATTATGTTTTTTTTTATTATTAATGAGTAAAAAATGTATCATTTCTTTTTCCACTGATATTTAGAAAAGTATTTAAAACGTAAAGTTGAAAATCAATTTTTTATCTAATATATAAAAATGAAAATTTGTCTGTATGTCTGTAAATTCTATACAAAATCACAGATTGGAAACCAGAGTTGTGAAATGTTACGTACATGTGTATTAAAACATGGCCGAGGCAACTAAAGTAACACGAAATAATTTATAGTTAAATTTTAATTAATAAAAATCCATCAATTTAACAGCAATTTCCTCGCGAATTTAAACATTTTTCGTTATAGCAGTTGCAAACAATTAAAAATCCACAATAATGATCTTACCATAATAAGTATTTTTCTATTGCAAGATTTCCACGTGAAAAATGAAAATGAAATATAGTTTGACGAAATAAAAAAAAGTGAATATTACGTCATAATTTTTCTATTGCAAGATTTCCACGTGAAAAATGAAAAAAAAAATAGTTTGACGATAAAAAAAAAAGTTAATATTACGCCATAAGCGACGTCAGCGTGTGAATATATAACGTCACATGAGTTTCAATAAACGTATTGAAGCATTATACAAACCCTATTTTAACATTTTGAGGTTCTCTCAATTTGTTTTCGACATTTTAAAATCTATTGTATATATATTCTATACATATATATTCATATATATATATTCTATATATATATATAAGTATATAAGTTCAAAAAGATCAAAAGTAAAACTAAAAGTAAAATATAAAAATAAAAATAAAATCCATGCGATAAGCGCTACAGCTGCATATAACCACACAGATTATATATAGCACATTATGTTTTAAATGCGTTTGTCAGACCCAGAATCCTGCACCATAAATAAACTAAGTATAACCATAAAACATCCAAGAAATTTAAACAGATATAACCTGAACAAGAAAAAACAACAAAAGGCTGTGGCCTCTTCAGCGGTGGGCATTTTTCAATGAATGGAAATTTAAAATATTGGATGATTTTAAATCATTTCAAATAAAATATATGAATGATTCTTCTAATTACACTTACCATAGAATAAATCCAAATTTAGAGAAGGAAATATCGAAATTGAAAAATACCTTTGTTTTTTGTTCAGTCGATAAAGCATCTAACAATTTTGCAGTTATTTGAAAAAGCTATTATGCTAATATGATATTTACTGAGCTTAACAATAATGTCACCTACAGTTTGTATAAATCTACTATTCAGACACTGATTAAGAAACATCTGGCCTTTTCAAAAAAGGTTAATATTCCTCTGCCTAAAGTAAAAAATTTGTCATTTCCTTTTCTTTTCGTAACACCTAAATTTCATAAGATACCAATTAAGTACAGATTTATTTGTAGTAATGTAAACAGCACTGGAAACGGATTTAATCGCAAATTTGAGGAAATGCTAAAAAAGATTTTAAATATACTAAAATTTAAGTATAAAGATAGTAATATGTATTGGATTATTTTGAACAGTTATGAGATCAGGAATGAACTAATTAAAGATGATATACAAAGTGTCCAGACATATGATTTTGAGAATCTTTTCACAAATATTCCTATTGCAGGGTTAAATGATGTCCTTTTAAAAGTTGTCGATTTAATTATAGCTGACACCGATTTAGATTTTAATTTATTTAAATTATTATGTAATTTTTGTTTATATAACAACTATGTTTATACAGGTTCAAATATATATTTACAGAATAATGGAATAGGAATGGGAACAAGTTATTCTTCAACGGCAGCTAACTTATTTTTATTTTATTATGAATTTCAATTTTGTAGTGTCAATAACGATGTTAATTTTCTGGCTTTCAGATATATCGATGATTTGATAATTTTGAACTGTGATCGCGATTTTTTGGGGATATCATGTAACATTTATCCTGATATGCTGGTTTTGAAAAAAACAAATGAAAATAATAGTGCTGCTGATTATCTTGATTTGAAAATAAACATTTCAAACGGTATACACATATCAATTTATAATAAACGGGATAACTTTAATTTTGAAGTTAACCATTTAGTTAATTGGAGTTCAAATATCCATAAACGCGTTTACGTCAATATCATAATAGGTCAGATTTTTCGCTACTATAAACTCTGTTCGAATAAAAATTTATTTTTTAAAGAACTTTTTAATTTAACCAGCATTTCGTATTATAAAAACAATATACCTTTGAATTTCATTAATAAATATACTAGTTTTACAGACAGTCTTCATTTTTGAGGAGTTGCTATGCGATTGACAGTTAATGATTTGTATAACTTAAAGCCTTTTTTGGAGGGTTTTACAAGGATGTCTGCAATTGTGTGGCAACAGACATGGAACGTTTATGGACAGATTATGGATCACTGGAATTTAGTTATTGTTTTTGTGGCTGTGTTGCTCGGATTTGGGTAAAATAATTTTATTGTTTCAGTATACATTACACATACGTTCTGAATCAGTTGTATCTTCGAGATGCACTGTTTATTATGGCGTCGGGTCCGGTGGGGGAGTGTTCGCTATATGCTTTCAATTGTTTTTATGCATTTGATTTATGCTTTGCGACACTCTGGCCGAAACCCACTGCCACTACTGAATAACAGTTTGTTGTAAATTGTAATTATTCTAAAATGCCAACCGCTGAAGAGGCCACAGCCTTTTGTTGTTTTTTCTTGTTCAGGTTATATCTGTTTAAATTTCTTGGATGTTTTATGGTTACACTTAGTTTATTTATGGTGCAGGATTCTGGGTCTGACAAACGCATTTAAAACATAATGTGCTATATATATATTATACATATATATTCCATATATATTCTATATATATTCTATACATACCGGTGTGCATGCTTGTATATTAGAATTCCCACAAAGATTTACGTCCTTAGAGCTCATTCTTAGTGAAGAACTGAAATAAAGGTTTCAGAATTTAAAAAAATAAAATTCATAGAATTTTTGTACTTGCCATTTTTCTTTAATCGTAAAAAAATTATTTAAATAGCAAAATACTGGGAAACAAATTTTCACCAAAAGTTTTAATTTCGGTCTCAATCCAGATCACAGATTATATTTACTAAATAAATAGGTAAAATCTGTCGTCCGGATTAAATGAAAAACAAGTGGATAAGTGTGATTACAGATCGCACAGGGGGTTTCGTTTAATGTTCCTTTCAAAACACTTTTTCATTTAATTAACAAAGCCAAATTGATATAATTTATAATTATTAAATCCTTAAAAACCGCACATAAAAAGGTAAAAAAAGGTAAGATTTAAAAAAAAATTCGCCTCCCCCATGAAATTTCTCGCCCCATTTTTTTGAAAACTTTTTATTGTGAGTTATAAACTATCTTAAAATTTCAAACAGATCGTCGTGTTAGATTTCCTAAATTAAATAAAATCGCGTTCTTTTAATTCCACGTTCCACCACCAGGGAGCGCACTTTATTCTTAACAAAACTGTATCTCAACGAAGCTCCTTTCTACAACTTATCCGTAGATACATTAGTCAGGGGAGGGGGGGATTACACACAATTTAAGATATTTGCTGAAATTTCTATTCTAAAATAGTGGTATCGACACTTATGAACTTTTTTATATTGAACAAGTTACAATTATATCAGGACTTTGTCAAAAAAGAGCACATAAAACGGTAAAAAACTCTAAGGTTAAAAAAAAATTTAACGCTCCTGCACCCTGCCCCCCTTTCTGAAATTTCTAGCGCCATTATTTTAAAACTTTTTATTATGTGTTATAAACTATCTTAAAGTTTCAAACAGATCGCGTTGTTAGATTTTATAATTTAAATAAAATTGCGGTCTGTTAGTTTCACATTTCACCAACAGGGAGCGCTCTCTATTCTTAACAAAAGTGTATCTGAACGAAACTTCTTTCTACAACTTATCCGTAGATGCATTAGTCGAGGGGTTGGCGGTCTTAAACACCAATTTAAGATATTTGCTAAATTACTATTCTAAAATAGTGGTATCATCATTTATCAATTTTTTTAATATATAATAAGTAATATTTACCTCATCACGCGGGGGCAAATCGGGGGGGGGGGGCTGATGGACTCCTCAGATGCATAATATCATTAAGACCTTTCCAACGATATATCACTTGATGGATATCGACAAAATTTAGAAAAGTGACCCCTATTGGGGAAGCAAATGGGGGATGAAAACCGGAGTTGCATAACATAATTAAGTGGTAACAGACCTTTCCTACGATATATCACATGACGAGAAACTGCATAATATAGAAAAGTGGCCCCCTTGGGGGGCAAAATGGGGGGGGGTGGATATTTATCGAAAAATGGAGATTGCCATTCGATCGGCAGGGAAAAGTTAGCTTCGCAGTAGCCTTCTCAGTTATATTTCTCCCCGCTGTGGCTCAATTAGGGGCAAAGTTATGCCCAAAGAAAAAATAGCCCCAAACGTTGGGGAGCCCCTGCAGGGTAAGGTGTTTCGTAACATTATACTTATCGAAAAATATTTAAAAGGGGCCTTACCCGGGCCTCTAATAGAGTGAGAGGAAATCGGAAGACGGCAAAATAATCGTTGGGAAAGTTTGCTCGGGCGCCTCGGAGCTAATTTTGGCGCGACATCTAAGCTCTGCGACCAATAAAAACTAAGAAATTTAAGAAAATGTGAAAAAAAAAAATAGGATTTCTTTCCAGAAGAGAATAAAAATTTTGTTTTAAAGTGCTAAGCCCGCGCCCCAAAGGGTTACAATGAAAACAGCCATGATAGCACAAGACTCCTTAAGACCCAAGATCGTTGGAATTACTTTCAAATTTTCATAATTAAAAGAACTGGTTCCATTAAAAGTCTTTGCAAATCAAGAATTCCCATTGTGAAACAGCAATCTCCAGAAGCATTTTATAGAAATACTAGCAGGCTGAGCCCGCTGCGCTGGAACCATTTTTCAAATAAACCTTCAATCAAACGAAATGGAAAATCCGACCCTGTACTTTAAATTAATATGGACCTTCACCTGGAAGGTCCTTCCGCATTTTTTGAATACGCATCGGACGCCATTGCTCTATTATATTATCTGATGCGTTAGACAAAATACGGGCAATTCAGAAGCAACTCTTTAGTACACATGTAGTGTTTGGGAGGGAAAAGCGGCCATTACGATCATATCACCACATTACTAAAAAAGAGAGAATTACAATGACTGCAGAGATTGACCATTTAACTTAAAGAATGTTCGGGTTATTCACTTTCGTTTGTTAGTTATTTTACTCCGGGCTTCTCAACTTGGTACTTTGTGCGGATCTGATAACATAAATATAATCTCTCTCTACGTTACATTATATTTGGTAATATACGTCTTCTTTTGCCAGGTTTTCTCTACAGTTTCTTATCTTCGATTTCCAGTAGAGTAAATACAATCAAAACAGTATTTAACTTTTATATTTTAAAATATGCGAATCATGTAAAAGTGGATATTTAAAGCGGAATTGTGTGAATAAAATTAAAATAATGTCATTTTAACTGCCGTTACTTTTTACATACCAGTTTTAATCATGCAACTATTAACCTAGGAAAATAACCTCGATAAGTAATTCAAATAGAAAACTAAATCTCTAGTTTTCATTCAATAAAATCTTCCCAATCATCCGTAATCGGATCTACAACCAAGTTTGATGTGCAACGTTAGAAATGTTCGTAACCTTTATGGCTAAAAATGTACCAGAGTTAGCTACAAAACAGAGTTAATTACGTTCCAAACTACATTCCATTAAATAATGTCAAATTGCTGTTGATTGAATTTTAGATCTTTCACTATCAAAACTCTTTGCAAATGATAAATAAAGTTAGTTATGCAAAATTTTTAGTTGTGATCTTTTTTGGCAAACCGAAGATTTTTTTCGCATTTCTCTAATGAGCGTAATAAGACGGAGAAATAAACATGCTTTTATTTTCAAGACGTTATTATTCATCATTTTGTTGCCTAAATAAAACTAAAAACGTTAATTTATGACTATGATCAACTGCTCGGGCTGTGCATCAGCCGAAATTTCTTTATAATGATTGAAATTTTATTTGAATCTGAGGTACTTTTTTAAAAAACCTAGGGTAAATGAACAAATATTGTTCTATTCGCCACTTTTGGCATTTGAAAGGTTTTTTTTCTTTTTTTTATACATTCAAAGTAATGCTTTTTTAGTGATAGTAAAATAAACCTAAAATTTGTCACTAAGAACAGCTGCTCGGGCTGTGCATCAGCCAAAATTTTATAATGATTGAAATTTTAATTGAATTTGAGGAACTTTTTTTTAAAAACCTAGACTAAATGAACAAATATAGTTCCATTGGCTACCTTTGACATTTGAAAAAATTTTTTTTTGTACATTCAAATTAATGCTTTTTTAGTGATAGTAAAATAACTGCACATGAAAAATATCTATTAGTAAATCTTCTTTTGTCCGTTTGCTTTATACTAAAAAAACATAAATTTACTAATTGCTAATTACTGAAAGTACAAATTTCGCGCAATCTTCTGAAATCGGATTTACCGTCCACGGTTCCTTTCAAATGTAAACGAATCTTCCAACATTATATAGTAAATTCGCCAATTGTAAGGTAGCTGATTATGGAAGATTCATCCAATATCTTTTTATAACATTTCGAAACGAAGAGAAGATATGAAAAAAAAAATGACGAATGGAATGGAATATCGAAAAGTGATTTCAGAAAGCAATTTTTATTGCAAAATGTCTTTTTTCGTGATAGAAATAACGCATAGTTGCTTACATTTTCTTAAGAATAATCTGTACTACCTAACATTGCAAACATTGAACGTTTGTATAAGGAAAATTGGCGATATGTTTTTTATTAAAAAAAGAATGGACAATATTAGATAATCTGGCTTCGAGGTTATAAAAGTCACAAATTTGGGGAAAACAAACCGACATGCTTTGGCAGTAAAGTATGATGAGAAATTTTTTAAATGTCTAAAATTAAATTATTTTACAATATGTATGTGCGTGTGTGGGAGACATTTATACTAAAATTAAAATATTTGACTCCATTTTTAAAGTATTAATTGCTATTTATATATTGTACATTTGAATTTTAAAAAATACTCAAAAAATGCTTTCGTACACTTGCAAAATCACCTTTATTGCAAACATCGCTTGAACACAATTCACGCTTACGCCTTTTTGGCTTAAAATCAAATTGTTTGGCGACAAAAGTGAACTCAAAAATCACAAATAAACATATAACATGTAAATCATAAGTACCATCATTTTTACAATTACATCTGCTAGTTTCGTCTGTGAGTCACATGATGGAAGAGTTAGAAATAATAAAGAACAAATCAAAAACAAATTGTTACCACAAGGAATGTCTCCTTAAACAGCATACTCAAATTATTTTCTAAAGAAAAATGCTTTTAAAACTACTCATGTATGTAGTAAAACATCAGTCAAATTTGGCGGCGGAATCTCAGTAAAAATCTGAAAAAAATCTATATATATTCGAGTATTTGGCGCAAAAAAGACGAACGGTCCACGCTATTTGGCTAGCCAACACATTTCCATCCCAAATGCAAGATATTTAAATGCATTTGAAAATTGCTTGTTAAATAAGTGTTTAAATGCCTAAAACTCAATGAATTTAAACTTAAACGAAGGATTAGCATGTTATTTTTTTTATCTTTAAGCATATATAATATAAATAACAGCGTGTTGCAGTAGTTATATAATTTTACATGGCTTTACTGGCTGGAAATGTTTTAAGGGTTATTCATTCAACTAATTTCGCCAAATTATATAAATTGCCAAGCTATTCGCCAAATTATACAAATTGACAAAATTTTTAGTTTAAGCAACGAAAGAATAAATAAATTTTTAAACATTAATCAAATTACAAATAGAAGTGAAATTAAAAATCACTTGATTGTGCAACAAATACGTGTACCGTGTTTAATGTCAAGTGAATGTAAAATTTACGATCAGCTATTATTGGCATTTAATCCTATAGTTTGGCGATAGTTATTTTGTCGACGGGATTATCAAGCAGTACTGTTTTAAGTTTGTTTTAAAAGTAGCTGGCTAATTAAAAATGCTACCATTAAACATTTTATTTTAAATACTTGTTTCCATGGCAACAATAACCTTCATTTCTTGTTTCTGATACTAACAATATCGAAGTCAAATTGCCAATGTTCCGAATCGGACATTAATTTTGAATTTGGAAAAAATTTAATAAGCTGAAATTTTGTTTTAAACCATATAATTACGATAATAAAATTTTAATATATACACATATAAAGGTATATGACAAAACCGTAGTAATAAAAATGCATTTATTTAAGTTAAAATTAATCTATCTTCGTATGAAGAGTAGAAAAGGTTTTACTTAAAAATTATTTATGATAAAAAAAGTATCATTCAAAATTTTATTGTGTCGTCAATCAGCATTAAATCGCCAAAAAAATTAAATTTTCATTATTTTTTTGCAAACGCTAAATCGAGGTTCTGTGGATTTTTTTTATAATCATATTATATGTCACGAGAAGAATCTTCTGTATGTTTCTCATGAGAAGATATTTTTTCAAATATTTCTGAGCAAGCACTTATCGAAACTTCATTGATATCATCCTATTAATTTTTCAGATGCATTTTTCTTATCTTGACGCAAAAGCTAAAGTGCGAAATCTTATTTCAATTACAGTATTTTAACTGAGTAATTTTTTAAGCATTACGAAATTCCCTTTCATGTTTAAATTAAATATTTTCATTTTTTAATATTATCACTCATTAAAACGGATTTTTTTCTTCTTTTTTCTGCCTTCTTTTTTTTAAATTAAAATTAGTAACAGTTTTTTCTTTTATGTTTCGAGGTGTAATAGCTGTTTCAATTATTTTTTTTTTTTATCAACGATAAATTTCGCCAAGAAATAAAATGGTAAACCTTATCGTCCAAAATAACAGAACTTTCCGTCATAATTCTATAACTAATCTAGGTAGAATGATATGTTATAGCTTAAAACCTTCCCTGAAACGATACCTATCTAACGGTATAAGTTCCGTAAAAATCCATGCAGTAGAACTCGAAATCTAGGTGTTTGGAACGAAATTTCCGTTTGGATTGTATATATATAACAGAAAACCAATTAATTAAATAATAATTAATATCTCAGCTTGTAATTAAGATAGAAGATTGTAACTGACATTGATGAAATCAGCTAAAAATTTTACGCCCGGATGTAAAAAAAGTTGTTCAAAAAATTTAATAATTTAAAAGTTTAAAATTCATTTTAAAAAATCCTAGTACAATAAACCACGTGATCTGCTTAAATTGCTTGGGTGGCAGTACGTCTGCAGATAATGATGACACCTGTTTTTAATCGGTGGAAGAGATCGTTTTTTGCAATTTGATAAAAAAATATCCATGCTTTTGTTGAATTATGAATGCCTTTCCGGTCTTGTAATTGAGGTTTTTTTAATTAATAACGTCCGTTAATTACGACTTTTTCAAAATTTTAGGATTTGTCGTTTGATGTGAGGTGTTCAACTATAAGTATGCAAACTTTCAAGTCTTCAATATATATAGTTTCTGAGAACGGGCTCTGTGACGGACGGACAGACAGAAAAGTGAGGCTAATAGGGTTTCCTCAGATGAACGAAACCCTAAATAAGTGGGTAAGTGTTATCATAGATCGCACAAAGGGTTTCGTTTAATATTCCTTTCAAAACGTCCAATACATTTATCGCCATGGAACACCTTCTAAATTTTGGCAAACCCTTCCTAAACTATCGTAAAGCTTCAAACATATTCGCCTTGTTGTATTTCCTAATTTTGTTCGTGCCCTACCCCCCCCCCCCCCCCCGGAATGCTACGATATATCACATGACGGGTATCTGCCAAATTTAGAAAAGTGCCCCCTTCGGGGGCGCGAAGTGGGGGTACTGACCACCATGATTTTTGACGCGGCCTGATGTTTAAAAATTTTGTTATGTTTTATAAGCTATATTATAGTTTCAAACCGATCGTCCAGCTATATTTCCTAATTTTGTTCGCGTCCCTCCCTCAACCCCCTCCCCTCGAAATTTGACACGCCATTCTTCTTTATACTTTTTATGGGGGGGGGGCGAAGTGGTTTAATGGTCACCATGATTTTTGACGCGGCCTGATGTTTAAAATTTTTGTTATGTTTTATAAGCTGTATTAAAGTTTCAAACCGATCATCCAGCTATATTTCCTAATTTTGTTCGCGCCCCTCCCTCACCACCCCCTCGAAATGCGGCACGCCATTCTTCTTTATACCTTTTTATCATGTGTTATAAAGTATCTTAAAGTTTAAAACTGATCGCCTTGTTAGATTTGCTATTTTAAATGAAATCGCGGTCTGTTAGTTCCACATTCCACCACGAGAGAGCGCACTCTATTCTTAACAAAACTGTTTCTGAACGTAACTCCGTTAAACAACCTATCAGGAGATATGCTAGTCAAGGAGGTGGCGGTCTTAACCAAGAATTAAAGTTATTTGCTTAAATTACAATTCGAAAATAGTTGTAT
This sequence comes from Maratus speciosus, assembly GCA_963932465.1. Lineage (NCBI taxonomy): Eukaryota > Metazoa > Arthropoda > Arachnida > Araneae > Salticidae > Maratus > Maratus speciosus. The sequence goes on along the minus strand of OZ010793.1, from coordinate 248,895,748 downwards.
GAACACGTATAAAATTTTTGATATTGAATAAGTAATAGTTTTCTCATCACGCCATCCAAAAAACCGCACGCAAAACAGTACAAAACGCCCTGTTATACTGCCTAATTTTGTTCGCGCCCCTTCCCTCCCCCTCCAACTGGAATGTGACGCGCCATTCTTTTTTATAATATTTTACTATTTGTTATAAATTATCTTAAAATTTCAAACAGATCGCTTTGTTGGAATTCCTACTTTATATATAATCGCAGTCTGTTAGTCCCACATTCCACCACCAGGGAGCGCACTCTATTCTTAACAAAAGTGTATCTGAACGAAACTCCTTTACACAACCTAGCGGTAGATACATGGGTTGGGGAAGGGGGTGGGGGGGGGTGGCGGTCTTAAACAAGAATTTCATATATTTGCTGAAATGACTATTAGAAAATAGTGGTATCAATACTTCTGGCATTTTTATCTGGCATAAGTAACATTTATGCTGTATTCTTAAAAATCGGACACCGTTCAGAAGAATACTGCAATGAAACATCATGTGACTGCCTTTTAAAATAAGTATATAATAGAAATAAATCAATTAGTGAAATTAGCACCACTCCTTCCCCTACCTGAAATTTCACGCGCCATTTTTTATAAACTTTTTCTTATATGTTATAAACTATCTTACAGTTTCAAACAGATCGCCTTGTTATATTTCCTAATTTTAACAAAATCCCGTTATGTTAGTTCCACATTCCACCACCAGGGAGCGCACTCTATTCTTAACAAAACTGTATCGGAAGGAATCTCCGTTAAACAACCTATCAGTAGATATGTCACTCGAGATGGTGGCGGTCTTAATAAGAAATTAAGATATTTGCTGAAATTACTATTCGGAAATAGTGGTAACTAAACTTTAGACAATTTTATATTAAGTAAGTAGTATATATCTCAAGACTCCCTCAAAAAAGGCACCTAAAGCGGTCAGAAACGCTAACTTTTTAAACAGAAATCCAGTGCCCCCGCCCTCTCCCCGGAATTTCACGCGTCATTCTTTTTTACACTTTATCTTATGTGTTATAAAATATCTTAAAGTTTCAAAGAGATCGACTTGTTAGATTTCCTAATTTTAACAAAATCGCGTTATGTTAGTTCCACATCCCACCACCAGGGAATGCCCTCTATTCTTAACAAAAACATATCTCAACGAAACTCCTTCCCGCAATCTTTCCGTAGATACATGGGTCGGGTAGGTGGCGGTCTTAACCAAGAATTTAAAACATTTGCTGCGGTAACAAATGCTAAGATTTTAAAAATAAATCTAGTTCCCCCCGTCCCTCCTCAAAATATCACACTCCATTCTTTTTTACACTTTTTCTTATGTGTTATAAACTATCTTAAAGTTTCAAACAGATCGAGTGGCGGTCTCTTAATCAATAATTTAAGATATTTCCTGAAATTACTATTCGAAAATAGTGGTATGAATACTTGTAAACTTTCTTATGATGAATGAGTTACACTTATCTCATAGCGCTGTTCAAAAACCCCAAGAAAATTGTTAGATTTCCTAATTTAAATTATTTCGTGGTTAAAAAAGCACGTGTCTCCATTTTAATTGACGCATTTGATAGCAATACACCGACTAATTAAATAATAATTAATATCTCAGCTTCTAATTAAGCTATCGCTTTGAACTGGGTATGTATAAAATCTGCGAGAGATTTCGCGTCCGGATGTCAAAAAATTTTATCAAAAAATTTAATATTTAAAAAGTTAAAATTTCGTATTAAAATGTCCCATTATTAAAAACCGCAGTCGTCGCCATGTCTGACACCTGCTTCTCGGGAAAATGAAATCTCATTTCATTGTCTTTCCAAATAAAGACATTAAATTTTTATAGATCGATCTTTAGTGGATATCTTCATTTATACACATCGCACAAACATGAACTTTATACCAAACGAAAGTAAATTTTTTTCCGCGTCTGTCTATGACGGTGATTTGTGTACCCAGAGTCATAAATGAGTAAAACTTTAGGAGACTTAAACTTTTTTTATTATAAAGAACCTTTAAAAGGAGGGCCGTGAAAATACAGAGAGACGGGGAGAATTTCGTTAACTGCCCAGCGACAGAAGTCCACAGCGGGGCTTGATTACAGCCTACATAGCTCTAGGTTAGGAGCAAAAGTGAGAAAGATTTGTTACAATTACTTACACATTGGCGAACATGAGATAACCATATGCAAGATATTTGGCGATAAAACAAATCGGGTAGAAAAAGCAATCAAGAAGGTTTACTTTGAATAAAATTATACGCCATGGCGTGTTTATAGGGTTACACGTAGCTAAAATTCCTGTGGGAAAGCAGGGTGATTGAAGAAATAGCTAACACGTGATATTAGATGTACGTTACAGGTTTAACGACAGCTGAAATTAGTCAGCAGGGGCATATGGCTTTTATCTGAGCAACTAATGAGTGGGAAATAATAGGAATGCAAGCCAAGAGGCTGAGAAAATATGCATTACATATTGTCGGCTGCGAGCCGAAAGAAATTCACTTCTATTTTATTCTTTTATTTTATCTCAACGGAAAATCACTGCGGTTAAGATATATTTCTATCCGTGTGAAAGTGAAAGAAAAAAAAGAACCGACTGATAAATGATGCATGCATTTAAAACGTGCTTTTAAAGTATAAATGAAACTTACAGTAGTGTGAGGGGGGGGGGGAGTCAATGAATACCGACATATAAAATTAAATATGAAATGTCAAATTTAAACTAAATATTTTATTTGAAAGGGGGGGGGGAGAATAATGACAACATATAATGAACCAGTAAAGTTAAATGTTGATTTTTTGAGGATAGAGGGAGGTAAAATGAATATATAGCGGGAAAACCGTTATACTGCCTATACCTTTTGCAAATTTCTCGGACCGATACTTTGTGAGATACGATTTCGCTTTAAAATGTCCACTTCATTTATTGCTTAATTTGCGCTCTGGTAAACCTCATTTTCTGGTATCCCTAAGAAGAATTGGAAATAAAACTCCGATGATTTGGAGAAAGTGCGTTTGTACCTGCGTTAAAAAGGTTGATTGGCTAATTTTAGAAGTTAATTAGCCAGTAATTCGGTTAATTACCGACTCTTTCAAAATTTTAGGATTTGTCGTTTGATGGGAGATGTTCAGCTATAAGTACCCAAAATTTCAAGTCTACAACATGTATAGTTTCTGAGAACGGCCTCTGTGACAGACGGACAGACAGACAGACAAAGGAGTGAGACGAATAGGGTTTCGTCAGATGAACGAAATATTAAAAAGAGTGAAAATTACGTAAATTATTACGCGATCGTTGGTTTTTCAAAATTGATTTTTCAAAACAAATATTCTTAAAATTCCGGGCAACGTCGGGTACTTTAGTAAGTAGTAAATAAAATGAGCATCGTGTGTTTTCTCATCAATATCAGTTTGTTGTTTTTTCTCCCTCTTTTTTTTTGTTAGATAAATACTGATAGTGTTTCGAAAGGAATACGAAAATCTATTTTTTTTCCCTTAGTTTCTAAAATCGTGTAATCGTGCTTTCCTTTAATTTGCGTGATACTGTATAGTAAAACCAGCTCAAACTTTGTACAATCATTGGAAGAATATTTTTGAAAATTATATCTCTTCCACATAAACTTTGAAAGACTTGTTCTTACTAAAAAAGCACTTATAAAGTGAATTATGAGCGAATTCAAATCTTTACGCTTAAAATGAAATCTGATGATAAAAATATATTATTAAAGAAAGGAAATAAAAGGATAAGAATAAATAATAAAAAATAAATCTGTTGCATGTGTCCCGATGATGGACACTTAAATGCACATAATTACATTTCCAATAATATTAAGTAGAAAAAAAAACTTTTTTAAATAGGTAATTGTGCAGTCTTTCAAAAAAAAGAAAAAAAAAAAAGAGGTGTGATATGTCTTTTAAAGTCGTTATTCAACGTAGTGGGATATCGTAAACTACTATTCTAAATCTTTTAGTAAGTATTAATCTTTTACTAGTACTTTTGAAACACTTTAGAAAAAAATATATACTTATTCTGAAATATTTCGTTTCGGTTGAACAATATTTTTGTAAGATGTCTTCGTTTATTATCTTATTTTTCATAAATAACTAAACATAATGTAGAAATTTTAAAGCATAACATAGAAAAGCTTACTTAAAATATTTAAAATTTTTGAAAATTAAAGAAAGTTTAACCTGCCAAACAATTAAGCAATACCATACTGATGAAACTTTTCTCATCTAAAAACACTTTATCTTGACCCTTTTAAAATAGCTAAAGACATTCCTCTAAATACCATTGAAGTACAATAAATACTTTGAAGTACAATAAATGGTAAAAAATACATCAAAATGTGGAAATGGTTTTTTAATCTCTGATAAATTTCAAAATGCCAGCGAACTGATTTAAGGCTGTTTCTTCTAAGGCTAAAATAGTTTCTACATATAGAGTGCACTTTAATTAATGAAATCATTGTACGTTAGTGTAATGCAGGGGACAAGAATAGAAACTCGAATGAGTTGTCAAAATATAGCGTCTAAGAATTTTTTTCTATTTAAAGAACATAGAAAAACTGATGAAATTTTTCTTATTCAGATAATACCTTATATCTAATAATTAAGAATAATTAAAAGTATGTAGAAACTGTTAATGAATTCACATGTCTACATTTGTATTTTCATAGGAGTATGGAAAAATTGGTAAATTGTTTTTATTTAGATAATTCTTTATGTATAAAAATTTATAATAGTTAAAAATATCTATAAAATTGCTAATGGAATCACGAAGCTCTATTTGTAACTTTTGACTAAATGTGCAGTAAAAAAAAAAAAAATTGCTTGATCCATCAAAAGATGGAAATAATTTTACATGTTAATGAATAAAAAAACCTTGGGGATTGAATTTGAGAAAATTTATTCGAAAAAGTTTAAAGAAATATTGAATGCACCGTCAAAATATTCCATCTAAGAATTATTTCCTAATCAATGAACATAGTGAAAGTGGTAAAATCGCTCTCATTCGGGTAAATAGGGTAGGGGAGTACACAGTGAGACAGCAGCCATTTTGACATACAGTTATAACATTTTCTCTTAGCTGGAACACACACTGAACCACCTAATCTTACGCAACACGTGGATGTAGTTTCAGCATTTCGGTTACTCGTCCAACAAAATAGTAAGTAATTATTTATTTTGCAGGGGTTAAAGTTACATAAAACGTCCATTTTACAGTTTATTTCTTTCATTATAGCATATATTTACTTAACCAAACTTAGTTATATCTAATGATAGACTATGTCGACAAAACGACACAAGCACTGAAAGCTGTGAAATTGATGATGAAACAGATATGGCATCCATTTTGTTACAACGTAACGAAAGTACACAGTAAGACACACAGTTGTGGTACACAGTGAGACGTGCCTCATTGTGTATCTACTATGCTGTTCTGATGTAAAAAAAAATTATTTATTAATAAAAGAAGGTTTTTTTCTCCCTCTCTGTCTGTGTGTGTGGGTGGGGTGGGGGGCGTACGATAGCTAGTGAAATCTACTAAACGTAAGAGGCTGAAAATTTGCATGAAGGTTGCCCAATGTCTGCCATTGTTCACCGGAGGCTCATATTTTAAAAATTTTTTAAATCTAGAAATATTAATTAGAAGTCATAAACTGTAGAAAAGTATTGATAGAGTGTAAAAATGTATGATTTATGAAAATATATACATAATTTTCGATACTCCGTTATTCTGCTTCTGTGCTTTTATAAATAACTTTTTTAAATCCATTTATACATTAATGTGTAGCGTATTTGTCTAGCTTAAAGATATAGCAATTTTTTTTTCAAAAGAATAAAAATCGTTGCCATTCGTTAAGTAATAATAATTTTCGTCTCACTGTGTACTACCCTCCCCTACTTTATATCTAAAAGTTAAGAATAATTAAAAGTACTCTAGAAAGAAAATGACTTTTAATGTCCCATAAAAGATGGAAACAATTATTTTAGCCTGAAGAATTTTGAAACCCGCTGGGAATTAATATCATAATATTTTTCCTCAACGCTTACATGAAATGTTTCTAAATATAGAAAGCGCTTTAATTAATAAAAGTGTTGTACGTTACTACAATTCAGGAGACGTGAATAGAAATTTGAATAAGTTGTCAAAATCTACCGTCTAAGAATTATTTCCTATTCAAAGAACATAGTGAAAGTGGTAAAATTGTTCTCTTTCAGATAATACATTATATATCTAAAAATGAAGAATTACTAAAAGTATGTAGAAAAAAAAGATTTTTGATATCCCTTAAAAGATAATAATTTTAGACAGTTTTAGATAATTAATTTTAGTCAAAGGAATTTTTAAAAACATTGGGATTTAATATCAGAATGTTTTTCTTCATCTGTTTCATAAATGGCTTTTAAATACAGAGTGCGCTTTAATTAATAAAATTATTGTACGTCACTATAATGCAGGAGACGTGTATAGAAACTTCAATATGTTGTTAAAATACAGCGTCTAAGAATTATATTTTCTATTCAAAGAACATATTGAAATTGGTAAAATTGTACTAATTTAGGTGATACTTTATATCTAATAATTAAGAATAATTAAAAGTATGAAGAAAACTGTGATGAATCCACATGGTTGCATTTGTATTTTTAAAATAACATGGAACATATTTCAGAAGAACATTGATAATCTTTTAAAAAGGTTTTTATTTAGGTAACAGTTTGTGTATAAAAATAGTTAACAATATTTATGTGATTGTTTATAAAATCACGAAGCTGTATTAATAGCTTTTGTTTAAAACTGAAGTGAATGGATAAAAATCTTTTAATCCATTACAAGATAGAAATACTTTTACAGGTTAAGGAATTTCGAAAGCCCATGGGATTGAACTTGATAATATTTATTCTTAACAGTTTATTAAAACAGAGCATAAATAGAAACATGAATAAGTTATCAAAGTATAATGACTAAGAATAATTTTCTAACCAAAGATCATAGTAAAACTGACGAAATTGTTTTCATTCAGGTAGCATTTTATATCTAAGAATAAATTTCTAGTTAACAATATCTATATAGATGTTCATGAAATCATGAGGCTTTATTTACTGCTTCAGATTCAAACAAGAACGAAAGATCATGCATAGATTATGAAACATGAAAAATAATAGGATATTAATAGGCAATTTAATTTTTATCCAGAATGACATGAGATATCTAAATAAGAAACTTAAAATAATGCATAACTCAGTAAAAATCCGTTTTCAGTAACTGCTGTTTATACTCCATAATGTGTGCGAAATCTTTCGTGTAGTTCTGTATGCGACCTATAGAATTTACATATTCCACCCAATACACTCATGATTAGATCAGTTTAAAAATTCATACTACAGAGGTAAATGCTTATCCAGAAATAATCCATCTTAGTCAGGCCTTTAATTGATTTTTTTGTGTGTCTCTGTAAAGGTACGTAAAATATTATGCACCCTATAATCTATAGAAAACACACACTGCATTTCAGTGATTTCGTTAGGTTTGAATCATCATAACATCATTAAAATGCACCAAAAACGATTTTCCCCCATAGTTCATAATGTAAAGCAAACATTTTGTGTGTCCCAATAAACGAACTATAAATGCTAATTACTCTAGACTCTTGAGAAAGCATGTTATAGTCCACCTGTATGGGGTATAGCAATAGAATTATGTTTGAAATATCATAATACCAATAAAATACACCTTAAATGATTTTCCCCATAAACCGTAATCTAACGTAAATCTTTTGTGTGCCCCTATATTAGAACTATAAATACAGCACAATTTATTTTCAATACCAAACATTCTATAGTAAATCTAAATAACATATAAAAGTTGGCACTTGGGCAATCCGAGTTTCGAGAGTTAGTACGGATAGACAGACAAAAGACAGGTAGACACAGGACAGACAGGCAAACGGCAACCAGACAAACCTAATTCATAAACACTTTTCAACCATGTAGGAAAATGCTAAAAATAGTAAGAGAAAGATGACTTTTGGTGCATTTAAAGATGGATATAATTTCGTCGACTAAGATATTTTGAAAAACATTGGAAATGTATCTTAGAAAATTTCTCCTCAACAGTTACAGAAACGGTTTCTAAATATAGAATGCAAATTCATTATTCAGATTGTTGTACTCTTCCATAATGCATTGGACGTGTAGAGAAAATTTAATAAGGCGTCAAAATATAGTTTGCAAGAATTATTTCCAAAGTAAAGAATATAATAGTGAAATTGACAGTATTTTCACTTTCTGGACACATGTAGTGTAAGAAAAGAGTTGTAATCAATATAAAAATCCTAATATGGTAATATTGAAATATCTTTACATTTTGAGGCTCGCTGAATCCGTTTTCACTATTTTTATAATACTTCTATATGCACGTGTGAATACAGGGTGATTCATAAAATCGTTTAGTAAATTACATGTCAAATCAGGCATACCGCAAGGATAAAAAATCCCATAGGAACGTGGGGTCGCAAACCACCTATTTAGTCGCAAATATAGGGTGTTTCATCTTACTGAACCGTGGTTGACTGTAATAATTTCAAGAAAAATAAAAACATTGTAATGAAAATGCAACGATATGTACATTGTTTCATGCGAAATGTGATAACATCACGGAAAGATCTGGAAAAACATGTTGCTCAAGCAATCGATGATACCGTATGAATTGATAATCACAGTCCAAAAAGTGGGGCGTCCAGTACATACTGTTGGCGCGTATAATGCAAACTTCTACCCCTTTTGCTGGGTGTTATCACATTTAAAACAAAGGTGAGAATATCTGTAAAATGTTTTATTATAATATAGTACAGTTTTCTGAAAGTTATCACCGTCAACCCAAATTGAGTTAGGATGATCACCCTATATTTGGCCCTAAATAATTGGTTTGAGACCCTATGTTCCTATGTGATTTTTCATCCTTGTTCTATGCCTGATTTGTCACGTCACTTTGTAAACGTTTTTTTGAATCACCTTGTATATGTGTGTAAGTTGGATTTTTGTTATGTTTTCAGTACCCTTAGAGACTTTTTTTAGTGTATTTCGAATGATTTCGATATGTATGTATGTGAATGAGTGAACCTGAAAACGTCCAAACTGTGCTTTCAATTGAACTAAAATTTGGTGAATATGTTACAGGTCGCTGTCGCAAGAACTGTATACATATTCAAAGAAATCGAATTTGTTTGACGGGTTTGGTATCTCAACCATTTTTCAACAATTTTTCAATCCTTCTTTAACGATAACTTATAAACAGTATCTCTTATAAAATTAAATTAACCTTTTCAGTGTTAGAGTTAAGTTAAACGAGATCAGCTCAAAAGTGAGGGGGGGGGGTGGTAGAGGCCATCTGGATATTCATGATAGCCCAAGTTCGGTTCCTACTTCTGACAGAATGATTTCTGTAATATTGCTGGCGATTAAATAATTCATTTCAATACTGTCATATTTTATTTCAGGTGAAGTAGTTATATGATTTGTATTTTTATGCGAATGCTTTGTAGTTATTATTTATTAATTATAATTTTTATAAGAAATATTTAACAACCAAAAATATGTTTTATTAATTACTAGTTTTGTACTGAAAATATGTCCAGTATATTGAGAGCGATTCAAGTTTGTATCCATGTCCCTATGTTTTAATAATGTATAACAATCGAAATAGTGTTTAGATTGCTATACGTTACTAAAACACAGAGGAATGAATAGAAACTTAATCTCGTCAACATGCCGGATGATTCAAAATATATATTTTGTCGATTTCCTCTTAGATCGCAAATGACAAAAACGAATTATTTAAGCTGTTTAAACAAAAATATATAGAAAGTACACTTTTAGATATGGCATTTGCTTTTGAAAGTTCTGTATACATATTAAATTACGGAAATAATTAATTTGTACGAGCCCTTTTACCAATAACTTAAATATAGAAAAATGTTGTTCGGTGCATTAAAATAACATTAAAGCAGTTCTCTCTCTCCCTCTGAAAAAAAGAGAAAAAAAATCCTCAGTTAAGAATTCGAAACTTTCTGACACATTTTCTAATTCATTTATAAATATAAAAGCATTATACTTGCAGGTATGATTAAGAAGGGATTTGTAATTGCACAGTTTTCTGTTCCGATAAATTAATTACATTTTAAGTTATAAACGATTGTTGTCTCAGGACTGTACACTCTCGAAAAAAAACTGTAAATTTACGGCCGTTTTCTTTTCAATTTTGACGAGCAACAGCCTTATTTCATGAAAAACGGTCTGATCTACTAAAAAAATATGGTACGACCCCATACATTTTCCTCCGCTAGGGTGTAACCCTTCATTTTAGTCGTGTTTCGAAAAATAATGTCACTTAACCGCGACCGTAACATATTTTTTGACCCGCCAAAAAAGCGATTCTGTGATGATTATCTAACGTGCTACGTGCTACGGAACAATAAGTAAAGTGTTATTGTGTTTGGAAGTGCATTATATCTTTGCCCCGTAAAATTACGGTCTGCACTAAATGATGGGCAATGAATTTTTTTTTACGGGGTATGACTGGAATCTCTGCTGGCTTCTGCCCGTAATTTTACTGGGATATTTTTAGATACTTAGAAAATTAAGGGCAATCCACATATTTTTGCAATTCTAGCCCATCTGTTAGTAAAAATACGGTACGACTCTATACATTTTCCTCCGTGAGGGTGTACACGTTGACACAAAATGATGGGCATGGATTGTTTTTTTTTACGGGATATAACTGGAATGTCTGCTGCCGGCCTCTGCCCTTAATTTTACAGGGATATTTTTAACAGTGTAGTTTTTTTTCTTTCCTGTACTGTCTCTATATATGCGAACAAAAATAAATTAAAAATGTGTCATAAAGTAGCCATTCGGAAATTGAAAAATCTTTAAAAAGTCCCGCTATTTTGCGACTAAAACTTTTCAAGTTATGAATTTTATGAAATTTTAGCGTATACTAACCTTTAAATATGGAAAGACACGCTTTCGATATAAATTTTTTTTCGTAAAATTAAGCATATTATAGATTGATAAAATATGTAAATAGATTAGATAAGGTTGATAATATTTAAGATGTATGATACATAGGTAAATAAAACTCTATGATAAAACACATACATGCCGTGTCTTTGTATTGCTAAATTCATTATTAAAGAGAAATTAAAAGTTAAATACTAAATATATTTAAATATTACATGCATGAAAAGGAGCTTGTAAAAGGATTTAGAGCAAATTTTACTCAGCATATCAAATTTATATATTTGTACATCGAAGTAAAATTTATTCATTGAAAAATCATCACACCAAATTATTTAATAAAGTTTTCCATTATTTGAATATTTTAAGTCATAGGCCCATTTTATAGAATTAAGTCAGGGTCAAATCGATAAAATTAGCTTATATAAACTCTTTTCGAAAAAAGAAATTGCTTTCTAAACACAAAATTATCCTTTTATCTAATTATACAATATATATATATATATATAGAACTCAAACGTGTTTAAAAGATGTATCTATTAAATCAATTTAAAGAATAAATATATATTATAAAGAAATATTTCAGAAATATGATTTTACAGCTTTATTTAAGTTGAAATCTTCTGCTCATCCATGGAAAATTAATAAACATCTCGACTGAAATCTTTATATTTTCACTTAAAAAGTAAGTTTAAATGAATGAAAACTGCTTAAAGGAAAATATTTTGTAATACTCGAGAGGCTCTTTTTACTGATTAAACAAGTACAAAATGTTGTGTATATTGAAAGAAGGAGTTTCAAAAGATTTATGCAAGTTAAATTTTAGGATTTAAAATTCAAATGGATTCCGTGAAACTGCTAAAGTGTTCTTTAATTTCATTTGGTTTATTTCCTCAACAACTGGACATTTTAAAAAGAGTTTTAGAGGGAAAATGTTTTTTCTTTTAAATCTAGCTATTTACTTTTAAACGTTCAGACATTTAATAAATTCAAAACCGTATTACAATATTTACAGAAATTTCTTGTACATAAATGAGTATGTGTGCTATTCAATTTCAATTGGTATAATAAGGGGCTATGCATATATAACATTATCATTTTAGGGGGGAAGGGGTTCTGGCACATGATATCCTAAGATATCTCTAGGGGGAGGGGAGATTTGTCATTTTGATATCGTTATAATTTTTGAACCAACAAAATTTTTCTCTTTTTATTTGTGACTTGGTCTTTGCATCAAAATAGTATCTTAACTTTTTTTTAGTCTGTTATCTATTTTTATGAAAATACAAAGTTGTTATAAAAATCATTAAATGATTATAAAATTATTTAATCGAAAATATGGAATACCCCATGGTTTGGAATTTCTATACTTCTGTCAGCGAAGTACATGTGAAATGATACTTGTGTTTAACAGTAAATAAAAGAGAAAGAATGCTATGCACCTGTTTTGTTGATAAGAAGATCTGTTTCCCCTCCCCCTTACGGTGGCAAGTGCAGAAAAACATTATTACTGTTGAATGCATTATCTTACAAAAAGATATTATTAAATAATTTTAAATAGAAACTATTTCTTTTAAAAGTATAAATCTATGTAAAGTTATAGTATATAAAGTTATTTCATATATAAAGCGAAATTTTATGGACTTCTCTTCATTTGAATCAATAAAGCATGCGGAAAATAAATGTAACCATATTTCTATATCATCTCAAACAAAAGAAAAAAATTCCAAGGAGAAAAAAAAATTAGACATTGATAACGATATCATTACAGGGGGGTGGTCGAGGAATGATAATGTATGATCTCTTAAAATACAAATTAAAGTAACAATTAAAGCCTTTGTGCAGGAATATTAAAAAGTTAAAATACGTTATATTAAAAATTTTAATATAACGTATGATATCGTAAGGGGGGAAGAGGGTCTAAAATTATGAAAAAGTTGATAAAGTTTCATATGTATAGCCCTTAACACAAAATCATAGAATGTTTTATATCGTACTTGTTGAATTTGTGTGTTTTAACTTCTTAAATTTGTGGCGCATGTCATTGAATTCACACAAAGTTATTATTTTCTGGTTACAATAACCATTATGATTTTATATATGTGAAAACATAACTTTTGAATACACACACTGAGGCGGATTACTTCCCTACTCTTCGTCTTTAACTGATAGATATCTGTTTCACACATTTTCTGCTAATGAGCTTCTAGAAAAAAAAATTCAAGAATTAAATCTTGTTAAATCCAATAATTTCCTTTAAGTTTAATAATTAATAAAATATGTATTTATAAATATTTATAAAGCTTCTATGTTTGTATAGAAGGGATTTTCTTTTAATATTTATTATTTAGAAAAGCTGAAGTTACAATGTTAAATAGAAATTTTTATAGGCTGTCGTATACAATATATACAATTTTAAATACTTTGAATAATAATAATAAAGTAAAAAATAATAACAGCTGAAGTAAATATATTTCAAGTACACTTTTACATTATTGCACATCCAAATGCTTACTTTAAAATTTCTAAGAGGCAGTTTAAAGGAAAATTTATTATTTAACTTTGTCATGAATTTCATTTAAAACGGATATTAGCGGAACCAATGAAGTAGAACACATCTCATGTACTTTTGCATTATCCTAGCTAAAAACTAGGATATATTTAACAGCTGTGAACAGTTCTGAAGAGTTTTCAGATATTTTTAATATTATTGGGGGTTTTTTTCATCTTCATTGAATACAAAAAATCTAATGTTACTCCATAAAATGAGAAATTTAACTGATATAACTGGTGTTACGTTACACTAATATGTAATATTACGCCAGTTATATCAGTTTAAATTACATCATTATATAAGTTAAATTATTTCATAAAATTGCGGGTAGTATGGTGCCGGCAATTTTATGGAGCAATGTTACATAATTGTTTTGCAGTATTTCGAATTTCCTCTAAAAATATGCATGTAGATATTTAAAATATACACTTGGAAGTCGAGAAAAGAAATTTAATTCACATCAAAATTTACAAAACGGCGTCGTATAATAAATAATTTATGAACGTACCGATTACATTCTACATTAGAACCTCGTTTATTCGAAGTAATTGGACCGACCCTCTTTCTGAAAATCGAAATTTTCGGATTATCAATACTTCAATTTTAAGATTAAGGAGAAATATATGCACTATTTCTTATTATGGTAACAATTATCTAATAAGAATAAAGTAATAGCAAAATAGAAGCAGGAATACATTATCTGAATTTTAATTTTGAAACTAAGGACCTTTTACATATTTCATAATGGTTTGAAACAATGTTTTGTTTCTCGCAGTTTCGATTGCCTTTGCTTTGAAGCTGTATCACGGAGTTTATTTATATTATTAGTTCACCAGTATAACAGCCTTTCTACTATTCCAGCCATGCCAAACTTTTCGCAGAACATTCCTAATCTTCAGAATTGCTAATTTGTTCGTTTTCTTCGTTCACACCACAGCTTACGAGAGCTCAAATTTATTCACAAGAACTCTAAGAAAGGGGATCGAAAGTATTTATATGTACTAGTAGTTCGGAAAGGATCGCTTGCACACAAGGAAAGTTAGGTTAAAAAATAGGTTAAAAAAAGAAAGAAAAAAAAACTTTCAAAATGGATTTTGCGCGCAAGGAATGTGATAGTGAAAAAAAAAAAACCACTTTTAAAATGGATTTCGGTTAAAAGAGTCTCGGATAAAAGAGGTTCCACTGCACTTTTATATCATTTAAAAAGTAGATGTACAGTAATGGCCGAAAGTGTGGAAACTTTTTTTAAAAAGGTGTGGGGTAACTGCGGGTGAGTCGCCGCATCCCTTATATTTCTTGTAATTATCGATAGATGGTTGTCAAACGCTCGGTATAGATGCGCAATGAGATTATTTTAACCAGTGTATAGCGTGAAACACTTCGATGTTTACTTTTAGACGTATAAACCTTATTTTGTCGTAAGTGCACGATTTCACTGTCCAAACTTTTAAACGCGTTATGCTTAAATACTTTTCATACGCTAATTACTAAATGGATGCATGTTTTCGTAGTCAAAACTAAGTGTATAGCGTTTGTATAGAGTACTATGTGCATGGTTACGCCATTTTCCTTTGAGATGGCAGGCAACTGTAATGTGCAACGTCTGTACCATGCAAAATGGTATACATGCCGCAGTTTCTTTTGTACGGTATGATTAAGTGTTGTTAAGTTTTCCTTTTCTTTTTGCACAGACTAACCAAGTTAGGCACGTTATCAGGTTTACCAAAACCAAAGGAGTAAAACGAAAAAACAAAAAGTTAGAAGGGCAAGAAATATGCAAGTCAAGATGATAATAATGAAGAAATGGATTACGCGTAACGCAGACGTTCTTTGCAAGGAAAGTTTAGAAAACTACTCCAAAAAAGTTAAAGTGTAATTGGCTTTGTTGCATCGTGTGTCAAATATAGTTACATAAAGACTGTACTTTTCCGGCACTTTTTGTGTAGATTGTGGCAGAAAAAAAATAGTTCTATTAACCCATTCGGGACACTGGGTGCACATAAGAACATTCAAAAAGAGCATACAGAATTTGTTTCCGGCACCAGTAAAAAAGAAAAGTAATATTTGTGTTCTTGAATTAGAGCATTTTCATGATTATTTAATTAAAGGTAACTTCTTTTAAGAAAGTGGTACAAACCGAATAAAAATTGTGTAAAAGCCGCCGGTCTCGAAAGGGTTAACAAATAAATTATGTAAGCACAATTTTACTTTTATTCCTTTCCCTCTCTAATATATTGATGTTACATTGTTGCTGAAATAACAATTAAAATTTTGTGTAAAAAAGTAAGTCGATAATTTTAATAGTGAAAGTAGGCAAACAATTATAAATTTGAAGAATCCACTAATACGTTTCATTGTACTCATTTAGTTTCATTTGGTTAATACATCGTTAGTTATAGTCCAGATATGAATTTTTTTTTTAAATTTTTTTATTTATAATATCATTCTGTTTTAATTACAAGCGCGGCATAACTGCCGAACAAATGCGGTTTCAGCCTGAATGTGCGTGCGACGCGCCGCAGTTTAATGTTTCAGAAAAAATTGTTAAAAAATATTAATTATTTGTTTTGAATTTTTTTGTCGCAGTGCGAGTGTTGTATATTTAATATTAAATAACTCAGCATGATTTTTTTATTTTATGTCTACCATTGGACTTTATACACAAATTCAAAAAATATGCGGCATAAATCTCGGAATTACACTATTTTTAAAGTTTGATGGGAACGTCCACTGTTACTGTTGTGACCGCCAGAGCAAATTTCCATAGATATTTCCAATTCTTTTATTTAAAAATATATTTAAGATAAATTTGATGCAACTTCTTGAAAATACATGTACTTTCATAAACCATATACAATTTGTAACAAAAAGCATTTTACTTGGCTAGATAATAAATGAAAATTTTGTTACTCTTGTGACCACAAACAAATGCAATTTTAAAAAATTGTGTTTGACACATAAATTCTGTGAATTATATGAGACTATAGAAATAAAATTTACAGAATATAGCAGAGTAATTATATCTTTTTAAAAAACATTAATCATTGAACTTATCTCATAACACATGAATTCCTTACATTTGATTTTTCAAAATGCTAAGTGTTACTATTGTGACGTTACTCTTGTGACATTTTCTCCATAATGTAATTTTAGCAAAAATTCAGTTTAAATACTAAACAAAATAATTAAAATAAGTTTAAAAAAATTATTTTCCATACAGAATAACTTTTAATGATGGTTTAATTTTAAAAATACATAAAATAATGTAAAAAATTCTAAAATTAACGAAAACTATAACCACATTGCAACCTCTCAGTTTCTGCTACTTAACAGAATAAGACATTGTCTTCATTATCAGTAATATCGCTTTCAACTTCTCCTGTATCATGATTTACTTAATGAAACACAAATTCTTTGTGCGAATCATGTTAGTGTAAACTTTGGAGTAGATAGTGTCATTTTTCATGGTTTTAACAAATTGTATTTGTTGAATGCCCTTCGCTGTTGGTATTTTCTCGCAAAGTAATGAAACTTTATTATTTTATTTCTTTTGACAAAATAAGCAGTATATCTTAGAATTGCTTTTTTAGCACGCACTTCATTCCATATATATCATTATACAACAACGCAAAATAAATCTACAGCATCTATAACAGGAGTATTTGAAAAAAAAGCCTAATTAAGTTAATTGAGAAAGGAGTCTGATTCAATGCAGGCATATTTGCATAGTTACATTTTTTTTAATTGGAAAGCACAACCATCATATAAAAAAGTAAAACAGATACATTTTAGGAAAATACAAATTACCTTAAAGATGCAATGTTGAAATTTTACATACGAAAACATTTACAAAAAATTGATTATGAGTTACATTTTCTAAAATAATAGCACAAGATTTTACTTTATCGGGATCATACTAAATATAAAGCTGAAAATACAGTCGATTGAGGATTTGACCAGTAATGTAGTATTTCATAACAAATTTTCTTCTTGGCATGAAAATAAAACAATTTCCAGAAAATATAATGGCATAACTATTCTTTGAGAAATGGTTATTTTTTTGGCATTACGAAAATAATCCCTTGTAAAGGTTTCAATGAATGTGTGCCACACAAATGGATTTAGTTTCTTTCGAAAATTTTTAAGCAATCAGAAATGGTTTCTTTAACTGTTACTTTTTCAAAATCTTTATCAACGTTTTGAAAAAGTAACAGTATTGAGAAGATGTTGATAAACGTTTTGTCAATAGCAAAACGTCTATATAAGTTTTGCTCTTTACAATAACTTATAAGAAGTTCTGTATTATGGGCTTCCGTTTCAAATAATTCTTCGATGTTATTTCCGAAAATTAGACATTCGGAATTCCTAAATTCTAATTATCATGTATCTCGACAGACAAAATCATCAAATTCATCACAGGAATGTTTAATGCTGGAAATTTACCAGTTACTACATTATGAATTGCTTGAATGTTTTCGTAACAGCAACAAATGGAGATATTCTGATGAGTAATTTTCTATTGTTTTATGAAACTAGGCTTTAAAGCTGCAAAGGAATTTTTCAATTTAGAAAAGCTTCTTTAAACACAAAACGTATCTTATTAAATGTCCCCTAGAATTGATGAAATTATGTGACCTTTTCACGCTTAACTAACGTAGATTTAGCTGAAGAATGACCTCTTCTTAAATCTTCACTGACATAAATTCTCCAATGCTGTAGAGTTAGATTTTTTTCCGTTACAGTATCTGAGGTTAGCTAGTTCTCTACTTTTACCTTTTCTTAATATTTCCATTTTCTTGCTGAAGCTTTTGCTAGTTCTAAGACTTTTCTTTACCTTATCGTAATATATTTTGTTTTATTTCTTTCTCACAACAACATATTCAATTTCATTCTTATTTTTTCTCTACAGTTTTTGGCTCTTAGCAGAATTTTTCCTGCTCTTTAAAACAATATCGTGTATAAGAAGCGTGTATTAAAATCTTGCCTTTAAAATATGCTATCAGAATCCTTTCCATAAGAGTTACTATAAGAACCTCTGTAGGTTATACAGCAGAATTTATTTAACGAAACTTTACAAAGTCTATAAAATATTTAATCAAAGATTATGTGCTTCAAACCAAAAGAAAGCACACAAAAATGACACGAGTAGATTTGTTTTATTATATCTTTAATTACTTGTCATGATTATTTTGTAATCTTAAGTAATACCAAAAATGAATAAAAATAAATCCACCCATTAAAAAAACACTAATAAGAATAATTTATCTTCCTTAAAATTTACAAAATAACCTTACTTATAGCTAAAACTATTTCAAGAACTGCTCTAATAACAGAGAAAAAACAACAAAACTTTAAGCATTCTGTTTGTTTTTGTTGTCACGCAGTTTTATATCAAACTATCGACAAAAGTATTATGTGTTACTCTTGTGACACAGACGTTTGTTACTCTTGTGACATCTCCCCAGAGCCTGTTACATGCATAGCATAAACAAAATATTTAATGTAAAATTTATCTTATACCTTGAAATCAGAGAATTAGAAGTTTTGTGTAAAAATAAAGTAGTTTTTTATTTATTAAAACTTTTGTATGTTTTTCGTTACTCTTGTGACATTTAAGAATTAACGCTTAAATATAGCCAAAAATATATTAAAGACATTACCTAAAAGGTTTTATCTTTGTAAATCTTAAAGATATGATAATAGTTTGTTGATTTGAACGCATAGTAATTTTATTGAATTCTAAAAAGTAAAAAAATCATACATTTCAATAAGTTGTATTTTAAGCTCAAATGTAAATGTAGTTTTATACTGTTAGTATCCAGCTCATTTTCAGTAAACACTTGCTCTTATGAAATTAAAACTTACAAATTCATATATTTCAACTCTTTAGCTTTAAATTGATGTATCACACTTATATTTCTGTTTAAAAAAAATTTCAGCAAATATTTTTTTCTGCCGTGGACGTTCCCTGATGTTTCATAACATGATTTTTTCTTTAACTAATAGCATAAAATTACATGATACTTAATTGAAACTTAATTGAAAAACCTTTACTCTTAATAATGGCTTTACAACGCCTTCCTATGGATTGAAACAAGTCTTTTAGTTCTGAAGCTGTTAAATGTGATACCAAGACGGAAATATTGCTTCTATTAACTGGTTTTTATTGCAGGGTGAAATTTGTGCAATATGTGTCTCTATTCGGCTACATAGATTTCAATTGGGTTAAGGCCTGGGCTATAACCGGGTCATTCGAACAATGGAATACGATTATCTTGAAACCACTTTTTACATACTTTAGCAACACGAAAATTGATCTGAATGCGGTTGAAATGTAAATGCTTCATTATCTTGGAAAAGATCACTGCGAAAATCTTCAGTTTGGATTAAAGTATTTGATTTGTGCCTTTTGGGGAAATCATATTCCCATTCATGTAACAAATTCTGACCATACCTTTTGATGTCATACAATCCCATATCATAACGCTGTTAGGAATCTTCACATTGAGTGTGTATTGCAATTAGGGATCAAATCATCTCCAATTCTTCTCCTTACATATTTTCAGGGGCCGATTGAGACTATTAAGGGCCTGGAGCAGGTATTATTCGTTGAGGCTTCTCATTCTATCTATTAGTAGAAATTTTTCGGAATTATGCTGAAGTGATGGGTACTAAAATTTCCTATTGTATCTCTTAATTTTCGTGAGTACCACTACATGAACTTATGATCCTTTAATATTTTTACTTATTATATACAAATAGTAGGAAAGAAAATTAGCTTACCTCTAGACAGCGTAAATCCAATCTCTTCTCGATCACGCAAGGTCAGTGCTGAAAATATTGATATAATAAATTTTATTCTGTTTTGTATCTTGAGTGGTTGAAGGAACACCAGAAGATTCACTAGGTCTACTTTCTTGTTTAATGATACAAATTTGAGTAAATTATTAATATAATACAGAAATCTTGATTCTTGAATAATTATACAAATGATTCTTGTTTAATGATACAAATTTGAGTAAATTATTAATATAATACAGAAATCTTGATTCTTGAATATTATGAAATCTTGAATATTTAAAAGATAAATAGAATTGAAACTGACATTGTATTTCCCAGTGGGTATGGGTATAGTCCCTAGAATATAGAGTGTGGAAATCGGCTATCCCTTTAATACTAAAAAAAGCGCTAAAATATATTATCTTTTATATGTGCAACGATGCTGCTGAGATATAAAGATCGCAGCGACATCTGCTGGATATTTTTTACAACTGAAAGATATTGCTAGTCTATACAATGTAATACGAAAATCCTGCAGATGTCTCTGCGATCGACACTTGGGATTTCAGCAGTATCGTAGCACATTTAAGGGATATAAATTTTTAGCATTGTTTGGAAAGCATATTTCCACACTAGGTATTCTAGAAGCTGTAGTATGAGTTTATAGCGAATTTTACACTTCCAAATGAAATAAAGAGACCAAGTTAATTGAGGTCCTTATAGCGTGACAGCTATCGCCCATCTACGGGTATTTAAATAGTAAGTTAAAGGTTTTAATATTCAGAGTTCAATCAGTTCTTTTTCACAAAGAGATAATGTTAAATAAGGGTTTTTTTCATTGTCTTTTCACTAGGCAGTCCATTATAAGAGTTTGTAGAACTTTTATTGTCGCCATCTAGCGGATTTGGACTGAGATAACACAAGTCCGTATATTTAAAAACACTTGTAGATTCAAACAGTTTTTTAGAGAGAGTTCGGTGTATCGTTGCCCTGACAAGCGTCACATGTCGGTGTGAGTATAAATTCACAAACAGATATCACAAGTTGTTCACGAAGATGAAACATATTATAAAGTTATTTCCTACAGTATCTATACATAAATTTCATACTAGATAATATTTACACGTGTATACAGTGTATCACAAAAAATATGGTTACAACTTAATAAAAAATATAGAATACACTTCTTTTTTTTTTCACTTTCACTTTGGTGATAGGAATATAAGCTCATGTGAGCCGTTAAAGTGTAAACTACAGGTCTTTTATTCATTTTTGCCTATTTGGCCTAATATCACAGCACTTTCTACCACGGTATAAAATTTAATTTTTAATAATAAATTTGGGTGATTCCGTAAATTTTAACCATTAACTATCAAATTATGTACCTGCTGCCTTGGGTGGGAAAGATGAGAAGAGCTGTTCCTTTCTCGGGGCCTGGGAGAGCTGCCTCACATGAGCAATATTCAGGTCCTCCGTATTTTATGCTATCAACTTTTAACAGGGAAATTTTGGTCACGTCAGACCAAAAGTTTTTTTACGTTTTACGACTTTTAATCTCTTCAATCTTTGTTGGAGAGATAAAAATGGCTTTTTCATAGAATTCTAGCATTTAAAACAGATCCTTGCAGTCTGTGCCGAACAGTCCATGCATTAAACATCTCATTGAATTGCACCATTTCACTTTGTGTACATCGAGAGGATTTTCTTCTGTCACATATGCACAGTCTCTTAATTATTCTGTCATCACTTTCTGTTAACACCTTCTAATTTCTTTATAAGCTTAGCCTTATTCAGTAATAGTACAATTTAACATAACTTTCTAGGTGACCCGCCAATTTATTTTTGACCTTTTAAAATTTTCTTATGTTTTACACACAACGCTAACATCAGTCACAAAAAGCACTGGCAAATGTCCTCTCAGAGTCCTCAAATATACTTAAAAACAAGACTACAATAGTTAAATGCTATTGTTACCTGATTGACTCACTACTATATCAGGATGACACCTGATTGACTCTCTAAAGCCTTATACAAATTGGCTGAATTGAAATAAAGGAAAGTTACTTCATGTTAACACTGTAAAAAAACGACATTTTTACAGTACAAAGTACTTTTCATCTCGCGCACAAACTCGATCACAGTGTATGTGCTGTATCTTTCTTTGGTTTTTCGACTGTATTAACATGGAAAATACAGTAGTTGCGTAAAATTAACAGCACAATGTGCTGGCAATTTGGACGCCAGCAGTTTGTGCTGTAAAAAAATGCGTCCAAATTGCCAGCACATTGTGCTGTTAATCTTACGCAACTACTGTATTTTCCATGTTAATATAGTCAGGAAACCAAAGAAAGATACAGCACATTCACTGTGATAGAGTTTGTTCTGGGAAATCTACAGCGTTTTTTTTACAGTGAACCTAAGCAAGTTGTGTTACTTTCTTTTATTTATTTGTCTATAACTTTTGATTAAATACTAATATTTGAAAAAAATATATATATTTCATTACATTCTTGATTAAATTATTTTTCCACTGACATGGCATTAGATAAACAGAAAGTGGTTTTATGAGGCACCAAACCTCCAAAATACACTTATTCTAAATGGTTTCAACATTTTTGTTTACTACTGTAAAAAGATTTTTATACAATTTGATGTTTACCGTAATTATTTTCCAGAAAAAAAGATCAATTGCTATTTAAATATTATTCAAATCTTATTTAAATATTATTCAAGCCATACTTAAAAATTGTATACCCTTTTAAATTACTTCAAACATGAAAATTAAAGTGAAAATAAATACTGCTTACTGGGGTAATAGTACAAGGTAGAGTATTTTCCGTAAATGGAGCAAAAAAATGTGCGACGCAATTTCCTAAAAAGCTTTTTATTGCAGTTCTTTAAGAACATGATTTTATTACTCTAGAATTT
This sequence comes from Maratus speciosus, assembly GCA_963932465.1. Classification (NCBI taxonomy): domain Eukaryota; kingdom Metazoa; phylum Arthropoda; class Arachnida; order Araneae; family Salticidae; genus Maratus; species Maratus speciosus. The sequence continues at coordinate 248,872,436 of OZ010793.1, read as the reverse complement.
ACTTAAGACTTCTACAAAGTTTATTTTTAGATTATTAAAGGAAAAAAAGTATTATAAATATTTTTTTATTATAGATACATTTTAATAATTTTCTTTTATGGACATAGCAAAAATGTTTTAATGATTTCCTTAAACGTAGTTATATCTTAATGCAGGGCGTGGAAAATCTCGTATGGCGAGGAGAGTGCCGCATAGCTGCAAAATGAAATTTTCAAAACATGTGTTTCATGTTAGTCTGCATAAACTGAATCTAAAATTTCCTTTTTATTGTTCAAAAGAATTTTTTTAGGTGATTATACTGTTGAAAATTTCAAAATTTTGTATTAACTAAATACAACTTTGTATTAAAAATATAAAAATGCTTTAAATACAAATTTATTTTGGTTCAGTGTAATTATTATAATCTGAACCTAAAATTTCCTTTTTATTGTTCAATAGAAATTTTTTAGGTGATTATACTTTTGAAATTATCAAAATTTTGTATTAGCTAAATACAAATTTGTATTAAAAATATAAAAATGCTGTAAATACAAATTTATTTAGGTTCATTGTAATTATTATAATCTGAAGTATAAGCAGGCACAAAAATTTTAATTCTATTTGCAATATTTATGTTGTAATCCTGTGTGTAAGCTGTTATACCAATTTTCTGCTCGTTAAATGCCTGACAGTTTGGAGTCCCCTGTAAATACTAATTCTACATCTTATAATTTTATAAATACATGAAACGGAAGAACATACTTATATCTTTCATCCCAATAAAAATTGTGTTTTAAAATCATATACATTTTAAGATATAAAATGTTGAAAATGGTTTTTGTTTTTAATTTTTTTTCAATTTTAAGAGTCCCGAGACTCCTTAAGAATCATCCTTTTCGAATAAAATTCAAATAATTCATCTATCTTAGATGTGTTTCTATCAAAGAACTTTTTGTTTAGTTATTTATTTGTGGACCATACAAAATGAAATTGCGCACATTTAAATAAACTTTCCTTTAGGCGGGCGGTCGTTACAAAAATAGGTGCAATCTTAACTTTGAATTCAACATAACATCAAAATAATGATCTTACAAAAAATAAATAGGGAATCATTTTTGAAAGTATTATTTTGAGTTATATAACACTTATCTAAATATTTTAGGAACTGTAAGGATGTTATGAAAAGAAATGTACAATAAGTAGTATGTGAAAATCATTTTCCAAACCGAGCAGGTATTTCTAAGGGGAATAAAATTATAAACCTCTTTGAAAAAAAAAATGGATTGAAAACATTCTTACCATTATAGCGTATCTAAATGCATATAATGGATTTTCTAAAATAATATATTGCTTAATAATTTTAATAAAATTCCCGATAACATAAAAAAGCTAATTAAAATTTGTAAACGTATATGTGAAAATGTTTGTAAGACACATGTTTGTAAGCTATACGTAGGTTTTAATTAACTGAATTTTATTTTATTACTTTATTTTTTTTTTTTTTGCAATTTCATAAGTTACAGTCATATAGGGTACAGAGTACCCTATATATTGATACACTTAACGTTATATACGTTATAAATTAACGTACTATACTAGTACTTACATTTCTGATCTATGTTTCTGATCTATGTTCTAGCCTCTATACTATAACCTAACGCATAACTATACGTTATAACAACGTACATAACTTACCATGTACGTTGATACGCTTAAAAAACGTATTAATTGCATGATCTTGAAATTTATTGTAGTTATTTATGTTAACTACATCTAAAATAATGACAAACAATTTAGATTTAAAATAGTTAATTTTTGAGAAAAGAGAGATTAAAAGTTTATCTTAAATAATTTTTAATTCTTTTTCTACTATTTATCTCGAGAAGTTTCATGTTAATTGTGTAGGTAGAAATTTCAAAATGTTTACCAAAAAAACTGTGCTGTTTACGAAATTCAATTCTTTGATGCTAAACCTATTTTCGTTTTATCGTATTAAAGTAATTAAAATATTATTTTTTTATATTCATATATCATTTTGAATATGGTTGTGAAAAATAATCTAATTATAAAGCAGTTATAGTCTTGAATATATACAGGGTGTTTCAAAACTATATATCAGAAATGTAAAGGCAGGTAGAGGGGACCTAAATAAGCAGATTTCGTATAAGAATGTAGATGCGGAAATGCAGCTTTCAGTAGAGGGAGCTTTTAGATTGGCGGATGAAAGCGCTTCGCTGATTTGAATTTCTTTCATGACATTCCCCGCACGGATTTCTAGTAATATGCATTGTTGCACCAGTGCGGAGCTTGCCGACATGCATTTCATGTATGGGGCTGCGCAAGCAAATGGCTCTCACCCAACGCACGTCCAATAGCTCTCGAGCTTGTCGAAGGACTATCTTCTACTGTACATAATACTGTTTCTTCAACTACAGAAATTCTGAGATATCTTCCTGTGCCGGTATCACGCCTCGAGGCATAAAAAGATTAACTCGCGCACAACTCCCGATGAAGACGCTCAAATGTTCGGCGATCCGGCAGAATCCTACCCGGAAATCGTCCCTTGAACATCCTTTGAGCACCGCTCCATTTCCTTGCGCAGCCCAATACATAAAATGCCTGCTAGTAGCCTCTGCATTGTTGTAACGATACATGTGGCTCGAAATTCGTGCGGAAAATGTTGGTTCAAGCCAGCGAAGTGCTTTTATAAACCAAACTCAACACTGCCCATTACAGCCTCGACGCTGCATTTCCGCACCCACATTTCCATACGAAATCTGCTTACTTAGCTCCTCTCTATTTGCCTTTACATTTCTGATATATATGTTTTGAAACACCTGTATACATATGAGATAAAAGGAAATCAATGTATTTCTGAAAACGAGCACTTTCTTCTGTGGAGATAGTTCTGTCTCTCTTAATGATTGTTGTTCCAAACCAATTTTACTAAAAACTGCCCACAAATTAGTTTGGCAGTTTCATAACTTAATCATTTGCGAAATACCAATTCTAAGCTATCAATTCAATGGGAGATTCCTTGATTATATCATAAGTTAGATGCTATATTTCTTACTTCATTCTCAGTCTGGAGTGGTCGCGAAGGTTTTATACCATGGTCACTACGATCACTAGTCCTTTCACCAGAAGAATTCAGTGGATGGTTTTATTAAATATCAGGTTTACATCCCGCCGCTTCAGCAATACATTCTAGAATTGAAATTAACTAGAATTGCAATTGGATTTACCGACAGGAACGTGCTCGCAAACAAATGGCACAAAATGATTTTCCGATGGGACATTTGCTGACTAACGAAAAACGGCCACATTGAACATTTGTAAAAAAAGAAAAAAAAAAGTAAAATCTGTGAGTTTTATTATTTTACAATTATGTGTACTCACTTGTCTGTCAGCATAACTATACAACATAAACCACTCTTTTTGACCAATTAATTTATGTCCATATTGCATACAGATGTGAAAAAAATATAATGAAAATAATTCAAAGTTTAAGAACAAAACAGATACCATATGATCCCGATATGTATTTGGCATCAACTGAATAACAATAAAACTTTTTTAATGGTCTAAAAAAATTCATTTGAAAATATTTGTGTTAAATAGGAAATTCAAATTTTCATTAATTTATTAAATTATTTTTTATGAGATTATGTAAGATAAATAGTGAATAAATTCTAAATAGATTAATTATTTTTAAAGAGATTGTGTAAGATAAAGAGTAAATAAATACTAAATAGATAAATTATTTTTCCTGTGAAATATTCCTCGGTACGGCAGAAAAAAAAAATTCGCGTATTTGTAGAATGCGCGCTTAAAATCATTTTTCTCTAGTTGTTTGCCGCCAATAGTATCAGCATTCGATCTTAATTTGCCGGCTTCTAACAATCGCAAGTTCGCAAGTTTTTGAAATACGTATTTTTAAAGGAAACCCCTAAATACAGTAGACTCTCGATTAAACGGTGTCGGATTATCCGAGTTGCGGATTAACCGGGACGGTAAAAATTTTAGTTTTTCATGCAATTTATTTGATGCTGCTACATGGAAATTAGTAAAAAAAATCACGGAGGTAATTTTATCGGATGAAGAAAATGAAATTCTTACAGCAGACTACGATATTACTGATTTCCATAGAAAAATCACAGATGTGAGAAAGTTAAACTGTTCTGAAAATGTGGACAGAAAGTGCAAGAATAAAAAAATCAGTCTAAATAGTATAGCCAGTATGCTATACTGGCACTAATCAATGGATATATGGATACAACCCCTCATCTTTTTGCTTCATTTTAGAAACAGCGGATTTTGAGCTTATTCTATCAACGATAATTTTCAGAATTTTCAAGCTATATTTTTGAGACTTTTACAAAAGTTGCTCTATACATTTAGCTAACACATTATGCAAATTATATTTTGTTCACATTCGGGCATGCGCAGTGAAACATTATTTAGTAAAACTGTACATTTTCATATAATTTTTATTATTTGTTCATTTTGATTACAGGGTATTGTGTACAATGTTATTTGTCATATTTTCTAAAAGAACTTTTTTTTTATTATTAATAACTCTGCAAATTATAAACAAAAAACTTAGCAAAATTTGGGACTCTTTTTATAAAAACTTTAATTTCTCTACGAATATACATGCTATTCTCATAACAATGAACACAATTTATTACAATAAGACACTTAATCATAATCTACAGTTTCAACGCTTTTGCTACAGTATTTTTTACATCGTTGTCCAAAAGATATTCGTTCTTTTTCAATTTGTTGACGGTCCCTATGGGGTTTCGGAAAAAAATGTTCACGGAAATATATGACCTGTACTATATTGCTTACACACCTGGAGTTTCAGGTTAATTCTTCATGTATTTTTCTAGATATTTAACAAAAAGTCTAAAATCGCAAGTGGCCGGCCACCTTTCGCCATCTTCTATTTATATAAAATCCAAGTCTCTGTGTGTCCCTCACGATTCCGGTAGTACCGCCTCATTGAAATGAGTAATTGTTGAAAAAAGCTAATGCAGGGTTATCACAGTATCGCCAAATGTTAGCCAACTTGGTAAAAGCTGGCTAATTTGGCGAAATTCCCATTTAAAACCATTAATCTTTCATAAAGGAGGTCACCGAAATTTAATTTAAACTCCGGTCTTTTAAGATATTTTTCAAAATCTATGAGTGAGAATTTGAAGTACATCTTTACATCTTCCTCCCGATGCTACTAATAAAATAACCGCCAATAGACGACGCTGTACTGTGTGAGCTCCTAACTGCGCGATTTTAATGTGCTTTAGGTACTTTTCCAGTATAGATGCCTTGGCGAAAAAGGAAATTTGGCAACATATTTTCCGGGAACCTATCCACTGTTTCATTTTATATACACACGCATTTTTTTCGATATTTATACGATTTATTTAATATAAAACAGACATTTCTCTAATTTTATAAAGAAACAGATGTGATTTGTACATAAAAACATCAATAATATACATATAAGATAAACATCTAAAACAAACAAACACGCTCATCAAGTTTGTTTTCATAGCTGTTTATATGATTTGACAACAAATCTCGATATTTTTCCGTTATACGGACACCATGCCAAAATGTATGCTAATGCGTCAATTATTTCAAAATGCTAAAAGATATTTTTAATTTTATGCCAGCAGTTTAATATGAGTTTTATTTTATTGCTTTATTTTATAACAGTTATTTGTTCACTTATTTTAAGTATATAATTGTGATTTAATGAAATAGTTCGTAAAAGTCTGGAATTTTCAAATGTTATATTTTTTAAATGCTCACTTTAGTATCGACAATGTTTTTTCTTTTATTTTTCAAATGCTTCAATTCACGCGATTTTTATTTTGCGCCATCTATTACGCTTGGCGCCAAAGGTATCCGTATAACGGAAACGAACCCAAATCTTACTTTTTGATGCCCAAATTACACCAAGCTTTTTTTAAAAAGACGCCAAATCTCCTACAGTGGAAAAGTACCAAACTGTCAATTATTTTGCGCTGTCTGTGTTATAGTTTGTACTATATGTAAGGGGTGTGGAGCGAAGAGTTTAAAAATTAAATATTAAAGTTTCGGCACAGATGTCATATACGCCCCATATTGGTGCGATTTTTTTCTGACGCCAATGTCATATACACAACGGGTACTTAACTGGCGGCAAAGCGTCGTTATTTTGCTTGATATGGTAACCCGGATGTTGTTGTTTATGCTGTTGATGTTTTCGCCAAATTGGCGTATATGACAACTGTGCCAAAGTTTCTATAAAGCAGTATAAGACTAAAAAATTACGAATAAAATAAATGCAAAATAAGACTAAAGAAGAAAGAAAAATCATGCGTTAAGCATAGAATATGAAACACTTTCCAACACATCCTGAATGCTTTAACAAAACTTCGCTATTTGGGGAAATAAGATAACTAAGTAAACATTTTAGAAGACGCATAAAAAATTTTAAAAATTGATTTCAGCAGTTACCGTCCATAGCCAATAGTATCGTTATTACTTGCCACTATTTAGCCAAAATTTAATTTAAACTACTCTTAAAACTACTGAAATCACATTTCCAGATATTATCATCCATAGACGGTTATGTATCCAATTCTTTGCGTGACCCTGTATATCATTTTATCTATATTCTACAAAGATTTCTTAGTAAACTAAATGTAGTTCAGCGTAAAAACGCATAACTCCTTTAAAAACCACCTTTAAGCAATTTACTCTCATACTCAATAACCCTTGCGAATTCTTTTGTGTAGCCCTGCATATGAACTGTAGCATTTATACACACAGTATAGTATGCATAAATGTAGTGAAACATAAAAGCGCATATCATAATTAAAACTGCATTTCTAGCAATCATTGCTTATGTACAAAACTTCGGAGAAAAGCTGCTTGGCGGGAAAGAAGTTTGCCAACGTATTTTCTGACAACCTATTTACTGCTTCATACTCACAAGCAATTTTTTCCATATGCATGCAATTTATTTAGGTAGTTGTTAGCTATCCCGTCGACCAGTTTCGCCAAATTATATAAATCGCCAAACCACTCGCCAAATTATACAAATTGACATAATTTTTATTTTAAACAACGAAAGATCAATTAAATTAGCAAAACATTAATAAAAATACAAATATAACGTCGAATTAAAAATCACTTGATGACGTAAGAAACACATGATCATGTTTAATGTCAACCATTATTGGCATTTAATCTTACAATTTGGCGACAGTAATTTGGTCGATGGGATAATTAACAAGTACCTTTATTTAATGTAAAAAAAGCTATTTACCCATTTTTTAATTATTTTTTTTACCCATTTTTTTACAAAAGTAATTTTGGCACAGATGTCATATTCGCCCCATATTGGCGTGATTTGTTTTCCGACGACAATTTGGCGAAAACATCAACAGCATAAACAAGAACATCCGGGTTACCATATCAAGCAAAATAACGACACTTTGGCGAGAGTTAAGTACCCGGTGTGTATATGACATTGGCGTCAGAAAAAAAAATCGTGCCAATATGGGGCGAATATGACATCTGTGCCGTAATTTTTGCACAGATGTCATATACGCATCGGGGTTGGCGTGATTTTTCTCTGACGCCAATTTGGCAGAAATCTCGCTTTCGAATACCAGTTTTTAAATTATTTGCTATAATTTTGAAAAGGAAATAACTATAAATAAATAAAAGTTTGAATAATAGCTATAGAACAAAACAGTTTATATAATTAAAAACAGAAAATAAAAGTAAATAAACAATTTATTAATAAATAAAAAACAATAGCCAGGTTACCATAGCAGGCAAAATAACACCATTTTGGCGCAAGTTAGGTATCCCGGTTCATATCTGAAAACTGTGCCGTAATTTGTATATAAAAAAAATATTATATATATTTAGAAACGACTTTTTTTATGTATATAAGTGCATATATAAACAAAAATAAATGTTCATTAGATTTGTTTTCATAGCTGTTTATATATTTTGGCAACATATCTCACTTTAATGATGCCCGAATTGCGCCAAGCTTTTTTTTAAAAATGCGCTATAATGGAAAAGTACCTAAATAAATAATTAAGAGAAATAACCAATTATAGAAACTAAAACTTTTTATGGAACAGATGTCATATTCGCCCCATATTGGCGCGATTTTTTTCTGTCGCCAATATCATATAGGCAACAGGTACTTAACTTGCGTCAAAGTGTCGTTATTTTGTTTGATGTGGTAACCCGGATTATGTTGTTTATGCTGTTGATGTTTTCGCCAAATTGGCAACCGAAAAAAATCGCGCCAATATGGGGCGAATATGACATCTGTACCCTTTTTATTTCGAGATCAAAGCATTGTTTTTAATTTCAATTAAAAATACATATATCCTTGGATAACTTCAATTGAAATTAGGTTCACAGCTTAATATCTCATTCCATAAACCTAAACAAGCACAACTGATTCATTCATCGTGAAACGTCAAAAATATTAAATCATTGAGGTAATCATTCACAAAGTAAGTTCTCCAACAATCAATGGGTAATATTCTAATGACGTCATAGTAAGTAAAATAGTGTCGGTATCGTTTGTTTATGGTTTGTAATCACAAAGATTTAATTTTGCAATGTCTCTTAGTTACATTATTTTATTGTCATATTTATGAGCTCAGAACAAAAGCCTAATTTTTCATTATTTAGTTATTAAAGACGGAAAAAAATCATAAATGCATGATTTGAAAATTTTAAATAATTTTCTTTCTTAATACTAAAAAATAACATCGGGAAGTAACAGCAGGTTTAAATTAAATAAGTTTAACTGTTTAATTCTGTTGTAATATTCAAAATAACTGTATTTATTAGATTTCAGTAAACAACATCAGGGCCCGATTAAACTTTGAAGTTAGAGGAATTACAATGTCATTTCAGGACCTTTCTTTTAGAGAAGCTTTTCTAAATTTCATATATGCATGGAAACTCTTCAGTGTTAGAAATATTATTCTTATGACTGACATAACATGAGAACGGCCTGCAATTTTACACAAGTTTTTGAAAACTACTTTATATCACAAATTTTGCTAAAAACTGGTTACTTTTTTGTTATAGCGGCCCACACTATTAGGATTATGACAAGTTGCAGCCAATTTCGCCAACGTCGTAACCAAGATCGTGAAGCACACACATATAATACCATATAATACCATTTCATGAAATCGTATACGATAATTTAATAGTTTTTACCTTACTTCAACTGTAAAATTTATTTATTTTTAAGGCTTAACAATCTAAATTGCCCAATATATGAATTTAAAAAAATGTAAACAAAGATTGAATAGACATGACCGCAAAAAGCCTCAAATCTGCATAACACTTGGAACCAAACTGTGCAGATTAGTGGTCTTCTATTGTGCACAGTTTTTCATAAATGTGTTTCGTTCTTTAAATGTGTTATTTTCATCTATCACTGCGGAACAAGCGAGAAAACTCATATTCTTGCACATGAGTTGTATATATCTTTATATCTAAATTTCCGTCATTTTTGACGGGCTACCTTTCTAGTATAGTGTATGTTTATTGACAAGAGAGAAAAAGACTTACCCATATAATAGTCAAAAAATTCTAAAAACAGCTCTGTCATTTCGGGTTTGGATGTCGCCTGCGGTTTTAATGCTTTCTGCACGAAGACCATTATGCATAGAAATTTGTTCAGTAAAGTTTTATCTAGTATCTTAGTACAGTCTTCCGCCATTTTATATAATTATATTGAATTCTACGAGAGCAATAATTATTTTTAGAAGTTTTATCTTTATTTAAAGATGTGAAAATATTTTTATGATTTCCTGTATGCCCCTGTTAAAGATATTTGAATATTGAAATAAACGTCCATGATATTCAGTTTTATAACATCGAATGCTATCACATACTATATCACCCAATTTATGTTTGTTGCATTGCTTTAGTTTTTCGTAAATTTTTGACAAACCTGAAACATTTTGGAAGACACTAAGATTCTCTCGCAGCAGAGTAGTTGGAAAATAATGTTCTATCAGCTTAAATCAATGCACCATTCTTCTAGGATTATGCACGCAAAACATACAACTGAAACATACTGGTTAACACTAAATATACCAAGAACTTTGCATTTGACGAACATCAGACGAAAATAAAGGCATACCCCGACTTACGTATCACGCAACTTACGCAAATTCGAAATTACGTAATAAATCTCGAAAATGACATTTATGGCCACACTATCGCGTTTGATGCGCATTTGCATACTTTTGATAATTACTTTATAAATAAAATATGCAGATAAAAACCACAGCCATAATACAGTTTTAATTTATTAGAGAGAGAGAAAGAGCATTTTTATTGGGATATACAATTAAATCATTAACAAATCAAATCCCTCTTACTCTCCCACTACAGAAGTAAATTAGCTGTTACAAGTGTCAAATCATTTTTTTATTTTGCGTGTATTTTGCGTGCTATAAGTAGCACTGTCATAACAACTTAATCTTCATTGTTAGTTATTCATAATAGTTATCTAATTCATAATAAATATTATGCTTATCAAGGATTATTTTATTTTGTGAGAACTATTTATTTGTCTTGGCATAAAAAATAATTCATTGCTCTTTAATTATTTTTATAGTCATTTGATGTAGATTCAAAATTGTTATAAATCAGTTCATCAATGTTAAATTGATAAATACCATATTCCACAACATATTTTCTTCTTTTGAAAATTGTTTTTTTCAGTTTGTTTTTATATTTTTCATACTTTTAAAGCTTATATCCGATTAAATACTGCTGCATGATATTTTATTTATAAAAAAATACTGTATAAATTATGTATATGTATACATATTTCAGTTTCTTGCGAAATTTTACCTATATAATTTACAAATTCGACTTATGTAAAATTCAAGTTACGTAAAAGTTTACGGAACGCATTACTTGCGTAAGTCGGGAGATGCCTGTATTTCGATTTAAATAAGTATTTTTGTTTTATAAAACAAATATAATATAAATCACACAGAAATAGAGATGGGCGTTATTTAACATATTCGTATAAATAACAATGCTATTGTTTTAGTTTATTATTCAGATTATCAGAAACTCCTTGTTAAGTTAGAATTGCATTACCTGCAACATATTTTTTTAAGGTATTTTTTTTATATATAAATGCATATTTAAATTATAATAAAAATAAAATTTCCGAAATTTGTTTTCTATATTAATAAAAAAAAGCCTAAAATTATGTACTTTTGAATAGAAAAAAGTAATATATTAAGCGCCTATGAAAGTTGAAAGATAAAATGAAGAAATGAAATCATAAGCAACCGAAGCCACAGACAAAAAGATATACTTTCAAGTGTCATTAAATGACTCCGAGTACTTTGGTTGCCATGAGAATGAAGGAGTAAAATCACAGACCTTGGCAAGTGAGAAGCTTTTCTCAGGAGCAACCAACTATTATTCCGATTCTTCTTTTACTGCTAACACTACAGACTTCTCACACTACAGACTATCTTTCCTCTGAGGGAAACCAGTGTTTGATTATTTATTTCTTTTAAACTGCTAAAATTTCTCGCAATCGTATATAACTAGGCAGTTATTTTATTGCAAGTAATCATTATTGTTGATTTTAATAATCTGCTGATGAACTGCTTTCGATCATTATGAAAAAAAATATTTTATCATTTACAGTAATATAACTTAGCTCACTTACAGTAACATGACTAAAAATAACAATTTGTTGTGTAGATGGTTAGAGTTGTCTGAAGCCATTTCTTAATGGTAGGGTTTTCAAAATGGAAAATAAAAGATGTTCTCTAGTAAAGGGTATGATGATGGATCTATGGGGATTGTTGCATTTTTGTGGAATTAGCGCAAGCAACAATTTTTGGCCGACGTAACTAATTAGATTGGCAGGTGGCGGTTTTTTTTTTATTTGAATATTTAAAAGGGACATTGCTATGTACTCATGGAGTTTGGGGGGGAGGGGGCTGTGGTTCTGAGGCCAGAATTTTTTTTTTGGCCAAGTGTTATTATTATTATTATTATTACTATTGATATTCTTTATCGTTACTGCATTTTTAGAAAATGAGAACTGTAAAAATTTTTGTTTCTCTGATTTTATTTTATTAAAAAGAAAAAAATAGCATCGTATAATTTGTGAGGACATTTAATTTTAACACAATTGCAATTAATTTGAAAAACATATTTGTACGTTCGAAATTTATTTGAATTAATTGCCTTTGATTAAAAATGTATAAATAATATGTTCGAGTTCTCGTGGGATTCGCTTCGAATATGCGTTGATAGATATGGCTGCAATGAAGTCGGGGATTAAATTTCTGTTTTTTACGAATCGAGTTATTTATTTTTATATAAGGTATTTCTTATTCTCATTTACCAATGGCTAATTTCTAAACCATTATTTTTGTATAATTCCAAATTGCAAAAAAATTTCCAATTTTGTTCTGCAGCAAAAAAAATTACGTTTAAATAATTTCTCCTTAAATAGTTAAGAAATTACAAATTTTATACAGTGACTTGTTTCTAAAAGTTTTATTTAAAAAAGTTTCTCCGTGTTTTATCAAATAAAACAGTAAAAATTTATTCATCTATGGCCAAAAGTTACCCAGTTATGGTACTTAGAATTTTATGAATTTTCAAAGTTTTAGTTACCATAAATAGAAAAGCGTGTTTTTAGTGCCTTAAAACGCATGAAATTCAAAGTGTAATAACTAAGTAAGTTTTTGTCTTCCAAAAATTAAATTTTTAACCACAAACTGATTTTAATAGTGTCGATTCATCTCAACAGAAAACAGTGCCTATACTTATGCCACAAAATTAGTTAAAACATTTTGTTTAAGTTCATTTAATTAAAAATCTTTTACATCATACACAGCGATTAGTTACACGTTACAAAAATAAAATGTTAATGGAATGTGTGCACGTGTGGAACGATGCAACCTGTTAACCAAAAGCTATTCCATTTCGCTTCGCTGAGCAGAAATAAGTTAATTAGTTTTAAATAAAATTTCTGGTGTAAAGCACTTTTATAAAATGTGAGTAAAATTCCCAGTTTCTTTAGTGTCACATAATTAGACAATAGTAACTTTTCTAATCAACTGCTATAATCTAAAGGTTGTAAAAAAGCAAAATAACGAAGACATGCATTGAAAATGTTCTAAAATAGGATGCAGTCAATTTTGAAAAGAGAAACACACAAATAAAATATATAACATAAAACTACATACTATAAACTATAACTTAAAAAAACTATAATAACTAGAAATTAGGAAGTCTGCTTTTTCAGAATTTAGTGTCGCCCCCCATGACAAAAAAAAAATATGTATATAAATATAGATACAGTAGAGTCCCGATTATCCGAGTTAGTCGAACTTATACCTTTGGATTATATCATTTTCTTTTGATGGACTGATGGCTTCTTTTATTATGAAACAGTCATTATAAATGAAGTGTTAGGTGAAGATGACAGAGCAGTCGTAAAAAGTTAGAACTCTAATTTTCTGGTCAGAATTGGAAAAAAAAAATGGCCATAATTAAAAAAAAATTATGGCCATTTCCCCCCACCCCATTCTGACCAGAAAATCAAAGCTCTAACTTTTTACGGCTGCTGTTTCATCTTAATCGTACTGCTTTGTTTTACGTCTGGCTTCTGTAAGGTAACGTTATTTTTTGGAATACACAAAGATAAGCTGGGAGAAAGAAATAGCATACCGTACCGGGGGTTAAAAACAGTAGGTTACTTAATTAAGTTTTCCTGATTAATTAAAATATTTTTCATAAATCTGTTTTTTTTAATGTAACAAGTAATGCTATACTTAACAATCCCCCCCCAAAAAAAATCATTAAATTTGTTTTATTATGTTGTAAAAAGGTATGGAAATTGAATCAGTTTTCTAGCATTTTTGACCGGTTGAAGGCGAACTACCTCCATAAATTGTAATTTATTATTACAGTGCTTTAAAAAATTATAAGATCACTAACGAATTGGTGCACTTCTGAAGAAAAAGACACTAAACAGGGTGTCCGGTCTCAACGGTGTCCAATGGCTAATTCCTAAACCGTTAGTCATAGACATATAGTTCCAATTACAAAAATGTTTTAAATCAGGTAAAGAAATGTTTTAAAAGCGATTTGGGTCAATAAAAACATTTCTTAAAAAATTACGAAATTTAAATTTTTATACGGTCCCCCGGTCCTATAAGTTATATTTAGTAAATTTTTCCTATTACACTGACAAGTAAGGCAAAAAAAGTCCCATTCATATAACACTAAAATTGAGTGAGTTATGAAACTTTAAAAATGCATGACTTACGCCACTTTTCTACTCTGAAAACAATTGAGTTCGGCTTGGCTTTGAGGGATCATATACCAAGTGCTTAAAGTATTCGAAGATCTTATTTCATGTGTATCTGCGCTTTGAAAAAAATCCTACAGGTATTACGATTAAGTCTCAAATTGGCTAAAATAACAATGTTTTATTTTGTCAGAATTTGGGACTGTTTCTTTTATGATTTCTTTTAACAAAAATTATGTTATTTTTATAAGTTTTTATGTTACTTCAACAATCGTATGTATGTTTTTCCAGTTCAAAATTTGTACTCAAACTTTAATCCACTTTTAAATATCCGATCTAGATTGCATTTTACATACTGGCGCAAATCCGGTAACAATCTAATATTACTATGATTTTCGGTGGTTACCATTTATACTTATTTTACAGGATAACACAAAAAAATTCGGATATATTGCCGCCAAGAAGTTTAAGAAAAAGTTTTAGATTAGATAATACGAGTACAAGACTGCGATTGTTGGTTTTTTTTAACTTTTATGAATTTTTTAGCACTGAATCCGAAAATTACCTTAATTTTTAACCTTCATGTCAGGATATTTCGCAAATCATAAATTTTCAAATTTAAAGAATAACAAAAATCTCACACTATAAAGTAGAGGAGATGCTTGTGTTTTTTAACCTTTGATAATTGATTTTTTCGTACTTTTTAGCACTGAATCTGAAAATGACCATCATTTTTAACCATCACGTTAGAATTTTTTTTGCAAATCGCAAACGTGTAAGTTAAAATATAGCAAAAGTCTTATACTATAAAACATATGTAAAACATTTTTTATTTTATTTTATTCAAAAATTTATTCGATATTTTTGCTTATTCTGGGATTCTTACAGCTAAATAGCTGAGTGGTCCTATGAGATGGAGGAGGAGATTCAATTTTAACTTTGAACTTTTTAATTTCGAAATTTGCAATTTGCGAAAAATCCTGATGTGATAGTTAAAAATGAAGGTCAATTTCGGATTCAGCGGTACAGAATATAAAAGAATCAATTATCAAAAGCTAAAAAATATGACATAACCCAACTTTTGCAGGCTAGTGCAATCTAATAATATTTTAAAATACGTATCATTTTGTAAAGAATTGAGGCTGTTAATTTAGCATCATTTTATTTAACAAAAATTCTGTTTTTTTTCTTTTTTCTTAAATGTTTATTACAAATTGTATATTTTGCATTAATATGTCAGAATGATTAAACATTTCAAATTTATATTGCAATGTTAATTTTACTCTCAACTATTTTTTATATCTGACGAAATTATATTTCGACTAAATTTGTGAATGACCCCCATTTGCAGCAAAAAATATGCTCCAACTTTAAACAGCTATTACTCGGTCAATTTTAATCGTAGAATAACGGGACTTTTTTTGTATTACTTGTCAGTGTAAAAGGAAAAAATTACTAAATATAACTTATAGGACCGGGGGGCCGTATAAAAATTTAAATTTTGTAATTTTTTAAGAAATGTTTTTATCGACCCAAATCGCTTTTAAAATATTTCTTTACCTGATTTAAAACATTTTTGTAATTGGAACTATATGTCTATGACCAATGGTTTAGGAATTAGCCATTGGACGCCGTTGAGACCGGACATCCTGTATACAAATGTTTAGCGTGCGTATTGAAAATTGATCGTAGAACGTTTTGTACTATAATTGCTACATTAAAATTTAAGTTACATTTTATTAAAATCTTCTAATTTCCTTAAAACTTAAATAAGGTGACTGTTAAGAATTATTAGACCACCTGAGGAAATTAGCAAATTATACGTCACATCAGAATCATTATAAAACGTACGCGTGTGCTTATCGTAAAAGTATTCCTGAGAAGCAAAGGTGCAGGTTTAGATAGTATTATGTGCGATATATTTGAAGATGCCACGGGATAAAGAGTTGCCTACGGCTGAAATAAGAAAAATTTGGTTTTATAAGGGTGCTGGTAAATATGAACGAGGAGTAGCTCGGTTAATGAAGCGTTCTAAAGCTGCCATTCACAATGAAATAATTAGAAAAAAGGATTTAAGTAAAATTAAACGAGCTGGAAGAAAAAGGATTTTGACATCACGGGATGATCGACAAATATTACGATTATCAACTCAAAAAGGTCTTTTAACTCGAGAAAATTTGAACCGTTTCAGCAAAAAAACCTCACACGCAATAGTTTGGAAGAGTCTGAAATCAAATAGTAATGCAAAATGTATGAAACTGTTGAAAAAAACCGAGGTTAATGAAACATAATAGAATAGAAATACTGAAATGGGCTAAAAATGTCATCTCATGGGACAATAAATGGGAACAAGTGATATTTTCAGAGGAAACAATTTTAATCTTGACGGTCCGGATGGTTATAAACACTATTGGCATGAATTGAGGAGGGAACCGAAACAATGCTTCAGTCGAAAAATGGGAGGAGGATCAGTAATGGTTTGTGAAGCTTTTAGCCATGATGGATTATGTGATTTAACAGGAATTTCAGGACTTATGAACTCTTTGCAGTATCAGACTATGATATATGATCATTTGATACCGTTTGGACCTTCTTTAGGTGGTGCTAACAAGATGTTTCAGCAGGACAATGCTTCTTGCATTGTGTCTAAATCCACCCAGCAATGGTTTAAAAAAGAAAAAAAAATCACGTTTTGTCATGGCCATGTCGAAGTCCAAACTTGATCCCTATGGAAAATCTTTGGGGCGTATTATATCTCGAAGTTTATGCTAATAATAAACAGTTTTTACTTGTAAATGAACTAGAAGAAGCCATTTTAACCCTCTGACTGTCTTGGAAAAGGGCAAAATTGTAATGTAGTTTTCTCTGCATTTTGTTTTAAATGCCAAAAAAAAATGATTCTTTGAACATTTTATAAAAAAAACTTAATAACAAATATGATTGCAATCCTTGGAAGTATTAAACATTGCTCAATGTATTAAAAATACATTAAATCAATAGAATTATATTACTTTAAATATTGCTTGTATTGCAGTGAAACCTGGAACTAAGTGAACGTATTAACACGGCCTTGTCAGTGAGGGGGTTAAAAGAATAGCACAATATTTCTTAATATATACTTAATCACCTGGTCACTTCTGTGAAAAACATGGTGTTTGAGGTTATAAGAAAAAATGAAGGACAGATATCTTATTAATTTACATATTATTTTTGTTTTTAGACAAGTGGTCTTACAATTTGTTAACAGTGTATTTTTTAATTGTTGCATATATTTTTGTTAACATATTTATTTATTGCATTATTCAAATTCTTGTAAACTAATTTTAATAAATATGTTGAATTTTGGTACCCCATTGTGTTTAAACTACAATTAGAATCTTTATTTACTTCATAATTTTCAAAATCAAAATGTTCTTATAATTTCTTAATGCACTGTAATGGCTAACGTTGCTGTTGTCTGTGAAATCTTTTTGTCCATTTTTATTATTTTTTTTTCTGATAACATCAAGCCCTAGTTTTTCCCCCTTAAATTTTTAGTTCATTGCATGTTTCAATCGAGACTTTCTTACTTCTAGCAATTATATCAACATTA
Organism: Maratus speciosus; assembly: GCA_963932465.1. Classification (NCBI taxonomy): domain Eukaryota; kingdom Metazoa; phylum Arthropoda; class Arachnida; order Araneae; family Salticidae; genus Maratus; species Maratus speciosus. The sequence goes on along the minus strand of OZ010793.1, from coordinate 248,854,506 downwards.
TCAACAGTTGAATTGCTTGTTACAAGCTTAGAATAAATATATGTGAGAGTTGCCGGAGATATAAAGCTATCATTTATTCGAACCAAAGTAAATCGTGTACATTTTCGACAACAGACTTTCACTGGGCTGCGAGGTCTAGCATTTTGGTAATGAGTGATAATCCAGTGTTTTATATGCCGGTTCATTTCCAATCTTACTCTTTCATAAACTGTATTTTTTGTCTAAATTTATCATATAGTTATATATATACAACGAACCAAAATTGTGCATATATTTATTATTTGATATTTTCGAAAGATTTGTAAAAAAAGTTTCAACACGTACAAATTCTTGGAACGAAACACATATGAGAAAATCGTTTGCGGATATGGCATTTACCGAAATTAAAATAAAAAAATTACATTCTTGACTTTTTATATTTTAATCTTGAAAAGTCCGTAAATAACGTTAGAGTTTAGAGGTAAACTTTATCTGAAAGCGCATTTTTTATCCTTTTCTATGCTGTAAAGTCTGAAATCATGCGATACTTATAAATGGCGAAAGAAAATATCTAGTGCAAAAATGCAGTGAAAATATGCTAAAACTTAATCTAAAAAAATCTAAACCAAATTTTGGAAAAATCTCTTAAGGGAGTTCTCGACTACACTTTTCAAACTCAGAACATCGCAGCGTACTACTTATTAGATGACACATTTAATTTTTCCAAAAACTGGTTCAGCAAAATCGAAACTGATTTTGTATATTATTTCTTCAAAACCATTTTTGTTGTAACTTTTCTTATCAAGAGATCAAAATATTGTCAGTAGCAGTAATGAAGAAAAAACCTTCTGCCACCAAAAACGTAAAAAATTCAAACTGTTCGTCTATATTAACAATAAATATATGATATAACAGACCAAATTTTCAAGTGTATTAGAAAACAGAAAAATTTTGTAGTAAAATGATAATTTTTTCTACCTTCTAAAGAAATGTTTATAAATTTTTAAAAATAAAGTTTTAAATATTAGTTATAATAAGTGATAAATTATATAAATACAGCAGTTTCATTACACATTTGATTGTCTTAAGTATTTTTTTTCTTCTATATTGAAAAATTATCATTAACTTGCTTTTTTATTAATATTATTAAATTAAAGAAAACGTTGTTTCTTTTACCTTACAATTGGTAGTCCATTTCATTTTCGGCAAAAAATGAATTCAAATTATTTAATGTCAGTGATTATTTTATCCGATTCAAATGTTGTAATTCATAGTTTAATGTAGATTTCTGTTAGTAAGGACGAAAAATGACTTCCCTTAGAAATACGCACTAATAGGAGTTAACTGTATATCACCTAAAATATATATATAAATTTTACTTTAATACATACATAATAAATTCGTGTAAGTGGAGTATTTTAAACGCTTCGTATACCCTAATAAAAAACCCCCAAAATAGCCTTAAATTTTATGACGTCAAAGCGGTGTTATCCTTCAATCCCTCTAAATGAATGAAAAAATTATCCTCTTAAGCTTTTGATGTAGTATTAAAAAACTTAGATACGGTTAAAAAACAAGGTACTACACAAATCCCCTTATTTATTATTTAAATATAAACGACAGTTCATACGAGTTGGCATTTTTCAACTAAGCGAAAAGGTGTCTAGACCAAGATTTAAACTAGGGACCTTTGGCCTATGCTGCTAATACTCTGCCAACTGAGTACTACTGAACAAATCTGGCGGTCTCAATTCACTCGCATAATCTTTTGAAAAATAAAACAGATAAATTTAAATTTTCCAACCGAGTGAAAAGATGAAAAGTTATTTACCAATTAGAATAATTGTATTAAAATTAATCAAGTGTGATTACGTATCCAGCGTTTGCTTGAAGTTCCATTACCTGCGATCAAAGGGTTATCTGAGTGTGTTGTGCCCGCCAGATTTGTACAGGATAGTTCAGCTGGCAGAGCATTGGTAGCTTAGGCCAAAGTTCCCTGGATCAATTTCTGTTCTAGGCCTTTTTTTCAATCAGTTGAAAAAAGTACAAATCATATGATTTATTTGCAATTAGAATAATTATGTTAAAATTAATGAAGTGCAAACGACATATAATAACTTTCATGTAACACATAGTTCAGGCAACGTGTAATTGCGAATTTCTGTTCCTTTTCTATTTCGTCTAATTTGTTTCCTGTTTGAAGATGTTTAAATTTGATTTTTAAATAAAAAAGATGATTTTTTTAAACCGTGTATATTTTGTTATAATCATCTGGTTATATTCTTTTATTTGATATCATCGAAAATATTATATGTGACATATTTCCGACTACTGCGTCATTCAGGTTTTTTGTCAAAAAACGTAACACAAGCGGCAAGATTCATTCTGATTCTAACGAGACCTTCTTCTTCTAATTTTACTAATCTTGGACTTTGAAGGTATACCTTCCTAACATGTGTTCATAAATATGTAAATAGACTGATAATCAAATAACATTTATTATTAAGTGCGTACTCATTTAAAATATATATTACTTACCGTAAAATACTTTTAGACTCTATTTGCATATGCTAATATTCTTTATTATCGTGTTTGTTATTTTACCAATATTTAACCACAATTTGACAAACAGACAAATTACATTTTCTGTAATGTTACCCCTTTTTCATAAAAAAATGTATATTATTCGAATTTTGTATGCTGTATAGATTGAATAATAAATACAACATTTGCGTTGGCGACAAACTGTAACGTGCTTTTCCTTTTGCTGTAAACTCAATTCAAGCCTGGACTTCATTTTTCCCTGTGCAGAACGCTTCTTCTGAGTTTTACGGTACAGTAAAGACAAATCTGCCTCAGAAAAAGGATCCAATTTCTGAATAACTGTGTTACTGTTAAATCTTTTATTCAAACCAATTAATGCAGAAGAATAAATTCTACGATTATGTTTTGTCGATCTCCTTTGTTATCTAGAACATTCAATAAAACTCCACTTCTGTGTATAAAAAGTCTTAAAATTCTATTTTTAAAACTCTGACAACAGCTTCACCGTAAACTAGATTCTAAAAGAAGCCGAGTTGCTAAGATTTAATCGTCATTTCTGTATAAAAAGCGCCGGTTGCAATTGAGGCAATGATCTAACAAATTTACAAGTTGCGTAAGCATACACATACCGGGTGTCCCAAAAATGTCTGATGGATTTTAAAATTCAATAACTTGAAAACGGTGACAGATAATACAAATTTTTTTGCAGTAGGGTGATGTATGATTTCACGAGTTTTTTTACTGTGATTCTTGACTTTAGTTCGAATTTCAAACGATAGATGGCGCTGCGGGAAATAGCTTCTAATTTCAGACCGGATTTTTGGTACTTTGGGATCCATTCAAAACAGTTTAATCTCCTTTTTTCGCAAGGGAGATGAGAGAGGCCGAAAAATCGAGCCTGGATTTAGCGCCTATTGCTTGCAGCGCCATCTAACGCTTCTATTTCTAACTAAAAAGGGGAAACGCAGCATAAAAACTCCTGTCATGTTACATAACTCTCCTGCAATTTTTTTTTAAATATCTGTCACCGTTTACAAGTTATTGAATTTTAAAATCCACCAGTCATTTTTGGGGCACCTGGTATATACTCAGACACAAATATATTCAAAATAAAAACTTCAGTTTAAACATGACTACCTGTTCTCTCGCTTATATTTATCACTCACAGATAATTTCGTTAAGAATCTCTCTGCAAATAAAATGTTTATTTGTTTTCGAACTATCCACTCTAAAAAGTCGAAAATTAAACTTAACGACATAAAGGTTAGTTTTTTAGAAAACATTCTTCAAATTCCTCCCACTTTCGAAAGTTTGACAATGTACTCGATTGAATGACATTAACGCCACTTAGGAGAGCTAAGATTAATTTAATTAACTTTTGTATAATGACGTAAAACTGCATTAAGTATTTAAGTTTTTTTTTTCTGAATAAATTTTGAACAGATTTGTAAGTGAAATCATTAAATAACAATTATGTATCAAAATTCTTCTGATCTTTTTTCTTTCGGAGAAAAATTAATATATTTGTGCAAAACTGAATTACTTACAAAACAAATATGTTGGACTTGATAGGTAAACAAATGTCTTACAAAAACCATAGCAAAATATGTAAATGATATCGTACGGATTCTTTCTTTTCCTGATCACTATTATAAAGTTTTAAATCAGTTTTATACTTTTCTTTGTTTTTGAAACTATAGTATAGATATAAATTACAATAAGAAATTACTTGGCGCAGTACAATATAAATAAAAAACAACTTTTAAAGCCCCAAAACACTTTATTTCTTGTTGCAAACTAGTTTGAGTAGCCCTAGCGTACCGTTATCAGTGCAAAATATGATTGCTCAGAAAAACAAATTGCTGAAATATATGTAGGAGAAGCGGCAAAGGTAAACTTAATCTTTGAATCAACTTATATGGTCAGTTTCCTAAAATTTCCTATCTTTATTCTATTGGCTGGTAAACTTTTTCTTTGAATCCTCTTCCCTTTCATTGGCTGTTTCTTAAAATTTCCTGTAATTTTATTGGCTACTAAACATTAGCATTGAATCCACTTCTCCTAGATATATTTCAGCAATTTTCTTTTCTGAGCAATCACATTTTGCACTGATGATCGTACGCTATGGCTACTGAAACTAGTCTGCAAGAAGAAATAAAGTGTTCTGGTGCTTTGAACGTTGTTTTTAATTTATTAGTAGATATACATTAAAAAATTCTTGTTGAGAAAATTTTGAAAAATTGTATTTTTTATGATTAAAAATAAGGTTGTCGTTTTGACAGACTCCAGAAAAAAAAATTCTTCGTCCTGAAAATGTGTTACTGACATAAATGGAATACATTTAATGCACAATACATATATGTAAATATTTTAAATAATTTTATAACAATTAATAACATACAATAACATCATCATAATAATAATTGAAAATGAGGCACCAAATTTCTCAGCATCAGATTACCCCACTTACCCTGAAGAAAAAACTCCATTTAAATAACCGTTACATATATTTTCTTATTTGGCATACGTGAGACAGTTTCTTCCATAATATGATATAAACGAAATGATATATAACCATATAATTTTCAGTTCTACATCAGGATATTTCTATATCTTTTTTTAATTCAATAAAATAAAATTCCTCTTGAAGTAAGGTGAAGTATACTGAGAACTTTTCTTTATTCTTCAATAATTGTTAGTCACAATATTTTTAATCTATGTCTCTATTCAAAGTACTTGCATTTTAGTAACAAATGGTAACCTAAATAATTAAATTCATTCTATATATAGAAACCTTTCTTACTTGAGGAAAAATGTTCCTAAATTAATCCTCTCGTGATTCTTTTGAAAACTGGCAGACTTTTAAATTGATTTCTATGCAGTTGCTGGAATGTTTTTTTTCTTCTATTGCGAGGGCACTTTTCATCTAGATCTGTGAATAGAATTTTCATGAATTCATTAACATTTAGAATATTTTAATGGCTAATTTAAGGCATTAAGTTATGAAATGTTTTGCGAGTTGAAATGATCTTTGAAGTTTTAAATTTTAGCTTGCATTTATAAATTTTCCTTCTAAAATTTAAAACATTTAAATTATTGATCTACCCAGTTATACATTTTTATGTCCATCTTATTGTTCTGTTTTTTTTTTCTTTCTTGCTATGAAATATTTTAATAAATTATCATCTAAATTTTAGAATATGATCTTTATTTTTTAACATTAATTAAAGTGATCTATTAACATGGATTTATATTACATTAATTACAATTATTTTACTGAGTGTGTCGAAAATTCTTTAGGAGATTAAAAACTATTGCAGATAAAATAGGATAAGAAACTCCGATTTGTACGAATAGCATCAGAGCAAGATCCGAAATTTTTAATAGCAATAAAAGTTGCATTTCCAAAAGTCAATAATAGAGGGCGTTCAGACGAAATAGGTCTGTGCAAATTACTCTTGTATTGAAGTACAGTCGTGAAAAAAAAGTAAACACCCCTACTAACTCCTCAGCAAATTATCGTAGAAGAAAGTTACTGGTACCAAACGATTGGAAATAAAGTCTACTTTTAAATGATGTATATAAAGTTTGCTTAGGAGGCCATCTATATATTAATACGACCCAAACTTCATTTTTTCAATGCCAATACCCAACTTCAACAAGATATTTCAAATTTTCGGTTAAAACTATGCCTAGACACCAAATTTCAAGTCATTTGAATGATAAATTTTTGAATTATAAACATTCAAAATTTAGTGCTTCTAATGTTAAATTACATTTTCACACTTTTATTAATATCTCCTGAAATTATGCTCCTAATGTTCTAATTTTTTGTGTAGCAATAAAACTAAAGTACCCAAACATAAATACATTGAATTTGCAATTTTTATAATTTTATGATATGAATTATAAAATTAATATTCGAAAAAAAATATGAATTGCAACCCACAAGTTTTTTGGTGGATTTAGATTTATTAAATCCTGCTTTATGAAATCCAAAATTTCACATTTTTCTTCCAAGTAGCTTTCAAATTATCCTTAAAGAACGACAAAATGATGGTTTAAGGGGCCGTCTATGATAGAAGTGACTAGATATTTTGAAATTTCTTATGCTATCATGTAATCTAGCAGTATTTAATGACTGCTTGAGTGGCGCTAATAAGACTTGATCTAGAAGGGGACTCTCTCGGCCAACAATCGAGTACTGAACTTCAATTTGGATACAGCCCCTAAAATGCACTCTTTTTAAAATAATTAATTTCTCGGAAACTTATCGTAGGAATTGAATAAAAATTTGTTTTTAGGCTAATTGAAGGATGTGGAGTTCATTTATGCTGTCAGAATTGTGTACTGCTATCGAAGAAAACAAAGTTATGGTTCGGTTTAATATGTAGATGGCCCCCTATGCAAATTTTATATACATCATTTAAAAGTAGACTTTATTACCAATCGTGTGGTACCAGTAACTTTTTACTTCGATAATTTTTTGCAGAGTTATTTAAGGGGTGTGTACTTTTTTTCCACGACTGTACAATGAACAGGATACAAATAACAGGGCAGCCTCTAACTATGGTCGTATAGGTATGTATCGGTTGCTGATTCCACACGTTCATGTATAAAAAGCATCATCAACAGCACTTCATTTGCCAATGAAACATGATGTTTGCAACGAATGAAGAATTCACGTGCATTCAGGTGTTTCACTGGTGTCCTCATATGTCTTAATCTGTTTCATATATTGCATCTTAACACTTTCTAATGCTGTATTGTTGATTTTCGAAACTACATCGTCTTGCTATTTTAAACAAGTAAGAAAAATCATGTGTTAAGCATGGATTATGAAACACTTTTCAACACTTCTTGAATGCTTTAACAAAACTTCGTTATTTAGGGAAATAAAATATATAAGAGAACTAACTAAACATTTTAGAAAACGCATAAAACATTTGAAAAACTGATTTAAGCAGTTATCTTCCATAGCAAATATGTATTCCAATTCTTTTGAACATCCCTGTATTTGACCTGTAGATTGATATAGATACGATATAATGGAGAAATTTAGTTTAGCAGTAAAACATATAACAGGTTGAAATTTCTCTTTCAGCAATTTATACTAATAGATGAAAACATACTTGTATACTTTTGTACAACCCTGTAGTTAACCTAGTACCTTTATTACACGCCACTATTTATCTAAAGTTTAATTCAAAGTAAAACACTCTTAAAACTACTGGAATCACATTTCCAGAAATTATCATTTATAGACGGCCATGTATCCAATTCTTTGCGTGACCCTGTATATCATTTTATGTATATATTACAAACATTTCTTAGTAAACTAAATGAAGTTCAGCGTAAAAATGCATAATTCATTTAAAAACCACCTTTAAACAATTTGCAATCATACCCAGTAACCATTACGAATTCTTTTGTGTAGCCCTGTATATTAATTAGAGCATTTTTACGCACCATATACAATGCATACATATAGTGAAACATAAAAGCACATACCATAATTAAAAATGCATTTCCAGCAATCATCGCTAATGTACAGTACTTCGGATACAATATAGTATCTGAAATCTTTTGTGTGTTCCTGTAAATAATTCTATCCACTTCGTATCATACATGAAATAACTTATAGTAAACCTCAGTGAGGTATATCAATTTCAGTATACGTGAAATAATTTAACATAATTGAAATACGCCGGAAAAAATTTCCCTCCACCCCTATATCATTATGTAACGGAATCATTTTGTGTGGCCCTGTAAATGAATAATAACTATTCCTTGCGCCGCATACATTTCCTTTCGGTTGTTACGAGAAAATGGCAACAAAAATATATAATTACTATTTTACAACTATTTTTCCTTTACTTTCTACAGAAATGGAGTACTTCCGTTGTCAATATTAAGCAAATCGCTCCAAAAACTACAAAAAAATTAATATTTTAAAAAATAATTGGAGATACAGTTTTCAAACAAAATGCATTTAAAAGAACATTTTTCCCCCTATACGACGGTATAAAAATTTAAAATGTGCGATGCTTAGAAATTAAAAAAAATTGCTAAAGGGTATTTAATCGTAATGCTTTGTTTTACGGCTAGCTTCTGTAAGGTAACGTTATTTTTGGACACAAAATAAGCTGGCAGAAAGAAATAGCATACCGTACCGGAAGCTAAAGAAAAAAAAAGGATTATAAAACGAAACCACTCATAACTTCGTCAATTCACAATGTATGAAATCCGTTTAAATTTATTATAAATATTCTTAATCATATCTAAAACTGATATATTGACAAGTTTCTGATAGGACCAACTCTTACAAGAACTAAAACTAAACACAAAAAAGAGGGGTGGGAGGTTAATAAGATCAAGGTCAAGTTTTTAAAAGGATCAACTCTTACTACAGAAAACAATTTAAAAAAGGGGGATGAAGAAGAAAAAAATTCATAACTTCGTAAATTCACAAGATATCAAATCCGCTTAAATTTATTATAAATCTTAATATTATCCTCAACTTTAATATATTCAAGTTTTTTGATAGGACCTACTCTTACAGAAAATAAATAAATAAACAAATAAAAATAGGTGTTGAAGAAAAAAATAAAGTTCTGATAAAACCAACAGTTACAAAAAAAATGAAATTAAAAACTCGTCAAAAGCGGCCAGATAAAATTCTTAAATTGCATTTATCTCTAATATTGATATAGTTTTTGTTGGTGAAATTAGTATTTAACTTCGAAATCTACCTGTGCCTGTAGGCCGAGCCTGCAGAGAATTTTTTAAAGTTGTAATACATTTTTGAAGCTAGTGGTGCTGTTAAAGTTCATGCAGAGGTGAGATGATATACATTCAGAATATTTTTCTACTCGTGTGTAATTGTTAGTTAATTAGTCCAGTCAATCTAGGATTCTTCCTGGAAAGTTTCGGATAAGTTTTTTTCTCTTTCTTCCTGTATGTTTTGGGGCTGCTGAACACGAATTTCAACTTTGCCATTTCGTATCTGAAGGGCTTAAAAAGTTATAAGCGAAAAAACATGGAAAAATCGGGTTATTTTTCGGTTTTTCCATTGTAGTGGCTAGAGAGTTAAACTTTTTTGAAAAAACTGCTGCACCAAATTATACTAGAGAAAATTTTCCTACATTTTTCATACGCAATGTTTTTTTTTCTAACATCAATATTTGTGGTAATACCAGCAAAAAGCATTTTAGTGATATATTCAAATTCCATCATCATAGGACGAAAACGCAATACAATCACAAAGCACATTGTTTTAAAGGGGTGTTAAAGAAGGGACGGCAAGGTAAAAAAAGGGGACGGTATAGGAAAAATGGCACGAAATGGGAGAAAAGGGACGGTAAGGTTGAAACGGTAAGGAAAATTACCACCTATATTAGGCAAATCATGTTAAGACTAAGTGGTAGCCACAATGTTCATTGATTTTTAGGAACAGTTATTTACATTGGATTAAATTAGAAAAAAATTAATTTACCTCGAAAAGTTTTGGAATAAACCTTGGAGACGGTAAGACTACCAATAAAGCCACGATGCTTGAAACTGATATTTAAATGCTGATTTAAATTCTGCAGTAAATTTCCTGTCAAAGAATTTTAGACATTCTTTCTCTAGCATACTTCTGCATCAGAAAAAACTTGAAAAAAATTCTATGGCTGCATCGGAAGTGATTTTCTATATAATTTTAGAAGAGGGACGGTAAGGAATCTAAATCCCAGGGGCAGAGTTAAAAAAATAATAACAACCCTAAAAATGTGTGCAGGTTAATATTTTGCTATATATTTATATAAAACAATAGTTCCAGTTTCGGAAAAAAATTACATTGATCTATTTTTATTGAAACAATTTTATACAGACAGCTCCAAACATAAAAATCAGCATCAGGGCCACGGGACGGTATAGGAGTTTTCCTGGTATTTGGACCCCCAACTTCACCCAAAACTTATTTATATCGTTAATATTGTTATGCAATCATGTAATGGGATGTTCCCCAGTATATGAAAAAAAAAAATACAAGAACATGAACTAAAATAAAAATTATTATTCAGGGACATAAAAGTCAAAAGATGGTGAGAATGCCCCATTTTGTACTTCCATTGTTGCAAGGTATATGGAAATAATGGGGATTGATTTATCTTTATTGATTACTCTTTTTTATGGCATTTCCTCATTACAATTAAAATAACCACATATTTTAATTTAGATAGATTGAATTTAAGTCTATAAGGGTTCACAAATCTTAAGCGCGAAATATATATACATATATTTTATATAAAGCGCCCACTTAAAAATATGAAATTGTAAAACTTTCCTGTAGTTGCATCGACACATTAATTCATTGTTACAGTCGAACCTCGTTATCCCGAAACTCTAGTGACCAGAAAGAGTGTCGTCATAAAGGGTGTGTTGCGGTAACCGGAATTGGAGAAAAATATGTTTAAAAAAAGCTGTATTTTTAATTAATTTAAGACAATTTTAAATTCATAACTGTTCTTGCAGTTTTAAGCAATAAAACATTATTGTTAAACAAAATAAACACGAAAACAAAACTAAAAAGAATAAAAATAAGATTCATTATGACTTGCTTTTTTATAGTTACAATGAAATATTGATGAATTAACGTTTGCTTATCCCTAGATGTGTTTCCTACAATTCATTTTTAAATATTATACAATGAATTGCAATCAATATTCGTTGTTTCAGAAAAGGATGTTAGATAATTTCTGATCGTCGCAATGTAATGCAATGCTTCGGTTTCTGTCGGATGAAAAACGCCGTGTAACCACAAGAAAGCGCACCTGACAAGAACAAAAAGGCCGCAAGTACACTGATACGTCTGTCTGGAGCTTATGGATCATTCATAGCGTGTGGGTTTTATTTATTCAGATAAAAGATTGAAGTAAAATTTCCCTTTTATCTCAGTGGCTATTTTAGACACATTTGTGAAAAGTTTGGCTAAGACAGTTCTTACCGCTTAATTTTCGTGCTTATAAGATGTATTATGAAAAATGGACAATCTTGCTAAGCCTTCGGGATATCCGGAGTTTATTTACATTAAAATCATATACAGAAAATCGGGACTTTGAAAAACTGACGTGATAATTCATACTTATAACAGACTGGCTGTTTAACCCGTTCTACACACGGGAGTTCATGCTCAATAACTATTCGATTTAGAAAATTATTTTTCTACTACTGTACATTTTTTTAATGAAATTTAATTTATCCTGTTACTTAATCATAACGGATAGCCTATCAAGTTTAAAAGCATTAAACAATTTTGACAATACAAACTATTTAATACTAAAAATTCTTCAACAATTACAAACAACAGTAAAAGACATATACTTCAATTGGACAAAAGGACATTCAGGTGTTGAGGGCAATGAGGCAGCTGACCAACTGGCAAAATCGGCAGTAACGGATGAAACACTAATACATACATTTTTACCATATCCAGCTTCTTCACTAAAATCACAGACAAAGCAGAATCTGTTAAAAAATTGGCAAAAACGCTGGACGGATTCAGACACAGGACGATATACGAAGGAATTCTTGCCATTGGTTGACCACAAGTATTTCGTAAACAACAGATACTTACACATATTTTTAACAAATCACGGCCCCTTTCAGGAACACTTATACAAAATTAACAAAAGAGACTCCCCACTATGCATTTGTGGCTTGCCGTCAACATCGTTACACTATGTATTATACCGTACATTAACATCGCATTATCATCTCAAAAAACACACACGTATGAATTTAGCAAGTTGGTGGCGGGATGTAAAAGAGAAACCACAACTACTCAACAAGATCATACAATGCATGAGGTTTATAGAAACAAACGAGTACATCTTTTCAAATCCAGAGCCATTCTAGTCCGACTCCATCACTAGGGTGTAGCATGGAGGGAGAAACGGGTTATTAGCGAGTGCCAGAAACTTCTATCACTTTTGAATTTTTATCTTGTGCATCTCTCCAAACTCTTGTATGCGCAAATTGTAAATAGTAGGTGCGTTGTAATGTGTTTCTAATTGTGATGTTCAATATTGTGTGTTTAATGTACTGTGAAATCCCTGTAAATCCATGAAAAATGTAAATAATTATGCAATCACATTCAAATGATCCTCATGTAATCACTACACACAGTCATGTAAATAGTAGGTGGTTGATATTGTGTTGTAATGTGTTTCTAATTGTCATGTTAAATATTTTGTGTTAAATGTACTGTGACTTATATATATCCAAGAAAATTGTAAACAATTATGCAATCACATTAGGTGAAATGAACCTCATGTAATCACTCATACAGTCATATATCTCGATGTGAAATCTTCGGTTCGCCCAGAAAAATTGGGTAACCAATTGTGATTGTAATTGTAAATCTCACAGTAACCGAAATAAGTCTCAGCAGCTTGATCAGAGACCCGACACTCCCTCTCAGACTCTGGTTGAGAGTCGGGAGGAGTGGATGTGGTCTACCCCTCGGGATTGCACTAACACTCTAAAGCGAAAGCTGAGTTCCCGAGGTGGTCATCGCTGTCATCGCTGTCATCGCTGTCATCGCTATGGCAGCAAACGATAAAACGATATCTTTGGAATAAGGGAATAAATAGAATAAAACGTTTTCTTGATGTTTGTGGTAAAATGTTTTTCTTTACTTAAAAAAAGGTAATAATTAAGCGCAATTAAATAACCCTTAATTATTTGCATGCGAGGTAAAAGAGTTAACGTAATACCCGCTACAGTTTTTTAGTATTGCAGCGTGGCGTACGTAATATGTATATCTGACATTGCAGTAAATACTTAGAACTGGTTAGATTTCGCGCGATTACGGTTTGAACATAAAAAAGGCAAAAATTAGTCAAAAACATAAAAAAAAATAATTAAAAAAATTCGATCTTTTTGCCTCAATCGTTCATGGGCATGTACCAACAATCCGTGTGGCAAACTTCTTAGCCCTATGCCCAGCGATTTCGAGTTTTTGGGGTTACATAGATACACGTTCGGATTTTAATAGGATAGATTCTTCAACCTAATTTTTGGTTTCAGATTTTTAAAGTGTTATCAAAGACTCATTAACATTTTCTTTGTTGCCCATTTTCATATATCTTAATAGGATTTATTTCTGACCTGGACAAATTTAAGAAATTTATTAAAAGTTTAGAGCGAGCACAGACTCTGAGTAACAAAAGTTTTGCATTTCGCGAGGTAAAAGCCGTTATAAGTATATAAAAATTGAAAACACTTTTGTAATTTAAATAAAGGAAAAAGTTAACATGAAAATACTTTTAACATTTCTAAAAAATTTTTAATTTATTTCTTATTAAATGTGAACATGATTAGTTTCCAAACTATGCGTAAAAACACAAAAAGCACTAACGATAAAATAAAAAAACAGAAGCGCAAAAATTAAATTTAGCGACACATCAATTCATTCTTATTTCATCCAACATCCTTTTTTTAAAAAAAAATTGCTTTAAAGTATTCACTTGACTAGCGGCTAATGTAATTTATAGACATTCTCGACATAATTTAATTAACATATTTTTCGTTGGTGACATCAAAACTCTTAAAACCTATTAAGAGTTTTTTTTTTTAATATTTAAAAATATTTGTATTTAAAAAATGTAAATAATCTGAATTAATTAAATTCTTCATGAAACTGAACATTTCCTTTTTGCTTGAAATTCCTGTCTTTAAGTTTTTGAAATATTTTACCAAACATCTTTTTTTATTATTATTATTTTATTTATTTATTTGAAAGAACAAATATACAACAATAATTTATGTAAAACGAGTGATATATTTTTCTTTATTTAAACATAATGTACAAATCTATATTTATAAAACAACGAGAATTTGATTTGATAGCCTAAGAGCGACTGCTCAGAGCAGAAACCTTAGTATGTTGGATTTAGTGTCCCTCCTTGTCTCTTTTATTAAGGTTTAAAAAAATTGCAATGTTCAGCCGGTACTGAACCAGTGGATGAACATGACAAGGGGTGGGTTTGAAATTAAGTAGGATAAGGAAAATAAATAATAACAAAACAGGGACTGAGAACACTTTCTGCATTGGGAATTTCAGCTGATGTCTACTAGGTAAGGTTTGACAAATCTCTCAGAAAAAAAATATTTTAAGTAAATTTCTATCAAAGGTGTCAATATTTAGGATATTGTGAAACTATTCTTTGGGAGGAATGGCAAGTTTCTTAACATGCCACTGTGCTGGTAGCGAGTAAGGAAAAATAAGGCGACGCCACTGCACTTGACTCGCAAAGGGATGTGTCTACACAAGTAAATTTGTGGAGGTAAGTTCGAAAGGGACCATGCACCGTGAGAAATGCTGTTGTGTGTGAGAGATGACGTAGTGGATAATTGTGACTCTCGTATTAGATTATATGTGTGTCGAGCTTTGTCGGTGTTGTCCGTCCCAGATTAATAACCGTTCCGTGATTATTTTAGCTTTTAGTGGACATTTTATATATGTGGGTGGCAGTAGGAGATGGATGTCAAAATGTGATTTTGCTGTTGCTATCTCTGCGTGTGCGTCCGCTGTTTCCTAACTCTGAATGTCCGCGTGCGCAGACACGTGGCAATGTGTGGACACTGACGCTGCACTGGATAAGGCCCGGTGCTACTTCATTGGGCATGGAGATTTTCAAATTGTAGACGAGAACCACTTCAAGAGATTTTTCCAAAATTTCGTTTAGATTTTTTTTCAAATTAAATTTTAGGGGATTTTTACTTCATTTTTGCACTAGATATTTTTTTTCAACATTCCTGAATATCACATGATTTCAGTTTTTACAGTATAGAAAAGGATAAAAAATGCACTTTCAGATAATGCTTACCTCTAAACTCTAACTTTATTTATTTGAAGATTGATTTTTAAAAAAATCAAGAAAGTAATTCTTCATTTTAATTTTGGTAAATGCCATAATCTGCAAACGATTTTCTCACAATGTGTTTCGTTCCGCAAAGTTGTAAGTTCCACGAAGTTGAAATTTTTTTTAAATCTTTCAAAAATACTAAATAATAAATATATGTACAATTTTGGTTCGTTGTATATATATAACTATATGATAAATTTGGACAAAAAATACAGTTTATGAAAGAGTAAGATTGGAAATTAATTGGCATATAAAACACCAGATTATCACCCATTACCATAATGCCAGACCTTGCAGCCCGGAGAAAGTCTATAGGAGAAAATGTGCACGATTTACTTTGGTTCGAATAAATGATAGCTTTATATCTCTGGCAATTCTCAAACATATTTATTCTAAGCTTGTAACAAGCTTGCAACAACATTTGCTGATGATGTTAATATAATTGATAGAAATAAGAAAGTCCTGATTGAAACATACAATAAACTAGAAATTTAAGGGGGAAAAACTAGTCCTTGAGGTTAACAGAAAAAACAAAATACAGGAAAATGGATAGAAAGAATTCACAGACAACAGCAACATTAGCCACTAATAATGAATTACAATTTAAGAAGGCAGTTCGCCTTCAACCGGTCAAAAAAGGTTGAAAACTGATTCAATTTCCATACCTTTTCACAAACTAACTAACAAAGCAAATTCAATGAAATCTTTTAGATTGTTTACAGTATTACTTGTTACAATTATCAAAACAGATTTATGAAAAATATATAAATTAGTTAGGAAAACTTAATTAAGTGACCTACTGTTTTTTGTGTTTCTTTTTTCAAAATTGACTGCATTCAATTTTAGAACATTTTCAATGCATGTCTTCGTTACTATGCTTTTTTACAGCCTTTAGATTATAGCAGTTGATTAGAAAAGTTACTTTTGCCTAATTTTGTAACACTAAACAAACTGGGAATTTTACTCAAGTCTTATAAAAGTTCTTCAGATTAGAATTTTTAGTTAGAACTATTTAACTTACAGGATGTCCAGCGAATAAGACCCTGATTTCAAAATTAAATATCTCAAAAACAAAGATCAATGGAATTATGCGATAAACGGTTTGTTTATTAATAGCTGTAAAAGTGTTATACAAAAGTTTCAAAATTTAGTTGCAAAAACCGTTAACAGATGGCTCTGTAATCGCAATTCTTATAAATTGCGCTTCGAAAGTCTAGAGCACAAGCGTGTCATTCCTAGATGGTTCCTTATGAAAGGACGAAAAGTTGGAAGTCCGCTTCTTAGTTGGGTGATGTGCAGAAGCGGAGCCATGTGTTGACAGAATTGATATTTGTTACAAATATTGTTATAAGCTATTTAGGTCTGGATGCCAGTATCTCTGTGGTATGTCTTTTTTCTCCTAATTGTCGATCGTGGAATCGAATCCAAGCAGAGGAAGATTTGAAAAAATTGGAAATCTTTAATTTTTAATGTTTATTTAAATTGTGAAAAAAGTTTTAATAAAAAAAATCCAAAGTGTGTAGTTTTAAAATTTAATTAAGCTAAGAACCCCCCCTTTTTTTTAATCACTGAGCATTTATAATAATGATTCATAAATCTTTTTTTTAAATGTAGAAAATAATTTGAATGAAATAATACAAAGTTTCTATTTTTAAAAACTTAATTAAGTTAAAAAAATAATTTTAATTTTAAAAACTCTTTTTTTTTTTTTTTTTTTTTTTTTAATCATTGAGCACAGGATTGGAGTGCAGCCTCCAAAATGCTTTTGCTTCGACGTTGATGATCAACTTGATCGACATTGATGATACGTATCATCAATTCCTTTTAAAAATGAAATAATATAATGCATAATTTCTGTCCCTAAAACCTTGTTTACAAAAAAAGAACCAAAACATTAGGCCGCGATTTAAAAATATAAATGAAAAGTGCAAAATTACTTTTTTATTTAAAATAACTCAGGTGTAAACAATAATACCAAAATATTATGCCGTGATTTAAAAAAAATAAACAAATAAAAAGTACAAAATTATTTTTCTAAATATATGCATTTGGATTTAAATAATTATATGGCATTGAAAGTTGAATTTAATAAAATATTTTAATAAGTTCTTATATAATGATTTCTAAACTTTTTATTGAAAATTCTATTAATTGAAATTCTCTATAATTAAAGCTGGTGCAATGATTCTGTGACTAGATGTCTCCACTTCTGCACATCACTCCAACTAAAAAGTGGACTTTCCCACTTCTCGCCCTTCCATAGGGAACCACCTAGGAATGAGACGCTAGTACTCTGGCTATCGAAGCACAATTTATAGGCACTGCGATTACAGAGCCATCTGTTAACAGTTTTTGCAACTAAATTTTGGAACTTCTGTATAACAGTTTTACAGCTTAGCTAATAAACAAACCGTTTACCGCATAATTTTATTGACCTTTTTTTTTTGTTGAGATATTTAATTTTGAAATCAGGGTCTTATTCGCTGGACACCCTGTATATGGCGATCAATTAAAAAAAAAGCCAATTAATTGATTAAAAATTGACATAGATTATCCGAATTTTGAAATGCTGTTCCAATAATAATAATAATAATTAATAAAAATAAAAAGAACACACTTAGTTTTTTTACTGTTTTTTCGACGTCGTGCGCTCAACTTCTGTAGCTTCAAATTTGCATTTTCACTTTCGAAATCGACTTTAAAGTAATAAAATATATTTTTCGTTTTTAAAAAGAGTATTTAAAGTGATAATTTTTTTTTTTAGATTTTGAATTGGTCGAGGTGGTTTTTCTAATCTCATATTTTTTCTAAAACATTACTTGAAACATTAAATATTTTTTACAGTTTTCTTACAGTTTTTTTTTTACAGTTTTCTAAACTTACTAAAGAAGAATATGATAAACTTTGGGTCAAACGAACGCTAAAAAAAAACTTTGTAGCACAGATTGTGTAAATTGTTTTAATGATTTATAAAAACAGAGCTTCTTTGCGTTAGTGGATCCTTATCAACATCATTACACTATATTTTACATTGCACATTAACGTCCCACTATCACGTAAAAAAGCCACAACAGATGACACTGCCTGACTGGCTAACCTACCTGCTCGACCGTCCAGTTCTCCTGCAACTTATAGCGGATTGTATGAAATTTTTAGAAGATAACGAATTTATATTTACCAAACTCCTCCCTTTCTGAGCTAGCTGAGCAAACTCATTGTTTTCAGCTCCCATTTCAGACAGGATCCCTTGCTTTGTACATAATGTAAATATTTGTCTTATTTACTTTGGTTTCTTTTATTTAGTAATTTTGTATTTTCATTATATTTATCCGCATATGCATTTCACTTAAAGTTTTTCAGCTCTAATATTCAAAAAATATGTCTTGTAATTGTGCATGCATGTATACAACATAGTGCAATTGCTGTCAATGTATGTACCGATGACACTTTTTGTGAGTTTCACAGTCAAAAACAGCAAACTGAATTTATTTTTCTGTATGTTATTACCTGTTTTAAAAATATTGTAAAGACTACTCATTGTTAATGTATCTTACCATATGCAGTGGATTTGAGCCCCCCCCCCCCCCCCGTGATTGCACTTATACTCTAAAGCGAAAGCTGGGTTCCCGGGGGCGGTCATCACTGTCATCCCTGTATGTTTATACACATGTCCGTAAATTCCGCACAACCACTTTAACGGAATTAAATGAATTTTTTTATGTCACAATCATAGTTCTAAAGAGAAGTCTTTAAGCTAAACATAGTCATAATATCGTGTATAGATTACCGCGCCATGTCAAAAAGTCGAATATACCATTGTCTATTACGTGTAAAACGTGACAGGTGTCAACTATGATGTTTTTATAAATAAGAGAGTGGCGACCTACGATTAATAAAATGTAATTGATAAAGAAGGTTTTAGACAAAAAAAAAAAAAAAAAAAAAAAAAAAAATTAGGGAGCCTGCTTATACAGCTAAGCTAAAGTTTTAATTTGTCTCACTCATCATCCAACTTGTTATAAAGAATGTTGACGTCTTTTTGGGTAAAATTATTTTGGGATACTTGTCCTTCTTTATGGCTCCTACTGTACGCGCGATCTGATTGGTCTGCAAATAAATGATCTAGGATGTGATTAGTTAAAAGGACTGTTCACTCACTTGAAAACACCCGCTCCGTAATGTTAAACCAATGGGAAGGCTGTTTTCGAATTACTCGTTTAAATTTGAATATTTTTAAACGATTTTTTTTTTGCATAGGATAGCTGAGCTCGATCTTTAATATAACTGTTTTTTACTTTTTCGATTTTGGCTGCAGATTTGTTTTAAAAAGGTACTTTCAGTTTCAAAACCGGTTCTGAAAGTGAAAGTACTTTATTAAAAAAATCTACAACCGAAATCGGAAAAGTAAAAAACAGTCATACTAAAGATCGAGCTCAGCTATCCTATTCAAAAAAATCGTTTAAAAATATTCAGATTTAAACAAGAAATTCGTAAACAACCTGCCCATTGGTTTAACATTACGGAGCGGGCGTTTTCAGGTGAGTAAAAAATCCCCTTAAGAGTTAAGTGGTCTACTACAGGATTGATATACGCCACCATGATGATTCCTACAATCATCGCTAAAGCCAAAATATAATAGATAGATAGACTGATGGAAGTTTTTGCTTACAAATAGCTGACGTCACTGTGGGTTAAATGTCCCTTCTTTATGACTCTCACTGTACACATGAGTTTGGACTATTTGATCGGTTTACGTTTAACATGTCTGCGATATGATTGGCCTACGTCGCCATGACGATTCCTGCAATGATCGCTACCGAAAAATGCAGTGGTAGATTGGTTGACGCTGTTGGTGTTGTTTATGATGGCCGATTATCTATACAAGTGATATAGGCTCGAGGGAATGCCCTGCGTGGAGGTCTTTCTAACAATTGTTTGATGGAAGTGTTTGTTTGTAAAGACGTCCTTTCCTTATATGCAAGTATTTATAACTTCTGGAATGTGGGTGGCCACAGTCTGGACAAAAACTCCCAAGCTGACCATGTCCCTGTGCGTATGTTGCCAATCTCTTATTTAGAAAAAAATTTCATCCAATGGAAAGAGCGTGAATTTAAATGAATGTATTTCTCAAAAAAAAAATTGTTGTGCTAAACCACTGTCGCTAAATTATATCAAATGATACGCCATAAAAAAATCATTAATGTTAATAAAATGCTTTGCTCAAATGCTAGCGAGTCGTAGATTATGAAGATTGAAATTTTGTATTTAAACATATTTTCGTTTAAAAAGTACTCTTTTTTCATTTAGAGTGCTTTTGCTTCGAACAAAATCACAGTAACTTCATACTTTAATTCATTTGTCTCTATACTTAATCATGTAAGAAATATTTAGTTAATTTTTCTCTAACATAAAAACGCTATACAATAAAAAGAATTTAAAAAGCATGTATAAACGTAATTTATAACAAAACTTCATAATAAATAAGATTTCTAAACTGTAAAAGATGCCTCACTTATGCTTCATTTCATTGCTTATTCCATTAATCTCATTATATGCAACTTTAAACCATTGCTTGAAAAACTCCAGTTGCTATGATAATAATCTTAAGAAATTTCGGTTTTTATGGAACGAAGGATGCATATTAAAGCTCTTCCTTCTTTAATTAGATTTGCCTACTGTGAAAATTAAGCAGGCTGAAGCTTTATCTATGATGTAATTATTACAAAGAATACTTTCTATACAATGTTTGTAATGTAGCTTAGAAAATATATTGATATAATACAATAATAATAATAGTAAATAAATCAAGTAACAGTTTATTTGTAATAAGAAATCCGGTGCGAAAAATGATACATGATTTCACACGTACACACGTACAACACGTACTTCAAACTAAGCAAGAACAAAATAAAACAAAACAAAAGTACATATTCCATTTTTATGATATAATCAAAATATTTAATTAGAACTAATACGATTTTATATTTCTTTCCTAATTCTTTCTGTAGTGTGTTTGTTATTTATATACAGGGTGTCCGGTCTCAATGGTGTCCAATGGCTAATTCCTAAACTGTTAATCTTATACATATAGTTCCAATTACGAAAATGTTTTGAATCAGGTAAAGAAATATTTTTAAAGCGATTTGGGTCATAAAAACATTTCTTAAAAAATTACGAAATTTAAATTTTTATACGGTCCGCCGGTCCTATAAGTTATATTTAGTAAAATTTTACTTTTACACTGAAAAGTAATACAAACAAAGTCCCGTTACTCTATGATTAAAATTCACCGAGTAATAGCTGTTTAAAGTTGGAGCACATTTATTGCTGCAAATTGGGGGTCATTCACAAATTTAGTCGAAATATAGTTTCGTCAGATATATATATAAAAAAAAATGGTTGAGAGTAAAATAAACATTGCAATATAAATTTTAAATCTTTAATCATTCTGACATATTAATGCAAAATGTACAATTTGTAATAAACATTTAAGAAGAAAGAAAAAACAGAATTTTTGTTAAATAAAATGATGCTAAATTAACAGCCTCAATTCTTTACTAAATATGTATTTTAAAATATCATTAGATTGCACTAGCCTGCAAAAGTTGGGTTATGTCATGTTTTTTAGCTTTTGATAATCGATTATTATGTATTCTGTACCACTGAATCCGAAATTGACTTTTTTTAACCATCACCTAAAGATTTTTCGCAAATTGAAAATTTCGAAGTTAAAAAGTTCAAAGTTAAAATTGAGTCTCCTTTCCCATCTCATCGGACCACTCAGCTGTTTAGCAGTAAGAATCCCAGGATGAGCAAAACCATTGAATGAATTATTGAATAAAATAAAGTAAAATAAAATAAAGTAAAATAAAATAAAATAAAAAAAGTTTTACATACGTTTTATAGTATGAGATTTTTGCTATATTTTAACTTGCACATTTATGATTTGCAAAAATATTCTAAAGTGATTGTTAAATATGAAGGTCATTTTCAGATTTAGTGCTAAAAAGTACGTAAAAATCAATTATCAAAACTTAAAAAACACAGCCATCTCCTCTACTTTATAGTATCCGATTTTTGTTATTCTTTAACTTTGACAATTTATGATTTACGAAATATCCTGAAATGATGGTTAACTAGTTGGATGAGCCAATCCCAAAACTTTCTTCTATCTCATGTATATTAATATTTCAAAATGTTGTGACAAATAACAATAATTTATTTTTATTAGTATTTTTATAAGAATTATGCATAACTTCATACACTTTTCGATGATACAATAATGAAAATTGCACAAAAATCGCTATTACAGCGCCCCCTTCCGGTGGAAATTTTCAACATTCAGGGTGAACCTTCTTGCCATGGTCAAAAGCATACACAAAAAATTTGGTTTAATTCTGTGCATAACTTCATACACTTTTCGATGGTACAATATTCAAAATACACGAAAATCGCTGTTACAGCGCCCCCTACCGGCGTAATTTTTCCAAATTCAGGGAGGACCTTCTTGCTATGGCCAAAAACATACGCAATTTTTTTTTTTCAATTCTATGTATAACTACATCCACTTTTCGATGGTACAATATCCAAAATGCACAAAAATCGCACAAAACTCGTTATTACAGCGCTCCCTACCAGCAGAATTTTTCAAAAGTCAGCGAGGACCTTCTTGCTATGGCTAAAAACATACACAAAAAATTTGGTTTAATTATATGCATAACTTCATACCCTTTTCGATGGTACAATATTCAAAATGACACAAAAATCACTATTACAGCTCCCCCTACCGGCGGATTTTTTCAAATTAATGGAGGACCTGCTTGCCATAGCCAAAAACTGCAAAAAAAAGTTTGGTTGAATTCTATGCATAACTTCATACAATTGTTGATGGTACAATGGCGACACACGGGCAGACAGACATTTTGTATAAACATATATTTTGTGATCTCTGACCCCTAAAACTTGTAAATCCGTCGAAAACTGGAAGTCGAAAAAATTTTCTATTACAATACTTTCTTCTATTGAAAATAGAAGAAAGTAAAAATTAAGGTGCTAAATTAAAAATTAAGGTGCTAAGATTCAGTGCTAAAAAATACATAAAAGTTAAAAAACCCAACAATCGCGGTCTTGTATTATCTAATCTAAAACTTTTATTTAAACTTCTTGGCGGTAATCTATCCGAAATTTTTTGTGTTATCCTGTAAAATAACAGTATGTAAAATTTAATCTCAATCGGATATTTGAAAGTGAGTTAAAGTTCGAGTACACATTTTGAACTGGAAAAACATACATATGATCGTTGAAGCAACGTAAAAACTTATAAAAATAACATAATTTTTGTTAAAAGAAATCATAAAAGAAACAGTCTTAAATCCTGACAATATAAAACATATGTTATTTTAGCCAATCTGATACTTAATAAATGTTAACTTAATCGTAATACTTGTACGATTTTTTTCAAATTGCAGATACACATGAAATAAAATCTTCGAATACTTTAAGCACTTGGTATGTGACCCCTCAAAGTCAAGCCGAACTCATTTGTTTTCAGAGCAGAAAAGTGGCATAAGTCATGCATTTTTAAAGTTTCATAACTCGCTCAATTTTAGAGTTATATGAATGGGACTTTTTTTGTCTTACTTGTCAGTGTAACAGGAAAAATTTACTAAATACAGTGGACTCTCTCTATCTGAACACTCTCTAATGTGAACACCTCGGTATTATGAACACATTCCGACGGTCCCGGCGAAACTCCATAGACTTAATATAAGATGAACTCTCTATATTCTGAACACTCTCTAATGTGAACACCTCGCTATTATGAACGCTACTTTCGATCCCCATCCTACTCCGCCTCTCTGTAAACTGAACGTGTGTTTGCAATTAAAAATTCTGGGAATTGTTGCAGAAGAATAAAAATTTCAATAAATTCGATTTAAAAATAAACAGACAAATTCATTGCCAGATTTTAAAAATCTACCCGATGCTGCAATTTGTTTGAATAATTGAGATAAAATCTTCAGTTAACAAAACATATGTAAAAAAAAAAAGAAAAGAAAGGAAGAAAGAAAGAAATTGAAAGAATATTTTTCAAACAGGTACGCCTTTACGTGTTCTACATCTAAACTAGCTAGAATATTCTTATATTTTTAATAAACAAAAAAGTCCAGATATGAAACTGTTGCCATTTCACAAAAAGTAAATCATGTTAATCAGATAAATGAAACGAACAAAACAATCAATTTTTATGCAATGGGATACAAAAAAGAAAAAATAATAATAATGTAAAAACCATGTCAGGAGAGTCCCCCTCTCCCGAGCCGAGATAAAAATAGAAAGATTATGCAACAGAAAGGCCTGGCCCCCAGTGACAGATAAAAGTCAACTGGTATTAGAGGTAGTGGCTAAAAAAGGATTATGGTTTCTTTTCCGCACACCTCCATAGGGATTATCGCTACTGTTTCTTTCTTCCTTTTGCTCAGCAATGGTAAATTTTTGTTCGCCGTTTCTCTACAGTTGCAGGGTAAGAAGCATTGCACTTATGCAGCTATATTAGAAATAAGTAGAAAAACGGAACGAACTGAAGCTTTAGGAGAAATACGAAGTTGTTCAAAAATTAAAATCAAACGCAAGTCAAAGGAAAATTGCATGTGAGTTTGGAATTTCAGTAGGTTAAGTCAACACCATGAGCAAGAAAGAGAAAGAAATTATAATCACTTTTGAACAAATCAAAGTAAATTTCCTCAAACTGTAGAATTTTCGAAAAGAAAATGAGAAACAAGAACATAAACAATCGCGTCTGAAGTTTTATTGCCAAATGAGAACGAAGAATCTTCTTGTACTAGACCCCTGCTAAAGAAGATTGCTCTTAATTTTACAGAAAGGGAGAAAATCATGGAATTCAACGCTGAAGGATGGTTGACTCGCTTCAAAAATCAGCATAACATCGAATTCAAAATAATCACTGGTGAAGTTGCAGACGTAAATATCAACACTGTGAAGGAATGGAAAGAAATCTTCAGGATGTAACGAAGGATTTCGACGCGGTTAACATTTTCAATGCCAACGAAACCGGTCTTCCAAATAAAACCCTAACAGAAGCAAGCGAGAAAGCGTGGGCTGAAAACTGTCAAATGAAAGACTTGTCGTGATGCTCAGTGCCAGTTTTATTTGTGAGAAGCTTTTACCACTTGTGATTGGAAAAAGTGAGAAACCACGATGTTTCTAAAATGTGAAAATCGCATCATTGCCTGTGCACTATAAATCAAATTGAACAGCCATGATGACATTCACAAATTTCTCACAATGATTGGAGGGCAGTAACGAGATGATGAAGAGAGAGAGAAAAATTCCTCTTTTTGTGGATAATGCCAGATCACACACAAACATGCAGCTGAGCAACGTGAGTCTGAAGTTCCTGACCACCGAATTGTACTACTGGATAAAGGAGTAATCAAGACTTTTAAAGCTCACTACCGAATCCATTTTTTGAAGGCAACCAAACTAACGAAGAAGGTCAACGTTATGGATGATGTCCATTGGATATCAACAACTTGGAATGAAGTAACCTCCTACGCATTCCAAAGCTGCTTCTACAGACCTGGATTCCAATGTGAGAATGAGCAGGGTGAGTGACTTGGGGTCAATTCTCCAAATGGTCCATACTGAAATTGAACCTGGAGCTTATCTTGGAACCGACGGAAGCCTTCCAGTTTGCGATAACAACATTGTTGAAGAGGAAGTGAAGAAAACGTAAAGCCAGAATAGACCGATGAAACTAGAAGTACGCTTACCTTCAAGCAATATGGGCAAGGGATTCAAGACCCAGTGTTGCCAGATTGGGGGCTTTTTTGTCCCCAGATTGTTGATTGTCACCGCTTTTTTGAAATAGAAATATCCGACCTATTTAAAAATAGATTAAAAATTCTGAGAAATAAGGCGAATTATACTATTTTAAAAAAGTGGTGCCAGTCAAATAATCTGAATTAAAAAAGCTTTCAATCTGGCAACACTGTCAAGACCTGTTGAAATATGCAACTGAACATCACCCAAAGTCTTTCCACTTTTTAACCCCTTAACGGTCGCATTAAATTACGGTTTAAAAAATCAAATTGCTTATTGACACCAGTTTTTTGAAAAAGAAATATTCACCTTATTTAAATAAGGGAGAAATAAGAAAATCACCTTATTTCAATAATTTAAATTAATGACAGGTAAAATGATACCATAATAAAGCCAATTACACTATTTTATAAAACTGGTGGGAATCTGATTAAAAGACGCAGCCCGCGAATATCACGGGAACGAGAATTAAGGGGTTAAACAACTGGCTAACATGTACACTGCACAAGCACGATCAATGCAGAAACAAACTAAAATTACTCACTTTGTTAAATAATGTACCGATTTTGTTTTTAAGTAATATATTGTATATATGTATGTTTTGTAAAACTTTTTTAAATTAAAAAAGGGACGGTAGATTACAGGTTCGACTGTATTCAGTTTGACATTGCACTAGCCGCCAAATCTAAATTCAGCACGTTCATCTCGGTAATTGGCATTTTATACAGTCTATAAACTCAATCGTAGTAGTAGTAATGCATTTATTTCCCAGCCTCCCTCTATAATGAACACCCCCATAATCTGAACATTTTTGGTCGGTCCCATGCGTGTTCAGAATAGAGAGAGTCCACTGTATAACTTATAGCACCGGGAACCGTATAAAAATTTAAATTTCGTAATTTCTTAAGAAATGTTTTTAACACTTTCCAACATAGTTGAAAAGTGTTTATGACTTCGGTTTGTCTGGCCGTCTGTCCGTATGGCCGTCTGTCCACGCTCTAACTCTCGTAAATATGCTCGGATCGTTCTGAAATTTGTGGATGTTAGTAACCTCTACCATAGCACGTTCCCTATTTCAAATGAAGTTTGTAGCATGTTTAGTTCATTTACAGGGACAGTCAAAAGTTTTCCGTTACATTACGGCCAATGGGAAAAAATCGCTTCAAATGATTTTTAATGTTGTTACTCTCTTTCAAACATAGTAAAATTGATATTCATTTATGAAGCCCACTAAAATATGCATTCTGTTGAAAATGCGGTGCAAAGAATACTTATTGTTCATTTACAGGGCCACAAAAAAGAATTCCGTTCATAATGGTATAAGGGAAATTGTTTGCGGCGTATTTGAAAAGATTTCAGATACTATATTGTATCCGAATTACTGTATATTAGTAATGATTGCTCGAAATGCATTTTTAATTATGATATGCGCTGTTTTAGGATTTCGTTCATCTGATGAAACCCCATTCGTCTCGCTCAACTGTCTGTCTGTCTGTCCGTCTGTCACAGTGCCCGTTCTGAGAAACTATACATGTTGGAGACTTGAAATTTTGCATACTTATAGCTGAACACAACACATTACATAAAAAATCGTAAAATTTTGAAAAGGTCGTACATTTAACCCTTTGGACTCCCACATGTGTATTTTAAACAATTCTTTCTAAGTGAGTCCTTAATTAGGTTGGATGCGTGAAATTTGGCATACATATAGGTGAACACCTCGCATCAAATGACAAATCATAAAATTTTGGAAAAGCCGTACATTTAACCCTTTGAGCTCCCACATGTGTAGTTCAAACAATTCCTTCTAAGTGAGCCACTATTTAGGTTGGAGGCGTGAAATTTTTGCATACTTATAGCTGACTACCACATATCATACCACAAATCATAAAATTTTGAAAAAATCGTACATTTAACCCTTTGGGCTCCCACATGCGTATTTTAAGCAATTCTTTCTAACTGAGCCCCTTATTAAATTGGAGATTTGAAACTTTGCATACTTATAGCAGAACACTTGAGGCCAGGCGACATATCTTAAAATCTTGAAAAAGTCTTACGTTTAACCTTTGAGCTACCAAATATGTATTTTAAGCAATTCTTTCTAAGAGAGCCCTTTATTAAGTTGGAGACATGAATTTTTGCATACGTATAGCTGAATACCTCAGACCACATGGCAAATCATAAAATTTTCAAAAAGTCTTATATTATTTACTCCTCCGGGCTCTAACTTGTATATTTTAAGCAATGTATATTTTGCGAAATGTGGAACTAACAGATTTTTCAAAAGGATAAAGTGTTCTGAAAGGAATATTAAACGAAACCCTCTGTGCGATCTGTGATCACACTTACCTACTTATTCACTATATTTATGCATACTATAAAATGCGTATAAATGCTATAGTTCATATACAGAGCTACAGAAATGAATTCGTAAAGGTTACTGAGGATGAGTATAAATTGCTTAATGGTTGGTTTTAAAGGAGTTATGCATTTTTACGCTAAACTGAATTTAGTATACTAAGAAGTATTTGTAGGATATAGATAAAATAATATACAGGGCCACGCAAGGAATTAGATACATACCGTCTATGGATGATAATTTTTGGAAATGTAATTTCAGTAGTTTTAAGCGTGTTTTAGTTTGAATTAAATTTTAGCTAAATAGTGGCATGTAATAAAGGTACTAGGTGTTTCCATCGATTAGTATAAATTGCTGAAAGATGAATTTCAATCTGTTATGCATTTTCTTGCTAAACTAAATTTTCCCATTATATAGTATATATATCAACATACAGATCGAATACAGGGCTGTTCAAAAGAATTGGAATACATATTTGGCTATGGGCGGTAACTACTGAAATCAGGTTTTTAAATGTTTACTTAGTTATCTTATTTACCTTATTTCCCTAAGTAACAAAGTTTAGTTAAAGCTTTCAGGGAGTGTTGGAAAGTGTATCATAATCTATGCTGTACGCATGATTTTTCTTACTTGTTATTGACCCAAATCGCTTTTAAAATATTTCATTCCTTGATTTAAAACATTTTTGTAACTGGAACTATATGTCTATGGCTAACGGTTTAGGAATCAGCCATTGGACACCGTTGAGACCGGACACCCTGTATATTAACATTTAATTGTGATTGACGATGATATATTTTTTAATGTTCCCAACTTCAGTATATTGTCACGATGAAATGAATAGAAAGTCTAATGATGCAGACATATAATTAGTTGATTAGCAAATATTTAATTGATTTTTCTGTAAGATAAAAGCGCTATAGATATAAAGGTATTTTAAAAGCATATGTAAACGTAATTTATATCAAAACTTCATAATAATAAGATTTCTTAAATCTAAAACCCGTCTCGTTTTCTATTATTTCGCTACTTTTTCCATTAATCTTAGTACATTTTACTTTTAAACATTCTTTGAAAAACTCCAGTTGCTATGATAATAAGCTTAGTAAATTTCGGTCTTTATGGAACAAGTGTTGCGTATCAAATCTCCTCTCTTTCTTTAATTAGATTTGCCTACTTCGAAAATTAAGTACGCTGAAATTTTATTTATGCTGTAATTATTACGAAGAATCTTTGCTGTATAATGTTTATAATGCAGCCAAGAAAATATATTGATATGGTGCAATAATAATAATAATAATAAAGGTGATAATAATAATAATAATAATAAAAGGAACAAATGATTATAGTATTAAAGAAACTCGACTGCGAAAAATGACATACGAGTGACATAGAGTACAACCTCGAAAATCTGCCATCGTCGGGACAGAGACTAAGCCGGATTTTTGAAATTTCCGAATTTCTGAAAGAATATCAAAATTACTTCCGAAATTCTTAATGGTGTCATTTATTCATGATTTAATTTATATCCAAGTGATATACATGTGATAAAAAGAGAAAAATAAATATTAAAAAAACTGACTTTAATTAACATTTTATATCTTACAAACAAAAAAGATCTAACAGACAATGAAGTCATTTCTTCTAAGTGTAATTTACGAAGCATCGATGTCAATTTTATTAGCCCCCGGTACCCTATGCTATTTCTTTCTCCCAGCTTATTTTGTGCATTCCAAAACATAACTTTACCTATCTACGTAAAACAACGCCTGCCGTAAAACAAAGCAGTACAATTAAATAGTCTATAGCAAATTTTTTTAACTTCTAAGCTTCGCACATTTTCAATTTTTATACCGTCCTATTGGAAAAAAAAGTTCTTTTAAATGCATTTTGTTTGAAAACTGTATCTCCATTTATTTTTTAAATATAACATTTTTGTAGTTTTATGAGCCATTTGCTTAATATTGGCAACGGAAGTACTCCAT
This sequence comes from Maratus speciosus, assembly GCA_963932465.1. Classification (NCBI taxonomy): domain Eukaryota; kingdom Metazoa; phylum Arthropoda; class Arachnida; order Araneae; family Salticidae; genus Maratus; species Maratus speciosus. The sequence goes on along the minus strand of OZ010793.1, from coordinate 248,823,883 downwards.
TTCTGTAGAAAGTAAAGGAAAAATAGTTCTAAAATAGTAATTATGTATTTTTGTTTCCATTTTCTCGTAACAACCTAAAGGAAATGGAATTAAAATATGTGCTATTTTGAAAAAAATATAAACGAATGATTTCTGTTAAAACAATGGAGCTATTATAAACTATATTTAATTTTAAGTATCTATGAATCATTAGATAGTCTTTTTTTGTCGATTTTATTGAATGACGTCACCTTTTTGCTACATCTGTGCATTATTTCGCGATAGAGATGTACTATGCATACTTTACTGTAGATGTAGAAAAACTGTACTGTAGATGAACAAAAAAATGCCCATAATTTTATTTTGCCATTTTTTCCCCCATTCTGACCAGAAAATAAGAGTTCTGACTTTTTACGGCTGCTCTTTCATCTTCACCTAACGCTTCATTTATAATGGTTGCTTCATAATAATAGAAGCCATCAGCCCATCAGAAGAAAATGAAGTAATGGAAATGCCGGGGAAAACACTAAATTCTGAAAAAGCAGAATTCCTGTTCTCTATTTTGATTTAATTTTTTAGGCCGTTGTTAATGACCTTCTTTCTTGGATTTTATACAAGTGGAGAATATCGATTTCGAAATATGGTCTTGTTTCACCAAAGCAGATATAAATTTTCCAGTTAAATTTATGCAATTTTTCAGTGAGACCTTTTCTTTTGCCAGCACCTCGGAGTTCTTTTGAGCTGCTACCAGCGTTATCAGCGATTGCACTTATCACAGTGTCGACGACTTCGCTTTTCACTAATCCATCGTTTTAGATCTCTAAATTTTTTATTCCTAAACAATTTTTTTTTATTTCTTTTATTTCTCCCGTAAGTTGAAATTGTAGAAAGAAAAAAAAGGGGGGGGGGTGACTATGATGTCGGATTTTTGAAGTCGCCGGATTTCTGAATGCCGGATTTTTAAGGTCATACTGTATATCATAACATGAGTTACTTCAAACTGAACAAAGGCAAACAACTACAATAATTCCTTTTTTATGATATATTTAAATTAAATATTACAGTCGTATAAATTTATGTTTCGTTCTTAATTTTTTCTTTAGTGTGTTTCTTATTTATGTATTAACATTTTATATGATTATCGATAAATCATTGTTACATTTTCCTAACTTGAATATATCGCCCCAACGAAAGAAAAAATAGAACAAATGACGCACGTAATTAACACACATACTACTCTTCCAAGCGTGCTACGCAGCACCCTCACCGGCTGACTAAAGGGAAATGAATTTTTATACTGCACTCCAAAGTTTCAGAAACTCTTGCAGAAAAAAAAAAACATAGTTCTGGAAACATCCTTAATATGAATTTAAGAATGAATAAATGAATATAAACTACCTTAAGTACAATTCATATGTTTTCTGTTACAAAGGAATCAGTTCGGTTCGAGCTAGAGTACTGCAGCAGGTTAGTCGATCCGATTTTACCCGAACACGCCCCGACTCGACGCTTGGGATTTATACTAATACATATTTTCACTTTGGGTAGCGTTCATGCAACGTCCCCTAGATTGGAGAAATCCGTGACACGCTTTGTTGTGACTTCACGAAACGTCACGCACCGCAGGCAAAGCGAAGAATAAAAATCGAACGATTTGGATGTTTCGATTTCGTCAGCTCGTGGAATTATTAATTATTATTTTCTAATAATAATTAATAGTTGTCTCATCATGCATAAGAACGTCTTTTTTATTTCCTCTTCTCACTTCTGGAACAAAGACATTGTCGTAACACTAATTTATTAGAAGAGTAAGTTAATTTTCCTAACATTGAGCAGGCGGCAGAGCAGTTGTTTGGCCTCAAAAGAGAAACAGGAAAGAGAATTCCATTCATTGAAACTATAACCTGAATGGTGTACGAATGAGTCATGGCGCCTTTGGATTGAATCAAACTAGAGTGTGCCATTCTTTTTTGTACAACTAATTTTTGCTTACTCTTTTTTTACAAAATAGAGAAGCGGCCATTATTAGTAAAATAAGTTTTTATAAATGGTAAATCAAATATTTTTCAAGTGTTTTTTCATAATACTAGCTGACTCGCCCGGCGCTGCTCAGGCAGAAACTGTGCCGGGATTGTCATTGAAAAATGTAAAACTGGAGTGGGCTTCATAAACAAACGCTGAATAATATTTATTTGGCACAGATGTCATATACACACCACGACAATATAACTATATATCCACAGTTATTCTCCGGAACGTTTAAATCAGTAATTTGGATTTTAACAACGCGTTCGCCCATGCGACGGTTATTAAGCCTATTTTGCCGATCGCTTATGCTGTGTGTTTGACGCCATTCTCGATCCAATCTATTTCGATTTTCTCATCTTAATGTGGCTTCTTGTTCACTTTCAAGCATTCGCTGAGATCTTTTATGGGCATTTCTAACGATATTGTGAAGTTCTATAACTGCAGCGAAAGAGAGAGCGTAAATAATTAAACGCGAAACGTAAATAAACCGGATTTACCTCCGCCTAAATCTTGCGAAATTACTTTACACAATAACCAATGAGATTCGTTTCTCGGGCGTTGCCATTAAACAATAACAAATAATCGCGATTTCTGTGCTACGTACGTTAGCGTAATATGTATATAGATAATAAAATTTAAAGAAGGACCTCCATGAGAGCAGCTCATTTAAATTTCAAAGTAACTTTTTTACACAATTCATTTTATTGGCTTAATCTGTTACCGATTTTTATTAAGTTAGGTACATCATAATAATTTTAGCTTTCAGAATATTTAGAAACTGCTTATCAATTTGATTTTAACATAGTAAATTACGATATTAATGCTAAAAATATTCCTTTTGAAGTCTAATTTTAAATCTAATCAAATTTATGCAAAATGCTTTTGTAGACAAACTTTTTTCTAGTGTAACATTTTTCATGATACTATTTCGTTCCTGAGAAATAAAAGTACATTAAATTTCATTAGTCCGTAAGTTTTAATTTTTTATAACTTTATTTATTTATTTATACATTTCCTTATGATCGTTTTCTTTGTAAGCTATGAGGTGTAAAATTTTCTAATGAAAAATTCTTTTCATTCTTGGTTAAATCTCATAAACATTTTTTTTTTTTTTTTTTTTTTTTAACCACGTGAAAATTATTCGGTATTTTTTTATGCAGTTTATCTATCATGTTTCTTATATCTTACTCAAAAAGTGCCGTAAAGTAAAACCACCCACCTCCAAAATATTCAATTATATACAGCTGAAAAGTATTTAAAATTCTTAACGGCAGGAAATCAAGGCATGACAGAAAAAAAAAAAAAAACCTCGAAATAAAATTTAATCATTTTTTGCATTTTTGCTTTTTATGCATCACAGCAAATGTGCTGTACATTTTCTAAAATATTTTCGGGGATAAAATAGATTTTTTTCTTTACCTAAGATATGTTTTAGAATTCCTTCCTTCACCGGTTGTTTGTTTTTTCAGTTATTCAAAACGGACGTAGTAGAGTCTTCGAAATATTTTTTATGCGTATACATATGTATTTTTTTCATGAATGTGCAAAAGCATATTACGCAAAATAACACATAAATAATGCATGGAATGCTGAAAATTCTTAAAATGATTTTGGTTGGTTCATTATATATACTAAAAAATTATTATTAAAGTTTAAAATAATATTTTTTAAACCATATATTTTTATATTCTGAAATGTAATAATTTACACGAACTTTTAATAAGCAAACTCGTAAATAGATCTGAATAACCTTTAAAGTTTTTATGATGAATTTTCGCACATACTCTGTAAAACATATATGCAAATTTATATGTGTACATATAATTATTTTACGGTAACTTCCACTGTTGGAAGCTAAACGCCCAAGTCCCGTAAATACACATCATGAATGCATAATTTTGGAATACCAAATTGTAATTACGAACTAAAGTCGTTCATTTAAAGCAAAGCCCTTTTAATAAAATTTTGCTTGGAATTTAGGCTGCAAGGCTAGAAACGTAAAAGCGCAATCAAAAATTTCTTACTTTTTTCTTTTAACGCCACGGCGGACCAGACATTTGCAAATTTAAAATGGGAAAAAAAACAAGAAAAACCGGAACCTTTCCAATTCGTGTTTGCTAAAAGATCTGAGGATAACTCGGGCGGGTGCAGACATTTTGCAGTTTTAATAAGTTTTTAAGTAAGATCTCGGCTAATTATCAGACATGAAAAATCTGAGCCTTAAATTCATTCGGACCTATCTTCGTCTATCCTTATTCAAATTTGCAGACCATTACGTGGCTATATTTCCTCAGCCGTAACCAAGAGACGGACAGAAACTCACACACAGACAAACATCTTTCTTACGTTAATATAAATGAATTCTGAACAGATTACATAAAAATACCTAAAAATGCGCAATATAACCGGAAATATTAGCAAAATAATTTTACTTGACTACACAGATTTTTTTTTCTTCAGAGACAGGTTCGTGCTTGATTCTCTGAAAATTATTAAATTTCATGGCGTTATGCAAGATTTAAAAAAAGAATGAAAAAGCATGTAATCAGACATACATTCTTAAAGTAGCAAAATGTTGTCAATAATTTTTTTTCATACAATGAAATGAGGTATTTAAATAAATAATTTTAAAAAACATACAGCGCAGTAAAGATCCATTTTAACCAATTGCTGTCAACATATAATGTGTCCAAATTGTTTAGTACAACACTACATAATCTATTCTAAATAAACCCTTTACATAATTCCAATACTATCAAAATATTGCTAAGAATTCTTTTTTCATACAATGAAATGAGATATTTAAATAAGCAATTTAAAAAACACCTAAAGTTCCTTTTTTGTCAATTGCTGTTCACATGTAATGTGTCCAAATTCTTCAGTACAGCCCTGTACATAATTTACTGTACATAAACCCTGTACATAATTCCAACACTTATCAAAACGTTTTTAATTTTATTTCCATTCAACGAAATGATATATATATATATATATGTATATATATACCGGGTGTCCCAAAAAGGACTGACTGATTTTAAAATTCAATAACTTGCAAACGGTGACAGATATTTAAAAAATTCTTGCAGGAGGGTTATGCATAAGGTCAAAAGTTTTTTTACAGTCATTTTCGATTTTAGTTCGAATTACAAACAATAGATGGCGCTGTAAGCAATAGTCGCTAAATACAGGCTCGATTTCTGGTCCTTTATCTTGTTCCATGCTGAAAAAGGAGATGGAAATGTATTATCCGGGCCACGAAGTACCAAAAATCGAGCCTGAATTCAGCGTCTATTGATCGCAGCGCCATCTATTGTTTGTAATTCGAACTAAAATTGAAAATCGCTGTAAAAAAACTTTTGACCTTATGCATAACCCTCCTGCAAGAATTTTTTAAATATCTGTCACCGTTTGCAAGTTATTGAATTTTAAAATCAGTCAGTCCTTTTTGGGACACCCGGTATATAAAGGAAATCAAAAACACATAACGCAATAAAGACCCATTTTCAACAATTTCTGTCCACATGTAATGTGTCTGAATTCTTTAGTACAGCACTATACATAATCTACTGTACACGTTTCCAACACTATCAAAATATTGTTAAGAAATTTCTATTTTTAATACAATGAAATGTGATATTTGAATAAACAATTAAAAAAAATACATAAGGCAGTAAAGATCCACTTTCACCAACTGAAGGCCGCATGTACAGCGTCAGAATTCTTTAGTACAACAGCTTTATACATTATCTATATACATATTATCTAATGCAGTACACTAAAAAATAGGTATGTTTAAAATGAATAATACAGCTACCAATTATCGATTCTTGTCAATCCTGTAACGGAATTTTTATTTGTTTCTGTACGTGAATGATAAATACTATCCACTCCATAATCCATGGAACACATGTTCTAGTGTACTTTACAGATCCATATCAATTTATTTATGTTCTAAGTATTGAAATATCATCAAAATACACCGCAAATGATTTTTCCCACGGATCATATTATAACAGGATTCTTTTGTGCTCCTTTCAAACGAATTATAAATGTTATAGGCTTAATTTTGAATAGCGAATGTTCTATATTACAACTAAACAAGTAAGAAAAATCATGCGTTAAGCATAGATTATGAAACACTTTCCAACACTTCCTGAATGCTTTAACAAAACTTCGTTATTTAGGGAAATAAGGTATATAAGTGAACTAAGTAAACATTTTAGAAAACACATAAAACATTTGAAAAACTGATTTCAGCAGTTACCGTCCATAGCAAATATGTATTCCAATTCTTTTGAACAGCCCTGTATTTGATCTGTAGGTTGATATATATACTATATAATGGAGAAATTTAGTTTAGCAAGAAAACACATAACAGGTTGAAATTTCTCTTTCAGCAATTTATACTAATAGATTTAAACATACTTGTATACTTTTGTAAAACTCTGCAGTTAACCTAATACCTTTATTACACGCCACTATTTAGCTAAAGTTTAATTCAAAATAAAACACTCTTAAAACTACCGGAATCACATTTCCAGAAATTATCATTTATAGACGGCCATGTATCCAATTCTTTGCGTGACCCCGTATGTCATTTTATATATGTTTTACAAACATTTCTTAGTAAACCAAATGCGGTTCAGCGTAAAAATGCCTAACTCATTTAAAAATCACCTTTAAGCAATTTGCAATCATACCCAGTAACCATTACGAATTCTTTTGAGTAGCCCTGTATATCAATTACAGCATTTATACACACCATATACAATGCATAAATATAGTGAAACATAAAAGCACATAACATAATTAAAAATGCATTTCCAGCAATCATCGCTACTTTACAGTACTTCGGGTACAATATAGTATCTGAAATCTTTTGTGTGTCCCTGTAAATGCTCTGCATTTCGTATTATCCATGAAATAAGTTATAGTAAACCTTAGCGACATATATCTATTTCATCATACATGTAATAGTTTAACATAATTAAAATGCGCCGGAAAAAATTCCCTCCACTTCTATATCATTATGTAAAGGAATTCTTTTGTGCGGCCCTGTAAATGAATAATAACTAATGTTTGGGCGCATATTGTACAGAAAATACATATTTTAGTCAACTTGATAAATGCATATCAATTTATTATGTTTGAAAGCATCTAACATCATTAAAAATCATTTTAAACGATTTTTTCCCATAGGCCGTAATGTAACGGAAAACTTTTGGCTGTCCCTGTAAATGAACTAAACATGCTACAAACTTCATTTGCAAAAGGTTTCGTGCTATGGTAGAGGTCACTAACATCCAAAAATTTCAGAACGATCCGAGTATATTTACGGGAGTTAGAGCGCGTAAAGACGGCCAGACGGACAGACGGACAGACAAACCGAAGTCATAAACACTTTTCAACTTTGTTGGAATGTATTAATAAAAATACATGAAAATTACATGGCAACCCGAGTATATTTACTGGAGTTATGAAGGCACGTGCCGATGGGCAGACAGCAAATTAAGCGAAGTCATAAACAATTTGCCTAAAATTGTCAAAAAAATCTATTTAATCTGGAAGTCTATATTTTTTCCGATGTCTAGATAACTGTAATGTGTAATACACTATATCGTCAAAGATGACCGGTCCCTTGCGATTTTAGACGTTTTGTTAAATATCTAAAAAAAAAGATGAGGAATTATCCTGAAACTTCAGGCGTGTAAACAACATAGTAGACGTCATATATTTTCTCGAAACCCCCTAGGGGACCGTCAACAAATTGAATAAAAAAGAATATCTTTTTGACAACCCTATAAAAATTATTCTCACAAAAGCGTTGTTACTGTAGCACCTGATTAGAAGGCTTCTTGTAATAAACTGTGTTCTTTTTTATGAGAATAGCATGTATACTCGTGGAGAAATTAATGGTTTTTATAAAAAACATCCCAAATTTAACCGAGAGTTTTGCTTATAATTTGCAGAGTTCTTAATACAAAAAAGTTCTTTTCAGGAACTATGACAAACGATATAGTACGCAATATCCTGCAATCAGAATTAAAAAATAATAAATATCATATGAAAAATGAGCAGTTTCACTAAATAATGTTTCACTCCGCATGCACGAATGCTTTAAAAAAATAACGTTATGGTGTAGCTATTTAATAGTATTTATTTAAAGGGATTTGTTGGTTAAGTTGAGTTAATTAAAGGCCGTTGATCTGTACTAGGAGTTAGTACGTAATTTGCGTTTAATCCACAATACTTTGGTCCGGATTCCTGCAATAAGAAAACTGAAGATAAAAACGAAATAAAATTGAAGACTAATAACAAAATCCACGTAACTTCTTTTATTTGAATTCAATAAGACGTGTTGAGGTGATCCCCCTAACACAAGCAGTACCTTTGAGACCTTACTGTTCTAAGGCTGGTTGTCAAGTCTCCTGATAAAAATATCTGGCGAGCCAAGTAAACCAAGTTAATAAAAATATCCGTTAGCATGTTACGTACAAAATTCAAAATATAACGAATCCCTCTGGCGATAAATAACGGATGAAAAAAAATGTTTTATATAACGATTAAAGAAATGAGCAATAACCTTTTACATTATATCCATAAACCCTGCACCAAATTGTAATTTTAATCTGCCATCCGTCGTATATAATTACTTATGTACTGACAGACGTTAAATTTCACTTATAAACAATATGCGAAGATTCGCGAAATGCAAGACACATTTAACTTAATAAAGAAAAGATAACAGAAAGATTTATTTAGACAGGAAATAAAATATTATTATGATTGTACTTTTATTTAAACAGAGAGTTTTTTAAATGCAATAAGAAATCAAATTATATAACAGTGAATGAATACTTTGAGATTTATGAGTGACAAATAAATTAACGGAATGTAATTTAGGAATAACGCAATATATGATTCTACAACATAAACGTGTATAATGCATTAGCTAAATGTATAGAGCAACTTTTGTGAAAGTCTCAAAAACATAGCTTGAAAATTCTAAAAGTGATCGTCGATAGAATAAGCTCGAAATCCATTGTTTCCAAAGGGAAGCAAAAAGATGAGGGGCTGTATCCAAATATAGCACACTTTAGACACTATTGCACGTACACAATAATGCAAATACTACTACGTTTGGATACAGCCGCGCATGTTTTTGCTTCCTTTTGAAAACAATGGACTTCGAGCTTGTTCTATCGACGATCACTTTCAGAATTTTCAAGTTATGTTTTTGAGACTTTCACAAAAGTTGCTCTACACATCTAGCTAATACATTATGCACATTATATTTTGATTGCATTCGCACATGCGCAGTGAAACATGATTTAGTGATCTTGCTCATTTTTCATCCAATATTTATTTTTTTAAATTCTGATTGCAGGGTATTGTGTATAACGTCGTTTGTCATGGTTCCCGAAAAGACCATTCTTTTATATTAAGAACTCTGCAAATTATAAATAAAACACTTGGTGAAATTTGAGATTGTTTTTATAAGAACCTTCATTTCTGCACGGCCATACGTGCAATGCCCATTATAATGAATACAGTTTATTACAAGAAGCCTCCAAATCAGGTACTACAGTTTCAACGCTTTTGCGACATTAGTCTTTACAGGGTTATCCAAAAGATTTTCGTTTGACGGTCCTGGAAAACATCTTCGCGAAAGTATATGGCGTTTACAGTGCTGTTTACATTGCAGTTTCAGGGTAATTCCTCATGTATTTTCCTAGATATTTAACAAAACGTCTAAAATCGCAAGTGACAGGTCGTCATTGGCCATATAGTGTATTTACAGAACGAATTAATATCATTGAGATCATTAACTATAAGCATTTAGATTATTTATTATGACTATAATTTAATTGGAGTGAAAACCGTTTACAGAGACTCGTTAAAGAAGAGAAAACAACTTTAAAAACTCTAATGAATAATCAGATTCTAAAAGGCACAATTCTTTTTCTTTGACACCAAATACAGAAACTCCCGATTTTCTTGAATTTATAATTTTTCTTTCAAACGTTTTATAAAGCTTTTTGGAATTTTTTCAAGATGTATTCTGATTATTTTTGAGCAACGTTGTAATTCCTAAGATCACACGGATATGATACACTGTAAAAAACCACTGTAAATTTTCCAGAACAAACTCGATCACAGTGAATGTGCTGTATCTTTCTTTGGTTTACTGACTATATTAACATGGGAAATACAGTAGTTGCGTAAAATTAACAGCATAATGTGCTGACAATTTGGACGCATTTTTTTACAACACAAACTGATGGCGTCCAAATTGCCAGCACATTGCACTTTAATTTTACGCAACTACTGTATTTTCCATGTTAATATAGTCAGGACACCAAAGAAAGATACTGCACATTCACTGTGATCGAGTTTGGGCGCGAGATGAACAGTACTTTGTACTGTAAAAATGTCGTTTTTCTTACAGTGTATGAATTTGTACTCTTTTTAAAAACAAATTTTAAACTAGGGATGCACCGAATACTCGGTATCTATTCAGCCAAACCTAATATTTAAAAAAACTTTTAAAACTATTTTTTGAAACCTTGTACAATTTCTCCTTTTAACTTTCAATTAATAAAGATTTTTAGAATAATTAAAAATGGAATTATATTGAAACGAAAGGGAATGCTTCTACATTATTTATACGCAATTTTAAAAGTGTCACTTAAGAAAATTATCCATTACTGAGGACCTTCTCAGGAATTAATAATGCACAAATGCATATTCTTGAATATAGTCTGGCAAAAAATCAGTTTCTTACTTTTTTTGCCAACAAAGTGTTTCTATGTAAAACAACAAACGCTTTCAGGGATGTTAATAGATATCAAGACAGACATTTTTTGTCCAGTAAACCAGGATCACAATCCAATTATTCATTCAAAACCACACTGCATTTCACTTCAGGTTGACTTGAATTTTCTTGAGTTACTTTAACAATAATGAAGATATTGTAGCTATATTTTCAACAGACTTACACTGGTATCTGTAAAATATGATGACATGACGAAAAGCAAAGGCATGGTCTCCTAATAGGACGCGAGACCACAAACGTTTTAAATAATAATTTAATGCTTATATGACTTAGCGATCGCCTTCATAAGTCTTTCAGAATATTCAGAATTTCATATCAGAAAAATATACCGAGAAATACCAGTGTCGAAACTGAACCGAGTAGGTATTTCGAATATACGTGACACACACCCTGTATTTCTGGTTGAATGTATTCTATTTTTGATTGAGGTGTTGTTTCTTGATCACAAAATGTTTGGCTTGACCACATTATCTCCCTTGAAAGTTTGTTCCAAGATTTTAGAAACACTTTGTATGTTTCATACCTCTAAAAATGATCTATGATTTCCGACACTGTTCTTTTGTGCATTTTGAACACTTCCTTGCTAAATCAAAAGGAACAAGAAATTCTTACTGAGTTTACCACCATTTGAATAGATTATTTGTTTATTTGTTTATTTATTTTTTATATTATTCCTATCAAGAGAAATAAACAGTATATGGCTGTAAAATGTTTCATGACTGTAAAATATTTCTTACATTTCGTCCAAAAATGCTTTTGGATTTAAAAATATTTGTTTTAGAACAAGAAAATTTTATACATTTGATTTAATTCACAGACGAATCTATTAAATTAAAAATTTTTTTAATTTAAAAAAGCTTTAAAACAAACTACTTCTTAAATAATAACTCAAAGCATAGATTTTTTTATAGTATAAAGTTTACTTGCCTTGTTTATCAAAATGGATGTATGAGTATTAAATATTATGTACATATATTTTACAATTTAACTTTTTAATACCTTTAAACCCTGAAATGTAAAAGTATTCGGTCAGTCGAATATTCGGCTTTCGGCCTAATAGTTATTATTCGGCTAACCGAGTATTTGGTAATCACTTTATCTGTGTGCCGAATATTCGGTATTCGTTTACCTGTGTGTCGAATATTCGGCGAAAATCACTATTTAGTGCATTCCAATAATTACCATAACAAGCTCCAAATATTTACCTCTTTTTCTTTTCCCTTCGTCTTTTATTTAAGTGACTCTTTGTTAAAAAAATCAAAATAAATAAATTTCAACTCTGTTAAAATCCTATATCAATTATCATAAGAATAAATTCTTACTGGAAAATTCTTGAAGTACATAGAAAGTTAAGATTGATCTCTTATATATTTTTGTTTAGCATTGTAACATTTTATATTAGCACGCTTATTGCCGAATTCTCAAAAAGAAAATGAATCCCCAGTCTCCAGATATTTATCTATATTATAAAGGACAAACATATCTATGCGTAACGCATACGTCATTCTGCGAATGGCAACATTTGAAATTTGAAAGGAAATTTCGGTTTTGCAATTTTCGCAACAGAAAAATTTTAAACTTTTAAACATTGCACATTTTCACTTTTTACACCGTCGTATAGGGGAAAAATGTACTTTTAAATGCAATTTGTTTGAAAGCTGTATCTCAATTTATTTTTGAGATATTAATTTTTTTATAGTTTTTAATACCATTTTTCTAATCGTGGCAACAAAAGTACTCCATTTCTATTGAAAGTAAGTGGGAAATAGTCGAAAATAGGAGATTACTGTATCTTTTTGTTGCTATTTTCTCATAAAGCCTGAAAAATTTGAAATTAAAATACGTGCTGTGTCAACAACACCGTCTATTATTCCTCGATAATGACGTCATATGCCTACTTTTCTATAGATGAAGTTTAAGACTGGGTTGTAAAAGTGGATTGCTGTAGCGGATGCAAATGACGCCGTTTTATAAAAAAAGCGTGCAATTTAATTCTTAAAACTGAAATATGGTTTGCAGAAGTGCGTCACTTTCACCCCAGCTGCTTCCTCAAGTTTTTGTCCAAAATTCTCGCGACTTATAAAATTTTAATGCTATCTTTAGGACATTGCACTGTAATTTTATCCAACTAACATAATTTGCTTAATTTAATTTTTCATAATTTTATATAATCTATATATTTAAAACACAATTGTATTTTTAGTAAGTTGCTCTTATCTTTCTGCTGAACCAATTTTACTAATAATTTTTTTAACTGAAAGCTGTTCATTTATAGATGTGATCGCACTAGCTGTATTTTTTTTTTAAATATCCCCACTTTTATATTTTAATTTTAAAAGCATTTTATGAAATTTCTTCAAAATGGGGAAAATTATATAGCTTTCACTATTGCAGAGAAGAGAGAAATAATGAGGTTTATTTATCTTTATTCATGCCGTTTTCTGATAAAAATTCCAAATTGTTGATCAAAATTGTTGTACAGGAATTAATGCCGCAAAATTCCATTGGGGGCATAATATTTTGAACGGAAAATGACATACTGCTTTTGAAAACACGCATTTTTCCTGATAAATTTTCATTTTGTTTTTTTTTTCCTTCTGCATGTGTACTGATACTAATTTTCAGACACTAGGCGAAATGCTTATTAAGTAAAAATAAAGTCATATTTAAAAGGAAATTATCATTTTCTTAGATAAAACTGAACATTTTAACAAAAATGCGCCTAAAAAACATAAATTACGGAAATTTTTACTCTCCGGTATTCAGATTAGAATCTCAAGTTAAGAGTAAGTCTGTTCACATAAAAGGTGTTGCTGACAATCGTGGCTTCAAGTTTTGAGTTAAAATGATTTTTAAATGATCAAAGAAAATACATTTTTTTAAAAATGATGAATATGGATATTAGAAGTGCGTATGTAAATTTTGAGAAGGTGAAAAGGATGCCGGGATTAGATTTCATTCGGAAAAAATTCTACTTTTGAGTCAGAGTGGAATAAATGTTGCTGTTTTTCATTCCGGAATATCAAGCATAAGAGCCGCAATTGATAACCTCATCCTAATAACTGATATTTATTATATTTTACTGATTACTTATCTATATTATAAAGGACAAACGTATGTGTGCGTAACGCTGACGTCATTTCGCCAATAGCAACACTTCACGCCGAAACTTCGGTTTTGAATTTCCGCTATTGCAATTTTCTTAACTTCGGACCATCGTACATTTTCAATTTTCGTCGCATAGGAAAAAAATCTGTTTTCAAATGTAATTTGTTTAAAAACTGCATCTTAATTGACCGATTTATTGTGTTTTTAAAAATAATTCTTAAGCATGATATTTTTAAGTTTATCTTATGACGTACCGGATTCAATACATAATAATAATAAGCATTTTGCACATAAAGCAGCAAGCACTGTTCAGTATTTGCTTTTGACTATTTTTGTATAACGAAATTAATACTTCCTTTATAAACAAATAAAGAAATAATACTAAAAAAATACAAATCTAACATATTTGTAATAGTACAATTTAAATTTTTAGATCACCAAATAGAAAAACATTTTTCATATGGAATTGGTTTGCAAAGTACATCTAAGATTACTGATTGGCTATGGTTTTAATAACAATTTTAAAGCATGAAATATTTTTTAATTTATCTATATCGCGCTGAGCTCGATTACGAAAGATTAATCCGTTTGCCCTTATAACAACATAAAGAGTTCATCATTTTCATGCGGCTAATATCCATTAAAAAACTTCCCTATGAATAAATAAATAAAATAATATAAATAAAACAAAAACTTAACAGACATGTAATTGAACTATGCGCTTAAAGCTCTGAAATTATCAGAATATAAAAGGATACCGTAAGTAGCAAAATCTTGGTCAAATATCTCTTAGCATCCGGCTATTGAGAAAATGATATACTAAAGTTCAAAATTTTATTTGATTTTATAATTCATATTATTCGTATGAAAAGTGCTTTTTTAATGTTAGCGAGCAATCTAAAAAATTATTAGACTTCAATAAAAAAAATATGTTTTCACTTATATTCTGTAACCCGGGAAGTCCGGGTACGATCCCCTAGTTATGATAATAGAAAAAGAAATGTTTGTAAATTTCTGTAGCATGTATTTAAAACATTCTAATTATGTAAAAAAATCAATTTTAAATCGGTCATGCATATGTAACTCTATCTTATAGATGAAAATTTAGTTCTGTATTCCACGCATCATAGATATGCGCACATTTAAGGAGATAGGCTAGTTATGTTCTGTGGAAAACTGCGCATTAAAATATACATTGCACATCTTAAATTGTACTCATGTTATATTGCAAATCTTGTATTCTGCATTTGATATTGCGAGCATCTAAGAATAAAAATTTTGACTTTTGCTTCTAACACAAACAGCATTACATTCTTTTCAACATCTGCACAAGAAAAGCATCTGCACAACATCTTTATTTATATAAGTATTTTCTTTCAAATTCCAAATCCTTTTCGCAATATTTACATAATCTCCACGTACGTTTGCAGTCATATATGGTGAGTGTTTCAGGAAATTACAATCGGAAATTACATTGAAAGTAAATTTATTGTATAACCTGTAGTTTTTGGTAAAAATTACCGTCATAAATATTATGCTTTCTGTTTGGACTGAGTAGAAACTTGAAACATATACAGTGGACAAAATTAATGGTCTCCGCTTAATAAATATCTCCAGTTAATAAGGATAATATCATTTTCCCATTCAGTTCCTACTTGCAATTTGCTATTTAAGGGTCTCAGGTCTCTTAAAGCTTCAAAATTTTCGAAATTTTAAATTTTTTTATGCTAAACGCCTATTTTTTCTGAACATTTTGATATATTTGTTTCCTTGAAATTCCTATTAGAGTAGAAGTTATGACTTTTAGAATTATACCCGCTCAATAGCTGAAGCGGCGCTTCCGAAACTTTGTAGTCATCTTTCTCCAAATGACATTTTTGGGCATAACGCGCACGATATCTCAAAAATTTCTCAATATTGTCATTTTTCTCCAAATGACGTCTTCTCAATATTTTTTCCTGAAAATTTCAAAACATATTTTTGTGTTAATCTGTATAAACTGAACCTAAAATGTTCTTTTTATTGTTAAAAAAAAAAATATTTTTTTAAGTGATTATACTGTTGTAATTTCCGAAATTTTGAATTAGCTAAATACAACTTTGTATTAAAAATATAAAAATGCTTTAAACACAAATGTATTTAGGTTCAGGGTAATTATTGAAATCTTAAATATAAGTGGACACCGAAATTTCCATTCTAGTAGCAAAACTTATTTTGTAATCCTGCGCGTAAGTTGTTATACCGATTTCCTGCTCGTCAAATGTCTGACTTTTTGCAGCCCCCTGTAAATGCTAATTCTGCACCTTGCAATTTTTTAAATAGATCAGATGAAAGAACGTACTTATATTTTTTATCCCAATAAAATTTGTGTTTTAAAATCATATACATTTTAAGGTATTACAAGTCGAAAGTGGATTTTTTTTCCTTTTTTCCAGTTTTAAGAGTCTTGAGACCCTTTAAGAAACTAAAAAAAAATTAGCATTAACCACTTAAATCAAACAAAAAGAAAATCACTTGAAAAATACCCCAATATAATCAAGCAAAAATAAGGAGAACATACTTAATTTCTGTTTCCATTAAAGTGCAAAAGAAAAATAAGAGCCATGCACTTTCGTTTGTACAATTAATAAATGAACTTTATTTTTTTTGAAAGAGAAACGCTGCGAAAATACTATAAAAAGCTCAGAATTATTGGCATGTGAATACGATATAAGCTACTTTATGTCTTACTTACTAAGCTGTCTGGAGAAAGCGAAATGAATTTTCCACTCATGGATCTTGAAATCCTGTTATGTTAACAGACGATGTTCTAGAATCGGAAACATATGGAGAAATTTCAAAACAATACAAGGCATTTTAATCTTTTTTAAAAAAAGGTTTTTCACAAAAATGAACTTTTAATTAATCGAATATAACCTTTGCTTTGTTATGAATATAAATTGCTTAATAACGTACCCATATGACAGAAAAGTGTAGATTCGTCATGAATATACAATCATTTGTGACATTCGAGTCAACATATATGTCAAAATGTTCGATTCAATAAAATGTAATAACAAAGAAAAAAAATTATATTGGAGACAAAGTGAAAAAAAAAAAACCGCAACATGTCAATACATAAAATATGAAAACAATTATGAATAAGAACAATGCTTGAAAAAGTTTGGTTTATTTAAAACATTGTTAAAGCTGGCAAAGAAATAAACGATAAAGAAAACGCACGACTGGTTGCATAAAACATTTATAAAAGGTGCTTGTTCGCGAAAAATGCTGAGATTTGTTTTCTAATACAATCAGTTGCACATATGACTATAATATCGATTCAAGTTTCAAAAATATTAGAAAGAACGACAACATTTACAAAAGAAATATATTTACACGTATTGAATAAAATTAAATATTAGAAATTATTTAAATAATGCGTTTAAATAACATTTTTCGACTTCATTTGCAAATGATTTATTTTATGTGTACATGAGCGTTAGTTATGAGTGCTCTCATTTACTTACAAAAGAATATTTTGTTTGAATTAAATGTGACAGAAAAGTCATCTTCCTGCGATAACAACTGTTCTATGATACACATATTTCTTACACATACTTTTAATATCGTCATTCTACATCTAAATGGAAAAAATAGTATTAAACACTTAAATCGCACAAAAAGAAAATAATTAGAAAAGTATTCGAAGACAATCGAGAAAAAATAAGAGAATATAATTTCTATTTTCATTAAAAGCAAAATAAAAATTACAGCCCATGCGCTTTTATTTGTAAAATAAATAAATGAACTTGATATTTTTGAAAGAAAAATGCTGCAAAAATACTATAAAAAACTCAGAATTATTGGCATGTAAATACGATATATGCTACTTTATGTCTTACTTACTAAGCTGCATGGAGAAAGCGAAATAAATTTTCCACTCGTGGATCTTGCAATCCTATTATGTTAACAGGCGATGTTCAAGAATCGAAAACATATGGAGAAATTTCAAAACAATACAAGGCATTTAAACCTTTTTATAAGAAGGGTTTTCAATAAAAGGCACTTCTAATGTTCGGTTTAATCTTATGTAAGTGGGGAAAAAAAATAAAAGAATTTTCCAATATAATATTGTAAGCAATGTTAAAAAAAATCGTAACACGATGTCAATAAATAAATTATGAAAATAAGCATGTTTAAGAACAATGCTTGAATATGGTTTGTTTATTTAAAACATTGTTAATTCTTTCAAATGAATAAATGATAAAGAAAACGCAGACTCGAGGCATAAAACATTCATGAAAGTTCCTGTTTCGTCAAAAGTGCTTTATTAGATTTGTTTTTATAACAGAAACGACAGAATAAAATTCCACGGAAAAAGTACATTACTTTAGCTACTTTTAATTATTTTTCATAGACTATTTAAATTTAATTTTCTTTAAGGAATGATCATTGGTATAGGGGAGACTGTGGAGGGTTGACCATAGGGGAGGCTTGACCACCCTCCAGTTTTCACATTTAAAAGAATTTCAGAGGTTTGCCAATAGTTGGCAACCAAAGCTACTTAAATATTCCAACAATGATCTTTGTTTCATGCAGATAATTTAAACAGGTGTGGAAAATCAATTATGAAGAGTTTTCAGCTTAAAAAGTGTATTTTAGAAACATTTTGTAAGATTTTCTCAGATAAAACATATCATAGAAATTTATGTAAGTAGGTTTTAAATATTGCAGAAATATTGAGCATTCCAGTCATAAAGATTGTACAGTAAGTTAGGCTAAACATAACTATGTGCTATTCTTAAAAAAGTGGTATGTGGGGGGGGGGGAGCTTAACCCAATCATTATGAGAGAGGTTTGACCAAGGTCCCTTAATTAAGTGTTTTTGGAAATGTTTTTATTATACATTGTATACACGGTGTCCGGTCTCAACGGTGTCGAATGGCGAATTCCTAAACCGTTAGTCGTAGACATATAGCTCCAATTACAAAAATGTTTTAAATCAGGTAATCCTCCGGTCCTATACGTTACATTTAGTAAAATTTTCCTATTACTCTGACAAGTAAGACAAAAATAAGTCCCATTCAAATAACACTAAAATTGAGCGAGTTATGAAACTTTAAAAATGCATGACTTATACCACTTTTCTACTCTGAAAACAAATGAGTTCGGCTTGGCTTTGAGGGGTCACATAACAAATGCTTAAAGTATTCGAAGATCTTATTTCGTGTGTATCTGCGCTTTGAAAAAAAATCGTATAAGTATTACGATTAATTTAACATTTATTAAGTTTCAGATTGGCTAAAATAACATACGTTTTATTTTGTCAGGATTTGAGAGTGTTTCTTTTATGATTTCTTTTAACAAAAATTATGTTATTTTTTATAAGTTTTCATGTTACTTCAGCGATCGTATGTATGTTTTTCCAGTTCAAAATTTGTACTCGAACTTTAACTCGCTTTCAAATATCCGATCGAGATTGCATTTTACATACTGGCGCAAATCCGATAACAATCTAATATTATTATGATTTTTGGTGGTTACCATTTATACTTATTTTACAGGATGACAAAAAAAAAAAAAAAAAAAATCGGATAGATTACCGCCAAGAAGTTTAAGAAAAAGTTTTAGATTAGCTAATACAAGACTGCGATTGTTGTTTTTTTTTAACTTTTATGTATTTTTTAACACTCAATCCGAAAATTACCTTAATTTTTAACCATCATGTCAGGATATTTCGCAAATCATAAATTGTCAAATTTAAAGAATAACAAAAATCGGATACTATAGAGTAGAGGAGATGGCTGTGTTTTTTAACTTTTGATAATTGATTTTGTGCGTACTTTTTAGCACTAAATCTGAAAATGACCTTCATTTTTAACCATCACATTAGAATTTTTTTGCAAATCGTAAATGTGTAAGTTAAAATATAGTGAAAATCTCATACTATAAAACATATGTAAAACTTTATTTTATTTTATTTTATTTTATTCAATAATTTATTCGATATGCAGTGAAACTTCATTTAAAGGCCACTCCTATTCAAGGGCCAATATATTTAGGAACGAAAAATTTCCCCATAGGCATAATGTTAAATTTACTCCTATTAGGGTCCGCACGTACCCCTCATAAAGGCCATTTTTTTCACATGTGCCTTAAATCCTAAACAGGTGCATTGAATTCCTGAACCAAAAGATAAGACTTCAGCAAACAACTACACTTACAACAAAGAAGGCAGGGGAGAATGGTTGGATTTGGTAACACGATGAAGGACCACAAACTTTTCCACAAGTGAGACAAACAGGTGATTCTCACACTTTTTTTGACCTTGCAACCTGTAGGGGTTGGGTTGGAAGGGAAACTTGACCCTTTTTGTGGGCACACCAAGGATAACAGGTTATCTAGAAAAACTGATTCTAGATTTACTAAAACTGTGAATGCATATTGAAGCACAATTTTTATACCTGTCAGGAAACGCTAACAGAAATAATTAAACTAATATCTTATTCTAAGGCATTAATAAATGATGCAAATTTAAATAATTTGTTCCATAAAGTAAAAGAATCATTAGAAACCAAAATTTTCTGCAAAAAAATTATGAAAAGTAAACAAACTTCAATAGAAATTTTTTTAAATCATGTATAGAGTCTGAAAATGTTAATAAACAGTTTTTTCACCTATATACGTTTTGATTTCCTTATTTTAGTTGTTTTTTTTTGTCACCCCCATACAAGGGCCACCCCTTATAAGGGCCAATTTTCAATGGAACGGCAGGTGTCCCTTACAGAGAGGTTTCACTGTATATGCTTATCCTGGAATTGTTACAGCTAAACAGCTGAGTGGTCCGATGAGATGGGAGAGGAGATTCAATTTTAACTTTGAACTTTTTAACTTTGAAATTTGCAAATTTGCGAAAAATCCTGAAGTGATAGTTAAAAATGAAGTTCAATTTCGGATTCAGCGGTACAGAATACATAAAAATCAATTATCAAAAGCTAAAAAACATGACATAACCCAACTTTTGCAGGCTAGTGCAATTTAATAATATTTTAAAATACGTATCATTTTGTAAAGAATTGAGGCTGTTAATTTAGCATAATTTTATTTAACAAAAATTCTGTTTTTTCTTTCTTCTTAAATATTTGTTACAAATTGTATATTTTGCATTAATATGTCAGAATGATTAAAGATTTCAAATTTATATTGCAATGTTAATTTTACTTCAACCATTTTTTAATATATTTGACGAAATTATATTTCAACTAAATGACCCCCAATTTGCAGCAAAAAATATGCTCCAACTTTAAACAGCTATTACTCGGTCAATTTTAATCGTAGAATAACGGGACTTTTTTTGTATTACTTGTCAGTGTAAAAGGAGAATTTTACTAAATATAACTTATAGGACCTAGGGACCTTATAAAAATTTAAATTTCGAAATTTTTTAAGAAATGTTTTTGTTGACCCAAATCGCTTTTAAAATATTTCTTTACCTGATTTAAAACATTTTTGTAACTGCAACTATATTTCTATGACTAACGGTTTAGAAATTAACCATTGGACACCGTTGAGGCCGGACACCCTGTATAATGAATGGTTTCAGTTCTAAAATAATGTAAATTTATCCTGTAAAGCTACAGTAGAATGGAGTGATAGAAAAGAAAATGTAAAATATTGATTAAAGGATGATGTGAAAAATTGCTACAGAAGCAAGAAAAAAAATTAATGAAACACAAATGGGAAAGTTCATAGGTACTTTTATTTCCTTTAAATAGTATCCATAGTAGGTAACTAAGAAAGAATGGAAAAGACTAGAAAGGATGAAAGTAGCAGCCTTAAGAAATGTTAAGTTTTCATACCTCTGCAACATAACGTAAAATTGATCAAAATGCTTTAGGAAGGTATGTAGAAAAAATTTCAACAAGATGAGCACAATGAGATGAAGTATGTATGAGATGAGATGAGATGAAGTCAGTATGCGCGAAGTAGTGTTTAGTAGAATATAGAAACTAGAGTACCTTTATAAGAGATACTATGTTTTTTCTAAAGTACGGAAACTCGCATAAAGAACACGGCAATATTAACATAAATGAGTTCACTTTGAGAGAGAATTATTTATTGTTTTGTATTTAGTTTCATTAGTTACGTTTAAAATAATATCAGTCTTAATAAATAAGTATTAAGGACAGGGATATTGTAAACTGATTCGAAAAAAGGTAACAATAAATATATTTAAAATGTTATGTTACTTACATAGGATTTTTTACAGCTACTTGCTTATTTAATAATTATTCTTTTTTTGTATTTATACTGACAATAAATCGTCTGCACAAGGAAAATAATTAAACAAATAAATGAAGTAAAAAATTAAGCGCATTTTGTTTCAAGTTTGTGTACAACAGGGTTCTCGCTGCCGCTCGCCATTGCGCCAAATTGCGACAAAATGCTTCATTTGGCGAGTAAACGAACAATCAAATTCGCCAAATTGCTAGTGCTCAATTTCTGCTCTTTTTGTGTGTTTGTATGTATGCTGTCAATACAGTCGAGATTATTAACCACGTTATCAAGCGATTGATGTCGCTTTACATGTTCCATCGCACCGTGCCATTCACATTGCTGTATGTATACTGATTCAACACCAATTCAGTTTATCAACAGCCAAAGACACAGAAAGGATTATGCGTTAATTATTTCCCTTCTCTGTGTTAATCACTATCTATGCGCCAGCGTCGCCCTGGTATTAGCACAAAAAATTACACGGATATAGCGCCAAATAGTGAAAAATTTCGCTGTAATGCGATGTTGAAATTAACTATTTATCATACTATTTATAAGTTATATGCAAAGTATCATTGGGCGGTCAAATTTTTTCTATTAGTAAAAGTCGAAATCTCATAGCAGTTTTAAGCGCACATTTTCACAACGGTAAATCAAAGATAGCTGTTTTTAATGTATAAGCAGTTGTAATAAAATAATGTTGATGTTAATGCTGCTAATTTTGCATGTTTGTGTGTTAAACATGTTTGCTGAACATCAAAATATTTACTTGAGAATGGATAGCCTCCGAAATACCGATTTTCCGCGTAGAGAGAACTGAGCACTGTAAAAGCTAATCGGGAACGTTTCCGAAAATTGCGGGCAGCTAAAAAAATTCATTTTTATGAATTTTTCATTAATATTAAAATTAAATTGTTTTTTTTTTTAGGTTTATAAAGATTAAGGAACATAACGGTTTATAAAGATTAAGGATAAAGGAACGCTTTTCGGAATTTTTCGTGACTCGAAAAAGGTTACTTTATATTTTCGTTCAAGATTGTAGTATATTTTCGTAAATTAAGAAAAAAATTTCTTTTTTTATAGTCGAATTTCTATTTTATAAGCAATTACAAAAAATTAGGTTATTTCTTAACATATTGAAGAAAAAGGGCACAATAATGGGTTGAAGATTGGTTTTTCAGTGTTTCGCGTCGCATCTATTTTGCTAACAGTTATTTTCATTTGGCTACTGTTTTATATTTATTAATCGCAAAATCGCAATTTTGGTCAAAAGCCAGCGGGAACCCTGTGTGCAAGAACATGATAAAAATAAATTTAGAATTGCATATTTAATCAAAATAATGAATTTTCAAAACAGTCTGATTTTTTCTCTTTGAAAATATTGTATTGGACATTGCTGGACAGATAATTACACCTGTTTATTTTCTATTAAATTTATATCCAAAATTGTTAATTGGTCCAAATCATCCAAGCAACCTCATAGCAAATTGGTATATAATTTTATATACCTTAGATAAATTCAAATAATATAAGTGATCGTAAATACATAATTCTGGTAGAAGAGCAACGCGAAGCATTAATAAAATTAAATTAAAATTCGCGTCAAATTGTAATTATTAAATTTAAATAATTGCGAATAAAATTAAGAGTTTGCGTTGTGAATTATTTAGACGAACTCTTCCACTTATGAATTAAACTAAAATTTAAACTATAAAAATAAATTGACACACCTTAAACATTATCAATTAAATAATTTCAGAAACTTTTTAAAACTTGATTAAATATTTTATTTACATTGAACACAACTATATACAGAAATACATAATATTAATTCAAAAAAAAGAAAGCAATACTTTTGTTTGCTTCTCATTATTTTAAGTATATTTAATCTTTAAAAAAAAGACAATATTTTCATTTTACTCTAATTATTATATTTTTTGCTTTTTGCT
Organism: Maratus speciosus; assembly: GCA_963932465.1. Lineage (NCBI taxonomy): Eukaryota > Metazoa > Arthropoda > Arachnida > Araneae > Salticidae > Maratus > Maratus speciosus. Next base: position 248,799,724 of record OZ010793.1, on the reverse strand, counting down.
AAAAGAATAATTCTCTTTCATTTTTAAATTACCATAATTTTATTTAATTATTGGTTTTGTCGGATCTCAGATTACTCTGTACCATAAAATATCAGAAAAGTATATTTATAAATTTTCATATGATTTTTAGTGGTAAAAGAAAAAGTTTAAAGTGGTACCTTTTTTTAATATACGGGATGGTGGCCTTTATTCATCAAATTCAGAGTTGTCGCGTTGCTTGGGATCATATTCATATGTCATCCGGAATTCGCTTTGTATCAGAGCGGCAACATCGGGATGGCAGGATGCACAGATACGGACCTCTGTAGAATAATCCTCTTTATTTTAACATCAGGAAGACATCCTCAATTTGGCTTGCTTAGGCTCACTCCGATATGTACATCAGGAAGACATCCTCTATTAGGCTTGATTAGGCTCACTCCGATATGTACATCTCGCCTGGGCATTACTAGGGCTTTCAGGATTCATTGCACGGGCTTTCAGGAGAGCTCCTGCGTCCTCTACATCTTTTTTCAGACTCTCTTTTTTAAACCTTATTCTTCTTGCACACCACTCCTGCAGTGGGTGGAACTATTTTTGTCTAGTCCACTGTTATTGGATGTGAGAAGATTTTTTATTATACTTCGATAGGCCTATTAGCTAACAGTCTGCAAATGGCCCCTTACATATACTTTAATATTATTATCTGCCTTAAAGTTTGGGTGGTCTGAAAAGCCATAAATTTATCCCAACACTTTTATTGAGGCCATAAATTTATTCCAACGTTTTTATTATTTTACGATTTCTAATTATACACCACTTTCCATTGGCTTGTCATAAAACGACACCATGGCGTCTGGCTATTGTTGTTGTCTGAGATCCGAACTCTATTCAACATTTTACATTCATTTTACAATACAACAATTTTTTAAAAATATATATTTAATATTTAAAATCAACTTAATAATTTTTGTATGAACTTACACTCTTATTTTACTTAAATATATAAACATTATAATTTTACACTCATAATTATATTTTATAAAAAATATTTATACAAACAGAAATAACAAATTACGCAATTTTACTTTGATTTAACCAACATGGTGCGGGAACATATCATAGTTATATGTTGCCCAGCATCTCTCCCGGTGTCAGAAAAAAAAAATAAAAACTGATTGCTGGTTTTATTTTTTTTTGTAAAGCTTAAAAGAATGTCCGTGTCCATATGACTGTGTATCTACACAGTCTTTGAGTGAAGACTGTAAAGTTCAATTATCAATGGTTCTGGTATATTTTATAAGAAGTTCTTCTATTTTTTCATAACAGAAAGTTCAACACATGATAGCATAGTTGTCTGTTGACATTCACATTTATAGAAGACCTCTGTACTGACAATCAGACGTCTTTCTCGAAGCCTTTTTTCTTTACAACACACATGTTTACTAATTTTGTAACTTTACAGTTTAAGTGCCCAAAATACATTCAAAGCTATAATTTTGTCTGAAACTAATATGCCGAAATAAACCTAATTATAAGAAAAATAATGGCATACACATTTGACATATTATTTCCTCACATATAACCTTATGACACAGTGTTTCATTTAAAACACATTTTATACTGAATAAAAGTAAATACAATGCTTGTCGTATGACATGTTATTTTTCACATAATTAATCTGGTGTATTCAAATTATAATCAGAAAAATATTGTATACAGACTTGTTACATTATTTTATTTATTTGTTACTTCCAACATGTATGATATGTCAAAATATACAAGCTATTTCATCTCCTTTAATATATCATTACGCAATGCTCTCCAACTTTACCCGATACGAGAAAGAGAGAAAAAAAAAAGAAGAAGGAGGAGAGAATAATAAAACCAGTTATTTGACCGTCACCGATCCTCCCGAAAAGTGGGGGTTGGTCAAGCTACTAATCCCTTTCTGCGAGGTGATTTGAGCTGTGACAAAATTTTACGACTACCAAAAGTATGTATTTAAAACCATTTCATGCTTGTAATTCCCTTATTAATTAGTATAATTTCTTGATATACTTTCTTCTTAACTCACTGTGCATGCCTGTATGTAATTTTAAACATAATCTATGCATAAACAGTGTATGTATTTGTATCGTATCTAATGTAAACCTTCTGCTTTTTTTTATTATTTTGCAGGGGAAAAATGGCGATTCTAGCATCTGAATTCTCCTGCCTCATACTGGAACTGAAGCGAGGGTGGCTTTTTATGCTGTCAGGTTCACATCTAAACCAAATTGCCTTTCAGGATTTAAAAAAAAATGCATATAATTTTCTTTAACTGATTACATTGTATATTTTTAGACCTTTCTAACAAACACAAATTTTGATTCATGATATTGTTTACTATTAAAATGTAAACAACACGGAAATATGACTTCTACAGCCTCCAAAATGCAAAATATGCATTACGCTGACCTTAAAAATGCACCTTCATTTAATACTGTTAAATAGTGTTGTCCGAAAATGCCATTGACGAAGAAGAGAACAATTTTTTTGTCTTAAATTATTATTTATTTAGCCAACAATTCTATCTTAAAAGATTGTTAAATTTTCATATTTATTTATTTTTTACTGAATGAAATAAAAATTTATTTATTCAAAATTTTATTTATCATTAACATTCCGTATGTGAATTCTAATGTCTAAAATTTAATGATATGTTTAAAAAGGTAAAAGATACCAAATTATTATTATTAATCAAACATTAATAATTATTATTTAATTATAAAAAAAATGTTATTAATACACTTGTATAATTTTAAAAATACAAAAGCAAATGATAATTACTACGTAAAATCGTATGTAGTAACCCATGAGTACTCGGCCGAACCAAAGAATTTCTGCCAGCAGAAAAGAATCTTTGTATACTCATAAATATCTACACCCAATTGTTACAGATTAAGTTTTTTAAAAATAATTACTGTATGTACTATAAAAAAATTAAGTAAATAAATTTATTAAGCCATACTACCTATTTTAATAAAAATAAGGCCAATATATATAAATATATTTATTTATTTATTTTGTTTCCTTATGTTAAATTGGCCAAATTATATAAAAAAAAAAAAAAATTTATGAACTCACACACTCAAATTTATCAGTACTATGCATATTTATATGTGTTAAATTTAGAATTGCATTTAATTCTAAGGGAAAGTAAAGAGAAAAAAAAATGCTTAAATTCTAAAATAACATAAATTTATAAAATATTTCATTTAAAAAAAAAAATCTAATTTCTAGCTGATTTCAGCAAGATGTCATTTAATATTTATATTAAATAATTTTGCTAATACATTTTATTAATTATTAAATTCGCATATTTTTATATATACAATACAAATATAATAGTCTTGCATAAAATTTTACACTACAACAATGTTATTAATTAATTTAACTTGGATTTAAGCTTACTTTAATTCTAATTGAATACCGTTAATAAAAGTAAATTAGCTTATCAAGTTAAATATAATATAAACTATGTTTGTCTAATGTTAATTTTGCTGAAAATTCCATAAATTTTAACTGTAAATGCTAATTGCTATACCTTTTGTTATTTATTTTGAAAACAACACGAACTTATATTTTTATTTATTATTTTTTTTATTAAATCTAGGAACTATACACTGAGCTAGACACTCCATAAATGTGTAAAACCTAAAAATCAAAAGTTTTCCTAAATAAAACTCAAAATGCTGCTTTTTACAATATAATATTACTAATTTTATTGTTTCTGAGCATAACATCTAGTAATTATACCATACTTAATTTTTTCTTCGATTTCTTTTTCAGCCAAGAATCCTGAAGTTGATGCCTAAGTGATGACTATATATTGATGAATTGATAAATAATTTTTCTACAAATATTTTTTGGTGTTGGTGCATACCCAGCCGTAGGCCAAAATTGCACCCTGTACAGAAAGCCTTTGGTGAGAAAATTTTAATTTTACTTCAATTAATTATTTGTGTAATTTTTTTTTTTACAATAATTTTGTGTGCAATCATATTGAAATAACTTGCCTTGTCCATTGTTATACATATATATGTTTTTTAAAAACCAATGTGCTACACCAAAATCCTTTTTTTTAAATTTTTTATAACACTTTTGTTCATAAAACTTATCCCTGCTGTCTAAATTCTAGACTTTAGCATATAAGTTGTAATTGAACTACCGGAATAAATCTTAGTACTTTTTGCATATTTTATTATATTTAGGCTTATAGCTGACCGCTATCCTAATATAAAGTGCACTAATAATTTATTCATTGTCAACCATATATTTATATAAGAAGAAAAAAAATATATAAATATGAGTATGCTATAAAGCTGTTCTAACTACCCTGAACCTATAGCTTACACCTACTCATTTTAAAGAGTAATTCTGAAATTCTGTCATCTAAATTGTAAGGCTATTAGCAAAGGCTACCCTTATAGAAAACAGAAAAATTCTCTTTTTTTTTTTTTTTTTTGAAAATTACTCCAACATTATTCACTATAAAATTAATTAAGTTTTAATGTTATTTGGCTTTGTTAAGATTTTATACACTGCTCAAAACAATTAAAGGATATTGCAGTTTTAGGTGGATTTTGTATCTGGTAAACTGTTTAGCTGATTGATACATGGTCGGCAGACATAGTAGATTATATGAGAATAAATTACACATGTTTGGCAGAAAAAAATGCATTTTATTGCGCATTTGTGTACTAAAGGAAAAAAACACAATTTGTGCATATGAGAAAAAAAGAATAAGGAAAGGTGTTTTCTTCAAAGAAAATCATTTTCAGTAAGGGGTATGGTTTCCACGGGCGGCCAGCAACGTTGAACACCTTTGAGGCATGGACTCAATGAGGCTATTAATGACAAGTTGGGGTATTCTGCCCCACTCTTTCAGAAGAGCTCTTTCCAGTTCTTGGAGAGTTTGTGGGGGTTGTTGGCGGCTAGAAACTCGTCTTCCTAGAGCGTCCCAAACGTGCTCGATTGGATTCATGTCTGGAGAACACGCTGGCCATTCCATTCGAACGATTCCTTCCTCGAAAAGGAAATCCTCCACCAGGTTTGCACGATGTGGCCTGCAGATATCGTTCATTAAAATGAAGTTTTCTCCGATTGCTGCAGCGTAAGGGACTACAATAGGTCTGAGGATCTCATCCCTATATCGGCGACCAGTCAGAGCTCCATCTCGAAATGATGTAGAGGTCTGTGCGCCCGTCAATGGAGATGCCACCATACATCAACACTCCTCCACCGCCAAATCTGACACTTTCGTGCACGAACGCAGGATTATTCCTACTGCCACGGTCCCTCCAGATGAAAATACGCCTATTATCCGGATGCACAGAAAAACGGGACTCGTCAGAAAACAGAATATTGCTCCATTCATTTCTCCTCCAGTTGACATGCTCGGTTGCCCACTCCCTGCGGTCGCGACGATGCCTTGATGTTAACCTAACACATACGATCGGTCGGCGAGCATACAGACCTACAGCATGGAGCCGGTTTCGGACAGTCTGAGTTGAAATCGTGGTGCCTGTAGCCGAGCGAAGGTGTTGTTGGAGAAGAGTAGCGTTCATGGTTCGGTGTCTCTGAGCTGTTAACGCTAAATACCGATCTTCATTGGGCGTTGTTGCCCGTCTACGACCTTGCCCTGGTCTTCGGCCTGCACATCCACTCTCCAAAAAACGGTTCCAGATCCTGGAAATGACACTTTGTGACACTCCAATGGCTTGCGCTACTTCGGCTTTAGTTTGGCCCCCTTCTAACCTACCAACAATTCTCAAAGCTTCTGAATCTGTCAAATGACTTCGCTGAGACATCGTACTCATCGAAACAAAGCAATCACTGAATGCCGATCACCCTTGTCTTCATTCTGTTTTATCCAGTTGAAAGTCAAATTTCATTCGCTGCCGCTGAAGCGACGTTTTTGACGTCGAACTCAAAATTTGCATACTCCACAGTTTGAAAACCAGAAAAATTTGCATTTGTGATTCTCTTCTTCTATTTTCGGCAAAAAAAATTTCGTTTATATCTTTATTTTATATAAAACTTCAAATATCCTTTAATTGTTTTGAGCAGTGTATTTTCTAATTCATATTCGAAAAGAAAAAAATATATATAACTTTTGCCTGGAGATAAATATTTCACTGCTCCAGTGAAGTTTTGTGAAGCACATTACATAATTTTATAAGTATGTTTTCGGGTGCGCCCTGCACATTTGCTCAATATTGTAACCCTGAGACAAATTGGCGTTCCCATGTTCCTATCCTTTCTTATTATTATTTTGAATTTTAAAAAGGCAAGTTATTAATTTTGTTTCAATTTTTTTTTACCTAAAAGAGAAAAATTTATTTTTAAATTTTGAAAATTTTTTAAATTTTGAAATTCGATTAATTATGTATTTTGATTTATTTTTAATACCAATTCATATCCCATGGATAATATTGGGGAGGGGGGAAAGGGTAATGATCTTGTATAACATCCCCGTATAAGTTTGTATATGGTGTATAACCATATAACGACATATTTTGATCATAATAATCTATTTGATACTTTAAATATGGGTCTACATTCTCAGAATATTTATTTTTTTTTATAATACTTTATAGTACCTTTGTCACCCTTTTGAATCGTATTTTTGTCTAATTTAAACCAACAATTTTCAGTTGAGTGTGATTTTCTCCGACAAATGTCACATTTAGTTTTGTAATTTTTATCACCCTTAATTTTTTTCTGAGACCCTTGTAAATTCGTAATTTCCGCCTCTGTATGACCTGTTGCATATTTCGGAGCGTACAGCTGATCCATATGTCGTTTGATCGGCTCTATTGATTTATCTGGAACATATTGTAATAAATAATTCAAGTTTCTAAACTTTTTAGTAACTTCGTAGGGTCCTTGAAATTTTGGCTCTAATGCGCCTGGTTTTCCAATACATTTTAAATATACTGTTTGACCCAAATTTAAATCCTTTACTTTTTCGTATGCCTCTTCATCTATATATTCTTGCATTATTTTCTCCTGGTTTGAAAGGGATTGAATTTTGATTTCCTTCATATGCTGTATTCTGCTTTTAACATAAGAGTGGGTATATATTTCCTCAGAAGGAATATGGGCTGTAAAGGGATTTTTTTATTTCCCTTGCGAAAAATAGCAGTGAGGGACTATATCCCGTAGCGCGGTGTTTCGAGGAATTATACGCTAGTTAAAAAAAATCCAGTCTTATGTCCCATTCCGTAGTGCGTTTCGACATAGCTACAATTGATGTTTTTAATATTTTATTGGTAACTTCACAAAGTCCATTTCCTTGCGCACGGTATACACTCACAAATTTCCTTTGTATGTTTAAAGATTCCAAATATTCTTTCATAATTTCGCTACGTAAATATTTTGCATTATCAAAGATAATTTCTTTACACATCCCATAATTTGCAATATATTTATTTAGTACATTTAATATAGTCTGTGACTCTACGTTTCGTAGGGGAACAGCTTCCAGGAATCTCGATGTCGAATCAATTATAATTAAAATGTATCTGTTTTTCCTTAACGTGAGGTTTAAAGGTCCAATGACGTCAGCATGCAGGACTGTACCGACTTCGTGATCTTTCACCATTTTTTTAACAGGGACTTTTATTGTCGTGTGTTGTTTAGATGTGAGGCACTGCACACAATTTGCACAATACTGTTTAATGTCTTTGTACATTCCGTGCCAAAAAAGCCTTGTTTTCACATTATCATAAGTTTTTTGAAATCCGAAATGCGCTTTGTGAGCTTCTTCTATGGCTGCAATTTTTAATGAATCCGGGGTAATTAAAAGCTCCTTTTTATCTGAACCAGGTTTCAAAATTAATAATTTATTTTGATTTAAAGCAAATCTCTTCGTGCTTCTATTATTTTTGTCTTTTTCGATTTTATTTATTATAATTTTTAATTTTTCGTCTGCATATTGCTCCGATTTAATATTTTCGTCTGTAAGTGCTATGTTACTTGCAAACAAATTATTTTGGAGTTCTCTGTCTGTTGTAAGATTATCTAAATTCCTGCTCAAATAGTCTGCTGGATTGTTAATTCCTTCGACGAATTCGAAGTCGAAATTAAAGTCTTGTAAATCTGCTACCCATCTGTTTATAATTTCCGATTTATCTTGTAAATGTAAATGCTGAGTTAGTGCTTTCGAATCAGTTAACACAGTAAATCTTCTACCTGAAAGCATATATTTAAAATGCATAATTGCTTCATGCACTGCTAATAACTCAAATTTAATACTCGGATAATTTTTTTCCGGTTCTCTAAGTTTTCTCCCGAAAAATTCAACAGGTAGCAAATGACCATCCTTTTCTTGAGCTAGAACACCTGAAATTGCAACTTTGCTCCCATCCGTGAATAAGAAAAATTCCTTGTTAAAATCGGGGGGTCTGAGTGTTGGTTTTTGTACAATTTCTTCCTGAATTATCAGGAAAGCTTTTTCTGCTTCTGGACTCCACTTGAATTTAACTTTATCTTTAGTCAGCTCTATTAAAGGGTTAACTTTGTCTGAATAGTTGGGTATTAGCGTCCGAAAATAATTCGCTAAGCCCAATAAAGATCTGACCCCCTTTTTCGATTTTGGTCTGACTAAATTTTTTACTTTTTCAATATTCTTTTGAGATGGAGAATATCCCATTTGATTCACCCTAAATCCTAGGAATTCTATTTCTGCTTTGCAAATTTGCATTTTTGAAGGTTCGATTGTCATGTTGTGATTTATTAATACCTGTAGAACTTCTTCTAAGGTTTTCGTCATCTCTGCTATTGTATTTGCAGATATCAACACATCAACAATGTAGTATGATACTTTGCTTTTGTCAAAATGACCCAGAATTTTATCGATTACTTCTGCAAAAATTGCGCTAGAATTTCGTGTGCCAAAAGCTAAACGAAGTGGCATATGTTTTCCAAATTCCGTAATAAACGCTAATTTTTTGCAATCTTCTGGTCTTAAATTTATTTGGAAAAAAGCACTATGTAAGTCTAGCACCGTATAGTATTTTTTACCGCTTATTTTTTGTAATAAGTCTTTTACGTCCGGCATCGGATAAGTATAAGGTTGTAAAATTTGGTTTAATAGTCTTAGGTCCGTTGCCATTCTAAACTTGGGTTCTGCATTCGGGTTATTACTCGGATTTTTCTTTCTAACGAAAATAACTGGAAAAGCATACTCGGAGTCAGTCTTCTCTATAATTTTAGCCTGTAACAATTGTTCAATTTCCCTTTTCGCATACTGTCTTACTGCCTGAGGCAATTTATATGGCTTAGCTTGTACCGGGAATTCATGATTCAATTGAAAACTTGGTGCGACAAACGCTGATTGCCCCAATGTTTGATAACTTTTTGAAAATGCATGAACATTGCCCATTAAAATTTTTCGAAATTTTTGTTGTACTTCCTCTGATAAATGGCTTAAATCGAAATCCGTCTCTTTAATTTCTGCTTCTCGCAATTTTCTTACATCTTCTATATTTAAATTATTTATTTCATAAAATGTCCCTTTCTCTATATTATCAGTTGAGTCATCTTGCTTGCACTCAAAGTTCTTTATAATTTCCCCCATTTTAGTTCCTTTCTGAATAATTAACTTTTCTAACAGTTTATTCTTTATTATAATATTTATGTTATTATTTTTTTGAACTTCGTGTAACGAAGTCTCGCATGAAAATTTACTATTTTCTTGAATGGGGTCAAAAATAATCATATCTGACATATTTATATCCTCTGGGCATTTTAATTTTACAATGTTCGATTCTTCAGGTTGGAGAAAAATTCTATTTTTAGTAATGGCAAACATACTTTTATTTGAATGTTCCCCTGAATTACATGGCGTAATGTTATTCACTTCATAATTATTTACTTCACTTGCAACGCTTAATTTAATTTGTTGATTTTTAAATTTTAATGTTTTATTGCATAAATCCAAAATCATATGATTTTCTTTGAGATAATCGTACCCTAATAACATTTGGTACTGCCTATCAAAATCATCATTAGTGACATAAAATGTGCCTGTTGTGAATATACCTTTTAATCGAAAAGTTAATTTTACACATTGTTTAAAAAAAATCTTTGAATTTGTTAAAGTTTTAATTTGGATCTGATTGCCCAAATATTTGATTTTGACGTTTGTATCTTTAATTTTTTTGAATAAAGAAGGTGATAAAAGGGACACAGCAGCTCCAGTATCCAGTAACGCTTGTATTTCGACGCCCTGTATACTTAGTGATATAATTGGCAGACTATCTTTGTCTGCATTTGTTATATTTGCGATTGTTTTATTTATTTTATCGATTTCCGTCTCTGAAAATCCCGAATCTTGATCCGATTTCGCTGTTTTCTTTGCCCATTTTTTTTTTCCTTTTGCGCTTTTCAAATTGATAACCATTTTGATTATAATTCTCAGAAATATATCCAAAATCCCTATTTCCCGAATTCCAGTTAGGTTGTGAATAATTATACATCCCATAATGCGTCGGGTAATTAAAGGAATTGTAGTAATCATTATAATATCGTTCATAATCATTATAATGAAAATTGTTATTGAAATGGGGACCCTGATAATCATTGTGTTTATTAAAGAGTTTCTTATTCCGCGGAACACTATCATCTCTAATTGCATGGTTTTTTTTCTTTGATTTTTTTAGTTTTTCAATCTCCCCTTTTAATTTCTCGATTAGCTCTTTGTTTTGCTTACTTGCTTCTATAATGTTCTCATAAAGATCTTTGTTTTCTTTATTTATTGCGTTAATTTCCTCAAACTTTGATTCATTATACGCACTTTCCATAAGTTTTGCTAACTCGCATGCCTCCTTGAAGGACCTGGGCGCATTTTTACGCACATCTAGTGCAATATCCTGTCTAATTGAATTTAAAAAATTCGACATTTTTAAGATTTCGATAAAATTCTCTTCCTTATTATCCACACTTTCGATATAAGATTTTACACCCTTTTTAAACTCAAAAATGAAATCCTCTATCGTTTGACTTGCGGCCTGTTTTAAATTTAGGAAATTGCTCTGAGCATTAAGGAAGCTTAGTTTTGTACCAAATAACTCCACCAAATTATTTTTAAATAAATTATAATTGGTCTCGTTATATTTTTCAATCTGTTTACTTAAAATATGTTTTGCGTCCCCAGTAATTTTAGCCTTTAAAATTAATAATTTAGTTTCTTCCTGTATATCTGTCGAATTCAAAATATTATCAAATTCCTCTAAGAAAAATATAATGTTTTTGCTCTTTTTATTGTCAAATGGTGACACTAACTTAATACGTGTATCTATATCCAGCGTCTGAGTCATTTTTAACAAATATTAGTAATCAATGTCTACTTTTTCAAAATATCAATTCAAAATAGATCCTATACCTCTTAAAATAATATTTTGCATCTCATACTATTTTCTCTATATTACAACATATGTATGAAAATATTCTAAATTGCATAAATACATAAAAACAACAGCACTAAAATTTAAAAAAATTTCTTAGGAGATGAAGTTGTTTAGTAGATTATTCTTTTACACACATAAATACCCCTAAAATATTTATAATACACGTATATATAAAAAACAAAATAATTTCATTTAACAGAAAAATATCTGTCTTTTTCTACAGGAAAAACAATCTTATTTTATTTTTTTTTTATAAATATTGTACTACTACTTCGTAGTACGACTCATAAATTTTCTTTTGTATCAAGGTGATACCATTTCAAAAATCATGATCTCTTGACATTTCAATCATTTTTATACCAGTCATATTATAAAATTTTACTCATTATTCTTATTATTATTATTTATACAGTATATAAAAAAAAATTATTTTTACAAATGTGTCATCTGTGATGTGAATGCCATTATTTCTCAATGGTAACTGAGATCCAACCACAAGAGAAAAGAGAGAAAAAAAAACAAAATTGTAATTCCTAAATTTACCTATTATAAATCCCAGAATTATTTTTTTCATTTCCTTTTTGTTTTTTGCTAACATATATTATTCATTTTATTTATATACAATTATTATATGTGTGTCATTATTGTCACAATAATAAAATTAATTTTAATAAAATTTTAATCAATTAAACTTAAATACCTACAATATCTTTAAAATTGTGACATTAAAATAATACTTAAATTTATTTTCCTTTATTATTATTATTATTATTATTATTATTATTATTATTTCTAATGACCTCAGATGAACGTTCCTGAGTCATAGCACCATTTTACTATGAAGGGGGGGATGCTGGACAGATAATTACACCTGTTTATTTTCTATTAAATTTATATCCAAAATTGTTAATTGGTCCAAATCATCCAAGCAACCTCATAGCAAATTGGTATATAATTTTATATACCTTAGATAAATTCAAATAATATAAGTGATCGTAAATACATAATTCTGGTAGAAGAGCAACGCGAAGCATTAATAAAATAAAATTAAAATTCGCGTCAAATTGTAATTATTAAATTTAAATAATTACGAATAAAATTAAGAGTTTGCGTTGTGAATTATTTAGACGAACTCTTCCACTTATGAATTAAACTAAAATTTAAACTGTAAAAATAAATTGACACACCTTAAACATTATCAATTAAATAATTTCAGAAACTTTTTAAAACTTGATTAAATATTTTATTTACATTGAACACAACTATATACAGAAATACATAATATTAATTCAAAAAAAAGAAAGCAATACTTTTGTTTGCTTCTCATTATTTTAAGTATATTTAATCTTTAAAAAAAAAAGACAATATTTTCATTTTACTCTAATTATTATATTTTTTTCTTTTTGCTAAAAGAATAATTCTCTTTCATTTTTAAATTACCATAATTTTATTTAATTATTGGTTTTGTCGGATCTCAGATTACTCTGTACCATAAAATATCAGAAAAGTATATTTATAAATTTTCATATGATTTTTAGTGGTAAAAGAAAAAGTTTAAAGTGGTACCTTTTTTTAATATACGGGATGGTGGCCTTTATTCATCAAATTCAGAGTTGTCGCGTTGCTTGGGATCATATTCATATGTCATCCGGAATTCGCTTTGTATCAGAGCGGCAACATCGGGATGGCAGGATGCACAGCTACGGACCTCTGTAGAATAATCCTCTTTATTTTAACATCAGGAAGACATCCTCAATTTGGCTTGCTTAGGCTCACTCCGATATGTACATCAGGAAGACATCCTCTATTAGGCTTGATTAGGCTCACTCCGATATGTACATCTCGCCTGGGCATTACTAGGGCTTTCAGGATTCATTGCACGGGCTTTCAGGAGAGCTCCTGCGTCCTCTACATCTTTTTTCAGACTCTCTTTTTTAAACCTTATTCTTCTTGCACACCACTCCTGCAGTGGGTGGAACTATTTTTCTCTAGTCCACTGTTATTGGATGTGAGAAGATTTTTTATTATACTTCGATAGGCCTATTAGCTAACAGTCTGCAAATGGCCCCTTACATATACTTTAATATTATTATCTGCCTTAAAGTTTGGGTGGTCTGAAAAGCCATAAATTTATCCCAACACTTTTATTGAGGCCATAAATTTATTCCAACGTTTTTATTATTTTACGATTTCTAATTATACACCACTTTCCATTGGCTTGTCATAAAACGACACCATGGCGTCTGGCTATTGTTGTTGTCTGAGATCCGAACTCTATTCAACATTTTACATTCATTTTACAATACAACAATTTTTTTTAAATATATATTTAATATTTAAAATCAACTTAATAATTTTTGTATGAACTTACACTCTTATTTTACTTAAATATATAAACATTATAATTTTACACTCATAATTATATTTTATAAAAAATATTTATACAAACAGAAATAACAAATTACGCAATTTTACTTTGATTTAACCAACATGGTGCGGGAACATATCATAGTTATATGTTGCCCAGCAGACATATAATAAACGCATTTTCTAATATTTTTATAGTTAATGAATGAAGGTTTTAATGAGTTTTAAGGGTTTACAATGAGGGTGCCTGGAGTAAGTCAACCCATGAGAGGTTTCATGCATTTTCTATTACTTTCTATTCTATGCTATTAAAATCTGGCTCTGTGTATCACATCCATTCCAACGTACTATTGTATGAATTGCAAAGTGAAACGTTATTAGGTATTGTATTTATGATTGTTCTCAACAGCCTAAAAATTGAATTATTTCTCTAGTAAAAATGATATCATTTACTTTAATCTCTTCGAACGACGTCATTTTTCGAAATTTTTCTCCATGCATGAGGAACTCAGAAACGGATAAATTTTCCGCGGTTTTTTGGCATTAAGCACATAAAGAGTTCTTTTTATCACTGGAAAACGCTTAAAAATCCTAAAATTAAAAGTATTACAGCATGGAAAGTTTTTGTCCCATAAAAATGCAATTTTTTTGTTTTGTTTCTTAGAGCATAAAAAATGTTTTTATAAATATAACTTATAGATCACAGGGACCATACATAGATTTCACTTTAGTTTCTTCTGAGAAAAATATCTTAAATGATATAAATGCTTTTTTATATGATACAGCAACATTTGAAAAAAAATTTCTGGCGAAGTATATGCGTTAAAAATTAGAATTATTTTTGAAATCTTAAAACATTATATTCTATCGTTACGATTTGCCGTCTAAAAAAAAATCTGATTTTTAAATTATATGATTTTCATTTTTTTCGGGAGGGGGGGGGGGAGATGTTGTATGCAATTTTCATAAAGCTGATATCTGAAATCTCTTTCGACATCGCACTGATTATAATGAATATTTTGAACTTTTAGAGTTAGACAAGAGTAAAAAAAAATGTATTTATCCAAATACAGTAAAAGTTCTCAATAGCGGAGACACTTCCTGACTGCGGAACTCGTTCGACAATCGGATGCGTCTGCTTTTGTGAGGTAAAAATAAACAATGTTCGTAAACGTTTTGGATTTTAAAAAGATTTTGCTAAATGGAGTTGTCTGGTATTAGTGAATGTCCATTAACATCCATAACGAATGCTCCCGAATACCGGATACCTCTTTTTAGCGAACATAATGCAGGGTTGGATTTTTTGCAGAATAATGATTTGATTGAAGTATGGGCAAACTGGACAATATCCCCTCCCTATGATTTTAGGGGCCCCGAATTAGATATGCAATTTTTGTAAAGCTTATATTTTAAATTTGTTTCGACATTGTACTGACTGTAATCAATATTTTGAACTTTTAAAGTAAAAGAAGATTAAAAACAAAATAAATAAAAAATAATATAAATACAGTAAAACCTCACAATCACGGACAACTCGGCAACGAATGATGGGCAAATTCCCTAGCAATCCCCTATTGAGAGATTTTATGGTATTTAGATAAATATTTTTGTTTTTAATCTTATTCTGCTCTAGAAGTTCAAAATATTGATTGTGATCGGCACAATGTCGAAAATTTACGAAAATTCCATACCAACTTTGAGAGCCCCTAAAATCAGGCTGTATGGGGAGGGCTATGGTAGTACCATAGTCAAATATTTTTCCAGGATTTAATGTGGTTAAACGCGGCTGTGTATAATGCTTACAAAAAAATGGCTACGATTCAGGTGTTTAACGTGTCTGAAATCCAGACGCAAAATGTTTCTGTTAAAATTAAGACATTTTAAAACTTTTTGAAAATTGAACACTTTGTTTCAGACCCTTAAGTGTCTGAATTTCAGACATTTCAATTTACAGTAAGGTTGTAGTCAACAGGAAGTACCCGATAGGTTTTACTCTTAAAACATATAGGGTCCTACCGGTTGACCTAAACTTGAAAAGTGGCACAAAGGAAGGTCTTATGGCACATGTAAAGAAAAAATTCCAGTAAACATTACTTTATAATTCTACATGGTTTTATTATGTGATTTTCCATAATTCAGATTTCCAAAAGCGTTGTTTTAAGATCGTAACATTTTATTACATTAAGTTAAAAGTTCGAAATGTTTACACAACAATGGGACCAAGAACCTAAGTATTTGATATTAATTTCATCCTGATACCCTCAGCTAATCCTGAGAAAACCGGTCTTGACAAACAAACGGAAAACAAAGTGGATTTGGTTAAAGGACATATTCCGACTTATAACGATTCCATTTTTTCTTTTGAGATAGTGAGCCCTAAAAATAGAATCTATATACTTTTTAGCCCCCGGTATGCTATTTTTTCTCCCAGCAAATAAAGTCTCGTCTCCAAAAATCAGTTGTATAAGCCAGCCGTGAAACAAAGCAGATGTATCATTGTACGGTATAATCTCTACTGCAATTTTTAAAACTTCTACGCATCGTACATTTTCAATGTTTATACCGTCGTATTGGGAAAAAAAGTACTTTTAAATGCAATTTGTTTATAAACTGAATCTCCATTTATTTTTGAGGTATTAATTTTTTGTGGTTTTTAACGCGATTTGTTTAATTTTGTCAACTCAAGTACACCATTTCTGTAGAGAGTAAAGAAAAAATAGTTGCAAAATAGCAATTACATCTTTTTGTTGCCATTTTCCCATAAAAACTGAAAAAAATGTACTTAAAATACGTGCTATTTTGAAAAAATATAAATGAATGATTTCTGATAAAACATGGAGGTATTATATAAAATAAATTTAATTTTAAGTATCTATATTAATATTAGAAACAAACAATGGCATATGAATCATTAGATAGCCGCTTTTTTTGTCGAGTTTCTTGAATGAAGAAATCTCTTTTTTTTGGATTTGTGTATTATTCAGCGATAGTCACGTCCTATGCATATTTTACTGTAGATGTTATTTAAGACAGGACCGTAAATGTGGAATTATTCCACAGGATGTGAATGACGTCATTTTATATAAAATAAAAGAGTGTGTTTTAAGTCTTAAAGCTAAAATATGTTTTGTACAACAGTAGAGCCCCGATTATCAGAGTTCCGCTTAACTGGGTTATTTTCTTCTGATGGACTGATGGTTTCCAATATTATGAAACAGCTATTATAAATGGAGTGTTAGGTGAAGATGAAAAAGCAGTTGTAAAAATTTAGAACTCAATTTTCTGGCCAGAATGGGGAAAAAAATGGCCATATTTTTTTTTTTTTCTTAAAAAGTTAGAACTCTGATTTTCTGTTCAGAATGGAAAAAAAAATGGCTATAATAGAAAGAATAATAATTATGGACATTTTTCCCCATTCAGGCCAGAAAATGAGAGTTCTAACTTTTTTTGACTGCTCTTTCATCTTCACATTACACTTCATTTATAACAGCTGTTTCATAATATTAGAAACCATCAGTCCATCAGAAGAAAATTATCCATTCGAAAGGTATAAGTTGGATTGAAAAAAACTATGAATTAATTATTGAATTAAGTGAAAATTTATATTTCATTTCCTTCGTTGGTGACGATTTGTGTAAATCCGGTTTATCCGAGTTTTTTGCTTATCCGAGGTGAGCTTGGTCCATATTAACTCGGATAATTGGGACTCTAATGTACCTATATTTATATACATATATATATATATTTTTTTTTTCATCGTGGGCGACACTAAATTCTGAAAAGCAGAATGCCTGTTTTCTAGTCTTTAGTTTTGTTTTCATTCAGTTTGAAATATATATGTAGTGCCATGTCTTGTTTTTCGCTGTCAAGTTTCTTTTATTACAAATAACTTGTTACCTGTTGCGTTTGGGCTTATATTACGAATATCTAGAAAAATCAATGATAAGACTAATTTTTCAGTTACGTGTTATTTTCGGGTAAACACGGTATGCGGATCTCTAATGTTTATAAACCGTTTGATAAGATGTAGCTTTATTTAGTAATTAAACAAACAATGTTACAAATTACTGTAATTGTTGTTAAACATAATTAAAAGATCAAAGAATTTTCTATATAAGAAAAGTAAATATAATTAAGTTTTTTCGAATTAAGTTTCTTTCTGTGAACGGAATTTAATTAAAGAAAGTAGAAGCATCCTTGCACAATTTCGTCGAAGAAATGAAGAAGAAATTCAATTACATGATTACAGCTGTACCTGAAGTTTTCTGTGGAGTTGCCGTAAGTAAAACAGCCATCATTTAATCAGCGATAAAAATAAAATATGCACGTCACATAATTAAAAATATTTGAAAAGTATAAAAGAAATAAAGTTTGTATACTGAATAATTTTTAAATATATTTTTTAAATTTTTGGAAGTTTAAAGAAATTAATAACTTTTAGATGGTTCAGCTTACTGATAGATAATAAATATTGTGTATTTCTAAAATTCTGCTTTTCTCTATACAGAATATATGTATGAGGACGTTTCAAAACTTGCCTTATCCAAAATTTTAAAAAATCGACTTCTCTCCAGTGTTGAATTCAAACACTTTTCACTTTTTGACCATTGAAAGCACGAAATCTCGAATTTTCCGAGACGAGGGGGGGGGGGTAACTCATTGCTCCGGGGGGCATTGTTCCCCACGGGCCATCCCCTGAATTCACTGGTTTTCTCTATCAAGTTATTCTATTGGTCAATCTGCATCGATAAAACACTACAATCTGAGAAGAAAAAAAAAAAATTAAAAAAAAAAACTAGTTTTATTATGTATTTCTGACATCAAAAATCTGGGTTTACTATGAAAATGACAAGGTTTTTCGCGGTTTTCTAAAATTTGACTTTCTGAAAAAATATATATATATTCACAAAGTCAAATTATAAATATATATATATTCGCTATTGGGCTTGTTATTTTTCATAATATATTGTATCAGAATTACTGTACATTAGCGGTGATTGCTGGAAATGTATTTTTAATTATATGTGCTTTTATGTTTCACTATATTTATGCATACTATATGGTGTGTATAAATGCTATAATTCATATACAGGGCTACACAAAATAATTTCTAAGGGTTACTGGGTATGAGCGCAAATTAGTTTAAGGTGGTTTTTAAATGACTTATGCATTTTTACGCTGAACTGCATTTAGTTTATTAAAAAAAGTTTGTAGAATATAGGTAAAATAATATACAGGGTCACGCAAAGAATTGGATACATATCGTCTATGGATGATAATTTCTGGAATTGTGGTTTCAGTAGTTTTAAGAGTGTGTTAGTTTGAATTTAATTTTAGCTAAATAGTGGCGTGTAATAAAGGTACTAGGTAAACTACAGGGCTGTACAAAAGTATTCAAGTATTTTTTCAATTAATTGTATAAAATGCTGAAAGAGAAATTTCAACCTGTTATAGGTTTTCTGGCTAAACTAAATTTTCCCATTATATAGTATATATATCCACATACAGATCGAATACAGGGCTATTCAAAAGAATTGGAATACATATTTGGCTGCGGGCGGTAACTACTGAAATCAGATTTTTAAATGTTTACTTAGTTATCTTATTTACCTTATTTCCGTAAGTAACGAAGTTTCGTTAAAGCTTTCAGGGAGTGTTGGAAAGTGTTTCATAATCTATGCTGTACGCATGATTTTTCCTACTTGTTTAATTTCCAAAAGATAGAGTGCATTGAATAATACAAAATATTTTATAACAAGATCACAATTTCCGAAAGAAAATATATATATATATATATGTATGTGTGTGTGAAACAACGTAAATTTTCGATATGTAGAATTTTCATTAAAATAGTCTTAAATATATCAAGTTCATACTTTTAAACTGCTCATTTAAAAGAGAAAATATATTTTGATTAACGATGGAATAGTGCATCGCAAGGAAAACACAGAAAACAACAATTTTGCGTTTTAGCTGAAACAAAATCCTTGGCTTACAATATACCAAGTTTGTCTCTTTTTCTTACTTCTAGTATATTTTATTTACTGAAACATTACAATCTTAAGAAAGTTCAACTTCTCACCAAATGAATTTTTAACACTAGAGAATAGAAATTCTGTTTTTCAGAATTTAGTGTCGCCCCCGGAATTTCCATTACCTCATTTTCTTCTGATGGGCTGATGGCTTCTATTATTATTAAACAGCCATTATAGATGAAGCGTTAGGTGAAGATGAAAGAGCAGCCGTAAAAAGTTAGAACTCTGATTTTCTGGTCAGAATGGGGGAAAAATGGATTGATTAAAAAAAAAATTACGGCCATTTTTTTCCCCATTCTGACGAGAAAATCAGAATTCTAACTTTAAAAAAAAAAAAAAAAAAAAAAAAAAAATACGGCCATTTTTCCCTTCATTCTGACCAGAAAATCAGTTCTAACTTTTTACGGCTGCTCTTTCATCTTCACCTAACGCTTCATCTATAATG
Source organism: Maratus speciosus (assembly GCA_963932465.1). Taxonomy (NCBI): domain Eukaryota; kingdom Metazoa; phylum Arthropoda; class Arachnida; order Araneae; family Salticidae; genus Maratus; species Maratus speciosus. The sequence continues at coordinate 248,779,439 of OZ010793.1, read as the reverse complement.
GCTGTTTCATAATAATAGAAGCCATCAGTCCATCAGAAGAGAATAACTCGGCTAAGCGGGACTCTACTGCAGTAGAAAACATATTTCAATTTTAAGACTTAAAGCGCGCGTTTTATTTTATGTAAAATGACGTCATTCGCATCCGCTTACGAATTCCACATTTACGATCTACTGTTAAACATTTACAGTAAAGCATGCATAGCTCATCACTATCGCGAAATAATGCACAAATGTAGCAAAAAGATGCCGTCGTTCAATAAAATCGTCAAAAAAAAAAAAAAAAAAAAAAGGGCTATCTAATGATTTATAGATACCTAAAATTAAATATAGTTTATAATAGCTCCATTGTTTTAACATAAATCATTCGTTTATATTTTTTTCAAAATAGCAAGTATTTTAATTACATTTTCTTTCGGTTGTTATGAGAAAATGGCAACAAAAATATATAATTATTATTTTAGAACCATCTTTACTTTACTTTCTACAGAAATGGAGTACTTCTGTTGCCAATATTAAGCAAATGGCATCAAAAACTACAAAAAAATTAATATTTCAAAAATAAATGGAGATACAGTTTTCAAACAAATCGCATTAAAGTACTTTTTTTTCGAATACGACGGTATAAAAATTGAAAATGTGCGATGCTTAGAAGTTTAAAAAATTGCTATAGATTATTTAATCGTACTGCTTTGTTTTACGACTGGCTTCTGTAAGGTAACGTTATTTTTTAGAGGTGTCACAAAATAAGCTGGGAGAAAGAAATAGCATACCGTACCGGGGGCTAAAAACACTGAAAGCTTCACCTTTTACGTAAAATAGATAAAACCAAAAAGGCTTTGCATGGTTTTGCTTTATTTCACAGTATTTTTTATGGCTTTGTTTTTTAAAAGAAATATTTTTTTGGATGTAGAAACCGAAATAGAATTTGTGTAATTTCATCAATTTTGTATAATAGTGATTTGAGGAAAACGTTTGCTTTGTAATTAAATACATATTAAAGATAATTTTTATAACCAGGGAATAGTAGGTTTTCTATTATAATACAATACATTTATTACCAAAGTTCCAAAAGTATTATGTAAAAGTTCCAAAAGTATTATGTACCCCTTAACGGTCGCAATAAATTACATTTTAAAAATTCAAATATCTTATTCCCACCAGTTTTTTGGAAAAGAAATATTTATCTTATTTAATGACATGTAAAAAAGATACCATAATAAAGCCAATTACATTCTTTTATAAAACAGGTGGGAATCAAACTATCTGTATAAAAAACACAGCCAGTGAATTTCACGGGAGCGAATAATATTCAGTGGTTAAAGAGCTCATAAAAATATAAGAATTATTTTTATCTTCAAAATTTCTGAAAAGAATTCATTAAAAAAATTCCGAAGTTTAGGAACTACGATTTTGTTTCCTTTTTTTTTTTTTTTTTTTTTTTGCTAAATTTCTGGTGGCATCTGATTAAAATTATATACAAAGGTTCTAAACTATGATTTTACGCTTTACAAAATGATTAATTTGATAGTAACATCATTCATTCCGCTCATCACTATTGGAGAGTAAAAAGGGGGTAAACAATTTCTTGGAAAGAGAGATTTTAGATGATCGTTTATGTATTAGTGCTTCAAAATAAGAAATAAAACAACTGGGACAATACAATAAAAAATATGTAAACATTAAAAAAAAAAAACTTGAGTTTTTATGTTTGTGTGATAAGGTGGGGGGTCGAGGAAGGAAACTGAAATTTCGAATTTGCAGTAAATATTGCAGTGTTTCTGCCGTTCAGAAATGTGCATATTTTTGTGAAATGAAACCTTAGAAAACTTATGAACAGAATTTTTTAAAACAATTTGTGACACCTGTCCCAAATTCATGAATGAATTCCTGCTATGATATTTTAACCCACTATGTACATTTTGATTTCTGCGATTTTTGATATTTTGCCGATTTTTTATTCGACTTGTAGAATTTTTTTTTAGTTCCACGGAGAGTTTTTGTCTTTCGTAAAAGGAATTCAATTGTAAATGTTCAGTCTAATATAAGAACTTTTTTCCTTCACGTTTTTTAAATTTTAGCTGTTTTTATCGTGATTTTCAATGCGATTTTTTGCTTTTTTTCATCGTAGCGATTTTTTGACATTCGTGAAAAGAATTTGATTTTAAATGTTTAGCCTAATATGGGGACTGTTTTGCTTTGTGTTTCTGAAATTTAGCGGTTTTTAATGTGATTTTCAATGTAATTGTTTTGTTTTTTTCGCGTTCCGCGGCGAATTTTTGACTTTCGTGAAAGGAATTTGGTTTCAAACGTTTGGCCTAATATACCAAAATCTTTTCACTGCGATTTTTGATTTTTTAGATTTTTTACGCTACTTTTAGTGTTTATCGCGTTTTACGGTGTTTTTTGACATTTGTGAAAGGAATTCGTTTTCGTACTTTTAGCCTATAAAGCAAATTTTGTCCTGCGCGATTTTTAAATTTTTAGAAATTTTTAATACGAATTTCAGTGTGATTTTTTAGCATTTTTCATGTTCCGCGGTGATTTTTTGACATTCGTAAAAATAATTCTGTTTTAAATTTCTAACCTTAATAATAGTAAATTTTGTCCTCCGTGATCTTTGAATTTTTTGCGATTTTTAATGCGATTTTAATCGGTGTTTTGTTTTTTTCGCGTTTTGGACCAATTTTTGTACATTCGCGAAAGAATTTCGGTTACAATATTTTTGTCATTATAGTAATTTTTATCATCTGCAATGTTTTAAATTTTTACCTATTTTATAAGCTATTTGTAGCGTTTTTTTTACCATTTCGCGGCGATTTTTTCTCATTAATAAAAGTTTTATTCTTTTAGCCCAAAGTAATACATTTTCCTATCTGCCATTTTTGAAATTTAAACGATGTTTGCACTTTTAGCACATTTTAGCGATTCGCTGCGGTATTTTGTTGGGGTCGGACCACGGCGGGCCATCCATCTGTTTATATATATATACAGTAAAGCCTGAGGAAATGGAGCCTGACCATTACGGAGTCGTGCCTTAAATAAAATGTTTTTGGAGTCTCAGTTGAAATTAGTTGACTACTTAAAACAGCTGCTGATATAGGGCGAAATGACCTAAAATTTTCAGTATTCCACCCTTTAATCCTCTTAAAGGGGAGGAGAATTTCTAAAATCGCTGAAATAGATGTTCAGTTATTTTTTAATAGGTTTGTTGTCGTTTGTTATCTTGAATTTCACGCTCCTACCAAAAAGTGCTGCTGAGATATGGCGAAATGTCCTAAAATTTTCGCCCCCCCCCCTTTTACCCTCTTAGGGGGGTATGAATTTCTGAAATAGCTGAAATACAAGTTTAATTATTTTTTTAGTAATTTTTTTTTTACACCCCTACCTAAAACTGCTGATGAGATATGGCGAAATGTTCTAAATTTTTCGACTCCCCCTCCTCCTCTTTAACCCATTAGAGAAGGAGTTTTAGAAAATTCCTTTTTAGTCGGTGTCTACAGAATGTAATGAACATGTTTTCCAAATTTCATTGTTGTAGGTGCAATGGTTGAGGCTCGGCGTTGCTTATGAGACAGTCAAGATAAACTCTTTTATATATGTACTAGCAGCCTTCGCAAGAAAAATCTTGAATCAAACGCAATATATCTAGCAAAGGTGAAATTTAAAAAAAACTTTTTTCTTAATATCTCATCTTATAATATCTTAATATCCGTAATTTTTGTCTTATTCGTATAATTTTAAATTATTCAGTTCAAAGTAGATGCTCGCGACATAATAGACAAACACAAAATAACTCTAAAATCACTGAAGTACCCGTGTTTAACTATTTTTTAAGTGGGTTTGTTATCTTGCATTTCCCGCGTCTACCTAAGCCTCCTTAAGTGGGGATTTCTAAAATCGCTGAAATACGTCTGTAATTTATTCTTTTAGTAGATTTATTTTCTGGAAATTCCAGAAAATACTACCAGATCTTAACCTTAAACGGCTGTAGAGATACAGCCAAATGTTCTTAAATTTTTGCCCCCCCCCCTTTTAAACCCTTAGGGGAATTTCTAAAATCTCTGAAATACGTGTTTAATTATAATTTTAATAAGTTTGTTATCCTAAATTTCTCGCTCCTGCCTAAATATGAATGCTGAGATATGACCAAACATTCTAAAATTTTCAACCCCCTTTAACTCCTTTATAGGGGAATTTCTAAAATCACTGAAATGCATGTTTAATTATTTTTAGTAGATTTATTTTCTGGAATTTCACGCTCCTACCTAAAACTGCTTGTGCGATATGGCAAAATGTTCTAAAATTTCATACCCGCTTTAACCCTTTAGTGGGGGAATTCTAAAACAGCTAAAATAATTGTTTAATTATTTTTTAATGAGTTTGTTATCCTATATTTATCGCTCCTACCTAAAAAGGCTGCTGAGATATGGCCAAATGATCAAGAGTTTTCGAGCCCCCCCCCCAACCCTTTAGGAGGGGGCAAGTTTCAAAAATCGATGAATTACATGTTTAACTATTTTTTAATAGATTTATTATCTGAAATTTCACGCTCCTACCTGCCTAAAATGAATGCTGAGATATGGCCAAATGTTCTTAAAATTTTCGACCGCCCCTTAACCCCCTTTGATGGAAATTACTAAAATCGCTGAAATGCATAATTATTTTTTTGGTAGATTTATTTTCTGGAATTTCTCGCTTCTTCCTAAAACAGCTGCTGAAGTATGGTCAAAAGTTCTAAAATTCTCGACTTCCCCCCCCCCCTTAATCTTCTTAGGGGGGATTTCTAAAATCGCTGAAACATCCGTTTAATTATTTTTTAGTACATTTATTTTCTGGAATTTCACGCTCCTACCTAAAACGGCTGCTGAGATATGGCCAAATGTTTTAAACTTTTTGAGCGCCCTGTAACCCCCTTAGGCGGTGAATTTCAAAAATCCTTTCTTAAAGTGCGAATAAACCACCCTTCAAACCGTTATCAGTATCGGCGTCTTTTCTTGTGGCCACGCGGTGTTTTTGATCTTTAATGACTTTAAAAGGAAAGGGACTGATGTCCTGCAAAAGAGGAACATTTCCGTCAAGTACAGTTGATCTCCTTATCGCTTGACCCATTGTTGATTCCCCTCAACCTTTTGTGAATAAACCGCAGGAGGGTCCAGAACAAAAGATTTCCAAGAAAAATATAGAAGGATGGCAAAACAAGCACTTGCACGGAGCCTTAAGGTTCGAATAAACCACCCTTCAAACCGTTATCAGTATCGGCATCTCTTCTTGTGGCCACGCGGTGTTTTGATCTTTAATGACTTAAAGGAAAGGGACTGATGTCCTGCAAATAAGGAACCTTCCGTCAAGTACAGTTGAGCTCCTTATCGCTTGACCCATTGTTGATTCCCCTCAAACTTTTCTGAATAAACCGCAGGAGGGTCCAGAACAAAAGATTTCCAAAAAAAAAAAATATATAGAAGGAGGGCAAAACAAGCACTTGCACGGAGCCTTAAGGTGCGAATAAATCACCTTTTTAACTGTTATCAGTATCGGCTTCTTTTCTTGTGGTCACGCGGTGTTTTGATCTTTAATGACTTTAAAAGGAAAGGGACTGACGTCCTGCAAAAGAGGAACCTTTCTGTCAAGTACAGCTGAGCTCCCTATCTCCTGACCCATTATTGATCCCCCTCATCATTTTGTGAATAAACCGCAAAAGGGTCCAGAACAAAAGATGTCAAAGAAAAATGTAGAAGGATAGCAAAACAAGCGTTTGCATAGAGCCTTAGTCCGTGCTGTGTCTTAAGAAGTTTTTTCATCCCAGTTTTCATGCTTTTAGGTTGAGTAGTTTTGGGCTGTACGTTGATTATGAGACAGTTAGGACAATCCATTTTATATATATATAGGAGATCGATACAGTACCTAGATTGATAGATGTAAGAAAATCTGTGAAATCAGAATAATCTGATCGATCTTTGGAAACATCGAGAATTTCGCAAAATCAATTATATACTATTTTATCAATTGAACCAGATCAGCTATTGGTTATATGGTGCCATTTGTTTCGAAATGTTGCACATATATAAAATAAATCAAAACCTTAAATTAAAAAAAAAATTACATCTGAAATTGAAACAATAAATTACGAAAAGAGAACCTATTTGAAAGTGAAACATATGCATCCCACTACATATATGTATATACATATATATACATATATAAATTAATATATATAACTTAACTTACTATAGATTACTCATTGACTAACTATACATTAATATATTGCAAGAATTTGTTTATTAAAACATAATGTTAGTTTTAGATCTAGAATAACATCCCAATCTAATTTTTCAATTATAATGCTTGCTCTACGAAAATAACATGTATATGTTTCACTAATTTTCTTATAACAATTTTCAGAATTCAAAATAAAATGATTAAAGTTAACATTTACATTTATGTTAGAATGGATTTCAAAGTTTAAAATATTCATTAAGATTTTTAAAGTAGAAATATTTTTAACGGAGAGATAATGAGTTTTCGATTTAATTAAAGTTTACATCTTCTTTCTTTCAAATTTTATTTCAGTCATTGTTATTGCAGTCTTAAGAAATATTTAGATGGAAGAGAAAAATAATTATGGATTTATAATCGAGAAAGACACATTTTAAAGCTTGTTTAAGGAAGGCGACAATAGTTGCTAAATCGCATGTTAAAATATTATTGAAAGTCGCATACAATTGCATGTTAAAGGTACAGTCGTGGGAATAAAAGAAAACACCACTTACTAACTCTGCACCAAATTGTTGTAGAAGAAAGTAACAAGTACGAAACGATTGGAAATAAAGTCTACTACATTTAAATGATGCATGGGTCATTCCATACAAAATGAGCAAATCAGCAGTGGCAGGCATGTCACAGATTTTAATGAAAATCAGTATATAAGTAGACCATATCTATTTATGAGTAAATGTAAAAAAATAGATTTCAGGATTGTTTATTTAAGTATTAAAATTTACATTAAAAGTGAATTTAAAATAGAGATTTTGTCAACATGCTAAAAACTTCAATTTTGATTATTAGCCTTAGGAATGGAAAGACTATATTAAAAATTATTTATAATTAGGAATGAATAATAAGTAGCAGATTGGCGTAAGTTAGTAATTGTATTTTTATTCCGTAATATTAAAAAAAAAAAAATGAAAATTTTTGAGGAAAAAATTCAATATTTCTATTGTTTATTTAAACATGAAGGACACCTCTGACAAGTTTTAAACAACTTGAAGTTATAGCTAAAAGTATATATTTTAAATATCGAAACATTCATTCTTGCCTTTTTATTCCTTAATGAGAAAAAAATAAATCGTAAAAAATGTTGAGGGTAAAATGCAATATTTCTATCACTTCTTTGAAAGTGAAGGGAAGCTTTTAAAAACTTTTAAAATATTTGATATTATGGATAAATGTGTATATTTTAAATATAAAAACTAGTATTCTTGCTTTCAGTTTATTTTTACCTCAAGAATATTTTTAATTAAAGAGAAAAATAATTCATTTAGACAAAAAATTACCTATCCCTATCCTAATTAATCCTAAATCCAGATTCAAAAAATAGATGGCAGCACAATTCACAAATTTTCAATTTTTACAACTAATTAAAGATTAATCATGGTGTTACCAGATTATTATTACTCAATAAATAGGAAGATAATTTTTCAGAGGTTACAATATTATAAAAAAATTAATTTCTATTAAATAGGTTTCAAGATACGGAACTTCAAACTTGCAACTTTGGGCGATTGCACACATGTCATTCTTTATCACAAGTTTTTTAAATGTCCAAAACTGCTAAAATAATTTATTTTTTGTGACGATATTTTGAAGTGCTCTATTTTAATATGAATTGAACTTGTGTATCAAATTTTATTGAAATTGGTTACCATGTGGCCACGACTTTTTTTAAATTTTTGCTCATTTTACGTAGAATGACCCATATACATAAATTTTGCTTTAAGGGCCATCTATATAACAAAACAAACCCAAACTTTGTTTTTTTTCCAATAGCAATTCCCACATTTGACGCCATAAATAAAAACTACACCCTTCAATTAGCCTAAAAACATATTCTTATGAAATTCGTGCAATTAGTTTCAGAGTAAGTAATTATTTTAAAATGGGCATATTTTACGGACTGTATCCAAATTGAAGTGCGGTACCCGATTGTTGAAATGCTACAGAATTATTATATCACTACTATTTATGTATTATTGCCAATATGACCATTTAACTCGCTTATTATGTTTCGACTACTGCCAACCCAAACGTATCAATAAACTGAGTAAAATATATTTTTTCAAATTATGCTTTTCTGCACATCATCACTTAAACCATCATTTTGACTTTTTAAAATTCTAATTCGAAAACTACTTGGGATAAAAATTTGAAATTGAGAATGTGCATAAAACAGGACATAATTGATATGAATCTATCAAAAAAAAATGTAGGTTGCAATTCATAATTTTTTCGAATTTAATTTCATAATTCACATTATATTTTTTTTTTAATTACAAATTCAAGGTATTTATATTTGGGTTTTTTCGTACTATAACCATACAAAAAAAATATCACGTTAGGATTGTAATTTCAGAAGATATTATTAAAAATACGAAAATGAAATTTAACATTAAAAGCTCTAAATTTTGAATGATTATAATTCAAAACCTTATCATTCAAATGACTTGAAATTTTGTTTCTAGGCAAAGTTTGAACCGAAGATTTAAAATACATTATCAAAAATGGTTGTTATGTTGACATTGAAAAAAAAAACAAAGTTTAGTCTTGTTTGGATTTATAGATGGGCTCCTAAGAGAATTTTGCATACATCATTTTAAAGTAGACTTTATTTGTAATCGTTTGGTACCAGTAACTTTTATCTATTATAATTAGTTGCAGAGTTAATAGGGGATGTTTATTTTTTTTTCCTTCCACGAGTGTACATTAATGTACTTTCCCCAAGGAACTATTAAAGCGATTTCAATACATTTAAAAAAATAGTTTTGGCAGTAGTTAAACGATACATTTATATTTCGGGAAGAAATACTAAAAAAATTACACCCTTAAACAATTTCGCTAACAAGAGCAAACGAGGATTGTTTTTTAACACTTTCCAACACTGTTGAAAAGTGTTTATGACGTCGGTTTGTCTGTCTGCCGTGTGCCATCTGTCTGTCCGTGCTCTAACTGGCGTAAATATACTCGGATTGGCATGTAATTGATATGCGTTATTGAGGTTTGCCATGGCATGTCCGTTATTTAAAATGAAGTGTGTATTATTTATAGTTCATTTACAGGGGTACTCAAAAGTATTCCGTTACATTATAATCTATGGGAAAAGATCATTTTCGGTGTACTTTAATAGCGTTACACAATTTTAAACATAATGAAATTTATATCCACTACAGGGGTGCACGAGAAGAGAGTTACTATCTGAATTTCTTACACTACTCGTACAGGGGTGTTGCGATGAGTATAACCAAGATTAATAAACTCACATTCTTAAAATGACTGTATCTCTACTTTATTTTTGACAATGCGATGCGATGCGTGCACTCATGGCAAGACAAAAACAAAAACTAGCATGAAGACACGAATTACGTTTCCATGGTTACATACATTAGAACAACATGTGCGTTGCCAACATTTGGCACATAATGACAGATAATACCAACATACCCCCCCGACATTGAAGGGTCAACTTCAATCAGTTATACAATAGAAACTAAAATATTAACGTTCAAAATGTTTGAGTAAATATGATACAACACAACAACTTTCTTTTAACAATGAATAATACAATTATGAAAATATAGCAATAAAAATTAAGAGAAAAGACACAATCAAGCTCCCTCCCTTTTTTTAATAGCTCATAACTAATTCTCTGAAACTTGTCGTGGCAATAACGCAATTTTGGATGTACTTCTTTGAAGTATTCCCCTAGAGGTTTTAATGTCTACTACCCTAATCTTACCGTCTGCACCTGGAAAACATTTGTAACGCGTCCTAGTAAGTATTTTTTGTAGGAAGATGGTCTTCCTTTATCAACACTAGGGTACCTTATGATTACGTTATTTTTTTTAAATTGCCATTTGGAACGCTGTTGAAGCGTTTTGAAATGCTCTCTATTCCAACAATTCCATATCAATTGAACGCATTTTGTAATCCTATGGCATTTAGACAGTCTATTTTCGCTTATACAGTAAAACTTCCATAGCGGACACCTCTATTTAACGGACAATTTCTTAATCCCCACTCCCAAATCTTATATTTTTGTATATTTAACCTCTGAATAGCAGACAGTAATTTTGGCGAAAAAGGATGAAAAATTATTTTTAAGGAGAAAAAAAATGGAGAAAAATGTAAAAAGTCTTTAAATGTTTCAAGGCAATGTGTCAAGTGTCAAAAAACAAAACAAAAAATATCCTTTTAATAGGGCTTGTTCGTAAAATTCAAAAAACAATTAACTAGATTGCATAATTGCATAACATATAAGAGAGAAATCAGAGACTTTACATGGCGTCATATAATCTGAACAAAAGAAAATTAATTACTGGAAATCTAACATACAGTTTTATTTACTTATTTTTACTCTTTTATAAAACAAATAAAATAGTTACTCTATTTAATTAATTCTTTTATTGGGAAATTGCCTGCTGATTTTTTGGCAGCGAGAATTAAAGTCGCCAGGAACACGACGAAAGCTGGGAAAAAAAACTACTTCGCAATGTCGATTGCTGTTTGATTCTTGTTTGCTATTAGTAATTTCGAGAATGTCCTCAAAAAGAAAACGGTTCATTTTAAACGAAAAATTTGAAATTGTAAGCTTATCTGAGAAAGAGAAATTGAGTTTACGGATAATTTCTGAACGTTTTAAAATAGGTAAAACACAGATGGGAGAGATTTTACGAAATAAAGAAGAAATAAGAAATTTGTGGATTACTAACTCTAACGAGAACACCAAAAATGTGCAATTGAAGAAGACTAATTCATTGAAATCGATTCTATAATTCTGAATTCGTTTACTTCAGTTCGTTCAAGAAACATTCTTGTCAGTGGGCCTTTGCTTCAGGAAAAGGCTTTAGACGTCGCTAAAGAACTCGGATTACACAATCATTACTCGGATTATTATATTATTATCTCGGATTACTCGGATTACTTCCAGTGAATGGCTGGAAAGGTTTTAATCTCGGCAACATCTCTTTCAAAACAATATGCGGAGAGGCAAAATCTGTAGATGTTAAAGAAGTGGAGGATTGGCATGAACGACTGCAATCAATTTGTGAAAGTTATGAGGAGAGAAACATTTTTAATGCCGATGAAACTTGACTATTTTTCAGAATTTTCCCGAAAAAGACTTTGTGTTTAAAAAAGTATGACTCTATCGACGGAAAAATGACAAAAGAGCAAATCACTATTTTATTATGTTGCAATATCTTACGAGAATTTGAAATCCCTCTTATTATTGGAAAATCTCTGAAACCCAAGAGTTTCCCAAAGAACATTCAATTTAATAAATTTGGTATTGTGTGGAGAGCAAATAAGAAAGCACCCATAACCAGTCCTTTAATGATCAAATGGTTAATTTCCTTTGTTTTTGGACAATGCATGTTCTCATCCAAAACATTTGAAATTCGTCAATGTTAAAATTGTGTTTCTTTCCCCAAACGCAACTTCAGTATGCCAGCCACTTGATCAAGGCGTAATAAACAGTTTTAAAGCCTAATACTGAAAGCTTTTATTACGCCACATTCTTTCAAAGTTAGATTTTATGAAGACAGTTGAGAACTGCCTAAAATTAGTTAATGCTCTCGATGCTATAATTTGGATTTCCTCAGCTGAAAAAAACATAAAGCCGGAAAGAGTACGACAATGTTTCAGAAAAGCAGGCTAGTCTTTATATTAAAAGAAAATGAAACACACATTTCCGACACAAATCAAGAATTAAGCGAGATAAGAAAATTAATGAAATACATCAGGGGTAAAGAAACTGTCGAAAATTTCATTCATATTGATGATGAGTTATCTACTGAAGAAGAATCAGTTGATGTATGCGATTATATTCCTTCAGAATTTTTGACAAAAGCTGACTCTGTTATTGATGATGAAACAGATACTGAAACTGTAGATGCCTTCCTGCAATATCGATAATTTCCAAGAAGCAGCAAACTACAGTGAGCAGTTACACAAATTTTGCAAAAAAAAAGATGATTCAGAAGGATTAAAACTACTGACAGAGCTAAAATTTGTCACGTTGAAAAACAAATTACATGTAATCGCAAGCAGAAGCAAACTTTTGTAAGATTTTTTTCGTAAGAATGTAATAAACAGTGGATAATGGTATGCACAATTTTATTTCGGTTTTATTGCTTAAAAAATTAATTTTAATTTCTGATTAAACATATAATAGTGGTTTTAGGACATATAAAAATCAATTAATGAAATATTAAGCATTTCTTAATAATTTTTGAATCACTGAGGTTTTCCCAATAACGGACACCTCCAAATAGCGGAGAATTTCCGCGCTTCAGAGGTGTCCGTTATTTAGATGTTTTACTGTATTAATTAATTCTGGTTCAACAATGGCTGTCATAGGTCTCCCGATTAAGAAGTGTCCTGGCGTTAAGGCTTCCAAATCATTCACGTCTGAAGACAATGGAGTGATTGGACGAACGTGAGTTTAATATAGACTCTATTTGAGCAACTACAGTCAATGACGTTTTGAAAATTAGCCTTACATTACCTACTGTTCGCTTTAGACGATATTTTACCGATTTTATTCCTGCCTCCCACAACCCCCCAAAATTAGGTGCCCGAGGAGGAATAAATTTCCAAGCAATATTTTCCTCTGACAAATAATTTGCCAACCTCTCTTCCGGACGTCTTAGCAAATTATGGAGTCTCTGTAACTCTGCGTTCGCGCCAACAAATTTTTTGCTTAATCTGAAAAGATTACTGCGCACTTTCCGCTCCTGCTTGTACACCTATATGAAGATATTTTTTATGGTAGTAAATTGCAATTAGGCTACTCAATTTACCCTTAGCTGGCAGAATGTATTGATGTTTTTGAGCAAATTTTAGGTCGGAATAATTTAAACGACCTCCTATTCTTAGCACCTTATCTGCATCCAAAAAGGGGTTTAACAGTCGTAATTTACTTTTCGTAGAAATTTTCTTGCCTTCTAACAATGCAGTATACTCTGCTTTAAATTCGCTCTTTTGAACCTCCCGTATCAAAAATGTTTCTGCTCTTGATAATTCATCTATACTTACGTGTCCCTTTCTTTTTTCAGTTGATCTTTTCGTATTATCTAAAAACCTGAAAATATAACTTAAAACAAGTAATATTTTAGTATAATTAATACTTAAAATCTCATTAACAAATTCAACAAAATTAAAACATGTCAATATAGTATTGTTTTTCAGTTTTAACTCTGATGAAAACTCAATAGTGTCTTTCACATGTTCCATGTCAATGTTCTTATTGGATGTGATGTCTTCTTCTCTTAGGAAGGAACGGCTCTTGCCACCAAAGTTCACAATCAACTTGTCAAAATTTAGTGCTCGAGACACAAGGTCTGCTGGATTGTCCTCTGAGCGTATATGTTTCCATTGATAAGTCTGGGTCAACTCTTGAATTTTGTAAACTCTGTTGGCCACAAAGATTTTGTGTAGATGAGGAGGAGTCTGAATCCATGCTAAGACGATGGTTGAGTCACAGCACAAAATTACCTTATTGATATGGAACTTTAGTAAATTTACTACCTTACATACGAGTTGAGGCAATAAGGCAGCTGCGGACAACTCAAGTTTTGGGATTGTCAACGGTTTCAACGGTGCAACCCTAGACTTGCTGCACAGTAAATTTAAAGACGTATTAAATTTTGTGGGGCAGCGTATATAAATGCCTACTCCATATGCGAACTCGGATGCATCGGAGAAATCGTGCAGTTCAATTTCCGAATGTAATTCGTTTAAAACAAAACGATTGATTTTTAAAATGTTTATATGTTGTGGTGTTCTGATAAAGCGTCGCCATTTATCTTAACCCTTAAATGGGCAATTTTTTATTTTATTTACTTTGACTTTATTTTTACTTTATTACTTTTTATTTTACTCTGAAAGATTTATAACACAGGAAAAATAATGAAAAAAATAATCAAAGATATATTTTTCATATAAAACGTCAATCTTTTCTTCTGTTGCACATCTGCAATACAACTAAAAACTACTGTCGCGTGGCTGTTTTGCGCTAAAATAATGCAAATTAGTAAATACTTTAATAAATATGTCTCCAAATACCTTATTTTATATAATTATTTTTTATATAAAACTTAACCTTTAACCCCCATAAATAGAATACGTTCCCATAATAGAATACGTTCTAGAAATTACGTAGTTCAGAGAATCTGACGTTATACCAGAAAGTTTCTATGGTTAATTTCGCTTTATTTAAATACGGAATGTCTTTTTTTAATTAAAGCAAATATTGCTATTTTAATTTTCTGGCGTGAATTAGGTATATACGAATTTAAAAAAATCTATTAAATTCAAAAAAGTGTTGTTTGCATATATGCAAAGCTGCGCACTAAAGGGTTAAAACAATATGGAAGTGGATCGTTCCAACCTAATTTTAATAACCAAAGTTTCTGTATGAAAATTTTAGCCTTAGCTATTCCAGGACCGAATAATCCCAATGGATCGTAAATTCGATATATCTGATAGAACAGTTCTCTACGTGTACACAACTGGTTCCTTAACTGATGAATTAAATAAAAAGGAGTCACGAATTGCATTCCATAACAGTCCTAGAGTTTTAATGCTCTGGTCCTCATCACCTTCATTGAATGACTACTCATTGTTACTAGTTGCGATTTTTAACATTTCGGCGTGGTTAGCACACCATCGGTGCAATATCATGCCGCCACGTTCAAGCAATGCGATTAATTGTGCTTGCAATTGTTGGGATTCTGTTAAACTGTTATCTCCTGTTAGTACATCGTCGATGTATAAATTTTGAAGTACCGCACGTGATGCTAGCGAAAAATTATCTTTTTCATCATATATGAGCTGATTTAGAATCCGCGTTGCAAGATATGAAGCGTTCAATGTTCCGTATGTAACTGTCTTTAATTTAAACGTTTTGACCTGTTCTTCCTCACCACATTTCCACAAAATGGGCAGCAAATCTCTCTGATTTTCCGCAATCAGTATCTCGCGATACATCTTTATGATGTCGGCTGTAAAGGCGTACGTAGTAGCTGCACTACCATCGAAGACAACCCTTAATTTCATGCTGGGTATGTTGGGTCTGTATACCAGATGATGCGGCAAATAATATGAAAATCTGGGTTTAGTTTCCAAAGAGATTTCTTCTAAGTATCCCAAATTATTACTATATTTGTTAATGAAATCTTCATACAGGAATATCATGGCTGGATTGTGCGTAAATCGTTAAGTAAATGATTTAATCGTTTATTTGCATTTTCTTTTGATTTTTCTAAGCGTGCAAGACCACCAGTTTAATTGGCATTTCCACAACATATCTCCCAGCTTCGTTTCTAGTATGTGGACGCAGGAAATGTTCCTCACAATTTTGTTCTTCTTTACTTTTTGTTGGATTTTTATTATAAACCGTTTCAATTTTACAAAATTTCTTCATAGTATTGGATAAATCGTCTACAGGTCGAACAAGATCACAATAATTACTGAAAATGTCTTCTTGTCGCATTGACTTAGAACATAGGCAACATAGCCAAAAACTGTTTCTTGAAAAACCAAATTTTGCATATTTATTTTATTTGCTTCCATTAAATTAAAAAATACTTCATTTGACAATAAAACACGTATTGGACCTGGTTTATCAAATTGTGGATGCGCTAACTGAAATGTCTGTAATTTCGTGATAGGCATGATGTTTAGATATGTAGCAGGCGTTACGCGCGTAATTTTAGGAACAACAAAAATTGCAATGTTTCACTGAAACTTCTATTTTCATTTGCAGTGGTTGTTACAACACTTTCTTTTATATTCATGACTGAACCATTTAGCCCTGAAACTGTTGCGCTTATTTTATTTCCTTTCAAGAACAATAACTCGGTACATTCCTTCGTTATAAAGTTATTTTGAGATCCTGAATCTAGAAATTCTCTAAGAGGAACAAATTCTCTTCCAGCATTTTGTACATATATTAATACGGTTGAAAGCAGTACTTGTTTACTAAGAGAAGACGTCATAATCATTACAGTGTCGTTAATAGTTGGATGTGTGTTATCAAATGAATGTGCATTTTCACCCAAAGTGGTGACGGACATCTGACTATATATGTAACTGTGAGGAGAAAACACGTTTGCGGTTGGCGACAAGTTACTACTAAGATTACTTATGTTTTGAATTAGTATAGCTTGATTAGTATCCCATATAGCACAGGAGCTCCCAAATTCTTCCTTGGGAGCTCCAACTCATCCCAGATTCCTCCCAAAATTAAAATGACAAATGCAGGCTCTCCTGGGGAAGCTAATTTAATGATATCCTGGGGAGTAACGTCCTGAGAGATTCCCGAGGAGTAGCCTCCCAAGGATGACATTCCCAGGGAGGTACCTAGGAAGTCACCTTCTAGGAAGACCTTCTTGGGGACCTCTCTAGGAAGTTATTTAGTATTTAATCAATTTTTGTTGAAAATGGAAAATAATTTGACTTTATTATTTATAATTTGACTTTAAAATATAACATCACATACAGTACAAAAGCACCTCAATACTACCCCAGGGGCTCCAAGTCATCCCAAATTCCTGCTAATACTAAAATGACAAGATCAGGACTTCCTGGCGAAGAGACTTTAACGATTTCCTCAGGAATGGGCTCCCAGTAACGTCCCACGGAGCAACTTTCGAGGGACGCCACTCCTGAAGAAGTACTTAGCAAGTCTCAGTGCTGGCGCCATCTCATGAGTGATTCTAGAGTACAATACTCAATTTCTTTTTATTAAATTAAAGTTATTTCAATTTGATCGGAATCAATTTTAATGAGTTAGTTTTACATTACTAATTATTCGATTCACTATTTTTTAGAAAATTAGATAATTCTTATTAAATTATAATTATTTTTAATTATTGCAACAACTTTTAATCTTTTTTTAGTTAAATTAAAAATTTTATTTAATATTTCAGTAAATTCATATTTCAAATAATAATTATATTATATGTCTTTTAAAACAAATTTTGTTCATTTATTATTATTTTATTTATTTTCAATAAATAACATAATGTACTGTCCTTTATTATTATTTCTTTTTTATTAATTAAGTAATTAATTAAATTTTTTAATAAACTAAATAAAAAGTTTCTAAATTAATACACTAAAATCTCTAAATGGAAGACAATTTTGGACCATATATTATTTCCGATATTTAGAGGTAAAGGTATCTATACAAAGAAAAGAAGAGATTCTTACCGTGTGTTTGTGTGTAAGTAGCAGTCTGAAAATTTGTTGCGAAAATACTCTAAATCGACTCTCTCAATCAAACCCCGCATTTAGAAAACAGACAAAAGTATCGCGACGAGGAAGGGCATTTTTATCTCGGCATAAAACACCAACTTAAAGAGAATACAATTCACGTTAAAATGGCACATTTGGTAAAAATATATATATATTGAGCCCCCCCCCCCCCTCCGATAAGAGGTTTATTTGCAAAGATTTTCTGTTATAAAAAATACATTCTTATGAAATCGGTTAAAATATATAAATTCATGCAAATTTAAGGTTTAATTCAGGTTATTATCACGGGTCTAGGCAAAACCGCTAAGAATCATCTAGTATAGTTTATATAAGTGCTGGGAATGAGAAAATGTTAACTAAATAGAACTGTTACTTTTAAGTGTCATTTCTGGATGTTTAACCATATTTTGTTTTATTTTATCTTTAATTTATTTTTTAAATATAAGTTTGACTTGTTAATTAATTATTTTTCTATTATCTTTTTTAAATTACCATACATAATATTTTTTTTTCTAAATAATAACAGTAAAGTCTTCAGTTAAAGAACTTCAGAAATATAAATATCATTATAAATTCAGAAAATATAGATAAATATTTATCTGCATTTCCAAAATAACAAATGTTTCTGCATAATTTTAAACTGAGGGGTATTTGCATTATATACATCGCATTAAAACTTCCATTTAAGAAACACATTTTCTATTTAGCAAATTTTTAGTTTCGGATATTTATAAAAGATCATTTCTCACAGGACATTTTTTTTCTGTTTTAGAATGCATATATCCGACAGACTCAAGTATATGTATCTTTTATCTGAGATAATCCCTAACTATAGGTGTCAGGGAGAATATTATAACTGGATTGCCATTTGACTCTGAATAGAGCGGATCCACCCCGCCACCCCACCCCCAATCAATTTTGTCAGCTAAGAATGTGTGTGCAGGCTTGCAGTAAATATCTGGAAAAGAAAGTCTTCGAAAAGAGAAGAAAAGGTGTTACTTCAAGAATTATCAGTAAACCCACATTTTTTAAAGAGGTCATCAAAGGTTTCTGTAAAAGAAAAGAAAAGAAAAGTATTTATTTAGTTTGGGATTTATACAAAATAATTCGTTGATAAAAAAGATCTGATATTTTAATCCATAGTACTCGTACTTTTGGACATTTTAAATTGCCTGAAATGGAAGTTTTATTAACTAAAATTAAATTACGTTTCAAGAAATCACTAAAAATATTTCACATCGTTAATTGAATGAAAAATGGGGCATAACGAATTTCTTATTACACCGAAAGTTTTCACACGATTTTAAAGATCGTTAAATGGAGATTTAACTGTAAATTAGTTTCATTTATTACAGTAAGAAAATAAAATCTTGTAACAGACATAAATTTTATTAATAGTTTCTATTTTTATGCAACTCAGCCTGTTTTTGCATTGTAATTGTGGAATATTGCAATCTGTTTTCATCCCAGATCCTGATATGACAGAATTATACATATTTGTACAAAAATGTGCTTTTGATGCCAACAGAGCATTTTAATATTTTTACAACGTTATTATAAAATAATACATTGATTTTAGCCTTTTTCAATTCGCCTACGACAGATGGTAAATCGCCAAACATCTGCAACTCGTACAATCGTATGGGAGTTTGATAAACAATGAAATTAATGATGTGTCAATAAATGCTCACCAAAATATGCCAAATCGCAATGAAACTGCAACAACGAAATATTTTAAAGGATAAAAAGTAGAAAAAAGATTATAAATAGAAAAATGAATTGTAAATTATAATTTTTTAAATATGCCTTTAACAGTTAATAGTTTCCTATCAGTAATTGATTTGCGATTATACGTTCAGAAATCAGTGTAGAAATTCCAAAATGATGGTTTAAATAATGTTTAATTTCCCCCTCCCCATCTTAAAAGAGAAACAGAGAAAGAATTATATGTATTTTTTCATAAATTCACTTAATAAGTGCGCGTTTTACAAAGCGTAAAATAAACTTTTTCTGTAAAAAAAAAAAAAAAAAAAAAAAAAAAAAAAGAGAGAGAGAGAGAGAGAGAGAGAGAGAGAAAGAAAAAAAGCATTTGCTTTGAAAGGATTCTCTCAATTGTGATTTTATAGTTTAGTAATCATAAAAAGAATTCATATTTTAAAAGTATCCATATTTTGAATTTTAAATCTCTGGAAATATTATTTTTATTAACTAAAATTAAATTATGCCGCAAGATATCCTCAGAAACATTTAACATCATTAATTGTATGAAAAATAGTACAGAATGAATTTTCTAAGTACAGAATGATTTCAATGGATTTTAAATATGGAAAGCTAAAACAATATTATTGTCATTTAAAAATATGATTTTATGTAGGAATTTGAAAATTGAAAGACATTTATGTTATCTTAAATAATTATTGATAAGCCTTTTTTTTTTACTTATCTATTTATATAAAATCCAAGTCTCTGTGTGTCCCTCACAATTCCGGTAGGACCGCGTCATTGAAATGAGTAATAGTAGAAAAATACTAATGTAGGGTTACCAGAGTAGCGCCAAATGTTATCCAACTTGGTGATAGCTGGCTAATTTGGCGAAATTCCCATTTAAAACCAGTAATCTTTCACAAAGGAGGTCACCGAAATTTAATTTAAACTCCGCCCTTTTAAGATATTTTTTCAAAATCTATGAGTGAGAATTTAAAGTACATCTTTACATCTTCCTCCCGATGCTACTAATAAAATAACCGCCAATAGACGACGCTGTACTGTGTGAGCTCCTAACTGTGTAATTTTAATGTGTTTTAGGTACTGTTCCAGTAGAGGTGCATTGGCGAAAAAGGAAATTTGGCAACATATTTTCCGTGAACCTATCCACTGTTTCCTTTTATACACACGCATTTTTATTCGATGTCTATACGATTTATTTAACATAAAAAAGCCGTTTCTCTAATTTTATACAGAAACAGATGTAATTTGTACATAAAAACATCAATAATGCACATATAAAATAAACATATAAAACATCAAAAACGCTCATCAAGTTTGTTTTCATAGCTGTTTATATGATTTGACAACAAATCTCGATATTTTTCCATTATACGGACACCATGCAAAAATATATGCTAATGCGCCAATTATTTCAAAATGCTAAAAGATATTTTTAATTTTATGCCAGCAGTTTCATATGAGTTTTATTTTATTGCTTTATTTTATAACAGTTATTTGTTCACTTATTTTAAGTATATATTTGAGATTTAATGAAATAGTTCGTAAAGTCCGGAATTTTCAAATGTTATATTTTTTAAAGGCTCACTTTAGTATCGACAATGTTTTTTCTTTTATTTTTCAAATGCTTCAATTCACGTGATTTTCATTTTGCGCCACCTATTACGCTTGGCGACAATGGTATCCGCATAACGGAAAATTACCCAAGTCTCACTTTCTGATGCCCAAGCTTTTTTTTAAAAAACGCCAAACCCCTACAGTGGAAAGTACCAAACGGTCTATTATTTTGCGCTATCTGTGTTATAGTTTGTACTATATGCAAGAGGGGTGGAGCGAGTTTAAACATTAAATATTAAAGTTTCGGCACTGATGTCATCCGGGTACTTAACTGGCGCCAAAGTGTCGTTATTTTGCTTTATATGGTAACCCGGATGTTGTTGTTTAAGATGTTGATATTTTCGCCAAATTGGCGTCGGAAAAAAATCGCGCCAATATATGACAACTGTGCCAAAGTTTCTATAAAGCAGTATAAAACTAAAAAATTAAGAATAAAATTAATGCAAAATAAGACTAAAGAAGAAAGAAAAATCATGCGCTAAGCATAGAATATGAAACACTTTCCAACGCATCCTGAATGCTTTAACAAAACTTCGTTATTTGTGGAAAATAAGGATATAAGATAACTAAGTAAACATTTTAGAAGACGCATAAAAATTTTTAAAAATTGATTTCAGCAGTTACCGTCTATAGCCAATAGTATCGTTATTACATGCCACTATTTAGCTAAAATTTAATTTAAACTACTCTTAAAACTACTGAAATCACATTTACAGATGGTATCATCGATAGACGGTTATGCATCCAATTCTTTGCGTGACCCTGTATATCATTTTATCCATATTCTACAAACATTTCTTAGTAAACTAAATGCAGTTCAGCGTAAAAATGCATAATTCCTTTAAAAACCAACTTTAAGCAATTTACTCTCACACTCAGTAACCCTTACGAATTCTTTTGTGTAGCCCTGCAAATGAACTGTAGCATTTATACACACAGTATAGTATGCATAAATGTAGTGAAACATAAAAGCGCATATCATAATTAAAAATGCATTTCTAGCAATCATTGCCTATGTACAATACTTCGGAGAAAAGTTTCTTGGCGAGAAAGAAGTTTGCCAACGTATTTTCTGACAACCTATTTACTGCTTCATACTCGCAAGCAATTTTTTTCATATGTATGCAATTTATTTTATGTAAAAAAGGCTATTGGTACAGATGTCATATTCGCCCCGTTTGGCGCGATTTTTTTCAGTTGCCAATTTGGCGAAAACATCAACAGCATAAACAACATAATCCGGGTTACCACATCAAGCAAAATAATGACACTTTGGAGCAAGTTAAGTACCTGTTGCCTATATAATATTGGCGACAGAAAAAAATCGCGCCAATATGGGGTGAATATGACATCTGTACCAAGCTATTTACCCCTTTTTATAAAGAAACAGATGTAATTTTTACACAGATGTCATAAACGCATCGGGGTTGGCGTGATTTTTCTCTGGCACCAATTTGGGCAGAAATCTCGCTTTCGAATATCAGTTACTTATATATTTTTAAATTATTTGCTATCATTTTGAAAAGGAAATAACTATAAATAAATAAAAGTTTGAATAATAACTATAGAACAAAACATGGCACAGATGTCATATACGCCCCACATTGGCGCGATTTGTTTCTGACGCCAATGTCTTATAGGAAACGGGTACTTAACTGGCGCCAAAGTGTCGTTATTTTGCTTGATATGGTAACCCGGATGATGTTGTTTATGCTGTTGATGTTTTCGCCAAATTGGCATCGGAAAAAAAATCGCGCCAATATGGGGCGTATATGACATCTGTGCCCCAAACAGTTTATACAATTAAAAACAGAAAACAAAAGTAGATAAACAATTTATTAATAAATAAAAAACAATAGCCGGGCTACCATAGCAGGCAAAATAACACCATTTTGGCGCCAGTTAGGTATCCCGGTTCATATCTGAAATCTTTGCCGTAATTTGTACATAAAAAAAATATTATATATATTTAGAAACGATTTTTTATGTATATAATTGCATATATAAACAAAAATAAAAGTTCATTAGATTTATTTTCATAGATGTTTATATATTTTGGCAACATATCTCACTTTCTGATGACCGAATTGCGCCAAGCTTTTTTAAAAAATGCGCTATAATGGAAAAGTACCTAAATAAATAATTAACAGAAATAACCAATTATACAAACTAAAACTTTTTATTTCGAGATCAAAGCATTGTTTTTAATTTCGATTAAAAATACATTAATCCTTGGATAACTTCAATTGAAATTACGTTCACAGCTTAATATCTCATTCTATAAACCTAAACAAACACAAGTGATTCATTCATCGTGAACCGTAAAAAAATATTAAATAATTGAGATAATCATTCCCAAAGTAAGTTCTCCAACAATCAATGGACAATATTCTAATTACGTCATAGTAGGTAAAATTGTGGCGGTATCATTTGTTTATGGTTTGAAATCACAAAGATTTAATTTTGCAATGCCTCTTAGTTACATTATTTTATTGTCATATTTATGAGCTCAGAACAAAAGCATATTTTTTCATTATTTAGTTATAAAAGACGAAAAAAAATTATAAATGCATGATTTGAAATATTTAAATAATTTTCTTTGTTAATAGTAAAAAATAACATCGGGAAGTAACAGCGAGTTTAAGTTAAATAAGTTTAACTGTTTAATTCTGTTGTAATATTCAAAATAACTGTATTTATTAGATTTCAGTAAACAACATCAGGGCCCGATTAAACTTTGAAGTTAGAGAAATTACAATGTCATTTTAGGACCCTTCTTTTGGAGAAGCTTTTCTAAATTCCACATATACATGGAAACTCTTCAG
This sequence comes from Maratus speciosus, assembly GCA_963932465.1. Lineage (NCBI taxonomy): Eukaryota > Metazoa > Arthropoda > Arachnida > Araneae > Salticidae > Maratus > Maratus speciosus. The sequence goes on along the minus strand of OZ010793.1, from coordinate 248,755,743 downwards.
TGTTAGAAATATTATTCTTAGGACAGACATAACATGAGAACGACCTGCAATTTTACACAAGTTTTTGAAAACTACTTTATATCAGAAATTTTACTAAAAACTGGTTACTTTTTTTTATAGCGGCCCACACTATTAGGATTATGACAAGTTGCAGCCAATTTCGCCAACGTCGTAACCAAGATCGTGAAGCACACACATATAATACCATATAATACCATTTCATGAAATCGTATACGATAATTTAATAGTTTTTACCTTACTTCAAGTGTGTAATTTATTTATTTTTAAGGCTTAACAATCTAAACTGCCCAATATATGAATTTAAAAAAATCCCTGCCGGCTCGGGCCTACAGGCGGAGGTAGATTTCGAAGTTAAGTACTAAATTCACCAACAAAACTTAAATCAAGATTAGAGATAAACCCAGTTCCTTCACCAAGAATGAGCTTTAGGGAGCTAAACATTTTGTGAAAATTCTAATATACAGGAATACACACACGCATGGAATAGGTTTAAAAATGGCTAAAGCAAATTCAGAGAACCTCAAAGTGTTAAAATATGTTAATATTTCCATAGTCTGGTTTTTATCATGTTTTAATACGTTTCTTCAAACTCACATGACGTTACATATTCACCTGCTGGTGTCCATTATATTTCTAATATGACGCAATATTTTGATTTATTTTTAATTCGTCAAACTATTTATTTCATTTTCAGTTTTCAGGCGGAAATCTTGCTCTAGAAAACTTATGACGTAATATTAAATTTGTTTTCGATTCGTCAAACTTTTTATTTAATTAATTTTCGCGTGAAAATTTTGCAATAGGAAATCAATTGTTGTGGTGAGAATTTTATTGCTTTTTTTAATTGTTGGCAACTGCTATGACGAAAAATATTTATTTTTTTCTGTCATTGTTGTGAAAGAGCTGGTTTTATCAGAATCATGTTAAGACGGTATTCAAAATTTTGAACCCTCCCCATTTCTATTCCCTTGGGCCGATTTTGCCCATTTTCAATCCCCGCCGAGATATTAGCCATCTCAAAGTTGTTGGGGAGTTTGAAGACGATTCGTGCATAATTGCGACTTTTATCGTGCGGACAAAATTTAGTACATACATACATACATATATATATATATAAACTTTTTAGGTGGGGGTGGTTTTGGGTTCCTGGGGTTGTATAATGAAAAGTTATGAAGGAATTTTTTAAAAGTCGCACCATGGTAACGACTGCAATAGGTAGTATTTCTTTCGAAATCTACCTAAAAATGTAAACAAAGATTGAATAGACATGACCGCAAAAAGCTTCAAATCTGCATAACACTTGGAACCAAACTGTGCGGATTAGTGGTCTTCTACTGTACACAGTTTTTCATAAATGTGTTTCGTTCTTAAAATGTGTTATTTTCATCTATCGCTGCGAAACAAGCGAGAAAACTCATATTCTTGCACATGAGTTGTATATATCTTTATATCTAAATTTCCGTCATTTTTGACGGGCTACCTTTCTAGTAAATTTATATTGAATATATAAAAAAGGCTATGCATTTAAATTTGCAATAAAAGTTAGATAATTCCGGAATATACGAAGCACATAAAATATGGATATTTTCTAGTTTTGAGTTTCAAAAGAGGGGAGAAATACATGAATACCTTAGAAATATTTCTTCTTCAACGGCCCTGTAGCATAATGGATAGAGCGCGCGTCTGGTGTTCGTAAGTACCCTGGATCAAACCCCAGAAGGCAGAATGAAGATAAGAAATTTGTTCTCAAAAGCTGTTTTTCATGTAATTCCGTGTGCGTGCTTGATAATTGTAATGCCTGTTACATGTGAATCTGTCTGATAATTAGTTAAAAAAAGAACGTATTTATTTCTGAAAAAAATAACTAAATTGTTTTACATTAATTACTTTAAACCATAGCTTCAAAATTTATTGTGGCATATTAAGTGACTGCTGGACAGATAATTACACCTGTTTATTTTTTATTAAATATATTCAAAATTGTTAATTGGTCCAAATCATCCAAGCAACCTCATAGCAAATTGGTATATAGTTTTATATACCTTAGATAAATTCAAATAATATAAGTGATCGTATTTACCTAAATTCTAGTAGAAGAGCAACGCGAAGCATTAATAAATTTAAATTATAATTCGCGTCAAAAAGTAATTATTAAATTTGAATAATTACGAATAAAATTAAGAGTTTGCGCTGTGAATTATTTAGATGAACTCTTCCACTTATGAATTAAACTAAAATTTAAGCTGTAAAAAAAAGAATTGACACACTTTAAATATTATTAATTAAATAATTACAGAAACTTTTTTAAAACTTGATTAAATAATTTATTTACATTGAACAAATCTATTTACAGAAAAACATAATATTAATTCAAAAAATAGAAAGCAACACTTTTGTTTGCTTCTCATTATTTTAAGTATGTTTAATCCTTTTAAAAAAAAAGACAATAATTTCACGTACTCTAATTATTATAATTGTTTCTTTTTGCTAAAAGAAATACTCTCTTTCATTTTTAAAATTACCTTAATCTTATTTAATTATTGGTTTGGTCGGATCTCAGATAACTCTCTACCATAAAATATCAGAAAAGTATTTTTTAAGATTATTCATATGATCTTAAGTGGTAAAAGAAAATGTTGAAAATAGTACCTTCTTTTAATATACGGGATGGTGGCCTTTATTTATCAAATTCCGAGTTGTTGCGTTGCTTAGGATCATGGCAATGTGTCATCAGGAACGCATCCTCAATTTGGCTTGATTAGGATCACTCCGATATGTACATCAGGAAGACATCCTCAATTTGGCTTGATTAGGCTCACTCCGATAGGTACCTCAGGAATACATCCTCAATTAGGCTTGATTAGGCTCGATTAGGCTCGCTTAGGCTCGCTCCGAAATGTCCATCTCGCCTGGGCTTTACTAGGGCTTACGGGACTCATTGCACGGGCTTTCAGGAGAGCTCTTGCATCCTCTACATCTTTTTTCAGACTCTCCTTTTTCAAAACTTATTCTTCTTGCACACCAGTTCCTGCAGTGGGTGGAACTATTTTGTCTAGTCCACTGTTATTGGATGTGAGAAGATTTTTTATTATACTTCGATAGGCCTATTAGCTAGCAGTCTGCAAATGGCCCCTTACATATACTTTAATATTATTATCTGCCTTAAAGTTTGGGTGGTCTGATAAGTCATAAATTTATCCCAACACTTTTATTGAGGCCATAAATTGATTCCAACGTTTTTATGATTTTACGACTTCTAATTATACACCACTTTCCATTGGCTTGTCATAAAACGACACCATGGCGTCTGGCTAGTTGTTGTCTGAGATCCGAACTCAATTCAATATTATACATTCATTTTACAATACAACAATTTTTTAAAAATATATATTTACTATTTAAAATCAACTTAATAATTTTTGTATGAACTTACACTCTTATTTTACTTAAATATATAAACATTATAATTTTACACTCATAATTATATTTTATAAAAAATATTTATACAAACAGAAATAACAAATTACGCAATTTTACTTTGATTTAACCAACATGGTGCGGGAACATATCATAGTTATATGTTGCCCAGCATCTCTCCCGGTATCGGAAAAAAAAAAAATAAAAACTGATTGCTGGTTTTATTTTTTTTGTAAAGCTTGAAGGAATGTACGTGTCCATATGACTGTGTATCTACACAGTTTTTGAGCGAAGACTGTAAAGTTCAATTATGAATGGTTCTGGTATATTTTATAAGAAGTTCTTCTATTGTTTCATAACAGAAAGTTCAACACATGATAGCATAGTTGTCTGTTGACATTCACATTTATAGAAGACCTCTGTACTGACAATCAGACGTCTTTCTCGAAGCCTTTTTTCTTTACCACACACATGTTTACTAATTTTGTAACTTTACAGTTTAAGTGCCCAAAATACATTCAAAGCTATAATTTTGTCTGAAATTAATATGCCGAAATAAACCTCATTATAAGAAAAATAATGGCATACGCATTTGACATATTATTTCATCACATACAACCTTATGACACAGTGTTTTATCTAAAACACATTTTATACTGAATAAAAGTAAATACAATGCTTGTAATATGACATGTTATATTTTCACATAATTAATCTGATGTATTCAAATTATAATCAGAAAAATATTGTATACAAACTTGTTACATTATTTTATTTATTTGTTACTTCTAACATGTATGATCTGTCAAAATGTACAAGCTAATTCATCTCCTTTAATATATCATTACGCAATGCTTTCCAACTTTACCCGATACGAGAAAGAGAGAAAAAAAAAAAGAAGAGGGAGGATTGAATAAAACCAGTTTTGAACGTCCCCGATTCTTTCGAAACGAGGGGTTGGTCAGCTACTAATCGCTTTCTGTGAGGTGAATTGTGCTGTGACAAAATTTTACGACTTCAAAAAGTAAGTATTTAAAACCATTTCATGCTTGTAATTACCTTATTAATTAGTATAATTTCTTGATATACTTTCTTCTTAACTCACTGTGCATGCCTGTATGTAATTTTAAACATAATATATGCATAAACAGTGTATGTATTTGTATCGTATCTAATGTAAACTTTCTGCCTTTTTTTTTTATTATTTTGCAGGGGAAAAATGGCGATTCTCGCATCTGCATTCTCCTGCCTCATACTGGAACTGAAGCGAGGGTGGCTTTTTATGCATACAGGTTTAAATCTAAACCAAATTGCCTTTCAGGATTAAAAAAAAAAATGCATATAATTTTCTTTAACTGACTACATTGTATATTTTTAGACCTTTTTAACAAACACAAATTTTGATTCATGATATTGTTTACTATTAAAATGTAAACAACACGGAAAAATGACTTCTACGGCCTCTCCAAAATGCAAAATATGCATTACGCTGACCTTAAAAATTCACCTTCATTTAATACTATTAAATAGTGTTGTCAGAAAATGCCATTGACGAAGAAGAGAACAATTTTTTTGTCTTAAATTATTATTTATTTAGCCAACAATTCTATCTTAAAAGATTGTTAAATTTTCATATTTATTTATTTTTTTTACTGAATGAAATAAAAATTTATTTATTCAAAATTTTATTTATCATTAACATTCCGTATGTGAATTCTACTGTCTAAAATTTAATGATATGTTTAAAAATAAAAGATAATAAATTATTATTATTAATCCAACATTAATAATTATTATTTTAAAAAAAATTGTTATTAATACACTTGTAAAATTTTTAAAAGTACTAAAAGCAAATGATAAATATTCTGTAAAATCGTATGCAGTAATCCATGAGTACTCGGGCCCGAACCAAAGAATTTCTGCCAGCAGAAAAGCATCTTTGTATACTCATACATATCCACATCAAATTGCTACAGATCAAGTTTTTAAAATGATAAATTTATGTACTATAAAAAAATTAAATTAATTTATTAAGCCATACTACATATTTTAATAAAAATAAGGCCAATATATATAAATATATTTATTTATCTATTTTGTTTCCTAATGTTAAATTGGCCAAATTATATAAAAAAAAAACATTTTATCAACTCACATACTCAAATTTATCAATACTATGTATATTTATATGTGTTAAATTTAGAATTGCATTTAATTCTAAGGGAAAGAAAAGAAAAAAAAAATGCTTAAATTCTAAAATAACTTAAATTTATAAAATATGCTATTTAAAAAAAAAAATTTCTTTAATTTCTAGCTGATTTCAGCTAGTTGTCATTTACTATTTATATTAAATAATTTTTCGAATACATTTTATTAATTATTAAATTCGCATATTTTTATATATACAATAAAAATATAATAGTCTTACATAAAATTTTACACTACAACAATGTTATTAATTAATTTAACTTGAATTTAAGCCTACTTTAATTCTAATTGAATACCGTTAATAAAAGTAAATTAGCTTATCAAGTTAAATATAATATAAACTATGTTTGTCTAATGTTAATTTTGATGAAAATTCCATAAATTTTAACTGTAAATGCTAATTGCTATACCTTTTGTTATTTATTTTGAAAACAACACGAACTTATATTTTTATTTATTATTTTTTTATTAAATCTAGGAACTATACACTGAGCTAGACACTCCATAAATGTGTAAAACCTAAAAATCAAAAATTTTCCTAAAGAAAACTCAAAATGCTGCTTTTTACAATATAATATTACTAATTTTATTGTTTCTGAGCATAACATCTAGTAATTATACCATACTTAATTTTTTCTTCGATTCCTTTTTCAGCCAAGAATCCTGAAATTTATGCCTAGGTGATGACTATATTGATGTATCTGTGAATAATTTTTCTACAAATATTTTGTTGGTGTTGGTGCATACCCAGCCGTAGGCCAAAATTGTACCCTATACAGAAAGCCTTTGGTGAGAAAATTTTAATTTTACTTCAATTATTTATTTGTGTATTTTTTTTTTTTTTTTTTTTTTTATAATTTTACTATAATTTTTTGTGTGCAATCATGTTGAAATAACTTGCCTTGTCCATTGTTATACATATATATGTTTTTTTAAAAACCAATGTGCTACACCAAAATCCTTTTTTTAATTTTTTTTTTTTTTTATAACACTTTTATTCATAAAACTTATCCCTGCTGTCTAAATTCTAGACTTTAGCATATAAGTTGTAATTGAACTACCGGAATAAATCTTAGCACTTTTTGTATATTTTATTATATTTAGGCTTATAGCTGACCGCTATCCTAATATAGAGTGCACTAATAATTTATTCCTTGTCAACCATCTATTTATATAAGAAAAAATATATATATATGAGTATGCTATAAAGCTGTTCTAACTACCCTGAACCTATAGCTTACACCTACTCATTTTACAGAGTAATTCTGAAATTTTGTCATCTAAATTGTAAGGCTATTAGCAAAGGCTACCCTTATAGAAGACAGAAAAAATTCTCTTTTTTTTTTTTTTTTGAAAATTACTCCAACATTATTTACTATTAAATTAATTAAGTTTTAATGTTATTTGGCTTTGTTAAGATTTTATATTTTCTAATTCATATTCGAAAAAAAATATATATATATAACTTTTGCCTGGAGCGAAATGTTTCACTGCTCCATTGAAGTTTTGTGAAGCACATTACATAATTTTATAAGTATGTTTTCGGGTGCGCCCTGCACATTTGCTCAATATTGTAACCCTGAGACAAATTGGCGTTCCCATGTTCCTATCCTTTCTTATTATTATTTTGAATTTTAAAAAGGCAAGTTATTAATTTTGTTTCACTTTTTTTTTTTTTTTTTTTTTTTTACCTAAAAGAAAAAAATTTATTTTTAAATTTTGAAAATTTTTAAATTTTGAAATTCGATTAATTATGCATTTTGATTTATTTTTAATACCAATTCATATCCCATGTATAATACTGGGGAGGGGGGAAAGGGTAATGATCTTGTATACCATCCCCGTATAAGTTTGTATATGGTGTATAACCATATAACGACATATTTTCATCATAATAGTCTGTTTGATACTGTAAATATGGGTCTATATTCTCAGAATATTTATTATTTTTTTTATAATGCGTTTTAGTAAGTTTGTCACCCTTTTGACTCGTATTTTTGTTCAATTTGAACCAACAATTTTCAGTTAAGTGCGATTTTCTTTTACAAATGTCACATTTATTTTTGTAATTTTTATCACCCTTAATTTTTTTCTGAGACCCTTGTAAATTCGTAATTTCCGCCTCTGTATGACCTGTTGCGTATTTCGGAGCGTACAGCTGATCCATATGTCGTTTGATCGGCTCTATTGATTTATCTGGAACATATTGTAATAAATAATTAAAGTTTCTAAACTTTTTAGTAACTTCGTAGGGTCCTTGAAATTTTGGCTCTAATGCGCCTGGTTTTCCAATACATTTTAAATATACTGTTTGACCCAAATTTAAATCCTTTACTTTTTCGTATGCCTCTTCATCTATATATTCTTGCATTATTTTCTCCTGGTTTGCAAGGGATTGAATTTTGATTTCCTTCATATGCTGTATTCTGCTTTTAACATAAGAGTGGGTATATATTTCCTCAGAAGGAATATGGGCTGTGAAGGGATTTTTTATTTCCCTTGCGAAAAATAGCAGTGAGGGACTATATCCCGTAGCGCGGTGTTTCGAGGAATTATACGCTAGTTTAAAAAAATCCAGTCTTATGTCCCATTCCGTAGTGCGTTTCGACATAGCTACAATTGATGTTTTTAATATTTTATTGGTAACTTCACAAAGTCCATTTCCTTGCGCACGGTATACACTCACAAATTTCCTTTGTATGTTTAAAGATTCCAAATATTCTTTCATAATTTCGCTACGTAAATATTTTGCATTATCAAAGATAATTTCTTTACACATCCCATAATTTGCAAAATATTTATTTAGTACATTTAATATAGTCTGTGACTCTACGTTTCGTAGGGGAACAGCTTCCAGGAATCTCGATGTCGAATCAATTATAATTAAAATGTATCTGTTTTTCCTTAACGTGAGGTTTAAAGGTCCAATGACGTCAGCATGCAGGACTGTACCGACTTCGTGATCTTTCACCATTTTTTTTAACAGGGACTTTTATTGTTGTGTGTTGTTTAGATGTGAGGCACTGCACACAATTTGCACAATACTGTTTAATGTCTTTGTACATTCCGTGCCAAAAAAGCCTTGTTTTCACATTATCATAAGTTTTTTGAAATCCGAAATGCGCTTTATGAGCTTCTTCTATGGCTGCAATTTTTAATGAATCCGGGGTAATTAAAAGCTCCTTTTTATCTGAACCAGGTTTCAAAATTAATAATTTATTTTGATTTAAAGCAAATCTCTTCGTGCTTCTATTATTTTTGTCTTTTTCGATTTTATTTATTATAATTTTTAATTTTTCGTCTGCATATTGCTCCGATTTAATATTTTCGTCTGTAAGTGCTATGTTACTTGCAAACAAATTATTTTGGAGTTCTCTGTCTGTTGTAAGATTATCTAAATTCCTGCTCAAATAGTCTGCTGGATTGTTAATTCCTTCGACGAATTCGAAGTCGAAATTAAAGTCTTGTAAATCTGCTACCCATCTGTTTATAATTTCCGATTTATCTTGTAAATGTAAATGCTGAGTTAGTGCTTTCGAATCAGTTAACACAGTAAATCTTCTACCTGAAAGCATATATTTAAAATGCATAATTGCTTCATGCACTGCTAATAACTCAAATTTAATACTCGGATAATTTTTTTCCGGTTCTCTAAGTTTTCTCCCGAAAAATTCAACAGGTAGCAAATGACCATCCTTTTCTTGAGCTAGAACACCTGAAATTGCAACTTTGCTCCCATCCGTGAATAAGAAAAATTCCTTGTTAAAATCGGGGGGTCTGAGCGTTGGTTTTTGTACAATTTCTTCCTGAATTATCAGGAAAGCTTTTTCTGCTTCTGGACTCCACTTAAATTTAACTTTATCTTTAGTCAGCTCTATTAAAGGGTTAACTTTGTCGGAATAGTTGGGTATTAGCGTCCGAAAATAATTCGCTAAGCCCAATAAAGATCTGACCCCCTTTTTCGATTTTGGTCTGACTAAATTTTTTACTTTTTCAATATTCTTTTGAGATGGAGAATATCCCATTTGATTCACCCTAAATCCTAGGAATTCTATTTCTGCTTTGCAAATTTGCATTTTTGAAGGTTCGATTGTCATGTTGTGATTTATTAATACCTGTAGAACTTCTTCTAAGGTTTTCGTCATCTCTGCTATTGTATTTGCAGATATCAACACATCATCAATGTAGTATGATACTTTGCTTTTGTCAAAATGTCCCAGAATTTTATCGATTACTTCTGCAAAAATTGCGCTAGAATTTCGTGTGCCAAAAGCTAAACGAAGTGGCATATGTTTTCCAAATTCCGTAATAAACGCTAGTTTTTTGCAATCTTCTGGTTTTAAATTTATTTGGAAAAAAAGCACTATGTAAGTCTAGCACCGTATAGTATTTTTTACCGCTTATTTTTTGTAATAAGTCTTTTACGTCCGGCATCGGATAAGTATAAGGTTGTAAAATTTGGTTTAATAGTCTTAGGTCCGTTGCCATTCTAAACTTGGGTTCTGCATTCGGGTTATTACTCGGATTTTTCTTTCTAACGAAAATAACTGGAAAAGCATACTCGGAGTCAGTCTTCTCTATAATTTTAGCCTGTAACAGTTGTTCAATTTCCCTTTTCGCATACTGTCTTACTGCCTGAGGCAATTTATATGGCTTAGCTTGTACCGGGAATTCATGATTCAATTGAAAACTTGGTGCAACAAACGCTGATTGCCCCAATGTTTGATAACTTTTTGAAAATGCATGAACATTGCCCATTAAAATTTTTCGAAATTTTTGTTGTACTTCCTCTGATAAATGGCTTAAATCGAAATCCGTCTCTTTAATTTCTGCTTCTCGCAATTTTCTTACATCTTCTATATTTAAATTATTTATTTCATAAAATGTCCCTTTCTCTATATTATCAGTTGAGTCATCTTGCTTGCACTCAAAGTTCGTTATAATTTCCCCTATTTTAGTTCCTTTCTGAATAATTAACTTTTCTAACAGTTTATTCTTTATTATAATATTTATGTTATTATTTTTTTGAACTTCGTGTAACGAAGTCTCGCATGAAAATTTACTATTTTCTTGAATGGGGTCAAAAATAATTATATCTGACATATTTATATCCTCTGGGCATTTTAATTTTACAATTTTCGATTCTTCAGGTTGGAGAAAAATTCTATTTTTAGTAATGGCAAACATACTTTTATTTGAATGTTCCCCTGAATTACATGGCGTAATGTTATTCACTTCATAATTATTTACTTCACTTGCAACGTTTAATTTAATTTGTTGATTTTTAAATTTTAATGTTTTATTGCATAAATCCAAAATCATATGATTTTCTTTGAGATAATCGTACCCTAATAACATTTGGTACTGCCTATCAAAATCATCATTAGTGACATAAAATGTGCCTGTTGTGAATATACCTTTTAATCGAAAAGTTAATTTTACACATTGTTTAAAAAAAATCTTTGAATTTGTTAAAGTTTTAATTTGGATCTGATTGCCCAAATATTTGATTTTGACGTTTGTATCTTTAATTTTTTTGAATAAAGAAGGTGATAAAAGGGATACAGCAGCTCCGGTATCCAGTAACGCTTGTATTTCGACGCCCTGTATACTTAGTGATATAATTGGCAGACTATCTTTGTCTGCATTTGTTATATTTGCGATTGTTTTATTTATTTTATCGATTTCCGTCTCTGAAAATCCCGAATCTTGATCCGATTTCGCTGTTTTCTTTGCCCATTTTTTTTTCTTTTTGCGCTTTTCAAATTGATAACCATTTTGCTCATAATTCTCAGAAATATATCCAAAATCCCTATTTCCCGAATTCCAGTCAGGTTGTGAATAATCATACATCCCATAATGCGTCGGGTAATTAAAGGAATTGTAGTAATCATTATAATATCGTTCATAATCATTATAATGAAAATTGTTATTGAAATGGGAACCCTGATAATCATTGTGTTTATTAAAGAGTTTCTTATTCCGCGGAACACTATCATCTCTAATTGCATGGTTTTTTTTCTTTGATTTTTTTAGTTTTTCAATCTCCCCTTTTAATTTCTCGATTAGCTGTTTGTTTTGCTTACTTGATTCTATAATGTTCTCATAAAGATCTTTGTTTTCTTTATTTATTGCGTTAATTTCCTCAAACTTTGATTCATTATACGCACTTTCCATAAGTTTTGCTAACTCGCATGCCTCCTTGAAGGACCTGGGCGCATTTTTACGCACATCTAGTGCAATATCCTGTCTAATTGAATTTAAAAAATTCGACATTTTTAAGATTTCGATAAAATTCTCTTCCTTATTATTCACATTTTCGCCTGCACTTTCGATATAAGATTTTACACCCTTTTTAAACTCCAAAATGAAATCCTCTATCGTTTGACTTGCGGCCTGTTTTAAATTTAGGAAATTGCTCTGAGCATTAAGGAAGCTTAGTTTTGTACCAAATAACTCCACCAAATTATTTTTAAATAAATTATAATTGGTCTCGTTATATTTTTCAATCTGTTTACTTAAAATATGTTTTGCGTCCCCAGTAATTTTAGCCTTTAAAATTAATAATTTAGTTTCTTCCTGTATATCTGTCGAATTCAAAATATTATCAAATTCCTCTAAGAAAAATATAATGTTTTTGTTCTTTTTATTGTCAAATGGTGACACTAACTTAATACGTGTATCTATATCCAGCGTCTGAGTCATTTTTAACAAATATTAGTAATCAATGTATACTTTTTCAAAATATCAATTGAAAATAGATCCTATACCTCTTAAAAGAATATTTTTGCATCTCATACTATTTTCTCTATATTACAACATATGTATGAAAATATTCTAAATTGCATAAATACATAAAAACAACAACACTAAAATTTTAAAAAAAAATTTCTTAGGAGATGAAGTTGTTTTGTAGATTATTCTTTTACACACATAAATACCCCTAAAATATTTATAATACACGTATATATAAAAAACAACATAATTTCATTTAACAGAAAAATATCTGTCTTTTTCTACAGAAAAAACAATCTTATTATTTTTTTTTTTTTGTAAATATTGTACTACTACTTCGTAGTACGACTCATAAATTTTCTTTTGTATCAATGTGATACAATTTCAAAAATCATGATCTATTGACATTTCAATCATTTTTATATCAGACATATTATAAAATTTTACTTATTATTCTTATTATTATTATTATTTATACATTATATAAAAAAAAAATATTTTTACAAATGTGTCATCTGTGATGTGAATGCCATTATTTTTCAATGGTAACTGAGATCCAACCACAAGAGAAAAGAGAGAAAAAAAAACAAAATTGTAATTCCTAAATTTACCTATTATAAATCCCAGAATTATTTTTCTCATTTCCTTTTTTTTTTACTAACATATATTATTCATTTTATTTATATAAAATTATTATATGTGTGTCAGTATTGTTACAATAATAAAATTAATTTTAATAAAATTTTAATCAATTAAACTTACATACCTACAATATCTTTAAAATTGTGACATTAAAATAATACTTAAATTTATTTTCCTTTATTATTATTATTATTATTATTATTATTATTATTATTTCTAATGACCTCAGATGAACGTTCCTGAGTCATAGCACCATTTTACTATCTAATGACCTCAGATGATCGTTCCTGAGTCAGAGCACCATTTTACCTATCTAATGACCTCAGATGATCGTTCCTGAGTCAGAGCACCATTTTACTTATGAAGGGGGGATGCTGGACAGATAATTACACCTGTTTATTTTTTATTAAATATATTCAAAATTGTTAATTGGTCCAAATCATCCAAGCAACCTCATAGCAAATTGGTATATAGTTTTATATACCTTAGATAAATTCAAATAATATAAGTGATCGTATTTACCTAAATTCTAGTAGAAGAGCAACGCGAAGCATTAATAAATTTAAATTATAATTCGCGTCAAAAAGTAATTATTAAATTTGAATAATTACGAATAAAATTAAGAGTTTGCGCTGTGAATTATTTAGACGAACTCTTCCACTTATGAATTAAACTAAAATTTAAGCTGTAAAAAAAAGAATTGACACACTTTAAATATTATTAATTAAATAATTACAGAAACTTTTTTAAAACTTGATTAAATAATTTATTTACATTGAACAAATCTATTTACAGAAAAACATAATATTAATTCAAAAAATAGAAAGCAACACTTTTGTTTGCTTCTCATTATTTTAAGTATGTTTAATCCTTTTAAAAAAAAAGACAATAATTTCACGTACTCTAATTATTATAATTGTTTCTTTTTGCTAAAAGAAATACTCTCTTTCATTTTTAAAATTACCTTAATCTTATTTAATTATTGGTTTGGTCGGATCTCAGATAACTCTCTACCATAAAATATCAGAAAAGTATTTTTTAAGATTATTCATATGATCTTAAGTGGTAAAAGAAAATGTTGAAAATAGTACCTTCTTTTAATATACGGGATGGTGGCCTTTATTTATCAAATTCCGAGTTGTTGCGTTGCTTAGGATCATGGCAATGTGTCATCAGGAACGCATCCTCAATTTGGCTTGATTAGGATCACTCCGATATGTACATCAGGAAGACATCCTCAATTTGGCTTGATTAGGCTCACTCCGATAGGTACCTCAGGAATACATCCTCAATTAGGCTTGATTAGGCTCGATTAGGCTCGCTTAGGCTCGCTCCGAAATGTCCATCTCGCCTGGGCTTTACTAGGGCTTACGGGACTCATTGCACGGGCTTTCAGGAGAGCTCTTGCATCCTCTACATCTTTTTTCAGACTCTCCTTTTTCAAAACTTATTCTTCTTGCACACCAGTTCCTGCAGTGGGTGGAACTATTTTGTCTAGTCCACTGTTATTGGATGTGAGAAGATTTTTTATTATACTTCGATAGGCCTATTAGCTAGCAGTCTGCAAATGGCCCCTTACATATACTTTAATATTATTATCTGCCTTAAAGTTTGGGTGGTCTGATAAGTCATAAATTTATCCCAACACTTTTATTGAGGCCATAAATTGATTCCAACGTTTTTATGATTTTACGACTTCTAATTATACACCACTTTCCATTGGCTTGTCATAAAACGACACCATGGCGTCTGGCTAGTTGTTGTCTGAGATCCGAACTCAATTCAATATTATACATTCATTTTACAATACAACAATTTTTTAAAAATATATATTTACTATTTAAAATCAACTTAATAATTTTTGTATGAACTTACACTCTTATTTTACTTAAATATATAAACATTATAATTTTACACTCATAATTACATTTTATAAAAAATATTTATACAAACAGAAATAACAAATTACGCAATTTTACTTTGATTTAACCAACATGGTGCGGGAACATATCATAGTTATATGTTGCCCAGCAGTAACCTTGAAGTTTCCCAAAGTCCTCCAGTATCACTTCCTAAAATCTTACCCAGAACCTCCCGGGGAGGACACTAAAGGAGGTCCTAGGGAGGTCCTCCAGGATACTGCAAGGCGGATATTTTCTGTTCCTGAGGACCTCCTGGTGACAATTTTCTGCATCCTGAGGGATACCCTGGGGATGATGGTGTTTTATTGTAAATCTGCCTGGGGATGTCTTGGGGAGGCACATGTGCTATATGGGATCAATACCTTCTTCACCGCGTTCCAGGTGAATCAAGCTGTGATGACGATTGCTACATTTTTTGCCCGTACTTAAACTTTTGCATTGACTAATGTTGTGAACAGATGATAAACAACTGTAGTATCATCTTTTCATTTTAACAATACTGAACCTTTTTTTAGCGGGCAAATTTAAGAATTGCGAACATTTCATTAAAATATGATCACCCTTACACATTAAACAATTGTGTGGACCTTCTGCTAACAAGGTTAATGACTTAGAATTGAATGAACGTTTCTGATCCTTAATGAAGGGTTTTCTAAAAGTTCATTTATGGATATTTTCCAAAATTTGAGAACGTTTCTCCAAAAATAAAATTGATTAATAAAATTTTGGCACTTCATTTGCACTTATACTCATTTCATAATTTTTTCGAGTCTCTTTGTCTAACTTTTCAAGAACAATATTTAATATTAAAGCATCGGAAAGATTGTTTCTATTATAGTTTAAAACACTTAATGCGCGAATGCTTTTTTTTATATTGTCGACTAAATTTCGTAGGTCTTTAGCGGAAGGCTGCGTGAGCTTATGTGCGTCTAAAAGTGAATTAGTATGTATTTCTGTTACTACTCTATCTTTTTCGTATCTGTCATTTAATGCTTTAAACAAGGATGAAAATGTATCTTCTGTTGTAATCAAAACCCTTGCATCATTTATTAATGCAGCTGATAAATAATGCAGTTTTTGGGTATCCAACAGTTGATCATTTGAAGTTATTATGTTGTTAAATTGCAGCTTAAACGTATTCCACTCTTCGGATTTTCCGGAGGATTTCGGAAGTGGTTTTTCAGGTAATTTAATGTTTATTACGTTGTTTATTAGAGTAGGTTTTGATTGAATTTTACTGGGAACTTTACTTTCTTCTAAAACCTTAATTTGCTTTGTTATTTTGAATTTAGTCTTCATAATGTTATCATGATACTCTTCACTAGTGTTAATATCTATTTCATAATATTTTTCTTTAGTAATGGCAGCTTCTATTTCATTAAGTTGTTGGCGATTGTTCATTATCATTTAATTGTTCTAAAATTTCTGAGTAATTATCTATTTCTAGATTTTTGTCATTTATTAATACTTCGAATTTACTAATCTATTTTGTAACAGACGTTCTTAATATCGTACGCTTCTTTTTCGATTAGTCAATACTTTCCATTTAAAAAGCTTATAATACAGCAAAAAATTAATAATGATATGTTTCCTACTTTGTTTGCCAAGTAGAAGATTTCTTCTTATCATTAATCAAAGCATACAAGATTGCTTAATCAACCTTCTTTAAAACTTCAACGAAACAACTGGTGAAAATGGTTCATTCAGAATCACAGAATTTTTCAAATTGAGACATTTTATTTCTTTTCCGGTTAGACGACGACCATTTTGTAGCAATACGTATTAACCAAAATTAATAAACTCACATTCTTAAAAGGACTGTATCTCTACTTTATTGTTGACAATGCGATGCGATGCGTTCACTCATGGCAAGACAAAAAAAAAAAAAAAACTTGCATGAAGACACGATTACGATTCTATGGTTACATATATTAGCAGAACAAGTGTGTTGCCAACATTTGGCACATAATGACAGATAATTCCAACAAGGAGAACTCAAAAGTATTCCATTATATTATGGTCTATAAAGAAAAATCATTTGCGGCGTATTTTAATGATGTTACTCTGTTACAAACAGAATGTAATTGATATGAATTTCTGAGGTGCACTAAAAAATGATTTCTGTAGAATATGATGTGCAAAGCATTCATCATTTATTTATAGGGTCACACAAAAGATTCAGTTAAATAATAATCAGGCTAAGATACAGTTCGCAGAGTATTTTAATTAAATTGCACTATTTCAAACATAATGAAATTAATACACATTACTGGGGTGTACTACAAGATGCTTGCATTAAAATATGATGTACATGAAATTTATCTTTCATTTACAGGGACACATAAAAGATTTCGAATAGAATGCTGCATCCGAAGTACTATCTGTTATGTATGATTGCTGAAAGCATGTTTTCTATTATGGTACGCGTTTAAAGTTTAATTAAATTTTTGCTCAGTACGTAGTGTATATAAGTGCAATATATCATATAAAGTGCTACACAAAATAATTCGTTAGAAATATTGAGAGAGTGAATTGTTTAAAGTTTTTTTTTTTTTAATTTGAGTTATGCATTTTTAAGCTCAACTACAATTAGTAGACTCGGAGATATTTTTTGCATATAAATAAAATCATATACAGCGCTATGCAAAAAACTGGATAAATGGCCCCTGTCGATAGTAATTCATGGAAGTGTGATTTCAGTAGTTTTAAATGTGTTTTTGCCTATATTAAATTTGATCTTAATAAGTGGTGTGCATAAAAGTCTTTAGTTAATATGCAGGGCTGCACAAAAGAGTTCAAGTACGTTCTCTGTCTATTGGTAGAAGTTACTAAAGGTGAATTTTAAAGTGTGCTATGAATTTTCTAACTAAACTCAATTTTAGCATGCTATGTGGAATATATACAAATCTAGAGATCTCATACAGAGCTTCATAAAAGAATTGGAGTAGCTTTTCGGCTATGTTCAGTAATTGTTAAAATCTGGTTTTCAAATGTGTCATGCGTTTTCTAAAATGCTTACTTAGGTATATTCTTTACCTTACTAAAAGACGAAGTTTTGTTAGAGTATTCTGGAAGTGTTGGAATGTGTTTTACAATCTATGCTGGGATCAGGATTTTTCTTTCTTCCATTACGTTAACAAAACTAATGCATTTTTTTATTTTTATCGTCTGCCTAACAATCGTATTATAATTTATCGATTGCCAAAATTATTTAAGGGGATCACGTTGTGCAGTCAAAAAAAGATCGTATTTAAAGCAGTACGAAAGACTCTGTAGTTTCTTTGCCAATGAATGAAACGCAACAATTTTTTTTTGTTACTTTCACACATTCTTATGGTTTGATAAAATATTCAAATACACATATATTTAGTAATATTAATTAAATTAACCATAACGACAAAAGTGGCTTTTGAAAAATATGAATATAGAAATATGCTTTTTGTTCACAAAGTTTTACAAATTCTACTGCAGATATATTTTTAATGTTTCATATTTTGTTACTTATAATACTATATTTTACACTGAACCTGAATTTGAAAGTATATTAAAATTCTTTAGCATAATTAATGGCTTTCCTATTCATATTCATTAAATTTCACCAAAAAATATATACTTATTTTTGAATCCATAATTTTTTGTGACAAAAATCAGACTAAATTGAGATTCAGCATAAACTAACACATATAAACTATGAATATACATAATTTCAAGGTTCTATGATAATTAGTTTTTAAATGAGAGTGCACGCAATACCAAAAAAATCAATTTTTAGAAAAAACGCCTTCAAAGTTGTCTTATAACATTAAAGCAAATGCTTTTATGCAAGATATTTTTAGACATAATTTCTGTTCTAATTGGTATTTTTGTATAATTCTTTTTACAGTGGATTTGTAACTTTTGAAAATAGCCATTCTGAAATTTGTGATTTTATTTTTTTATCCATCAACGTGATCTGCCCATTTAAAAAGTACTGAAATCGTTTGATTAGATTCTATTAAAAAGGTATGATAATGTCAGTTAATTTATATGTGATTTCCCAACAGTTGTCGATCCCTTAAACACTTAAAAAATATTTAATTTCCAATATCTGTATTATAATGCAAAATCATGTCCGTTGGTAAGTGTGATGTCATATTGACTATGGCATCTCATGACCAAATAATTTCGCTTTTATTAAAACAATTAACGTGCGTGTGAGACACTGACGTCATATTTGCGTTATTCATTTCTTTTCAGCAGCGATTTGTTCAGAGAAATTCAGTCCATTAAAATTTTCACTGTTAATTTGTGTAGTACACACATATCGAGCTTCTTTTTGTATCTAACCTTATGAAAATGATTCAAAACTGTTTTTTTTTTTCGATGTTCAGTTCCGCAGCCATGCCAGAACATGAAATGTGTCAGTCATCCTCAGTGTTTTGGGGAAATGCATCGACTTTTTCAACAATTGGTCGCCCAGAGCGTGGCGCGTCTTTAACATCGAAATTTCCAGAACGGAAACTAGCAAAGCATTTCCATGCTATTGATTTTGATAAAGCACCATCACCATAAACAATTTTTTTCCCCAAGCCTGTGAAACGTTATTGCCTTTGTCGAAGCGATATTGTAAAATATAGCACATTTTTTCAGAACCTTGTTTCATTTTAAAAACGCAGTAATTTTCGAATAGATTAACAAAGGGCACAACTTTTTTTTTTTTTTTTTTTTTTTTTTTTTTTTTTTTTTTTTTTTTTTTTTTACATGTGCGGTCTCTCACTTTGCAAACGCGCTATGACGATGCAAATATTGGAATGTTATATTTTTATTCAAAATTAATCCTTTTTCAAAATTTAGTTTTCTTTCTTATGTTAAACGCTTACATTCAAAAAGATATCTCTTTATTTCTAATCTAAGCTCAATTTTTATCCCCGCAAAAATATTCTTTTTATATTTTATTTAAATTCCGTTCCTTTCATTTTTTGTTTACGCAATCTGAAATCAGGCATCTACTTTAAGTTATCTAGCGTCTCATATAAACCTTAAAGACCTATTTTTACATTTGCCTGCAGTGGATATTTGTCATTAATTACGAAAACCGTTATGCTTTCTGTAAGCAATGGTGGGTTTGCCTTTTTATTTCACTTTTTAAATAGAGAGTGTGACCAAATGTGATCCTCCTACTTAGCGCTTATCTCGTTCAAGTTTTAATATCGTTCGCAGCCTAACTGATTATTTTTAATTGGCCTCTTGGCTTAACCCATATGTATTCTTGGCGTTATTAACTTAGACTGATTAGGCTTCATCTCTGATCTGGAGACTAGGAGGGGAAGGGGTACCACTATTGTACATCCTAGTCCTTGTTTTCGTAAAATAAATAATTTTTCATAAATCTTACTTCTGAATTATAGGCTGGTAGATTTTACAGGAATCGCAATGTTTCGCAATGTCTTTTGATTATATTTCCGACCACTGCTCATTTGTTAATTGAGATAAAAAGATGGTTGGTTGGTTGGTTGGATTTATGTCGGCCAATTATCAGCACGTGGAATATGGGCCCTAAGGGGGGAGTGCCTTCCGTGGAGGTCTTTCTAAGGGAACCTAACCCGTATTAACGCTTGGAGAACCAAGGTCCGAAGAAAACCACGAAAACTCCGAACGATTAGGCCGACAGGCCGGATTGGGATAGAGCCCAGCACCTTCCGTCTACCAGCTTCGAGAGCAGAACCTCTCGGCCACTGGTGGGGCTAAAAGATAAAAAAAAAAGATGAATCGCGTTTCGAAAATTTATATAACTTAAAGCTACTTCAAATGCGCTATAGTATGACTTGATTGGATTAATGTTACTAAAGATATGCGATACTAAAACCATCTATTTGAAAAATCAAGTACTTATTCAAAAACAATCT
The DNA here is from genome assembly GCA_963932465.1 of Maratus speciosus. NCBI lineage: Eukaryota > Metazoa > Arthropoda > Arachnida > Araneae > Salticidae > Maratus > Maratus speciosus. The sequence continues at coordinate 248,734,913 of OZ010793.1, read as the reverse complement.
GTTCACAAATATCAAATGGTATTTTGGGCCATAAAACCCCAATGAAACAACCATAATAAATATCAAATAGATAAACATACTTAAGAGTCTTGGTCTCGTTAATTTAATAATTATTAATTAAATTACCTCCGTTTAGTTTTAGTCATCCAAACTATTACCTTATAAACTTTTTAACAAAAAAAAAAAAAAAAAAAAGGACTTTAATTATTTGATGGGTTTTCCTACAACAATCCTAGAAAGAAACTCGTATAAAGAAGAATGAAAATCTCCGGGTAGTGAGTGACTTTCTCATCAAACAGATAGCGTTACTTCATTTGATGAAAATAGTTGAAAATGAAGTATTTTAAAGACGCTTGTTTTTTTTTTTTGTTTTTTTATTTACTTATTTATTCATTTGTTTATTTTTTAATTTCTAAGAAAATTACTGAACCAATTTTGATGAAATTTAAATGGGACCTATTATACTCTTTCAATAAAATTAAATCACATGAATTAGTAGCGTAGTTTCAGAATAATCGGTGAACAAACATAAGAAATAGACAAGCGGGTAAGTGTGATCGCAGCTCGCACAAAGGGTTTCGTTTAATATCTCGTTTAAAACCCTTATCCTTAAATTAATAAAACAAAATTATTAATTTATAATTATTAAAACGTTACATAAATGGCAGCACCATTATATTTAATTTTAAAATAATCAAAAAAAATTTTTAGTCCGAATTAAAAATATTCAAGTAAAACTATTTAAATAAAATTTAAAAATCCGATTAATTTTAAATTCAGCCATTTCAAAAATTTAGCGGAGGTATAAATAAGATATATTTCTTTAAGAAAAAAATGTTTAAACATATTTAAAACGCTGAAATAATTCCGAAAAAATACATATTAAATCTTTCATTTTCCAAACACTCACTACATGGCTCCAAAATAGGATTTAGCATCTATTAAAATTCCAAAAAAAAACGCAAAATGGCTTATACGAAATTTCTTTTAATTAAATCCATCGGACAATTAAATGTAAAAATTTGAAAATTTCAACTTCCGACAACATGCTTCGAACTCGGGACCTTTCCGTTAGAATTAACACACTCTACCACAGGAATACCGAAGTTCACGAAAAGTTGGTTGAAATTAAGATTGTGTTTTGAAATCTCAAAAATGGTGGGATGTCATTACATTAATTTAGTTAATAAAAATAACATAAATTTTAAAAACTTTTATGATTTTGAGTATGACAGGGCGTACTTTGCTATATGTAAAAAAAATTTCAAGCCTGTAACTTAAATAGTTTCCGAGTACGAACACTTTCATGGACAGATGGACAGGTGGACAGACGGACAGGGAAAGGAGCGAGACTATAATGGTTTCGTGAGAGGAACGAAACCCTAAAAAGCTGAGTTTGAATAGTTCTGTTGTAAATCGGCTGCTCGTGCAGCGACGGGCACAATGCATTAAGCTAATCCAGCGATTCACAAGCAGCTACTGTACAAAAGAATGAGGGAAAATATTGATTTTATCGTCTTCTGTATAATTTTTTAAAAAGTACTGAGCCAATTTTGATGAAATTTAAATGGGACCATTTCGAGAGTATCTTCTTTCAATTAAAAAAAAACATCACGAATCGGTAGTTTCGGATTAATCGGTGAACATACATTGAAAAAAAAATTATACGCGTCAAATTGATAAACTTCGCCCTTTTTTTTAAGTCGATTGAAAATTTATAAAGAGAAAGAAATTAAGAAAAAAACCTTTGATAAAAAATGTTTGTCTTGGAATTTAACTTTGATTTTTTGTATGCATAACTTGGAAGCAAATGGTTTTTTTAATAGAGTAATTCCGGGATTTATGCCGCACATTTTTTTGAGTTTGTGTATAAAGTCCCATGGTGGACATAAGTTTTAAAAAATCAAGCTTTGCTATTCAATGTTAAATATACAACGCGTGTACTGCGACAAAAAAAAAAAAAAAAAAAAAAAAAAAAAAAAAATCAATACAAATTATTAATATTGTTTAACATTTTTTTTCTAAAACATTGCACTGCGGCGCGTCACCCGTACATTCAGGCTGAGACGCCGCACTTGTGCGGTAGTTATGCCGTGCTTGCAATAAGAACAAAATGAAATTATAAATAAAAAAATTAAAAAAAAAATTATATCTGGACTATAATTAACGATGTAATAACAAAATGAAACTAAATGAGTACAATGAAACGTATTAGTAGATTCAAATTAATAACTGTTGCCTACTTTCACTATTAAAATTATCGACTTAAATTTTTTTACATTAAATTTTAATTGTTATTTCAGCAACAACGTAACATCAATGTATTAGAAAGGGAAAAGAAAGAAAGGAAAATTGTGTTTACATAATTTATTTGTTAACGCTTTCAGGACCGGTGGCTTTTACACAAATTTTATTCGGTTGGTACCACTTTTATAAAAGAAGTTACCTTTACTTAAATAATCATGAATATGCTCTAATTAAACAAAGCAAATATTATAATAAAACACTCATACTACAATAAATATTAAAACACACATAGACACATAAATAACGCCTGCATTCAACAGTTAAAGGTATATATAAATATTATACAGACATACGAACAATAAATACAATAAACCCAACTGGAGTGAAAAATTAGCCAGAGCCAGGAATCGAACCCGGGACCACAGTATACAAGACTGCTGCTCTAACCACTGAGCTACTCCGGCCGATGCCTGAGTCTGCAATTTCTCACTAATAAACCATGTTGGGGAAGTCACCAGCCATCTATACGACAGCCTTGGATGACCGGACAACGATGAATAGATTTTACTATTACATCGATCTACGATAATTATAATAAAACACTCATACTACAATATATATTAAAACACACATACACACATAAATAACGCCTGCATTCAACAGTTAAAGGTATATATAAATATTATATAGACATATAAATATTATACAGACATATATGTCTGTATAATATTTATATATACCTTTAACTGTTGAATGCAGGCGTTATTTATGTGTGTATGTGTGTTTTAATATATATTGTAGTATGAGTGTTTTATTATAATTATCGTAGATCGATGTAATAGTAAAATCTATTCATCGTTGTCCGGTCATCCAAGGCTGTCGTATAGATGGATGGTGACTTCCCCAACATGGTTTATTAGTGAGAAATTGCAGACTCAGGCATCGGCCGGAGTAGCTCAGTGGTTAGAGCAGCAGTCTTGTATACTGTGGTCCCGGGTTCGATTCCTGGCTCTGGCTAATTTTTCACTCCAGTTGGGTTTATTGTATTTATTGTTCGTATGTCTGTATAATATTTATATATATCTTTAAAAGCAAATATTAGTTTTCTTTTTTACTGGTGCCAGAAACAAATTTTGTAAGCTCTTTATGAAGGTGCTTATATGGTCCGAATGAGTTAAGAGATCTGTTTTTTCGACTACAATCTACAGAAAAAGTGTCGAAAAAGTACAGTCGTTATGTAACTACATTTAAACACATGATGCAACGAAGCCAATTACACTTCCTCTTTTTTGGAGTAGTTTGCAAAGAACGTCTGCGTTACGCGTAATCCAATTTTTCATTATTATCAACTTCACTTGCATCTTTCTTGCGCTTCTTACTTTTTATTTTTCTCTTTTTCTCCTTTGGATTTAGTAAACTTGATAACATGCCTAACATGGTTAGTCTGTTCAAAAAGAAAAGGAAAAGTTAATAACACTTAATCATCCCGCACAAAAGAAACTGCGGCATGTATACCAGAATAGCAGGCGGCATGTATCCCATTTTGCATGCTGCAGACGTCGGCCATCACAGTTACCTGCCATCGCTAAGGGGAATGGCGTAACCATACACACAGTACTCTATAGAAACGCTACACTTAGTTTGGACTTCGAAATCATGCATGCATTAAGTAATTAGTGTATGAAAAGTATTTAAACATAACGTGTTTAAAAGTTTGGACAGTGAAATCATGCACTTACATCAAATTAAGGATTGTATTTCTACAAGCAAACATCGAAATGGGATTCACGCTATACACTGGTTTAAATAATCTCATTGCGTACCTATATTGTGCGTTTGACAACCATCTATCGATAATTACAAGAAATACAAGGGGTGCGGCATCTATCCCGTATGCGGCGACTCTCCCGGAGTTACCCTATATATATTAAATTACGATTAACAAATTTATTTACGTTTGATTTAATTAGAAATCTAAAAGGCATCTTAAATTCGAAGGTCTGATTTTCAGTCAGATGAAAAATGTTTATTATTATTATTATTGTAACAGAATAGTGCATTTTGAAAAGAGAAAATACGAATTTTGTTTAAGTGTGAAGCATTATTGTTAAAATTTTAAAAATAACACTTGGCAGAAAGCGTTTTTCGATACTTCTTATTATGTTATAAATAATAAAAATATCATATAATACATTTAAAATTGCAATTTTCTCACTACAAATTTTCCGCAATCGGTACATATTTAAAATATTCTATGCATTAAAACTTTTGTTCAGAATATCGCAAGGTATGTATTATTGATATATATTAACGTATACATATTGCTACACTAGAAATTAGACGTGCATGATCATAAATGTTTAAATTACAAATCGTTTCAAAAATTTGTAAAGAAAAATCAAAATATTTAACAGATTTTTGGAACTATGATGTCGTTATTTTAATGTTAATTGAATTACTTGCGACTCGTTTAGGAAAAATAAAACTCATCCGAACGAATAATTGAACAAATTTCCAGAGTTGTTAAAAAACTTTTCAAAAAAGAAAAAAACTCACTGTCGTTATTTAATTTTCCAATTTTTGTACGCATATTTCTGAACTAATTAATTCTAATTAACTAACATTTTATATGCCAAGGCACAATTAAAAAAGTTAATTGCATGTGATTTAATGGCAAACTTCGGAGCTATGTTTAATCTGAAATATTAGTTTACTGGCTGAAAATTAAAAAAAAAAAAAACTTTTTATTTTTCATGAAACGTAATAAAGTAATGAAAAGATAAAATTTTTGTTTGTCTTTTTGGGAATGTTATCAAGCTTTAAAAGAATATAGGTTAAATTATGGGGCAAATTAAAGTGTAAATTAAACCCAGATTGTGCAATTAGGCGACTTAATAGAATATTTTTTTCAACAGATACCGCATGCGTTCCGAAAATCGAACAAAATTCGCTATTACAGCGCCATCTTCAGTCAATTCTTTCAAAAGTATTATACGAAGCTCAACTTATGATATCACATGTAATATAAAATTTCGTCAAAAATATTCATAACTTGATAAATTAAACTGTAAAAATCAAGAAAATCGTGCAAAAATCGCTACCACTGCGTTCCTTTCCGGAGGAATATCCTCATTTTTTATTTGGAGATAACGTTCACAGTCAAAAACATATATACAAATTTTGGTTTAATTCTTTGTACAACTTTATATACTTTTCGACGATACAGTAATGGAAACGGTGCAAAAATCGCTATCACAGTGCCCCCTTCATGCAGAATATCCCTAAATTCAACTGGGACCTGCTGGCCATAGCCAAATATATATATATATATATGAAATTTTGTTCAATTCAGTGAATAACTTCATACTCTTTTCGATGATACAATAATGGAAATGGCGCAAATATCACGGCGCTCCGTTCCGGTCGAATATTCCGAATTCAACTGAAATCTGCTGGCCACAGTCAAAAACATATACTATCTGAAATTCGGTCCTATTTATAACTTCATAAACTTTTCTATAATACAAAGAGAACACACAGACACATACAAGGATACTTCGAAATACGGCATTTTATAAAAACGTTTTTATGGGGATCACTTACACCTAAAACGTGTAAATCCATCATAAAACCGGAAGTAAAAAAAATAATCGATTACAATACTTTCTTCTATTATTGATAGAAGAAAGTAAGACATGTAATACTCCTTTAATTATAAAATAATATGGTACTAATTAACTTTCATGCACAACATCATTTGAATAAACAATGCTTGATAAACTCTAAGATCAATTGGTTCAACCAACTTTTTGTTGCAGTAGTTGCAACCATACATGGTAAAATCTATTCCAACATTTAGAACCATGATTCTACTGGGAAATCGAAAGGTTGGAGCGATGTTTCATCATTTTATGGTAAACAATACATCTCTTACTGAGCTCCCATTTGCTGAATAGGTCATATACCACCATTGCAAGAGCTGATTAGCTTATAGTAAATATCGGTCGACGGATTAAGTTATTTAATCCATTTTTCAATCAATTTCAAATCATTTTGCCATTAAATCTGTATGGAAAACCCCCAAGGAAACGTGCCTGAATATAAAGGATTAATATTGTGCCGATATAATTAAGCATTAGTGATGCAAAGGTAATGCCTTCAGCTTGAACTTCTCCGTTCTAGTATTTGAATCGATCTAATTCGATTGCGTTAGAAATTTATTAAGAAGAAGTCCTTTTATTATTTTATGAACACGTACAATGGTGTTTAGAAAGTCGAATGAAATCCCTCCAGACTTCTCTGTAGGTGTTGTTTTATTATTAAATGCTGAAACATAAATGAAGAGATAATAGTATATGTAATGGTATTGCAGTAAATATATGTGAAGTGTGTTTTTTTAGAGGTAAGGTTTTGAAATTGGTAACACTCTTTGTAGTCACAGTCAATTTGACTGCTAACAGGGGATTTGTACTCAATATGTTTTGCCATTTCACCATGAATAGACTCATGCCACAACAACGCTTGCAAATAGTTCGGGATACATTCGGCGAGCGCATAATTTCGCGTAATGGACCTGTGAACTGGCCTCCACGGTTATGTTATCTCACAACAATGGATTATTTTCTGTGGGGATATGTGGTCTATGCCGATAAACCACAGACGTTGAACCACTTGGAAATCAAGATTTTCCGTGTTATTGCTGATATACGGAGCTGCTGCTCCATAAAGTGGTCGAAAATTGGACTTCCAAATTGTGATCCATTCTACACAGCCGCGAAAACCATATGCCTGAAATAATTTTTAAACACTAATGGCATAAAATCGTTTATTTAATAAACCAAATATCATGGTTATTAACATTATTTTTATGTGTTTCATTTCGTTTTAAATTGTATACCTCTTAAAAGTACATCCATGCTATCATTACTGTATGCAGCTAATATAAAAAAATAGCCGTACAAACAAAATAATATTAAATGTAAACACATGTCTTGTTATTAAAGGCCAGACTTGAAAGGGATATAATTAAATCGGATTTCAGAATTAATCTTTTTCTCTCTAGCGTTGTGTTTCTTAACTTAAAATTATTAGAATTAAATCAATGAATTTGCAGTAAAACCTTTACTAAAAGGAATAGATAAATATTTATCATTCCTATATGCAGATAATAAAAATGTAGCTGTAACGACAAATTAATATTTAATGTAAACACATGTCTTATTATTAAAAGACCAGGCTCGAAAGGTATATATTTAAATCGGATTGCAGAATTAAAATGGTTTTCTCTCTAATGCAGTTTTTTTTAAAGTTAAAATTATTAGATTTAAATCGATGCATTTTGGATTAAAGGCTTTCCTAAAAGGCCTGGACAAATATTGCACTTATGATTCATAACTTATTTATCACTTATGAGATATATTCAATTACGTAATAGATTTATACATTGTATTCTTCAAAATTAAAATTAAAAATTAAAAGTTTAAAAAATATTTTCACGTTCCTTGTCGCATTTTACTGCTGCCACACTCGAAATTAAAAGATTTTTTGTTCACTTGTTTACATGTAAAAGTAAAAAAAAAAAATTAAATAAATAAATAAAATAAATAAATAAAAAAGACTTTCTGACCGATTACCCAATCTTTCAAGCTCCCACTTCTGCATACAAAAAACACCAAATGTCGATATGTTATTAAGTTACATAATAGTATTATTTTTACAAATTCTTTTTATGGTTTATGTTTTCGTTAACAGAGGCAGTTCAAAAATTCAGTACATTATCTTCTATTCTTTCCTAAGAAAAAATGTCAAAAATAAGTATTATGGTCCTAATATAGAAAGCGTTAAATTTGCCACTAATTTCGAGCGCCATAGGACCATCTATGGCTTTAAAAACAGATCTTATAAACATGCAATTTTTTTTATTGTTGGACAAATTTTGTCGCTTGTAATAGTAATATCGCTCCTAACAGCTAATGAAATGCTTTGAAAATTGACAGAGTTAGAGCATTGAGCCGAATGAATTAAATGCTGCTACGGATAAGGAGTGCAAGTCTATTAAACATATCTGCCTCTCGTAGATATACACAAGAGATCAGGGAACGTCCACGGCAGAAAAAAATTTTTGCTGAAAAATTTTTTTAAACAGAAATATAAGTGTGATACATCAATTTAAAGCTAAAGTTAAAATATATGAATTTGTATGTTTTAATTTGATAAGAGCAAGTTTTTACTGAAAATGAGCTGGATACTAACAGTATAAAACTACATTTACTTTTGAGCTTAAAATACAATTTATTGAAATGTATGATTTTTTTACTTTTTAGAATTCAATAAAATTACTATGCGTTCAAATCAACAAACTATTATCATGTCTTTAAGATCTGCATAGGTAAAACCTTTTAGGTAATGTCTTTAATATATTTTTGGCGGTATTTAAACGTTAATACTTAAATGTCACAAGAGTAACAGAAAACATACAAAAGTTTTAATAAATAAAAAACTACTTAAAATTTTTACCAAAACTTCTAATTCTCTGATTTCAAGGTATAAGACAGATTTTACATTAAATATTTTGTTTATGCTATGCATGTAATAGGTTCTGGGGAGATGTCACAAGAGTAACAAACGTCTGTGTCACAAGAGTAATATATAATACTTTTGTCGATAGTTTGATATAAAACCGCGTGACAACAAAAACAAACAGAATGCTTAAAGTTTTGTTGTTTTTTCTCTGTTATTAGAGCAGCTCTTGAAATAGTTTTAGCTATAAGTAAGGTTATTTTGTAAATTTTAAGGCAGATAAATTATCTTTATTAGTGTTTTTTAATGGTTGGATTTATTTTTATTCATTTTTGGTATTACTTAAGATTACAAAATAATCATGACAAGTAATTAAAGATATAATGAAGCAAATCAACTCGTGTCATTTTTGTGTGCTTTCTTTTGGTTTGAAGCACATGGTCTTTGACTAGATATTTTATAGGCTTTGTAAAGCTTCGTAAACTAAATTCTGCTGAATAACCTACAGAGGTTCTTATAGTAACTCTTATGGAAAGGATTCTGATTGCATATTTTAAAGGCAAGATTTTAATACACGCTTCTTACACACGACATTGTTTTAAAGAGCAGGAAAAATTCTGCTAAGCGACAAAAATTGTAGAGAAAAAATAAGAATGAAATTGAATATGTTCTTGTGAGAAAGAAACAAAACAAAATATATTACGATAAGGTGAAGAAAAGTCTTAGAACCAGCAAAAGCTTCAGCAAGAAAATGGAAATATTAAGAAAAGGAAAAGTAGAGAACTAGCTAACCCCAGATACTGTAACGGAAAAAAATCTACCTCCACAGCATTGGAAAATATATGTCGGTGAAGATTTAAGAAGAGGTCATTCTTCAGCTAAATCTACCTTTGTTAAGCGTTAAAAGGTCACATAATTTCATCAATTCTAAGGGACATTTAATAAGATACGTTTTGTGTTTAAAGAAGCTTTTCTAAATTGAAAAATTGGAGATTCCTTTGCAGCTTTAAAGCCTAGTTTCATAAAACAATAGAAAATTACTCATCAGAATATCTCCATTTGTTGCTGTTACAAAAACATTTAAGCAATTCATAATGTAGTAACTGGTAAATTTCCTGCATTAAACATTCCTGTGAGGAATTTAATGACTTTGTCTGTCGAGATACATGATAATTAGAATTTAGGAATTCCGAATGTCTAATTTTCGGAAATAACATCGAAGAATTATTTGAAACGGAAGCCAATAATACAGAACTTCTTATAAGTTACTGTAAAGAACAAAACGTATATGTACGTTTTGCTATTGACAAAACGCATATAGACGTTTTGCTAAACGCATATAAACGTATATAACGTATATAAACGTATATAAACGACGTTTTGATAAACGTATATAAATGTTTATCATCATCTTCTCAATACTATTACTTTTTCAAAACGTTGATAAAGATTTTGAAAAAGTAACAGTTAAAGAAACCATTTCTGATTGTTTAAAAAATTTCGAAAGCAACTAAATCCATTTCTGTGTCACACATTCATTGAAACTTGTACAAGGAATTATTTTCGTAATGCCAAAAAAATAACCATTTCTCAAAGAATATTTATGCCATTATATTTTCTGGAAACTGTTTTATTTTCAAGCCAAGAAGAAAATTTGTTATGAAATACTACATTACTGGCCAAACCCACAATCGACTGTATTTTCAGCTTTTTATTTAGTATGATCCCAATAAAGTAAAATCTTATGCTATTATTTTGTTGAATGTAACTCATAATCAATTTTTTGTAAATGTTTTTATATGTAAAATTTCTGTATTTTCCTAAAATGTACCTGTTTTACTTTTTTATATGATGGTTGCTCCTTTCCAATTAAAAAAAAATAATAACTATGCAAATATGCCTGCAATGAATCAGACTCCTTTCTCAATTAACTTAATTGGGCTTTTTTTTTTCAAATACTCCTATTATAGATGCTGTAGATTTATTTTGCGTTGTTGTATAATGATATATATGGAATGATGTGCGTGCTAAAAAAGCAATTCTAAGATATACTGCTTATTTTGTCAAAAGAAATAAAACAATAAAGTTTCATTACTTTGCGAGAAAATACCAACAGCGAAGGGCATTCAACAAATACAATTTGTTAAAACCATGAAAAATGACACTATCTACTCCAAAGCTTACACTAACATGATTCGCACAAAAAATTTGTGTTTCATTAAGTAAATCATGATACAGGAGAAGTTGAAAGTGATATTACTGATAGTGAAGACAATGTCTTATTCTGTTAAGTAGCAGAAACTGAGAGGTTGCTATGTGGTTATAGTGTTCATTAATTTTAGAATTTTTTACATTATTTTATGTTATTTTAAAATTAAACCATCATTAAAAATTATTCTGTATGGAAAATATTTTTTAAAACTTATTTTAATTATTTTGTTTAGTACTTAAACTGATTTTTTGCTAAAATTACATTATGGACAAAATGTCACAAGAGTAACACTTAGCATTTTACAAAATCAAATGACGCTAACTCATGTGTTATGAGATGAGTTCAATGCTTAATGCTTTTTAAAAAGATGTAATTACTCTGCTATATTCTGTAAATTTTATTTCTATAGTCTCATATAATTCACAGAATTTCTGTGTCAAACACAATTTTTGAAAATTGCATTTTTTTGTGGTCACAAGAGTAACAAAATTTTCATTTATTATCTAGCCAAGTAAAATGCTTTTTGTTACAAATGTATATGGTTTATGAAAGTAGAATACATGTATTTTCAAGAAGTTGCATCAAATTTATTTTAAATATATTTTGTAATAAAAGAATTGGAAATATATATGGAAATTTGCTCTGGTGGTCACAAGAGTAACAGTGGACGTTCCCATCATTTCTATATGTTTTAAAATGTGTCTCCTTCTTTGGCCCGGACTTTTTTACATTCTAGGACATTTGAAGAGTGTCTAAGAGAAGGTAACGTTTTGAGCATAAAACTGCCAGTACTGCGCTAGATAAAGAGATTTGCCGACTCTGTAGCTGCATTTCAAGTGTTTTCAAATAGAAATGATGACTCGCTTTTAGCTCTCCATGTCTTATAAATTGGAAACAACTGTCAGACATATTTCGTCAGAAATTAAGGAGAGATACATTAAGGTTCTTATAAATGTACGCTATTTTAATTAGTTAATGTATTAGAAAAGTAGGTAACCATTATAGCACCACGGGGAGTCGTGAAAAACCCTGATCGTTATGTTTCAGCAATTTTTGTATCTTTAAATTCTCCCGTGTAATATTAACTAAAACAGTAGTGTTTGTGCAGTTTTATAAAATATTCTTTATTTTATAACTAAAAAATATTTTTTTGTATAACTAACATAATGCAAATAGTACTCTATCACATACAAACATACACTAGTCAACAAATTTTAACTTTCTCCCTAACATTAATCGAAGCACATTTCGTAATGCCCAATGTTATATATTTATGCAAAACAATCTGCAGCATGTATCACTTTTTTGTTATTAATTTCGTATAATTTTATATTTATATTAGTATATGATTAAGTAATAATGATATGGATATCCGTTATTTTTAAGGTGTTCTAAACAAACTCTTAGATGTGGTGGAGTACACTGTAACACATATGTTTTCTTTAAGAAACCAGCATCGCAATCCACCTATTCAGTAAAAAATGCATGTGGTCTCAATAAATTTTAACCGTGTTTTCATTCATTATATTCATTCATTATATACTTTCATTAGCAATAATGAAGATATTGTTACAATATTTTCAATAGATTTGCTTGACTGTCTTTGAAATTTGAGGAATTATCGAGAAGGGAAAGAAGTAACTTCTATCCATGTGCAAAACATACCTAGCTAGATACCCCATAATCTCTCAGTATATGTGATGTTATAGGGCAGGGGCACTGGCAGAACTTGTGGGGCCCTGTACAGATTATACTTATGAACCTTTTATCCTTTGTATGTGATTTATAAGAAATGAGTTCCTCACGAGGGGCTTTTAAGCATAGCACTCGATACATCTGTCCTATTGGCACGTCCCTGTCACTGACCAAACTACAGTGCACTTGCAGCACTTCCAGTTACATCATCAGATATCCAACTAAGCAAGAATTATTTTTTGAAGATCTACGTGAAATGTCTTCATCATTTTACTGTTATGAGCAAAAATCAGTGTTGCCTTGGAGTTCATAATAAATACATCGTGTATTTATGTTTGAATATGATTTCTTGAGTTTAATTAAATTTTGTTGAGAACACTTGACAGAAGATAGCTTCTGTAAACAACGCCAACCATGTATTTAAAGTTGTTCTAATCTTTGTATGTTTTCAATAGGTTTGGAATAAACAGACAGTCAGACTTATAACATGAAATCATAAATACTTTCCATACAGCGCAGCGTATTAAATTTCGCCGAGTTTCGAACACTATAATTATCATTATTAAAATATATTTCAAAAACATTCTAAAGATGATAAAATTAGGCAGTTAGATTTTTCATCTCGTAATTTGCGCTATATATATAATAGAGCTATTATTTTCCATAAAGAATTACCTATAAAATATTTTTATAACTTATTCAATTTTGGCAATGCCACATACATACTAAAATTTAGAGATAAATAAAACAGAGAAATTTATATGTCAAACGCAATCTTTAAATAAAATTCACAAACAATTGCTGTGTTATTTATTAATTATCCTACATTAGTAAATTTAATTATATATATTCCCAAATTTTATCACTAAACAATCTTTTATCATTAAATATATAAATGTAAACCAATACCGGAAAAGTATCATAGAAATGATTTTAAAGATTTGGCTTTTCATAACATGTACTGTTTCTTTCAGTACGCTTGCGTCAGATCAAGAAATTAAGCCGTTTTAATGATAGGCTTAAAAAAAGACATTGAATAGCTAGCTGATCGACGCCTAAGCAGTTTAACAAAAGTTCGATAAACTTTAAGCGCATTTAAGCATTACAAGAGAATCCAGGGTCGCGATTCACTTATTGAATAGAAAATACAAGGTTTCTGACTCTAAGCTAAAGATAAGCCGAACACGTATTTCTATTTATAATTTTAACAATAATAGTTTTGATCTTTCATAGGGAGAAATAGAACGACACCATAACAAAGGTTGGAATTATCACCACCCACGTCCGAACAACATTAAGTTAGATTTATCATATAAAGAGTGTTAACCCATTTTTGTAACAATTTTGATTTCCACAGTGATTTAAATGTAAAAAAAAAAAGAAACCCAAAATTATATGTCATCGATTCAGAATAGAGTTTAAATATTGTCTTCACCATTGAAATAATCTTTGTTTTAAAATGTCATTGGTCAATAAATAACGGTTCTAACTCTACGAATTGAAATGCTCTCATTCAAATATTTAAAAAAAGGTGTCAAAAGCAGAGCATCGTTTAAATAGCTTTATACGTAAAATAAGGGACATAATTAATAAAAAAGGAACGAAACGTTTAATTTTACGAACCCAACGAAGGTTCGCTCAGCGCGTATTATATCTAAAGTTGCACTTCATGTTTCTCTTTTAATCAAACCCTTAAAAGAACTATATCTTTAAACATATCTATAAAAACTGTAAAAAAAAAAAAGTAAAATCTGATTTAAAGCTAATCAGAACAAACAACAACATAAAAAAACATCATGTTAAGTGTCTAAAACAAAACATGTTTCTCAGCGTTGAATTAAGTGCAAATTGGCTTTGAAAATTATTTGGCAGGTAAAAAATGGAAATATGTAGTTACAATTGGTGAAGTTTGGCTATATTTGTCTGATTTGAATGGAAAAAGATTGATTACTGCCGAAAAAGAGGAGTAAAATACGTAAAATGTTAGTTCAGAGAGAACAACAACAACAACAACAAAAAGACTTGGTACAGGTGAGCAGTTCCCAACCTTTATTGATACGCGACCCACTGTTATATTCTAATCCACGTAATCTAAATACAGTATAACTTCAAAAATCCGACATCATCGGGACCATGTTCTTTCCATTTCTTACGTAATTCATGCGAGTTGGTTTTCCATTTTCTAAAAGTCATACTAGCTTCTTGAAATATTTCATAGGCTTCCTTACTAACTTTAAATGCATAATATACACTTGATTGACTTGTAATAAAATCATCAACGTACAATGATGAATTTAAAATTTCAAAAGTTTCAGGAAATGTTTCTAGATACCTTTGTAGGTGATGCTTGATAGTAACAGCCAGATGAAAGGGATTTGATTTTACCCCGAAAATAAATCTCTTTAGTCTGATTATTTTAAATTCCTTACCTGGATCATCAATCCATGGATCATCATCCCAAAAAAATCTTGTGAATTCCCTGTCTGGTTCAATAATCTCGATCTGTAGAAACACTTGTTGAATGTCTGCAGTCATTGCTGAGGGGAAGTTTCTGAATTTGATTAAAAGGCTGAACAATTCGGGAATGAGATTCAATCCAGTATATGAACAATAATTTAGTGACAGTTCACCTTTAGCATGGAAGCTTGCATCAAATACAATTCTTTAGTGGTGGACTTATCTTCACGAATTACTGCTCTGTGGGTAAGTAAAATGTGTATACATCAGATGTGTTATCGCCAGGTTCGATAATGTTCTCTGCTAAATAACTATCAAAAATGTCTTTATACTCTGAGAATAAGAAAAGGTCGTTTCTAAAGCTTGTTCTCAATTTCAAAAATATTTTGTATGCCACTTCGCGTTTGTTATTAAGAAACATTTTCAAATTCGCCTTCGATGGAAATTTCACTTTGTACCGATTATCTTTAAAAGCAATGCTAGACTGAATATCAGCCATAATGTCATCGTCCACATTAGTAACATTTTGAGTTTCGGGTGCAATTCCTAAACTTTCTGACTGCCAAAAATTTCTTATTTGATCGGATATATTTTTTTCTTCAGTTATAATTTTCATGTTGAAAAATTCATTGGCTGACCCCATATAACCCTGTAAACACCAGCCAAAATGGGTTTCAGTAGCTACGAGATTATTCTTTAGCCTTTTAATTATACCAGTTACAATATTATAATAATTATCAGTGCCAATTAAAATTGCGATTTGTTTACTAGTATATTCATAATTATCAGCCAGTTGTAAACCTTTTAATTTATTATGTGTTTTCCTAATGTATTTATGTGGATTGAGTGAGCAAGCAGCTGAAATTTGCTCTGTTTCAAGAGCTTCAACTTCAATATGCAAAGAGGGTTGTTCTCTATTTTCAAGTTTTACCTTTACTACATTATGCGTTTTCTCAGTTGCCTTTTCGGCTCCAAAAGCATAAACAGATAACTTTTCTTTTCTAATAACCGGCAATGTTAACTTTTGCGAAATGTCGCGAATTATGAAAGTTCTCATGCTACCGCTATCTAATAAGACACGAATTCACACGGTTCATTATTATTTTTTTAGGATCTTTTAATATAACAGAACAAGTTTGCAAAAATACGTTGCAATTCGTGTTTTCAATCTGTACATTACTAGTGGAATTGTTATCGCAATGGGAAATAGACATGACACTTTTATCAACATTTATCTTGGAATCATTTTGAAAGTGAAAACATATAGCCCTATTATGTTTTTTACCACGAATTTCGCACATTTTGGTTTTTTCATAGTCTTTAATTCTTTGTTTGCACTCTAAACATAAACAGCATTTTCCCTGTTTTTTTTTTATTTCTTTCTTCTGATCTATCGTTAAAGTATTACACATTTCACTATTATGATCAACACTATTACAGAATAAACACGAATTCTTATTTACTGAAGTCATTAATTCAGTAGCTGAAACGTTATTTTGTTTATATCCTTTCGTATTAAAGTGATATCTCAGCTTACATTTCAATTGTTTATCTGTAAATTTTGGTCTATATTCAATTCTATTGTCATTAAAAAATGATTTCTCACCATCTGAACCATGGATAGTTGATACCCTTTTCCTACTTTCAACTTCATTTTTCAGAAAACTCATAAGTTTATCCATATTCCACATTTCACTTTCCTTTAGATTTTTATTAAATTCTAATGTCAAATCTGGGGGTATTAACTTCCGTAATATTCGGCAAAGTAACCCTCT
This sequence comes from Maratus speciosus, assembly GCA_963932465.1. NCBI lineage: Eukaryota > Metazoa > Arthropoda > Arachnida > Araneae > Salticidae > Maratus > Maratus speciosus. The sequence goes on along the minus strand of OZ010793.1, from coordinate 248,718,008 downwards.
GTATGTATCAGATTTTACACCCAACGACTCTAAATTTCGAATTTGCACTGGACATTTATCGTACAAATTTCTTAAACCACCAGTGTCAGAAGAACTTCTCAAGCATTTCATATTTAATAAATTACTTAAGTGAGCATGTGCGAGCATGTCATGTCTACCATATCTTCCCTTCAAAAGCGATACGGCCGCTGCGTAATTATTTTCAGTTAAACTAAAACTGCTAATCGTGTTTGCAGCCGCTCCTGAAACCAAAATTTTTACGTAAATTTTTCGATTTCTGTTAGATTTAGGTTTTTGTCTATTGCCAATTCAAACTGGTTCCAAAATTCTAAAAATGTATCCTGTTCCCTCCCAAAATCAGTTTATTTGCAGTTTTGGCAATTTTACTCTTTTCAGTTCAGTAGCAGCACATGTCCGTACTGAATCAATATTATTACTATTAATAATATTTTCATTAGAATTCAAACTTTTAACTCTAAAGTTTAGTTTATTTCTGTAAGATATTATTTTCTGGTCATATTCATCAATATTCAGTATTTCATTTTCCACATATTTCGTATTTATTAAGCTTAAAATGTTATTACCTAGATCCTTAATAATCTTACATTTAACATTTAATTTATCGACTAACTTCTGAGTTTTCTAAAGAATATTCAACAGTAGCTAAATGCTGTTGAATTTCTGCTAACAGTTTATTTAATAGATTTCGATGAGTATCTTTCTTTCTTTATTTTCATTCATTTTCAAAAAATAAAATAATTATAAAAATTAACACTCACCAGTTTCAAGTCGAAACAAAACAAAAAATATTGCGCAATTCTTATTCTTTCATCGAAGCATAAAATCATTCCAAGACCAATGTCACCAAAAAAGTTATAATCTAATCGATGTAATCTAAATATTCATTTCAAATCAAATCCAATATTAACTAAATGTTTCGTTGTATCTAATTCCACAAATAATTAACAGTTTTTAAGTCACAAAACATACATTTAATAAACAAAAAGAACATTGAAAATCTATTAAACGCCAATGGATGGATCACATCTAAAGAATTCTAACATCAACAATAGATTATCTTGTTTTCAGTTCAGAAGCCGACAGTTAAAAACAGAGCATGCGCTGGCTAACTAGCTGTTTAGAGAATTAGCCGGCACATCGACCCACCTTTAAGTAAAAAAAAAAAATCGCGACTCACTTATTATGAGGGTGTATTTAATATCAGTATGGAAATTTTGTATGACCTCTACCCACATAGCATTTTTAGTTTGCAGAAAATTTGCAGAAGTCTTGCTTTGAAAACCTGCAAAGTTGCAGCAAGCTCCGCAGGACAAGATTGAAAGCTCATAACAAGACTGCAGCAAAATTACGCAAACGCCGAAGTCACCACACTTTGAACTTGCAGCTAACTTGTCGTGCAAGTTAAATTCATGCTGTATCAAATTTATTGCAAATAACGGCAAACAAGCAATCAAAAATACTGCATACTTCCACGCCGTATTATCTGGTTATAACTGTTACATTATAAGCTTAACCCCTTCGAAGGGGTCCATAGACCTGATCAGGTCTATTAATGCAAACGCACCGTCAGAAAGTGCATGCATCGTTTTTATCACCATAAACAAGTTAAGGTAATATTTGCTCTTTTCAATTTGAGCATTTTTTGGTATTTGATAAGTATAGCGTGTAGAAAAAGCGGTGCCAACCGAATAAAATTTTTGCAATTTCTGCGTATGTGCCGATTGTCCATTCTCTCAACAGAGGGATTTTTTGCTTTTGTCACTATCGGGAATTAAAGACAGTCTTGCCATCAGCTTCACAACAAACTACTCATACAAGTGGGTGATGATATACCTTGCGGGAGATTTGCTGTTGAATTTCAAATTTGTCACGGCAAGATAATATCAGAAAAAATCAAATTTGCTGCTAATGTTTATGCTATCTGGGTATAAGCTATCGACTACCCTATTCTATGAAAACGGCAAATTTTCGTTCGAAGGAAGAACTATCAAGAAAAACATCAATTGGTAATCCCAATGTGTGTAAGTATAATAATATTTAAACCAACAAATATAATGAAAAATACGTTTAATTATTATTAAATCGCAACTTTATAATCAGTGAGATTTCTGGCACTGGTGTTTACCTATGACGGCATCTACAGTCGAACCTCGTTATCCCGACACATCTAATGACCAGATAAAAGTGTCGTCATAAGCATAGTGTCACGGTAACCAGAGTTGGAGAAAAATATGTTTATTAAAAACTGTATTTTTAATAAGTTTAAGACAATTTTAAATTCATAACTGTTCTTGCAGTTTCAAGCAATAAAACATTATTATTAAACTAAAAAAACACAAAAACAAAAATGAAAAGAATAAAAATCAGATTTATGATCACTTGTTTTTTTTGTTTTTTTTATTGTTGCATGAAATATTGATGAATTAAGGTTTGCTTATCCCTCGATGTGCTTCCTACAGTTCTTTTTTCAATATTATACAATGAATTGTAATCAATATTCGTTGTTTCAGAAATGGATGTTCTGATAATTTCAATGCAATGCAATGCTTCGGTTTTAGTCAGATGAAAAACGCCGTGTATCCACAAGAAAGCGCCGACTGACCAGAAGAAAGATCGCGAGTAGACTGATACGTCTATCTAGAGCTTAAGTGGGTCATTCATTGTGCGTGGGTTTATTTATTCAGACAAAGGATTTAAAGTTTCTGATTTATCTCAATGGGTATTTTAGACATTTTTGTGAAACGTTTGGTTAAGACATTTTCTACCGTTTAATTTCCGTGCTTATAAGATGGATTATGATATATGGACAATTTTCCTAAACCGTCGGGATATCCGGAGTTGAAAATTATTCAACGACGCAAAATCCGGAGTTTATTTACATTAAAATCATATACAGAAAATCGGGACTTTGAAAAACTGACGTGATAAGCGGAGTGACGTGAAAACCGGGTGTCGGGATAACGAGGTCCGACTGTACATATGAGTTAAAACTGCTTAATTTGAACCTTAAGTGACTTTCTGCACGCAGTTTGTTTATGTAGTTACTTGTTTTTCAAAAACAGCAAAGTAGAAAAATTATGTTCTCACAAGTATGTCGTGTTAAACCCTATTAAGGACGTCAATGCCGTTTTAGATATTTCTGGATATTCTGCTCCCATGTTCATTCAGAAGGAAAAAAAGGATTTTTCCAGAGTTGCCATAATGACTGCGCGTCTACTGATTTATCTCCCAACGAGGTCATAACCAGGGCTGCGGAGTTGGTTGGAAAAATGGACGGCTCCGACTCCTTGCTGAAAAATGGGCCTGACTTGGACTTTACGACTCCGACTCCGCAGCCCTGGTCATAACATAATATCGACTGACTGTTTAAGAAAACACTGTCTTCTCACGAAGTTTTAAATTAAGCAAATATCTTTCAGAAGTATTCTGGTTTTAAAATATTGTATTTCTCAAAAAAGTCAGATAAAAACAGATGAAATGAAAGATATATTCTTTGTGGCAAACCTCGATTGTTGCGCGACCCATAGGCTAGGAACCGCTGGTACAGGTACTCTTATAACGGAAAACTTCTAAATAATAAAAGTAGAGAAAAAATGTCAAAATTTACTCGGATTAGTATTAGAACTATATTTTAACTCCAGTTTCCGAAGAAGGTAACCCATCTCTTTATCCAAACAATCTTCATTGTGTTAAGTTTTAATGATGGCAGAATCCAGTAAAATTTCCCCGAGTAACGGGCATGGATGCCAACTTTTCTTAGTCCTTTCAGTCCCATACATTACCTGTTTATGCTAAAATTCTGAAATTCTTAAAATAGGTTGATTGTATGCTCAATATGAGAAATAATAAAAGAAAATTTTTATTTTCATTTTTTAATTAAAATTTAAATTATAATAAAAATAATAATTATAAATTAAATAATATATAAAATTTAATAAAATATTTATATAAACTAGGCAAAAATAAATTATTGAAGCATATTTTAATACAATGTAAAAAAATAAAAGCATTTATTTATTATAAAGTCTATATAAAAGAATGTTATTCATGTCTCTTTTTGCGAAATGAACTGAATCTCATATCAGAAATATTAAAATCATTTCTTTGCATAATGCTGTCATCTATTGAATCGAAACAAAAAATTTTATCTATTGGGGATTATACATAGCTTTTATTTCCGGTATTTGAAATAATATAGGAACATCCGGATGTACAAAAAAAAAAAAAAAAAAAAAAAAAAAAAAAATGAGGAATGTCATGATTCCATTTGGACTCACTGGGAGTGAAAGGGTTAATCATTCCGGAGTCAGATTGAAGGCAAATATGTTTTCAATCGGAAATTTTATTTAATAGAGTTTTGAAAATAAAGTTTAAAAAGTACCCCATACAAAGGAGACACATTTCTTTTCATGCATTTTCAGGTTTTAAGATGTCTGCAGGAGTGTAAACAGTATAGTATAGGTCATATATTTCCGCGAAGATTTTTCCCGAAACCCCACAGGGGACCGGCAACAAATTGAAAAATAACGAATATCTTTTGGATAATAAAAAGAAAATTGCCCAGTTAAACTGATGGCATTGAACTCACAGGCTATTCACACTAATTCTATATTATACTCTTATATCAAAGAATAATGGGCCTCGAAATATAAATGAAGGGATTAGCCCCCGTTTCCTCCCTTGATACTTAACCAAAGAACCGCCAAATCTAATCAAGGTAGCTCCTTAACTTAATAAACCGGTAAACGAAATTTGGAGCAAATCGAATAATTCTGCATGAAAAACACATTTATCTAAATTAAGTGGGGTGCTAGCTCCCCTTTCCTCCCTTTATACTTAACTAAAGAACCTCAAAATCTAATCAAGACATCCCCTTATCATAATAAACCGGTATACCAAATTTGGAGCAAATCGAATAATTCTACATGAAAAACCCATTTATCTAAATTAAGGGGTTAGCCCCCCCCCCCCTTTCCACCCTTTATACATAAGTAATGAACTTCCAAATCTAATCAGGGAAGCTCCTTAACATAATTAACCGGTATACCAATTTTCGAGCAAATCGAATATTTCTGCAGGAAAAACCCATTTATCTAAATTAAAGGGAGGGGGGGGTAGCCCCCTTTCCTCCCTTTATATGTAACTAATGAGCCTCAAATCTAATCAAGGCAGCTCCTTAACATAATAAACCGGTATTCCAAATTTGGAGCAAATCGAATAATTCTACATGAAAAACCCATTTATCTAAATTAAGGGGGTTAGTCCCCCTTTCCCGCCTTTATACATAAGTAATGAACTTCCAAATCTAATCAGGGAAGCTCCTTAACATAACCGGTATACCAATTTTCGAGAAAATTGAATATTTCTGCAGGAAAAACCCATTTATCTAAATTAAAGGGGGGAAGGTAGCCCCCTTTCCTCCCTTTATATGTAACTAATGAACCTCCAAATCTAATCAAGGCAGCTCCTTAACATAATAAACCGGTATACCAAATTTGGAGCAAATTGAATCATTCTACATGAAAAACCCATTTATCAAAATTAAAGGGGAGGACTAGCTCCCCTTTCCCCCCTTTATACTTAACTAATGAACCTCCAAATCTAATCAAGGCATCTCCTTAACAAAATAAACCGGTATACGAAATTCGGAGTAAATCGAATAACTCTGCATGAAAAACCCATTTACGTAAATTAAAGGAAGCAAAAAGATGAGGGGTTGTATCCAAATATAGTAGTACGTGCAATATTGTGTACGCTGTCTTGGCACTAATCAACAGATATTTGATACAACCTCTCATCTTTTTGCTTATTTTGGGGAACAACGGATTTCGAGCTTATTCTATCGACGATAATTTTCAGAATTTTAGAGCTATGATTTTGAGACTTTCACAAAAGTTGCTCTATATTCTTAGCTAATCCATTATGCACATTATATTTTGATTGCATTCGTGCATGCACAGTGACACATTTTTTAGTAAACCTGCTCATTTTTCATCCAATTTTTATCATTTTTTAATTCTGATTGCAGCGTATTGTGTACAATGTTGTTTGTCATATTTTCTGAAAATAACTTTTTTTTATATTAAGAACTCTGCAAATTATAAGCAAACAACTTGGCGAAATTTGGGGCTGTTTTTATAAAAACCTTAATTTCTCTACGAGTATACATGCTATACTCATAAAAATGAACACAGTATATTACAATAGGGCACTTATTAATAATCTCGAGTTTGAACGGTTTTTCTGCATTAGTTTTTACAGGGTTTTTCAAAAGATATTCGTTCTTTTTCAATTTGTTGACGATCCCCTATGGGGTTTCGGGAAAAAAAATCTTCGCGGAAATATATGACCTATACTATACTGTTTACACACTTGCAGTTTCAGGTCAATTCCTCATGTATTTTTCTAGATATTTAACAAAACGTCTAAAATCACAAGCGACCGGTCACCTTTGGCCGTATAGTGTATATATATACCGGGTGTCCCAAAAATGACTGATAGATTTTAAAATTCAATAACTTTCAAACGGTGTAAGATATTAAAAAAATTCTTTCAGGAGTGTTATGTAAAATGTCAGGAGTTTTTATGCTATGATTCTCAATTTTAATCACAAATAGCATCGATAGATGGCGCTGCAAACAATAACAGCTAAAAACAGGCTAAATTTTTTGGCCTCTCTCTTCTTCCATGAGAAAAAAGGAGATTAAAATGCATTGAATGGATCCTGAAGTACCAAAAATCGGGTCTGGACTGAGCACCTATTCCTCTCAACGCCATCTATTGTTTGAAATTCGAACTAAAATAAAGAATCGCTGTAAAAAAAACTCCTGACATCATACATAGCACTCCTGCAAGAATTTTTTAAATATCTGTCACCGTTTCCAAGTTATTGAATTTTAAAATCCATCAGTCATTTTTGGGACATCTTGTATATATATACATGCATGTTTGTTTGTTAGAAATGTGTTTCTATATACGCATAATTAAAATTAATTATATATATTTATATGTGTATTAATTACCTAAATGTTTTGGATAATTTCGTTTTCCTTTTCGGCCGGAACTAGGAAGATTAGCGAGAGTCGGTTTCGGTTTCGATCTTAAAAAGATGTTTCGGTCGAACATTACACACAATTATACAGTTTAATGCTTAAATATGCATAAAAAATGACCATTACGAAACAAGTGACGTACTAGCGATTTTTTTAAGGTCAAGTATGACTTTAGCATCACAAAATTATTTAACACAAACCATTAGCTATAGAAAATTATTATTAGATTGAAGTGTACAGCATCCGCAACAGTATATTCTCGATGATTCTGTGCGATGCTGTTTCCGATAGGAAGATGGGGAAATGAATATTCATATTATCATATATGACTTAATTTCTTGAAAATTTTGTGTATTATTTTACACTGTAAATATTATGTCTTAGTGGTGTTAAAATAATAGATCAGATCATGTTGATCCCAATGATTGGAATTTGAAAATTCAGTTTTTGGATAAGAAATAACTTTAAAAAATGCAATTTATATTGGTTCCATATTATATTATTTAACACTTTAGCTGACAAATGATCGCTTTGACGATTGGTTGCTGGGTGATTCAATGTCTTTTCATTGATAGGCTGACACTTATTACCATGGTAATAACTTATACGCAGAACTAAGCCCAGGCCTTATTAACAGAAAAATGTATGACTGCCGAGATTTAGTCTGCCAAGAAGAAAAGATTTGAAATTTCACAAATACGTTACGGAAACAAGTTGGTAAGTGTGATCATAGATCGCACAAAGGGTTTCGTTTAATATTCCTTTCAAACGTGGTTAAAAAAGCACGTGCCTCCATTTTAATCTATGCATTATATAGAAATGAAACAGATTAATTAAATAATAATTAATATCTCAGCTTCTTATTAAGCTAGCTCTTTGAACTGTGTATGTATGAAATCTGCGAGAGATTTCCCGTCCGGATGTCAAACAATTTTATCAAAAAATTTAATATTTAAAAAGTTTAAATTTCGTATTAAAATAAAAACCGTAAGTGCATCGTCATGTCTGAGATAAAAAACCCGTTGAAAGGAAAGTTTAAAATTATGATCCAATTAATGAAATAATAATTAATATCTCAGTTTGTAATTAAGATAGGCGCTTGAACTGGGTATGTATGAAATCAGCGAAAATTTTTACGTCGGGATTTAAAAAAAATTAATCTAAAATTTTAATATTTAAAAAGTTTAAATTTCGTATTAATATATCTCTGCTTAAATTTCTTCAGCGCCGATATGTCTAAAAGGTGACAACACCTGCTTTCCGCTGAAATGAAATCTCTTTTCATTGTCTTTTCAAATACAGAAATTAAATTTTTATCGATCGATTTTCAGTGGATTTTTTGCGTTATACCGAACGCAGAAATTTGAACTTTATACCAAAATAAAGTAGAATTTTTTCCGCGTCTTTCTATACCTTTTACGAATTTGTAGGATCAATACTTTGGGAGATGCGATTTCGCTTTTTAAATGTCCACTTCATTTATTGCTTAATTTCCTCCATGGTAACCATGCATCCGCTGATTTTACCGTGCATCCTCTGATTTTACTGGCAACCCTTAGGAGAAACTCCGCTGATTTGGAAAGGTGAGTTCGTAGCTGCGTTAAAAAGGTTGATTGGTTAATTTTAGAAGTTAATTAGCCCGTAATTCGGTTAATTACCGACTTTTTCAAAATTTTATGATTTGTTGTTTTATGTGAGGTGTTCAACTATAAGTACCCAATATTTCAAGTCTCTAACATGTATAGTTTCTGAGAACGGGCTCTGTGACGGACAGACAGACAGACCGACAGACGGACAGACAGACAGACAAATAAGTGAGACGAATAGGGTTTCGTCAGATGAACGAAACCCTAAAAAGAACATGTGGCCACCGCGATAAATCTACTTTATGGGGGAAAAAAGAATATTTGATCGCGTGAAGCGGCAGTCAAATTAAAAAATATATATATTTGTGCAAATTGGTGATAGTTTGCCAATAATAGAAAAGAAGAATAGTTGCAAAGAAGGAATACAATTTTTAACGAATCTTCGATTAAAAAAATAGCCGAAACTTGTAAAGTTTATAGTATTTATTTGGCTTACTGTAACATTTCAAATATTTATTAGTTAAAATAATCGTCTAAAGACGAGAAAAGCAATCTTAATGTACCATTAATGTAATTATATATATATATATATACTTTCAATTGTGTATATTTTAAAAATGTGATACAAAAGGAAAATTCTTTGTATATCGATGAATATACAAACGAATTCAGTAAATACAATAATAAAAATTCAATGATAAATTCAATAATTCAATCATAAAGATAATAGTGATATTCACTATAGAATGGAATTCTACTTAAGTTATATATTTAATAAGAATAGTAAATAAAAAATATATAAGCTTATTATACTTTCATTTCAATTAATTACTATTTTATGCTAGCAATATTACTCTGTCATAAAGAGAAAAGTTAAACATACTTATTCAGAAGATTTATATAAGTAATATATTTATCCACATTAAAATAAAAATATACATTTCTGCTCGCCTTTAATCGAAATTTTCAATCTTAATTAGAAAACAGGAAGATATTACAGTAAACTTAGAGTAAATAGAGAAAGTAAATTTCTTTCATAACACAAAAATGACAAAAATATTATCCAAACTAAATATGGGTGGCCGTTTTTTTTTTCATTTAATGAAGTTGAAAGACTATTTTGTTATATTATAGTTTTTTCTCCCAGTATTTCGATGTCTTTAAAAAAATTTAAAAAGAATACGTATTGTTAAGTGAAAGAAAATCGTTACTCGTAAAAAAAAAAAAAAAAAAAAAAAAAAAAAAAAAAAAAAAAATCTTCTTAACGCGCTTTTCTTGAGATTTCTTTTCACTGAAAACATTATCTATTTCCAAACTAATCTTTCGTTCTTTTGCATTGTTGTTTTTATCTCTGATAATAAGAAAAAGCTGTGTATGGGATTCAAAGCTTATCCCCTCATTGTTTTGAATATCACCGAAAACTTTTCACATTTTCAGCTCCAAAGAAAATTTCGCAAACAATACTTAAGCTAAAAGAAAGTTATTCAAACAATTTTATTAAGTATTTCAAATAACTTTAATTGCCTAAACGTCAATTGAGGCGTCACTGTGGAGTAGAGAAAAGTTTTAGGAGTCTATCTTAAAAAGTTTGTTTGTATATGTGTCTGTATGTCTGTCTGCAAGTATATAAGTATGTATTATGTGCGTGTGTCTGGCTTACCTGTCTGTATGTATGTCTAGCGATAACTGCTGCAAAAATCACCAGATTAACTTGAAATTGAGCGCAGAATTGGAAAGTATTCCCATTTAGCTTTACAGTTTTTTGTTTAATTTCGTTGACTCAATCGAAAAATGTTAAGCCTTTTTCTTACATGTAAGAATAATTTTCAATAGGATTTCAGAAGATTTTCCTATTTTATCCGTTCTTCAGAAGTAAAATGCAATTTTGGATGTTTCCTTTTAAATACTAAACTAATAAATCTGCACATCAGAAACCTCAATATCAACTCAGTAAAATATATTTTTGTTTTTAATAATACTATCGAAAATCTCAGAATCCTTTATACCGATTTTTAAGCGTAGAATGTTTTCTAATGTTTGAAGAAATATGAAAATTAAAGATCTGTTACATAAAGATGATTTCACACAATACCTTTTCTTTTACTATAAAACGGACTTTTAAGATGAAAAATACTTTTGGGGCCGTTCAAATATTACGTAAGCACCTAAGGGGGGGGGGGGGGCAGGGGGGTAGCGATTTGCTTATTTTTGCTGACAAGGGGGGAGGGGGAGTTTGAATGATGCTTACGTAAGACATTTTCAAAATCTCTTAACTTGTAAAAAAAAAAAACTATTAAAAATTTCAAATTGAAAAAAATAAATAGCAAAAGAATACTTAACTTGAAGTTCTGATGTCAGCTATTTTGACCGCACAAGAAAAACATAAACAATCTCTTTTATCTAGAGGTGACTGTTCATGTTTGATGCATGAGCAGGGCTTAATTTCTGACAAAAAAAGTACCGGAGCCGAGCCCTACTATTCTGCGCTACCGGTACTAACAGCCATACCGTCGCCCTCCCCTCCTGCCACTGCAATCTGCATATTTATATTTCATACATTATTTGCCAAAATGTAAAGTATTTTTTTCTATAGAAAAATAAAATATTTAAATGTATCTATCAGCATATACTTAGTTGTGAACTATTCCACTTTTTAGCTATCACTCCTTCCGAATAGAATTCTTTGCCTAATTTTAATGTTGTTAATTGCAGAATTCTGCGATTAAATGGAGTAAGGATTATGATTCGGAAATAGTGTTAACACCAAAAAGGAATAGTTCGCAGCTATGCATTTTTATGAAAAAATGAATCAAATTTACAGAGATTTATATTTATATGCTGAAGAATGGAACAACGTTTTTCAATTTCCTATAAAAGGTGCATATCTTAAACTGCAATCGATTCCTTCCGTATAACGATCTTTTCTGGTGAGCCCCTGAAAATCAGATTAAATTAAAAATTTAACACCGTTATTGGAAAGATTCGATGCTTTTATAGAAAAAGGGGAAACCCTGCTTGACTGCTTTCTAGCCAAGACCACAAACTGATATAAAAATTGAATCCGTTTCATCTCCATCTCCTACGTGTGCGACACATTACGTCACATATAATTGTTTTGGTAAAAAAGAAGGCAAAACTTGGAGATGGGAAGGAATGAAAGGGTAATTTAGGCTTCGTTTTTTCGGAAGCGTTGCTACACTGGGCTCCAGAGCCCTGTATTTAAGAGCTCCGCTGAATTCTGACCAATATTTAAATATTTACTAAGAACGGAGAAGTACCGGAGCTGAGATCCGGACGGCTCCGGTGCAAATTAAGCCCTGTGCATGAGGGCTTATTATCTCTGAGAACTTACTACTATTTCCAATTGTGAGAATAGAATAGAATAGAATTTAATAGACGGATGCGATATGTTGTATTGTGACAATATGAGTCTTCCGGGAAAGCTTCCAAAACGTAAGTAAAATTCCATCTTTTTTGTTTCCACCCCTACTCTGTCAAGTGGTTGAACCCCATAACCATAATGACCGACTGCTCTACTGTCTGGTGTCTCTTGAGTTTTGAAAACCTCTCAGTACTGTAGTGTAGTGGTGTTTAAAATAAATAAATCAGAAATATGTCTTCATTTCGAGAAATCTTGTGGAAAAATTTTTTGAAAGTTTCAAAAAGTCTGCATCAGATAAACCTTTGAAGGATATCCAATGTAAAACTAATGATGTGTGGCGGCAGTACAAAAAGTCTTCTAAAACTGACAAAGAGTTAGAGGTATTGGTGCTAAAAATAATTGAGGACGAACTGCGTAAGGCAACGAAAAAGAAATCAGTCTTTCTTGATTATTTTATAAAGGTAATTATAATCAATTTATTCTTAAAATTTTAAATATATTTTATCATAACTTTTATTTTACATTATTACTTGTAAAAATTGGAAAAAAGTTAGATAAGATAAAATTACCGTGTATGCTTGGCGAAACATGGTCAGAATGGGAATAAATAAAGACCAAAGAAATGTCAAAAAATGAATTATTACTTTTTAAATATGGCGTAGCCAAGCTAAACCTTATTTTTTCTTTTCAAATAACTCGAAAATTAATGTATCCAGGGGGGGGAAAATTAAAAAATACGTAAGTTTTGTAGCAGATAATCTTTTAATTTTTTTCAAATTTTGTACCTTACTAAAAATGAAATGTAATCCATTTTAATTGAAACCATTGTATCTCAAATTCAAAAACAGATAAATAAGGTTTCCAGTGATCTAAAAAAAGAAAAACAATCCTTAAAAAGGAAACGACAAAATTATGAATACCAAAGAAAACATCGAACCACCAAACGGACAAAGCTTGAAGAAATCTGCCATGATAATCCAGACATAAAAAAAATAGCTTTGAGGGATTCATTAGGAAGACCAAGTTTAAATGTAGATTAACCATTATTGCTTAAGGCAATAACAGACATAGCTATTATTGGAAGCGCTGCAAATGCAAAAAGAAGAAGCGAGTCAATACGAAGTGTCAAAACTCTCGATAACTTGACTGTAGAACTGAAAAAGGTTGGTTTTTGAAATAAGCATGAGAACATATCTTCGTTTGCTTCCAAAAAATTCCTCAACCATCGAGGGTCGAAGACATGGTCACTACAGTGCCGATAAAACTTTCTTGGGTTCAGACTGAATATTACCGATCTCACATTGATAACCAATTCGCAGTAACATCCATCCGCTATTTAGAAACTTTAGCTTCAATTCTTGGACCCATGCAAGTGTTTCTTCTTTCACGGGATGACATAGTGCGTGTACCTTTGGGAATTACAGCAGCCAATAAACAGTCCCCGATACTGATGCATATGGAGTATCGTGTATCCTTACCCGACCACGAGTGGGTCATCGCTGAACGCCACAAACTTATCCCATCTATTTATTCTGGTATTGTGATTGCTCCTGGCATGGCAGGTCAAAGTAAAGCCATAGGTTTTTCTGGTCCAACGTAAGAAGTGGGAAACACAGTTCTTCCACAGCCAATACTCATGTTCAGGATTTTGAAACTCTATTAATACTCAAAGACTTTGAAAAATTAGTGAAAACAGAAGAGGGTTTCATCAAACCTGTAATCATAGTTACGGTTGATGCAGCTCCAGACGAGAATCCCCGCTACCAGAAAGTTATATCGTTTGCTATTAACCATTTCAAAAAGCATGATTTGGATGGAAATTTCATTGCGTGCAATGCTCCTGGAAGAAGTGCATATAACTGAGTAGAAAGGCGAATGGCACCACTCAGTCGCGAACTGTCTGGTCTTCTACACCCTTATGACAATTATGGTTCCCATCTCGATGAGAACGGTAGCACTATTGATGAAAAAATAGAGCAAAATAACTTTGCATATGCTGGTAAAACTCTCGCAGATATCTGGAACTCATTAAACATTGACGGTTATCATGTTACTGCGACATATGTTGATTCAGGCGAGCCAGACTCTCTTGGTTATGACTTGGATTGGCATTCGAAGCACTTACAAGAAAATCCATACTTGCTGCAAATTATAAAATGCGATGAAAAGAATTGTTGCTCTCCTGCACGTAGTGGATTATTTCGTATATTAAAAGGACGATTTATTCCTCCTCCAATTAAAATGATACAATCGTCAAATGACATCATTACAAGTGAGGAGGGGGAATTTATAGATTTAAGTCTCCGTCTGGCCTTAAATCTCAATATTACAGCAAAGGGACTTTTAAAGATGCTGTATGATTATTTTTGCCCTTCCATAAAATTGTAATTATCCCCAAGAACTTGTGGAAGTTGTGGCCAATATCATGCATCTCAGAAATCAGCAAACAGACACAAAAAAATTCAGCACAGTGAAAAAAGCGAGAAGGCCTGCCTTATACGACCATTGAAAATTGCTGCTCGTCGAGCAAATGAACTTATGTGCTTCGTAAAATTCGTGAAAGATACAGAAGATGTCGAGTGTATCAAGGAAGATGAAGTTGATCAAGATTGCATCCGAAAAGAAAGCGATGAAGATAATCAAGTAAAACTGGAAACCAATGTCATAACAGATATGGAAAAATGGCTTGAGCAGCCGTGGTCAGCATCGGAATAGATATGGGCATGTTCAAATTTAAATTTTTCAAATGGGTAAGTTCTTCTAGAATTGTGATCTAAGAAATTTTCTTAAATAGAATTGTAAGGAAATAAAACAAGCATTTATTATTATTATTTTAAGTCGAGTAGAGTTTTTTTTTTATTTGCATTGTATCCTAATTTTTTTTTAAGTGGAGGGGGGGTTGCAATTTTCTTACGTAATTATTAAGGGGGGGGTTGCGATTTGCTTATTTTTGCTGACAAGGGGGGAGGGGGGGTCAAAAATTGTCAAAAACATGCTTACGTAATATTTGAACAGCCCCTTTCTTCAGGACGGCGCGACACCCTACTCCTAAAATCCCCGTTTAAGCTTCAATTTAGGATATTTTTACTATTTATGGATTCCAGTATATTTACGTGTGCGCTTTACAGAGCGATTTTATTAAATAAGCACCACCTTGTAGAAGATCTATACCCTATCTTAATAACAACATTTGCTTATCTGCCAACCGCAACACAATTATTGCGAAACTTAGATAAAATTTCGTGTAGGGAACATGCCCATAGATGGTAATGTTTTCAAATTCTTTAAATTAGTTCTTTATCTGATTTTCAATTTTTCATAAACATCGAACAGTTTATTAAAGTTTAATTCAGCTTGAAAACGCATAACACAACTGGAAACTCATTTCCGGAAGTTACTATCCATAGAATGCAGTATATACATATCCTTTTATGCCACCCTGTATATGAATTTATTTTATAATCATAGAACTTAATATACTAAACTTTAGTTTAGCTGAAAAATTTGCATATTTAGTTGAAAAAGCATTTTCAGAAATTCTTACCCATAGACGGTGTCGTTTTTTGTGCAACCCTGTATATTATCTGTAGACATTTATGCATGTAACATAGTATATTGAAACTGAATTTAGTTGGAAGACGTATAACACAGCTGAATATGCTTTACCGGAAATTGCCATAAATAAAATTTAGGTATGCATATACATTTATTCCGCCTTGTACGTATATTAATTCATTTATATTATATCCATATTACTTAGTACAGTAGAATTTAGTTCCGTTAATATCTCACAATAAGCAATATCTCTAAAAAATATATGTAAAACACAACTAAAAACGTATTTTGGGCAATTCTTAATCATTGCACGTTATAATATTAGATTTCTTTTCGGCAACCCTGCATTTGATCGATAGTATTTAGACATCCAGTCTATAGAATAACATCACATTATGTACTAAATTCTTTTTAAGCTTGAAAACGAATAACACAATAGATAATACATTTCTTGTAATTATCGCTCATAGTCTATAATGTATCTGAATTATTTTGTGCGAATCCTGTAAAACAATTTTAAATGTTACATGTTCAGTTTTCTATAGGAAAGATAATATTGTGCATCAAATAGCGTATTTTATTATGTTAGAGCGCCGTTTACTTTTACTTTAAATAATTACTCCCATAGACACAAATGATATCACATCTTTTGATGTCGCGGTAAATGAAGAATAAAGGCTTTACACACCATTTTGTATATACAGCATGTTTTAATACATATCAACCAAAGGCGTCTGTTTTAACTTTTGAAGAAGTGTAACATCACTAAATGTGCTTCAAATAATTAACCTCCTAAGACTGTCTAAATTTTACCATCAATTATGCAGCTGATTTAATGTATTTCACACACATATCTTGCAAATGGCGACCTAATTGGATTTTGGCGAGCGTTATCGAGAGACACTATACAAAAATGTACATAAATATATGCATGCATACAGGCATAGAGAACTTTTATGTATCCACAGTAAAGCGATGACATACGCTAATTTCTCGGAATATATATTACAAACATATTTCGAGTGGTTCGAAATTTTGTCAGTACATTAATCGACCAAATTTAATATTCTGATAAACCATGACATAAATAGATGGTGATTAGATTTTGGTTAAAAATTGATATGTTTTATGTTGAATTTCATTAAAAATTACATTGATTCAATTCTGGCTTTGTTTAATCAACGCAGTTGCTGCTATGCCATTTCTTGTAATGAACATTATAGCTATATCTCAGTTTGTATTAGGTAGAAATGCACCAAATTTTATATTTGAAGTTAAGCACTATAATTGGTAACTGTTGCTGTGTAATTAATATATTAGAATAATGAAGATTGCACATACAAAATTTATAATGTCTGCATCATACCAATTTACCATGGAAAAAAAATGCTTATGATTATTAAAAAACTGCTTATGGCTTTTATTTGTATTCTCATTTAATCTTGTTTGAAGAAAAATGTTTTCGCGGGAACCAGTCGAGATTGCTTGTCGAAGATTTTTTTTTTTTTACTTTTTTGGTCAGATTTGAATACGGCTTATGATTCATAACACGAGCCGCGCAATAATCTCTATAGTAAAAATCACTTTTCTGTCATTTTATGCAAAATAAATATAGTGAATTACCGATATACAGTATAACATCGATTTAACGATACTCGCTTTAAGGATTTTTCTCAATTTAACAATAAATTTTGATGATTTAGATTCATAAATATTTATTTCTATGTTGAATGATCATCATTTTAACGATAATTTAGAAGATTTTCGAATAACGCCTTTTCTAGTTGCACAAATTATTAACTTTTTTCTCTGCGTTGTTTATCTATTGAAGATATGTGATTAAGAAGAGTTTAATTTAGATAAATTTGAAACATCAATTTGGTAAGATAGAGCTAGAATATCTAGGTAGAATTTTTCACTTATGTGTCATGTGAACTACGACTCAATTTCAATTTTCTACATTAAATATTATACAAGAATTTTTTGAAGAAAACAAGCAAAATCTGTCCAATTTTGATCTTGATTCTGACACAGAACTTCATGAAACCTCGAAAGTTACTTCAATTGAAAGAAATTAGCTGAATTAAATTCAGAAAAAAACCCCACTTAATGAGGTTTGATACTGATCGATAGTCATACGAGTATAACGTTTTGTAATAACTGCAAAATATATGTCAACTCCTACATATACAGATAAGTACAGCAGTTGTAAATAATTTTTCCTTTTTATATAAACTATATTTAATGCTCCAAAGCAAAATATAATTAAATACTAGTAGTTTGTAATAGTAAATAGTAGTATTTAAATATTAAATAACCAATTTTTATGCATAGTTAATTTATTTAATCTGTTTTCCGATTTAACGATGATTATCAAGGGATTTGTTGCAATTGTTAAATCGACGTTCGACTATACTTATAGATGGGCATTGCTAATCTCGTTATCTTATTATTCTTTTGTCATTATTTTAGCACTATTCGCCGCATTATCATGCGATTTTCAGTATCTGTTTCTTCATATTGACGCATTCTTCGAACATACTTTAACTCACATTTAGCGCGTTTTTGAAGATACAAACTTGCATTAAGACAGTAAAGAGGATAAATAAGGTATAACAAATGAAATGAAATAAAGAGATATAGGACTTGCTATCGAGGTTTTCAAATATCTTACAAAATAAATATACATGGAAAACTCCCTGTGCGACCACCTCCATTAAGCGACCATCTCCATGAATGATCATTTTTTCATGGAACGAAATTTATTCCCATAGGCTCAGTACTAATTTTATCTCCATTCAGAGACCATTTAGTTGAACTCCCTCCATGTGGCACCAATTGCTTTGAAGAAAATGAGACAAATTCCGTTTTTTCGGGGTCGCTAGAAGAAGGTTTTATTAGAAAAATAATTCCGGAGAGCGCATTTTTCTTCAAACTTCTAAACAAAGTTTTTTTTTTTCCGGTAACTTTTAAGTGTTTAAATACCTTTGTACCATTTTAGGCAATGAATTTAACTCTGATGACAAATTAAGAATGACGGTCAATAAACTTCCCTGCCCGATTCTGTCAGGAAACTCTCAAAGAAATAGATAAACTAATGAAATCGTCATTATTTGTTCCCGCCCAAAACAAAATTGAATTTATTTACTCAACTTCGAAAGGAATTGGAAATAAAAGTTATAAAAGATAAAACCGTAAAATCAAAGCAATCGTCAATGTATTCATTTTTTAAACTCTACAGTAATTAATTTATGTAATTAACTTTTGTTTTGATACTTAAATTTTAATATTTTTTCCTAATGCGAAAAATAAATTTTAGTAGCATTAATTGTTACCTTTTTTCAACAATTAAAATCTAGATTTAAACATGACCTCCATTAAGAGACCACCTCTCGGAGTGACCAATTTTTATTGGAACGGAACGTGGTCGCTTTAGGGAGCTTTTACTGTATACTGTATTTTTATATTTTGAATATTAAACGCTGATTTCCATAAATTACAATATAAGATGAAAAGATTTTCTTCCATCGAAAGAGAAAATCAATCAAAAGTCCAATTTATTGAAAAGAATTACGCGAAGTACATTTTAAGGCATATATTTTCTGATGAAAATAGATTTTATTCATTTTCTATTCATAGTCTGAACATGAATTATTTATCTTTGAAATAGTTATTACAGAGAAACTTTCTATATATAAACATCGATAAATTATTGGAATATTCTGTCAGCAAATAAATTATGATTAAGAAAAGAAATCGAAATGAATTCTTTTTTTAACAAAACTTTATTTTTTTAAATTGATAAAAGCACTTGAAAAATACTTTCCTATCAAGATATAAGAGGCATAGAAGTGTGCAATTGAAAATTGTACATTAAGTATGAAAATATGCTAAAATTTATAATGTATAAAAATCTGTTACACATTGCAACATTTGAGTAGATTTTGATTAATGGACGACCGGTGTGTGTGAAAAAGATTATGGCGCTATTTTTATGGAAATAAAATAAGAAAAATTTTAGAAGTAGTTTCTAGTTTTAGAAGTATCTAAAGGAATGCGTTGAGGTTTTTCTCAGCTCATTATATAATTTATAATGTCGAGAAAACGTAATTGTAACTAGTATCTATAATAGATTATTTAATGTAACTAACTTCTTATAATTTCATATGGTTAGATTTATAACATTTTAATTTTGAAAATAATATATACAAAACCAATAACAATACAGAAAATTATGATACTGAATTTCACATAAAAAAACTTCTTAAAAGGTGATAGTATTTGTATCAATTTGTATTAGATATTTGTATCAATTTGTATCAGTATTTGTGTCAGGAGTATTTTAGTTTGGAAATTTATGTGCATGTAAAATGTATAGCTGTATTTTTAGAAAAATCAAAGCATAATTAAATTTTTTTTACAAGATACTGCGCTACTCTATCGTGGATAAGAAAACATGGATTACCTTAAAGAGAGACAAGTAAACATTAAGGGGACAGTGGACACTGAAAATAATTTATTTTAACAAAAAACCAAAGTATTATTAATCATATGGCAACATTGAATCCTGTCATCATATATTTGAACAAGCGACAGAAACCTATATAAAAATGCACTTTCCTATTTTAGCTATTCCATTTTCACAGATTTTACTGTGTTTACTAGTACGGAATTTATATCATATCTTTTTGAAATGATATTAATTTACATAAAAAAATTCTATTCGGTTCGATGCCAGAATTTAAGGGGTCTTGCATCTTTTAAACGCGACGGAAATCAACAAAACGATTCAAAGTTTGATTTCGTGTATCTCTAAAATATTTTTATGTATAAACATGAAATTTTGACTATTAATTATGCTTATATTATTGTGCTTTTTAATATACTACCATAATAAACTAACTAGACTTTTACAAAATATGTGTACTGTTGAGATTAAAATAGCTTTTTTTTTTTTTTTTACTTCGTCGGTCATTGCGCTCATGGTATTTTCAGAACATATGCATGGATTGTTCTGAAATTTGATACATATAATAAGCGCATATCTATTTTGTAAATTAACTATTCTTAGGTCAAAATTGTTTCATTAACCATGTAAACAAAATATTTAAAAAAAAAATCGAACTTTTACATTTTTAGTGTTCTGTACATAAAAAGTAAAAACGGAACCATTATAAGATCACTCCTGTGTCTGTATGTCCGTCTGTCACAGCCATTTTACTCGTAAACTATCGACGGCGGAAAGTTCAAATTGGGGGAAGTAATAAAGACTATTGGCCACATATTTACAGATTATTAAACATTCACAAATATATTTAGGAAAAATGTAGAGAGGCAAATTAAGTTACTTGAAAAAAAAAAATCTTTTCTTTGTATATCGTGTGGGGTATCGCGTGAAAGCTCTCGTAACGTTTAACTCAAAAATACATTTCCTTTAATTTTAGGTATTATATTTTCGCAAAAATATGTCAGCCCCCCATCTTTTTCCGAATCGATTGAACTAAAATTATAAAAATTAAAGGTAGTAGACGTTAATTTAAACCTTGCAGGAAAATTATACCGATTACCCTAGGTCAAATAGTTTTTGAGAAAAGTGCTTTTTTTCCATTACACACAAATTTCGATTTTCGGGCATTCAGCAAAGGCGTTGAGAAGCGGTAGAGGTGCCTATAGTAGCAGAAGTATAAAAGTATTGTTGATAATGTTTTTCGAAAAAAAAAATAGTCGTTAATTAGCCGAGATATTAACCTTTAAAGGCACGGACGGTTTGGACATGAATAATGATAAGGGCGGCGTACTTTATGCACCATAGAGTTTTAAAGCCTAGATAATAACTTTTAATGATATATTTGTGTAATTCAATGCTCAGTAGCAGTATAAAAACAATAAACGTTAAATTGTTAAAAATAGACTAATTTAATCAGAAACAATCGCATAAATACTATGGGATTCACGACTAGTTAGCATTGAGTCAACCTCTCAATACGCCTCCCGTGTATTTAAAAGTTAATTAAAAAGTTAATTAAAAACCTATCTGGAAAAACGCGGCACGGAGAGAGGTGGCGTTGCACTTTGCGACCTCCTTTCGAAGCGAAAATAACACAATGTCTAGTTTAAACTTTGAACATGGGTTTTGTTTTAGCTACACTGTAAAAAGAAAAGATTATTACTATGCTGAATTTAATTTTATGAAATGCCAAATGAAGTTTAAATATGCACTATTTTTATTGTCAGTACCGAATTGATTTCATCATAAACAGATTAGGATAATTTTTTATAGAATAGGATTATACAGAATAGGAATATTTGATAATATATAGGTTCATATCTCTTTGAACGTTTATTATATACCCATTCATACTTTTCTAGTATATACAGCTATACCCAACCGTACGTTGTATAGTTTTTTAAAAAGTGTTATTATTCTTCTAGCAACGATTTGTTTTTAATAATATAGTTAATAATTACATTCAATAATACAGTTAATAATATAGTTAATAATATAGTTAATAATATAGTTAATAATTACATCCACTTATACATTCAATAATTTCTTGCAATTAATACCAACTTCCATTGTAATATATAGAAGTTTCTCATAAATAATTACTATCATAATTTATGCAAATACTATCATACTTTATGCAAAAGAAATGCGCAAGGGACATTTTAAAATGTAGCAATTATTCGTTAATTTAAAATTTCAAAAATTTAATGTTTTAAAAACTTTTTATTATTTAACACCCAAATGTGAATGTGTATATTCAAGTGATATACATAAATGTGAATATTCGAGCTTACCATTCAAATGACTCCATTGAAAATTGAATTAGTAGGTTTTTAATGTCCACTGTCCCATTAATACTCAATTACCTCTCTTTAAGATAATCCACGTTTTGTTATCCACGACAGCTCAGCGCAGTATCTTATTATTTTTCAGTGAAGACATACATAGGTCTTAGAATTTTATAGGAATACAAGAAATAATTTCCAAATTAAGTACTGACTTAAGGATTCCCCAGACTCTTAAAGCTTTGGAATTTTTGAAATTTTTATTTTTTTTAGATGTTAAACTCTTATCTTTTCTGAACGTTTTGATATAATTGTTTCCTTTAAATTTCTATTAGAACAGAAGTTATGACTTTTAGAATTATACCCGCCCAATAGCTGAAGCAGCGTTTCCAAAACTTTGCAGTCATTTTTCTCCAAATGACGCTTTTGGCCATAACGCGCACGATATCGCAACAACTTCTGAATGTTTTTTCATGAAATTTTTGAAACATATGCTTCATATTAAACTGTATAAACTGTACCTAAAATTTCCTTTTTTATTGTTAAAAAAATTTTTTAGGGTCCATTTGCATACATTTCACTTAGTTTGGATAGAATGACGCAAAGAAACCATTTACATATATTTTACTTACAATTTTGGATAGCGTAGCACAAAAGATAAGTCAATTTAATGAAATAAATGCATTTCCATTTCATATAGATTCAGTGATAGTGATGTATTTAACAATGTATTGGAAAAGGAAAAGTATTGGTTAGATGTGTATATTTTAACTAAACCAAAAATAATATAAATTAAATTTTAAAACAAACCTTTTAAAACAACATCATGGCGTCACTTAAATTTCATATCATATCTTTTCAAACTCATATTTTGAATTTATGAGAAATGCGGATGAAAGATCATCAGCGAATACATATTTATACATCTTTTCATGTTGAACATAACTTTTGCATATGCGATCATAAATAGAACAAAAGTAAAATGATGAAATAAATTATACAAATATATTTTAATTTATAGCATAGCACCACTCAAAAATTTATATCATCATTTTTAAAATCCATATCGAAAATTCTTAGAGCCTTCAGATAAAGTGCTGCGGCAGAAAGTTTTAACGCGATAAGTGTTTTTGTATTGATACCATTACGTTTTTTAGGTTAATGATCAAATGATTAAAAAAAATTAAATAATTATGCGATTTGATGTAGAATTTAAAAAGATAAAGTCGAAAAACTAACGTTTTCTTCATATTTTTAAATAAGAACTGTCCTTTGTGTCATAGGTTTTAATACCGAACCAGACGGGATTAAAAATAGATGAAAATGATGTTACTTTTAAGAAATTGTTACCAAAAGATTCCTTTTTATAAAACAAAATGCAAGTTTGCTTTTTAGTCTGTTTTCAAATCCCGTACTAGGATTCTAACACATTTTATAATTAATTTTATTTGCAAAAATTGTCAAGTGTTTTTATGCTGAATCTGTGTAATCGAGCAATTTGTTCCATTTTTTGGTAAAGGCAGAAGATTTTTCAGAAAATGTTGTGAAAATTATAGTTTGGAACCGCATTTCCAGTCGGTAAATGTAATAATGTAATCAATTTAATTTTTCTAAGCATATTATTTTTAAAACTTATTTTTAAGCAACACATGATCTATATTATCCTTCAATACACTGATATGTACATGTGTGTAAGTTTAAAATTAAAAAAAATCTTGCATTGTATTTTCAAAGTAAAACAGGAGGTTAAAAATCCTCCCCCACCCCCCTCCCTTTCCAAAATAAAATCCACAGAGCCACTCTTAAGTATTGTAATTATGTATGTATGCTGTATTCAAAGCAACAGCAGACTCAAGCACACCTCTCCCCTTTTTTCATTGCTAACATATTTTTTAATAATAATTGTATAAAAAACAATTAATAAAAATTTTCATTCAAATGTAATGCAAAGTTTTTTGTTTTTGTGACTGAGTGTATAAATATAATTAATTTCTAAAATGTCAGGTAGTAGTTAAATGACCAAACTAACAGCCAAATATTCAAAATTGTCAGCTGGAAGGTTGTGGATTTAGACTATCTAAATTTTCCCGCACCTCTTTTAATAATTTTTAATATCATATATGCTACCATGAGAAAATTTTAAATTAAGTATCAATTAAATTGTTAATATAAAGATCAGAAAGATACAGTAATCTGATTGAAAAATTCAGGAAAATCCCTTATAATAAAGCCCTAGGGCCTATATCCCTCGAGTAGATAATCGGCCGTCAACAATCAACCCAACCCAACCCTTATAATAAAGCTACTTTTAGAAAGCAGTCACCATATCGCCCCTATATTTCTGAATTTTTGCAAAATTTGACTGGACGTTTTGTATAAGTTTCCCTAAATAGCTGACAAACAAATTATGAAATAAAAATTTTGGAATCTCACACGCATGCGCTGTTAAACATGATTTCATACAAATGCCCATATGTCATCAAATATTCAGTATATTCATGTTTTAATTGCAGTATACTGTTTTGATTAATCTTTGTCAGGTTTTTGGAAAGTTGTGTTAAATTTGGTTGAAAACTCTATATGCTCTATATATTTGTTCATACAAAAAACTTTTAATTTTTCACAGACGCGTTAACATCTTCACCAAATATGAGTCCTATACTTACACAAATGCACACAAACATTGATCAGGACCCAAATAGTGATTTAACACAATGACAGACCATTTGCAGCATTTACCGTTACATAGGTGACCTAAAAAATTATTTTATAATTAAATTTATTATTAGCCCCTAATTGACCTCCCAACTAAATAGTCACTGACAAGGGAATCACTTTTGGTGCTGCTCGCACCTAGAACTGAGACCTGGTGCATTTTAAAGCCATACGTTACGAAGTTTGAGAATCGATAATTTTTTTATGTTAAAATAATATTTCTTGATTTTACAGCAGCATAACTTTCTAAAAATGAAACTATAATAGCGTAATAGTTGAAATATGCCAAGTGATATTTACATGAATATTTTCTATTAGAATAACACTTTTTGGAATAATTCAAAAATTAGAAATTAAGCTACAGTTTGACTAAACTTCGTTATAAAAGTGCAAATAAATGCTAAAACCAATTCCAAATAAATGTTAATTTAGAAAGTATTTTGAGACTTTTATGCTCATTTCATACGCTCATTTCAGTATTCATTTGAAGTTTTGAATTTCTTAGAAACCATCTTAACACATTTACATCTTAAAATTAACCATCATGTCAAATTCCAAGCTTCTTGTCTAACAGTCTACCAACTCTCTGGTGTTAGTGGCACGAACATAAAATGCCGAAACAGAGTTGAAATAGAATGTTTCGAAAAATGTTAGACTGCCAAAATTAATTTGCCAACATTAACCTTGAAATCGGTTGGTATTTCCTAATATTCTATAGAAAACGAAATCTAGATGTTTTTAAAGGCTTTCTTGTTTTCCTGCCAACAGGTGGTAGTGACACCTGCATAAAATACAGCCCGGCATAATATCCCGTATATTATCAGAGACTACTCTTGATTCGCAACCAATAACTTCTGGCATCGGTTTATTACCTCCTGAGATTCCATAGAAAACTTAATTTAGGACTCTTTTAGAATGCTTTTCGCTCCCTCCCTTCGCTTCACCCTTTTTAAATTTCGAATTTATTTTCGACTGTTCTTAGAGGACATTTATATTTTATAAGTAACTAGCCTGCTATATTTAAAGTTTGTAGCCTCTTCAGTACCGCAGAAATCGCAATTTAGAAACTTTTTTGCTCCTGCAACCCTCTAGGGGTTGTAGCACCGACATAAAATATAGCTTATGTTTAAGCAGGTTCTATCACCATCAATTTGCAACCATTATGTTTGAAATCGGTTTCGTATTTCATACGATTGCATAAAAATCGTAATTTAGAACGCTTATAGAACGCTTTTTGCTCACTTCATCCTTTTAAATTCGGCTTTTTCTTTCGACAATTCATAGAAAGCATTTGCATCTTTGAAGTAATTACCATTCCAAATTTAAAATGTTAGACCCCCTCTTTAAAACATAAATTCAATTTAGAACATTTTTTCTCCTGTAATCCCCAGGTGGTAGTGAATACAACGTAAAATATATGTTTGAGCGGTGACTGTCACCACCAATTTGAAACCATTAGTTCTGAAATCGGTTTATATTTCCTGAGATTGCGTAGAAATCGCTATTTAGAACGTTTTTCGAACGCTTTTCGTTTATTTTCACCCCCATTTAAATTTCAAATTTTTCCTCTCAGAGAATATTTACATCTCATAAATAATTACCATGCCAAATTTCAAGTTGCTAGCCCGCTCAGTATCACAAAAATCACAATTTAGAACGTTTTTTAAAATGCAACCGCAAGGTGGTCGTGACGCCGACATGAAGTAGATCCTAAATTGGAGAAAGGGCTGTCATCATCAATTTCCAACGATTACTTTTGAAATCGGTTGGGTACTTTCTGAGTTTGTGTAAAAATCGCCATTTAGAACGTTTTTTAGAACTCTTTTCCCGCATTTTTACCCCTTTTAAATTTCAGATTTCTTTCATTTATATCGTATAACTAACTACTATTCCAAATGTCATGTTTCTAGGCCCTTCAGTAACACAAAAATCGCAATTTCGAACGTCCTTTTGCTCCTGCGCCCGCTTTAGGAGGGGCAGTGGCACCGGCAAAAAATGTAGCCTATGTTGAAGTAAGGGTTAACACCATCACTTTGAAACCATTATTTTTTAAATCAGTTTGGTACTTCTTGAGATTGTGTAAAAATTGCCATTTAGAACGTTTTTTAGAACGCCCTTTTGTGCACCCCTTTTAAATTTCGAATTTTTTAAGAATAGTTCTTAGAGATCATTTATATCTAAAAAGTAACTACCATGCCGAATTCCATGTATCTGGGGCCTTCAGTAACACCAAAAATCACAATTTCGAACGTTTTTTTGCTCCTGCACCCCCTTTGGGGTAATGGCACCGTCATCAAATGTAGCCCATCTTGGAGCAAGGGTTGTCACCATTATTTTGACGCCATTATTTTTTAAATCAGTTTGGTACTTCCTGAAATTGCGTAAAAATCGCCATTTAGAACGCATTTCGCGCATTTTCACCTCTTTTTAATTTCGATTTTTTTATGAAATGTCCTTAGAGATCATTAGTATCTTATAATTAAGTACCATTCCAAATTTCATGTTTCTAGGCCCTTCAGTAACACAAAAATCGCATTTTTAGAACGTTTTTTGCTCCTGCACCCCCTTTTGGCCAGTGACACGGACATAAAATATAGCCTATGTTCTAAGTTGGACTAACACAATCATTTTGATACCATTACTTTTGGAATCGGTTCGGTAGTTCCAGAGCTTACCTCCTACAATTAAACAATTTTTACCTCTTTATAATATTACTAGCAAACCCCGCGGCTTTGCTCGCGTAATATTTGAAATATGCCAAGTGATATATATATGTCTAATTTTTATTAAAAGTACTAACTAAATTTTTATTTTATTAAAAGGTAATATTTTATTTTATTAAAAGGTACTTATTTCTTTTAGGAATAATTCAAAAATTACTATTTAAAACACAGTTTAATTAAACATCCTTATTGCACTGAATTAGGCAGAAATGAGACTTAAATTAATAAAATGAAATAAAAATAAATAAATGATAATTTAGAAAATGTTTTGAAACTTTTATGCTCAATTAATACGCTCATTTCAGTATTCATTTGAAGTTTTGAATTTTTTTAGAAACCATCTTCTTACATCTTAAAATTAACCATCATGTCAAATTCCAAGTCCTACCACCTTTCTTAACATAAAGGGCTATGTTTAAACAGGAACTGTCACCATTAATTTGCCAACATTAATTTTGAAATCGGTTTGTTATTTCCTAATATTCCACAGAAACGTAATTTAAAAAGCTTTTAAAGCCCTTTTTTAGAACGTTTGTTGTTCCTGTGAAACCCAAGTGTTAGAATCACCGGCATAAAATATAGCCTGTGTAGGATCAGAGACTGTTACCATTGATTCGCAATTATTACTTTTATAATCGGTTTATATTCCCTGAAATTGTATAGAACCGTAATTTAGAACTTTTTTAGAATGCTTTTCGCACCTCCCCTTCGCTTCATCCCTTTTTAATTCGAATTTATTTTCGACGTTCCTTCGAGGGCATTTATATTTTATAAGTAACTACCATGTCATATTTAAAGTTTCTAGCCTTTTCAGTATCACAGAAATCGCAATTTAGAAAGTTTTTAGCTCCTGCAACCCTCTGGTGGTAGTGGAACAGACATAAAATATAGCTTATGTTTGAGCAGGTTCTATCACCAAAATTAGTCATCATTATCTTTTTAATCGGTTTGGTAATTTATAAGTTTGCTTAAAAATTGTAATTTATAACGCTTTTCACTCACTTAATTTTTTTAAATTTGGAATTTTCTTTCGACTGTTCTTAGGAAGCAGTTGCATCTTATAAGTAAATACCATGCCATGCTTCAAAGGGTTAGACCCCTCAGTTGTGCAAAAAACGTAAATTAGAACATGTTTTGCTTTTGCAACCCTCAGATGGTAGTGACAGCAACATAAAATATAACCTATGTTATAACAGGGACTGTCACCATTGATTTGCAACCATTACTTTTGAAATACCTTTGGTATATCCTTAGATTGAGTAGAAATCGCAATTTAGAGCGTTTTTAGGACGCTTTTCGCGCATTTCACACCTTTTTAAATTTCCAATTTTTTCGAAACTGTTCTTAAAGATCATTTATATCTAATAAATATGTACCTTGCCTAATTTTAAGTTGCTAGCCCATAGCGATCACAAAAATCAAAATTTAAAACGCTTTTTTGCTCCTGCAACGTCTTGGTGATAGTGATACCGACATAAAATAGCGCCTATGTTAGAGCAGGGGCTGTCAGCATCAATTTCCTACCATTAGTTTGAAATCAGATTCATTCTTCCTGAGATATTGCCGCCAAATCAGCATTTAGAACGTTTTTAGAACGCTTTTCGCGCATTTTGCTCCTGCATATCCTCTGGGGTAGTGGAAACAGATATAAAATATAGCCTATCTTGGAGCAAGATCTGTCACCATCATTTTTACACCATTATATTTGAAATCGGTTCAGTACTTCCTGAGATTGCATAGAAATCGCAATTTAGAAAGTTTTTTACAACGCTTTTTGCGCATTTTGACTCCCTTTTAAATTTCGATTTTTTTTAGGAAATGTCCTTAGATATCATTGATATCTTATAACTAACTACCATTCCAAATTTCACGATTCTGGGCCCTTCCGTAACGCAAAAGCCGCAATTTAGAACGTTTTTCTCGTACACCCCTTTGGGGTAGTGGCATCGACATAAAACATTGCCTATGTTGGAGCAAGGGTTGTCACCATCATTATGACGCCATTATTTTTTAGATCGGTTTGGTATTTCCTGCGATTGTGTAAAAACCACCATTAGATCGTTTTTTAGAACGCTTTTCGCGCAGTTTCACCCCTTTCAAATTTCGAATTGTTTAAGAACTGTTCTTAGAAATCCATTAAATCTAATAATTAGCTAATATTTCAAATTTCATATTTCTAGGCCCTTCAGTAACACGTAAATCGCATTTTAGAACGTTTTTGCTCCTGCATCCTCTTTTGGGGTAGTGACACCGACATAAAACATAGCCTATCTTGGAGCAAGCGTTGTCACCATCATTTTGACACCAATATTTTTTAAATCGGTTTGGTATTTCCTGAGATTGTGTAGAAACTACCATTTAGAACGTTTTAGAACGCTTTTTGTGCATTTTCACCCCTTTTAAATTTCGAATTGTTTAAGAACTGTTTTTAGACATCATTTATATCATATAAGTAACTAATATTCAAAATTTCATATTTGTAGGCCCTTCAGTAAGGCTAAAATCGCATTTTTAGAACGTTTTTTGCTCCTGCAACCCCCTTTGGGGTAGTGACACCGACATAAAACATAGCCTATCTTGGAGCAAGCGTTGTCACCATCATTTTGACACCAATGTTTTTTAAATCGGTTTGGTATTTCCTGAGATTGTGTAGAAACTACCATTTAGAACGTTTTTTAGAACGCTTTTTGTGCATTTTCACCCCTTTTAAATTTCGAATTGTTTAAGAACTGTTTTTAGACATCATTTATATCATATAAGTAACTAATATTCAAAATTTCATATTTGTAGGCCCTTCAGTAACGCTAAAATCGCATTTTTAGAACGCTTTTTGCTCCTGCACCCCCCTTTGGGGTAGTGACACCGACATGAAACATAGCCTATCTTGGAGCAAGCGTTGTCACCATCATTTTGACACCAATGTTTTTGAAATCGGTTTGGTATTTCCTGAGATTGTGTAGAAACTACCATTTAGAACGTTTTTTAGAACGCTTTTTGTGCATTTTCACCCCTTTTAAATTTCAAATTGTTTAAGAATTGTTCTTAGACTTCATTTATATCTTATAAGTAACTAATATTCAAAATTTCATATTCCTAGGCCCTTCAGTAACACGTAAATCGCATTTTTAGAACGTTTTTTTGCTCCTGCACCTCCTTTGGGGTAGTGACACCGACATTAAACATAGCCTATCTTGGAGCAAGCGTTGTCACCATCATTTTGACACCAATATTTTTTAAATCGGTTTGGTATTTCCTGAGATTGTGTAGGAACTACCATTTAGAACGTTTTTTAGAACGCTTTTTGTGTATTTTCACCTCTTTTAAATTTCGAATTGTTTAAGAACTGTTCTTTGACATCATTTATATCTTATAAGTAACTAATATTCAAAATTTCATATTTCTAGGCCCTTCAGTAACGCTAAAATCGCATTTTTAGAACGTTTTTTGCTCCTGCACCCCTTTTCGGGTAGTGGCACCGACATAAGATATAGCCTATGTTCTAAGTTGGACTAACACCATCATTTTGATACTATTACTTTTGGAATCGGTTCGGTAGTTCCAGAGCTTACCTCCGACAAATAAACAATTTTTCCCTCTTTATAATAGGAGTATAGACTAGCAGACTATGCCCGCTGCGCTGGTCCATTTTCCAACCGAATCTTAAATCAAACGAAATTGTGATGTTTAACCATCTATTTTAAATCAGTAAAGACCGTCACCTGGAATGTCCTTCTGCATTGCTGAAAACGATGCTAACTTCATTGGGATATTATACTATCTTATGCCTTAGACAAAGTTTGTGCAATTAAGGAACAACTCTTTTAGTTGACCATTTAAAGTAGAGTTTGGTACGGAAAGAGACAGTTATGACAGCAGGAATTAAAGTATTCTCTAGTCATCACACTGTTAAATTAGAGAGCATTACAATGATTGAAGAGATTGTTTTTTGAACTTTAAGAACATTCTGATTGTTCATTTCCATTTGTTTGTTGTTGAACTCCCAGCATCTCAACTTGCGCTATATGTGATTCTGGTAGCTTAAATTCAATCTCATTACATGTTACATTACATTTTTTAATAATCGTCCTCTTCTGGCAGGTCTACTACTGTTTTCCATCTGTCTATTCCAGCAGAATAAATAGAATAAAAAAATTAAAGAATTATTTGCAGACAATGATGAGCATTTAACTTATATATTTATTCGATCAGTGAAGTAAAAAAAAAAAAGTGGATTCTTAAAGCTAATTTTTTTGAATAAAATTAAAAGGTACTATTTGATTATCCCATCGATCAAAAAACTATCGCCAAAATATAAGATTAAATGCCAATAATGGATGATCGTAAATGTCATATTCACTTGACATTAAACACCTCACACGTATTTGTTACGTCATCAAATAAATTTTAATTCGACTTTTTACTTGCATTTTTATTAAGGTTTTACTAATTTATTTGTTCTTTCTTTATTTGAAATAAAAATGTATGTTAATTTGTATAATTTGGCGTTGGCGAATAGTTTGGCGAAATTGGTCGACGTGATAATCAAGTAGTACCCACGAAAAATATATTTGCATAAAGCATTTTATACGTTAAAGAACATTTACATTCACAGAAAAATATTGCTTAAACAAAAAAAAAATCCAGAAAATTATAAATTTCCAAAAATGATTATAAAAAATATGCATGCAAAATTATTACTTATCCACCAGTAGCATTCAAAGAAAAACGCAACCCAAAATGCTGAAGCTCGCAACAATCACATTGAAACATTTATCACCAAAAAAAAAAGCTCGCCAAAAAACCAGAACAGGAAATGGAACTCTTGCCTAACCATTAGACACAGACGTTATGTACGTACCGTGTTTGGCGCGTTTTCTTTTAATACAACAGATTGGGGAAAATATAGTTTTCAAATACCAGTTACATATATGTATACTTATTTAAAAAAAAAATATATTATTTTAAAAGGAAATAACAATAAATAATAAAAAAATTAATTAATAACTATAGACAGAAAATAATTTATTTAATTGTAAAAAAAGGAAATAAGAGTAAATAAACGATTTATTAAATAAACAACAATAGCCATATTAGTTAACCATGTCAGGCGAAATAACGCCATTTTGGAGCCCATTAGGTACCTTGGAACGTATATGAATTCCGTGCCAATAATAATGATAATAATATGGAATTCAGACGTTACTTTATGTACTTTTAAATATCGAAGATTAGTCTAATATCTTTTGAAATATTACCTAACAGAGGGAGGAATATGAAGAAAAACAAAGAAGAAATAACGAATTAAAAAAGATTTGCATTTTTTTTTTTTTTTCCCCAGCAAGCAATTTTTGGTACTTTCCAGTTAATCGGGCGCCAGTGTTATATATACATATATATACATACATAGATGTGTATATATACATATATTGTATATATACACATATATACATGTGTATCCACATACAGGGTGTCCAGCGAATAAGACCCTGATTTCAAAATTAAATAGCTCAAAAACAATGATCAATCGAATTATGCGGTAAACGGTTTGTTTATTAGCTAAGCTGTAAAAATGTTGTGCAGATGTTTCAAAATTTAGTTGCAAAAATCATTAACAGATGGCGCTGTAATCGCAATTCCTATACATTGTGTTATGAAGTCAAGAGCACTAGTGTCTCATTCCTAGAAGGTTTCCTACGGAAGAACGAAAATTGGGAAAGACCGCTTTTTCGTTGGGGTGATGTGCAGAAGTGGAGACATCTGGTCACAGAATTATTGCATCAGCTTCAATTTTATAGAATTTCAATTAATAGAATTTTCAATAAAAAGTTTAGCAATCATTATATAAGAACTTATTAAAATATTTTATTTGGGCAATGCGCAGAAGCGGAACCATGTGTTGACAGAATTGAGATTTGTCTCAAATTTTGTTATAAGCTACTTCGGTCCGGATACCAGTATCTCTATGGTGTGGTCTTTTCTCTCCTGATTGGTAAATCGTGGAATCGAATCCAAGTAGAGGAGGATTTGAAAAAAAAAATGGAAATCTTTACTTTTTAAGATTTATTTAAACTGTGAAAAAAGTTTGAATCAAAAAATCCAAAGTTTCTGGTTTTAAAATTTAATTAAGCTAAAAGAAACCCCCTTTTAAAAAAAATCATAGAGCATTTATAATAATGATTCATAAATATTTTTTTAATTGTAGAGGATAGTTTGAATGAAAAAATACAAAGTTTCTATTTTTTAAAACTTAATTAAGTTAAAAAAATAATTTTAATTTTAAAAACTCGTTTTCATTTATTTTTTTTTTTGCATTGAGCACAGAAATATGGTGCAGCTTCTAGCGATAGGATCCGAAGTGTTGGAAAGGAATGCAGCATCCAAAATGCTTTTGCTTTGACGTTGATGATATGACTTATCATCAATTCCTTTTTAAAAAGAAATAATTTAATGCATAATTTCTGCCTCTAATACTCTGTTTACAAAGAAAAGAAATATATGTGTTGTGCTAAAACCAAAGTATTATGTCGTGATTTAAAAATAAATTAAAAGTGAAAAATTACTTTTTTATTTATAATAATTCAGGTATAAAAGATAATACCAAAATATTATGCCGTGATTTAAAAATATAAAAAATAAATAAAAAGTACAAATTGTTTTTTCTAAATATATGCATTTTGATTTCCATAATTATATGGCATTAAAGATTGAATTTAATAAAATATTTAATAAGTTCTTATAGCGATTTCTAAGCTTTTTATTCAAAATTCTATTAATTGAAATTTTCTAAGATTAAAGCTGACGCAATAATTCTGTGACCAGATGTTTCCACTTCTGCACTTCACCCCAATGGAAAAATGGACTTCCTAATATTCGTTTTCCGTAGGGAGCCATCTAGGAATGAGACGCGAGTACTCCGGACTTCAAAGCGGTTTACAAGTATTGCGATTACAGAGCCATCTGTTAACGGGTTTTGCAACTAAATTTTGAAACTTCTGTATAACATTTTTACAGCTTAGCTAATAAACAAACCGTTTACCGCATAATTCTATTGATCTTTGTTTTTGAGATATTTAATTTTGAAATCAGGGTCTTATTCGCTGGACACCCTGTATTTGTATATGTATATAGATGTATATACATACATTTGTGTATACATATACATGTATATATAACAGTGGCGCCCGGCTAACCGAAAAGTACCAATTTTTTATTTCAAAATGTTGAAATTTTTTATAGTAATAACACATTGCATAAATTTCCTTAAGAATAGTTTTAAGTTCCTAAATTTTGAAACTGTGAATTTCCCTGTACGTGAAATTGGCGGTATGGCCAAAGAAATATTAAATAAACAATAACATTTTCAAAAAAGAAAAAAAAAGGATAATATTCATTGATCTGAATTGGAGTCTATAAAAATCACATGCTTCCGTAATTACGACGAATTTTTTTTTTAAGTATGAAATTACGAACAGATGTCATATATTCCCTCGGCAGCCATCTGGGATTCTTTCTTGGCCTGAAAACCTCTTTTCCGCCATGTAGTAAATGTCTCCCAGCAACAATTTATGCGCATGAAAGGCTTAACGAAAATAAAATGTAAAACATCGTCAACAAAAAATCGCCAAGAAATCTCAAAACATCCAAGATGGTGCCCGCTTAAATATACAGCATCTAAGCCTGCAAGGATTTTACAATACGAAATTTATAATACGAAATTCAAACAAAATTTTAAATATTTGATTCCATTTTTAAAATATTAACTGATATCTATATCATTTATAATCGAATATAAAAATGTTGATCTCGTCCACTTGAACAACCACAAATCCTCAAGCTAATGTCACGCTTATGCATTTTTGGCTTAAAATCACATTATTTGGCGACAAACGAAAAATAGAAATCGTAAAGAAACACATAATATGTAACTCACAATAATTACAGCATTATTTACAGTTGCAGCTGCTTGTGAATTAAATAGTTAGATAAAAATGAAAAGAAAAGAACTAAAAAGAAAAAAAAAATAGTGATTCAAAATTAGTCTAATCAAATTTTGAGATTTCTTTTTTTTAACGTAAGGCAGGCGATAATTCGCCAAATATTGTATCAACTGTAAAATTTCACAATAAATTATATTTTAAGTATTACAAATATTTATTTCATGTTTAAATTAAATATTTTCGTTTGATAATATTATGTCTTATTAAAACATTTTTTTGTTGTCTTTTTAAATTAAATATCAGTATATATATATATTTTTTCATTTATTTGCGAAATGTTTGTCTAATGGATATAGTCATTTCAATTCTCTAATCAACAAACTTTTCGCCAAAATATAATCACTGGCAACCCTTTACTTCAAAATAACATTAAAATACGAAATTTATTACCAAAAATTATAGTTATCCCTGTATATTTTCTTATAAACCACCACGTGAATATTCTTTATCGAATGATATAACTTACAAAACAATCCACCGAGTAGTTTTTGAAAACACTCGAGCGGAACTTTTTGATCTTACTGTTTTATAATATACTAACAAACCCCGCGGGTTTGCTCACGTAATATTTGAAATATGCCAAGTGATATTTATATGTCTAATTTTTATTAAAAGGTACTAACTAAGTTTTATTTTATTAAAAGGTAATATTTTATTTTATTAAAAGTTTTTTCTATTAAGAAGTACTTATTACATTTAGGAATAATTCAAAAATTACTATTTAAAACACAGTTTGATTAAACAACATTTACACTGCAATGGCAGAAATGAGACTTAAATTAATAAAATGAAATAAAACTAAATAAATGATAATTTAGAAACTATTTTGAAACTTTTATGTTCAATTAATACGCTCATTTCAGTATTCATTTGAAGTTTTGAATTTTTTATGAACCATCTTCTTACATCTTAAAATTAATCATCATGTCAAATTCCAAGTCCTACCACCTCTCTCAACGTAAAGGGCTATGTTGAAACCGGAAGTGTCACCATTAATTTGCCAACATTAATTTTGAAATCGGTTTGTTATTTCCTAATATTCCACAGAAACGTAATTTAAAAAGCTTTTAAAGCCCTTTTTTAGAACGTTTGTTGTTCCTGTGAACCCCAGGTGGTAGAATCACCGGCATAAAATATCGCCTGTGTAGAGACTGTTACCATTGATTCGCAACTATTACTTTTATAATCGGTTTATATTTCCTGAAATTGCATAGAATCGTAATTTAGAACTTTTTTAGAATGCTTTTCTCACCCCCCCCCCCTTCGCTTCACACCTTTTTAATTCGAATTTATTTTCGACGTTTCTTCGAGGGCATTTATATTTTATAAGTAACTACCATGTCATATATAAAGTTTCTAGCATTTTCAGTATCACAGAAATCGCAATTTAGAAAGTTTTTAGCTCCTGCAACCCTCTGGTGGTAGTGGAACAGACATAAAATATAGCTTATGTTTGAGCAGGTTCTATCACCAAAATTTGTCATCATTATTTTTTTTTATCGGTTTGCTAATTCTTAAGTTTGCTTAAAAATTGTAATTTATAACGCTTTTCACTCACTTCATTTTTTTTTATTTCTTTCGACTGTTCTTAGAAAGCAGTTGCATCTTGTAAGTAAATACCATGCCATATTTCAAAGTGTTAGACCCCTCAGTTGTGCCAAAGACGCAAATTAGAACATGTTTTGCTTTTGCAACCCTCAGATGGTAGTGACAGCAACATAAAATATAACCTACGTTATAGCAGGGACTGTCACCATTGATTTGCAACCATTACTTTTGAAATAGCTTTGGGGTTTCCTGAGATTGAGTAGAAATCGCAATTTAGAACTTTTTTAGGACGCTTTTCGCGCATTATCACCCCTTTTTAAATTTCCAATTTTTTCGAAACTGTAGTTAAAGATCATTTATATCTAATAAATATGTACCTTGCTTAATTTTAAGTTGCTAGCCCTTATCGATCACAAAAATCGAAATTTAGAACACTTTTTTGCTCCTGCAACGTCTTGGTGATAGTGATACCGACATAAAATAGCGTCCATGTTAGAGCAGAGGCTGTCAGCATCAATTTCCTGCCATTACGTTTGAAATCAGATTCATTCTTCCTGAGATACTGCCGACAAATTGGCATTTAGAACGTTTTTCGCGCATTTTGCTCCAGCATCTCCTCTGGGGTAGTGGAAACAGATATAAAATATGACCTATCTTGGAGCAAGATCTGTCACCATCATTTTTACACCATTATATTTGAAATCGGTTCAGTACTTCTTGAGATTGCATAGAAATCGCAATTGCGCATTTTAACCCCCTTTTAAATTTCGATTTTTTAGGAAATGTCCTTAAAGATCATTGATATCTTATAACTAACTACCATTCCAAATTTCACGATTCTAGGCCCTTCCGTAGCGCTAAAACATTGTTTAAGAAATGTTCTTAGAAATCCTTTATATCTAATAAGTAGCTAATATTTCAAATTTCATATTCCTAGGCCCTTCGGTAACGCAAAAATCGCATTTTTAGAAAGTTTTTTGCTCCTGCACGCCCTTTCGGGTAGTGGCACCGACATAAAACATAGCCTATGTTGGAGCCAGGTTTGTCACCGTCATTTTGACACCCTTATTTTTACACCATTATTTTTTAGGTCGGTTCTGTATTTCCTGAGATTGTGTAGAAACCACAATTTAGAATGTTTTTTAGAACGATTTTTGCGCATTTTCACCCCTTTCAAATTTCGAATGGTTTAAGAACTGTTCTTAGAAATCCTTTATATCTAATAAGTAGCTAATATTTCAGATTTCATATTTCTAGGCCCTTCAGTAACACATAAATCGCATTTTTAGAACGTTTTTTGCTCCTGCACCCCCTTTGGGGCAGTGACACAGACATAAAAAATAGCCTATCTTGGAGCAAGCGTTGTCACCATCATTTTGACACCAATATTTTTTAAATCGGTTTGGTATTTCCTGAGATTGTGTAGAAACTACCATTTAGAACGTTTTTTAGAACGCTTTTTGTGCATTTTCACCCCTTTTAAATTTCGAATTGTTTAAGAACTGTTCTTAGCCATCATTTATATCTTATAAGTAACTAATATTCAAAATTTCATACTTCTAGGCCCTTCAGTAACTCTAAAATTGCATTTTAGAAAGTTTTTTGCTCCTACACCCCCTTTGGGGTAGTGGCACCGACATAAAACATAGCCTATCTTGGAGCAAGCGTTGTCACCATCATTTTGGCACCAAAATTTTTTTAATCAGTTTGGTATTTCCTGAGATTGTGTAGAAACTACCATTTAGAACGTTTTTTAAAACGCTTTTTGTGCATTTTCACCCCTTTTAAATTTCGAATTGTTTAAGAACTGTTCTTAGCCATCATTTATATCTTATACGTAACTAATATTCAAAATTTCATACTTCTAGGCCCTTCAGTAACACTAAAATTGCATTTTTAGAACGTTTTTTGCTCCTACACCCCCTTTGGGGTAGTGGCACCGACATAAAACATAGCCTATCTTGGAGCAAGCGTTGTCACCATCATTTTGACACCAAAATTTTTGAAATCAGTTTGGTATTTCCAGAGATTGTGTAGAAACTACCATTTAGAACGTTTTTTAGAACGCTTTTTGTGCATTTTCACCCCTTTTAAATTTCGAATTGTTTAAGAACTGTTCTTAGACATCATTTATATCTTATAATTAACTAATATTGAAAATTTCATATTTCTAGGCCCTTCAGTAACTCTAAAATTGCATTTTTAGAACGTTCTTTGCACCTACACCCCCTTTGCGGTAGTGGCACCGACATAAAACATAGCCTATCTTGGAGCAAGCGTTGTCACCATCATTTTGACACCAAAATTTTTTTAATCAGTTTGGTATTTCCTGAGATTGTGTAGAAACTACCATTTAGAACGTTTTTTAGAACGTTTTTTGTGCATTTTCACCCCTTTTAAATTTCGAATTGTTTAAGAACTGTTCTTAGCCATCATTTATATCTTATAAGTAACTAATATTCAAAATTTCATACTTCTAGGCCCTTCAGTAACGCTAAAATCGCATTTTTAGAACGTTTTTTGCTCCTACACCCCCTTCGGGGTAGTGGCACCGACATAAAACATAGCCTATCTTGGAGCAAGCGTTGTCACCATCATTTTGACACCAAAATTTTTTTAATCAGTTTGGTATTTCCAGAGATTGTGTAGAAACTACCATTTAGAACTTTTTTTAGAACGCTTTTTGTGCATTTTCACCCCTTTTAAATTTCGAATTGTTTAAAAACTGTTCTTAGACATCATTTATATCTTATAAGTAACTAATATTCAAAATTTCATATTTCTAGGCCCTTCAGTAACGCTAAAATCGCATTTTTAGAACGTTTTTTGCTCCTACACCCCCTTTGGGGTAGTGGCACCGACATAACATATAGCCTATGTTCTAAGTTGGACTAACACCATCATTTTGATACCATTACTTTTGGAATCGGTTCGGTAGTTCCAGAGCTTACCTCCTACAAATAAACAATTTTTTCCTCTTTATAATAGGAAGTATAGACTAGCAAACCCCACGGCTTTGCTCGCGTAATATTTGAAATATGCCAAGTGATATTTATATTTCTAATTTTTATTAAAAGGTACTAACTAAATTTTTATTTTATTAAAAGGTAATATTTTATTTTATTAAAAGGTACTTATTACTTTTAGGAATAATTTTAAAAAAATGCTATATAAAACACAGTTTGATTAAACATCATTGTTACACTGCATAAGGCAGAAAAGAGACTTAAATTAATAAAACGAAATAAAACTAAATAAATAATAATTTAGAAAATATTTTGAAACTTTTATGCTCAATTAATACGCTCATTTCAGTATTGATTTGAAGTTTTGAATTTTTTAGAAACCATCTTCTTATATCTTAAAATTAACCGTCATGTCAAATTCCAAGTCCTACCAAGTCTCTCAACATAAAGGGCTATGTTGAAACAGGAACTGTCACCATTAATTTACCAACATTAATTTTGAAATCGGTTTATTATTTCCTAATATTCCACAGAAACGTAATTTAAAAAGCTTTTAAAGTCCTTTTTTAGAACGTTTGTTGTTCCTGTAAGCCCCAGGTGGTAGAATCATCGGCATAAAATATAGCCTGTGCTGGATCAGAGAATGTTACCATTGATTCGCAACTGTTACTTTTATAATCGGTTTATATTCCCTGAAATTGCATAGAATCGTAATTTAGAACTTTTTTAGAATGCTTTTCGCACCTCCCCTTCGCTTCACCCCTTTTTAATTCGAATTTATTTTCGACGTTCCTTCGAGGGCATTTATATTTTATAAGTAACTACCATGTCATATTTAAAGTTTCTAGCCTTTTCAGTATCACATTAATCGCAATTTAATAAGTTTTTAGCTTCTGCAACCCTCTGGTGGTAGTGGAACAGACATAAAATATAACTTATGTTTGAGCAGGTTCTATAACCAAAATTTGTCATCATTATTTTTTTAATCGGTTTGGTAATTTATAGGTTTGCTTAAAAATTGTAATTTATAACGCTTTTCACTCACATATTTTTTTTTAATTTGGAATTTTCTTTCGACTGTTCTTAGAAAGCAGTTGCATCTTGTAAGTAAATACCATGCCATACTTCAATGTGTTAGACCCCTCAGTTGTGCAAAAAACGCAAATTACAACATGTTTTGCTTTTGCAACCCTCCGATGGTAGTGACAGTAACATAAAATATAACCTATGTTATAGCAGGGACTGTCCCCATTGATTTCCAACCATTACTTTTGAAATAGCTTTGGTATTTCCGTAGATATTGCAATTTAGAACGTTTTTAGGACTCTTTTCGCGCATTTTCACCCCTTTTTAAATTTCCAATTTTTTCGAAACTGTTCTTAAAGATCATTTATATCTAATAAATATGTACCTTGCCTAATTTTAAGTTGCTAACCCCTTCCTATCACAAAAATCGAAATTTAGAACGCTTTTTTGCTCCTGCAACGTCTTGGTGATAGTGATATCGACATAAAATAGCGCCTATGTTAGAGCAGAGGCTGTCCGCATCAATTTCCTACCATTACGTTTGAAATCATATTCATTCTTCCTGAGATATTGCCGACAAATCGGCATTTAGAACGGTTTTAGAACGGTTTTTGCGCATTTTGCTCCTGCATCTCCTCTAGGGTAGTGGAAGATATAAAATATAGCCTATCTTGGAGCAAGATCTGTCACCATCATTTTTACACCATTATATTTGAAATCGGTTCAGTACTTCCTAAGATTGCATAGATATCGCAATTTAGAAAGTTTTTTACAACGCTTTTTGCGCATTTTGACCCCCTTTTAAATTTCGAATTGTTTAAGGAAATGTCCTTAGAGATCATTGATATCTTATAACTAACTACCATTCCAAATTTCACGATTCTAGGCCCTTCCGTAACGCAAAAGCCGCAATTTAGAGCGTTTTTCTCCTGCACCCCTTTTGGGTTAGTGGCACCGACATAAAGCATCGCCTATGTTGGAGCAAGGGTTGTCACCATCATTTTGACGCCATTATTTTTTAGATCTGTTTGGTATTTCTTGAGATTGTGTAGAAACCACCATTAGAAGTTTTTTAGAACGCTTTTCGCGCATTTTCACCCCTTTTAAATTTCGAATTGTTTAAAAACTGTTCTTAGAAATCCTTTATATCTAATAAGTAGCTAATATTTCAAATTTCATATTTCTAGGCCCTTCGGCAACGCAAAAATCGCATTTTTAGAACGTTTTTTGCTCCTACACCCCCTTTGGGGTAGTTTCACCGACATAAGATATAGCCTATTTTCTAAGTTGGACTAACACCATCATTTTGATACCATTACTTTTGGAATCGGTTCGGTAGTTCCAGAGCTTACCTCCGACAAATAAACAATTTTTTCCTCTTTATAATAGGAGTATAGACTAGCAAACCCCGCGGCTTTGCTCGCGTAATATTTGAAATATGCCAAGTGATATTTATGTGCCTAATTTTTATTAAAAGGTACTAAGTAAATTTTTATTTTATTAAAAGGTAATATTTTATTTTATTAAACGGTACTTATTACTTTTAGGAATAATTCAAAAATTACTATTTAAAACAAAGTTTGATTAAACATCATTATTACACTGCATTAGGCAGAAATGAGACTTAAATTAATAAAATGAAATAAAACTAAATAAATGATAATTTAGAAAATATTTTGAAACTTTTATGCTCAATTAATACGCTCATTTCAGTATTCATTTGAAGTTTTGAATTTTTTAGAAACCATCTTCTTACATCTTAAAATTAACCATCATGTCAAATTCCAAGTCCTACCCCCTCTATCAACATAAGGGGCTATATTGAAACAGGAACTGTCACCATTAATTTGCCAACATTAATTTTGAAATCGGTTTGTTATTTCCTAATATTCCACAGAAACGTAATTTAAAAAGCTTTTAAAGCCCCTTTTTAGAACGTTTGTTGTTCCTGTGAATCCCAGGTGGTAGAATCACCGACATAAAATATAGCCTGTGTAGGATAAGAGACTGTTACCATTGATTCGCAATTATTACTTTTATAATCGGTTTATTTCCCTGAAATTGCATAGAATCGTAATTTAGAACTTTTTTAGAATGCTTTTCGCACCTCCTCTTCGCTTCACCCCTTTTTAATTTGAATTTATTTTCGACGTTCCATCGAGGGTATTCATATTTTATAAGAAACTATCATGTCATATTTAAAGTTTCTAGCTTTTTCAGTATCACAGAAATCGCAATTTAGAAAGTTTTTAGCTCCTGCAACCCTCTGGTGGTAGTGGAACAGACATAAAATATAGCTTATGTTTGAGCAGGTTCTATCACCAAAATTTGTCATCATTATTTTTTTAATCGGTTTTGTAATTTATAAGTTTGCTTAAAAATTGTAATTTATAACGCTTTTTACTCGCTTCATTTTTTTAAATTTGGAATTTTCTTTCGACTGTTATTAGAAAGCAGCTGCATCTTGTAAGTAAATTCCATGCCATACTTCAAAGTCTTAGACCCCTCAGTTGTGCAAAAAACGCAAATTAAAACATGTTTTGCTTTTGCAACCCTCGGATGGTAGTAACCGCAACATAAAATATAACCTATGTTATAGCAGGGACTGTCACCATTGATTTGCAACCATTACTTTTGAAATAGCTTTGGTATTTCCTTAGATTGAGCAGAAATCGCAATTTAGAACGATTTTAGGACGCTTTTCGCGTATTTTCACCTCTTTTTAAATTTCCATTTTTTTCGAAACTGTTCTTAAAGATCATTTATATCTAATAAATATGTATCTTGCCTAATTTTAAGTTGCTATCCCCTACCGATCACAAAAATCGAAATTTAGAACGCTTTTTTGCTCCTGCAACGTCTTGGTGATTGTGATACCGACATAAAATTCTTCCTGAGATATTGCCGACAAATCGGCATTTAGAACGTTTTTAGAACGCTTTTCGCGCACTTTGCTCCTGCATCTCCTCTGGGGTAGTGGAAACAGATATAAAATATAGCCTATCTTGGAGAAAGAGCTGTCA
This sequence comes from Maratus speciosus, assembly GCA_963932465.1. Lineage (NCBI taxonomy): Eukaryota > Metazoa > Arthropoda > Arachnida > Araneae > Salticidae > Maratus > Maratus speciosus. Next base: position 248,673,622 of record OZ010793.1, on the reverse strand, counting down.
CCATCATTTTTACACCATTATATTTGAAATCGGTTCAGTACTTCCAGAGATTGCACAGAAATCGCAATTTAAAACGTTTTTTTACAACGCTTTTTGCGCATTTTAACCCCCTTTTAAATATCGAATTTTTTAGGAAAGGTCCTTAGAGATCATTGATATCTTATATCTAACTACCATTCCATATTTCACGATTCTAGTCCCTTCCGTAACGCAAATGCCGCAATTTAGAACGTTATTCTCCTGCACCCCCTTTGGGGCAGTGGCACCGACATAAAACATCGCCTATGTTGGAGCAAGGGTTGTCACCATCATTTTGACGCCATTATTTTTTAGATCGGTTTGGTATTTCCTGAGATTGTGTAGAAACCACCATTAGAACGTTTTTTAGAACGCTTTTCGCGCATTTCCACCCCTTTTAAATTTCGAATTGTTTAAGAACTGTTCTTAGAACTAATAAGTAGCTAATATTTCAAATTTCATATTTCTAGGCCCTTCGGTAACACAAAAATCGCATTTTTAGAACGTTTTTTGCTCCTGCACCCCCTTTCGGGTAGTAGCAATGACATAAAACATAGCCTATGTTGGAGCAAGGGTTGTCACCTTCATTTTAACACCAATATTTTGACACCATTATTTTTTAAATCGGTTTGGTATTTCCTGAGATTGTGTAGAAACCACCATTTAGAACGTTTTTAGAACGATTTTTGCGCATTTTCACCCCTTTTAAATTTCGAATTGTTTAAGAACTGTTCTTAGAAATCCTTTATATCTAATAAGTAGATTATATTTCAAATTTCATATTTCTTGGCCCTTCAGTAACACATAAATCGCATTTTTAGAACGTTTTTTGCTCCTGCATCCCCTTTGGGGTAGTGACACCGACATAAAACATAGCCTATCTTGGAGAAAGCGTTGTCACCATCATTTTGACACCATTATTTTTTAAATCGGTTTGGTATTTCCTGAGATTGTGTCGAAACTACTATTTAGAACGTTTTTAGAACGCTTTTTGTGCATTTTCACCTCTTTTAAATTTCGAATTGTTTAAGAACTGTTCTTAGGCATCATTTATATCTTATAAGTAACTAATATTCAAAATTTCATATTTCTAGGCCCTTCAGTAACGCTACAATCGCATTTTTAGAACGTTTTTTGCTCCTACACCCCCTTTGGCGTAGTGGCACCGACATAAGATATAGCCTATGTTCTAAGTTGGACTAACACCATCATTTTGATACCATTACTTTTGGAATCGGTTCGGTAGTTCCAGAGCTTACTTCCTACAAATAAACAATTTTTTCCTCTTTATAATAGGAAAGTATAGATATAGATTACTAGCAAACCCCGCGGCTTTGCTCGCGTAATATTTGAAATATGCCAAGTGATATTTATATGTCTAATTTTTATCAAAAGGTACTAACTAATTTTTTATTTTATTAAAAGGTAATATTTTATTTTATTAAAAGGTACTTATTACTTTTAGGAATAATTCAAAAATTACTATTTAAAACAATGTTTGACTAAACATCATTATTACACTGTATTAGGCAGAAATGAGACTTAAATTAATAAAATGAAATAAAACTAAATAAATGATAATTTAGAAAATATTTTGAAACTTTTATGCTCAATTAATACGCTCATTTCAGTATTCATTTGAAGTTTTAAATTTTTTAGAAACCATCTTTTTACATCTTAAAATTAACCATCGTGTCGAATTCCAAGTCCTACCACCTCTCTCAACATAAAGGGCTATGTTGAAACAGGAAATGTCACCATTAATTTGCCAACATTAATTTTGAAATCGATTTGTTATTTCCTAATATTCCACAGAAACGTAATTTAAAAAGCTTTTAAAGCCTTTTTTAGAACGTTTGTTGTTCCTGTGAACCCAAGGTGGTAGAATCACCGGCATAAAATATAGCCTGTGTAGGATCAGAGACTGTTACCACTGATTCGCAACTATTACTTTTATAATCGGTTTATATTCCCTGAAATTGCATAGAATCATAATTTAGAACTTTTTTAGAATGCTTTTCGCACCTCCCCTTCGCTTCACCCCTTTTTAATTCGAATTTATTTTCGACGTTCCTTCGAGGGCATTTATATTTTATAAGAAACTACCATGTCATATTTAAAGTTTCTAGTCTTTTCAGTAGCACTGAAATCGCAATTTAGAAAGTTTTTAGCTCCTGCAACCCTCTGGTGGTAGTGGAACAGACATAAAATATAGTTTATGTTTGAGCAGGTTCTATCACCAAAATTTGTCATCATTATTTTTTTTAATCGGTTTGGTAATTTATAAGTTTGCTTAAAAATTGTAATTTATAACGCTTTTCACTCACTTCATATTTTTAAAATTTGGAATTTTCTTTCGACTGTTCTTAGAAAGCAGTTGCATCTTGTAAGTAAATACCATGCCATACTTCAAAGTTTTAGACCCCTCAGTTGTGCAAAAAATACAAATTAGAACATGTTTTGCTTTTGCAACCCTCAGATGGTAGTGACAGCAACATAAAATATAACCTATGTTATATCAGGGACTGTCACCATTGATTTGCAACCATTACTTTTGAAATAGCTTTGGTATTTCCTTAGATTGAGTAGAAATCGCAATTTAGAACGTTTTAGGACGCTTTTCGCGCATTTTCACCGCTTTTTAAAGTTCCAATTTTTTCGAAACTGTTCTTAAAGATCATTTATAGCTAATAAATATGTACCTTGCCTAATTTGAAGTTGCTAGCCTTTACCGATCTAAAAAATCGAAATTTAGAACGCTTTTTTGCTCCTGCAACGTCTTGGTGATAGTGATACCGACAAAAAATAGCGTCTATGTTAGAGCAGAGGCTGTCAGCATCAATTTCCTACCATTACGTTTCAAATCAGATTCATTCTTCCTGAGATATTGCCGACAAATCGGCATCTAGAAAGTTTTTAGAACGCTTTTCGCGCATTTTGCTCCTGCATCTCCTCTGGGGTAGTGGAAACAGATATAAAATATAGCCTGTCTTGGAGCAAGATCTGTCACCATCATTTTTACACCATTATATTTGAAATCGGTTCAGTACTTCCCGAGATTGCATAGAAATCGCAATCTAGAAAGTTTTTTATAGCGCTTTTTGCACATTTTGACCACCTTTTAAATTTGGATTTTTTTAGGAAATGTTCTTAGAGATCATTGATATCTTATAACTAACTACCATTCCAAATTTCACGATTCTAGGCCCTTCCGTAACGCAAAAGCCGCAATTTAGAACGGTTTTTGCTCGTGCACCCACTTTGGGGTAGTGGCACCGACATAAAACATCGCCTATGTTGGAGCAAGGGTTTTCACCCTCATTTTGACGCCATTATTTTTTAGATCGGTTTAATATTTCCTGAGATTGTGTAGAAACCACCATTAGAATGTTTCTTAGAACGCTTTTCGCGCATTTTCACTACTTTTAAATTTCGAATTGTTTAAGAATCGTTCTTAGAAATCCTTTATATCTAATAAGTAGCAAATATTTCAAATTTCATATTTCTAAGCCCTTCGGTAACGCAAAAATTGGATTTTTAGAACGTTTTTTGCTCCTGCACCACCTTTGGGTTAGTGGCACCAACATGAAACATAGCCTATGTTGGAGCAAGGGTTGTCACCGTCATTTTGACACCATTATTTTTTAAATCGGTTTGGTATTTCCTGAGATTGTGTAGAAACCACCATTTAGAACATTTTTATAACGATTTTCGCGCATTTTCACCCCTTTCAAATTTCGAATTGCTTAAGAACTGTTCTTAGAAATCCTTTATATCTAATAAGTAGCTAATATTTCAAATTTCATATTTCTAGGCCCTCCAGTAGCACAAAAATCGCATTTTTAGAACTTTTTTTGCTCCAGCCCCCCTTTGGGGTAGTGACACCGACATTAAACATAGCCTATCTTGGAGCAAGCGTTGTCCCCGTGATTTTGACATGAATATTTTTTAAATCGGTTTATATTTCCTGAGATTGTGTAGAAACTACCATTTAGAACGTTTTTTAGAACGCTTTTTGTGCATTTTCACCCCTTTTAAATTTCGAATTGTTTAAGAACTGTTCGTAGATATCATTGATATCTTATAATTAACTAATATTCAAAATTTCATATTTCTAGACCCTTCAGTAACGCTAAAATCGCATTTTTAGAAATTTTTTTGCTCCTACACCCCCTTTGGGTAGTGGCATCGACATAAAACATAGCCTATCTTGGAGCAAGCGTTGCCCCCGTCATTTTGACACCTTTATTTTTTAAATCGGTTTGGTATTTCCTGAGATTGTGTAGAAACCACCATTCAGAACGTTTTTATAATGATTTTCGCGCATTTTCACCCCTTTCAAATTTCGAATTGCTTAAGAACTGCTCTTAGAAATCCTTTATATCTAATAAGTAGCTAATATTTCAAATTTCATATTTCTAGGCCCTTCAGTAGCACAAAAATCGCATTTTTAGAACTTTTTTTGCTGCAGCCCCCCTTTGGGGTAGTGGCACCGACATAAAACATAGCCTATCTTGGAGCAAGCGTTGTCACCGTCATTTTGACACCAATACTTTTTAAATTGGTTTGGTATTTCCTGAGATTGTGTAGAAACTACCATTTAGAACGTTTTTTAGAACACTTTTTGTGCATTTTCAACCCTTTTAAATTTCGAATTGTTTAGGAACTGTTCTTAGACATCATTTATATCTTATAAGTAACTAATATTCAAAATTTCATATTTCTAAGCCCTTCAGTAACGCTAAAATCGCATTTTTAGAACGTTGCTCCTACACCCCCTTTGGGGTAGTGGCACTGACATAAGATATAGCCTATGTTCTAAGTTGGACTAATACCATCATTTTGATACCATTACTTTTGGAATCGGTTCGGTAGTTCCAGAGCTTATCTCCGACAAATAAACAATTTTTTCCTCTTTATAATAGGAAGTATAGATTACTAGCAAACCCCGCGGCTTTGCTCGCGTAATAGTTGAAATATGCCAAGTGATATTTGCATGACTATTTTTTATTAGACCACTTTTTGAAATAATTAAAATATTACAAATTAAGCCACACTTTGACTAAACTTCATTATAAAACTGCAATAGACAGAAATGAGATTTTAATTAATAAGAAGAACTAAAACTAATTTCAATTAAATGATAATTTAGAAAGTATTTTGAGACTTTTATGCTCATTTCAATATTCATTTGAAGTTTTGAGTTTTTTAGAAACTATCTTAACACATTTACATCTTAAAATAACCATGATGTCAAATTCCAAGCTTCTTGTCTAACAGCCTACCACCTCTCTGGTGTTACTGGCACTAACATAAAATGTGGAAACAGAGTTGAAATAGAATGCCTCGAACAATGTTGAAACAGAGACTGTCACCATTAATTTGCCAACATTAACCTTGAAATCGGCTGGTATGTCCTAATATTCTATAGAAAAAGGAATTTAGATGTTTTTAAAGGCTTTCTTGTTGTTCCTTCCAACCAGGTGGTAGTGACACCAGCATAAAATATAGCCCGTATAAGATCAGGGACTATCACGCTTGATTCGCAACCAATCACTTCTGTAATCGGTTTATTATTTCCTGAGATTCCATAGAAATGGTAATTTAGGACTTTTTTAGTATACTTTTCGCTCCTTTTCTTCGCTTCACCCCTTTTTACTTTCGAATTTATTTTCGACTGTTCTTAGAGGACATTTATATTTTATAAGTAACTACCGTGCTATATTTAAAATTTCTAGCTTCTTTAGTACCGCAGAAATAGCAATTTAGAAAGTTTTTTGCTCCTGCAACCCTCGACATAAAATATAGCTTATGTTTGAGCAAGTTCTATCACCATCAGTTTGCAACCATTATGTTTGAAATCGGTTTCGTATTTCATATGATTGCATAAAAATCGTAATTTAGAACGTTTATTATAGAACGCTTTTCTCTCACTTCTTCCTTTTAAATTTGAAATTTTCTTTTGACAATTCATAGAAAGCATTTGCATCTTTGAAGTAATTACCATTCCAAATTTAAATTGTTAGACAGCCCCCCCCCCCCCCCTCAGTAACACGAAAATAGCAATTAGGAAATTTTTTGCTCCTGTAACCCACAGGTAATAGTGACAACAACGTAAAATATAGGCTATGTTGGAGCGGGGACTGTAACCATCAATTTGAAAGCATTACTTCTGAAATTGGTTTATATTTCCTGAGATTGCATAGAAATCGCTATTTAGAGCGTTTTTAGAACGCTTTTCGTTCAGTTTCACCCCTTTTAAATTTCAAATTTTTAAGGAATTCTCCTCAGAGAGTATTTACATCTCATAAGTAATTGCCATGACAAATTTCAAGTTGCTAGCTCCATCAGTATCACAAAAATCACGATTTAGAACGTTTTTTAAAATGCAACCGCAAGGTGGTAGTGACGCCGACATGAAATAGATCCTATATTGGAGGAAGGGCTGTCATCATCAATTTCAAACCAATACTTTTGAAATTAGTTGGGTACTTTCTGAGATTGCAAAGAAATTGCAATTTAGAACGTTTTTCGTCCATTTTCAACCCTTTTAAATTTCGAATTATTTAGGAATAGTTCTTAGAGATCATTTATATCTTATAAGTAACTACCATGCCTAGTTTCAACTTGCTAGACCCTGCAGTATTACAAAAATCGCAATTTAGATCGTTTTTTGTTCCTTCACCCCGTTTGGTGTAGTGGCACCGACATGAAATGCAGCCTATGTCGGAGCGAGGGCTGTCACCATCGTTTCCACACCATTATTTTTTAAATCGGTTGAGTACTTCATGAGATTGCGCAGAAATCGCAATTTAGAAAGTTTTTTAGAACGCTTTTTGCTCATTTTCCCCCCTTTTAAATTTCGATTTTTTAGGAAATGTTCTTAGAAATCATTTGTATCATATAACATATAATTTAACATTTATATCATTTATAAAATCTTATAACATATAATATATTATAATATATATTTGTATCTTATATCTTATAATATCTTGTTATTATATAAATAAATGCCCTGGTTAATTTCAGGATTCTAAGCCCTTCAGTAACACAAAAATCGCAATTTTAAACTTTTTTTCTTCTGCAACCCTAAGTGTTAGTGACACCGACATGAAATAGGGCTTATGTTGAAGAAAGGAGTGTCATAATCAATTTCCAACCATTACTTTTGAAATAAGTTGGGTACTTACTGAGATTGCGTAGAAGTCACTATTTAGAACGTTTTTTAGAACTCTTTTCGCGCATTTCACCCCTTTTAAATTTCGATTTTTTTAAGAAATGTTATTAGAGATTATTTATATCTTATAAATAACTACTATTGTAAATTGGTATTGTATTGTATCTGGTCCCTTCAGTAACACAAAAATCGTAATTTCGAACGTTTTTTTTGCTTCTTCCACCCCATTTAGGGGTAGTGGCACCGACATGAAAAGTAGCCTATATTGGAGCAAGGGTTGTCACCATCATTTTGACACCATTATTTTTTAAATCAGTTTGGTACTTTTTGATATTGCGTAAAAATCGCCATTTAGAACGTTTTTTAGAACGCTTTTCGCGCATGTTCACCCCTTTTTAATTTCGATTTTTTAAAGAAATGTCCTTAGAGATCATTAGTATCTTATAAGTAACTACCATTAAAAATTTCATGTTTCTAGACCCTCCAGTAACACAAAAATCGTTTTTTAGAACGTTTTTACTCCTACACCCCCTTTTGGCCAGTGGCACGGACATATGATATAGCCTATGTTCTAAGTTGGACTAACACCATCATTTTGATACCATTACTTTTGGAATCGGTTCGGTAGTTCCAGAGCTTACTTCCTACAAATAAACAATTTTTACCTCTTTATAATATTATTATATATATTATATTATAAGTATAGAAGTATAGATAAGTATAGATTAGTATAGATTGAAAAAAGTATAAAAATTCCTTCAAGAACCGACGAATTTGGTTTTGAAAAATTGCAACATTATACTCACATTTTTGGCGGGGAAAAGTTGGCGTTTTTTTTTTTTTTTACAAGTCGAGCTTGCGGCAACCCAAGCCAAGTGTCATAGCTGTTTGTCTTGTATGAGGAGTGGTTTGGACTTTAGTAGAAATTGTAATGTCCGACCTAATTAGCCACAGTTATTTTTCTAAATTGTGCAAAAATATTAATTTACTTTATGATTACTTTTACCAAAGGACCATTTAATGCAGCAACATTTCATTTCGAAACATTATTCCATTTGGTTTCAAAAGAAAATGGTTTGCTTATTTTGTATTTCACTAAATAATAGTTTTCAATGATCTTGCAAGCTTTTATAGAATTATATTTACTATTTATATATTTATCGTCTGCATAGAAAAAAAAGAAAAGAAAAAAACTAATTTTTGTTTCTTATGCTATCTATTATCAAACAAATCGCAATCTGATGTAATTCTAATATGCACTTACTACCCGGATAAAGCGTGCGGAAAAAATGTAGCGCCATATTTGGCGAGTTAACTCACTTTTGGCGTGAAATAAACCCATAAAAATGGAATAATAAAAAAATTAAAAGTATAAAAATTACATAAAATATGATTTTAACAGTGAAATTTTATCGGTTCTCCAACTTTTATGTATAGGGCTATGAAATGCACCAGGTCTCGATGCTAGGTGCGAGCAGCACCAAAAGGGGTTCCCCTGTGAGAAATATGAATTCAATTCATTCTCTTTACATCCTAGAAGTTCAAGAACAATTCGTCAAGAATTTCAGTAGATATTCGGCAAAACGTGCAAAATCGAAAGCGTCCGATCACTTATCCTTAATTTTTGGATTTGGATGTATATAATGCATCTTAGCATACATTGCATACATATAAGCCGACTAATGGCAAGGAACAGTTTCATATTACCTTTGAAAAGTTACATAGCTTTAATACCACATTTTCATTAATTGTGAAATAAATTAATGAAAATATAATTTTTTTTTGTTTAGCAAAAAAAAAAAAAAAAAAAAAAAAAAAAAATAGAATTTAAACACGTCGTTGGAAATAAATTGTCTTTAATGGACTTCTAAAAACACTTAATATTACAAAAAATATAATTAAGAAATCAGTGACTGTTAATGCCTTATTGTGCGAAAAAATTTTTTTGTTTGCTTTTTATCGAAAACTTATGTCAGAGTTATGCGGAAGTTTAAACTCTAGTTAATTAGAGGTTCAAAAGACATAATTGCTAATCTCGTCAAACGCTTTTTTTTGAATTGGGATCTCAAAATAGTTTTGATCTTACAGAACTCTTTTCTCCAATGCCATAAACACTTACATAAAATGACAAGAATATCCAATCATAATGATAGAATTTATTTTAGTGATTTACTTTACTCAAAAAGCATGTATCTAACAATATCTGAAAGTTTTGAGATCTTTGGTTGTTGTTGTTGTTGTTGTTGTTGTTGTTGTTTTTTGGGGGGGGGCACCTTTCATATCTGCTGTGCATTTTTTTATGGTGTCCTTGAACTGGTCCTTATATTTTCAGAAGATTCCGTATACATTCCTATAATGAATTCCTTTGGGTATGAATTTTTTGAAGGATAATTCCTTTGGGTATTTATCACTCCTTTCTCGTGGTCTAGGTACAAATTGATTAAGCATTGCCCTCAAACGAGCTATTTTTAATTGTTCAAAGATTAATCTACAGATTTACAATTAGGGGAGGTAGAGGTAATTAGGATCAGGGTAACTTCGGGGGTAATCTGTAACATTTTAAAACAATTGACCATGCTAATTATGAAGTCTGACTAATATTCTACATGTGCAACTTTTTTGGAGTGAAAATGTATGTTCCTGTACAAGTAATCACTGTTTTCCTAGAATATAAAGGAAAACGTTGTCCGTCAAAGTGAGACTATTTCAGTTAGAATATTGAAATATATCTATGGATTTAAATTTAGAAAAAGGTTGTTTTTAAGAGGAAATGATTCTTTTTTCAACAGACGAAAATGTTAATAATCTGCATGATTCTAACTACCCCATAAATAGCACTTTCGGGTAAATAGGACCTTAAAGGATTTAGGTTAAGGGTAAATGGGATCGCATATTTTATTTTCTATTTAAATTAAAATGTAGTTTAGAATGAATTTTTTAATCTTTCAGTTTTCAGATCTTGTGAAATACAGGGTGATTATAATTAAAGTCCCAGTTTCAAAACGCTCTAAAAAACGAACCACTCGTTAGAATGGCATCAAAATTTAACAGCGTATTATTGAAGAAGGGGGAAAGAACAAGAACCAAAAAAAAAAGTTCAAAATTTTAGCGACAGATGGCGCTGTAAGCGTCAGAATTTTGACTACAAATGACAAATCGTAAAACAACGGCTAAGGCGTAGGTTACACGATATAAACCAACTGTATTGTTCAGTGTGCATGACTGTACACGTGTGATACTGTTAGTTACGTAAGCCCGTCCACCACGGCAAGGTCGTATCACATTGGATGGGAAAAATCGGTTTTTAATTGTCCTGAGGCCAAAAACCGCATAAAAAGCATCGATCCAATCGGTTTTTAATTATCCTGAGGCCAAAAACCGCATAAAAAGCATCCATCCAACCAGTTTTTAATTGTCCTGAGGCCAAAAACCGCATAAAAAGCATCCATCCAATCGGTTTTCATGTTTCGCGAGACTGGCGCAAAACATGTTCAATATGCTGTCCACCGCTGTGCGCAACAAGATTAAATCGGGAAACAGCATGTTCCACAACCGATCGAAGTGTATCCGGGGTCAAGTTCAGAATGTGTTGCGCAATGCGTGTCTTTAATTCAGCTACGTTGGCAATCGGAGTACTGAACACAATATCTTTCAGATAACCCCACAGCCAGAAATCACACGGATTCAGATCAGGTGATCGGGCCGGCCAGGCTGTAGGGAAATGACGACTGATAATTCTAGCATTTCCGAAATGCCGCCTCAACAACTGCTTCACTCTATTTGCAATGTGTGGAGGAGCGCCATCTTGCATAAAAATGATACTATCCAGACATTCACGCTGTTGCAGAGCTGGAATGACGTCATTACGCAAAAGAGACTCATAGCGCTGACCATTGACGGTAACGGTAACAGGACCGAAAGCACCCGTCTCCTCGAAAAAATATGGACCTATGATAAATGATGCCGTAAATCCGCACCACACAGTGACCTTTGCAGGATGAAGTGGTACTGGGTTCGTTGCGAGTGCATTTTCTGTTGCCCATATTCGGCAATTCTGTGTATTGACATATCCCGTCAGGTTGAAATAGGCTTCGTCTGTCCACAGAATTTTCCACGCCAATCATTGTCCACTTCTATGCGAGCAAGACATTCCAAAGCAAAACCCTCTCTTGCTGGCAGGTCAGAAGGGAACAACTCCTGCACATGGCAAATTTTATACGGATAGCATTGCAGGATGTTTCGTAGAATGTTATGTACCGTGTTCACAGGCCTGTTCAATGTTCGGGCGATTCTCCGTGCACTGCATGGTTGCTCACCACCGCTAGACTCCTCCTGAACTGCTGTGGCCACTTCTTCAACTACCGCCGAATCACATCTTTTCCTTCCTCTACCAGACTGTACATCAAAGGAACCTGTATTTTCGAATTTTTTCATCATTTTCACCAGACCTCTGACAGTCATCGGTACAACGCCTTTTTTTCATACCCTTGAGAGTCCTGAACTTCTGCAGAGCTACTGGTGCAGAATCACCATTCTTGTAATAAAGCTTTACAAGGAGAGCACGATCCTTCATTGAGACACTCATGGCCAACGTCTGAGACGCGAAATGAGGAAACGCCGTTTACCCAACGCTTTTATAACACCTGAAATTGTCGTGCGCATGCCAGGTATTTTAATTTACATATACTGCCGCTTACAGCGCCATCTGCCACTAAAATTTGGAACTTTTTTTTTTGGTTCATGTTCTTTCCCCCTTCTTCAATAATACGCTGTTAAATTTTGACGCCATTCTAACGAGTGGTTCGTTTTTTAGAGAGTTTTGAAACTGGGACTTTAATTATAATCACCCTGTACTTTAGTTTGGTTTACTTTACTGCACATTTTGTGTTAGCAAAACATTTATTTTACAATTGTAATTTGCATTTATTCCAAATTTATCCATGGCTGCATGTTTTAGACCTAATTAGGCCTCAACACTTTCAATGTAAATGAAATTTTCCTCCTTCACAACATATGAGCTTTGACTAATCCTTTTCCCCCATCGCCTTTGGGCAGGTGGTAAGTGCAATCCTCGCCCAAATGGCGGCCTTTGTGAATCGCAAAACTGGAAAATGCTGTGGTAAAAACGTTGGCAGAATACTTTAATTAAAAATAATTATTTAAGCACAGCCATTTTCTTTCAATATTTTGTTTGACCTGAGTAATTTATATTTATGTGTTAACAAATTATCATTTAATTGCTTTTTTTACTAAAATGACTAAATTAAAGAATAAGTTGCTTCTTTTAGGATAAAATTGGTAAGTTATTTCATGTCTGTCATAAACAGAATTCAACTGAAACGAATTTTTTACACCACGGTTTACTTTGTTAAATGTGCAATTCAGTTGTTGCAGATGAAAAAATGACCTTCTTTAGAAAACCGCATAATAACAGGAATTGACTGTATTAGTCTCGCTATTTATATTTTTTCCATTTCTGAGTTTTATGCAAAAGTAGGACAACTGGAGTTTTGCAATGGTACATGGTACAAAAGCATACATTAAACAATAAAACAAGTTAGAATATCTTAAGTGATATAGCTTTATTATTTTTCCGGTGACGACGAATTTAAGTTTCCGTTAGAATCGGCATATTTTTGTATCTATAGCTTAAATTGTTAATGGTAAACACGCACTACTAGACATGCATAAATAAATTTTTATGGAGCTTGTATATAGATTAGTAGTTATATAACTACGATACACATGTTTTCTGCGATCAGTTTTAACTTTCAGTGAAAACGCTTACTTTATGCATGCTCTGAGATAGTGTTGGGTATTGGAGTCGGAATATAGATATTGAAGTAGCATATAAAACCAGTTTCGTTCTCATTTCTGCCAGTAATCTTGCGAAGTGGATTCCAATAAACTTAAAGAGATTGGCGTAAATCACACAGATATTTTCCCTTCTCTAAACAGTTTACAAATATATTTCAGGATGTACCAAAATTTTCAATCTCTCCCTAGGTTGTTTGACTAGTGGGCTTATCTTTTTGGGTTCCGTGCAATAAATATATGAATTAGTAACTCTAATATTACAAAAAATCGTTGCGAAAAGAATAATATGACACTGTAAAAAGCTATACAACGTCGGGTTGAGTATAGCTATATACAAAAGTATAGTATACCATGAAAGTTCAGACAGTTATGAAGCCTGATTAGTAACAAATATTGCTATTCTGCATAACTTTTTTAAAATCTTATCCAAATCTATTTATAATAACTAAATAAAAGTAGTGCATATTTAAACGTCATTTGTCATTTCATAAAACCAAATTCAGCTTTGTAATACTCTTTTTTTACAGTTTACCTAAAACAAAGACCTTGTTCAAAGATTAAACTCAGCATTGCGCTAATCACGTTTCCAAAGGAGGTCGCAGAGTTCCAACGCCGCCTTGTTCCGTGCCTAGTTTTTCCAGATAGATTTTTAACTAATCCTTAAAGATACGGGTGGCGCATTGAGAGCGCCGCTCATTGCAAACTACTAGCGAATCCCAAAACAAATACATGATTAATTCTAATTTAAATAATCTGTTTTTAACAATTAGACGTTTATTAGAAATTAAGATGACTTTTTTGGTTGCTTATAATTTATTAGGGCTTTCTATTATTTATTTAGGACCTACCTAGCTGTTTATTATTTCATGCATTGCGTGTTTAATAATAACTTGAGAGAAAAATATCTTGTTGTAGAATATGTAGCCTAATTACATCGGGTTAAGATTTTACAGATTGTTTATCAATCAGGGTAGATTATTTTATTTTAAAAAAGTTTCAAAATATACTTTGAATTTTAAGTATTGTTCTATAACACCAGTTATTATATATCGCATTAGAAAGTTATTTATTAAAATGTAATAAACCTAATATAAATATAGCTTAGTTCGTACCATTAGTTTGTTCGTTAATAATTGCAGTTTAATTAATTTCCTAAACTTAAGCTAAACATTTGTCTCAAATTTTAATAAAAAACAAAATCAAAATTCACGTCTTCACTATAACTAGACAAATTTAGAAATATAGGTAACTTAACAGCAGTTAAAATGTAGCTTATCCAACTTACTAACTATACTAAAAAAAATCATTCCATGAGTGTAGGTCAAAACCGGGTACTATTCATAAGTACCCGGTTTTACCCCAACATGACGCAGATTTAAAAACAGGGCGTTACTGCTCTCGGTCTTACCGTAAAATATTAGTGAAAATGTTAAAATACAAAGGGGGAAAGCAAAGAATTGGATATAATATTTGCCAATATTTAATATGCTGACAAATACTGCACGTATACATAAAACCTAGAATCTAAAAAATAATTTTTAAGAGTATTTCAAACGAAATCCTTCACATAAAAAACCCGCACACAGTAGCGTTTCGTTCAGCTAAAAATGCTGTAATGGCGAGCGACAAGTAATTCCTCACGTTGGCCGATGGATAGCACATCAAATCAAGGATGAATCGGCTCTACCCAGTTTAGTACAACTCTCCCGTATATAAATAAAAGAAAATTGAAATTTAATGACAGGGGAAATTCGCATAATACTATGTGTTTGACCAGTTGGTGATTTTTTTAAAGAGGCGAAATTCGCCATTTCTTATGTGCGAATGCTGAATGCGAATGCTTATTCATCATGCTGTAACCGTAATTAGCAAATGCAAGAATGTTACCTTTCATAATTTTTAAATAGTTATGGAAAGAAATGTTAATGGATTTAGAGATAAAAATGTCGCTAATGATTTAAATACTAACAATAATTTGAGAATTTAAATGCAGAATTATTAAATTTAACCATAAAGGGACAGATTTGTTTTAGATATTAGATTTAGGAATAAAATTACACTAAGTAAATATTTATTTTCATAAATTTAATATGATACATAGAAGAAGGTAATGTGAACAGTAAGAAACCAAGTTTTTATTTACATTTCTTGAATATTGTAGAAATGATAGCGATAACTTCGAAGTTTAAATATACGAAAATGCATAAAATTCGCAAATGCTACTAGCATTATAATGCATATACGAGCAATTCATGTCTATGAATTTAAAAAAGTCACACTAGATGAAGCAAACTCGTACTATTCGAATCCCAAAAATACAAGAAATATAACTCCGCAATAAGTATAACGCATGCATTAGAGCTTCGCACCCATGAAAACAACAACAAAGAAAAAAATGACTGGAAGCACCAAACATTATTCATTGCAATCCCAAAATTATATGAAATTCGATAATACCCCTCTCCCCTAAAGTGATAACATTATGTATGTGCATCCCCTTATCGGAAGTACTTCTGGATAATATCGATTATTTGTCCAGAAAAAAGAAAATAATTTTCGCCAAATGATAGAGCCAAATAGGATCTAATCAAGAATGTCATTTAGGAAATCTCACTATTTTATTTTGACCATTTTTATAATTTTCTTTGTCTACTTTTCACCAACATGTAAAAAATTACAGCGACTTTCAACCTCTTCGATATACCCTGTATAAAATGATAAACTAAACAAAAAATATAATTTTCAATGTAGGTTGAAGATCTTTAAAGTAAAATGAAGTATATTTATTTAATTTAGATTTATTCGTAAGGAAATTTTTCGATATTCTCTGTGTATCAAAGACAGTTTAATGGCAATAAATGGGAATAAAATTCAAATCAAACATTTCAAGGAGTTGAATAAATATTCAAAATTCCATTTTATGTTTTACAGAAAAATTCTTTTGAATTTTTTCACTTATATGGACGGGAAATAAATTGCTAACATTCCGGTTAAATGCTTCCATTATATTTAGTATTTGAAATTTAGGTAAAGCTCGAAATATTTCATGTTAAAAGTTGGCACAGCAGCTGCGTGCATAATTTGATCAAAAGTTTCTGAAGCGTAATTAAAATCTTTTATATATATGTAATATCTTAACCCATTAAAGACGGAATTATTGTTTCTTTTAAAAATACAAAAATTGCTTTTCGCACCACTTTTTGGAAAAGAAAAATTTATATTATTTTATAGCGGAATTTCTGTCATTAAAGAAAATCAAAAATTTTGTTATAAATTACTGGTATTTAAACAACAAAAGGGTTGACAGTTATGCTGTGACCATATGGTAACGCTAGTCCTTAATGGGTTAAAACAAATTACAACCCATCTCTGTTGTATAACGATCGCAGAGTTTGAATGAATTTTATGAGGTGATAATACAATTGATTGTGAAATATTTTTAATTTATTTGTCATTGTATTGAATAAAAGATCTAATAAATGACTCAAAATATTATGTATTCTAAAACATTATATTTCACAATTTTCTAAACATTCAGAAAATTTAGAAAAAATAAAGGAATCAGTATAACTGTATGATGTTCGGTTACACCAATTCCTTCATTTGTAAGAATTTTGGAATAGCATACAAATTTAAGGGACACCCAGTATGCAGGGTGTTCATAAAATGTTTTTACAAAATAGGAGGGTTGATAATACCCATCAAAAATAATTTTTTTTAAGGAAACCGGAATTGAAATTCAGTTATTCAGTCAAAAATATAGGGTGTCGCATTTCATGTCGAACACCCGTATTTTAGTTACTAATATACGGGTGTTCTGCGGCTAGTATGGACTGCGCCCATACTTTCAATTGAAGGGCTATCGGTGGTGAACAAGACCGGGTCGTACATAGTTGGTGCATAAAATTTTTCACAAAACCCACGAAGGAGCTCTTATCCTTTAGGAAAACAAACTGCATATTTTTCATGTCAAGAAGTCATTTTATTAAGAATATTCACGAAACAGTTTGGCAGGGGTGGTCCTTTTGCAGGAAAAGAACAAGGTCTTTACAGCATAAAAGTTAAGAGCAAAATTATGGGATTAAAGTTATTCCACACGAACATCTTACGAAATTTACGCCAATCCGAGAATCACGTTAATGCCAGAAATCGACTGTTGAATGAAAGCCTATGGTTTTTTTTTAAATTACTGGCGAGAAATAGAGTCAGAGTTATAATTGCCAATATATCGTACAGTAACCCTACGAATCGCAGGCAGGAAACTTACGAGATGTTTACATTAATCATGAAATAAATGCATCTGCCTGGGTTAAATTTATCGAATGAATAGGATGGGAAAGTACCAGATCATAAATCTTGTTATTTTTATGTACATTGCAGGCATCTGCGAAATGAAAGATATCGTACAGAAAATCATTCAAGCTTTTTAAATTTTTATTAATTTATTTTTGCGGAAATGAAGGGGAATTGAATAAATACAAGAGATAAGGGATAATATTTACTGTAAAAGCACTTATTTTCGCGAGCCGTAATTTTCGCGAAAATGGGGATATCGGTGATTTCGCGAGCTGAAAATTTCGCGAATTTTATATGAACAGAACCGAAAGTTGAAAAATCCCGAAACTACCTAATAGAATCCGTTTTGTTTAAATTTCTAGAGGGAAAAAAAATCTGTGGACCTGCGAATATCACGACTAAAACCGATTCACGCTTCTTGGCTTGTGTGAACATTTAACAGTGTTAAAGCCAAATATGAGATAATTTTGATGGCTTCCAAGAAGCTGGTATAAATATTGTAAGTGAATGAGCTGCATTCTATTAGTTGTATTATTGTTTTTATTCAAGAAATAGTTGTATAGTATTCAAGAAATAGTTGTAAGTATTCAAGAAAATTTTGTACTTATTTCTTATTTAAGTAACTGTAACCATTAAATTGTGGATAAGTGAATATTTTCTGATTTTTTTATTATTATTTGAGGCGAAGAAAAATATTTCACGAGGCTTATATTTTCGCGATTAAGACGAGCTCGCGAAAATCACGAAAATTAAAGCCTCGCGAAAATATGTGCTTTTACAGTAACTAAAAAATTGCATGAAAAGACAATACATGATGCTTCATCATAACAAACTTTAACAATACTAAAGGTATCTTAAAGAATTTTTTTACATACTAATTTTATTTCGTGTGAAACATGATGGCATCACGAGAAGTAATTGAAGTGAGCTTTTGTTTAGTCACATTCACCGTATGTACAGTAGGGTGGAACGAAAAAAAAATTATTTTAATTTCGATACGTAGATAAAAAGTTGTCTAATGCCTTTGTTAAGACAGTATTAAAATATTTTGACAAACATAATATATTTAGAGGTGCCGCAAAAGACTTGAATATATGAATTTTTAAGTAGATTTTACGATTTTTGATAAATTTGGTTTATTAGAAAAATATTTTAAATACCAAATGCCTGTTTTCAATTTTTAAATAATACACATAAACTACTTTACAGTAGATATTTATAGTTTTATACTACATACCTTTAACATTTATGCTACTAAATCTTGCATCTTTTAAATTCCATTTTTTGTAGATTTTAACAGTATTTCGTAATAGGAAGGATTAACTTTACTTTTAACTTAAAAATGCGGTAAAACATTTTTTATTTCTGAAAATTAATAGTCAAAAGGAGAACAGTACGTGGTTTGAAGTGACCTTGATTCCGGCGGCATATTATTTGCTGGTGTAGGGCGGCGGAGGTAGGAGGAGAAGCATGTAGCTGTAGAATGTAGCTGTAGTTTTTAAATGAAAGCAAACGTCTTTTTGATGTATCAGCCTGTAAGGGCAAAGAATTTTCTGTCTGTAAGTACGAAAAAAGAAAAGAAGTACCTAAACTTGAACAAGATTTTTTACATGACCAAGGAACAGTGAGAAAAATGTGTATAAGTGGAGTCGATAAAGTTATTTCCAAGATTTTAACGCAATTAGAAGAGAGGAAGCAGCAGGTAATACAGCAACAATTAAAGTACAAGTATAATCAGAAATTAGTAATTAAGAGTACTAGAAAAGCTGAAAATAATGCAATTCAATCAGATCCTGAGCAAACATCTAAAGGAAATTTAACATACAATCCCCAAAATTCCCCTACTTCTCTTTTGGATTCAACTACAAGCGAGCAAATGCGAGCAGAACTTCCAACAGTAGCAAGTACCTGTGACCAAAGTAGGGTTTAATTCAGAGTTGCTGTGACTATCGCAAGTGCTGTTCTTAAAGATGTTGGAATTATTACAGAGGAGAACAAAAGTAAGGTAATTGATAGGATGAAAATTCGAAGAGAGATAGCCAAGAATCAAACAAAAGAGATAGTAAGAAGCCTTAACCAAGTTGGAGAAAATATAGATTTGATTTTCGATGGAAGAAAGGACAAAACAATTGTGCAAGATAAATAAGGAATCAAATTTTACAAAAAGACGGTTATCGAAGAACATATTTCTTTAGTAAAAGAGCCCAATTCTTCCTTTCTACGGCATGTAACCCCTGCTTTTGGAACAGGCGAAGCTATAAAGAATAGCATAATAGCATACTTTAATGGTAACAATCATTTGAACATATCAACTGTAACTGCTATCCGGTGTGACGGGACAGCCACAAACACTGGAGTTAATAATGGTGTGATTGCTTTAATAGAAAAAGATCTAAATAGAGGAACCTGCAGTGGCTGAATTGTTTTTTCCACTTAAATGAATTGCCATTGCGCCACCTGTTTCGTGAATTAGATGGAAAAACAAAGGGCCCTAATGAATTTGGCGGAGTTTTAGGCAAACAATTTGAAAATTGTAACGAACTTCCACTGGTTAAGTCCTTGCCTGTACAATACAACCTTCCTAATGTTAAAATAATTGAAGATTTGAGCACAGACCAAAAATATTTACTTGAAAAGTGCACATCAAACGCAAGCGGTGCATCCTTTCCAGATCTGCCCTTAAAAATCCCAGGAAAGTTGACTCATTCTCAATGACTTACGTTAGCAAGTCGCATTCTTCGGATATATGTTGGAACAGAGAATCCTTGAGATAACCTTAAAGCTTTAACAGTGTATGTTATGAAAGTGTACGTCCCCATCTGGTTCCATATTAAGCTTAAACCATCATGTATAAATGGTTCCAAACATTTTTGGAGACTGATAAAATTTTCACGTTACCTTTGTGAGCAACATCTAAAAATAATTGACCCAGTTATTCAGAAAAATAGTTATTACGCTCACCCAGAAAATGTTCTTTTC